>CM029456.1:14555021-16955021 GCA_017140165.1 Eucalyptus shirleyi | reverse complement strand
CTCACATCGAAATCTTTGCGGCATGTATCCTTGACGGGTCTACCTTAAGACGATGAAGAGTGGCCAACGGACAAATGTTCAGAGCGGACCCATTATCAATGAGTACCCGGGACACATGAGAAGACTAGTGCTTAACGGATATGTAGATTGCTTTGTTATGTCCCCTGCCTTCAAGAGGAAATTCCTCATCAGAGAAGGCAATCAAATCCTTAAGAAGGACCGATCCCACAAATTCTTCCAGCCTGTCTGCCTCAACCGTCTCTGGCACACGAATTTCACTTAGCACCTTCATTAGCGACTTTTGATAAACGGAGGATGTCATCAAGAGCTCGAGTAAGGAGATCTGAGCGGGCATCTTTCGTAGTTGGTCAACCACGTTATACTCGCTTGCTTTGATTACAGCCAGAAATTCCTTAACCTCTTCATTAGTGACCAGTTTTGCAGGTTGAGCACTGGCTTGACCATAGGTTCGACCAGATCTTGTAACAAGGTCCACATCCAGGTCATAGGACCAAGGCACTGCCTTATCATTGACATACTCATACGGCTGCGACACCTCTATCACTATCTCTTCGTCAGATGCATCCTCCAATGGGGGCATGTCTATAAGGGAAGGATCAACCTCTTTCTTGTCAGCATCAAGTGTAGCCTGCTCCTCCTCCCAATCAATGATGAGGTGGGAGATAGTAGAAACTATGCAATTACGATCAGCATACACAATGATGCCATCATCCACTATTTTGGCAACTCTTTCTCTCATCACCGATAAAGGGACATCATCCCGACCTCGGTAATACCCAGCTCTCACTAGCCCATTATAGGCATCAGCCACGTGCACCTTTGAGTTCCTGATCCATCCGACTTCAGGTTCTAGGATAGCATTCACTGTACCCTCATGCCCTGGTAGCGGATTTTTTTGGACATTTGGCCGAGCAGTTTGAAATGAAAAGGCCTTTGTATCGAGAAGATTCTGGATCTTGTGCTTGAGGGTGAAACATTCATCAGTTGAATGCCCCAATTCACCGTTATGGTAGTCACACTTCTTCGTCGGGTCGTAACCACGAATGCTTTCACGGTTGGGGCGCTTTGGTTCACTAGTATGCAAACCCTTCTTTCGGAGGAATGTCAGCAATTAGGATGGAGACCCAAGGAGAGGAGAGAACTGCCTTCTATTATTCGCTTGGGCGAATGATTGACGGCCAGCGGGTTGTTGCTATCTTGGGTTTACCTGTATAGCCGGGGCACGTTTGGCACTTTCTTGGCTATAAGCCACGTTCACATCCACGGCCGCTTCTTTCTCCTTCTTGATAGAGAACTTTTTAGTAGATGGCTCAGAAAACCATCATTCCCTTATCCCCATCTCGATCTGCTCTCCTATAGGAATAAGCTGATTGAAGCACTCGACATACGTACTGGCTATTCGATTACGGAACTCCGATGGAAGGGTCTTCACGAACAACTTCATCAACTCCTTGTTGGTAGGCTCAGGAGTAATTTGAGCTGCCAAGTTTCTCCATCTCACGGCATATTCTTTAAACGACTCACTCCTTTTCTTTTCCATCCGCTCCAGGTCTTCTCGAGAAGGCGAGATGTCCATGTTGAACTTGTACTATTTGAGGAACGCATCCGCCACTTCGTTCCAAGTTTCGAGGAGGTTTACGTTTTTCATCACGTACCAGTTTAGTGCGGGCCCAGTCAAACTTGCGTAAAACGACTAGATTTTAAGGGGCTCGTTTTTGACGTGCTAGGCCATGTGCACGTGGTACATCTGCAAATGAGACTTTGGACAAGATGTCCCGTCATACTTCTCGAACTCCGGCATTTTAAACTTACTCGGCATTTTAACCTTCTCATAGACTGAGAGGTCAAATGGGAGTGAGCTTTGAGACTCTTGTAGTTGTTTTACTTTCTCTTCTAGCTTTGCAACGCGCCCATCTTGATTTGTCTTGGAAACCATGTCATCTTCTAGCTCAGGCATTTCATCGTCACTTATTTGGGCCCTATTTGCTTGCCTCGAGACTACTATCTCAGGGAGAGCAGGTGGAGGAATCGGGTTCATTTGGAGGGATTGAAGTTGAGCTGTTACAAGCTGCAGGGAGCGAACAACTGTTTAAGTTGATCTTCCACGGAGGACATGCGATCGCGCATCTTGCTTTGGTCGGCCATTCTTGCTCTTAATCGCATGATAATGGGTGAGCGTGAAGGATCCGCTGCCACCTAGTAAAATTTTTGAATACACATAAGCATTTCACATAAAACATGTTGGTCCATGACAAAAGTCTAATCGCTCTTATTCATTAATGAAATTGTTTGACATTGACAATGTAAAACACTTGAAAAGCCCTAGACAAAAAGGTAAATGACTCAACTTCCTCAACATTAAGCTAAAGTAAAAAGACTAAATAGACTCAAGCCACTTTATTTGGCCCGATCCATAAACAATGGGAAGCCAACGTTCGACGTAATTGCCTCTTCTCTTTAGCATCCTTCTTGGCTTGCTTCTCAAGTTCTTCAATCTTCCTCTTGTGCTGACGGATGTATCGAGTAGTGGTATAGTAAGTCTTTTCCTTCCCTTCGAGCTCTTCTTCAGGCAAGCTCAACTTTTGCTCGTGACATGCAAGCCAAGCTTGTTTGATACAACGGAGCCATTTTTTGTGATCACCATCCTTGGTAGTGAATTGGACTTGGAATAAACCAAGCTTGAGAAGGGGCGGTAGATCCTGCACGACTCGATATTGATGGGCCACTAAATAGTAGGAAGTGGCACCGGTGATCCCCAATAGCAGGATTGGCTCATCATCACCATGAAAGAGACGTGCCTTGGAGACTTGGAACCATTTAGCATGCCATAGGAAAATCTTGGTATTGGGATTTTTCAACAATTTTACCCATTTCGAGTAAGAAAGATTTGGAGTTCGATTCTAATGATTTTTGAATACTTCGATGGGATGATATGAATTAGTGATATTAATAATATTCATGCGAATATCAATCTTACTCATATGAGAAAAGAACCAAATTTGTAAGAGTTCAATTGGTGCATGAAAGGTTTTATCTTCATTTTCCTTAAATTGAGTGAGTGACAAAAATGTTTCAACTAGAATAGTGTTGACAAAACTAATCCTAGCACACACTTGTTTAACCACCCATGTGACAGCAGGATTAATGGCATCTTTACGAAGGGGAAAAATAATAAACCCGAAGAAGGCTAGGAGGAATATCTTACTTTTTAAGAGAGTGTTAGCACTAGCAAAACTCCGATCTAGGAAGGAAAAAGGACATGTAAGACAATTATCTTTAAGCACTCTTTTAATCTGATTCTTATCCATCCTAAGAAAGTCAGACAAAATTGATTCAGGTTCTATTCCAAGAGGTGGGTTTATTAGTTCCAACTCCAAAGGTTTTCCTATGGCAATGCTGTATTCCTCCAAAGTCGAGGCCAGCTCATGCTTACCGAATATGAACGTTGATGTTTGAGGGCACCAAAAATGAGCGAGTGCTTGCATGACGGCACTTTGAACATCAATGTCGAGGAGGGGAACAAGACGACCAAGTCTGCTTTCCACATAGCTTTGACCATCGTTGCCTAGACAATCCCACCATGACTTGAGTTCAGCCTTCGGTGCAGGTACGAATCGAATGTCGGATCTTCCCATTGTTTATAGACCAAGACTCGACCAACCTAACATCATGGACCGACCAAAGACAAAAATAAGTAAATTGCAAGAGTAAAGGATAGAGAGCTTACTTTACTATACAATTAAAGCAATCACATAGACAAGCACATGAAGTGTGAGGCTCAATTTCTATCTAGACAGCTTAGCAAAATGGAGTTAAAAGGGTGGGATGACTTAGTTGCAGCCTCGCATACTAAGTCAAGTCCTCCTAATTTCGGCTCAGTCAAGAATGATACCCCAATGCGATGCAGCCTCGCAGGCAGAGGTAAACATTCTTGACACCAAGAAAGAAACTTTCGGGATTGAGTTGGGCAACCTCTACTACGCGGCCTCGCGGTCGAAGTCGTATCCAACTTAATACCATCCTAAATATCCTAGTGCAGCCCGGGTCCGGCGGCAGGTTGTGTGTGCAAAAGTGTAGTGCTAAATGCAGGACATGCACAACAATTTAAATCAAACAACACTTCAATAGCTTGAATTTAAAGCATTCATCCCTAACTCCAACCTGCAAGACAAGGGTTAGTAATCACTACTCCCCTTATACCTCATAATCTGTAAGAACATTTAACACCTAAATGTTAGGGACGTACCTGGAATCCTTGCTGCCAAACAAAAAAATTTTCAAAAGAAAAGAAAATTTGGCTTAAGTCCACTAAGAGTTTTAACTCAAGTCCCCAACGGAGTCGCCAAGCTGTCGCGACCAATTTTTTGAGTGTGAACCACCTAGGGTTTTGGCTAATGGATTGTTAGGCCTAGACTTAACTCGGGCTCTCCCAAGCCCATACCAATTCGCAACTTAGGTTCAAGTTTTTTAACATGGAAATGGATTTTATCTAGGAGTCGCCACTAATCTATTTTTGGCGGGTCGATTAGAAACCCAAGTAAAGTAACGGAAGTTTTACTTTACTCCTACGAACCAGAGATTTATGAGTTCGGGGACTTGGTTACGCTAGATTTCTCTAACGCCCTTTCGATACCTTTTTCTTTTATTTTAAAAAATATTTGGCAGGCAGCTTGAATTGATTTTAAATTTAATTCTCTAACATGCAAGGCGATCATGCGGGTGTGCAATCCATCAATTTAACACCCAAGAAAGAAAATAGAAAATGCAGGACTTACCTCGTAGCAACGAAAGCATCTGCAATGTTAATTCAAAATCCACATCAACAATCCTAGATATGGTTTCTAATTAACACGCAATTTCTCCTTTTGTTTTCACTTGATTAATGAAAATCATGCAATATGCAATACAATATTAACTAAATGACCTAATTCTAATGACATGCAATTTCTAATTGACTAGACCTAGCAACAACCACTAGATGGCATGCATTTCATGAATCTAATCCTAATGACATGCACATGACATTTTTATTTTATTTTTCCTAGAGATTGAAACTAATTTATTATAAATTTTTTTTATTTTTTTATGAAATTCGAAATTAGAAAAATGTGAGAATTATCTAATTAGATTAAGATCCTATTCAATTTGTATTAGGAATTAGGTTGAGCTAAATCCTAATTTAAACTAAAATATTATCTTAACCCAAATAGTCCTAAAATGCAATCTATTTAAGTAAATGCCTAAACTTATAATAAATTAAGAAAAAATATTATCTAAAATTAAACTAAGTGCAATTTAACCTTAATATGCAATGGCGTACAAAATATGCTATAATTCTACATGACGAGTGTGTGATGATTTTTTTGTTGTTTTTTTATTAATTTTCGAAATTAGTAATTGCCAAATAATTAAACATGCAATCCAAATTAAAATCTAGCAACCTAAATTGATTTATTTGAAATCTCATTTTTTATTATTTTTAAATTTGAAATAAAATTCCTATTCTAAACATGTAAACCCTAAAACATGCAATATTCTAACCTAAACATATCTCAAGATAAACAAGGCAATTAAGATGAGACAACTTATTCAAGATAATCAAAAATATCACGCATCGTTCAGATCAAAGGATAATATTTCGCTAGTAAAATCGATAAATTGATCTTAAGCCTTAAAGATCAAAATATCAATTTTATTCCCACTTGATTAATTATTTCATCTAAAGCCTTATAGATGAAATAAAAACCTTGGCGTGGTTGCGAATCGTGTGACATATTGGGATTTCCAATTATGCATAGATAGGTATTTTAACCACAGAAAACAACACATAAAAAGATAATGATAAAAAAATAGAGAAAAACCTAAACTTGCTTAATAAAGTAAAGCAAAAATACCTAGTAAAATTTTTTTCTTTTCTCTCTTTAAAAAAAAAAAAAAACTTTGGCCACTGGTTTTGGGGGCAATCGCCAGCGAGGGTTTCCGGCGAGGACACCGGGAGCGGCGCGACGGCGGCGAGGCAACAAGGAGCGTCACGGGTCTGGGTGCGGGTGTCGCGGGCGAGGGACTCCGAGCGCGGGCTGAAGCACGGCAGAGATGGCGTCAGGGCGGCGAGGCAGCAGGGAGCGTCGTGGGCGGCACGGCGAGATCGACGAGCAACATCGCGGGCGGAGCAGGAGGTTCAGATCTCCTGGCGTCGGTCATGAGCAGGGTGGAGAGCAACCTCGGGTCGTGAGGTCGTTGGATCCGTGGCGTTGGGTCACCGATTGCAGGCGGAGCGCGACGGAGCAAGGGGCTTCGGATCAACGCGGGTTCGCGGGTGGAAGTTCGGAGCGGCGATCCAGCATCGTGGGTGCGGCTGAGTCGTGACAGCGGGAGCAGGCGAGATGGCGACGGTGCGAGCAGCGGCGCCGGCGGGGACACCCCCACAAAGAAGATGAACAGTAACGTGGGGGCTTTCCTTTTTCTCTTTTCTTTTTGTTTGGTCTCTCTCTCTCACGTCACTTTTCAACTTTTCACCTTTTTTTCTGTCCTTTTCACCTCCCAGAAAAAGCCCCCCTGTGGCCATCATACGTGACTCTTTTATACACCCAAAAGAATGTATCTTTGCGGTATATGTCATTGCCAATTTTGTTCATGTAAAATTCCATTGAATATATCATCTCACCCTCGCGCAATATTTTTTTGCATATCCGATCAAAAAAATTCCCCTTTTTGCGCAAAAATGCATCTCCCAAAGGTATATTAACTAAATATGAAAAATCTTAACAAAATATAACAAAAAATAAAATTTTCCTAAACTATATGCCATGTGATTATGATTTTTTATATTTTTTTTTTATTTTGCGAAAATTAACCCCAAAAATTTAGGTGTCAACACCTTTATAGATGATTATACTCGATTAGGATATGTCTATTTGATTTCTCATAAATCTGAAGCAATAAGTTGTTTCAAAAGGTTTATGAACCTAGTAGATAATCAATTAGACAAGAAAATAAAAGTATTGAGATCCGATCGAGGTCGAGAATATTTATCTGATGAGTTCAGAAAATTATGTGATGAAAAAGGAATAGAAAGACAATTGTCTATTCTGTATACTCCTCAACAAAATGGTGTTGCAGAAAGAAGAAACAGAACCCTACTGGAAATGGTTAGGTCCATGATGGCGCATGCTAACTTACCTATCACCTTCTGGAGTGATGCATTGTTAACTGCTGCCTATATACTTAACCGGGTGCCTTCCAAATCAGTTACTTCCACTCCATATGAGTTATGGACAGGTAGAAAACCAGACTTAAATTTTCTTAAGCCATGGGGTTGTGCTGCCTATACACATGAGTCCTCTCACAAGTTTGGGAAATTGGGTCCTAGAGGAAAGAAGAGTATTTTCATAAGATACTCAGAACACTCAAAATGGTATGTGTTCATAGGTGAGAAGGAAAGTGGGAGTATAACTGAATTTGAATCATGACATGTCACATTCTTAGAGGATGAATTTCCTAAGAATGGCGAAATAGATGAAGATTATTCCCTATTTGAGACCTTGGATCAAGATAATGATATTAGTGGAGTTCGTCCAAGTGGAAGTAATATGAGAAGTGATCAATTGCAACCACATGATGAGATGACACCATCATTATCTAATCCAAGTGGGAGGATGATGGGAAATGATGTACAAAGTGTACAATCTCCCATACGGCGAACAAGTCGTCAAAGTATTCCCCGTTGACGTTTTGACATTGAAGGGGAAACTTTTATGGATGCTCCACAAGATGAGGATGAGCCAAGAAATATTAATGAGGCTCTGAATTGCCCTAGTAAGGAAAAATGGATTTATGCAATGGAAGAGGAAATTGAGTCAATGAAATCAAACCAAGTTTGGGAACTGGTTGATCTTCCAAAAGGACGCAGAGCTATTGGGAACAAATGGGTTCTCAAAATAAAGCGAAAGGCTGATGGGTCGATAGAAAGACATAAGGCCCGCTTTGTGGCGAAGGAGTATAATCAACAAGAATGAATTGATTATGAAGATACGTTTTCTCCTGTAGTAAGATTTACCTTGATTCGCATTATTCTGGCAACAGTGGCAAGTTTGGATCTTGAATTACATCAAATGGATGTAAAGACTGCTTTCCTTAATGGAGAATTAGAGGAAGAAATATATATAAAACAACCCGTTGGTTTCATAGTGAAAGGCCAAGAAGAAAAAGTATGCCGGCTTTTCAGGTCGATATATGGTCTTAAGCAGTCATCAAGACAATGGTATATATGTTTTCATAATGCCATAATGGCATATGATTTTACGATGATTGATGAGGATCATTGTGTATATATCAAAAGATCCAAGAATCAGTTTGTGATCATATTATTATATGTTGATGATATACTTATTGCCGGAAGCAATATGGAGTTTGTTAAGACTGTCAAGAGTTAGTTGTCTTCCAACTTTGAGATGAAGGATATGGGTGAGGCTGCATACATTCTTGGAGTTAAGATTTCAAGATATCGTTCGAAGAGATCATTGTCTCTTTCGCAAGAAACATATATAAATAAGGTTCTTGAACGATTTCGTATGCAAGACTGTAAACCCATAGACACTCCTATTGCAAAAGATGAAGGATTGAGCCATAGACTGTGTCCAGGGACTCCACAAGAGAAGGAACAAATGAAACATGTTCCTTATGCTAGTGCTGTTGGGAGCTTGATGTATGCTATGATGTGTACAAGACCCGACATATGTTTTGCAGTTGGAAAGGTGAGTAGATACCAATCCAATCCAGGTCCAGCACATTGGAAGGCCATTAAGAGAATACTGAGGTATCTGAAGGGAACTGCTGATTACAAGTTGAATTACCAAGGAAATGATCTGCGACTTGAAGGATATTCAGATGCTGATTGGGGAGGAGATTTAGATGAAAGGAAATCTACCTCAGGATTTGCTTTCTTACTGAGCAATATCCCCATATCATGGAGTAGTAAGAAGCAAACGTGTATAATCTTGTCCACGATAGAAGCTGAGTTCGTGGCATCATCAGCAGCAGTACAAGAAGGAGTTTGGCTTAAGAGATTTTTGGATCATTTAGGTGTTATTGAGAAAGCTGCAAATCCATTGTTGGTTAACTGTGATAGCCAAGCAGCTATAGCGTACACCAAAGATCCAAAGTATCATGGCAAGACCAAACATATAGATACCAAGTATAACTTTGTAAAAGATATGGTTGCACGAAAGGATGTGAACTTACAATACATATCTACGCATAGAATGGTAGCAGATCCTATGACAAAGCTAATACCTAGATATGTGTTTTGTGTCACGCCCCGATCCTCAGGCACGCACACATCCGTCTCACTTGGTCGATTTTATAATGCGATATCCCAGGACAATGTATCGCCGACCCTTTCATTTTTAAGCACATGCGGAAGCAGTTAAAATCCACAGACAATAAAACGATGGGATAGAAAAGCATGGCCATATTTTTCATATTGAAATTTATAACCAAACCTTTATACAAACCATAAACCCTTTCATAACTATTCACATCAAAACAGAGATCTCAAAAGAAGACAGAAACTTAGATGAACTAGGCCGTACTCAAGGCCCCTCTCAAATTTGTCTTCTTCTTCCAAAAATCTTTCTCCTTAAGATTCACCTCCGAGTTCTCCTCCTCGGATTCCTCCTCCTCAGATCTTCAGCGGGGTCCTGAAATGGTTTTCCCCAAACTGGGATGAGACTACGTCTCAGCGAGTTCTACCCCACTAAGCCCGATTAGCAAACTATTATACTAAAGGCTGCCTAAACACGCACAGGACAGAGGACTTACCTTGGCCTCTGATCCCACCTGCAAGTCAGTACAATTCACAATAAACATCAATTCACTTCAACAAATCGAACCAGTCGATTACATGTCATACATTCAATCCCCACTGTGGGATATTTAAAAGCTAGGCCACGTGCATTCTCTAGGATGACCTTCCAAGTCTCCGAGTTCACGTGCCTCGAACCTTGGGCCCACGTGCATTCTCTCAGGCGACCTTTTCGCCAAAGTGATGCATCAAGTCACCGAGCCCACGTGCCCTTTTTACGATGCCTGCACTTAGTCACAGAGCTCCATCAATGCTCTCGGCATCGATTCGCCAAGGTGACGTACAGTGAACACTTTACTATGCTCTCGGGCGTCTTTTTCGCCAAGGTGATACACTGATCACAGAGCCAACGTAAACAATTCAATATGCTCTCGGGCGTCTTTTTCGCCAAGGTGATACACCGATCACGAGCCAACGTAAACAATTCAATATGCTCTCGGCGTCTTTTTCGCCAAGGTGATACACCGATCACGAGCCAACATAAACAATTCAATATGCTCTCGGGCGTCTTTTTCGCCAAGGTGATACACTGATCACAGAGCCAACGTAAACAATTCAATATGCTCTCGGGCGTCTTTTTCGCCAAGGTGATACACTGATCACAGAGCCAACCTGCTTCCTTTCCGGTGATAACCAATACCCAACGATTTCTCAATCAATTAATTAAATCAACTCAATAAAGCATTAAAATACTGAATAACATACTTGGCCAAATTCAATCTCAATCAATTCCAATCAATTAGGGTAAATCCCTAAAATATCACAATTTATTCAATTCCATACAACGTGGAGCTCAAATAAATAAACGGACTGCGCCACGACGATCAGCACGAGATTTCGGTCGTCGGCCATCAAAATCTTAATTTCCGAAAAAATAATTAATTAATTAATTAATTTTGAAAATTAATTATTAATTACTAAAAATTCAATTTAGCTCAAATTACAGCCCGATTAAATAAACGGACTTCGCCACGGTCATCAGCATAATTTTCCGGTTCCAGGCCATCTCAGTTGATTTTTCGAAAAATAAATAATTATTTAATTTAATTCCGAAAATTAATATTTAAATGCTAAAAATTCCACTTAGGCCCGAAAAGCCTAATTGGAGCCCACTAAGGGTCGGGAAAAATCCCGAGGCACTTCCAATAATTAGTAGACCATGTCTACTTGCTAATTACACACTCAATTTATATAAATCACATCACAATTGGCTAATAATTGCTAATTACATCTAATCTAACAACCTAAACATAATTAATTAAATCTAAACCAGCATTAAGCATAATTAGCCACTAATCCTGGATTAGTGAGATTACTCACCAAATCGCGCGCAATTCGGATCAATCCGACGGCGGCGACGCGAGGAACGATTGTTCCCAAAGCGACTCGCGGATCCGGGGCCGGGAAACGGCCCAAAAGCGGGCCCGAAGTGGCTGAAACCCACTTCGTGGGTCTTGCTGGTCGCGGCTGAACGGAGCAGCTCCGGCGGCTAGGGCGGCGGGGGAAGGCCGGCGGAGGGCGAGGGGGTCGCGGGGGTGGTCCGGCGAGGTTGGCGGTGGTCGGAGATGGCCGGAGATGGGCTGGTTGGTGCAGAACAGAGGCGGAACAGGGCTGGTTCGCTCGGCTTAGACGCGCACGGACGGCGGGACGGCGGCGGGCGAACGAGCGCGGCGCGGCGGTGCGGCGGTGCGGCTCCGGCGTGGCGGCGACGGGCGGCGACGGAGCTGCAGCTTCTGGTTCGGGCTCCTGGTTCGCACGCGAGGAAAAGGAGAAGAAGAAAGTGGAAGGAAGCTGTCGAGTGTGGGGGGAAAAAGAAGAAGAAGAGAGAGAAGGGATAAACATTGACTAGTCAAAAGAAAAGAAAGAGAGGGGTGGACGGTGGGGCAATTCGCACGGATGGGGGGGGGGAGAGGAGAGAGGAGAGAGAAAGAAAAGAGAGAAAAAGAAAGAAAAGAAAGAAAAGAGAGGGGGAGAGAGAGGAAAAAGGAAAAAGAGAAAAATGAAATACCTAATTTTTTTCTCTTTTCCTTTTCCTTTCAAATTTCTTTTCGGACTTCAAATTTTTCTTCCGATAATTTCTTTATTGAAATTTCGGACTCGTCAATAAATTGACGAGCGATGAGACAGGATCCTAAAATTAAGAATTATGACGCGCTTAAAATTCGATTCCCGAAATCGAGTTCAATTTCGTGGTTAAAAATCGATCAGACGTGATTTTAGCTCAATCCAACGAATTAGGTAGCTTTTAGGGATTTTACGGCCGATACATCCCTTAACGGCTTCACCCAATAGGTTAGTTAACTCGTGAGTGATCAGCTCAGAGAAAAAGGCCATAGGCACGTCGACGAAATGCCCATTTCACTTTATCGAAACGGGGTCGAATTTCAGGATGTCACATTTTGTGGTCATGTAAAATCTCTAGGATTGCGTAGAGTCTGATGTACTGAATTGTAATTTCCCTTAGTGTTCACATTTGATGAATTTGTGTTTTCATCATTAATGCCTATGAATCTTTGTATGATATTTATGCATCTTAATGCTCAGTGCATTATTTTAAGTTAAGGAAGTATGTCGGACAGATAAAAGATTAGCCCACTCACACGGGTAATCGCCTCTATTTACTGTGTGATAAATAGAGATGAGACAGTTTTTAAGCTGATTATCTAGGTGATAATCGAGCGCTCAAGCTTAAAATACGTATGTCACCTTAACTAAGTGTTAAGATGATGACATAATACTTACTATGTCCGAAAGTAAAATACCCAACATATTTTACTTTATTTTTCTAAGATGCCAGATGTGAGTTCTGATGAATTTTGTGAATGAGTAGATACGTGAACTCAAGTTAGACATTGGGTATGTCTGAACTATCATATGTACGGTATTGAAAGGTGTAGACATACGCTCCATGGGAAATGAGTTAATACCGTAATACGTATTTCATATTACGTATGCATGAGACGACTAATAAGAGTGGCAAAAAGTTTGATCTCAACTTTTATGACGTGTGAGACTCTTGAAGAAAAGAGTTCCTCGATTTTTAGTCCCCTCATGACTCTTACTTATTCTCAAGATTTCTATTTAGTGTTTGCTATCTTAGGGTGTTGCCAATGATCATGAGATGATTCGATCTAATGGGCATTTCTAGAAAAGCAAGCTGGACTGAAATTGAGAGTTTGAAGGAAAGAGAAAGATCGATTTTGGAGAATTACATTGTGGTTTTGCATTCACTGGTCGACCAATTATAACTGTCTTTGTGATAATTATAATTGTAAATACAATATATATATATATATATATATATATATATATATATATCATGTTTTAAAAGAGATCAAGAGAGATATAAAATGTGATCGATCGATCTAGGATACTGCATACTAAATCTACTCAGAGTGAGACGCCCATTATGAGCTGCTATATATTCCTAACAGATGTATAGCAACGAGCTCTCAAAGTATGCTGGTCGCACGGATTATTCACCGGTATGAATGTTGAAAAGAGGTAAAGAGAATCCTGTTTGGCCCACCATGTGCGAGTGGGAGATGATGGTTTTATATGAGATTGGCTTAAGGCCCGTCCGCCCAAGTTGGGCCCAAAAAGCCCGGCCCACGGGAATACAGCCTGTGGATGGGGGGACATATAAAAGGGAGGAGGAGAGAGAGAGAAAACGTACCTGTTGAAGAAAAACAGAAAGTGAACGTACGTCTTTTTCTTCTCACGCTCTCTCTCTCTCGCTTACTCTCCCAAAAGGAAAACAATGAAGTGCAAAGGCCAATTTGCTTCACCGGATCGAACAGGACCAAGTTTCTCTTCCTCTATCGGCGTCGGTGTCTAATCTATGGCTAACAAGGTATGCTCAAATCCGTGGTGTGCTTTACGATCGGTGATACATGATTTTCCCGGGCTTCGTCTTCCGCATTACTTTAGGGGTTCGATTTAGTGTCGAATCCGGTTTTCGGGGATCCGTTATTCCCAACACATCAGGACTAAAAACACATAGAAAAGTGGCAAAAGCAGCATGCTACTCACGAAACTTCAGCCGTCTCACCAATTTCAATTAAGATGAATGGTTAAGCTAATAACCAGAGTAGGTACTATGTTTTATGCAATGAAGGAAAATGTAAAAGATGTACAAAATAATATTGTCTTGGAGGAAACGAGATACAGAATCACCCCACAATGGTTGAGTTTCTTTACTCATTCTTGTCATTCGTCCCGCTCACTGGAGAATCATCGTGATGAGAAAAGTGGTCGTAAAGCTGTCCCTTCTGGTTCCATTGAGATTTGTTGCTCCTCCGCACCATGAAAGGAGGGCGAGAACAAATGAAACCTCACATAACAAAGTGTTCAAAGCACGACGACCAGACCCGTCTAATGGACAGCAAAATTCATGGGCTGAACTTCAAGGTCTACATAAACCGACTTCCAGAGCAAACGGTCATAAACAGATGGCCTCGCTTAGAAGAGCAGTTGACAAGACCCAAGTTTTCTAGTCATTCATGAGTGCGTCAACTGGCTTTCGTTTTTATGGAAAGAGCGCAAGAACTGAGTCCGATGGGGATTTTCTGATGTTCGCAAAGTCGACCAAATTATACATAAAACCATATTAAGTAAATTGTGCGGCCTCTAACAAAATGAATTCCTATACAAATAGGAAAGTGAGACATTGGCATTTCTTTTCTTGCAGGTTCGATTTAACAAATTCGTAATGTGTGATCTTTATTCTTTTCTATGAGGCCCCCCATGTTATATTTACATTTTCTAGTCGGGAGTGGAAACCTTTACTCGTTTTTTCACGTTCATGTTATGTCGGATTGCCCTGCCAGCAGGGCCAGTCAGAGAACCCTACGTCTACCCACAAGCCATGTACTATAATCAAGATTAAAGAGAAACTAGAAAATGGCAACGTCAGTTTTATACACAGGGCATCGAAAGCTAGCTATTTGGGAGATCACAAAAGGAGCTCTTGCCACTCTAGCACTCTCTTTGGTTTGCCTGCTGGAGCAGTCCAACGAGATATTAGAATGTACCAATTCCAAAGGGGAAAAGGGGTTGAAAAAGGGTTCATAATCTTCAATTTTCGGTCGCTAGGTTTTGTCTTTGTTGATCGGATGCAACGTAATATTGGGATACGAAATGTTCCATGTGAGCTCAAAGTAATTGGACATTAACTAGTGATTTGTGATCCTACTAAATTCGATTCATGAGAGAGTGGACTGGCGCAGTAAGATAAGTATTGCTTGTGATGTAGAAAATTAGATCAGGTTGATTTTTTCCGTTGTTGTATTCTCAATGGCATTTCTTTAGTATGAATTTATAAGCTACGAAGTATGGAACTTATTATATTTTAGTATTGGATAGGCTAGGTAATTCATTCTGATGTTCAATTTTCATGCCTTCGTGATATGCAATCACTACTTGGCTAGGCTGCTCTTTCTATGCGTAATTAAACGTCATTTTGATACAGCTGTATCCGTTTGAGCGGTACATGACGACCATCCTCTTCTTCTTTATCTTTTCGTTGGTGATCAATGCCTGCCATCGTTAAGGAGGCTCTCAAGGACCGACTGCTCGGGTTAACATATGGTTGTTAACCAATTTATGATTCATTCTAGTTTCTTTCAACTTATGGTTGTCTATGGTTGCTTTCAAGCATTGAGTTTCTTCCCGGGAACTCTCTCACTGTAGCTTCTGTTTTACGTGAGTTTGATTCGGCTCATTAATGTGCAAATATAGCAAGAAGCAATTGATAAGAGGACGAGAACTTGAACCAACTCGCCATCCAGCATTCCTATTAAAGAGGGATTTGTCCTTCCTGTCTCCGCTTATACACAACCAGCATTTATTAACCACGTTCCATATCACTCGCAACTTTAGCAAGATCTATAAATCTAGCGTATTCCGATTTTGACGTGCAATTATCCTATCAATCTCAACACTGTTTAATGACTCGTAGCCTAGGGAAAAAAAAACGGACCCCTAGTCAATAAAGTAAGAGTGTTAATGCTCTAAAAAAGGTGTGTTCCTATGGTTGGTTAGCTCTATGTTCTACATCTTTCTAGTTTTCCAACGCTAATCCACCAAAATCAAACCCTAGTCTCATGGAAAAGATAGTTGAAATGTGAACACATATGTATCATAGGGAAGCAAGGACGCTTCTGAATAGAATGGCGCACTAAAAGACCTGGCCACACCATCTTTCCAGCCCAAAACCTACCTAGGCCCAAGTTGAGTCGTTCTTTTCTTTCGTCTCTTCCACCGCTCTCGTCTCTCGGTCTCTTTGGGTCTCTTAAGCTCTGGGCTCCCTCAATCCTTATCTCTGAATTCCTCTCTAACCACGAACTCCACCATGCATGGTCTTTCTTCCTCTCAGTCTTCATCCTCATGCTATCGGCGATGGCAATTGCTGTTGATGAGGAGGTCTCGAATGCCCGAATCACCAAATTACTAGGCCAGCCGGAGTTGCACGTGGCCCATTTCTCTGGCTATGTCTCCATCAACCGGGTGGCGTCCCCTCTTCTACTGGATAGTGGAAGCTGCCGGCGACCACAAGAAGAAGCCACTTGTTCCGTGGCTGAACGGAGGACCTGGGTGTTCCTCCGTCAGCTACGGCACGATGCAGGAGCTTGGCCCATTCTGAATCTCACCCAACTGCGCAACTCTGGTCACTAAACCGTATTCGTGGAACCGAGGTATTTAATTAAGCTGCGTTCGCAAACATGTAACAGAATTTCCATATTCAAAATGTATGAAATATTTTTTTTTAATACAAATTTCTGGTTTTTTTTTTTTTTTTGGCAGAAACAAACTTCTTGCTCTTGGACTAGCTGCCGGAGTTTTTTTTTTTTTTTTTAACTGACAATTTTACTCAATACGGAGACAACTCCACAGGTATGTACCTAGTTTTTCTTCTTTTCCCCCTCCAAAGTTCCGCGAGTCTTCTTTTCACCGAATTATAAGAAACTGAAGCTTTACCTTGTCTACTGTGAATGAAATCTAGCCCACTAATCTCATACATTTCTGAAAAAAGGGTTCAAGGGATTGCCAGGTTATAAAGGCCGAGCCTTCTACATTGCCGGAGAAAGCTGTCCTGGTGAGTGTCATTCAATTGTCATTTTTCCAAAGCCCAGATTGAGTCTTTAAACTCATTTTTTTTACTCATTTTTTTTTATCTTTGATGTCAGGTCATTATATTCCGTCGTTGGCAGAGATCATTCTGAAGAACTCCTCCAGGAAAACAAATCCCATGATGAATCTCCAAGGCATTTTGGTGAGAGGGGTAGAACAGTTTCATCTGTTAATGCATGCTAAAGAATCTCCAAGCCATTTTGGTACGTGTTGTGTTTATGGGTGTATTAGTGACCACTAAACCCAATAACGGTGCTTCTTAAAAATGTCCTTCAGATGGGCAATCCTATCTTGGGCTTAGGGATCGAATTGAAAGGCAGAGCTCTATACTATTGGAGCCATGGTCTCATCTCGGACGACACTTACCAAGGGCAATCAAATACTTTGTGCAGCTCTCTGAAGACATACAGGATGAAGGCATGTAAGCCCCACTTCATCACATGCTCGAGGAAGCCAGAAATGTTAATGCATTTAACGTACTCAGGACAGACTGCAAGGAAAAGGAGGTTAAATTTTCACTATTCTCTCGTGTGTCGAAACCTCACGAATGATACATATTCACCGTATCATGTCTCGTTTTCTAACGCTAGGATTTTTCCTGAACAGGTATCTGAGTTTCATCTTGATTGGATTACCTACGAGTATATGAACAGGAAGGATGGGCAGCAAGCCTTCCATGCAATGGCCACTGCATGGACACACTGCAGGTTTATTCCTGTCTTCCATTAATTTCTTTTAATTTTTCGATTAGTTTAAGCTTTGATTAACTACTTGAGTCTTATTAAACTGTATCTTTTGCCTTGCAGTGAAGCTATACAATGGAGCTACAGCTAGGGTGTAAATGGGTCAGGTTGGGTCGGGACGGGTTTTGATGTTACCTGACATGGCCCCAAACCGAAACACATGAGACTTGAAACAAAAACGGGTCGGGTCTTTTGGGTTTTTGTTTTTGTTTCTTTTTTTTGGGGGCTCCCTCTCAACTTTTCATGATTGGCTAAACTGCAAATCATTGTGCTCCAAGAAATAACACCCCTCTCATTCATCTCATTGAACAAACGGCTCACTTGCTCGATGCAACCGCATTTTGCAAACATCTCCATCAGAGCATTACAAATACAAGTCCTGTGGAG
The DNA here is from genome assembly GCA_017140165.1 of Eucalyptus shirleyi. Classification (NCBI taxonomy): domain Eukaryota; kingdom Viridiplantae; phylum Streptophyta; class Magnoliopsida; order Myrtales; family Myrtaceae; genus Eucalyptus; species Eucalyptus shirleyi. Next base: position 16,936,877 of record CM029456.1, on the reverse strand, counting down.
AAGCCGGTGCTTGGCTGCATACACGGGAATCCACTTCCCAACTTCGAGAGCTCCTAGATGTGCACAAGCTGGCAAGACGGATACGATACTTATCTCATCCGGTTCAACACCAACCGTTTGCATTTGCCCGAAAATTTCCAGGGCATCGACATAACTGCCGACTTAAGAGTACCCGGAATCAGCGTCGTCCAAGAGACGACAATCTTGCACGGCATTTCACCAAACAATTCTCTTGTCCTCATCATTTCTCCCAACCTAACATGCCCGGAAATGAGACTGTTCCATGAGACGGCATCCCTTTGAGGCATATCGTCGAACATCTTATACGCATCTTCCTAATTCTCGAACTTTGCCTACGTCTATCAACGAATTCTCCGTCACCAGGCGCCCTGCACGCCCGAATTTACACACACGGGCATGCGCTTGCATACCCAGATCTTCGCTCGTCAACCCTGCACACGACTCGATCAAGAACGGGAACGTGAACTTGTCAGGCGAAATCTTTTCGTCCTCCAGCATCTTCCTATACACCGCGAACATAAGACCGTGCGCGTGTAAGCTCTGATGATGGCATTGTACAGGAACACATTCGGCCCCGCCACGCTCCCGAAGAGTGAAATGGCATAACCGAGATCTCCACATCGGTCGGACGCATCAATCATCATCGTCGCCAGGAAATTGCTCTGCAACAGCGAGCGCCGGACGATGCGGGCGTGGACCCTCTTCAGCTCCACGACGGTGGCTGTGTTGGAAATTAGCGTTGAAAAGCTCACGTGACAAAGAGAAAAGGGAAGAGAGGGAGAGGGAGATGGCCCGGATGCCAGTGCAGTACCGGTACGGCTGTACCAAAAAAGCCCACACCTACCTACTTTGACCCGACCCTAATAACGCCGGTTGATACTGGCCCCAAACCCGATATAAAGTTTGGCCCAACCCCAAAATACCCTAAATTTAGGTTCGGGTCAGGTCGGGTTGGGCTAGGCCTTTTTGACACCCCTAGCTATAGCCTTCCCGTCGCGAAAAAGTCAATGTTGCCCAATCTAGAGCTACTCATTTGGTCGGGGTTGCAAATTTGGATGCACAGGTGGAGGTGTTAGAATCGAACCGGAACTGACACTGGATAATGAAAAACTAACCGTTGTTTTCATTTCGGTTTGGATATTTTTTCGATTTGGTTTAGTATCGAACTAGAAATTGCTCATCTTCTTAATATTACAATTTACTTATCTTTACTTTTTTCACTAAAACTTCTTCCTAATATTACAAAATAGAAACTAAAAGATTGAACTAAACCAAACCAAACCAAACTGAGTTTTGGATTTGGGTCGTGGTTTAGTTCAAAGATAATGCACACCCAAATAGCTTGGTTCGGTTCGGGTTTATTGAAATCTGAGCCGAACCGAACCGTTAATACCCATAGGTAACTCATAATTAAATTATTAATTAAACGGAAATGGATTCGAAGTTGCACCAACTCGCATGTTAAAAATCGAGTTGTGAAAACTTCATTAATCTCATGTGTTTCTTGAATAAAAACTCTTTTGAATCATCATTTCCATTCTTATCCAAAAGAGGAAATGTGTTTGGTTGGATAGAAACAATTGTGGCTGGGAAAATAACATGAAGCTTCAAGCTTCAACGATCCTGGCCAAGAACTTAACTCCTTTTCAGTTTTTTGGCCGAGTCGTTTCCTTCCGTTCTGCGTCGCTAATGAAGCAGGCCAAGCTTGCTTCTAGGGAAGTTATGCTTTCTGGGTTGTCCTTTTTAAGATGGAGACGTAGCAGAAAGTCAAAAAAAAAAAAAGAAAAATGAAAACAGTGTTTTGCCAAATAATGTTTTTGCAGTTAAAGCAGTCTTTTATTCACCTTGAATATGTTTTTCGTTTGTACTAGTGGAGATGCAGATTCAGCAGTCCCTTTCATAGCCACCCGAACTGCTATTTCTAAGCTGCATCCAAAGAGGAGCGCAAAATGGTATCCGTGGGCCCATGATAGCAAGGTAATTTACTCATTGCCCTAATGTTCACACATCTTAAAATGAAATCGGGATTCAAATATTTTCTTTCCATTTGCTTAAGATCAATTTCTATATTGGTATGATGTCAGATTAATAGATGGTCTGAGATATACGATGGGATGACCTTTGCGACGATCTGAGGCTGCGGTTATGAGGTCCCCACGTACGCACCTACTCAAGCACTCAAGGTGTTTGAGCACTTTCTAGTTAACAAGCCATTGCCTAAATACACAGAGTAATGAAAATTTTGCAGTCACATGGGATTGTATTAAAATGACCTATATAATTGCTACTATGGAACATAATATACTATAATATACTATCTCGCATATTTTCTAGTGACTTAATTATGGAGTCCTCTTCGTTTTCAGAGCATGATAAATGTTTTCATCGTTTATGAGTGTCATAACTTATACGGTACCTTTACAAACATCAAATTCAATAACGGAAGTATTTTCCTCTAGCTGGCTTTAAGAAAAATTCTTTCTAACTAGCCTTATGATTGATGGGGATTAACTAGATGGACAATGCCTCCCATTATACTTAACCAAACACTGATAAGAGTTATGTTCATTTATGTCACGCACCGATTAAACTTAAAAAGAGTGACTATGAACATGTGTTTTTACTTTTTTGTTTGATACGCTACAACTAAAGGCAGCAAAGGAGTATTTGGGATAACTAAATAAAAAGAGAGACGTAAGGAAATGTGATTTATGTCCCCATTTTTCTAATATGATTGCGTTGTCGAACCTGGTGATGGACTACAATCTAACTAATCTTTATTAGATGCGGCAGTCTTCCCATCTTGATCCCACTCGACAATTATGTTCTGTTATTAAAATACACTCAATGCAATTCAAGCTGCAAATGATTATTGGGATGATAGCTACTAAATGAATATGCTTGAGCTTCGGATTTAGTTGATTACAATCATGAAACTATAGAGAAATATTGGAAAGGAGAAAACGTTGAAAAAAGGGGAACTTAATTTGACTTGTTTCTTAATTGCTCTACGTATTAAAGAAAATTAGATCCTGCAAATTTTTGTTCAAATGGATAAGTTATATTGAACTATAAGAGAATCTCACTCGTTACAAAAAGGTATTTCTTGCTACTATAGACAAAAAAAAAAGGGACAATAATAACACATATATTGAGTTGAATCGGCATTGCGGGGTCTGGTGAGATCCAAATCTTATTCACCTAATCATGATTATATATTTTTTTTAATTAGCGTTGTTTCCATATATCATAATCTATCAGTATACATACAGTATTAATTTATGAGCTATACATTATGGGGCTTATGAGTTTTATAAAAATCTTATTCACCTGTTATTATTTCATTCGGATAATCATGGCTATATTTTTTAATTGGGAGTTTCCATATATCATGCATTTGCATGACAATGGATCTATTTGCTTTCATTTACAAATTACCCCGAGCAAATTGAATTCAGTTGATCTTATTAGTAGTGACCACATTCAAACACAGAAAGACCTCAGTGCGATTTATCTAAATTTATAGTGGACTAATGTGATATGTGGATGAGCTCAAAAGATCAAAAGTGTCTATATCTTGCATAACAACACATTTATGCAAATACATTGAATTTAACGTATGCATTTTCCAATTTTTTGGATCTATTGGTTTTCACGATAGATCTTGATAATAATCGCCTGTAAAATTTTTGAAGTCATAGACATATTGAAGAAATCACGCTCCAGTAGCATTTTTCAAAGAAAAAAAAAAGCTCATGAGTTGTATGGGTGAATTCAAGAGACATGGTACCTTTGCACCTTATATGACAGTGCACTGATTTTTATTCATTTCAGTCTAAATGTGAATAAATCATATTTAATATAAGTGCACCATAAGTACTAAAATTTGTCACAAAAATTCAATTGAGTTCCAAAATCTTCAAAAAGTACAATTGAGTTCTAAAATTTATCACACAGAAAGATGTAGGTAAACTATCATATTGCTTGTTCAGCCTTCTTTTTTTTTTTTTTATCGTGATGGTCCTTTTGAATATTTTTGCTTATGTATACGCAAATTATCATATTGCTCATTCAACCTTCTACTTTTTATTGTGATGGTCCTTCTATTGAATATTTTGCTTTTGAATCACTTTTTTTTTTTTTTTTTAATGACGAGAGAATCCACATGTATAGGCGAACTTGTATCTACCAAATACAGCCCTAACCTCATGGATAATGTAACATGCGAGCCAAACCCGGGTGGATAACTCAAACATGGAGTTTGTTCGCACTTACCAATAAGGGAAGTCAAATTGGGCTTGCACCTAATACAAAAACAATATTATCACGTCCAATTAACAGCAAAAGAGCAACCAAAGGAACGTGTTCACATGGACAAAATATATATATGGACGACGCCATCGCAAGTGTAATATATGCAACCGAGCTACAGTAATCTCCAAAGTTATTAGCCTCAGGTTTCTTTAGTTATGATTATCTACATGAGGAACCACGATTGTGGATCATCCCAATATAGAGCGCAAAAGGCATTACAATAGTCATAACATATCTTATCATACTTTCTGCTTCGCTTATTGTTGTTCCCACGCGTATTTCTGTAATAACATATATCTCGGCAGACACGTATCCGTTTCTCATAAAATGCCTTGAGTCTGCGCTTATCACGATTTGAATTCGGGGTTTCCACCCATGCGATCTCCAACAGCATGATGGCCACAAGAAATCCCGGAATCACGTACTTCGTGGACATTTTCTTTTTTTCCTTTTTCTTTTTTTGGGTACCTGCAATCAACAAGCTAAGATCTTTGAAATCATAGTTTTTGGTTGATTTAATTCGAGAAAAATTGCTACTATGAGAAAAGAATCGAAGAAAAATGAATATAGAAGGAAGTAGTCGAAGCTGAATGAGAAGAGAGCTTGCTGTAGAGCTCATATCTTTCTTTCTTTCATGGTCTTTTTCATCTTAGAGCTCAATATTTTTTCCGTTCTGTTTTTACATGCTTTTATATAACAACAAAGGAATAACTTCTAGATCTAAACCAACCACTCCTTGAATAACAGCTTAGCACACACACATAACAGAAAAATAGAGCTCATGCATATGTGTACAAGAAATAACTCTGCTTAAGCAAATGACGTAGTTTTACACCTTTCTAATTCGACTGACTGCTCCTTCACGCAAATCCTATGTTTCCTCTGTTCTATTTAACTTTTGTTGCTGAGTTTCTTCCTACTGCTTCCTTCTGAGCATTTGCAGCGCTGCATTCTCAACAAGAATTAAGAGCCCTAAGGATAAGAAGGAAGAATAGTCATTGATTCATTCTTATTGGAGCTCACCCACGGATACAATCCTGACGGAAAAGTGATTTTTTATTATTCTACTCGTAACAACCATTTTATAGGAGTAGAGCAATGAAAGTTTAACGTATGTATTTAGAGGAGTTATTAGATTTTCTTTTAATCATCTTACATAACATCAGTTTTCAAGCCGCACCGCACATTACTCCAACAACTGAATGTTAACACTCTCATGCCATTAGATAAGCCTCATTAAATATCTTGTGCATACAATTTTTACCTTTTGAATTTACTCGTAATGTTTTTAGAATATTTTATACATTTGTTTTATGGGCTGCACTTTTTCCACTCCTCTATATCTTAGACACTCCCTATTTGAGTGTTTTGGTCATTCTATCCCTTGTTGCAAGTACAATTTTATATGATCCCTTTTCTATTATTTGATCCCACTTTCCTTCTTATTCTTTCTTTCCACACCTCCCACTCCCCTTTCTATTTTCTCTCTTGCAAGTGATTCTCTTCTTTATATGTCTCCCACTGCTTCTCCTTCTTCTTCCACAAACCCCGTTGTCCTCTGCTTAAAATCTATGATGCTAATCTTGTCGTTCTCCACACTTTCATTGGCACTGGCACTGGGCTCACTACTGACCTCCATAATAAGCCCCTTTTCTTCACACCTAGGCTCTTTTTGCACCATGGAAAGTAATATTGAGAAGCATGGTGTCACTCTTTTCCTCTTTTTTTTTTTCTATATATTTTTCTCTCCTTTTCTAGCACATGTGAGAGCGTAGAGAAGTTATAGGTCATTAGAACTTTCTTTCTCTTCACGGTGCCCATCGTGGTTCTAGACATACTCCATGTTTTTCCTGGAATAAAATCATCATCGGCAAGCGACAAGCTTAAGTGTTGAATTTTAGGTGAAATTGCATAGAAGTAAAGCAACCTACTCATAGACAGCAAAAGAAAACCTCCAACATGGAAATAAATAGGAAAAAAACAAGCTTTCGCTGGAAACACACATCCAATGGTGAATGATGAGGACACTAATTGTTGAAGTAAGCCGTTCTTTTGGGATTGCAAATATAGGGGAGATTTGTGGAAAAAGAAGAAGAAAAAGGAAAATGGCCTACGAGAGAGAAAATAGAGATGAGTGAGAGGCCTGGAAAGAAAGAAGAAGGAAAGTGCTCCATAAGGAAAAGAAAAGGCAGAAACAAAATAAAAAGAGTTGCCCAAATAATTGAAAAAGGGCCCATAAAAATTGTACCAAAAAGTGGTGGGCTCTACAAGAAATAAGACGGTCAAAACAACAGAAAATGAAGTTTCTAAATTATTAGAGGAGTGGAAAAGCATGACCCTTCACAATTTAGTGAGAACAATAATCTAATCATACCGACATTCGGTAAAGAAGAACAGGATAGACCTATTTGCCCGTGCACATGGCAAAAATGTTTAATTTACTATTTTTTTTTTGTTTCATTCTTGGTTACTTTCAATTCCAATGTAAATTAATTTGCATGCAAAATCTTCACTCTTTGCACTACGATGCACCTGGATTTGCACTTGGATCCCACTTCATCCACTTTCTGAGTGCGGAGTGAAATTGTAGAATGATCTTGATTGCTCACCTCAGCTCAAATTCACTTCATATACTTTTTGGATGGGACCCTTGTGTCATCTTATCAATGGAGAGTATAACGCACATCTCAATATACCTTACACCTTCAACAGCCACCCGATCACCCACATTTATGGTGCCATCCTTTCCCAAGAAATCTCCCACCTCGACCACTTGTCCCATATGAAGAAAAAGAGCAACTCTCTTACGTTTAAATTAATTAGGAGGTTGCTATGCCATAGGGGAACATAGAGTAAGCCACCTACTTTGCGAAGCATGCGATGTACACGGATCGGATTTTGCAGAGTCGAAAAGACACCGGTGAATGAACTTTGGGTCAGATTGAGACAAAAAATCAAAGTCTGCTATGTTTACTGAGCAAAGAAATAACAGGGGATTGACTGAGAGAACCATGAAAGCATATAGGGCAAGTTGGAATTAAATAGAGATAATGACGGGAGTTGAATGGTTGAATGAGACAACCATGGAGTCGTTTGCATCACCGGGCCATGTCTGGGCACGTCCGCTATGTTTTATTTGTCTCCCGTGTTACGAAATCTCACGTCGATTCCAGAAAAATAACGCTCACAAACAATTCACCAGACAGAATATAGTAATAAAAGAGCAGAATCAGATGAACACGCCAGAAAATTTGTTATCGAAATTCACCCAAACCTGGGTTACGTCTCCGCGCAGAGGCACTCTGCAAATCCACTAAACTTTAGAAAAAGTTGGAATACAACGACGATCTTCTCTCAAGATCAGGGCACAAAGAGATTGAGAACTCTCATCAAGAAAAAACTCACTTTTTTCTTCTCTCTTTTTCTTGCCTCTCTATTTCCTTTTTCAGCGTCTTGACGGCTAGGGTTTTGCCATCGCTAATATATAGGTACCACTTTTAACCTAAAAAGAAATCTAATAGAAAAGACAAAAAAAACCCCTAAAAACAAATATTTTGCTTTATCTATAACAATCTCCCACTTGAAGACAAATATACCCAAGCACCAAGCAACTTTGCATCCATCTTCTTCAAAAAATAGTGGTTGAAAAACTTGTGCCTCTGCGATACTCCTTATCAATCAACATGGAGTAATACCAATTGTAGTAGTACAAAAAATATACTTCTCTCTGTCTACTACCTTGGTCATCATGTCAGCTGGATTCTTCGAGCCATCAATTTTTTGTAGCTTTAATTCATTATCTTTCAATGCTGACCTAATAAAGTGATAACGCTTCTTGATATGTCTAGTTATTGAGTGATAAGCTGCATTCTTTGCTAAGTACACTGCACTTTGACTATCACTCCACAGTGTACTGACCGGCTGTTTTCGATGTAACTCCTCCATATAATCTTGTAACCACATGATTTCCTTGGAGGCTTCTGTAATCACTACATATTCCGCCTCTGTTGTCGATAAAGCAACTACTTTTTGTAGTCGAGATATCCAACTCACTGCTATACCTGCAACTGTAAAGACATATCCAGTGGTACTCTTACCACTATCTCGATCACCCGAATGATCTGCATCTACATAACCCTACAACTCTAGAGATGTACCACCATAACAAAGTGAGTAATTGGAAGTACCTGCTAGATATCTCAATATCCATTTAACTACATTCCAATGCTCTCTACCTGGGTTCTGCATATATCGACTCACAACTCCTACTGCTTGTGCAATGTCTGGTCTCGCGCTCACCATGGCATACATCAAACTCCCCACTGCTGATGCATGTGGAACTACCGCCATCTCATCTTTCAAAGCCTGAGTGCTTGGACACATATCCTTGGAAAGTTTGAAGTGATTCGCTAGAGGAGTTGCAACCGGTTTTGCCTTGTCCATGTTAAATCTCTTTAACACCTTGTTCACATAGTGTTCCTGTGACAACCATAATTTCTTATTTTTCCTATCCCTGATAATTTTCATGCCTAAAATATTCTTGGCCTCTCCCAAGTCTTTCATAGCAAACTGTGATGATAACATCTTTTTCACTTCTACGATTCTCTTCATATTGGAACTAGCCACTAGCATGTCATCCACATATAAAGATAGATACACAATGTCACCATCATCTGCGAAAATAAACACAGTGATCAGACTCACAGTGTGCAAATCCTTTTTCTTGCATGAAACCATCAAATTTTAAGTACCATTGCTGCGGAGCTTGTTTCAAGCCATACAAGCCTTTTTTCAAGCGACATACCATGTGCTCCTTACCTTTGACTTCAAAACCCTTAGGTTGTGCCATGTATAATTCTTCATCTAAGTCACCATGTAAAAACGCTGTTTTTACGTCTAACTGCTCAAGATGAAGATCCTCCACTGCAACTATACTTAGCAGAACTCTAATTGATGTCATTTTCACTACAGGTGAAAATATCTCGGAGTAGTCGATCCCTTCTTTTTGAGAAAAGCCCTTGACTACAAGTCTCGCCTTGTATCTAATACTACCATGTGCTTCATTCTTAACCCTGTACACCCATTTGTTTAATAAAGCCTTTTTACATGTGGGCAACTTTGTCAACTCCCAAGTTTTGTTCTGAAGTAACGAGCTCATCTCGTCTTTCATAGCACACTCCCACTGCAAGTAAGACGTGTCTACCTTTGCCTCATTGTAAGTCTCCGGTTCCCCCGAATCTGTATATAAGACATGGCTCAGAACAGTATTAGCTGATGGATCAAAAATTACCTTTGGCTTTCTCACACATGTAGACCTTCTCAAGATAGGTACTTCAGGGTCATTCGTTTGCTCCGAATCACTGCGTTCTTCTTGAACTACCTCTTCACTGATAACAGGCTCATCTTGAACCTCTCTTTTAGGTGAACTTTGATATACTGGAAACATCTTCACAGGCATTATGTCTAATTCAACATACTCTGGTTGTACTACCTTCTCATGCTCTGTCTCTGTCTGACGATTCTTGTACATCTTTTCTTCATGGAATACCACATTGCGACTGCGGATGATTTTGTTATTCTCATAATCCCAAAGTCTATAGCCATACTCGTCGCCACCGTATCCGATAAAGATGCACTTCGGGACTTAGCATCAAGCTTTTTCCTATCCTCCCAAATCAAAGCATATGCAATACAACCAAACACATTTAGATGTGAATAATTAATCTTCTTACCTGACCACCGCTCTTGTGGTATTTCTCCATCCAACGCACTAGATGGACTTCTGTTGATAAGATAAACAGCTGTATCAACTGTGGCAGCCCATAAGTGTAGCGGGAGACCCGCGTGTAGTCTCATGCATCTCGCACGTTCTAGAATAGTCCTATTCATCCTTTCAGCTACACCGTTCTCTTGAGGAGTTTTAGGAATAGTCTTTAACCCATATATGCCTTCTCGACTCAGATAATTTGCAAATTCTTTACTTGTGTATTCACCACCATTATCAGATTTCAAAGCTTTAATTTGATAACCTGTTTCTTTTTCTACCATGGTCTTGCACATTTTGAACATCCCGAATACTTCTAATTTTTCTTTAAGAGCATAGACCCAAGTCTTTCTTGTTGCATCATCAATGAATGTGACAAAATATCTCTTACCACCATAAGAGAGTTCCTGAGCAGGTCCCCATACATCAGTATGAACCAACTCTAGCTTCTGGCCTTTATTTTGTCGTCCATTCAATTGAAAACTAACAGCCTTCTGTTTTCCATAAATGCAACTCTCACAAAAATCTAACTCAACTTTTTGTATACCCGGAAGTAATTTCCTTGAGTGTAACTGCTTTACACCTTTTTCACCAAGATGTCCCAAACGATAATGCCAAAGAGTAGATAAATTACCTGTAGCCATTGTAGTTGCAACCATATCACTGATATTGTCTCCTTGGAGAAGGTAAAGTGTACCTGTACGCTTTCCCTTTGCTACTACTCTTACCCCTGAGGTTATCTTCCACTCTCCGCAGCCAAAGGTTATTACCAAACCTTCTTGATCAAGTTTACTGGTTGAAATCAGATTTTTCTTTAATTCCGGAATATGCCTAATTTCACGCAAAACTAAACGTCCTCCACCTGAGATGTTCACAGTCACGGTTCCTTTCCCAACAATTGGACACGTGGCCGTTTCCCACAACCACTTATCCAAAATCTCCACTGGCATAATCATCAAATATGTCTCTTTGCGAGGTGCAATGAAAAGAAGCGCTAGAATCACCAGAATCAATAAACCATTTATCTGTTGTCAAGTCAAACCCTGCAGACAAACACAAGTTATCTAGCAAAGATTTATCGCTAACTACATTAGCACCTTGATTCTCATCTTGCTGCTTCTTTTTGTAGGCTTCACACTGAAACCTCCGGTGTCCGGTTTTGTGACAAAACCAACACTCATCTTTTGCAACCTGTCTCTTACTCCTTGATTGTGATCTGCCACGACCGCTGAAATTTCCTCTACTTTTATATCTTCCAAGGTTCTCCACTGCAAGTGTCGTTGAAGATGTAGATGCAGAAAAATTATCTCCACCTGAGACTTACCTTCGCATCTCTTCATCCATGATACTACTCACAACATCATCAAGAGTTAAATCATCCTTCATGGTGCTCGAAATTCCCTGCACTGCGGTATTGTAGCTTTCTGGAAGAGAACATAAAAATAATAAAGCTTGAAGCTTCATATCTAAATTTATGCCTGCGGATTCCAATTGACCCGTGACCTGCGCGAAACTATTAATATGCTCTGCCACGTAACCTCTATCGATAACTTCATATTAACCAGTTTCTTCAGCAAAAATACCTGATTTGATGTGGATGGCTTCTCAAAAATATTCGTTAGAATATCCATGGCTTTTTTTGCAGTTTTTGCTTTCGTGATGTGGTACCCTGTCCTTTTCGTCAACCCTAGACGAATCACACCTAACGCCTTTCGATCAAGAATTTTCCATCCGGCTTCTGCTGTTGGATCCACTTTCGCCATCTCGGGTTTCCAACCCTCAAGTGGTGCATAGAGATCTTTCTGATAAAGATAGTCCTCTATTTGTAGTTTCCACCATCCGAAATCCTCTCCATTGAACTTATCGATTCTGATTTTATCTTCTGCCATCCTGTTTGCTTTCAATCGAACATCACCGAAAACCCTCGATGTTCTCGATTAGCCAAACCAGGCTCTGATACTAGTTGTTACGAAATCTCACGTCGATTCCAGAAAAATAACGCTCGCAAACAATTCACCAGATAGAATATAGTAATAAAAGAGCAGAATCAGATGAACACGCCAGAAAATTTGTTATCGAAGTTCATCCAAACCTGGGCTACGTCTCCATGCAGAGGCACTCTGCGAATCCATTAAACTTCAGAAAAAGTTGGAATACAACGACAATCTTCTTTCAAGATCAGGGCACAAAGAGATTGAGAACTCTCATCAAGAAAAAACTCACTTTTTTCTTCTCTCTTTTTCTTGCCTCTCTATTTCCTTTTTCAGCGTCTTGACGGTTAGGGTTTTGCCATCGCTAATATATAGGTACCACTTTTAACCTAAAATGAAATCTAATAGAAAAGACAAAAAAAACCCCTAAAAACAAATATTTGGCTTTATCTATAACATCCCGTTAGTTTCCTAGGTGTGGTGGTTGTAAGTGGTGTGCGGCTCAAAAGGGCTGGCAATGATGTCACGAAGTGATGGTGGCAGCAAGCGACGAGCTCAGCCGCTACTTTGTTTATAGTACTTGGCGTGAGAGAATAGGTAGGGCGTTTGGCGATGGAGGCATCGGAAGGATGGGCCAATTTCGGGCATGGGAAGAAACCATCCAAGAAGAAGAAGATGGGCAAAAAGAAGAAATAATATATATATATATATATATATATATATATATATATATATATATAGTGGAAAAAGACAAAAGGGAAAAGAAGACGCTCAGAGAGGAAAATTTGTGTGGAAGAAGACCAAAAGGGATGAAGTAAAGAAAAAAAATTAAGAATTTTTTTTTTGGTCAGTTCTATTCTATTCCTACTCTACATTCACTCTCAGACTTTTGCCCTGCCTCTTGCAGGGCGTGGGAGTTGAAACCCACTTCTGAAACTTACGCGTCCCCACCCCATCCCCCCTGAGAAGATTATGAAATACATGAATGAATATTCATTATATTCATCTTATCAATATACTTATTATGATACATATGTATCTTACATTCTGAGTGCATCTCCCTATACAATGAACATTCATCTCCCTTATCAAGTATATATATCATTCGATACATTGTTATTAATGATAAGTACATTCTTGTTCTCCTATAAATAGGAGTTTAGTTTTGATAGAACAATCATCACAACAGAAACACAACAGTGAGATACTAGAAATAATATTCTATTCTTTTGCTTTATCTACTATTTATGGTGTTCACTTGCTTTCTCTTCTCAGTCTCTTCTCTATTATATATTCGCAATGTAATATTTTACAACAGAAAAAAAGCAAACCAAAAAATAGAAAACTATAAAATGGCAAAAGTTGGCTTCAGGAAGGACCATTGAGCAGAAGGTGCATGGAAAAGGACGAAGAAGTGAGGAAAAGACAAAAGAAAGAAAAAAATCATTAAAAATATAAAAAATGAAAAATTTCTTCCTTTTTAATCTGATAGTGTTGAATCCGGGTTTAGGTCGAGTCAATGGGTCAGATTGATTGGGTCTACTTAGTCCAAACCCGTTTTCCTGAATATAATAATATTAAATGTTAAAAAATTCAAAAAAATTAAAAAATTTTCAAGAAAAATAAAAAATTCCAAAAAATGATAAATATTCAAAGAATTCCGAAAATTCAAGAGTTTTCAGAGAACATTAAAACTTTCAGAAAATATTAAAATTTTGAGTTTTTTTAAATAATTGAAAAATTGAAAAATTATAAAATTCACAAAAAAAAAAAAAAAAAAATTGTCAGAAAATTCATAATTTTATTTGGAAAGTTTTAAAAAAAAATTTCAAACTATTTTCTTAAAAAATGAGAGTTTCTTAACTCTAAAGCTTGCTGAAAAATTGAGTAAGCCCTTAGGGCTCTACCTTAGGGATTCAATTGTCTTCAAAGACATTTACTCCTATTTTTATGCTCTTGGTGTTTTGATCCCTTTATTCCAATTAAGATTGTCATTTATCTTTTCCTTAATTTTAAATATTTGCTCTCCCATGCAATTTATTTAAATGCTTTCCTTAGCTGCTAACTGTTATTTTAATGATTGTGTACCCACATGATTATATCGCGTGTTAGTGAATTAGTCCAAAAATTAATGCAAACTACTTGACAAAATTTCTTTTTAAAATGAACAAAATTATGTTCTGAAAGGGCACTAATTAGTTAATTAGTGTAATCAAGTCCACAACCCTAGATTCTCTAGTTGTGTAAGAAGTGAGGTACACTCTCATACCTCCCTTGATTTCTAGCCAACCCCAATAGGTTAATGGTGATTTCTTATTACAAAATTCCTATGAATCCTCCAATGTCGCACGAGGTATGAGTTTGGGAGAGCTCGTGCCTAATTATGGGCCGTGGGCCGATCTTTAGGCAATACCCCTAAACCTATTCCTCCTCCCGAGGGGTAGGTTGCGACATTCGGGAGTGCTCCTTGACAGTGGAAGCTTCATTTTAAGGAAGACATTTGATGTGTGTAATTTTTGGCTAGGAAAGGGGAAATGTATCTTGATTTGCTTGGTTACACGAGTGGAATCCATGGAATTGGAACACAATCCTGTGATCACTGCTAATGAGACCCGAAACCAGTCAGCCTAACCGGCCAATGGCATATAACCAATTGGATAAGCTTGAATCTGGTTTGGTGGATTGGAGAAGCAACGTGCTCAAGATTAAGAGAATGTAAGGCCTCACCCCCCGTTGCCAACGCGCAAGTGTTGATTGGCCCTCACGACCACCCTAATAGAGTCGGCAACCCTTGTCCTAATCTGGTCAAGGACTTGTAGGCCTTCGCCTGCTCGTGATGATGACAAGCGGCCTTGGCCTATGTTTGAGCGAGAGCCTTCCTTAGGGCTCCCGACCATATCTCTCTCGGGTTCTTTGTTTCCTTATTTTCCTTCATTTGGGCCTTTTTTGTTTCATCATTTTAGATATTTTTTTTTTAATTTGGTTTATTTATGTGGCGCCCATATATCCTTAATGCATAAAAAAAATATCACGTTAACATTTTTCATCACCCAAATTTGGTGGAACAAACGAAAGTTGTCAAATCACACAAATTTAATCATTTTTAAACCTTGCAAACTTTTAAAAACTTTAGGATCCTATTGCATTTAAAAAGAAGAAAGAAAAAACTGATACTCATGCTCTTGATGGAAACATAGCCACTTCTCTTGTTCATCAATAATTTAAATTTGTAGGATTGACAAAACAAAAGATTAATAAAATCTCCCCAAAACATAGCAACACTGAGACTCGGTATACAATTTTGACTTTCTTTTTCTCGTGTTATTTCCACTCCTTTATTGGCTCCTGCCACCCCCTATACACAATTTACTCAAAGGTTATCATCTTACTTGTACTTAAGTTTTTTTTAATAATAGTTTCCCATTAAATATAGAATTATACAACTCATTAACAAAATAATTAGTTTTTTTTTGTCAAAAACACAATAATTAATTAACTATCTAACAATTAGAATTTTTACAAAGAAAAAAAAAAGAGGTACACCAATTTTGTTCTAAATGGAGAAAGAAAAGGGAAAAACCAAAAGATAAAAAAAAAAAAAAAGGAAAAGAAGGCAAGCATTAGTCTTAAATCAGGAGGGGCCCCATATTTAACCTTAATAAATATTGTTTAGGAGAAGCATGAGTACTTTTATCTTTAGAAATTGAAGCAGAAGAAAAAGAAGAAGAAAAGGAAAGAAATAATCTTAAATCAAGAATGAGAGATGTAAGAGATAACATAGTCAATTCAATATAAAAAGGGATGTTAGTAACCATTTAAGGGATGGAAATAATGAGAGTCTTGTTTTTTAATATATTTTTGGTCAAAGATGTTGATCGCATGTTACTAAGTGGAAAAAGATAAATGATTTCCAGTGAGAATTTCCTTGAAAAGGGAAATGCATGTGTCAATCGAGGAATAAATATCTCTCTTCTCAAGTCGCGACATTGCTTAGGCTTTGCAAAAAGAAGAAATTATTATTAAAAAATCTAATTTTTAGTACTCATATATTCAATAGCATATTTTAATTTTTAACCAGCTAAAACTCACCAATTAAAAGGGTGATGAGAGAAGATATTGCTCTCCTAATTGCCCTTGGTTGATACTTGGAGGGACTTATTGTATAATCGACCAATAACAATATAGATATGATACACCGGCCACGGTGGCTCCACTGGATAAGGTTCTGCTGATCCTCAACGAAGAGGTGAAGGGTTCAAAACCCAGGGAAGACGCTAGGTGTATTAAGTGTGACTCAGGGGTGGTGGGTCCTCCTGCTTAAGTGTCACTTGGGGGTTTACGGCGCGGTTGTCGGCTGCAAGCCAGTTCCTCCAATACCAAAAAAAAAAAAAAACAATATAGATATGATATTGACTTGGACTATACTGTATAATCGACCATGCCTTGCCACAGTGTCGGAATGTGCTGAGAAGCTCCACTTTCTTGACTTTTGGACGGCTCTGGGCCATTGCTTGACTCGAGCTTTCCCAAAGACGACTGCAACTCTTCAACTTCAATCGGGATCCTTCTCTCTCTATATATGCATCCCTTTTAGTATGCAGCCTCTCCACCCCATAACCAAAGCCGGACAAAAATCTTCTCTCTCCATTGCACAACTTGTCTCGACATCAGGCACCAAATGGAGCCTTTCCTATTGTTCGTTCTTCTCGTAATACGAGCTGGGATTAATTGCCATGCCCACATCAATCACCCGTGTGCCTCTTCAACATGTGGTGAGATCCGTAATTTAAGCTATCCCTTTCGATTGAAGGAAGATCCAAAAGATTGCGGCGACTTGAGATTCGAGCTAGCGTGTGAAGATAACGGCCCCGGCCCGGTACTATCTTTGTTCGCTGGCCGATATCACGTGAAAAGGATAAACCCGCCCAGCAATTACGGGGAGGTCATCACTGGTTATATGGAAGTGGTCGACATCGGGCTGCAAAAGAGCAACTGTTCCTCCCTTCCTCTCCACCAGCTAATGCCATCAAATTTCAGTGTTGAAGAACATGAACGGTACTCCATCCACTATGGAACCAGGGTGACCATTTTGTCTTGCTTAAAGCCAGTGAGACATCCTTTATATATTGACACAAAACCGTGTATACCTATAAACGGTTCATACGCTGTCATCAGTGCAATGGCCTCGGATATTGAGCATTTTTGCACCATAACCACATCAATACCTGCAGCAGAATATTTATGGGAAAAAAGAACAGAATTGTCCCGGGAGAATCGTACCATCTCCTACAACTACATCCACAATGCGATGGCCGACGGGTTTAATCTCTCCTACTGGGTATGGCCGCTGGGCAAAGCAGCTCACTTTTGCTTCTGGGGCTTCGGAGGGCAAAACCACATATCATTCGACTTCTGTAAGTATGTCTTTCCATCAAAGTACTTTGCCCGAATCAATACGCTAACATTTGGCTCTTGCTATAGCTCTTGTGCATCAATCGATGGGACTGTGATTGAATGGTAAGAAAATCAAAGTAATAGCTGCAAGTGACGTTTGTAAAACTCCTCACCGTCGAGATTGTGTTAGAAAAACTGAATGAATCGAATTAGCCCTCGAGGGGATAAAAACGACATGCAAATAACTGGTTCATCATGAAATACAATCATCATTCTCCAAGAGAAATGACGATAGCAGTCATGTCGTGTTGCGTTTTATTCCTATTCAAACAATGATGAGTGAATATAGCAAGTACTGAAATTAAGTTTGTGTTGAGTTCACATTGAACATCTCAAATCTTAAAAAACATTATAAAAAAAAAAATTGTACTTAGTTCCTTTTAGGAGTTTTATATTAGCTCAAAGTACCTCATATTTTCAACTGCTGACTTTTCTTTTATATAGAGAGTTTCACAAATTGGGAAATAAAATACTAAGAAAATATTGTCTGGAGCTGGGATTCTACCGTGTCAAAATGCGAGTCTGCTTTTCGCCTAAGCTCCACCGCGTCAGAACCCTCTCACACCCACACCTTCCCCCTCTATCGCCTCTCTCTCTTCCCTCTCTTCTTCTTCTTTTTTTTTTTTTCCTTTATTTCTTTTTCTTCTTCCCTCTTCTCATGGTGGGAAGCCTCACCCTCAAGATCCCCGTCGCTGCCAAGCCCACCTGCTTTGCCATCCACACTTTCTCGTCCCCCTGCTTTTGCAAGATCAAGCTCAAGAGCTTCCCCCTCTGAACCACCCTCCTACCTCCCGCCTGATGCCGCCCAACCACCCTCCCCCCACCCCGACGGCGTCACCTCCCTTCCTAAGGGAAGGGGGGGCGGCAGCACCATGTTCCACCTTAGCAAGTACGATCTCAATAGGCTCACTGGGAAATCCATCTTCTTCGGTAAGGTCCGCCTGAAGGTCTCCGTCTACACGGGCCGGTGTGGGGCAACCTCTAGGGTGAGCTTTGGGAGGTTGCTCGGGAATGTCTAGTGCCCCTGGACCTCGTCAGGGCCGAGTCCAAGGCCTACGTGTTCCACAGCAAAGTGAAAGGGAGATTAGAGGGAAGAAGAAGAAATAAAGGAAAAAAGAAGAGAGGGAAGAGAGAGGCAACAGAGCGGAGAGGTGTGGGTGTGTGTTAGAGGTTCTGACCCAACAAGGCCCGGGCGACACGCGTCGCCAGTGAGTGGACTTGTAGTTTGACACGGTGGAATCCCGGCTCCAGCCATTATTTTCTCATAAAACACCCACCAAAAAGTGAGTGCTGTCCTTCCTCGCGGAGGCTTAGTATGTTAATCCTACCTTAGAAATTAATCAAATATAGGCACAACATATACGTAGTTATTCACATTGAGACAGCAGACTTATTGAATATATTCAACTATTAATTTTTGTAAATGTCACGTCAGTTACTTATCACTTATTACCCTCAATTAATCTTTGTTTCAAATATTATTAATTTGTACCTAATTTTTTAGTTAATCAGAATGCTCATACTGATTATATATCTTAATTGATATCTTGCTTTTTGTAGACAATTCTTCTTGGGGTAGGGCGCTAAATGATGCAATGAATATAGTTCCTTATGCCGGCTTTGCCCTCGGTATGGATGATTTTTTTTTTCCCTCACATCTACGAAACACTCACGCATTATAGGTGAAGAGAACACTCTTTGCATGTGCTTTATAACAAATATACCAGGCTATGATTTACCTTGATTTTAAAACAAGTTTCTACGCAGATCACTTCCTGACAGCGAAATTCATATTCAGAGCTCCATGTGTGTTGATACTTCTAGTCAATAAGTGGATGAGACGGCATCAAGCAGTGGACGCAAACATCGAAGAATTTCTACAAGCTCACAATAACTTTTTGCCTATAAAGTACTCTTATTCAGATATCAAGAAGATCACAAAAAATTTCAAGCACAAGTTAGGTGAAGGGGGATATGGTTCAGTATATAGAGGAATGCTTAGGAGTGGCAATGAAGTTGCAGTTAAGATTTTGAATAAACCAAAATCTAACGGTCAAGATTTTATCAACGAAGTGGCCACAATTGGAAGGATTCACCACGTTAATGTGGTGCGACTTGTTGGTTTTTGCTTTCATTACTCCAAACCAGCTCTCGTCTATGATTTCATGCCAAATGGATCTTTGGATAAGCACATTTTTTTTAAGGCTGGTGATAGTTCTCTTGATAATGAGAAAATGTATGAGATCTCTCTTGGCATAGCTAGAGGGATAGAGTACCTACATCATGGATGTGATATGCAAATTCTACATTTTGATATCAAGCCTCACAATATTCTCTTAAACCAGAGTTTCACCCCGAAAATTTCTGACTTTGGACTTGCAAGACTTTATCGCACCAATCATAGCATAGTATCATTGACTGCAGCAAGAGGAACCTTGGGATATATGGCGCCTGAGTTATTTTATAGGGACATTGGTGGTGTTTCTCATAAAGCTGATGTTTATAGTTTTGGAATGATGTTGATGGAAATGGCTGGTAGAAGGAGAAATGTAAATGCAAATGCAGAGAATTCAAGTCAAATTTATTTTCCTTTGTGGGTTTATGATCAGCTTGGCAAAGAAAAAGATGATGAAATCATAGATGAGACAGAAGAGGAAAGAGAAACAACGAGGAAGATGATAATTGTTGCTCTTTGGTGTATACAATTGAGCCCTAATGATCGACCGTTGATGAGCCGAATCCTTGATATGCTAGAAGGAGAGATAGATGAACTACAACTTCCCCCGAAACCACTTTTGTATCCGATAGAAACGCCAGTTGATGATGTGGAGACTGAGATTGAACCTGAATCTTCTTCAAATTTTGCCACAATTTCTAGTAGTTATTGGCATGAGCACAATAACAAGAGTGCCGAGTCTTGCTTTGTGTGATGTTTACCCTCTTGTAGAAATGGAATTCAAAATAAAAGTAGTGCTATCACTTGTACTAGATTCTAATGGTATAATCCTCGAAGCTATTTATGGGTATCCACCTTTTTCAAATGTGTTTGTCTATTATTTATTTGGATGAGTTTTTTTTTTTTGGTCGAATTATTTGGATGAGTTAATTTTTAAGAAATTTGTCCTTTTAAGCCTCAGTGTCGATCCCTCCACCGTGGTCCTAAAAGCTCGCACTTAAAATAATTGAGAATATATGGCAAACATGTCTCTATATAGAGTTACAAGTGCTAAAGATGGAGGAATGCCCCGGGAGAAAAATCAACTTAAACATGGAAGTGAAGACAACCATGGAATCATAGAGGCCAAGTTGGAATTAGGGAAAATTACTAAAAAAGTCCTAAACCTATTGCAATTGTGCCAATTCAGTCCTAAACTTATTTTTTTAACCAATTGAGTCCTAAACCTTTTATAATTATTTCCGATCAGTCCATCCGGCCAAAAATGGCCGGCCGGCATCAGCGATACTTTTTTAATAATATTGTATTTTTTACAAATATTTTATTAATTTTATTAATCTTTTTTTCCTTTTTTTTTTTTTTTTTTCCCTCTCCTTCCTTCCTCCTCCTCTCCTCCTTCTTCCCTTGGCTCCGGCGACCGGCCAGAGGGGAGGGCTAGCCGGTCGTCGGACTGAGGCGGCCGGCGGGGTGAGCCCTCGCCATCGCCGGGTCTGGCGGGGCGAGGCCCGCCTGATTTGGCGAGGGCTCGCCTCATCCGACGAGGGGGGCTCGCCGTCGCGTCTGGCAAGGCCCTCCTTGCCGGATCTGGCGAGGGCTCGCCTATGAGGCTAGCCCTCGCCAGATCCGGCGAGGAGGGCCTTGCCAGACGTGATCCGCGACTACCGTGCCAAGATCGAGGCCGAGCTCTCCAAGATCTGCGACGGCATCCTCAGCCTCCTCAACTCCCACCTCATCCCCGCCGCCTCCGTCGGCGACTCCAAGGTCTTCTTCGTCTAGATCAGTTCCTGGACCGTTGGCGAGCCCCCCTCACCGGATCTGGCGAGGGCTCGCCTTGCGGTCGCTTGCGAGGCGAGCCCTCGCCAAATCCGGCGGGAGCTCGCCCCGCCGTCACTGGGCGCGTGCCGACTGGCGAGGCAAGCCCTCGCCAGATCAGGCAAGGCTTGCCTGGCCAAACCCGGTGACGGTGAGGCCCCCCTTGTCGAATCTGGCGAGGGCTCGCCCCGCCAGCCGCCTCAGTTCGATGACCGGCCAACCCTCCCCTCTGGCAGGTCGCCGAAGCCCAGGGGAGAAGGAGGAGAGGAGGAGGAAGGAGGGAGAGGAAAAAAAAAAAAAAAAGATAAAAATAATTAATAAAATATTTCGAAAAATAAAATATTATTAAAAAAATGTCACCGGCGCCAGCCAGCTACCATGTCAACGCCGACCAGCCATTTTTGGCCTGATGGACTGATCGAGAATAATAGTAAAAGGTTTAGGACTCATTTGGTCAAAAAAATAACTTTAGGACTGAATTGACACAATTACAATATGTTTAGGACTTTTTTGGTAATTTTCCCGTTGGAATTAGCCCAAAAGTAAGGATCGTGATAAGGGATTTGAATGGGAAAAATATGTAGCCATACATTATACTACTTATACTAAAACTAGTTGACAATATTAGTGTTTAAGTTATTAAGATGCTTATTGAGAGAAAATAAATGATGAGTGAAACACGAGGTTAGACAAGATTAAGAGTGAATAGTTGATATAAGAGATAAATAACTTTTAGACTCCAAAAATAAATAAGGGACGCGATATTGAGAACAAATAGACATACTTAGGTTGGAAACTAGTTCTAGAGAAAATGACGGGTTTAACTTTCAATGTTGAATTGTCAGTTCACTTAATGACGCAATATTGGATTATCATCAATGTCACTGTTTGGATCCAAATTAGGGCATGGTAGTTCATTTTTCTGGTACTAGAGCTTATTCCTAAAGATAATCAATTTGCCAAAAAAGTCAAATTTAGAAGTCGCAGATGACTTTCGTTCCTAAGTAGTGTCCAGTAATCCACCACTTTTTATCTTAGCTTTAATGCGTGTACTATAGACCCTGCATAATTTCCACTGATGGAACCATTGGGATGGTCCGCACAAGTGACTTTTCTTAACATG
This sequence comes from Eucalyptus shirleyi, assembly GCA_017140165.1. Taxonomy (NCBI): domain Eukaryota; kingdom Viridiplantae; phylum Streptophyta; class Magnoliopsida; order Myrtales; family Myrtaceae; genus Eucalyptus; species Eucalyptus shirleyi. The sequence continues at coordinate 16,914,282 of CM029456.1, read as the reverse complement.
ACTTTGTGTTAATTGGTTTACTTGGTCATTTCAATGAAAGACTTTGTCTTGTCCCTTTCAACTCAACCTTGTTGGACGGACAATTCGTCGAACACCGCTGGCTAACGAGAAGTCAAGATTTATCAATTCATATAAAGCCTTAGAGTTGGTAACTCCGCCGTGTCAAAACCGTAGTTGCGAAGGAAAAAGTAGCAAGGAGTGGGTTGCAAATATGTTTTTGTTGTGAAATAAATGGAAACCGACAAATTTTGTAATTCAAAAAAAGAAAAGAAAAAACTACTAGAGAAATCAATAAGGAATGTTAAAGCACACACTAAATTTACATAATTTGATGTAAGTGATAATACTTACTCCACATAAAGAATCAATAGTGGAGAATCCACCAACCACTAAGAAATTTATAGAATTATAATCGTTCATATTCAAGTGTTTCCGTTAAAATAAATTGCAGAGAAAATATCTTGGGACTCCGAAACACTTTTGAAATTATTGGCGGACGTAATTCAATGAATGTCTCGGCCACTTGAAGAAGTCGCGACACACTAGCTGATCAACTACGGCACTCAATTCAGAGGGTGAACTTCCCCAAAACCAATTATGTATTCGATAGATAGAGATGTCAGTTAATGATGTGGGGACAGAGATAGAATTCAAAACATTTTCATATCTTTGAAGTGTTCCAACAATTTTTGGTAATTCCCTGTCCTAGCACAATAATTAAATTGCGGGATCTTGTTTAGCGTGACGTTTGTCCTTCTTGTAGAAATTGAATGCAAAATAAAAGTACTAAAATCACTTTCACTCGATTTGAATTTAGTGGTATAACCATCCTGACTATCCATTGGTACCCACTTTTTCCAAATGTGTGTGCGTGTGTTTTTTCTTTTCCGATGAGATTTTCTTTAAGAAAGTTTTGCTCCTTCTGGTATCAATGTCAAATTTCCTCCACCTTCTTCTTAAAAGGCTGCAATTCAAAGAATTGACAAATGCTTAAAAATCAAGATGAAGGAATGCGCCCGTAGAAAATAAAATTGAAGCGTGGAAGTGAAGACTGAAGACTACTGACCCGTGGCTAATGCTCGGAAGATGCGCATATTGATAGTGGGGAAGAACGAAACAAACGCATGACCCCCATTCAACTTGTTGGAATAATTAAATACTAAACAATACATTCCTCTAACAGCTTAAACTTTTAGAACAGTTAACTATCATCCTACCAAATTTCACATAATATCATAGCTGTCCTCAGTTCAAATCTTTTCAGAACCTATTTGCATTCTCAATTAAATATGTCTACGCTTAGTACTAGGCAGAAATAAAAAGAAAAGATATATATATATATAGACTTAGCGTAAGGGGAAGTGTTGGAATAATTAAATAATAAACCATACATTCATCTAATAGCTTAAACTTTTAAAATAGTTGGTTATGGTTTCACCAAATCTCTCACAACTGTTCCTAAGTTTCATCTTTTTATTTCCTTCACATTTTTTATATATTCAAACTTATTTATTTTCTTCTCATGTAATTTCAATTTCAATGTACTTTAATTTCCTCGCAATATATTAACTTTATGGACTTGGATTTTACATGGATTTCCACTCCGTCAAATCCCCTCTTCATCATGCATTGTGCGGGCGAGGTGTGCAGCTGCGGATCGCTCTTCATCATCTATAGTTTGGAATGTCTCGGCATATATTGATTTTTCGTCAAATGGTATCATATTTGTAAGATCTCGATCATTCATATGTAAAGTTCTTGGTTAAGGCAAGTTCTTCACAATACCATTTGCATCGAACAATGAGTCTATCTCCTCACTCATAAAAAGGTTTAACCAGCACAAGACCCGCATAGACAAACTCGAATCGGCACATCTTTCACTTTGATCTTAAGGACAAGATAAAAAGGTGATCTTGAGTAATTCAATCATCCTATCCACTTCCTCAATTTGCGCGTAATATCAGAGCATAAAATATGGATTTTACAATAGCAAAAGTTAAATCCTCATTATTTTCCACTCCGCATGAGTTTCCGTATGAAGCAAACATTTCACCAAACACTGATGTTGATGAGGAACGCAACATCATATTTTTGCACGGTCGTTTCAATTCCTTTACATGCTCTTTAAAGCAAGTAAAAAGGATAAAACAGAAAGGTCGTTCCTTGTACCAGGTCAAAAACTGAAGGCTTTCAATGACTCTAAACGAGTCTCGATTTGGAGAACTTAAAATGGAATGAAATTGCTGCGGAAAGCTAACTCGGGCATGTCTTGATTCTGTAAATGGCAGCCTGTGTGCGTACTAGGAGATGTACTGATTGATACATAGATTAGCATCCAATTACTTGCTTTTATCAGATTTGATGCAGCATTTGTTGAATACCTGATGGGCAAAAGAAAAAATCCATTGCGATGATGCAAGTATGGCGAAAATTAATGTGCCCAAGCCAAACCTTTGCAGGAAGAGATTCCCCAGTAGAAACTCCAAACCAAGTAAGAGCAAGGAGGAAGAATATCTAGCTAAACAGCGTTAAACATCATGAACAGCTTCAGAGAAAGTAAAGACGGGGTTCGAATCCATGTGGCACAAACTTCGAGCCACTAGAGTCGATGTTTGAAAAGGACTACATTGAAGAGGAATGAAATCTTTAATTGAGGTTCTTCAAGTTCATATTATCGTTATGTTCATTCCTTTAAATTGATGGGTACTTTTTCACATTTACTTTTACAAACTATGGCAACTAGTGCGGTTAAAAAGGATTTTTAAATTCTCGATATCATAGTTGTCCCCATCTGTTTCAACGCAAAAGGCTTGCTCAATCCACCCATGCCCGCCAAGCCCGAAAAGTAAAGGAGTAAGCTTGGACGGCACACACCCTTCATGAGAAAGTCTAACTCGTCCAACTTTAATTAGTCTGCCAAATGTAAGCCTTTTGCTATGAGCGGGCTTGGGCAACTCTGGTCCAACCCGGCTTGGCCTATCTGGTATTCATTTTTACCCGCCGGAAAATGTTGAGTCTAAGTCATGAACATTCTATCCCTTTCTTGTTATTATAAGAGGATTTAATTTTTTTTTTTTTTTTTTTGCCCCTTCTTCTAAGGGGAAGACAGCAAAAGGCGAAACAACACTCGTGCGCAAGAAAGGGCGAGCCCAAGTTTCTACTTAGGCTAGCTATTTATTGGCAAATTTGTTCACTAGAAATAACCATTTCACTCTGGGTCTTTTCCTGATGACAAAGTCATTCCTTTTGTTTCGTTCAAAATTGATAAAAATAGCTAGTCCTCGAGGGAGTTCCAGTGATACGGAGTTTATGCAACCAATAAAACTCCTGGGGAGTTATATATTTGTATATTGATAAGACTAGTCACTATTATTTGAAGTTCGAATGCACCATTGAGAGAGATGAACCCACGTATGAGAGGCGCGAGCAGCGGGTTGCACGGTGCAGGCGTATGTACAAGGATGCAGCCAAGAGGCCGAGATGTTCAATGAAATATTCGACGGATTGAGTCGTTTAATCTAGCGAGCAACCAGCCTTACAAGCTCGGTGTCAATCGGTTTGCCTATCTCACCAACACGAGCTCAGGGCCTCGAGGAACGGGTTCAAGGAGCATATGTATACCACGGAGGCAAAGTTGTCCTCCAGGGACGAGAACGTCTCCGCGGTGCTCTCTTCCATCGGTTGGACGAAAAAGGTAGTCGCGCCCATTAAGAACCAAGAGGACTGGGGTAAGCAAGCAATTAATTACCTACTGAGTTGATTTTTGTTGGTTAATAATGATGACGAGATGAAGAACTACTAATTTCGGTTGAATCTAACATAGCTATTGATTCTTCCAAAACTAACATGAAAATTATGGTATGAATGCATATTGAAATTGATCCCTTACCATGCAGGATGTTGCTGGGCGTTCTCGGCTGTGGTGGCTGTGGAAGGAATCATGGAAATTACGGCGGGCAAGCTAACTGCTCTCTCGGAGTAAGAACTTTGTGGATTGCGACATCCACGGCGAGGACAAAGGTTGCCAAGGCGGTTTGGATGGATAGCGCCTACCTATTCATCATGAAGCATGGCTTCGCCAGCGAGGCTCAGTATCCCCACGCGGGCACTGACGGCAAATGCAACACGAAAGAGGAAGCCAAACGGTCCGCGACAATCAAGGGCTATGAAAACGTCCCCGCCAATAGCGAGGAGGCATTGTTGAAGGCCGTCGCTAATCAGCCGGTCTTCATGGCCATCGATGCCAGAGCTTGTGGGACCGATCTGAACTGTGGGGTTGCCGTGGTCGGATATGAGACGAGTAAGGACGGCACCAAATATTGGCTTGTCAAGAACTCGTGGGCCACAATGTGGAGCGAGGAAGGCTACATTAGGATGCAGAGGGGCGTCGACGTCAAGGAAGGCCTTGGCGGCATAGCAATAAGGGCCTGTTATCCGTCGGGAAAATTATCAAAAAACCTAAACATATTATAACTATGTTAATTTAGTTTTGCTAATTGAGTCCTCAACATTTTATAATTGTGTCAATTTAGTTCATCCGGCTAAAGTTAGCTGATCGATGCTTACGTTGACAATTTTTTATTTTATTCTAATATTTTATTATTTATTTTTTTCCTTTTTTTTTTTTTTTCATCCTTCCTCCTCTTTGTCCAGTCTGGCTGGTCGTCAAACTAAGGCAACCTTGCTAGTTAGTGGCAAAGGCGAGCTTGTCCTTGCCCAAATCTGGTGAGGGCTCACCTTGCCGTTATTGGGCGAGGTCAGCCTCACCCTTGCCAGATCTAGAGGGGGCTCGCCTCACCAATCGCTAGGTGAGCTCACTCTTGTCTAGCGATGGCGAGGTGAGCCTCGCCACTAGCCGGCGACCAGCCCTTGCCTCTAATTGGTCACCTTGGTCCAACAACCGGACAAAGGAAGGAGGAAAAAAAATTCATAAAATAAATAAATAAATAATAATTCAAAAAAATATTATTAAAAAATTGTCCATATTAGCACCGACTAATCAAATTTGGCGATAAACTGAACTGACACAATTGTAATAAATTTAGGATTTTTTTGGTAATTTTCCCCTAATCGTCTGCATAAGTCTAAATAAACTATACACTGCGCACTCGATTAAATTGTGAGCGTCACATGTTGTGAAGTCCATAGTCCTGAAATTTCCATTTTGAATTGAACATTTTATGTTCTACTCTTTCAAGAAATTTGGGACCACATTCCGCGATTCTATTATTTGCCAAAATGGAATTTATGTAGCATGCTTAATGGTAAGAAAACTATTTCGTCGACTTGATCACCAGTCGCCTGCTTCCGCAACATAGAATGGTCAAACATTAAAATGCAAGACTAATGTTAAGTTTCGCAAACATGTGCATCAGGAGTATTAAATATTTGTATTTTACTCATGGGTCTCATTCTATTGCGAGATGAGTTTGACATGGAACTCGGAGCTTTTCGAAGAAATAAACAAGCTCAGTACTTTGCCAGTAATGTAGATATTCTTTTCTTCTCCACAAATTGTGAAAATCATAATTTTCGACGGACGGTGTCAAAAAAATCAACAAATTCATTTAAGATTTACTTGCATATGAATTTCACGGAATGATTATCCAAAAAGTCATAAACGTAATGTACAAATGACAATTCAATTCTAACCATTTTAATTTGATCAACTTTTTCATAAACCTTACAATGATTTGTTAATGTAGGCCTTGGAGCCAATTTTGGCCGACAACAACTGAACTAGATACCGGTTGTCGTACGTGAAATGGCCAATGCTAACATAGACAATTATTATAACTTTTTTTATATTTCTATTTTTTTTGTATTTTTTTGAATTTTTCTTTTACTTATCTTTCTTGTTTTCCTTTATTTTCCTTATTCCTCCACTAGTCGCCGATGATCAGCCTCAGGCGAGGGCCGTCAAGGTCAACCCTTGTCAATTTCAGTGAGACTTGGCCCCTACCTAAGGTCAGATAATTTGAAAAAACTGTCAACGTCATTGTTGGCCGTCTTCCCCATCAATGATTGTAGTGAAAAATTGGCGGAATGATTACTTTGGCAAATCACCAAAAGTTTAAAATTAAATTAGTCAAATTAAAGATTTTGGAATGAATCGGTACAATAAGATTAGGACTTTTTGGATAAAATTCATAAATTTTAGTTGATGAAATAAAAGTCTTCCAATCTCAAAGAAGGACAAGGAGGATAATCTATAGTTTATCAAAATTAAATCAAAGTCTACCATCTTTTTCAAGCATTTAGAACAAGCAAACTGGGCACATCTAACCGAATATTTTTCTCTATCATGCTGCAACCAAAGCACAAAGTCCAATTTATAAGTCCAGCGAAAAAAGAGAGGAACTTCAATGAATCTCATGAACCGGTCCATCTCAAATCACTCTCTCCGGCACGTAGATGATTACTGCTTCTCTTAATCTGGAAAGGATTCATTGAATTTTTTATGAACAGCTTGGATTATTCAGCAAGGCGAAGGATCCACAACCAAGTTCATAGCGCGCTCCGAAACTTCAGGACTTTAATTTGAGGGTTAATGTCAGAAGTCTGTGTGCCCGCTCATCCATTGATCACTTTTAACTTTTCATGGCTCTTTAAACATTTGCATCTGCTGGTGAAGTCATGGGATCCTTCAGAAACCAATATTGCCTTCTGCTGACATTGATCTTCCTTTTGGGAGCTTGGGCTTGCCAAGCCGTGGGTCGGACCCTCCAGCGAGACGTTCCCATGTACGAGGTGCAGGAGCAGTGGATGACGCGTTATGGGCGAGTGTACAAGGACATGGACGAGAGGCAAAGCCGCTTCGAGATATTCAAGGTGAACGTCCGACACATTGAGTCGTTCAATCGAGGAAGTGGCAAACCTTACAAGCTCAGCGTCAATCGGTTTGCCGACCTCACAAATGAATTCAAAGCGAGGAACCGATTCAAGTAGCACGTGTGCTCCACCAAGGTTGCATCTTTCAAGTACGGAAACGTCACGCAGCGCCTTCTAGCATGGATTGGAGAAAGAAAGGAGCTGTGACGCCTGTTAAGAACCAAGGCCAATGTGGTAAGTTGATGGAATTTAGTACATGAATGAGCATTATTTGCCTTCGCAAATTCATTCATTCGACATTCTTTGACGCAATATGTTGTTAAAACTCCTAATGTTCTTATAGTTTCTTCTCCAAGAATGTTGTCGTTCTGATTTGATTGTCCTGTTTCCATTGCAAAAATTGTAGGATGCTGTTGGGCTTTTTCAGCCGTGGCGACTGTGGAAGGAATCAATGAAATAACCACAGGTATGTTGATTTCTCTCTCCGAGCAAAAGTTGGTCGACTGCGACGACGGTGGCCAGGACCAAGGATGTGAAGGTGGCTGGATGGATAGCGCGCTCCAGTTCGTCGAGTAACACGGCCTCACAACCAAGACAAACTATCCCTACGTGGGCATGGACGGCAAATGCAATGTCAAATCCGAATCGAACCGCGTTGTGATCATAAAGTGCTGTGAAGACGTTCCCGCCAACAGGGAGGACACATTGCTAAAGGCAGTCGCCAATCAGCCGGTTTCCGTGGCCATCGATGCTGGAGGATTCGAGTTCCAATTCTACTCCAACAGCATGTTCACCGGAGCTTGCGGGACTGACTTGGACCATGGAGTTACCGCGGTCGGATACGGGACTAGCAATGACGGCACCAAATTTTGGCTGGTGAAGAACTCGCGGGGCGAGGAAGGATACATAAGGATGGAGAGATGTCAGCGCTAAGGAAGGCCTCTGCAGCATAGCCAGGAAGGCCTCTTACTTTACTGCATAAGTATGAATGAAGTCTCTACATGACGTACAGATTTTCTACCTTGTGTGTTTACTGCATTGGTGTCATCTCGGTAAGTAACTTGAGTTCGTGTAAATATTGTGTGATTAGAATGTGATATCGAAATTTCTTATTTCGTATCTCTACTTGTTTAAGAAGTGTGGAATTAAATTGAACTTGGCACCACTAAGTATATGCTCAACACCCTTTTCATTTTGATATCACAAGATGTCTAAGTGTTTCGCCCATCGATAATTTATTTAAGCAAGCTTTTGATTTAGAGACTCTCTTGTGATTAAACTTCCGCTTATCAATTTCATGAGATCCCCTTCACGCAATACTTAAACACAGAACAGGTTCACCGTCATTACATCCGAGATCTTCTTCCCACAGTTTAACATCTCTCTCTCTCTCTTTACAAACTATGTAGAATTCAGTTCTTCTTTCAATTGTGATCAAGATTTTCTGTTTATCTACACATACGTAATTTATTTTCATTCAGTTTGAATTCAAGATGAATAATTGACATAATCAGCAGCACCTCGCGCTCTATTGAACAGCTAAAAAGGAGTCGTTGAAATCGGAAAAGAGCAGCATTAGGGACTGTAGGAATTCTAGTCGGCGGAAGACGACTTACCTGATTTCAATGCACAAATAGCAAATAGCCCCGGATCGAATGTTGAATTGCAAATAAATCAGGAACAATACTTCCTTACATTAGTCTGGATGCAATCACAAGGAAAACATCCGATTTTCACAGCATAAATGCCGATTATTCTTGCAAAACTAAAATGGAATGCCATCTTGTTCTTTGATGGAGAGGGAGAGAAAATTTGGTGTGTATGTTTTCCAACCAGTCCAATGGTTGTGTTCGAGAGGCTTTTATACGTCTCCCTTCGTACCCCTCCATTAGTGATTTTCCATCGTAATGCATCAAGACGAAACGGTGCGTTCCGTTTGCACCCCATCATGGACGTACCAGCTAAAGTACAACATCTCCCACTCGGACATGATGGGCATGATAGCGCTCTATCAAAAATATAATGCATTCAACATTCATCAACTTTACAAAACAATTCATACTGGCAAATAAGCCGTGCGACCAGTGAGTACACCTGCACTTGGGAGCTCAACTGCACTTGGGAGCTCAAATTATGCACCTGTTAGGAATGACATAATGGCTACAACCCTGAAAAGAAATAAACAATCGATATCTCATAGTGCCCCAGACATATTTTGTTACATCAGTACAAGTATACCTATCCCTTAAAGGCTATACTTGATTATCCTAAAAGAAACACCATGTATTTACAATTATATCTGCAACAACATAGGGCAGTATAATTGGTCGACCAGTAAATATATGTGATAGATGTAAAATAACAATAGTCTTCCTTTGCACTCATGTCTCTCTCAATTTTAGAACAACTGCTTTCCTAGACACGTCCCATAGGCCATATCCATTCATGACCGCCCGTAACATGCTAAAGTAGCAACATTGATCTTTCACTTTGAGAACAAAGTCAGAAATAACATAGGGTACAAAATTGAGGTAAAATACAAATTACCTTAAGGACTCACACGATGAATAAATAGGGATAATTTTACTCATATTTCCTTATTGGTCGTACAATGCACATGTAGTACGAATTACATGCTATAGTGCATTAATTTTTCTATAAGAGCGTATGTCATTTATCAAATTTATCCACCATATAGATCTTAGCCTAAACATAGTCACGTGCTTCTCACGTACTCATGTTTAGCCCGAGTACTATATTAGCTCGCTTTCTATAGCGCCCAATTAAGTACTCGCATCCGGCATCTTACAGGCAGACATGATTATAGGACTATCATGTTCGATCTTATTATAAATAAATCACAGACCTCATCTTGACTCCATTCAAGGCGACATATTTTATGTACCAAACTTGCTTTTTAGCATTTATTTGTACATAACGTCTCATCCCAACATGCTTTCTAAAGCACTTGAAGCGATTGCTCGTGTGAGTGAGCCAATCATTGCCTATTGACATATTTTTCAATAATATATGTGTGTTTATGCTAGTCTCATAGTGGATTTGTACTTATTGATAAAACATCAAATCACTAATAAACAAACAAGTACAATACATCTGTCCACAAATACATAAACCAATAATCATCTACAATAACATATCACATTCTACGCAATCCTAGTGACATCCTATGGGTCAAGAATATGTCTCTAGGAGTAGCCTTCGTAAACAATCATTCTATTGGTTGAAATTTATTGTAGGATCACTTATTTCTGCGCTATAATATTTCTGATAAAGTTATTCTTTATGTCAATGTGCTTTGTCCTTTCATGATACTTAGGATCTTTCACATAGGCAATGGCTGCTTGACTATCGCAATAAACTGTCACCGGTCTTGGAACTTCAGTGACAGTGGCTAAATTTTCCAAGAAACATTTTAGCCATATTGCTTCTTGCACTGCGGCAGAACATGCAATAAATTTTACCTCCATCGTAGACAAGGCCGTGCATGTCTATTTCTTGTTATTCCAAGAAATCGTACCTCCATTGAGTAAGAACACATATCCAGAAGTTGATTTACGCTCATCTACGTCTCCACCCCAATCGGCATCTAAATAGCCTAATAGGCGTAAATCATTCCCTTGGTAATAAAGTCGATAGTCCATGGTGCCCTTCAAGTATCTCAGGATCCTCTTTACTGCTTTCTAGTGTGCTTGACCAGGATTTGATTGATATCGGCTTACCAATCCCACAACATAACATATGTCGAGTCGAGTACACATCATAGTATACATCAAACTTCTGATCGCACTAGTGTAAGGAACAGTTTCCATCATTTTAATTTCTTCTGGAGTCTTATGACATATCTCAGTACTTAGGCCTTCACCTTGCATGACAGGGGTATCAATGGGATTACAATGCTGCATATTGAAACGCTCAAGAATCTTCATAATATAAGACTCTTGTGATAAAGTTAGGAGTTTCCTCAATCGATCTCTTTCAATCTTAACTCCTAATATATAAGCAGTTTCTCCCATATCCTTCATCTCAAAATTGGAGAACAACCATTCTTTTATGGTGATAACCAAAATCTTGTCATTTCCAGCCAACAGAATATTGTCCACATAAAGTGATAAAATCACAAATTTATCTTTGAACCGCTTGACATATACACAGTGATCTTCTTCGATCATCATGAAACCAAAAGTTATTATTACTCAATGAAAACGAAGATACTACTGTCTAGATGATTGCTTAAGGCCATATATTGAGCGATGAAACTTGCAAACTTTATGCTCTTGACCTTTAGCTATAAAACATATTGGTTGTTTCATATAGATTTCCTCATCTAATTCTCCATTGAGAAATGTTGTCTTTATATCCATTTGATGTAATTCAAGATCCAAATGTGCAACGATGGCTAGAATAAGGCGTATTGAGGCAAACCTTACAACTAGTGAAAAAGTTTCCTCATAGTCTATACCCTCTTGTTGAGTATAACATTTTGCCACAAGACGAGCCTTATACTTTTCAATGGATCCGTCCGCCCTACGCTTAATCTTGAAAACCCATTTGTTTCCAATGGCCTTACAATTGGATGGTAGATCAACCAAGTCCCAGACATGATTTGCCCTCATAGACTCCATCTCATCTTCCAAAGCTTTTCTCCATTATTCCTTATCAGAGGATGAGAGAGCCTCTTGAACAGTCTTAGGCTCGGCACCGTCTTTTTGAGCAATCATAAATGCTTCCTCTTCAATCTCAAAATGACGACGAGGAGTACTTTTACGATTATTTTTACGCAATTGAATTTTTCTTGAATTCAATTCATCAGGCGATGCAACACTCCCACTAGGTCTTGTGTGTTGAGGTAAATCTTCATTTCCCTCTATTACATCAATGGGTGTGTTATCAGGATCTTTCATCTCATATAATTGGAATTCCTTATCAATCTCACATTTATTAGGAAAATCATTCTCCAAGAACGTGACATCTCGTGACTCCATTTCGGTCACACTTCCATTAGCTTATTCACCTATGAACACGTACCCTTTAGAGTGTTCGGAATGTCTTATAAAGATACTTTTATTCCCTCTAGAACCTAATTTGCCATGTTTATAGGAAGAGTCATGAACATAAGCTGCACATCCCCATGAAAGTAGACTACTCAAGTCTAGTTTCCTACTAGTCCATAATTCATAAAGGGTGGAAGTGACCGATTTTGAGGGCACACGGTTAAGTATATAGGCAGCAGTCAATAACACATCTCCCCAATAAGAGATAGGTAAATTTGCTTGCACCATCATAGACCTAACCATTTCCAATAGGGTTCTATTCCTTCTCCCAACTACCTCATTTTGTTGTGGAGTACCAGGAATAGTCAATTGTCGTACAATTCCCTTTTCATCACAAAGAGCCTTGAATTGCTCTGATAGATACTCACGTCCACGATCGGTTCTCAATGCCTTTATTGTTTTGTTCAACTGATTCTTTACCATCGCGATATATCGTCTAAAGCAGTCTAATGCTTCTGACTTATGGGAGATCAAAAAGATATAACCGAAACGTGTGAAATCATCTATGAAAGTGATGAAATATGAGGCTCCATGCCTCGCCCTCACATTTAAAGGACCACAAATGTCAGAATGTATGAGATGCAATGGAAATTCAGCTCTACTCCCTTTACCGAATGGTTTTCTAGTTGTTTTTCCCGCCAGACAATGTTCACATATGGATAGACTGACATTAGTAAGTGACCCTAAAAGGTATTCTCTAGCTAATTTTTGCATTATTTGCAATCCAATGTGACCTAATCTAACATGTCAAGTACTCGCACCAATCTTAACGTTATTAGAAGACGCAATTAAAGAAAAACAACCATCAACATTAATACTGTAATGATCATAGTCAATGTCTAACACCATAAAACCATTCAATACATGACCTGAACCATAATAAACTGTTCCATACAAAATGTCAACACAATCACCATGGAAATTCAATACATAACTTAAGCTAAGAAGAACAACTATAGAGACCAAGTTCCGTCGAATATCTGGAGCATAAAGGACATCATGCAGGATTAGGTTTCGACCACCACGTAAGATTAATTTACATGTGCCGATTCCCTTCACTTCAACTCTTGAGTTATTCCCAATATATATCCATCTTCTTCTAGGCGGTATCCAACAATACTCCACAAATGTTTCTTGGTCTCTAACTACATGGTCTATTGCTCCTGAGTCTACAGTCCATATTGGATAAGATTCAACAAGTATTACAGTACTAGAAACAAAAGCATTACTCAAAGTAATTGAGTAATAGGGTACCTTTTTTAGCTCAGTACATTCACGAGCAAAGTGACCCAGCTTGTCACAATTGTGGCACTCTATCTTGGCCTTGTCCTTCTTCCCACCACGCTTCTTGCGTCGAAAGGTCTTAGCCTTTTTTGGTGCCTGATCAGTCTTTTTCCCTTTATTGTTGAACTAAAGATTCCTCTTGCACTTGAAGCCCGAAGCTTTGCGTGAACTCGATTCAGCAACATAAGCGTGGGTAGAGGATCTCGCAGCCTCTAGGCGCTCATCTCGCAGCCTCTAGGCGCTCATCCTCTAGTTTCAAATGACGCACAATATCATCAAAAGTGATGATGTTCTCATTATGCGTCATATTGATCTTCATATGCTCCCAATTGTTAGGAAGAGACCTTATAACAGACTGAACTTGTTGTTCATCAGTAAGGGAGTAACCTGCCGACTTCAGCTCACGGATCATGTTTGACATCTTCCGAAGATGCTGCCTCATCGTTACATTCGGGCACTTTCGGAATGTGTCAAATTTGATGGTGAGTTTCCTCAGCTTAGTGGCAGATGTACCCCTAAAATTATCTTTCAAGGCAACCCACATAGCTTGAACTTTGTCATAACTCTCAAACTCACACATAAGATCATCTTGTATACAGCTCAGCAACGTGATGCAAGCAATGCTATTTTTCTTTTTCCAAGCTTGATAAGTTTCCAGATCTCTCCTATGTTGAGCTGAAGTTCCATTCTCAGGTTCATCCATGGTATAGTTGAGGGTTTCCAAAACCTTTTGCTCATCAAAGATGTACTGAACCTTTCGATGCCAAATATCATAATTGTCACCGTTCAGCTTCTCACCCTTATTGAGGTCAACCACAATGGTCTTGGATACCGAAGCCATAATCAATTGCTATAACACATTGATATAATAAATGCAGAATCAATACTAGCACACTTTACAGAGTAACACACATATTTAATTTGCAGCAAAGACAAACTAAATTAATAATAATTTAATAAAAGACATAAAAGCAAAAGTTCACATGTTCCCAATCAACTTCTATGTACAATTGTTCTATTATCATTAATTAGTTTAATTTGCACAAATTCTAAGTTCTAGGTGAGAACTCCTTTCAATTCTACCAACCTACGAACTCCCACTAGGAAAAATAATTACATGACCTTATGTAATTTCTACATTTTTCCTTTATAAAAAAAAGTGTATGATAATAACCAACGTATAAACAACAATCATGCTTGAACTATAATTAAAATTGCAATTCAACATGTAATAGATTTCCTACTATTGTTATAATTTTCTAGCAACTAGAAAATTGCAAGTATATTAAAATATATACATCATATCATTGAACCAAGCTTTACACAACATATATAACATCATTTGCACACAAGTTAGTTACTGTATTTCTTAAATCACAAGAAAATATAAGCCACAAATGAATAAAATGCATCAAACCCCAAAAAATACGCGTACACGGTTTCCTACGCATTTTCATACATTTATAAAATTCAAAAGTATAAAATAATTATACCATTGTGTAGATGACACTTATACAAACCAACCGCCACCGACCACACTCCAATTGGAGCTCGCACGCGCCCCCACGCGCTGCCTGAGTGCGCGGCACGTGTGGTGCACGCGCCAGCTGTTGGAGAAATCTTCCTAGAGTATTTTGAAGCTGACAAAACGTTTCCATCAGTCTAGTTTGAAGATTTGTAGACTTTGCTATTTAAAGTCTAAAGACCTCCGGACTGCCAGACTCAAGACTCAAAGTCTATTCTCATTGATAGTTTCTAATCCGTTGAAGAAGGGCTATCCAGAACTGGGTGTTTCATTAAGGATTTGACCTTATTGACTAGAGAAGATCTCTTGGCTGGATATAACATAACGGATTCCTTTATTCGAATCAAGATTGATTAAGGATCCGATGATTGGCAAAGTATACTTGGAAGGTTCTACTTATGGAAACCGAGATCCTGATTGTATAGGCGAGCATGATTGATGGGCTATCGACATGTTCCTTTAATAGCTCGAATGATCTTTCTAATTGATTATGTCCAACGAGTAGATTGGAGGAATTCCTTTGGTAAGTGCCAACAGGTATGATGGCATAAAGGAGTATATAAGGAAGACATTCCAGTTGTTCGAGTAGGTGCGCGATAGAAGAATTCCAAAGTCTGAAGCTCCTTATTCTTAGTCAATTCATTTGCTGAGCGAAATCTTATACGCAAAAGAGAGTCTATATTTGTGAGGAACCTTGAGGAAGTGTAGTAGAATATCTACATTGTGGAATTAAGGGAGAGCTTTGCCGTAACATCTCTTTTGTTCATAGTGAAATCCAGCCGGTGGGCTATCAGTACGAAAGAATGAACGTAGGCTTGGAATAAGCCGAACCACTATAAACCTTGTGTTCAATTTTCTCTTCCCTACTCTCTGTTTTACCTTGATCATAATTCGTTTTGTTAACCGAATGAGAACTTCTATTTTATTGTCTGCATAGCATTGCTCTCTTATCTCGAGAAATTATTTTAACACCTATTCACCCACTCTTTAGGTGCTTATACTAGCTATCTCAACTGGTATCAAAGCCTACGTACTCACTTTGTTTGAAGTGTTTTACTTTAGAGTTAAAGATCCATGGCTAGTATGTTAGCTCCAGGGCTGGTAGAAGGGCAAAACAATACCAGACCGCCTTACTTTGATGGACAGGATTACAACATATGGAAAAACAAGATGAAGGCGTTTCTAATATCAAAGGATCCTCTGGAATGGGACGTTGTAGAAAAAGGAATCATTCCTAAAGCTGCATCTGTCTCAGAGAGAGGAAAAGAAGCTGTTGAGGCTAGTGAAATGACTCAGGAAGAAATAATGAAGAGACAAGCTCTTGATACAAAAGCAATTTATTCTTTATATTGTGCTTTATCACCTACTTGATATAACAGAATATCTTCTTGTGTTACAGCAAAAGAAGTCTGGGATAGATTACATATTACCTATGAAGGAACCGATCAAGTGAAAGATACCATAATCAACATTCTCCTCGGTCAATACGAAGCCTTCAAAATGAAATCAGAAGAATCTATAACTGATATGTTTAGTCGTTTTACAAAAATCGTGAATGGTCTTGAAAATCAAGGTCAACCAATTTCTGATCCCATGAAGGTAAACAAGCTTCCGCGTGCACTCTCCAATGATTGGAATCACATAAAGACCTCAATAAGAGAGACACAAAGAATCATGCCACTATTTGTTAATAAGTTGGTTGGGACTCTTCAGTCTTATGAAGTGGAACGAGTCAATAAAGACGAAGATCCTAAAGGTAAGAAATCCATTGCATTAAAATCCAATGATAATTCTGATGTTACAGATTCTGAAGACGATATGGATGATGAGGAGCTTGCTCTCATGATAAGAAGATTCAGAAAGCTGAACAGAAAAGGAAGAAGATTCAATCCAAAGAAACAGAGACGTAGTCTGCTTTGAATGTAAGAAAAAGGGATACATCATACCCAATTGTCCTCTTCTAAGGAAGAAGAAAGGAAAAGCTGAAAAGTATCGAAAAGCTCTTAAAGCAAAAACTTGGAGTGATACAGAGTGTGAAGAAAGTGATGATGATTATGCCAATAAATGTTTGATGGCACAATCGGATTCAGATTCAAACTCTGAGACAGACTCAGATTCATACAGTGAATTTGAGGTAAGTAACTTTAAAATCCCTATTAAAGTTTCTAAATACATTGATGAGTTGTGTTTTAGTCTTAAGACTTTTCTTAAAAGGATTTCCGAACTCAAAAGAGAAAATTCTGCACTAAAACAACAAGAAAATGTTTTAAAAGAAAAGGTCAAAGTTTTAGACAAAAACATTTCTACCTTGAAAGAAAATGAAGGCAATCTTTCAACAGAAAATGCATTCTTGAAAAATGATATCTCAAATATTTCTAAAAGATTTTCTATAGAATCGAGAAACTGGAAAAAATTCTTTATGTTCAAAGACCTTATTTCAATAAATCTGGTTTGGGAATGACTGCAGAAACCATTCCTTTAATTGATTTCCCTAAAGTGAAGGAAATAATTAAGTAAAGACCCACAAGAGATGCTTACAAAAATCATTTTAAAAAGATCTTTATAAAACTAGTAGGTCGCAATGCTCTCAGATGTTCAAGTGCAATAGTGCAGATCATTTTGAAAAAGAATGTCTTATGGTTTGGAAACCTATTAAGAAAGTATGGGAAAAAACCGCATATCATACTAACACCAATGGACCCAAGAAAATATGGGTACCAAAGAAAGTTTGAGTCTCTTTTTAATTGCATGTCACTATCAAGAAAAAGGTAAAATGGTATCTAGATAGTGGATGCTTAAGACATATGACAGGAGATTCAAATTGCTTCATAAAGCTCGTTCAAGTAAATGGTGGAAAAGTCTCATTTGGAGGAAATAGCAAAGGAAGAATTGTGGGATTTAAAACTGTAAAGATTGGAAACCTCACAATAAGTAATGTTTCCTTAGTGGAAGGACTCAAGTACAATCTACTCAGTATCAGTTAGCTGTGTGATACCGGTTTCAAAATCAACTTTCAATAGGGAATATGTTCAGGAACCGGTAAAGATTCTACTTAGTCATTCATGGGTCAAAGACATGGAAATATCTACCTCTTGGATATGAAACCAGATGAATCGCAATGTTTAATCTCAATTCAAGACGAAGCGAACTTATGGCACAGAAAGCTTGGGCACATCAATATGAAGTAGATAGCCAAAATTTTAGCAAAGAAGCTAGTTCGTGATTTACCCAATCTATCATACCAAAAGTTTGATCTATGTACACCATGCATATTGGGAAAGCAGGTAAGAAATTTCTTTAAACCAATAAATCAAGTTTCCACTAATTGTGTACTGTGGCTTCTGCATATGGATCTCTTTAGACCAACCAGAACTCAAAGCATTGGAGGTAAGAAATATTGCCTAGTAATTGTGGATGACTACTCACGATTTACCTGGGTATATTTCCTGGCAAGTAAGTTTGAAACATTTTCTTACTTTGAAAAGTTTGCTAAAAAGGTTCAAAATGAAAAATGGTATGTTATTTCAAGTATAAAAACAGACCATAGAGGTGAATTTGAAAATCAAGATTTTAGAAAATTTTGTGATGAATCTGGTTTTCAGCACTTGTTCTCCTCTTCATATACTCCAGAGCAAAATAGAGTTGTGGAAAGAAAGAATAGGTCGCTTCAAGAAATGGCTAGAACTCTTTTAATTGAAAGTAATATCTCTTCACGTTTTTGGGCTGAAGCAGTTTATATTGCATGTTATATTATTAATAGAGTTTTTCTAAGACCTATTCTGGAAAAAACCCCCTATGAGTTATTCAAAGAAAAGAAACCTATTGTTTCATATTTTCATGTGTTTGGATGCAAATGCTTTATATTGAAAAATGCAAATGATCGAGTTGGCAAGTTTGAAGAAAAGTCAGATGAATGCATCTTCCTTGGATATTCAACTTCAAGCAAAGCTTACAGAGTCTACAACAAAAAGACTCAATCTGTGGAGGAATCAATGAATGTCAAATTCCAAGATTCTATGCAAAATGAATCTATTCAAACTCATCTTGAAGAATCTGAGCCTGCTTCAGACTCTACAAAGTCTAAATCTCGAGAAGCAGCTCAGACTTTGGAAGATCAGCAACAAATGATTATTGAAGATTCAAATGAAGAAAGTGATCATCAATCTGACAAATTAACCAGCAACTGGAAGCATAAGTCCAATCATCCCAAAGATCTTATTATTGGCGACATTAATGAAGGAATTTGTACAAGATCCAAAAGGCGAGAAGAGTCTAGTGCTGTGGCTCTTATTTCTGAAATAGAGCCCAAAAGCATAGAAGAAGCTCTATCTGATGAAAACTGGATTGAAGCTATGCAAAAAGAACTAAGGCAATTCAGCATTAATGATGTCTGAGAGTTGACTCCTAAACCGAAAGGTAAATCTATTATTGATGCTAAATGGGTTTTCAGGAACAAGATGAACGAGAAAGGAAAAGTTATTAGAAACAAAGCAAGACTCGTGGCCAAGGGATATACGCAAGAAGAAGGGATATACTATGACAAAACTTACGCACCAGTAGCAAGGTTAGAAGCAATTAGATTATTACTTGCTTTTGCTTGCTATAAGAATTTCAGATTATTCCAAATGGACGTCAAAAGCGCTTTCCTAAATGGATTTTTCCATGAGGAAGTCTATGTGGAACAACCACCTGGGTTTGAAGACCCAAAGAAACCAAACTCAGTATTCAGATTGAAAAATGCCTTATATGGTTTAAAGCAAGCACCTCGAGCTTGGTACAACAGGCTTAGTAAGTTTTTAATTCAAAATAGCTTTGTTAAAGGTAAAGTAGACACTACTCTATTTATTAAAAGAGAACACAAAAGTTTTCTGCTTGTTCAAATATATGTAGATGATATTATTTTTGGATCCTCTAATGAAAGTTTGTGCAAGAAATTCTCTAAGTCTATGCAGGATGAATTCGAAATGAGCATGATGGGTGAACTAACATTCTTTCTTGGACTTCAAGTGAAACAATTGAAGGAACGTACTTTTATTCATTAAGAAAAATATGCTAATAATCTTGTTAAAAATTTTGGACTGGAAAATTGCAAAAAGACTGACATACCAATGTCAAGTTCTTTGAAGATAGACAAAGATGAAGGAGGAAAGAAAGTTGACTAGAAGTTATACAGGAGTATCATTGGTTCACTTCTTTATCTTACTGCTTCTAGGCCTGACATTTTATTTAGTGTTTGCATTTGTGCTAGATTTCAAGCAGACCCTAAAGAATCTCATCTAAGTGCTGCAAAGCATATTATCAAATACATTGCTTCAACTTCAAGTCTTGGTCTTTGGTATCCTAAAAAGGGAGACTTTACTCTTTTTGGATACTCAGACGCAGATCTAGCCGGTTGCAGAGTTGATAGAAAGAGCACCTCGAGTACCTGTCAACTATTTGGAAACAGGACAGTGTCCTGGTTTTCAAGAAAGCAAAATACAGTAGCTCCTTTTACAGCAGAAGTAGAGTATGTAGCTCTCGGAAGTTGTTGTTCACAAATTATGTGGATAAAACAATAGCTAAGAGACTTTGGAATTGAAGATTCATGCACGGAGATTAACTGTGACAACACCAGCGCAATCAATCCCACCAAAAATCCAATTCTTCACTTAATAGTAAAGCATATAGAGATTCGACATCACTTCATTAGAGATTATGTTCTAAATTGAGAAGTTTCGATTCAGTTTGTTGACTCAAAGAACCAACTGGCGGATATAGTCACAAAGCCTTTGGAGAAAAATCAATTTGAAATCATCCGTTCCAGACTCAACATTTTGAGGTTTGAAGAAGTTAAAGTCTAGAGACTCTCGAACTCAGAAAAACAAGATTTTAACTTTGTCATCTTTCTTGAGAAAGTCAAGCTTGGAATCTTTCAAAGACTGTGAAAGATGTCGTCTCAAAGGAAGTCTTCGAGGATTGCAAGCAGGGGACCGCAAATGCGTGAGGGGCCTACGCACTTTGATCTCACCGATGAAGAAAAGTCTCCCAATCAACAGTAGAGCCCACAACATTCTTAGCAACGTCATTCTGCTCCATCTAGTCCACATAATGATGCTCATCGAGAAAATGAAGAAATCATTGAAGACGAAGATCCTGTAAGAATTCAAAAGCCCTCTTTTATTTACAAGCTTTATCGTGCTTTGAAAAGAGGTGGAACTCCATTGAACTACATCGATGAGTTTCTTAAGGACAAATGGTTTGGAAATGAGTACATCTTTTTACGAAATATGGAGCGTTTGGGAATTGCCCCTACGGGGTTGGCAGAAGAAACCCTTGCTAATATCCCAAGTGATCCGCGTGTTAGAGGGCTGAATCAGTCAGATGGGAATGATGATGATAAGATGTACAATCAGTTTCAACCAAGAATGTGTGTTGCGGCAAAAATTCGGGGAAAAAGGACAAACTTGTTTCGATCGGAGGAACAAAAACTTTTATACTCTAAGTTGTTGAAGTGTGGAGGTGATAAACCCTAGAAGTGTGGATTTTGATTTCCTTGATGCTTTGAATGTCAATTTGAGAGAAAAATTCAGTCTTCTTCAACTTGAGCAGTTCTGTTATGATTCTACAGAAGCCTATGCTGAACTCACTGCATATTTCTATTCAAATATCAGTTTCTTGGATGCGAATAGATTCTCTTTTAGTGTCCAAGATTAGGACTATGTGGTGGATGTAGATATGTTGGCTGATGTCATTGGGGTTGAGAGAGGGAGATATCAACCTATCAATGTCTCTATTGCTCGTGCTACGTTGGAACTTGTTAAGGATAGAAGAACAGAGGAAAAGATTTCCTACTTGAGGATGAGTGCAGTTAACATTCTGCTTCACAAGATTGTCATTAATTGCCTCAAACCAAAATCTACTTCAAAGACAGATGTTTCAAATTCCAAGGCAAAGCTGATGTATACCATCATTACTCGGAAAAAGTTTTATCTTCCTCACACTATTATGTTCCACACGTATAGAGTAGTGGTGAAGGACAAGGGTCAATTTCCTTATCCAGTTCTTGTGACAAAGTTATTCAGACATCTGAATATTTAGCCTCCACAAATTCTCTGTACTCGATCTTGTGATCAAATGGTGGTGGGACTGAAAATGGTGACTAAAATGCATCTGAAGGAACTCAACAAGGCGTTGGAGAAATTCAAGGAGAAAACCCCTGTCAAAACTCATCAAACCTCTTCGACTGCAAAGAGAAAATGGAAGGAGCCCATGGTTGCTCCATCCAAGAAAAGAAGAGCTCTCATCGTTGAGGATGAAGATGATGAGGAAGACATCACCATTTCTGCAATGGCATTGAAGAACCTGAGTCGTTCTGTTCCAGAGAAAGACTCAGAACAGAGGACTAGAGAAAGAGAAGATGAAGAGAAAGAAACAGAGGAGATAGAAGTTGAAGAAAGAGATGCAGAGGAGGAAAGAGGAAATCAAGAGGAAGGAGAGCATGAGGAACACTCTTTTCCACCTGGAGGCATGGAAACAGGGGGAGACCATGAAAAAAGAGGAATGTCCTTATATCCTGCTACCAGTGAGGGAGTCAGTTGCTCTCTAGCAAATCCAGAGGACATCTATGCCTCTCAATTTCCTGAGGAAGGACATGATGTTTCATCGCCCAATCTGCGTGACTATACTAATTTGACATCGTCTACCTTTACTCCATCTGATCGTGCAAAAGCTAGTACGCAGACTGATAATTCAGCAGATTTTCGCAGAATTCTTGATGTTCTCTTGGAAATGCGGGGTCAGATATATGCTCTGGGATGCGAAGTTCAGAATTTGCAGAATACAAGTCAAGCTTCTTCAGTTTCTTTGAATAATCAGATCCAAGCCCTTGCTCTTCAAATTCAAGCAAATGCTAAGGGTGAAGATGTAGCTCAACTGAAGGAAGAGTTGAAAAAACTGGAAGGCATTGTCCAGTCAATAGGAGATTTCCAGCTTGTTTGTGCTCCCAAGCAATCTTGACTCTATTCCATTTCCATCTCAACCTTTTTTTATGATGACAAAAAGGGAGAGAGGTGCAAGATTTGAAAACTTTGAACTTGAACTTTTGATTTATTTTGATGTTTGTTTTGTTTGACTTGACTTTTGTGTCTGGATGTGAACTGAATTTGGATTTGGGTTTGACTGCTTATATTAAGTGCTATTGATATCTTATGAATGGCTTTACTCACATGAAAAACTAACCTATTTTTTGTGGTTGCAGATTTTAGTGTCATCATTAAGCCATTTATCTTTATGAGATATCCATATTTGCTTGAGTAATGTTTTGTAGGTCAAAGTTATCCAAATCTGCAGGAAAGTTTTGTCACCCATCAAAAAGGGGGAGATTGTTGGAGAAATCTTCCTGGAGTATTTTGAAGCTGACAAAACGTTTCCATTAGTTTAGTCTGAAGATTTGCAGACTCTACTATTTAAAGTCTAAAGACCTCCGGACTGCCAGACTCAAGACTCAAAGTCTATTCTCATTGACAGTTTCTAATCCGTTGAAGAAGGGCTATCCAGAATTTGGTGTTTCATTAAGGATTTGACCTTATTAACTAGAGAAGATCTCTTGGCTGGATATGACATAACGGATTCCTTTATTCAAATCAAGATTGATTAAGGATCCGATGATTGGCAAAGTATACTTGGAAGGTTCTACTTATGGAAACTGAGATCCTGATTGTATGGACAAGCAGGATTGACGGGCTATCGACATGTTCCTTTAATAGCTCGAATGATCTTTCTAATTGATTCCATCCAACGGGTAGATTGGAGGAATTCCTTTGGTAAGTGTGAACGGGTGTGATGGCATAAAGGAGTATATAAGGAAGACGTTCCAGTTGTTCGAGTAGGTACGCGATAGAAGAATTCCAAAGTCTGAAGCTCCTTGTTCTTAGTCAATTCATTCGCTGAGCGAAATTTTGTACGCAAAAGAGAGTCTATATTCGTGAGAAACCTTGAGGAAGTGTAGTAGAATATCTACAATGTGGAATTAAGGGAGAGCTTTGCTGTAACATCTCTTTTGTTCATAGTGAAATCCAGCCGGTGGGCTGTCAAGGTGGAAGAGTGGATGTAGACTTGGAATAAGCCGAACTACTATAAACCTTGTGTTTAATTTTCTCTTCCCTACTCTTTGTTTTACCTTGATCATAATTCATTTTGTTAACCGAATGAGAACTTCTATTTTATTGTCTGCATAGTATTGCTCTCTTATCTCGAGAAATTATTTTTACACCTATTCACCCCCCGCTAGGTGCTTATACTAGCTATCTCACCAACGAGCTAAACGGCTCCTGACCGATCCGATTGATTCGACCGGTCCACCGGTGATCGGTCCCACCGATCGGATCGGTCCAACTGGTTTGACCGTCGTAGTCTTGAGTTAGGTCGGGTCAGGTCAATGGTCGGGTCGGGTCGTTGACCGGCCAACTGTCACCGGCGCTGACGTCATCGATGACGTCATCCCAGCGTTACCGACCGATGGGTGATGTCATGATGACATCATCACGCACCGGTTCGCCGACCGGCGCGTGCCGGTTTGCCGGCTGGCGCGCGTCGCGCACATGTCGGTTTCGCCAACCGGCGCATGTGGCGGTTGCGCTGGCTGTGCCAGCACTTCAGGCGCGTGGCGCCCATGTGCAGCGGCTTCTGGCCGCGCGTGTGGGCACGTCCGCCGTCTCCCGGCAGTGCTTGACCCATTGCCGGACTCATCTCGACGAGCTCTTTCACCCTGTATATTCAAAAATTAATTTTGACCAAAAAATTATTTCGAAAAACGGCCAAAACCTCACGGATGCACGCGACCTCGAACCCATTCTTTGCTTCGGTTCAATTTCGAGTTTTTCATATGGCAATTCAACTATCGGAGATCCAAACAGTGTAGAAAACAATCTCTTGATCTCAATATCAAATAGTAAATGAGAAAACTCGATGAAAAACAAGGCAGAAATCACGACCAGGCTCTGATACCAATGTAGGAATTCTAGTCGGTGGAAGACGACTTACCTAATTCCGATGCGCAAACAGAAAATAGCCTCGGATCAAATGTTGAATTGCGAATAAATCATGAACAACACTTCCTCACGTTAGTCTAGATGTAATCACAAGGAAAACACCCGATTTCCACAGCGTAAATGCCGATTGTTCTTGCAAAATTGAAACGGAATGCCACCTTGTTCTTTGATGGAGAGGGAGAGAAAATTTGGTGCGTATGTTTTCCAACCAGTCCAACGGTTGTGTTCAGGAGGCTTTTATACGTCTCCCTTTGTACCCCTCCATTAGTGACTTTCCATCGTAACGCATCAAGACGAAACGGTGCGTTCCGTTCGCACCCCATCATGGACGTACCAGCTAAAGTACAACAGAGACTATTAGCTTCTCATCCTGAATCATCTTTTCTAGCTACAGATTAAGCCATCGCGGATGTTAGATTTCAAGGACAATCGGCAAGCCATCCATTTCAGGTCATGGCTGGGTTGTTTGCTTTCGGCAGTGAGCAAAGAGCAACCTCTGTGAAATCGCTCATCGCGGATGGTACTTATCGACAGTTTTTCCAAATTTGGAGACCGGTTTGGCCATCCCTCTTTTGAGTATAAGTTTAGAATGTTATCATTTCCTTTTGTCTATACTACTCTTAACTTTCAACTTACTCTCAGACTTCTGTCCTCTCTCTTTGCATAGCATGAGAGTTGAACCCCACACCTGAAACTAAACACCATCATCGCCAATACCTAAGAATGTGGGAAATCAAACTCTTGAATTCACTTTTACTAATTCAATCCTAAAACTTTTAATTTTGCTAATTCAATCTTGACCATTTTCATATTTTATCAATTGAGTCTATCTGGCTAATTTTGACCAGAAATCGCTAACATAAATGCCAATTGCACCACTAACGTAAGACTACCGACGTTCTTGTCAGCAATTTTCAACTAAAATTGTTTAAAAGAATTATATTGGTCAATCATCGAAAAGTTTTAAGCTAAATTAGTTAAATTAAAAAAGTTTAAGATTGAAATGACATCCATACAATGAATCTATGACTCTTCCGGTAATTATCCCTTTAACTTTGTATGCCGCAAAAATCCTTTCCACCTACAAATCGACTATAGACGCACAAAGGGCTATATATGGGCACATGTGGAAATAGTTTTTTCCCTCGACAGTAAATTAGAAATAATTTTTTTTTTTTTAGGACTCAGTCGAGGTAGAGAAGCAAGACACTCAAGCAGCCGAATCCTCCATTCCGCCGTTTTAAATACTCACATGCACGCCCATGCAACTCCAGCGCGAAAGGTCATCGTCTGTAGTTTTGTACTGATCAGATTTGACGTCATGCTGCGAGTTTGGCCAAGAACGAGCGATAAGAACACGTTACGACCGAAGCAGATAGTCCTATATGTCAGCCCACGAACAGAAACTTGGAGCTTTCCGTGACATGAATCTCACGAGCCGAGTCCATCGCAGAACATTCCCTCCGGCACGCAAATGGAAACGAATTCAAATCTAATGTGATGTGCCCATCAGGACGGATTATCAGTCAAGTTGATGAATCCACCGCTCAAATTCTTCGTACGGGTCCAAGACATGAGGACTATAAATCTGAGGTGCGAATCTAGGACTCTGTGTGCTCACAAACTTTTCTCTCTTAGCTCTTCTCCATCTCTTATTCCCAACATTCCTTGGGAAGCCATGGCATCGTTGAGAAACCGATGCTGCATCCTAGTGATTCTGATCTTCCTTTTGGAAGCTTGGGCTTGCCAAGCCGCAGGTCGTGCCCTCCAGCAAGACGATCCCATATACGAGATGCACGAGCAATGGATGGCCCGTTACGAGCGTGTGTACAAGGACATGAACGAGAGGCAAAGCCGTTTCCAGATATTCAAGGCAAACACGCAACGGATTGAGTGGTTTAATCGGGGAAGTGGCAAGCCTTACAAGTTAAGTGTCAATCAGTTTGCTGACCTCACGAATGAAGAATTCGAGGCGAGGAACCGATTCAAGTCACACATGTGCTCCGCCGAGGCCGCGTCCTTCAAGTACGGAAATGGCACCGCGGTGCCTCCAGCATGGACTGGAGAAAGAAAGGAGCCGTGACCCCTGTTAAGAAGCAAGGCCAATGTGGTAAACTGATCGAATCTATTGACGCTATTAGACATTTGTTGAGTCAATGTGTAGTCAAACTGCCTATGATTCTTATGGCAGCTCCAACAATATTCATGTTTTAACTCGATTTCCATTCATATGTAGGATGTTGTTGGGCTTTTTCAGCCGTGGCAGCGGTGGAAGGAATCCATGAAATAACCACAGGTAAGTTGATTTCCCTTTCCGAGCAAGAGTTGGTCGACTGCGACGTCGGCAGCCAGGACCAAGGATGCGAAGGCGGTTGGATGGATAGCGCATTCCAATTCGTCGAGAAGCACGGCCTCACTACTAAGATGAATTACCCCTACACAGGCACGGACGGTAAGTGCAATGCAAAACGCCATGCCGTGACCATAAAGGGATACGAAGACGTTCCTGCCAATAGCGAGGAGGCATTGCTGAAAGCCGTCGCTAACCAGCCGGTTTCTGTGGCCATCGATGCTGGAGGATTGAGTTCCAATTCTACTCCAGTGGTGTGTTCACCGGAGCCTGTGGGACAGATTTGGACCATGGTGTCGCTGCCATCGGGTACGGGACCAGCGACGACGGTACCAAGTATTGGTTGGTGAAGAACTCGTGGGGCGCGGAATGGGGGGAGGAAGGGTACATAAGGATGCAGAGAGAAGTTAGCACTAAGGAAGGCCTCTGCGGCATAGCAATGAAGGCATCTTATCCTACTGCATGAGTCTGAATTCACTACACCGGAGATGAATTCGTGTGATGTAAAGACTCAAGATTTCCCGCTTTCTATGTTTATTGCGTACAGCGTCTGGCTGCTTGTAAATTTCACCTGTATGTGTGATTAGAAGGTAATAATACTAAGAAATTTCCTATTTGAAAATCTCTAATTATTTGAGAATTCTGAAACCAAATTCAACTAAGCACCTGAGCTTAGTATTCATACCAAATCATACTTGGGTGTGTGTCATTGTTCGTGCAAAATTGGGAAAATTATCAAAACAGTCCTAAACTTATTATAATCTTTCCAATTCAGTCTTAAACATTTTTTGGATGGCCAATTTAGTTCTAAATGTACAATTATATCAATTCAGTTCATCTGACCAATTTTAGCCAACCGGTAGGTCAATGCTAATGTGGACAATATTTTAATGATATTTTATTTTTTCAAATTTTTTTATTAACTTTTTTCTTTTTAAATTTTCGTTCTTTTTAAATTTTCGTTCTCTCTCTCTCTCTCTCTCTCTCTCTCTCTCTCTCTCTCTCTCCTTTTGTTTTCCTCCTTCTTCATCCTTCCTCCTTCCTCTGGTTGATAGTGACAAGCATTGGCAAGGTCAGCCTTGACGGCCAATGGTGAGGCTCACCCCTGCTGGCTACTGGTGAGGGTGAGCCTCACCTAATGATGATGAGGCAAGGCTGCGATCTGCCCATGGCTAGCAAGGCTCACCCAAGCTGGATGCCGTGCAAGGTCGCAACCTCGCTAGCTTAGCGAGCAGCCTAGGCGAGGTCACCTAGCCATAGCTGGGCTTCCCGAGGATAGCGAGGTCCCTCGCCGGCCTTGCCTTTGGCTGGTCGCTAGCAACGACTAGCTAGAGCAAG
The DNA here is from genome assembly GCA_017140165.1 of Eucalyptus shirleyi. Lineage (NCBI taxonomy): Eukaryota > Viridiplantae > Streptophyta > Magnoliopsida > Myrtales > Myrtaceae > Eucalyptus > Eucalyptus shirleyi. Next base: position 16,885,854 of record CM029456.1, on the reverse strand, counting down.
GAGGAGGAAGTGAAGAAAACCATAATGAGAAAAAAAAAAAAGGAAAAAATTTGAAAATTTGAAAAAATTAAAATATTGTCCACATCAGCATCAGAATGACTGGTATCCATGTCAATGCTAGCCAATCAAAATTGGCCAATGGAATGAATCAACACGATTGCAAAAAAATTAGGATTGAATTGACCAAAAAAAAAAAGTTTATGACTAACTTGGAAAAATGACAATTAGTTTGGGATTTTTTTGGTAATTTATTGTGCAAAATTCCATTGTCCCCTACCCCAAAATACCGATTTTTTTTCCGTACTAATTATATTTCAATAAGTGTTGGTAAATAAAAAAATATCCAATAAAAAAAATTCTCGGTAATTTTTTTTTACCCGGGATACTAGAGAACTTACTAATACTTTTAATGAAACTAACTAATTTTTATAGTTTGTAAATTACCAATTTTGTACTAACTGATTAAATTTTATTTATATCCGAATTATCTAACTCTTTAATGAGATTCTCAACCTAAAATATGATTTGGGTTTGCATAGAACTCTTTTGTCTCCTGCCTACAAATACCGATCTTTTTCGTGCTTGTATATCTCAATAAATTACCGACCAAACTGTATTACTATATACACATATATATTGGTTAATTTTAAAAGCTATTGGTAAGAAAAAACAATTCCAAATTTTTTTCAAATAACTTATTGGTATAGCAACAGTTTTATGGGATTACTCATATTTTTATAATTTATAAATACCAATTTTGCATTAATTTATCAAGTTTTTTTTTGGGTGAAAACATTAATTTATCAAGTTTATTTGCATAACTTACTAACATTTTGAATTTAAATGAATTTACCTATGTTGAAACCACCATGTGTTTTCTAACCAAATTGTTTGAGCGAGAGAGAGAGGGAGCGAGGCCACGGTCGTGACAAGAGGGGATAACATTATGGTGTGGTAATTGCGTGATGGTGTGAGAAATAACTTTTCCCAAAATATCTAAGAAAATTTTCCCTTTTAGGTGGGATCACTAATCACATAAAAGAAGTTCAATACCTTTGTTTGATGAGATGGTCAAGAGACTCTTAAAAAGACTTAAGAATATTTCCCATTTAGGGTGGGACAACTTATGTTGTGAAAAATCTTATTCCTTTGTAAATACATTGTAGCCGCGCAAAGCGTTGCACCTCAGTATCACATATTCGACAATTGGAAAGTCATCCGAGTTTAGGCTGATGAATGTCTATCGTCCTCTCAAAAGTCATCGTTTGCTTCGTTTGATGTGAGAAATTATTGTAGTGACTGAACATGCTACGAATTGGCCCAAAAAGACAATAAAAGCACGCTGAAACAAAAGCACACAGTCCAAATTACCAGCCCTCGCACGGAAACAAAGTAAGCCTCCAGACATGAATCTCACAAGCTAAGTCTATCTCGGAACATCCTCTCTGGCACGTTGACGATTGATTACTGCTTCTCTTAATTAAAGCTAATTCATCCGATTAATTCGATGCACCCATCAGGATAGATTATCAGGCAAGTCGATGAATCCACGTCCGAATTCGTCGTACGATCCAAAACATTGGGACTATAAATTTGAGGTGCAATCTTAGGATTCTGTGTGCTCCCAAACTGATTCACTTAGCTCTTCTCCCTCACTCCTAACATTGCTAGCCAAGTCATGGGATCGTTTAGAAACCAATATTTCATTCTGGTGCCTTTGGTCTTCCTTTTGGGAGCTTGGGCTCATCAAGCCGCCGGTCGCACCCTCCAGCGAGACGATCCCATGTACGAGATGCATGGGCAATGGATGGCCCGTTACGGGCGTGTGTACAAGGATGTGGAAGAAAGGCAAAGCCGTTTCGAGATATTTAAGGCAAATGTGCAAGGCATCGAGTCGTTCAATCAGGCAAACGACAAGCCTTACAGGCTCGGCGTCAATCAGTTCGCCGATCTCACAAATGAAGAATTCAAGGCAAGGAACCGATTCAAGTCACACATGTGCTCCACCGAGGCCGCTTCTTTCAGGTACGAAAACATCACCGCGGTGCCTTCCAGCATGGACTGGAGAAAGGAAGGAGCTGTGACACCGGTTAAGAACCAAGGCCAATGTGGTAAGTTGATAGAGACTAGTTCATGAATTGCCTTCATCAATCTATTCGAGATTCTTAGAGACAAGATGTTAAAACCCCTAATGTTGTCATAGCATCTTCTCCAAGAACGTCTGTTGTTTTGGTTTGAGTGTCCTGTTTCCGTTGCAAAATGTAGGATGTTGCTGGGCTTTTTCAGCCGTGGCAGCTGTGGAAGGAGTCAATGAAATAACCACGGGTAAGCTGATTTCTCTTTCCGAGCAAGAGTTGGTCGACTGCGACGTCGGTGGCCAGGACCAGGGATGCGAAGGCGGTTGGATGGATAGCGCATTCCAATTTGTTGAGAAGCACGGCCTCACAACCGAGACGAACTATCCCTACAAGGGCACGGACGGCAAATGCAATGTCAAATCGGAATCCAACCGTGCCGTGATCATTAAGGGCCATGAAGACGTTCCCGCCAACAGCGAGAGGGCATTGCTAAAGGCAGTTGCTAACCAGCCTGTAAGGACCCAGGCCCACTGTGTGATATTGTCCGCTTTGGGTCACCCGCCCTGGCGCGGACGAACCGCCATCCCAGCTACGGTCTTTTCCCTCACGGTTTTAAAACGCGTCACACAATTAAAGGGACCCAAGCCTTTTAAACAAGGCCCAAGACTCCCCCCTAAGCGATGTGGGACAGGAGAAATGCCCTTAGCCTCACCCGCGTACTGCCGAGGCGATCTTAGTCCGTCCCTCCGTACTGCCCCGGGTCTGGGTCATCACATTCTCCCCGCCTTAAGGCATAGCGCCCTCGCTGTGGCCCCACACGCTGCGGGAGTCGGCTCTGATACCATTTGTAACATCCCGGGTCCCACTTGTGTGATATTGTCCGCTTTGGACACTAAGTCCTCACGGTTTTAAAACGCGTCACACAATTAAAGGAACCCAAGCCTTATAAAGGCTCCCAGGAACCCCTCCTTAAGCGATGTGGGACAAGAGGGAGAGGAATCCCTTCCCCTTCCCTTGCGCGCGTCCGAGGACCGGAGGCGCGGACGCACCGCCATCCCTCCTCCCCGCGCACCGCCGCTCGGGTCGTCACACTCTCCCCCCCTTGGGTCCCTTTAATTGTGTGACGCTTTTTAAAACCGTGAGGGAAAAGACCATAGCTGGGATGGCGGTTCGTCCGCGCCAGGGCGGGTGACCCAAAGCGGACAATATCACACAGTGGGCCTGGGTCCTTACAAATGGTATCAGAGCTAGGTTTTGATTTGTTTGGGTAGATGTGGGACGATGTGAGATTGTGTGATAGATTTTTTTTAACGCGTTAGCCTTTTAGATATTAAGTTGTAGCTCCGTTTTTGAATTCAGGTGATCATGCGTGACTCGGAGACACTTGCTTCGCTTCGTAGAAATAATAAAGGCAAGCAAGTTGTAGCCCCTGATGCTAGAGACACGCCTCAAGCTTCTCGAGGTGCGTCTCTAAGGAGGAGACGGGAGGATCGGCGTGATGAAAGTCCTAACTCGGATGAAGTCAGGGAAGTTAACCAACGGTCGTTTCCCCCGAGTGACTTTGAGCAAGCCATGATTCATTGGTATCGTCAAGCAAAGGAATTGAGTGGAGATGGAGCAACTGGCTCATACACCTTTGCGCAATTTAGAAAGGCGAAACCACCCACTTATGATGGGAAAGCTGATCCTCTTGCAGCTGAGCAGTGGACTAGAAAGATTGAAGGGATCTTTGAAGCTGAAGGTGTTCCCGAAGATAAGAAGGTTATTTTTGCTTCTCGATACTTAGAAGGCGAGGCAGAGCATTGGTGGGAGGGAATGAGGCCAGCTCTCGGAGATAGGGGTGGTGCTATAGCTTGGGAGGACTTTAAGCAGGCTTTCAATGCCCAATTCTTCCCAATGTCATTTCAGACAAAAATGAAGAGTGATTTTATACACATATCTCAAGGCGACTCCACGGTTTTGGAGTATGCAGCCCGCTTTAATCAGATGAGTAGATTTGCTGAGCAATATGTGTCTAATGAGCAAGATAAAGCTGATCACTTTCAGAGGGGGCTTCGGTATGAAATTGGTTCGGCACTCACACCTCTAGCATTGACAACTTATAAAGACGTGCTGGAACGAGCGATCAAAGTGGAACAAAAGATTCTAGAGCGAGATGTGCAAGGCGTATCTCAGCATAAGAAGTTGAGATTCACTGACTATCAGGATAGCGGCGCTGGTGGCAGCGGAAAGAGGAAAGCTTTTAATCAGCCAGGAAAGCCTAGAATTCAGAATAATCCAGGCCTTTGTACTACATGTGGGAAACGACATAGCGGTCCTTGTTACCGCAAGAGAGGAGCATGTTTCACTTGTGGGAAAATGGGACATATGGCACGTGATTGTCCAACACAGAAGAATGCCCCTGGAGATTGTAGAGTATGTTTTGTATGTGGACAACCTGGACATCGAGCCTATAATTGTTCTATGAGGAAGACCGCACCTCCAGTTGATAAGCCACAAGAAGGCCAGCAAAGGCAAAGGATGACTGGGAAAGTTTTTACGATGACAGGAGAGGATGCAGCGGCTTCTAATACAGTTGTTGCAGGTAATATTTCTATTGCCTCACAACTTGCTTATGCATTGTTTGATCCCCGTGCCACGCATTCCTTTACTTCCATTAACTTTGCAAGGAAACTTGATATGTTGCCTGAGCTTCTAAATTATGAATTGTGTATCGATACTCCCACTGGTGATTTCTTGATTGCTAATCGTGTGTTCAAGAATTGTTTGTTGCAAATTGATGATGTACCATTGCTTGTGGATTTGGTGGAGTTAGATATACGAGATTTCGATGTTATTCTAGGGATGGATTGGTTACCGAAATATCATGCCACTGTCGATTGTTATTCAAAGAAAGTTATTTTTCGACCTCCAAATCAACCAGAATTCTCTTTTTCGGGAAGTTATGAAGGCACTTTTCCAAGGTTAATTTCAGCTATGCGAGCAAGAAAGCTTTTGAGAAATGGTTGTTACGGTTATTTGGCTTGTGTAAAAGATACAAGTAAGGAACCGGTAAAGCTAGAAAATGTTCATGTTGTCAGAGAATTTCCTGATGTATTTCCTGAAGATTTACCTGGCTTGCCTCCTGATAGAGAGATAGAGTTTTGCATCGATTTAATGCCTGGTACAACACCCATCTCTAAGACCCCATATCGGATGGCACCTTCTAAATTGAGTGAATTGAAGACTCAACTGCAAGAACTTTTGGATAAGGGTTTTATCAGGCCCAGTGTATCGCCTTGGGGAGCTCCTGCTCTATTTGTGAAGAAGAAAGACGGTAGTATGCGACTTTGCATAGATTATCGAGAACTTAACAAGGTGACGATCAAAAATAAATATCCTTTACCTCGGATTGATGATTTATTTGATCAACTTCAAGGGGCTCAAGTATTTTCTAAGATCGACCTCCGTTCTGGGTATCATCAGTTGAAGATAAAAGTTGATGATGTGCCAAAGACCGCTTTCAGAACAAGGTATGGGCATTATGAATTCCTTGTCATGCCTTTTGGGTTAACGAATGCACCTGCGGCTTTCATGGATTTGATGAACAGGGTATTCAGGCAATTTCTTGACAAATTTATTGTGGTATTCATCGATGATATTTTGGTGTATTCGAGAAGTTTGGGAGAACATGAACAACACTTGAGAGTTGTTTTACAAACTTTGCGTGAAAAGAAGTTGTATGCTAAATTTAGTAAGTGTGCCTTCTGGCTTGATCATATAGAATTCTTGGTCCATGTAATATCAAAGGATGGTATCTCAGTTGATCCAAAGAAAGTTGAAGCAGTTGTTCAATGGAATCGCCCTACCAATGTCACGGAGGTAAGAAGTTTTCTTGGGCTAGCAGGTTATTACAGGAGATTTATAGAAGGGTTTTCAAAAATTGCCAGTCCACTTACTCGCCTAACTCAGAAGGGAGTTAAATTTGTGTGGTCAGATCAATGTGAATGTAGTTTCCAAGAGTTGAAGAGGCGATTGGTGTCAGCTCCTATATTAACTTTGCCTTCAGGAATTGGTGGCTTTACAATTTATTGCGATGCATCTAAGGAAGGTTTAGGTTGTGTTCTTATGCAAGATGGTAAAGTTGTGGCATATGCCTCTAGACAGTTGAAGGCTCATGAGAAGAACTATCCTACTCACGATCTAGAGTTGGCGGCGGTTGTGTTTGCATTAAAAATATGGCGGCACTACTTGTATGGTGAAAAATGTGAAGTCTTTACTGATCACAAGAGTTTGAAATATATTTTTACTCAAAAAGAACTTAACATGAGGCAGAGGAGATGGCTAGAACTTCTGAAGGATTATGATTTATCCATCAATTACCATCCAGGTAAAGCTAACGTGGTAGCCGATGCCTTGAGTCGCAAATCCTCTGGAAATATGGCAACATTGCTCACTTCTCAAAAGCCTATTCTTGAAGATATGAGAAAGCTGGACCTGGAGGTTTTGGTCCATCGGCTTGGTGTTCAATTAGCTAATCTTTGAGTACAACCGACATTGATTGACAGAATCAAGGCTAAACAAAATAAAGATCCTCAATTGGAGAAGATCAAAGAAGGCGTAGAAGCTGGGAAACAAGATGACTTTAGTATCCATGTAGATGGGTCATTGAGGTTTCATGGTCGATTATGTGTTCCCAATGATTCAGAATTGAAAAAGGAGATATTACAAGAAGCTCATAGCACTAGATTCTTGATTCATCCGGGGAGCACCAAGATGTATAGGGATTTGAGAGGAAATTTTTGGTGGATCAATATGAAGAGAGATATTGTGAAGTTTGTCGACCAATGTCTAATTTGCCAGCAAGTGAAAGTTGAGCATCAGAAACCAGGTGGCCAGCTACACCCACTTGAAGTACCTAAATGGAAGTGGGAGCATATTACCATGGATTTCATCGTCGGCTTACCAAGGACGCCTAGTGGTAAGAATGCCATATGGGTGATTGTTGATCGATTGACTAAATCTGCACACTTTTTGTCTTATCGATTCGGTCTTTCACTTGAAGACATGGCGAAGCGATACGTCAATGAGATAGTGAGACTTCATGGAGTTCCAGTGAGTATTGTTTCCGATAGAGATCCCAGGTTTGTGTCCAACTTTTGGAAGAGTTTACAAGGGGCGTTAGGTACTCAACTCAACTTTAGCATAGCTTTTCATCCACAAACGGATGGTCAGTCAGAAAGAACTATTCAGACATTAGAGGATATGCTACGATCTTGCGTTATTGACTTTGGTGGTTCGTGGGATGAACATTTACACTTGGCAGAGTTTTCATATAATAACAGCTATCATTCTAGTATTAAAATGGCTCCTTTTGAAGCTTTATATGGGTGTAAATGTAGAACTCCTGTTTGTTGGGATGATGTTGGTGAGAAAAGATTAACCGGCCCTGAATTCATACAACAATCAGAAGAGAAAATCAGACTCATTCGAGAGCGTTTGAAAACAGCACAAAGCCGTCAGAAAAGTTATGCAGACCTTAAGAGGCGCAAAGTAGAATTTAATATAGGAGACCATGTATTCTTGAAGGTTTCTCCTATGAAGGGTGTCATGAGATTTGGCACGCGTGGTAAATTAAGCCCAAGGTACGTGGGACCATTTTTTATATTAGAAAAGATTGGTGAAGTTGCTTATAAGCTAGCTTTACCTCCAGCATTATCCGGAGTCCATAATGTGTTTCATGTATCCTTATTACGGAAATATGTGCCAAATCCTGATCACGTATTGGATTTTACACCATTGAAGTTGAGAGAAAACTTAACGTACGAAGAGCAGCCCATTCATATTATCGATAAAAAGGATCAAGTGTTGCGACGACGCACTATTCCTTATGTGAAGATCCAATGGCAAAATCACACGGAGAGAGAGGCCACTTGGGAACTCGAGGAAGAGGCAAGGCACAAATACCCTCACTTGTTTAATAATTGACGTACTTGTAAATTTCGAGGACGAAATTTTTTTAAGGAGGGGAGAATGTAATATATGGGCTCTTTAATAAAATAAAAGAAGAGAAAAAGAAAGGTTGAAAAGTCAAAAAGGGAGGCTGAAGGAAAGTGGAAGAAGCTTCGGCTGAGCTTTAAAAAGAGAGAAAGAGGGAGAGAGAGGAGCACGAGCAGAACAGGGAGCGAAAGAAACAGGGGAGAAGAGAGAAAGAAGAGAAAGGAAAAAGGGAAAAAGGAAAAAAAAAAAAAATTTGGCGCACTCGTGACCCGGACGCCTCATCAAGCCGACTCAAGTGTGTTTTGCAAGGCCGGTAAGAAATTGAAGCCTTTAATCACTTGCTTGAAGCAATTGCCGCAATTAAGGTTCGAAATTCGGATTTCATGGGTATTTGTGTGGCGAAGCCCAATTTTTGAGTTTTTAAGCTGTAAATTTTTTAGAAATGGTACTTTGGGATGTTGTGAAGCTATAGCATCTTTCGGATCATGATTTGAGCTTGCGGTTTGTTCGGAACGGAATTTTTAAGTTGGAGACGCAATCTGGTACTGTAGCGAACAGTGGCTTCGAGTCTATTTTTTTTGTTATTTTCGGTACTGTTTTGGGGCGGCTGAGTTGGGGTTGTTGTTGTACGTTAAGAGAGCTTTCTAAAGACTATAAGATGGCTTGAAACGGAATTTTGTGGAGGAAGTTATGGCGTGACGAAGTTGACGCATGGGCCGCGCCTAGCTGAAAATGATGGGTTTATGCTAAATTGTGAACTTTTGGGACGCGTAGGTGTCGTTTATCGACTAATAGGCCTAGTATAGGCGAGTCGTTATAAGAATATCATTTTTACTCGGCTTTTTAATATTTTTTTTCCATTAATTGTTAGGAATCCGAATGCATCGGTTCGTGTGAGCGTCGTAGTTGATTTTTGGCTTTTCCCAGGTGAGTGACACTATTTCTTCTTTGTATTTTAAACTCATATTTTGAAAAACGTGATGGATTATATAATCCGTGAGTTGATAAAAAGCATATCTTGTTGCATAAAACAGGATCGAGTTATTACTGCCATTTTTTTCTTGTTTGAAAAGAGTTATATTTCGATTCCGGTTGGGATGGTTGCTTGAAAATAGTTTGTGAAATTCTTTATGCAAGAATCGAAGAATGCTTTGATATTTAATTATCAAATTTTGAGTTGTGACATGTTCCTTTCTAATGTTGGAATTACTGGATGTTGTGATTAGTGGTTGGTGCTCAATGTCTCTATGGACCCTGAGGGGTGTGGGTATGCGCATACTATTCTAGGATATCCTTGTGGGCCGAGCCACCGGCTAATAATATGTGGAGACCTTGCCAAGGGAGGAATCTTGGTCGTCTTGTCACGGGCGTTACGCGTGACCATGGTTAGACATTTGAGCATGAATTGGTCAATGGAGTTGACCATTGACATGTGATTTAAGTTTGGTCGATGGAATGGACCATCGATGTGAGTTGATGAGATTAATCAATGGAATAGACCATTGATGCATGTTTTACGAGATTGACTAATGGACTCGACCATTGGTGCCTTTGATATTTGAATTATGATTTGGTATTATGATAAAGTGAGTTATGTTTGTGTTTTAAAATGTGCATAGTGATTTCTCGATCCGCTTAGAAGAAATGTGTTACTCACTGAGCCGTGGTAGCTCACTCCTCTCATCTACTTGTTTTTTTTCAGGTTCTTCAGCGAGTCACGAATAGGCGTGAGCGTTCGTTCGGGGAGGACTTTTTTTGGTGGAAATTTTGGGTATGGCTTATGCATAGTTCATAAGTTTATAAGTTAGTCTTTGTAAAAGGTTTATGTTTTGATGTCTGTGGATTATAGATATACTCTAATATTGTAACCAATTGCCCCGTTTTGTCAAATATATATATATGGATGTATATATGTGGATATCGGGTTGAAATTTTGGTTACGTTGAGGCTGCGTCCTGTGGAAAAAGGACGGCCGTGTCATGCCCTTCTTCTTGTGAATCAGGGTGTGACACAGCCAGTTTCCGTGGCCATCAATGCCGGAGGATCCGATTTCCAATTCTACTCTAGCGGCGTGTTCACCGGGGCTTGTGGGACCGAATTGGACCATGGTGTTACTGCCGTCGGATACGGGACAAGTGATGATGGCACCAAATTTTGGCTGGTGAAGAACTCGTGGGGCGAGGAATGGGGCGAGAAAGGATACATAAGGATGCAGAGAGACGTCAGTGCGAAGGAAGGCCTCTGCGGCATCGCGATGAAGGCCTCTTATCCTACCGCGTAGATTTTAATGAAGCCACATATCAGTGTGTACTGTAAAAATGGTGAAGCTTTTCAGTTCTAAGGCCTTGTTTTATACCTATGCTTGACATGCTGCAGGCATATATCCATATGTAATAGTTGTGTGTTCTTAAGAAGTGATGTTTGAATTTCCGACTTGAAGAATCTTTTTGTTGAAGAAACTTAGGATGAGATTCAACTGGGTACGGCTTCACAACTCGAGCAAGAAAAATTTGCGCAAGTCATCAATCCCGATACGCTATTGAGAACGATCTAAAGATGTCGAGTCGAAATACAGGAAATTTAAAATGACTCATTCCACATGCAACAATTTGGCAAGCAGCATGCAGTGAAGGATTGAAGAAGAATATGTGTGAATTTATTAAATCTTCAGTCCGAAGAACGGACTTTTCCTCTCAAAGAATCGAAGTTCTAAGTGGCTTGTTTGAAAGCTGCCAATATTTTTGGCTTTTTTTATATTTTAGCATTCAGTTCATAGAAAAAGTGTTTAGTCAAAATTTTCATCACCCAAATTTGATGGAATTAACGAAAATTGTCGATCACACCAATATGAAAATTTTCAGGATTTGATTGCATAATTTTGAAACTTAATTCTATATTTAAGCAAATCAAGAACACCCAGAAATCATGCTTTTGACAGGAGCAAAGCCATTGCTCTTTTTTGCTCGTAAATTAAATTTGTAGGATCGACAAAGCATTTCCATCTGGTGGCAATAATGAGACTTTCTTGGTATATGACGTTGACCGAATGTTACGTGGGAAAAAAGGAGAAGTCACTTCTAGTGAGAATTTCCTTGAAACATCATGAACTACATGTGTAGTGCGAAGAACAAATATCTAACTTTTTTGGTGGTGACATTACTTAAGCTTTTTGAGAAAAATAACCCACTTTGAAAATAAACATTTGAAAAATAAATTTTCAGCACATTATTTTCAGTGGCATATTGTACCTATATTCATATATTTTTGAAAATGTATGATTGTAATTAGGTCTATATTTTCAATCATCCTCAATCAAAAGAAAACTTTATCCAACCATCCTTGTGAATAGTGGGTCACAACTTGTGGATATCAGGCCGCACGAGATCTTAAGTGCGACGTCGGGGTGATGGGTCCTCCACTAGTGTCGCCCCAGGGTTTACCCCCCGTTACCCCGGACCTGTCGGGCTGTCCGTGTTGGTACGGTGCGCGGGTTCCCTGGGTCATAAAAAAAAAAAAAAAACTTGTGGACATCAATTATATGTTAAATTAACTTGTGTTATGTCCATGATTAAAATCCACCAATCAAAAGAGTGGTAAGAGAAAAAGATTGTATGATCAAATAAAAAATAATAATTTTTGATTTATAGAGTATACAGACCAGGATTATCTCAACCAACAAGGACGGGGGCCTTCCAGCAAAATTCACATAATACCGTTTATATGACTTTTATCCGCATTATCAGTCCAAACCACATAGGTTCCATCACATAGGAAGCTCCAATTTCTCGACTTTGGGCGGCTCTGGCCGGTCATTTGCCTGACTTGGGCTTTCCAGAAGACCTGACTCCTACTCTTCCAATTCATTCACGGTACGTCTCTCTAATTGCATCCCCTTAATCTGTCGCGCCTCCGCACCAAATAACCAAAGCCAAACAAAAAGCTCTCTGCATTGCACAAAGTCTCTCAACATCAGGTCCCAAAAATGGAGCCTTTCCCATTACTCCTTCTCATAATACAAGCTGTGATTAGTTGCTATTGCAGGAACAATCACTGAATTGCCCATGCACCCCTTCAACATGTGGCAAGGTCAGTAACATACGCTATCACTTTCGATTGAAGGATGACTTAAAAGGATGCAGTGATTGGAGGTTCGAATTAGCGTGTGAAGATAACTGCACGATGTTATCTTTGCTGATGGTCGATATCTTGTGAAATCGATACGTCCTTATAATTGTAGGGGTTCCATTGATTGGGATTCTGGGCATATGGAAGTGGTGGATTTCGGGCTGCAAGAGGGCAACTATTCCTCCCTTCCTCTCCACCAGTTAATGCCCCCTAATTTCAGCGATGAAGATCATGAACGGTTCTTCAGCTCCTATGGGACCAAAGTGACTATTGTATCTTGCTCAAAGCAAGTGAGATCTCGTTTATATATCAACACCGAACCGTATATACTTACGGAAGGGTATTATTCACACGCCGTCATCTTCGCATGGGCATCGAATATTGAGGATTCTTGCACCATAACCAGGTCAATATACGCAGCAGAATATTTATTGTATAAAGCGTTTTCATATGAGAATCCCACGATCTCCCACAACGACATTCACAATGCAATGGCCGATGGGTTTAATTTCACCTACTCGGTGCCGCAGATGAAAACATATGACCTTTGCTTCTTAGGCTTACGATGCCTTGGAAGTCGATGCACATCCTATGACTACTGTAAGTATGCCTTTCCATTGAGGTACTTTACCCGATCAATATGCTAATATTTGTTTCTAGCTATAGCTCTTGAGCCTCAAAAGCGACGGACTGTGAATTTTTTTTTCTTTGGTCGAAACGGACTGTTATTGACTGGTAAGAAAATCAAAGTAAAAGATGCAAGTGATGTTTGTAGAAGTCGAGACCATCATGATTGAGTAATCAAAACCGAATAAAACGAATTAACCCTCGGGGGGATTAAGATGACATGCAAATGATTGGTTAAATGTGAATACAATCATCATTCTCCAGGAGAAAATGACTAGCAACCACATCATGTTGTGTTTTATTCCTATTCACAGAATGACAGTTGAAACTTGCAGTATAGAAGCCATAAAATGCTTCGTTCTTTTCGAGGAAAATTACTTCAAAGAAAATATTTTTTAAATTTTCGATGTTCGATTAATGCAAAATAAATAAGTCAAGGAAAGCGACTTTTGTTAATGGCAAAAGCATTCTCAAAAGTGAAGAAAATGATTTTCATTTTTTGAAGAGAGGAAATCATTTTCCCCTCTCCTTTCTTTCGCAATTCATTTTAATTATTTGCAATTTATTTTATTTTTATTCTTTTTTAAATTCGATTTTTTTTTAGCTTTTTTTTTTCTTCTTCTTCAACTGATCACCACCATGACGAAGGCTGCTGATCGGCAGCTGAGGAAAAGAAAAAGAAAGAAAAAAAGAATTTAAAGTTATATTTTTAAAGAGAGAAAAATAAAAAATAAAAAATTATCAAAAGAAGTGAACGGAGGATAATCATATTTTTCATACCATGATGGACAGTATTTTTCATTTCATTTTCAGATTTTAGCTAAATGCCGGAAATATACGGTTTCTAGAAAATATTTTTCAAAAATGTCACATTTTCTGCGAAACGAATGAAGCTTAAGTTTGTGCTTTCCGGGAATATATATAAATAGTTTGTGCTAAGTCAACATTGAACATCTGGGTTTTTACGAACTATAAGAAAATTGTGTTTAGTTCCTTCCAAAAGTTTTTTATATTAGCTTAAAGTACCTCATCTTTTCTCTTATATCAAGAGTTCCCAAAATGGGGAGTAAAAGCCCACCAAAATGTTAATGGTGTGCTTCCAGTGCGGAGGCCAGGATACGTTAATCCTACCTCATAATTTAATCAAGTGTAGTCACAAAAAGTTTTTAATTCTCAAAACGAAAATTATGTAAAACATTCAGAATCTCTGGAAAGTAAAACTTGTTGATTTACAATATTTTAGGTCGTGATGGGGCCAGAAAATTCACTAGAAGAAATCTTTAGGTTCAAAAAATATATTAAATATGAGACGGGACACGTTGAATATTTACTACTATTGATTGTCAAATATAGTATGCAAATGTAACATTAGTTACCATCCTTAATACATATTTGCTCGAGAAATTGTTAACTCATACCTAGTTTTTTCATAGCATTTTGAAAATCAAGTTTTAGACCAATTTCCTTGGCTGCATAGTAATCAATAAAACGTTGTCCTAGAGCCAACCAAATCTCTTGAGATGTCTGAAGATCGTGAACTTCACAGAAAATCTCAACTATAAGGATTGAATTGATCTAACCGTGAATGCATTAATTTGTCTTTACCTAGGTGGAATAGGAGGTATTGACAATTGTAGCGCCGTTTTAATCATTGATAAGTTTTGGCAAACATGGAAAAGAACCATCCACATAGTCTAGCAGATCGTTGCAAACTAAAATAGATTCAAACTAAGATTTCCACAAAAGATAATTGTCTACATCAAGTTTGATAGAGACGAGACTTGTGATATTGGGAAGAAAAATAGATGACGAGGATGATTGCATAACCATAATTGGAGCAGCAACAGCAATAGCAGCAAAGATCGAGGCAGCATAGAAAATGGAAGAAGAGGTGAAATTAGGTGCAACATTGCATGGAGGCAATGGGGAATTGGGATTAACAGAAAGAGCAGATAATGAGTAAAGAGATGGTAGAGATGAAGAAAAATATAGAGATGTATCGGATATTATTGAGGTAATAATTGGAGCTAAGGGAAGTATTGATTTGGGGTAGAGATGTTGAAGAATTTGATGCATTTTCCTACTGTGTTACTATGGTGATGGTCAGAGTCAGAGAGAAAATAATGACAAAGTGTTTATGGTAGTTAGACCCCAATTAAGGTCGAATGATATATATTTATAGGAGTGCTTAAATGCAAAAAGTGTATTGATAAAAACATAATTACAGAAATACTCTATAATACATATAAAATATACATTAATGAAAGCCATACATGCAAAAGAAGAGGAAAGAGAAATAACGAGGAAGATGATAATTGTTGTATTTTGGTGTATACAATTGAGCCCTAATGATCACCCATCGATGGGTTAGATCCTTAATATGCTAGAAGGAGAGATCAATCTACAACTTCCCTCAAAACCAATTTTGTATTCAATAGAGACGCCAATTGATGATGCTGATGGAGAATGAACCTGAAATTTTCTCACCTTCTAATATGAGCACAATAACAAGATTGCGATTTTGTGTGATTTTTTCCCTCTCGTAGAAATTGAATGCAAAATAAAAGTAGTACCATCACTTATTCATGATTATAGTAATTTATCCTTGCTATCACTTCTTTTTTTTTTTGGCACGAGGTTTCCTTTGAGAAACTTTAGGTCCATTTTGGCGGCAGTGTTAATCCTTCCCCCATCATCCTAAATGCTTGCACTTAATAGAGAAGAGAACACGTGTTGAAATTTTGTGGGAACAATAATCCAGTCGTACCTGCGCTCGTTGAAGAAGGACGGGACTCGAGGGGGGAAAAAAGGGACAACCATATTTGCCCGAACACATGGCTAACATGTTTAACTTTTTGTTTCGTTCTCGGCTAATTTCAATTTCCTCGCAAAATAGTAACTTTTTGCACCTCGATTCACCTGGAATCCCCACTTCCTGCACTTTCTGAGCGCGGTGTGAAAACGTGAAGCGATCTTGATCTCTCTGTCTTCTTAAGTTCAGATGGTCTCGGCATAAATAGATTTTTTGTCAAATGATGCTCTCCTTGTATGACCGCGAGCATTCACACGTAAAATTCTGATTTCGTGTGAGTTAAGCAAATCCCTCGCGATGCCGTTTGCATTGAGCAATGAGTCTCTCTCGATCTCCACCGATCCATTACAACCTCCATCCTTCCCACCAAAACCTACACCTTAAAGTTCAGCTCTCATCCTTAATCCTAACGTTTAATTTAATTGGGAGGTTGCTTAAATTGGGCTTGTGACGTGCGCATGCCACGGTGGAAACACAGAATAAGCCTTCTACTTCGCCAAATGAGCACAAATGGAGCATGTGTGTCAAGTGGATCGGATTTTGCAGGGTCAGAAAGAAACCGATAAATGGACTTTGGGTCGGTCCGAGACAGAAAACCAAAGTCTACTATGTCGAGTGAAAAAAGAAACAACAGGGGATTGACTGAGACGACCATGAAATCATATAGGGCAAGTTGGAATTAGCCCAAAATGAGAGATAATGACAGGGGAGTTGAATGGTTGAATGAGACTACCATGAAATCGTATGATAACCTTGGGTTTAATTTTATGGACCGACTGTGATAATATCATGTATCAACATTGTTGGACCAGCAACTCCTAATCAAGATTTTATCAGTTCTCGAAAAGCCTCAGAGCTGCTAACTCTCCATAACAAAACCGTAGTTGCAAGATAAAGAGTAACAAGAGATGAGTTACATAAGTAGAAACACCGAAATGATTCCTTATCTTCTGCTTCTTTACTCCGTTTCAGGAGTGCCTAATTCGACTTCAGGAGTGCTCCTTGACAGTGGAAACTTCATTTTGAGGAAGACTTCCGATGTGTCCATTGCTTGACAGAGTTTCGATCATTCGACTGATACGTGGTTGCCTGGTGCCAAGGTTGGATTCAATAAAGTTACGTCCAAAAGGACAGTTTTGGTGGCATGGAGAAATTTACATGATCCAGCTCCCGGGATGTTCTCTGCATTCGCGGGAGTTGAAGGAAGAGCTCAGTATTCGCTATATAAAAGGTCGGAAGCCTACAGGAATAGTGGCGACTGGACGACTGGACTGGTGATGAATTCAGGCATCAGCGCTCAGTAATGGTAGAAACGTGGTATTTTTCCCCTTTTTTTCGAATGAGAATGAGGCCTACTTCATATATTCCTCAGTTGCTCCTTCTAATCTTTCTAGGGTCGTGCTGGAGCCAACAGGGCTGCTCAATCAATTAGTATGGGCAAAGCATATCCAGAAATGGAGGGTGCTTTGGACACAGCCAACCCTAGAGTGTGAGATATTTCCCTTTTGTGGTGCTTCTTTTGACTGCAATCAGAGCGACGCACCGCTTTGTGATTGCCCCCTTGGATACTTGGATGATCTGAAGCTGGAAGTCTGGGCCGTTGCAAGAGGAGAAATGCATCAAAATGTAGTGGTGACAGGAAAGACAAATTTTTCCGCATGCCTAATACACGCTTGCCCAAAAACTCTGATTGGTTCATGGCGGAAAACCTCGAAGCATGCAGGTTATTGTGCTTGAGCAATTGTTCTGGCAGTGCTTATGCTTACACTGCTAACTGTCTGATATGGACGGATGCCAAGTTTGTAGTTGAACATTCAGCCGATGATGCAATTTCAAGAGATTTCTATGTCCGGATTGTGGCGTTGGACTTGAAAGAGGAGAGTAAGAAAGCGGGGAAACCCACTTCAAATTTCATTACAGCAGTTGTAGTTGTGTCCGTAACTTTTCTGGTGGTCCTTAGCATGTTGCTAGTGGCTATTAAGATGAGACAGCCTGCTTATGCAGCGGACGATCATTTGATACATTTCGAATATCGAGTTCTGAAGAAGGCAACAAAGAACTTCTCCGAGAAAATTGGGGAAGGCGGTTTTAGTTCTGTTTTCAGGGGAGCACTGCCAGATTCAACTCCCATAGCAGTGAAGAAACTCATGAACCAAAGCCAAAGTAACAAACAGTTGCTTGCAGAGGTTAGAACCATTGGAACAATACAGCATGTCAATGTCGTTCGTCTACGTGGTTTTTGTGCAGAAGAGTCGAAAAGGTTCCTAGTATGTGAGTACCTGGCAAATGGTTCGCTCGTGGATCATTTATTTCAGAAAGATTCCAACACCCTCAATTGGAAAACCAGATACGGCATCACCATCCGGATTGCTAAAGGATTGGAGTACCTCCATGAGAGGTGTCGGGATTGCATCATACACTGTGACATCAAACCAGAGAATATACTGTTGGATTCGGAACTAGAACCACAGATTGCTGATTTTGGCCTTGCAAAGCTCGTGGGACGAGAAGCCAGCCACGTCATTACCACCGTAAGGGGAACCAGAGGATACCTTGCACCAGAATGGATTTCAGGAGGAGCCATCACGTCGAAAGTCGATGTTTTCAGCTACGGAAAGCTGCTCTTTGAGATCATATCGGGAAAGAGAAACATTGAGGAGCTGAACAGTGATATGCGCGATTATCTACCGCTCCAGGTAGCCAATTCACTAGCCAAAGGAGAAGAAGTCTTGCCGCTCGTGGACCGCAGATTGAACGGACAGGTGGAGATGGAAGAATTGTGCAGAGCATGCAAAGTGGCTTGCTGGTGCATTCAAGACAGCAAGCGTGATAGACCAACCATGTCTCAGGTATTTCAGATTTTGGAGGGAGTTATGGTAGTAGAAAAACCTCCAATCCCAAGAACTTTCTTGCGACTTGTAGGAATTAATGAGAGTGCGGCATAAAACAAAGCACTATGTCCCTTTGTAATTTATGGGCATGATGGAGCCCCAATTCATCCTCCAGGGCCATGGACTAGCTGGTCTTGAATCCGCATCATGCTTACCAGACTTGTCATCACTAACTCCGATTGGCGAAATGGGAAAGGCAAACCTTCTGGCTCGTCTCTAAAAGAGGAAGTGGAGATTATCCAGGTATACAATGAAGAACCTGTCCAGTAGGATTTAATTACTTTTATGCTATAATTTTCAGATTTGGTTGCGACTTGTGACTTTATAAATTGTGACTTTCGTCAACACTACATACTTGAAGCGATTTTAAACAAACGGAGAAGTAAGCTCCGATGCCATAGTGCAAGCAATATTGGGAAGACAAGCTTCGATGTAAATCGCTAGACGAACCTTGATCTGAAATGGAAATGTTTTGTGCAAATATAACAAACATATTCATAGGCAACTTTTGAAAAAATAAAAAGAAAATTGGACAGGAAGCAAACATCAGGTTTTGCTTACAATAGTCTCCAATTTCCCAGTTCACCATCGAGACAAAAACAACTGAAATCATTTAAAAATCAAAACCCAACTGGCAACGTCCCTTATGCTTTTAATTTTCTTTTCCTTTTTTTTTTTCATAAAAATCATGGGATTTTCTTAAAATCAGAGGCAAAGGGTTTCAAACTTGCGGCATAAGTTCAAGATAACGATGTGGAAGGGCTTACATGAGCCAAAGGCGAGTATACACTATCTATGGAAGTTGGCCAAGAAACAAAAGGTTTCGCGGGCGAGGCAGTTTCCTAAGTATGGCCAACTCAGAAAACCACAAACTATTCATGATTTTTCTTTGGGCCTTATGTACCTGAACCTGCTAAGCGACCGTGCCAGACCTAGAGGTCGCGTTCGGGTGGATAGTGGGCTCGGCCTCAAATGTGGATTTTTCTTTTACAGCTTACTTGAGATCTATGTTTCTTGATCGAAGCAGATTTAAACCGTCCGAATAGACTTGATTTGGAGCAGTTTGGATATAATCGTCGGCCGATCTAGACAAGTGGTTTCCTCGTAGAGTTCATACGAGCTCATTGTATCTATACAAATGAAAATTTTTGGAGTTCCGAGTCATGAACAAGTTTGGGCATGACCTTTACAGGCTCTGCTTGGACCCTGCTGGGACGACCATGTGGAACCAAAAATATTGACAAAGCTTGCCCTGTGGACAAGTCTACAATCCAGTCTCACGATTCCATTGAAGAAGGAAAGTGTTCTGTTCTTTCTTTTTAGCTGGGGTTTTATTCGGTGGATTGGATGATGGATAAACCAACAAGCCATCGTTCTTAGTACAGGAGCATGTGCAATCAACTATAATAGCGAAAAGGTTGGAAGATGTGGCAAAATAAGGTGACAGCCCAGTAGTTTCCTTATATGATAAATCATCATCTAATAAATATGCAATTGATCTACTCTTATCGACATTTCTGATCCCTTAGAGAAGTGGTGAATTACTTGCTCAGTCGGTGATGTTCTTGCTTAGTTTTGTGGCAGACTCACCAACGGTGTGTAATGTGGCTGAGGTTGGGAAGAATATGAGATTGAGATCCTCGGATGGAAGTGTGCAGAGAAAGCTGATTAAGATTTGGGGCGTTATAGTAGGTGATCAAAATAGCGACAAAAAATAAAATAAAATTGGTGAATGATGTTATTTCGGCAGAAGAACAGCCCAAGTGCCATAATTTGGTACGGGAGGACACTTTAAGTGCCATAACTTTAAAATGGTACACTTGAGTGCCAGTTTTGAAGTTAAATGGAACACTTAAGTGCCACTCCAGTGAAAATCCGGCCAAATGGCTTACGTGGCAACTTTCCAGCGAGTTTGGTCCAAAACGGCGTTGTTTTGCACGCTGATGTGGCGGAAAAAAAAACAAAAACGATGCCGTTTCGTGTAAATAATAATATAAAAATTAAATAAATTATATTTAAAATTAATTTTATTTAAAATATTTATAAAATTTAAAAAATAAGAAAAAATTTAAAATTTAAAATTTTAAAAATTTTAAAAATTTTAAAAAAATTAAGAATATATATATATATATATATATATATATATTTTTTTTTTTTTAAAGGGGTGGAGGTCGAATAGAGCGGCTGAGGGCTGAGCTCTCGCCGCCGCCGCCTCCCCGCCATCGCGCGGAAGGGCCGGTGAAAGAGGGCGGAGGGTCGACCGGGGTTGCCGACCCCTGGCCGACCAACGGCGAGGGATGCGAGCCCTCGCCGGATCGCGGCGAGGGCCGCGGACCCTCACCCCAGATCTTGGCGAGGGCTCGCGAGCCCTCGCCGGCCCCTGGCCAGGACTCGTCTACCCCGATTGACCCTCCCCACTCCGTCGCCAACCCTTCCCAGTAGCGGTGGGGAGGAGGCGAGGGCCCGCGCCCTCGCCACCTCCCCGTCGCCGTCAGGAAGGGCCGGCAACGAAGTGGGGAGGGTCGGCTAGGGTCGCCGAGCCCTAGCCAGGGGCTGGTGAGGCCGACCGACCGACGGTGAGGGCACACGAGCCCTCGCCCAGATTTGGGGCGAGGGTCGCAACCCTCGCCGTCGATCGGCCGAGGGCCGGCGACCCCGGTCGATCCTCCCCCCTCCGTCGCCGGCCCTTCCCGGCAACGGTGGGGAGGCGGCGGCAACAAGGGCTCAACCCTCAGCCGCCCCGTTCGACCTCCCCCTCCCCCCTCCCCCTTTTTTAAATTTTTCTTAATTTTTTAAATTTTTTAAATTTTTCTTAATTTTTTTTAAAATTTCTGAATATTTTTAATAAAATTAATTTTAAATCTAATTGAATTAATTTTTACATTATTATTTACATGCCAAACACGAAACGACGTCGTTTTTGCATTTTCTCCGCCACGTCAGCATGCAAAACGACGCCGTTTTGGACCAAACTTGCCGGAAAATTGTCACGTCAGCCATTTGGCCAGATTTTCACCGGAGTGGTACTTAAGTGTCTCATTTTACTCCGATATTGACATTTAAGTATACCATTTTAAAGTTATGGCACTTAGGTGTCCCTCCGTGCTAAGTTATGACACTCCATGTGTCCCAACCTTTGTTTTTTCAAAATTCATTACTTGTAACATCACTCACTTGAGGTTAAAGGGAAAAGAAATATAAAGTAGTCACAAGCCATACTTTATTCTTTTGGACTAGTGTATTTAAAGTCTTAAAACATATCATGAAACGATGCTAAGTTAAAAGTGCAATCAAGTTTTAAAATTTATCAAATTAGTTCAATCGAGTACTTTTAAGAATTTTTCTCATTACTTATATGACTTATTTTTAATAAGAGATGATGTTATGTCCACTTTGCAATTTTGAATATCTTTGTCTGTGTGTAATGAGAGTGGCGCCAAGGCTGGGTTAGGGGGGCGGTGCCACCCCCAACTATGCCGACAACCCTCGTTGAGGTATAAGTGAGGAACACCGGCCTTCGTAGCAACATGGGTCCTTCAGCAGCGTTTCTACAAAAACTCTTTCTCCCCAAACTCTCAACATGATGCATCATACACTCAATCCCCAACGTAAATCTCACTGGCATGTCCAACCGGAGAAAAGGTGAGAGTTGCATTGAGAGGAACGATCTCTTCACGGGCACCAGTAATTAGTCTTTAGATTCGAAAGGCCTTCAATTTGATAAGCGAGTGGCTTTATTATGATGCTTGGAGCTTGTGGAAGTGGCAAGGTATCTCGTTATGCTTGAATTGCCTCGAAGGTGAGTCCGTGGAATTGGAAAGCGAGCCTGTGACCACCGCTAATTCGACCAAGCCCAGTCGACTTGGGAAACTTGCCAATGGCATACAACTAACTGGATAGGCTTGAAAATGCCCTGGTGAATTGGAGAAGCAACACCTTTGAGACTAAGAGAACGTAAGGCCTCAAGTCTATCGCCACCGCGCAAGGGTTGATCGGCCCTTGCGATCTCTACTAGGGTCAGCCGGCCCTCCCCTGCTCATGGTGATGACCAGCAATCTTGTCTTGTGGTCGAGCAAGCGTTTTCATCCGGCCTCAGCGGTGCCCTAGCAATGCTTTCCCGGCCATCTCTCTCTCAGTTTCCTTTTTCCTTGTTGTCCTCTTAACTTTTGGATTTACTTTCTGATGTGGCGTGCACATGTCTTTAAAATACATAAAATGGTCACATTAACAATTTTCATTATTCAAATTTAATGGAGCTAAGGGAAATCGTCAATCACACCAATTTGAAAATTTTCAAGATTTAATTGTGTCTTTTGAAAATATTAGGGCTGGATTACATTTCAAGTAAACAAGAATGGTGGATAGTCATGCTTTTGGTGGGAAGAAAGCCATCCCTCCTGTAAAATAAATTTGAAGGATTGACAAAACAAAAGATCAAAAAAAAAAAAAAAAAATCCCACTACATAGTAACGACGAGACTTTTTCTCGATATATGTGTGGACCGCACCTTATGCTAGGTAGAATTTCCTTGAAACCATAAATTGTCAATAAGCATCATGTGTGAGGCGACGAGCAAAATTGACTTATCGTCTCCGGTCAAGCTCCATTTTCTGGACTTTGGACGACTCTGAGTCATTTGCTCGATCTGGTATTTTTCAAAGACGACTCCAACTCTTCAACTCCAATCCCGACCCGTCTCTCCAAGTGCGTCCCCTATTTTTTTTAATCGTATAACCAGAAGTCAAACACAAATCTCTCCCAATTGTACAAAAGACTTTGCTAACATAACAGTTTTTGAGTATTATGAAAATAATAATTTATTATAAGTTACAAATTTTTGAAAAAGTAGGTTCTACAATAATTTATAATTATTTATAATTTGATTTTTTATGATTTAGAATAGACCATTATTCTCATAGTACATTGAAGAGTGCCCACTCTCTGAATTTAATTTTTGGTCTTCACCGGCAGCCTCGCCAAGATCTAGGTGAGGCTTGGGGGCCGCGGGCAAAATTTCAATTTGGGTGTCGCTATCCCTTTCCGCCATTCTTGACGAAACTTCATCATCTTGTTACAGATAAAGAGGGATGTGGAGACGCAAGGCGACTTCATCAACTCCCTAATCAGAGAGGTCGAGAGAGTCGCGTTCACAAACATCAAGGAGATCCTGCCTTTAGTCAAATGGCTTGACGACAAGCTCTCCTATCTGGTAATTGTTCCTGTACAAGATGGCAGCAATTCTCTGCTTCTTCTTTAAATTCGGCAATGGCTCTTAAGCAAAGAATTGATTTTCGATTAGATGGACGAAAGGGCAGTCGACATGGCCTTTCCTGTAATGACCCGGACCCCACTGTGTAATATTGTCCGCTTTAGACACTTAATCCTCATGACTTTAAAACACGTCACATAAATTAGAGGAATCTAAGTCTTATAAACTAAGCCTAGGACTCCCCCCCTAAGCGATGTAAGACAGGAGACGTACCCTTGCACTTAGGCCGTCACATCGCCAACTGCGGATGATGCCACCTTTGCCCACGACAATGCCAGGGTGAAGCTACCAGTGAGGGTGAGTGAGGTTCGCAAAACCCTTGCTGGCCACGGCTGGGTAAGGAAGCTAGAGATGAAGAAATAAAAAAGGAAAATGAAAAAGAAAAGGAAAAAAATAAAAATAAAAAATTAATAAAAAATTGATTTTTTTATTAAAAAATCGCCACATTAGCCAACATCCACATCGGTGTTGACCAACTAAATTTGGCTAGATGAACTAAATTGACTTAATTACAAAAAGTTTAAGACTGAATTGGCTCAAAAAAATTATGATTAAATTGACATAATTATAATAAATTTAAAACGTTTTTGGTAATTCTCTCGCCAAAATAGTCAAATTTAGAAATTCGAGACAAGTTTTCTTCCCAATTAGTTTGAAAGCTATCCATAAAGCAATCCACCACTTGTTATGTTAGTTTCAATGCGGGTACCACAAGCTGCGTAATTCTACTTATGGAACCTTTAGTGGTTCTATACAATTTACTTTTCTTGACTTGACTCTGTGCTGATTGGTTGGTTGACTTGGTCATTGCCAAGACAGATGACCCAACTGATCTTTTCGATCGTCATCAGACAAAGGAACCTTCTCCGAAATGCTACGCGTTTTGTAGTCAAATAATCTAATTGAAAGATTCGAAAGCAACTGCTAGAATTATGGTCACCCGCAAGAGAAAGAGCCAGTGTCTTGTCACTTTCGACTCAACCTTGTTGGATGGGCAACTCTTCGAAGACAGCTAGCTATTGTGAAGTCAAGATTTGTCTGTTCATAGAAAGACTTGAGAGTTGTTAACTCCACCGTGTCAAAACTGCAATTGCGAAAGAACG
The DNA here is from genome assembly GCA_017140165.1 of Eucalyptus shirleyi. Classification (NCBI taxonomy): domain Eukaryota; kingdom Viridiplantae; phylum Streptophyta; class Magnoliopsida; order Myrtales; family Myrtaceae; genus Eucalyptus; species Eucalyptus shirleyi. The sequence continues at coordinate 16,860,970 of CM029456.1, read as the reverse complement.
AGTAACAAGAGATGAGCTGCTTAAGGGGAAATCCAGAAATATTTTTGTCGCAAAATATGTGGAAACTGGCAAATTTTGTAATTTAAAATTTTTTTTTAAAAAAAAAAGCACAACAAGATGAAACTACCAAAGTAGACAATAAGGAATGCTAAAGCACTTATGGAATTTACGTGGTTCAATCTAAATGTCGACACTTATTACATGTAAAGAGCCTGCATCAGAGAATCTACAACTCATGAATGAATTTATTTAGTTATAATCGTTACACTTCAAGTGTGAAACATGCCGAACATCAACCTGCTCGTACAACCTATTAAATAAGTTTGAAATGGTTTGGTGAATTGGAGAAGCAACAATGCGTGGGACGAAGAACACTAGGCCTCGCCACTTGTCACCGCCACGTGAGGGTTGCTTAGCCCTCTCGACAACCTTGCTAGGGTCGATCAATTCATGCCCTGATTTGGGCGAGGCTTCTTTGCCTGCTCGCAGTAATGGATATGATTGAGCAGTTGTCGCCCATTGTCAAGCGAGAGTCCCCCTTCCCCCTCTTAATTTTTTGGCTTTTTTATTTTTTAACTTTCAGTATATAGAAAAGTGTCTTGTCATGATCTTCATCAGCCACAAATTTGATGGAGCTAACGAATATTGTCAATCACACCAATATAATAATTTTTAGAATTTAATTATATAATTTTGAAACTTAATTCTATATTTAAGCAAATCAAGAACACCCAGAAATCATGCCTTTGGCAGGAGCAAAGCCATTGGTCTTTTTTATTTGCATATTAAATTTGTAGGATTGACAAAGCATTTCCATCAAGTAGCAATAATGAGACTTTCTTGGTATACGACGTTGACAGAATGTCACGTAGAGGAAAAAGAGAGGTCTCTTCTAGTGAGAATTTCCTTGAAACATCATGAAATGTATGTGTAGTGCCAAGAACAAATATCTATCTTTTTCGGTGGTGACATTACTTAAGCTTTCCAAGAAAAATAACCCACTTTGAAAATGAAATCATTTTCCATCCCCGAATTTAATTTTTGATCTTCACCGGTGGCCTCACTGAGATTTGGGCAAGACTTGGGGCCGCGGGCGAAATTTCAATTCTCATGTCACTATCCCTTTCCACCATTCTTGACGAAACTTCATCGTCTTGGATAAAGAGGGACGTGGAGACACAGGGAGACTTCATCAGCTCCCTAATCAAAAAGGTCGAGAGAGCCGCTTTCACGAACATCAAGGAGATCCTACCTTTTGTCAAATGGCTCGACGACGAGCTCTCCTTATCTAGTAATCATTCCCGTGCAAGATGGCAGCAATGCTCTGCTTCTTCTTTAGCTTCAGCAATGGCTCTTAAGCAAAGAATTGATTTTCGATTAGGTGGATGAAAGGGCAGTCATCATGGCCTTGCCAGTCGTGAACAATGCCGCCTTTCCTGCGGCAAGGCTAGGGCGAGGCTGCCAATGAGGGGGGGCGAGGGCCACGAAGCCCTAATTCAAAGAAAAATATTATTAAAAAATCGTCACATTAGCATTTGTTAAACGGCCGGCGTCCATGTCAACGCCGCCCAACTGAATTTGGTCAGATAAACTAAATTAACTTAATTACAAAAGGCTTAGAATCGAATTAGCTCAGTAAAATTTAGAATTGAATTGACACAATTACAATAAATTTATGATTTTTTTGATAATTTTCTCGTCAAAATAATCAAATTTAGAAATTCCAGACAAGTTTTCTTCCTAATTAGCGTGAAGCTATCCATAAAGCAATCCACCACTTGTTATGTTAGTTTCAATGCGTGTACCACAAGCTGCGTAATTGTACTTTAGTGGTTCTACACAATTTACTTTTCTTGACTTTACTTTGTGCTGATTGGTTGGTTGACTTGGTCATTGCAAGGACAGATGACCCAACTGATCTTTTTGATCATCATCAGACAAAGGAACCTTCTCCGAAGTGCTAGGCGTTTTGTAGTTGAATAATTTAATTGAAAGATTCGAAAGCAACGGCTAGAATTACGGTCAACCACAAGAGAAAGAGCCAGTGTCTTGTCACTTTCGACTCAACCTTGTTGGACAGGCAAATCCCCGAAGACCACTAGCTATTGTGAAGTCAGGATTTGTCCGTTCAGAGAAAGACTTGAGAGTTGTTAACTCCACCGTGTCAAAGCCGCAGTTGCGAAAGAATGAGTAACAAGAGATGAGTTGCGTAAGGGGAAATTTGGAAATATTTTTGTTGCAAAATATGTGGAAACTGACAAATCTTGTAATTTGAAAAAAAAGCACGACAGGACGAAACTACGAGAGTAGTCAACAAGGAATGCTAAAGTTTTTATGAGATTTACATGGTTCGATCTAAGTGTCGACACCTACTACCCATGAAGAGCCTGCATCAAAGAATCCACAAATTATGAATGGATTTATTGAGTTATAATTGTTACACGTTCAAGTATGAAACATGCCGAACACCAACCTGCTCATACGACCAATTGGATAAGTTCGAAATGGTTTGGTGAATTGGAGAAGCAGCAATTCGTGAGACGAAGAACACAAGGCCTCACCACTTGTCACCCCCACGTGAGGATTGCTTACCCCACTCGACAACCTTGCTAGGGTCGATCAACTCATGCCCTGATCTGGGCAAGGCTCCTTTGCCTGCTCGTAGTAATGAATATTTTTAAGCAGTTGTCACCCATTGTCAAGCGAGAGTTCCCCTCGCCCCTTTTAATTTTTTGCCTTTTTTAGTTTTTAGCATTCAGTTTATTGAAAAGTGTCTTGTTAAGATTTTCATCACCCAAATTTGATGGAATTAACGAAATTGTCAATCACGCCAATATGATAATTTTTAGGATTTGATTGCATAATTTTGAAACTTAATTCTATATTTAGGCAAATTAAGAACACCTAGAAATCATGCTTTTGGCAGGAGCAAAGCCATTGGTCTTTTTCATTCGCAAATTAAATTTGTAGGATTGACAAAGCATTTCCATCACGTAGCGATAATGAGACTTTCTTGGTGTACGACGTTGACCAAATGTTATGTAGGGGAAAAAGAGAGGTCTCTTCTAGTGAGAATTTCCTCAAAACATCAAGAAATGCATGTGCAGTGAGAAGAATAAATATCTATCTTCTTTGGTGATGATGCTTAAGCTTTCTGATAAAAATAACCCACTTAGAAAATGAAATTTTCAGCACGCATAATTTTCAGTGGCCTATTGTGATTTTTATGTATATTTCAATACTTCACATATATTTTTGAAAATGTATCATTGTATTTAGGTATATAGTTTCACTCATCCTCGATTGAAGAAAAAAAAACTTTATTCAACCGTTCTCGTGAATAATTAACTGTCATCCCACCAAATCTCACATAATATCATAACTATCCTCAGTTCAATATTTTTCAGGACGTATTTGCCTCATCAATTAAATATGTTTACGTTTAGTACTAGACAGAAAAAAAAAAAAAAAAAAAAAAAAAGACTTAGCGTAAAGGGAAGTGTTGAAATAATTAAATAATAAACAATGTTTTCATCAACAGCTTAAACTTTTAAAACAGTTGGTTATGGTCTCATCAAATCTCACACAATTGTTCCTAAATTTCATCTTTTTTATTTCCTTCACATTTCTTCTTTATTCAAACTTATGTAATCTCTTCTCATGTAATTTCAATTTCAATGTACCTTAATTTCCTCGCAATATATTAACTTTATGGACTTGGATTTTACATGGATTTCCACTCCGTCAAATCCTCTCTTCATCATGCATTGTGCGGGCGAGGTGTTCAGCTGCGGATCACTCTCCATCATCTGAAGTTTGGATTGTCTCGGCATATATTGATTTTTCGTCAAATGGTATCATGTTTGTATGATCTCGATCATTCATATGTAAAGTTCTTGGTTAAGGCAAGTTCTTCACAATATCGTTTGCATCGAGCAATGAGTCTATCTCCTCACTCATAAAGAGGTTTAACCACCACGAGACCCGCATAGACAAACTCAAATCGGCACATCTTTCACTTTGATCTGAAGGACAAGATAAAAAGGTGATCTTGAGTAATTCAATCATCCTATCCACTTCCTCAATTTGCGCGTAATATCAGAGCATAAAATATGGATTTTACAATAGCAAAACCTCAATCCTCATTATTTTCCCGTTCGCATGAGTTTCCGTATGAAGCAAACATTTCACCAAACACTGATGTTGATAAGGAACTCAATATCATATTTTTGCACGGTCGTTTCAATTCCTTTACATGCTCTCTAAAGCAAGTAAAAACGGATGAAACAGAAAGGTCATTCCTTGTACCAGGTCAAAAACTGAAGGCTTTCAATGACTCTAAACGAGTCTCGATTTGGAGAACTTAAAATGGAATGAAATTGCTGCCAAAAGCTAACTCGGGCATGTCTTGATTCAGTAAATGGCAACCTGTGTGCGTACTAGGAGATGTACTGATTGATACATAGATTAGCATCCAATTACTTGTTTTTATCAGATTTGATGCAGCATTTGTTGAATAACTGATGGGAAAAAGAACAAGTCCATTGCGATGATGCAAGTATGGTGAAAAATTAATGTGCCCGAGCCAAACCTTTGCAGGAAGAGATTCCCCAGTAGAAACTCCAAACCAAGTAAGAGCAAGGAGGGAGAATATCTAGCTAAACAGCGTTAAACATCATGAACAGCTTCAGAGAAAGTAAAGACGGGGTTCAAATCCAAGTAGCACAAACTTCGAGCCACTAGAGTCGATGTTTGAAAAGGACTACACTAAAGATGAAAGAAATCTTTAATTGAGGTTCTTCAAGTTCATATTATCGTTATGTTCATTCCTTTAAATTGATGGGTACTTTTTCACATCTACTTTTACAAACTATGCCAACTAGTGCGGTTAAAAAGAATTTTTAAATTCTTGATATCCCAGTTGTCCCCACCTGTTTCAAGGCGAAAAGAGTTAAAAGCGTAGGCACATGATAAATCACTTATGAGTCAATAATGAGACTTTCTTGGTATATGACGTTGACCAAATGTTACGTAGAGGAAGAAGAGAGGTCTCTTCTCATGAGAATTTCCTTGAAACATCATGAAATGCATGTGTAGTACGAACAACAAATATCTCTCTTCTTTGGTGGTGACGATACTTAAGCTTTCTAAGAAAAATAACCCATTTTGAAAATTAAATTTTCAGCACGCATAATTTTCAGTGGCGTATTGTGATTTTTTATGTATATTTCAATACTTCACATATATATTTGAAAATTTATGATTGTAATTAGGTATATATTTCATTCATCCTCGATTGAAAAAAAAAAAAAAATTATCCAACCGCTCTTGTGAATAGTGGATTACAAGTTGTGAACATCATTTATATGTTAAATTAATTTATATGTCCATATTTAAAACCCACCGATCAGATGGGTGGTAAGAAAAAAAGATTGTACGATCAAATAAAAAAATAATTTATGATTTATAGAGTATATAGATCAAAATTATCTCAACCAACAACTACGTGGGCCCTCCAGCGAAATTTACATAATACCGTCGATATGACATTTATCCACATTATCAATCCAAGCCACGTACGTTCCATCACGTACGAAGCTTTAATTTCTTGACTTTGGGCGGCTCTGACCGGATCATTTGTTTGACTTTGGGCGGCTCTGACCGGGTCATTTGCTTGACTTGGGCTTTTAAAAAGACCTGACTCCCAGTCTTCCAATTCAATCACGGTATGTCTCTCTAATTGCATCCCCTTTTCTGTCGTGCCTCCGCACCAGACAACCAAAGCCAAACAAAAAGCTTTCTGCATTGCACAAGTTCTCTCAACTCAGGTACCAAATGAAGCCCTTCCCATTACTCCTCCTTCTCATAATACAAGCTGGGATTAGTTGTTATGCCAAGAACAACCACCTATATGCCCCTTCATCATGCGGCGAGGTAGATAACATACCTTATCCCTTTCAATTGAAAGACGATCCGAAAGGTTGTGGTGATTCGAGGTTCGAGTTAGCATGTGAAAATAATCGCACGGTGCTATGTTTATTCGGTGGTCGGTATCATGTGAAATTGATATACCCTGGTCTTCTTGAGGGTTTCTTTCATGTTGATTTTGATCAAGGGGATATCAAAGTGGTGGATGTCGGGCTGCGAAAGGGCGACTGTTCCTCCCTTCCTCTCTACCAGTTAACGAAATATAATTTCAGTGATGTAGACGAGGAATGGAGCGTGCCCTTTGGAGCCACGGTGACCATTGTGTCTTGCTCAAAGCAAGTGAGATCTTATTCATATATCAGCACCGAACCATGTATAGTTACAGAAGGGTATCATTCATACGCCATCATCAACGCACAAATAGCAGAAATTGAGGATTTTTGCACCATAACCACGTCAATATATGCAGCAGATTTATGGCATCAAATATGGGATGTGGAGAATCGCACAATCTCCTACAAAGTATGGGATGCGGACAATCGCACAATCTCCTACAACGACATTCACAATGCGATGGCCGACGGGTTTAATATCAGCTACTCGCCTCCCCAGGAGAAAACATATAAGTTTTGCTTCTTAGGCTTCCGATACCTAGGGACAAAAATGATGAAATGCACAATCTTCCGTTCCTACGAGTTACCCTGTAAGTATGCTTTTCCAATTGATGTTCTTTACCCTAGCAATATGCTAATATATGGCTCTAGCTATAGCTCTTGCGCCTTAAAGCGACGGACTGGGATTGATTGGCATGAAAATCAAAGTAACACATGCACGTGAAATTTGTAGAACTCCCGACCATCATGATTGAATAAGCAAAACCGAATAAAACGAATTAGCCCTAGAGGGAATTAACATGACATGCAAATAATTGTTTCACTATGAAATACAATCGTCATTCTCTGAGAGAAAATGACAGTAACAACCACGTCATGTGGTGTTTTATTCCTCCTAATAAAAGGATAGTTGAAAGTTGCAATATAGAAACCACGAAAAAGCTCCGTTTGTACTGCGAAAAATAGATTTCAAGAATTTTTTTTTTTTCGGATTTTCCGGCATTCGTTTAATGAAAAATAATAAGTTAAGGAAAACATTTTTCCGTCAATGAAAAAACACCTTCAAAAGTGGGGAAAATGATTTTTATTTTTTGAAGAGAATAAATCATTTTCCCTCCTCTTTCTTTCACCACTCATTTTACTTATTTTATTTTTTATTAATTATTTCTTTTTTAAATTCAAATGTTTTAATTTTTGCTTTTGCTTCTTCTCTAGCTGGTTGCCCACCAAGTGAAGGCCGATAACTGGCCATAGGTGAGCTTGAGTGTCGCTAGATCAGTGACACTTGAGCTTTGCTAGAGGGCGGCAAGGCTCAGGCCTTGCAGATTGGTGATGCTCGAACATTGCCAAAGCCGATGAGCTCGTTCCTCACTTGTAGCCAACTGCTAGCCAAGGAAGAGAAAAAATAAATTAAAAAATAAATTAAAGGAAAAATATAAAATAATTAAAATTTTGAATTTTTTTAAAGAGAAAAAATAACAAAAAGGATCAAAAATTAAAATATATATATCAAAAGCAATGCAAGGAGAAACATCATATTTTCGTACTAACTAATGGAAAATATTTTCCATTTCATTTTTAGATTTCAACCAAACATCATAAATATGTTGTCATTTTCATGGAAAATGATTTCCAAAAGCGTCCCATTAAGTTTGTGCTTTTCGACAAATAAAAAACTAAGTTCGTGCTAAGTCAACATTGAACATCTGGATTTTTACAGAATATAAGAAAATTGTGTTTAGTTCCTTCCAAAAGTTTCTATATTAGCTCAAAGTACCTTATCTTTTTTCTTATATCAAAAGTTCCCAAAATGGTGAGTAAAAGCCCACCAAAAAGTTAGTGGTGTGCTTCCTTGCGAAGGCCAGGATACGTTAATCCTACCTCGTAAGGTAATCAAGTATAGTCACAAAAAGTTATAAATTCTCATAGCCAAAATTGTGTAAAAAAAGTAAGAATCTCTTGAAAGTAAAACCTGTTGAGTTACCATATTTTAGGTCTCAATGGGGCCAGAAAATTCACTAGATGAAATATTTAGGTTCAAAGAACATATTAAATATGAGACAGGATGTTTTGAATATTTACTACTATTGATTGTTGGATATAGTATGCAAATGTAACATTAGTTATTATCCTTAATACATCTTTGCTTTTTTTTTTTTTTTTTTTTTGGTCGGTTAATACATCTTTGCTTCGGATGTTGTTAATTCATACGTAATATTTTTAGTTAACTCGGATAACAATACTTGTTTCCCTGTTCTTTACCAAAAGAAAAAAAAAAATACTTGTTTTCCCGTACATATTTTTCATTCATCGCTTAGCTGATTCTGATTATATGTCTTTATGAATCTCTTGCTTTCAGTCGAAGGATCTTATTGGGGTACGGCGCTAAATGTTGCAGTCAATACCATTTCTGATCCCCTTTTTATCTTTGGTATGGACGATTCTCTTTTCCTCACATCTGCGACACACTCACGCGCTAAATGTGAAGAAAACACTTTTTGTACGTGCTTTCTGACAAATAAAAAACAATATGCTTTACGCTAATCTTGAGGCAATTTTGTACGCAGCTCACTTCCTGGCAGCAAAATTCATAATCGGAGCTCCATGTGTGTTGATACTTCTAATCTACAAGTGGATGAGAAGACACCAAGCAATGGACGCAAACATCGAAGAATTTCTACAAGCTCACAACAACTTTTTGCCTATAAGGTACTCTTACTCAGATATCAAGAAGATCACAAAAAATTTCAAATACAAGTTAGGTGAAGGGGGATATGGTTCTGTGTACAAAGGAATGCTTAGGAGTGGCAATGAAATTGCGGTTAAAATTTTGAATAAACCAAAATCTAATGGCCAAGATTTTATAAGTGAAGTGGCCACAATTGGAAGGATCCATCACGTTAATGTGGTGCAACTTGTTGGTTTTTGTTTCGATTATTCCAAACAAGCTCTTGTCTATGATTTCATGCCGAATGGATCCTTGGATAAGCACATTGTCTATAAGGATGGAGAAGATTCTCTTGATTATAAGAAAATGTATGAGATATCTCTTGGCATAGCTAGAGGCATAGAGTATCTACATCGGGGATGTGACATGCAAATTCTACACTTTGACATCAAGCCTCATAATATTCTCCTAGACCAAAGTTTCAACCCAAAAGTTTCTGACTTTGGCCTCGCAAGACTTTACCCCTCTGATCGCGACACAGTAACATTGACCGCAGCAAGAGGAACCTTGGGATATATGGCGCCCGAGCTATTCTATAAGGACATTGGTGGCATTTCTTACAAAGCTGATGTTTATAGTTTCGGGATGATGTTGATGGAAATGGCTGGAAGAAGGAGAAATGTAAATGCAAATGCAGAGGATTCGAGTCAAATTTATTTTCCTTTGTGGGTTTATGATCAACTCGGCAAAGAAGAGGATCTTCAAATGGTAGATGCCACAGAAGAGGAAAGGGAGGCCACGAGGAAGATGATAATCGTTGCTCTTTGGTGCATACAACTGAACCCTAATGATCGACCATCGATGAGACGGGTCGTTAATATGCTAGAAGGAGAGATCAATGAACTACAAGTTCCCCCAAAACCACTTCTGTATCCGACAGAGACGCCGGTTGATTATGTTGAGAATGAGATTGAACTTGAAACTCTCTCATCTTCTTCAAGTGTTCCAACAATTTCTAGCGGTCATTGGCATGAGCACGATAACAAGATTGCGGAATCTTGTTTGGTGTGATATAGTTTCCTCATGTAGAAATTGAATACAAGTGCTATCACTTGTGCTTGATTTACTGGTATAATCCTTAGGGCTATCTATTGGTATAGCACTCATGATATATTGGTGTTTAAGTAAATTTGGACACAGATGCCTCACTTACAAGAATTTTGATTCAATTTAGGGCACAATAATTCAGTTTTAAATATATGAATGTTGTGTAATCTCTGCATAATTTCCACTAATGCAACCTTTGATTGGTCCACACAATTTACTTTTCTCGACTAGACTTTATCTCTCTCGTGTATCGTAATTTTAAAATTTGGATATTTTCTCTCTTATGAACAACCTTAACAAAACCAAAAAATGTTAAGATCCTAATATATTGCTCTCTGTGTGTATGTATATCTATCTATATGTATATATATGAAGAAATTGTAAGCATATACATACATACATATATATATATATATATATATATATATATATGTATGTATGTATGTATATGCTTACAATTTCTTCATATTGTGTCAATAACTTCTATTTATTAATTAGTAATTCAAATATTTCCTTATAAGGCGACTTTGTAGAATCGTCTAAATGTCAATTTTTTCCCAAACATGCAAAACATGTGCACTTTTCCTAGTACAAATTAATCAAACAGTGGCAATTTTCTAATTAATTTTTTTAAACATGGACTCATATTAGTTGATTTTGTTTCATTTGTCACCATCGTGCGACGAGAAACAGTTTAAATGAAATATTGTAGCATTCTGTTATGAATAATGAGTAAAGCGAGATGTTATAGCAATATATTTTCAGTTAAAATAATTTTGATTCAACATCAGGCTCGGTAGTTCATTTTTACGATACTAAAGCTGATTCCTAGAGAGAGTCAATTTGCCAAAAAATGTCAAATATGGAAACCTAACTTCCTCATTAATTGGAAAGCCATGTACAACAATCTCTGCATAATTTCCATTGATGCGACCTTTGGTTAGCCCACACAATTTACTTTTCTTGACTTCACTTTGTGGCGATTGGTTGACCTGGACATTTCAATGACAGATCACCCCCAATTGATCTTCTCGATCAAATAATTCCAAAGCAATTGCTAGAATTTTAGTCGCCTCCCTTGAACTCCGGCCAGTGTCTTATCACTTTCGACTCAACCTTGTTGGACTGGCAGCTCCCTGAAATACCACTAGCTAATGAGAAGTTGAGATTTACCAGTTCACAGAGAGTATTAGAGTTGCTAACTCCACCATGTCAAAATCGTAGTTTCGAAAGAAAGAGCAACCAAAGATGAATTGCATAAATGGGAATCCAGAAATGTTTTTGTTGTGAAATATATGGAAGTTAACAGATTATAATTTAAAAAATAAAAAAAAAAGTACGAGAGAATGAAATTACTAGAGAAGTCAATAGGGAATTCTAAAAGCACACAAATGGTTTATGTGATTCAGTTAAAGTGTTAATACTTACTCCATTTGGAGAGTCACAAATGGAGAATCCACTAATCATTAAGAGATCTATAGAGTTATGATGACTCACACACTCAAATGATTCACGGTCCTATATTACACTCCAATAAAATAATTCACGGAGAAATTACCTGTGACTCCGAAACACTTTTGAAATTATTCGTGGACATAGATCACATGAACGCCTCAGCCACTTCAAGAAGTCGCAACACACTAACTTCTTAACTACCATACTCAATCCATAGGCTAAGCTCCCCCAAAATTGCTTCTACGTCAAAATATCTGTTGATGATGTCTAGACAAAGATAGAATTTGAAACATTTTCATGCTTTTTACATGTCCCAATAATCTTTAGTAGGTATTGGTATGAGCACAATGACAAAGAATGCAAAATCTTGCGCTGTGTGATTTTTCCACTCTTGTAGAAATTGAAAGAAAAATAATAGTTTTCACCCAAAAAAAAAGAAAGAAAGAAAAATAATAGTACCGTCACTTGTGCATGATTTTCGTGGTATAATCCCTGTGGCTGTGTATCGGCACCCATTTTTTCCAAATGCGCCTTTTCTCTAAGAAACTTATGGTCCTTTTAAGTCTCAGTGTCAATCCTTCCTCCTCTGTCGTCCTAAAAGCTTGCACTTAATAGACATGAGAATAACCATGTTTCCAAATAGAGTTACAAGTAGTGGTATCAAAATGGGTCATAGATTCATTTTTGGACTCATATTCTAGTTATATGGGTTGTATATGGGTCAGAGGCTTTTAAAAACCCAACTAAAAATGGATCAAAGAAGTAAGTCTAATTTAAATGGGTCAAAAATTGTGACCCATTTTTGACCCATTTAAAATATCAAGTGGGTTGGAACCTAAAACCCATTTCTAAATTTTCAACTCAAGCCCCACACAATCTTTCCCTCTTTTTAACTTTATAAAAATGTTTTTTTAATAAAAAATCGAAGTTATAATTATTTTTTATATTTCAGTTTTCTTTTCTTTTTTCTTTTTGTTTTTTCTTTCTTTTTCTTCCTTCCTTAACCAGTGGCCGACAAGGTGACGGCCGGCGATAGGCCAGGTAAGGCTCGAGCTTGCCGGCATTAGGCGAGGCCTATGTAGCACGGACACTCTCCGGAAGCCTTTGTGTTGTGTCCGACATTCCGACACATATCCGACACGCTCCGACACGTCCCGACACGCTCCGACACGTGGTCAACGAGTGTCGAAAAATCCGACACGTGGTCAACTCTCTCCGACACGTTCCGACACGCGAGTCCAGAATTTCGACACGCGATTCCGACACGCATGGGGTCAATTTTAAAAATTTCTAATACTTGAGAGGTCAAAATATAAATATACACAAAAGAAGTAATAAAAGAAGTAATAAATTTGCTATAAATATACACGCACGGGGTCAATTTTTTTTTTTCAGTTTTGTTTTTTTTATAATTGTTTTAGTTTTTTTAAAAGTCTTTTACTATGAAAGAAGTAATAAAAAATGCTATGTATGATAAATAAATAACTTTAAAAATATCATTTCAGCATTTTTCTTTAAACAATGTTTTTTTTCCTCTAAGTTGTATGTATTATTGTAACAAATTAAAATAATGAATGATATTATTTAATATTTTTCGTGTAAATTAATTCTAGGTTATTTTTATTATTATTTATTTATGTATTTATATATAAAAATATATTTAATATACAACGTGTCGGAACGTATCGAAATTCTCTATTTTTAAGAAATGACGTGTCGGCGTGTCGTATCGTGTCGTGTCGCGTGTCGCGTGTCCGTGTCGGTGCTACATAAGACGAGGCCACGGCCTCGCTAGATTGGCGAGATCAAGCCTTGCCTGACGCCAGCAAAGCCTCGGCTTTGCCGCCGACTAGTGAGACTCAAGCTCACCAACGTCAGGCGGGGCCTTGACCTCACTAGACCGGCGAGATCGAGACCCACTCGACGCCGGCGAGCTCGATCTTGCCTATGGCTAGTCGCCAGCCGTTGTCATGGTTGACAACCGGCAGAGGAAGAAGAAAAAAGAAAAGAGAAAAGAGAAAAAGAAAAAAAAAATTATAATTAAAAATTATATTTTTAAAAATAAATAAATATTCGATTTTAAAAAAATTAAAAAGAATTATAAAAAAATTTCCATTAAATTTGTATCACATAAAAGTGTCTTAGAAATATTTTTTTTAATAAAAAAATCATAAAAATGAGCTTTCTTAAATTTAGTTAAAGATTTTTCATATTACAATTTTTAATTACTCAATGGTATATTCACTTCAAACAAGAGAAGCATGTGCATGGTCTAATTCTTTATAAATATTTCAATTTACAGGTTTTTTAACTTTTTTTTATTTTATTTACTATTTTTAATTTAATTTGAAGTTTTAATCCAATTAGTATATAGTAAATGTGGGTTTTCCTATCATATTAATAGGTTTTAGCAATACGGGTCTGATCGGGTATGTGTTGGGTATAGGTTAGGTCGGGTATTGGTCACTTGATTTATACTATATGAATATGGGTCAAAACGGGTTAAATGGATCAAATATGAGTCGATCCATTTTTTAACCCGACCCAAACTTGACCCGACCCACTCATTTGACGGGTCTAATGGCAGGCCGTTGATGGTTAGCACAAGATTGCTTCAGTTTTTCATGTTGCATTTTCTATACTTCGCCGCCGTAAGACCGCGTTTCTCGATGAATTGGAATGTGCCATCCATTCAACCGCCTTCCCAGCCCTGATCCTGCGCCGCCGACATCACAGTCGACCAACTCCTACTCTGACAAAGGAATCAACTTACCCGCAGAAATGTCTGCTACCCCGTCCGCGGCGAGGGACGGCTGGAAACGCCCGACAAATTATCGTTTGACAAGCATTGAGGGAGCAATAAAGACGGTCCGAACTATTGTGGATCTACAAATGTTTTTGTTGAATGCTTTCCTCGTGGCCTTGAACCCTTTCATTGTGAGGCCTGTCATTCGGTTCACTCCCTAGCTTGTAAGGCCTGTCGATCGCTCGGTTAAATGAATCAGCGCGCTACGCTCTCTCCTCGAAATCTCGAAACGTCCTTGCCGCTCCTAACCGTCTTTGTAACGCGGCCATTTCCATACCATCCATTGCTCTCGTGCCTGCTGTACATGGGACTGTCGTGCTGGTGCCGGAGGTCGCGGCACGAGGAGGCTTGATAGGCCCAAGCTCCTAAAAGGAAGATCAGCGTGACAAAGGTTGGTGAGAGATCGCCGTCTTGCCTCTCACGTCAGAGCTTAATGTCAGTCACGGCCCGACCGCCAACATGGCGACCTTGATGCCAACTGGACATCTACCATCTGTTTCTTTTATAATCTTTTTTCAAAATTTCGATGAGCTAGATAGAGGGTGAGCGGATCTTGGAGAAGGGGATGTAGTTTGGATCTTGCATGTGGGAAGATGCATGATCTATCCGAGAATCTAGTGCTTGTTTTGAGCTCTTTATCTGCTGACTCCACGGCAATCGGATTACAGTAAATGAGGTGGTTGGAGCAGGATGTGAAGTTTGTCCTGAGCCATGGCTGAAAAGTGAAAAGTTTTGAGACCCAACATGGTTTAAAACTTAATTGGTACTAATACAATAGGCTTAAGACTTTCGTGGTAATTTTTCAACCTAAAAATCAATGATTTTCCAGGTAATTGTTTGCCAGAAGATTCGGCAGCTTTCAGATTTATTAAGGCACAAGTCAAAACACAAACGAAGCCATTTTGAACACTGATTCTTTGAAAGGGAGGATCTGTTCTTCGGAGTAAAGATTTCATGAATTCTCACATGCTCCTCTTCAATCCTTCATTGCACGCTGGTTGCTAAATTGTTGCATGCGGAATGAGTCGTTTTACATTTTATGTAATTTGACATGACAGCTTTAAATCGTTCTCGATAATGTATCAGGATAGATGTACCTCGCAAGTTTTTCTTGTTCGCATTATGAAGCCGTACCTAGTTGAATTTCATCCTAAGTTTCTTCAACAAGAAGATTTTTCAAGTCGGAAGTTCAAATATCACTTCTTAAAAACACACAACTAATACATACAGATGTATATATCTGCAGCATGTCAAGCAGAAGTGAAAAACAAGGCCTTGAACTGAAAAGCTTCACCATATTTACAGTACGCACAGATAGGTGGCTCATTAAAATCTACGCGGTAGGATAAGAGGCCTTCATCGCGATGCCGCAGAGGCCTTCCTTCGCACTGACATCTCTCTGCATCCTTATGTATCCTTCCTCGCCCCATTCCTCGCCCCACGAGTTCTTCACCAGCCAAAATTTGGTGCCATCATCGCTTGTCCCGTATCCAACGGCGGTAACACCATGGTCCAAGTCGGTCCCACAAGCACCAGTGAGCACACCGCTCGAGTAGAATTGGAACTCGAATCCTCCGGCATCGATGGCCACGGAAACTGGCTGGTTAGCAACTGCCTTTAGCAATGCCTCCTCGCTGTTGGCCGGGACGTCTTCATAGCCCTTTATGATCACGGCATGTTTGGATTCCGATTCAACATTGCATTTGCCGTCAATGCCCTTGTAAGGATAGTTCGCCTCAGTTGTGAGGCCATGCTTCTCAACGAATTGGAATGCGCTGTCCATCCTGCCGCCTTCACATCCCTGGTCCTGGCCACCGACGTCGCAGTCGACCAACTCTTGCTCGGGGAGAGAAATCAACTTACCCGTGGTTATTTCATCGATTCCTTCCACAGCTGCCACGGCTGAAAAGGCCCAGCAACATCCTACATTTTTTCAACGGAAACAGGACATTCAAATCAGAACAACAGACATTCGTGGAGAAGATACCATGACAGCATTTGGGGTTTCAACAACATCCTCGCTCTAAGAAGGTCGAATAGATTGGCGAAGGCAGTTCATGAACTAATCTCCATCAACTTACCACATTGGCCTTGTTTCTTGACTGGTGTCACGGCTCCTTTTTCTCTCCAGTCCATGCTAGAAGGCACCGCGGTGATGTTTCCGTACTTGAAAGAAACGGCCTCGGTGGAGCACATGTGTGACTCGAATCGGTTCCTTGCCTTGAATTCTTCATTCGTGAGGTCAACGAACTGATTGACGCCGAGCTTGTAAGGCTTGTCGTTTGCCTGATTGAACAACTCGATACCTCGTACATTCACCTTAAATATCTCGAAACGGCTTTGCTTCTCTTCCACATCCTTGTACACACGCCCGTAACGGGCCATCCATTGCCCATGCATCTCGTACATGGCATCGTCTCGCTGGAGGGTGCGACCGGCGGCTTGATGAGCCCAAGCTCCCAAAAGGAAGACCAAAAGCACCAGAATGAAATATTGGTTTCTAAACGAACCCATAACTTCGCTAGCAATGTCAGGAGTGAAGGAGAAGAGCTAAGTGAATCAGTTTGGGAAGGGAGCACACAGAATCCTAAGATTGAAAATCAAATTTATATTCCTAATGTTTTGGATCGTACAACAAATTTGGAGGTGGTGGATTCATCGACTTGCCCGATAATCTGTCCTGATGGGTACATCAAATTAATCGGATGAATTAGCTTTAATTAAGAGAGGCAGTAATCAATTATCAAAGCCAAAGAGGGTGTTGTGAGATAGACTTGGCTTGTGAGATTCATATCATGGAGTCTTACTTCGTTTCTGTGCGAGGCTTCGATTTCAGCATGTCTTTATCGTCTTTTTGGGCAAATTCGTAGCATGTTCAGTCCCCACAAAAATTTCTCACGTCAAACGAAACAAATGATAACTTTTAAAAAGATTGTCTATCACAATTTTATTAATTTGATCATAAATTTTTTATTATATTAATTGAGCCTTAAGTCTTTTTTTCATTTTATCAATTGAGTCTACAGGCCAAATTTTGTCTAAAAATCGCTAAGGTAAACTACGTGACACAACCTATGTTGACGTAAATGACATTTAATATAATTTTAATATTTTTTGAATTGTTTTATTCATTTTTTTCTTTTTCTTTTCTTTTTTCTTTCTTTTCTTTCTCTTTCCTTTTTTTCCTTCCTCTTCCTCCGGCCAATCATTGAAACTCGGCTGCCTCGAGGAAGGGGAAAAAAACAGAAAAGAGAAAAAATATTAAAATTCAAAAAATATTAAAATATTATTAAAAATTGTCCATCTTAGTGCTGATCATACCACGTAAGCCGATCAACATTCATATTAGCAATATCTAGTCAAAATTAGTCGGAATGACTAAAAGACACTAGACCAAAATAATTAGAATTAAATCGACATCAATAAAAGATTTAAAAAAATTTGACACTTTTCTCGCAATCTTGATTTGCAAGTTTAGGAACAATGGATCTTGTAGATAAATTATCGACCTATCATTTATTTGAAGTCGCATGGAAAGTGCAAGACTTCACAAGAGAGAGCCTTTAGTGTCAGCCGAAAGGTTAGGATACCTCGTGTAAAAATAAAAAGGGCCTTAAACATTTGGTTAGTGGTGCCAAGCTCAATTTGGTTTCGTACTTCTTGAACAAGGAGATATGGGATTAGTTCAAAAAAAAAAAAAAAAAAGAACAAGGAGATATGGGAAAGTTCAACATTACTTTCCAATCGTACAGCATATAGATGCACTTAATTTACTTCACAAGATGAAAGTACGTAATAAAAACACCAAGTAGAAAATCTTTACATCACGTATTAAAAAAATAACAAATTCGTACAAGATTTACATCGAGTTCCAATTTTCTTCGAGTGACATGCGCACAGGAGCTTGTGGGACGCATTCTGACCGTGGCATCGCTGCCACTGGATACGGGACAACCGGGACGGGGCCAAGTTTTGGCTGTTGAAGAACTCATGGGAAGCAAAGTGGGGTGAGGAAAGATTAATAAGGATGCAGAGGAATCTCGATGCTAAGGAAGGCCTTTGTGTTTTAGCAATGAAAGCATGCTTAAGCTCCAAATCAAGCTACATATGCAAGCTCAGCGCAAAGATATCTAAAAAATCAAGCTGCATATTCGAAACAGATAGCTTCAATCTTCGCACTACTCGCAGGACATCAAGGCAAGGGATCAGTTCACTTGTTTATAATGACGCCCGTTGAACTTCTCTCCTTTTTAAGGTAACACCTATTCAACAACTTTAAGGCACAACAACCACGTAGCCCAACGCTGGACAGAATCTACCTAGCCCACCCTCGATATGACTAGATCGATGTCATTATAGCATGACATTTCATCTTAAATCAGGCTAATACAGCTCAGGTTTCCATCCTCTTGTATAAAGAGACTTCTGCTTGTTGAGATCACATCAGTGTAAATAAGCAGTATGGAAACAAATGTCGGTCATCTTTGAGCAAAAAGATTATGACGATCGACACATCTAACACGTGAAGAAGTTATTACTCAAAATCAATAGGGCAAAATGGTTCATGATCTGTCATTAGCTCAACAGGCACAAACTTGTCGCGATTCAGACAGGGAAATACAATGGAATAACCCACATCACATAACCTACTTAGATGCACGATACAGCTCCCTCAAATACAGTACCACATGCAAAGTTGCGCTTTAGCTTATTCTCAAAGCTTCAATTAGCAGACTGCCTCAACTCAGGTCGGACAAAGTCTGCATTTGCAGGCACAGAGATATCAACTCTAGGTCTCAACTGTGCGCAAACTTCAATTACTCCATGCACCGGATCTGAGAAGAAGGTGCTGATGAGGTCACGGTTAACTGGAGCACCATTGTCCACAGCAACTAAAGCTTGTTGAATCAGGATGTAATCAAATCGGGGAGCCCACTTCCTTGACCCAAGACGAGCTGTGGTTGAACAATTGTCGACCATAAAAGAGACTCCACGGGCATGCATGAAGGGGTTCAAAGAATCAACTGATTCTATAACACTCTCATTGATGATCTCAGAATAGGAGTGTCCTTTCTTCCTCAAGATTTCAATCTGAACAAATATCACACCTCACAAGAGTAAGACACTAAAATGAATAAAGGATCTCCTCTTTAATTACTTTGCTTATGGTTGTAAAACTGTACTAGTAAGGCACATAAAAGAATCTTGATGTGCATGCAGTAGATTAAAGCAAGCCATAGTGCGCGTTTCTGTCCAGATGAGAAAATAAAAAAGCTTAAGATGGCTTCTAGCCCACCAAAAAAAAATTCGATACAACTAGAGGAGCCTTGAAACTCAGAAACTGAAGAAACTAGCGTGGGAAGTATTCATCTTCCATGAGATTAAGATTACCAAGCCAACCATATTGGCACCAAGATATAAAAAGAGATCCTCACCTGGGCCATCATCAAGGCAACAAAGACACCAGCTGTGAAAGGATATAATGGGCCAAGGTCACCAGCTGGTCTTGCTGCTCGCACACGCTCACCCACTTTCCACATGCGGGTCTGATCTATCTTGCCCATCGGGAAAGCAGGTAGACCATCCTTTTCCTGAAGAGAAAGGACAAGAAAATCTTAATCTGGAAAATGGATGAGCATCCACTTTATACTTTTGCTCTATCAAATTGAAAGTCAAAATTTATCAAAGTAAAACGTACATAAAAGCGCCGTCCAGCAAGAACAATGCTGCGAATCTCACTACCACTGGCAACATCTTCATAGCACTCATACAAGATTTCCATGCAAGGATAGTACGATGCACTGTATGCCTTCTCAAATTCTTTTTTTCCTTCGTCAGACAGTGAATTGTAAACAGCCAACATGCCCTGTTGAGAAAATGACCAGAAAACAAACTTAAACGCATTGACCCAGTAACATACACATCTCTATAACAATGGTATCAGTGGCATCCAAGAGTAAGGGAAAATAGAAAGGAGCAGCTATCAAATTTATCACCGAAAAACAACCTTTGTGGAAATGGTCTTCGATATGATGCCCGTTATGCACTCAACAGTATTGTTGTATGCCAGATCTTCACTCATTCCATTTTCAGTGTACCTTCTGAACAGGGATTCCACAACTCCATGAACAGCACCAAGTAAAATGCCTAAGAGCAAGGCAAGCACAAACCAAGCATCATTCGCATACTTGCAACATAGAAATCCATAGAACTGTTATCTGTAATTGTCAATAGATATTTTATTTAGGATTCATCCCAATTAAGGAAGCATGGAGCTAAACTCACCACGCTCCCCAAAGATATCACTTTTGTACTCCTACTCCAAAGTTGTCGCATACTTGCAACATAGAAATCCCAATTTCTTCATCTTGTGCCAATAACTTCAAGAGAAGTACAGCTCAAGTGACAAAACTTGGCACAAAGAAACACTTGGTAACCATCCAAATAGGGCCAAATTCTGATTCTTTGTTCCCAGAATCAGTTTCGGCCTAGAATCGCGTTTGGTAAAATTTTTGTTCCCGGGAACAGATTGGGAACAGAATCAAGAACCAAAAAAAAGTTGATTCTTGTTCCGAGAACGAATTTGAGAATCAAAATCAATAAATTTTCTTCTTCCCTTCGGCCATCTCGCGATCGCCGTCCACCACCGCCCGCCACCGTCCGCCATCTACCACCGCCGTCCACCGCCGCCGCCGGCCGTCGTCGGCCGCCGCCGGCCGCCATCCGGCAAGCTCGCCAGACTAGGGCGAGGTCCGGCGAGCTCGCCGGAGGCAAGCCCAGCCACCGACGAGCTCGCCGGGACTGGGCAGGGGCTAGGCGAGCCTTGCGACGCCCAGCCCCGCCGGTGGACTAGCAGGCCTCGCCCAACCCCAACGAGGTCGGCCTGGCCACCGGCGGGGCTCGGCCTCGCCAGATCTGGCTCGACCGAGCCTCGGCGGGGCTAGGCGAGCCTTGCCTGGCAGCCGGCGAGGCTCGGCCGACGAGGGCCGGCCTCACCGAGGGCCGGCGACGCTCCGGTGAGGTCGCCGGCCCTCATTTGGCCGGTCGCCGGTCCGGCGACCAGCAAGAAGAAGAAGAAGAAGATGAGAAAAAGAAAAGAAAAAAGGAAAAAAAATAAAATGAAAAAAATGAAAAAATGAAGAAAAAACAAAGGAAAAAAGTAAAAAAAAATTATTTAAAAATTAAAAGAAATTGATTTGGAACAGAATTAATGAACACGGTACCAAACGCAATTCTATTCTAGAATCATAAATTTTGGACAGTTACCAAACGGCTTAAAATGCTTAGAATCAGTTCTCGGGAACAGAATAAAAAAGAATCAGTTCTGAGCAGAATCAGCTCCCGGGAACAAAATCGTTACCAAACGCGCCCTTAAGTGCCCAAAGTTAGGAAAGTGACATTTAAGTGCCAAAATTGAAGCAAAATTGATCACTTATTTCTTTGACAAATCGCCACATAAGCGTTTTGGCCGGATTGCCATTTTGAACACTAACGTGACTAGACAATACAAAAACGACATTGTTTTTGTGTTGACGTGGTAAAAAATAATATAAAAATTAATTAAACTAAATTTAAAACTAAATTTATTTAAAAAATTTACAAATATAAATACAAATATTAAAAAAAAAAAAAAAGGAAGGGGGCAGCGGAGGGCTGAGCCTTTGCTGCCGCCACCGTCAAGAAGAGCCAGCAACAGAGAGGGGAGGGTGGGCCGGGGCCGCCGACCCCGGCTAACCGGCGGTGAGGGCCCACAAGCCCTCGGCCCCAAACTGGGCAAGGGTCGTGGCCCTCGCTCAATTGGGCCAAGGGCCGCCGCTTGATGGGGGTCGCCTCAGCAGGCGACGACCCTTGGCCCTGCCAGGCAAGGGTCGTCAACCCCCGCTAGATCTAGGTAAGGGCCGTGAGCCCTCGCCCTCGATTTGGGCGAGGGTCACGGCCTTCGCTCAGATCCGGCGGGGGTTGGCAACCCTCGCTCAGCCGAGCCAAGGGTCGCAACCCTCGCCTAGATCAGGGCCGAGGGCTTGTGGGCCCTCGCCGCCGATCGGATGGGGTCGCCGGCCCCTAGCCAAGGCCCGGCAACAAGGGCTCAACCCTCAACCACCTCTTCCCTTTTTTATAATATATATATTTAAATTTTTAATATTTGTATTTTTATTTTTAAATGTTGTAAATAAATTTAGTTTTAAATTTAATTTAATTAATTTTTATATTAATTTTTTACCATGTCAGCATCAAAACGATGCCATTTTGCACTTATTTAGCTGGAAAATCGCCATGTCAGCATTTTGGTCGGATTTTGCCAAAGTAGCACTTAATTTGCTCCAGTTTTAGCACTTAAGTGTTACTTTCCTAACTTTTTGCACTTAAGTGTCCCTTCGTGCCAAGTTTTGACACTCCAGATGTTCGGCACTGCAATAACTTCATTGGATTAATAAATAACTTAAAAAATTTCCTTGTAAGGCGATTTTGTAGAATCCTCTTAACGTCAAATTTTCCCAAACATGCAAAACGTATGCACTTTTCCGAGTACGAATTAATTCAAACAATGGCAATTGTCTAATTAATTTTTGTAACCATGAACTCAGATTAGTTGATTTCGTTTTGTTTGTCATCATCGTGCAATGATAAACATATTTAAATGATATATTGTAGCATTCTATTATAAATAGTGAGTAAAGCGAGATGCTATGACAACATATTTCGCTTACAAGTACTTTGATTCAACATCAGGCACCGTAGTTCATTTCTAAGATACTAAAGCTGATTCCTAGAGGAAGTCAATTTGCCAAAAAGGTCAAATATAGAAACCCAACTTCCTCATTAATTGGAAAGCTATGTACAACAATCTCTGAATAATTTCCATTGATGCAACTTGGTTGTTCCACAATTTACTTTTCTTTGGTTGACTTTGTGGCAATTAGTTGACTTGGACATTTCAATGGCAGATGAGACTCCCAACTGATCTTCTCGATCAGATAATTCCAAAGCAATCGTTAGAATTTTAGTCGCCTCCCTTAAACTCCGGCCAATGTCTTATCACTTTTGACTCAACCTCTTCGGACTCGCAATTTCCCAAAAGACCGCAGGCTAATGAGAAGTTGAGATTTATTAGTTGCTAACTCCACCATGTCAAAAGGAAAAATCGTCCAATAAATATATTATACTTTTATCAATTCAGTCATAAACCTTTCAATTTTTCTAATTGAATTCTAAACATTTTCACTTTTTACCAATTGAGTCTATCCGATCAATTTTAATAAGAAATTACTAACTATAGACAGTTGTTCTTGACGTGGCAATTTTTAAATAATATTTAATGATATTTTAATAATTTTTTGAATTTTTTATGCTTTTTTTTTTTTAATGTTTTGGAGAGAAAGCCGATGAGGGTGGCCGGCCGACCCTCACCAGCCCTAAGCGATGGCATCCAAGCCTTGGCAAGATCTAGCCACTCACCTGGGGTTGGCAAGGGTTGCCAAGCCATCGCCTAACCATATTTGGTCAACCACTCACTTGCAGCTAGCGAGGGTCGCCAAGCCCTACCTAGCCAAATCTGGCGAGGGCTCGCATGCCCTTGCTTTCATCAATGAGGGTCATCAGCCCTTGCCTATGGCCAACGAGAGTTGGCAAAAAATTAATAAAAATATTATTAAAAATTGCAATGTCAACTCCAGTTGTTCATGTCAATAATTTTCGGGCAAAATTGGCAAGATATACTCAATTAGCAAAATGTGTAAGGGTTTACAACTCAATTGGAAAAATTGAAAGATTTATGACTAAATTGGCAAAAATACAATAGGTTTAGAATTTTTTGGACAATTTTCTCGTGTCAAAACCGTAGTTGCGAAAGAAAGAGCAATTGCAAATGAGTTGCATAAATGGAAATCTAGAAATGTTTTTGTTGTGAAATATATGAAAGTTAACAGATTTCACAATTTTTTTTCATTTTTTAAGTATGAGAGGACAAAATTACCAGACAAGTCAATAAGGAACACTAAAGCACACATATAGTTTACATGATTCACTCAAAGCGTTCATACTTACTCCATGTGGAGAGTCAGCAACAAGAATCCACTAATCAGTACAAGATTTATAGAATTATAATCACTCACACACTCAAATATTTCACAATTCTAAATTACGCCCCAATAAATAATTCAAGGAGAAATTACCTCAATATTGTGAAACACTTTTGAAATTATTTTAGGACGTAGACCACATGCATGCCTCAGCCACTTCAGGGAGTTGCAACACACTATGGGCGTGAATGATAACCATTCTTGCCAGAAATTAATTTTTGGAAGAGAAATATATTTTTCTATTTCTATTTCAAGATGAGTTTCTAAGCAAAAATACCTATTTGATAATGACACAAAAATTCTACTCTAAAAATAGAAACTCGTTTGATAACGACACAAATTTATTTCCTTTCAAACGGTGGCGGATTGTCGATTGGTTGTGACAGACGGTGATTGGTGACAGCAGCAACCGGTGGCGGGCAACTGGTGGTGGCAACCGGCGGCAGGCGACCAAGCGGCGGCGGCCAGCGCGGCGAACAGTAGTCAGCAGTGACAAATGGAGGACCGATTAATGAACGATGAGAAGAATTTTTATTTCTCATTTCTCATTTTTGTTCTAGAAATAGAAAAGTAGAAACCCACCCCGTTGGTGGCAAAGATGGTGGAGTTGCACGCTAGCCCCCCGCAAGGCCAGAGTTCAACTCCTCACCTTGTCATTTGCACGACTTACCTGTGGTCAATGGGAGGTGGGTCCCTACGGGTTGCCTTGGTTTATGCAGCTGACTATTGGTTGTACAGCGTTTCCCGAGTCACAAAAAAAAATAGAAAAGTTGAAAATTTTTACTTCTGATTTCTATTCCAAACCTATTTCTAGAACAAAAATCTATTTCAGAAATAGAAAAATAGAATAATTTTATCAAACGGATTTATATTCCAAAAACAAGTCTGAAATAAAAAAATTATTTCCGGAACAGAAATTGGTGATTGTGCACCCCCTAACTCATCAACTACCAAAGTCAATGCATAGGTTAAGCTTCCCCAAAAGTCACTTCTATATCTTATAAAGATCTATGTTGATGATGTCAAGATTGAGATAGAATTTGAAACATTTTTATCTTTTTTACATGGCCCAATAATTGCTAGCAGATATTGGCATGAGCACAATAATGAAGATTGTGGAATCTTGTGTTCAGTGATTTCTCCACTCTTGTAGAAATTGAACGAAAAATAAAAGTAGTACTATCACTTGTACGAGATTTTCGTGGCACAATCCCTGTGGCTATCTATTAGCAACCACTTTCTCCAAATGTGTCTTTCCTCTATGAAACTTTGGTCCCTCTAACTCTGTGTGTTGATATCAGTTGTCCTCCTAAAAGCTCGTATCTAAAAGTTAGGAAGCACCGCTACTTTTTGAAAGTTTTTGTGTTGTGTCGGACACTCTTCGACACTCTCAAAATAATCGATCAACACATGTCGGAAAATTCGACATGTAATTAAGTCTCTTGACACTTACTCAAGTTTGGAATTTCACCACTTGAATTGGAATTTGGACATATGATTTTCACAAGCATAAGTCAATTTT
Organism: Eucalyptus shirleyi; assembly: GCA_017140165.1. NCBI lineage: Eukaryota > Viridiplantae > Streptophyta > Magnoliopsida > Myrtales > Myrtaceae > Eucalyptus > Eucalyptus shirleyi. Next base: position 16,835,292 of record CM029456.1, on the reverse strand, counting down.
AAAATTTTTTAATAAATGATGAGTCAAAATATATATATGTAAAAAAATAAAAAAATAATAAATAAATAAATAAATAAATAAATAAGAAAAACCTAATTTTCTCTTCCATTCACTTTCGACTCTCATTTCCCGTGATATACAATTCACATTTCTAGTTTGTTTTTTCTTCTCTTATGACACCCAAGTCCTGGATTGCGTGTTTTTTTTTTCTTCAAATTTTATGGATTATAAAAATGGAGTTGAATTTATTAAATCGAAATAATGAATGATATTAACAAATAGTGAATTAATGTTTTTAATATAAATTCATTATAGGCTTTTAGCCTTTTATTATTATTATTTATTATTTATAAATTTGAATCAAATTAATTTGATTGAAATAATCATAAAATGACAATTTATCATGTATATATAAATATATACATTTAATATACAACGTGCCAAAATTCTCTATTTTTTGAAAAATATCATGTCGATGTGTTCAGCTGTGTCGTGTCACATGTTGTCTATCGGTGTCAGTGTTACTTAGCTTAAAAAACAGATAATACATGGCAACCATCTTGCAAAATTGAGTTACGAGTGCCCAAAATGGAGGAATGCACGTGCAGAAATATTAACTTAGTCTATATCTATTTTTAAAAAAATTATTTGAAATAACTTTCCTAAAAATAATCACTTTAATTGTTTACAAGAATGAATAAACTATTTTTACCATCCACAAAAATATTGAGACATATATTATTGTTTGATGATGAGACTATTTTTTTATTAACTAATTATTTTGAGATAGAAGTAATTATTTTATGAAAATATTTTATAAATAGTTTATTTTTTGCAATATAAAGAGAACCATAAGCATGGGATTGAAGTAACACGCGGCTAATGGTCAAACGATGTGCACGTTGATGTAATGGGAACAACTGGATAAACCCGCGATCACCTTCAACTCGTCTGGTAAGTGGTAACTCTTCGGGTTATTAAGTTTCCAGTGCATTTTAATTTCCTCATAATTAATTTACTTTTTGCATTTAGGTTTTGTTTTATTTTGGGAAAAATGAATAATTTAGAATACATATTTATATCACTCAGAAAAATGATTTAATGAAAAATATTTTCTTGTTCATGAAAATATTTAGTCATTAATTATTGTTAATAACGAAAATATTTTTTCTTAACTAATTATTTTACATAATATAAGAAATTCTTTTTTAAAATAATATTATCTAAATCATTCATTTTACGTGGAATAAATGGAGCTTTCAATTCACATAAATTGCATTCCTATCAAATCCCCTCGTCATTCACTGTAGAGTAATATGGATTGCTCTCCATCATTTGAAGTTCTGATGATCTCGGCACATATTGACTTTTCGTCAAATGGTACTATCTTTGTACAATCTTGATCATCCAGAGGTAAAATTCTTGTTTTGAGTATGTTTTCCTAGAGTAGATACCTAAATTTTGGTGATCTGATCATTTTTTTATTATATAAAAAATTATGGATTGATTTTTAATCCCTAAACAAAAACATTGGAATTAAATTGCATAGCATTTAGTTTTAGAAATATTTATTATTTAGTTTATATTTTTTTTCAGTAAAATACATTAGCATTGGATTAGCGGTGGACAATTTTGAATTTGAAATTTGACAAGTTGAGCCTGAGAAGCCAAAATTTGGCTAGCAATAAGGGAGTATGGTGGCCAAAAATTACATAGGGAAATAGGCCAAAGTAAATTTAATTCAATCTAATTTCAACTGGTAAGAGTTAATTAAATCTAGTCTTGAGCTTAATTCGGCCAATTACATTGAAAGGCCTAAGCTAAGCCCGTATAATTGAGGTTTGACCAAAGTTTGCATTATAAATAGAACACTACACCTCACATGTTGGAGGTTGGTTCACATTCTCTAAACATAGAGAGTAACATTGTTAACACCTAAATTTTGACTAAGTATTACATAGAAAATTATGGATCAACTAACCCGAGGAAAAATGATTTTTCGTATCACCTAAGTATTAGTATTATTTACATTTACTAAGTTTTATTTTCTAGTTTATTTTCCCTTATTTTACCCCCATTTTCGGATAATTATATTGAAAAAAGCCTTTGGGGGCTGGGCCTGACCCTAGCCCCTTTTCTCTTTTCCTCATGGGCCCAGGGCCCATCTCGCCCCCCCCACACACCCCACACACCCCCCCCCCCATGTTTGCTAACTTCGCGGCCCAGCCCTCTCCTCTTCTTCCTCTTTCCTTCCTCGCTCTGGACACAACGCGCGCAGAAGAAAAGACAGGCGCAGCCGCTCAGGCTACCTACGGCAGAGAAAGGAGAATAGACAGGCGAAGATGAAGGGATGGGACACCGGTTCGGCCAAGAGAGAGGCCGGTCGGCGAGCCAAGGACCGGCGGCAAAAGCTCCTCCGTCGACCAGACCCTCCTCGCCTATAAATAGGCAGGTTGTGAGCTCATTGGAGGAGGCAGGCAAGCTCAGAGGACTTCCCCAGAGAGGGGACGCCCGAGAGTAAGCAAGCCGGAGAGATCGGACAGAAAGCGAACGAGAAGCGAAATCTGTGAGTGTGACATCTGAGAGGTCTGAGAGGGATCCGGCCGTGAAAGAGAGAGAGAGAGAGTGCAACTGAGAGAGCCGCCGTTGGCCGCCACTTCCGAACCAAAACCGACAATCTGCCACTGCTTCTTGTCCACTTTGAAGCCACGGTAGGTCCCCGTTCGGGCGGTCTTGGTTTTTCCGATTTGAGGTCGGCTTCCCGAGAATCCCGGCTCGTGGGCGCGCGGGGTTGGACAACCATATTTGCCCGAACACATGGCTACATGTTTTTTTTTTTTTGTTTCCTTCTCGGCTAATTTCAATTTCCTCGCAAAATCTCAACTTTTTGCAGTTCGATTCACCGGGAATCCCCACTTCATGCACTTTCTGAGCGCGGTGTGAAAACGTGAAGCGATCTTGATCTCTCTTTGTCTTCTTAAGTTCAGATGGTCTCGGCATAAATAGATTTTTCGTCAAATGGTGCTCTCCTTGTATGACCGCGAGCATTCACACTTAAAATTCTGATTTCGTGTGAGTTAAGCAAATCCCTCGCGACACCGTTTGCATTGAGCAATGAGTCTCTCTCTATCTCCACCGATCCATTACAACCTCCGTCCTTCCCACCAAAACCTACACCTTAAAATTCAGCTCTCATCCTTAATCCTAACGTTTAAATTAATTGGGAGGTTGCTTAAATTGGGCCTGTGACGTGCGCATGCCCCGGTGGAAACACAGAATAAGCCTTCTACTTCGCCAAATGAGCAGAAATTGAGCATGTGTGTCAAGTGGATCGGATTTTGCAGGGTCAGAAAGAAACCGATAAATGGACTTCCGGTCGGTCTGAGACAGAAAACCAAAGACTACTATGTCGAGTGAAAAAAGAAATAACAGGGGATTGACTGAGACGGCCATGAAATCATATAGGGCAAGTTGGAATTAGCCCAAAATTAGAGATAATGACAGGGGAGTTGAATGGTCGAATGAGACTACCATGAAATCGTATGATAACTTTGGGTTTAATTTTATGGACCGACCGTGATAATATCATGTATCAACATTGTTGGACCAGCAACTCCTAATCAAGATTTTATCAGTTCTCGAAAAGCCTTAGAACTGGTAACTCTCCATAACAAAACCGTAGTTGCAAGATAAAGAGTAACAAGAGATGAGTTACATAAGTAGAAACACCGAAATGATTCCTTATCTTCTGCTTCTTTACTCCGTTTCAGGAGTGCCTAATTTGACTTCAGAAGTGCTCCTTGACAGTGGAAACTTCATTTTGAGGAAGACTTCTGATGTGTCTATTGCTTGACAGAGTTTCGATCATTCGACCGATATGTAGTTGCCCGGTGCCAAGGTTGGATTCAATAAAGTTACGTCCAAAAGGACAGTTTTGGTGGCATGGAGAAATTTACATGATCCAGCTCCCGGGATGTTCTCTGCATTCGCGGGAGTGGAAGGAAGAGCTCAGTATTCGCTATATAAAAGGTCGGAAGCCTACAGGAATAGTGGCGACTGGACTGGTGATGAATTCAGGCATCAGCGCTCAGTAATGGTAGAAACGTGGTACTTTTCTCCTTTCTTTCGAATGAGAATGAGGCCTACTTCATATATTCCTCAGTTGCTCCTTCTAATCTTTCTAGGGTCGTGCTGGAGCCAACAGGGCTGCTCAATCAATTAGTATGGGCAAAGCATATCCAGAAATGGAGGGTGCTTTGGACACAGCCAACCCTAGAGTGTGAGATATTTCCCTTTTGTGGTGCTTCTTTTGACTGCAATCAGAGCGACGCACCGCTTTGTGATTGCCCCCTTGGATACTTGGATGATCTGAAGCTGGAAGATCGTCTGGGCCGTTGCAAGAGGAGAAATGCATCAAAATGTAGTGGTGACAGGAAAGACAAATTTTTCTGCATGCCTAATACATGCTTGCCCAAAAACTCTGATTGGTTCATGGCGGAAAACCTCGAAGCATGCAAGTTATTGTGCTTGAGCAATTGTTCCTGCAGTGCTTATGCTTACACTGCTAACTGTTTGATATGGTGTCGCGACCTCTCTTTTTTTCGGCGCCCGCAATCGAGTACGGGCGCCTAAGGAGGCTAATGGCTCGGCTGAATGTATTAAAGCCCGGACTCTCCCAAGTCCACCAATTCACGACTTTCATAGTCTAAATTTTTAACCTGTAAATCAATTTTTAAAATGGAGTCGCCACTAATCGATTTGGGGTGGGTTGATTAAAAACCCAAGTGAAGTATCGGGAGAAATACTCACTCCTGCGCAACCAGAGAAATTAGGATCGGGGACTTGATTACACTAGTTAATCACTAATACCCTTTCGGTACCTAATCTTGTTTAAACCCTGAGGTTTTTTGGATGTTCGAGGGATTTTCCATGCATTTTTGGGAGGAAAAACATTTTTTGAGTCATTTTCTAATTTTTCGGACACAAAAGGGATTTTTTGGGATTTTTTGGTATTTATTTTTTGGAAAAATACAAGTCTTTTTTGGCTTTTTCTGAAATTTTTGGCTTTTTCATGAATTTTTGGCTTTTTTTGGATTTTTGACATTTTTTTGGAAAATAAGAAATTTTTTGATTTTTTTAATTTTTTGGAAAATAAAATATTTTTAATATATTTTTAATATTTTTGGAAAATAAAATATTTTTACTGTTTTTTAATATTTTTCGAAAATAAAATATTTTTTGATTTTTTGAAATAAATTATTTATTTATTTATTTAAAATATTATTTTATATTAAAATAATATAAAAATTGACCCGGGTTGGATCTGCGGGTTGGGTACGACCTGGGACGACAACCCGAACGAGGACAGGCTTGCAACGCGGGCCCGATTCGGATTTTTTTGTCTTTTTTCTTTTTTTTAAAACACGGCCCAGTAGCCCGCTGTTTGGCCCGACCCCCCCGCGAACCCTACCCGAATCCGACTCGAATCGTGACCCGACTCTCGCCACCCCTAAAATCGTGGAACCCTACCCGGTTCGTGGCCCGAGTCCGATCCGATGACTCGAGGCCACGAACCGGAAAATCGGGAACCCTAGGGTTCCCGATTCGTGGCGCCGAGGGAGGGGGACGAGGCGTCCCGGCGGCAACGGCGGCGACAGCAGCGACAGCGACCATGAGAACGGGACAAAGAGGAGGGCTGCGACTGCGATGGCGGCGACAGCGACAGAGACGGTATGCTACCTGCTTGGGGCATTGGCGCGACAAGGGCGGCAACGACGGCGGGGCTCGCGCAACCCCCTTTCCCTCCAATTTCTCCCTCTCTCTACCTCCGGCGAGCCTCGGATTTCCGGCCGCGAGTCCTCGGATCCCCTAAAGTCTCTCAATGGGTTGTCCAAGGCCTGCGACTTCGATCCGTCTCCCTCTCTCTCTCTACCCTCTCCTCCGGCGAGCCTTGAATCCTTGGCCGTTCGACCTCAGACCTCCCCTGAAGTCTCTCAGTGGGTTGTTCAAGGTTTGCAAGCCCTAGATCCGACTCTCCCTCTCTCTCTGTGTGTTTTTCATCGGGGATGGAGGGCCTATTTATAGGCCGAGGGGTGGCCGGTCGACGGAGCTCGACCGTCGGTTGCCACGACCTTCACCGGCCGAACCGGCGTCCCATCCGACGCCAGCTGCCCCCTGCTCCATGTGCGTCGTCGCTGCTCCTCCTCTCCGCTCCGGCGTCGCGCTCCCCTGCGCGTGCGCTGCAACTGCGCGAGGAAGAAGAAAACCCGACTAGGCCGGGCTGAGGCGGAAATGGGCCGAGGGCCCATGCGGAGGCTGCTTCTCTTCTTTTCTGTTTTTTCTGTTTTTTTTCGTTTTTCTAAAAAGACAAAATAAAAGAAAACCTAATTAAAAACAAATAATTTAGGCGTCAACAGTTGCCCCTCTTTGAAGGTGAGTTCGCAGAGGTTGCATTCAAAGACAAACTGATGCCTAAATTTTACCCGTGCATACGTAGCTGATTATATTTTATTTGGGACTTATTATCCTATGTAAAAAGAGCAATATAACATTACGTATACTAAGACAGATAAGAAGATATATTTAATTACTTACCAAGAGTGAGTGAGATAAGGTGTGAGCTCCGAGTTTGGCAAGTATCAAGGCGTCATCTTACCTGGTGATATGAGGAGGTTGCTTCTCCAGGATCCGAACCATTCTCCGGTCGCCTGTTAAAACAATCAATGATTTGTCTAGGACCCGAACCTTTCTTCGGTTGCCTTGATGGGAGATTACTCCTCCAGGACTCGAACCATTCTTTGATCGCCCGTCGGACTAATCAATGGTTTGTCTCGGACCCGAACCATTCTTCGGTCGCCGTGAAGGGAAATTGCTTCTCCATGACCTGAACCATTCTTCGATCATCTGTTAAAACAATCAATGATTTGTCTGGGACCCGAACCTTTCTTCGGTTGCCTTGACGGGAGATTACTCCTCCAGGACCCAAACCATTCTTCGGTCCCCTGTCGGAGTAATCAATGGCTTGTCTCGGACCCGAACCATTCTTCGGTCGCCGTGACGAGAAATTGCTTCTCCAAGACCCGAACCATTCTTCGGTCGCTTGTTAAAACAATCAATGATTTGTCTAGGACCCGAACCTTTCTTCGGTTGCCTTGATGGGAGATTACTCCTCTAGGACCCGAACCATTCTTCGGTTGCCTGTCGGAGTAATTAGTGATTTGTCTCGGACTCGAACCATTCTTCGGTCATCGTGACGAGAAATTGCTTCTCCAGGACCCGAACCATTCTTCGGTCACCTGTTAAAACAATTAATGATTTGTCTAGGACTCGAACCTTTCTTCGGTCGCCTTGACGGGAGATGCACCGACCTTTCTCAAGGCATCTCATTTGTGGGTGCCTGATTTGTATCGAGGACACTAGCTGGTACCCGACCTTTCTCGGGAGATGCGCCGACCTTTCTCAGGGCATCTTGTTTTGTGGGGGTGTCCGACTTCTGTCAAATACAACATTGGTACCCGACTTTTCTCAGGAGGATGCGCCAATCTTTATCAGGGCATCGATTTGCTGGGTGTCTGACTTCTATCGAAGACACCAGTTGGTACCCAACCTTTCTCGGGAGATGCGCCGACCTTTCTCAAGGCATCGATTTGTGGGGTGTTTGACTTCTGTCGAAGACACCAGTTAGAACCCAACCTTTCTCGGGAGGATGCACCGACCTTTCTCAGGGCATCGATTTGTTGAGATTGCCTGGACATTCACAAGCATATCAAAGAGTACTTGGATATTCACAAGTGCTAACCTGAAGAATATTTGGGCCTTTGCAAGCGTCGAAGGGGTACTTGGATGATCGCAAGTACAAACTCTTGGAGGGTGCATGGATATTCGTAGACGTTGAAGGAGTAACTGATTGCTTGCAGGTGTCGAAAGAGTACTTGGATAATTACAAGTACAAACTCTTGAAGGATACCTGGCGTTCGCAGGTATCGAAGGGGTACCTAGGATATTCATGAAGGTCCCTCACCTTTTGATAATTGGGAATATCAAGGACGTACCTCGCATATTCGTGAAGGTCTCCCACCTCCTTGGCAATTGGGAAATATCGAGGGCATACTGGGATATTTGTGAAGGTCTCCCACCTCCTGGTAATGGGAATATCGAGGACGTACCTTGGATATTCATGAAGGTCTCTCACCTCCTGGTAATTGGGAATATCGAGGGCGTACCTAAGATATTCGTGAAGGTCTCTCACATCTTGGTAATTGGGAATATCGAGGACGTACCTGAGATATTCGTGAAGGTCTCTCACCTCCTGGTAATTAGGAATATCGAGGACGTACCTGAGATATTCGTGAAGGTCTCTCACCTCCTGGTAGTTGGAATATCGAGGACGTGCCTCACGTATTCATGAAGGTCTCTCACCTCCTGATATTATAAACTTGAATGTGGTATGAGGCTTACCTGGATTGCTACAGGCACTTAAAAGGGGTGGAACACCTGGGTAGCCGTAGGTGTACAAAGTACTTGAATACTTGGATGAACACAAGTATTTAATAATACGATCTGGGACCACTCAGTTGGTCCAAGTGTAAGAAAGCATACCTAGGTAGGCATAGGCACACGAAGCAGTGGAATGCTTGCTCAGCTGCTATTATTTGGGGACAACTCAGGCAAGTTGAGTGTCATGAAAAGGAAATACCTGGACAACGTTGAGTACTTGACGATATGGGGATACCTAGACAGCAGTAGGTACTCCAAGAGATACTTGGTCAGTCACAAGTATTAATACTCTGGGGATAACTCGAACAGGTCGAGTGTCAGGAAAAGGGAGTATCCGAACAGTGGTCGGTACTCAAAGACAAGAGGGATACCTAGACAGCAGCAGGTATTCAACGATAAAGGGATACTTGGTCAGTCACAAGTATCAATACTCTGGGGACAACTCGAACAAGTTGAGTGTCAGGAAAATGGAGTATCCGAACGGTGGCCGGTACTCAAAGACAAGAGGATACTCGGACAGTCACAAGCATCCAAACTTTAAAGACAACTCGAACAGGTCGAGTGTCAACAGAGAGAGCACTTGAGTAATGGCAGGCGCTCAAAAATAGGGGGATACCTGGACAGTCGCAAATATCAATACTCTAGGGATAACTTGAACGGGGCGAGTGTCGATAAGAGGGAGTACTCGGCAAGTGGTGGGTACTTAAAGACAAGGGGATACTTAGACAGTTGCAAGCACCCAAACTCAAAGGATGACTCGAATAGGTCGAGTGTCAATAAGAGAGTACCTGGACAGTGATAGGTACTTTAAGACAAATGGGGATAGAGATATGCTTACCTAGCAATATCTCTTATCTCTGAGAGTATGTCTGCTATTTGCACAATATGCACACCTAATTGTATACACTGTAAATTCATAAATTCAAATGTGATTTATGCATGACAATCTTGTCAGTTTTGTATCATTCGAATTCCACTGGGGAAGATTTTGAAAGACAACATTTATTCAGAATATAGATGCTTTGAGCATGCTAGATGAGGGACTTTCAGTCTGAAAGGACTTTTCACTCACTCTCATGGAGAAGGCTATCCTGACCATTGATGCAGGATTTATAAGGACCGCACTATCTCACTGTCAACAGGGATCTGAGTATTCTCGCAAACAGTACAACTTTATTAATGTGAGAGGTCTTTGTCGAAACTGTGATGAAGTCTTGGTTAGCGGCTCATCAAAGGGGACCATCAAGGTCGAAGCCGATGGACGAAAGTGTTGCACGATCATCTCCGGGTTTACAAGTCAAGAACCCTGTGAAAAGAGATAGAATAATCTTGCTCGTACTTCTTCGAGCGATACTTTTAAACATATGAAATCCTACGTTAATTGAAGTGCCCTAGTCTGAAGAGACTTTTATAATGGGATGCAGTGTAGGCTTGGCTCATGTGTAAAGGGGTGAGAGCTGGTGATTGCCTTGGCATTTGTCACCGGTCTTTCTTCTCATTGTCGATGGAGGCTCTATCAATTGAACCACAACAACAACTTTTTCTTGGCTGTATTTTTGACTGGGGGGCATTGGCCTTGCTTTTGCCAGGCACACTACTTTTTTCATGCCCCTACTTTTTATTCCAGTTCTTCATTCATGGGCATTGACCTTGCTTTTACCAAGTACACTGCTTTTTATGCCTTGCTTTTCATTCTTGTTGTCGGAGGAACTAGCCTAGGCAAGTTTAATCAAAACACCGTTATTAGACTCTTGAGTCTTCATCTTCAACCGGCGCTCAGGCTATGGCAATAACTTCTGCTTTGTCTCAATGTGAGGGTAAAATTACAGACTCATTTGGGTTGTATAATGAATACAAGTGCGTAGAGAAAGAATTGCTCTTCGTCATTTTATGGCACTTAAATTAACGTGAGAGTTCATATGCAATAAAGACACCCGAAGATTGATGCAAGTGCAAGCAAGAAAATTTCTATCTCTCTTCTCATCTTGTGATGCTGCTTCGCCTCCGATCTGCCCCAGTGTGGGGTGGTTCTTGACGGGGGGTATGGGAGAAACTTCACCAGTGTAAGGAGCTCAAAGGGGTGAGCAATGAAATGCCTCTCACTGTTTTGGTTATCGTACCATTCGCGAGAGAACTCTTTACCCTGCAGTCATGGAATCTTCTGCACTCATCTCACAAGTGTATAGATGGGGGACTGTGTTTAGGATATGGCTTGCCTTTCATCATTCTGACGCGTCTCTTCCAGCATACTCAATTAATCTTGTATTTTTCACTTAGTTGTCTATTCTAATAATTCTCAATGGAATTAGTGATTTAGACAGAAAAAATTATCATGCAAAAACCATTTGGAAAAGGCATGTATCATTTCAAATATGATGGGGTTTGTATTCTCAAAATGAATGAATGGTTTTTACTCAAAAAAAAAAAAAAAAAAAAAACCTTATTGACAGCTTTAGGGGTTAACAAAACGGTGTTTCCAAATATGTTAAATCTTGGATATCAAAAGAGCTATTCACAAAGGGGTGTCAATGGATTGTCTCTAATGAATAGGGATATGACACATGAATGATCAACCAAGGATTGGGAATTGGATCATTGATTTGACGGGTCTTTCTTCTTTTGCCCCTGCAGAAGAGAAGATGTACAAGTAGATCAATTAGTCTGGCCAAAATCAAATGTGAGTTGAGGCCTGAAGATTTTCTGTCATTTGCTTTGGCGATACTTGAGACACCATTTTGTTTGGAAGAGCTTATCAAAGTCCGACATGTCTCTTATTGATTTGTTATCCTTGCTTTTGACAGTCAGGTGTTCCTGCGACAGACAAGAGAGAATGTGTTAGTCATGAACTCTTTCAAGAGTCGAAAAACTAGAAGCGATACAACTTTACCCTTCGCTGGTTTGCAAACGATTAAGTGGACCTGGAGTACAAAGGAGGACATCAAGTCTCGTGTCTTCCACTTCCTCAGGTCAATTATTCTCTTTAATTGGCTTATGGATGGCGTGTCCCTTTACACGAAGTCAAGTGAATTCGATGCGGGTCATTTCTATATACTAGCTTGGCCAGTATTGATTTGTCAAATCTAACCATTGAGTTTGGTTCTTGAGTTGTGATTCTCCCTGTCAAATAGGGAAAATATGTCAAAAGCGGGTTCAAATAGTGGGAGTATTGGAAACGATACCAAATTACCCTTCTCCAGAGTTTGTATGTGCTAGCTCCTAAAAATATTTGAATGTCAATGATGGCCCTTTTATCTTAGCATAGTTCAATATTTCCTTCAGTTGGCCTTCCTCATTTGTGACCATGTATGCATGATTGTTGGTCGTTGATTCATCTTCAACGCCTTCCTTCTATGAAATTTCTTCTTCTGTCTTTAACTATAGCATCATTAGTAGCATTGAGCAAAGTCATGTACTTCAAGCTTCTATGGAATCTGAGATGGACAGTCAAAACCTCCAATTCTTTGATGGCATTTACTTCTTACGAGAGCATGCGTTTGAATAGGAAGTCAGGTTTCTAGGTCCTCATTTTGAATAGAGGCTAGGGACCGCTTCTACTGTATGGATTTCTTCCCTGTTGACAGTAGCCAATTCAAAGAAAGAGAAAAGATTCCTTCCTTGTGCTTTTGGGTTTGTCGAAGCTGGAAGTCCTGTTGATGAAACCACATCATCTGGTTGCTCAGGCACATTGTGAGGAAAGGATATTGCTCTAGTTTGTGAAGGAGTTGGGCAGGAGCAAGGTGGAGTGCACAGAGCTCTTAGGGACGGCTTGATTTTCAACCGTATGCCTGTACCTATTACGTCTTATCTTTCGTTTCCTGTAAATAGAAGAGAAAGGACATCATTTCCAAATTATATTCAGAGAATAAGACTTACCCTCTTTTAGTGTAGAATGATTCTTTCTATTTGCCCTTGTTTTCTTGGCAGGGTGTCTTTGAATTTGGCGAGTTCACCTGATGCGCTTGCTTCAAATGCCCCCTGTCACACTAAGTCAAAGGGGATGGGAATGATCTTCTGAGACATGAAGTGAGTGAGTCAGAAAGACAAACGTGCTTAAATTTATCATCTTGTTTGACAAAAGCTTTTGGGTGATGAAATATTCTTTATTTTCAAACTACGCCTTTGGGGGAGAAAAAGGCATGAGGAAGCCCAGCCCTCAGTATTCTCCTTAGATTATATTTTCTTTTCATGGTTGGATAACATCACTGGGCTGGTTTGGAGTACCGCCTCTTGCTCTTAAAACAAAATATTATAACTGTACAATAGAGTACTTGGAATGGAAAATACAACAGTAGCACACTAGACAAGATAAGAAACATAAAATTATAAAAACAAGTAAAACCCATGAAAACTCCTGTGTAAATGAGTGCTTTGATAGTGTTGGTTCTGAAATCAAGCGTCTTTGAGTCCTCGCCTCCAGTAGACTCGAAGTATTCGCATAAGAGGACCACTTCATTGAAGCTATGGAAATGCAACCCATGCAACCAACAACGATGCTTGCGAGGTAAAGCTCCTATGAATAGCTTTATCATTTCTTCTTTGGCCAGCTGAGGGTAAGTTTGCATCATAAAAGCCTCCCACCTCCTTGCATACGCTCGGAAATCCTCCATTGGTCTTCTTCTGAAGTGAACCAAGTTCTGACAAGGAACTTCAGTCCCAATCTGGCTTTGATACTGAAGCAAGAATGCAGAAGACAGCTCATTCCAATCTCTCGTGAGGTAGATATCTGCTGTGATGAACCATTGTAATGCAGACCCCATAAGACTTTCTTGGAAGGCCTGAGGTGTGAATAACATCGGGCTATAGTACCGACTCATTTCAGCGTGGAGATATTGCAAATGAGCCATGGGGCAAGTTGTGCCATTATACTTATAGAAATTAGGTATCCACATCTCTCCAGGGGTCATGATCCTATGAGCGTAAGATGGGCTTGATGTATCCTGGTTATGCCATTTCTTGTTTTAGGAGAGTTGGACTCTATCGAGATTACCCCATTGCTTTCTTCTTAGTCAAAATTTCCAAATGAGGATGAAGTATTGAAGCTATCCTCATGGTCAGAGGACGAGCTTAGTACTTCGTTAGGATTGTAGCGGATAAAGACGTATGCTTCTTCTTCTGACATACCTTCATCCCCGGATGAGAGTATGAAACAGTTATACGATGAATCGTCAGTTTCATTGTCAAAATAACGTTGGAAGTCCTTGGGATTGTATTCTAGGGCCGGGAAGTCTTCAGGGTTGTACTCTAGAGGATGGTGGCCTTCAAAGTTGTATTCTTGGGAATGCTCGAAGCTTGGTGCGGTGGCTCGTCGGTAGATGTTGAATTGATCTGCTTAGACTTTCTTTTCTTGGCTTCTGGTCCAGACCTTTTGAGTAAGGCCCTACGTTTTGCTAACTCGATTCTGTCAGGGGAAGTGAGAGATATTAGAGTTTCACTCTCTGATTCACTTTCTAGGTTGATGGGGGTTGGTATTTTTTGGACCCTAGCTCTTGGAGTAAGCTTGGGGAGTTGTCCAGTCGTGCCCCACTCTTGAACAGGCTCTGAGTCTATATGATCTCGTACAAAGGCTCCTTGCCTTTTCTAGTGGAAAATTTTCCAGTAATAGGATGTTGCTCAGTCGCCCATTTATTATGCAAAGCTTCATTGACATGTTCCTCTCTTATCTCAGCGACTAACGGCTCCTCGTATTCCGCGATCATCGGCTCTTCGTAGGGCAGGGTGATGTTAGGGATGATGTCAATATTATACTCTTGGTGAAAAACATGAATTAATTCCCTCCAGGTTTTAAGGGGGCTAATCTTCCTGACAATGTACCATCACAAGGCAGGGCTAGTCAAGCTCGATTGGTACGATTAGATTATCCTTCGAACTAGGTAGGCCTGCAAGTAGGTCTCTGGGCGGGAGGTATCTGCATACCTTTCGCATTCAGGTGTTTTGAGTTTTTCAGGGATCTTAATGCCGGCGTAATTGGACAGGTCCATGGGATTCTACTCTTGCAGTTGGCTTAACTTTTTTATGATCCTTTCAAACTGCCTATGGTACTGGCTATTTTCTGGCAAATTTACGGGCGTCATGATGGTGTTTGAGGCAACTATAAAGTTAGGCTTAGCTTGAGTAGATTTCATTTGTCTCGAGAGCTGTCAAAGGACAATGGACATATGTCCTATGCCGTCTTCAATGTTAATGAGGCAATTTTGTACATCATTATGATCGACCCTTATTGGATGAGGCCATTCACGAACAAGTGGTGGCCGACGATTCATAATTACCTGTCGTTGCGAAAACAATGAATGAGTATGAAAGTAAATAAAAATTGACCCATGGCAATGGTCTAACTGCTTTTTGATTCATCAAAAGAGGATTTTATAGACCGTAGACTTCTGATATCTAGAACTTGAAATTGAAATGATAGAATAAAATACTAGATATTAAACAAAAATCCCTAAACAATGAGACAAAACTTTCACACTATTAACACTAAGGGGCACATGATTGCTAATTTATACGCGACGGGGAGTCTTGCGCTTGCGCAAATGCTTGCTTTCTTGGACCGGCTCTGAGGTGTGTGTCCAGTCCATTCCCAAATCCCTCTCTATGAGCTCTGCTTGCTCGTGCTGGCTGCTCTCGCTACTTGAGTGAGGGACTGATGGCTTCCATTTTGTCGAGATACGATGGTTGTTGATGTAGGACATGGAGGCGTGGTGGGCTTTTTCTTGTCCGTGGTGGGCTTTTTCTTCTCCCTCAAGCCCTTCAGGTACCACAATCATTTTGCGATGGCACTTGTTCCATGCTTCCTCAATGATGTCGATCATGTATTCAAAATTTTGATGAGTGAAGAGAAGTGGAGGGACCCTCTTGTTGAAAGATGGCGGGATCTCCTGAAGGGCTCCATACTATCGTACCACTCTTTGTGGGAAATAGGAAAAAGCACCGGTGAGGCCGAGTAACGGAATTGGATAGCGGCGCTTGAAAGCAAAGCGAGCTCTCTTTTCATAGAACCAACCAGCACACCATTGGAATGCCTCAGGAGCCGAGTCTCTTAGGAAATTTATCAAATTTAAACAACTTTAATTGGGAATGTATGGTCCTAAAACCATAAATTTTTATAATGGATTTTCGAAATCATTCATTCCAGATGATCGCATGAAGCCTCGAAATTCACTTAGGTGAGAAAAGAACCAGACTTGTAAAATTTCCGGAGAGACCCGCATGATTTTTTCCGTGTTTTCTTTAAAACGATTAAAGGACAAAAATGTTTCAGTTAAAATCATGTTGACATAATTTTGCCCCCTCAAGATTTGATCAACTATCCATGCCATCTTAGGACTTATGACATTTCTTTGATGGGGGAAAATGATGAACCCAAAAAAGGCTAGGAGGAAAATTTCGCTTTTTTGGGTCATAGGCTGATTTTGAAAACAGGCATTCATGAATTCTAGTGGGCAGGTATTATGGTTGTCTTCAAGAATTTGTCTCATGACATGGATTTCAGTTCCTAAAAGTCGCGCTAACCCGTGCCACGGGAGGGCGCCTGTTGATGGCCTAACAAGCTTTTTCTCGAGAGGCATTCCAGTGATGATGCTGTATTCTTCCAGAGTTGGGGTTAGCTCAAACCCACCAAACATAAAAGTAGTCGTCTTCAAGCACCAGAAATGTGCCATGGCCTGTATGACTTCGGGACGAACAGTGATTTGAATCAACAATAAGAGATGACCGATTTTGGCTTTCACGCGCTCTTGGGCAAGCTGATCCAATTGACCCCACCATCTGAAGAGTTCCGCCTTAGGAGCAGGAATGAATTGGATATCGTCTTTCCCCATCGCGCATAAACTGGAACTTGAAAAGCTTATCCTAAATTGCCATGGGCCAAATAAAAAGATTGAGTAAAAGTAAAGAAATCACTTTGCTTTTAAGTAAAATGGCAAGCATAAAGACATACAGATGGGACGTGCGGCTCGATTTCTAACTCAGAAGACTTGATGAAATTAAAAGGGTATCCGCCCGTCGTAGTCTCGCGTTAGCAGCATACCCCCTTAACCTCGGCTAAGAAATTCGGGGAAAAGAAAGGCAACCTCTACATCGCAGTCTCGCGTTCGAGGTCGTATCTTTCTTAACACCATCCTAGAAATCTTATGGCGGCCCAGGTCCGGCGGCCAGGTTGTGTGTGCCATGTGTAGTGCTAAAACAGTAAAGCATGCATAGTAATTTATAATCACAAGACATTAAAAAAAAACTCTAAGCTATTAACCTGCACAAAAGAAAAAGACCCAAGTTAGCAAAGCATTTAAACAAGACAAAAATGGCCTAAGTCCTCACAAATTATCAGTCTCCAGTGGAGTCGCCAAGCTGTCGCGATCTCTTTTTTTTTTTCAGCGCTCGCAATTGAGTACGGGAGCCTAAGGAGGCTAATGGCTCGGCTGAATGTATTCAAGCCTGGACTCTCCCAAGTCCACCAATTCACGACTTTAATAGTCTAAATTTTTAACCTGTAAATCAATTTTTAAAATGGAGTCGCCACTAATCGATTTGGGGTGGGTTGATTAGAAACCCAAGTAAAGTATTGGGAGAAATACTCACTCCTGCGCAACCAGAGAAATTAGGATCGGAGACTTGATTACACTAGTTAATCACTAATGCCCTTTCGGTACCTAATCTTGTTTAAACCCTGAGGTTTTTTGGATGTTCGAGGGATTTTCCATGTATTTTTGGGAAGAAAAACATTTTTTGAGTCATTTTCTAATTTTTTGGACACAAAAGGGATTTTTTGGGATTTTTTGGTATTTTTTTTTGGGAAAATACAAGTCTTTTTTGACTTTTTCTGAATTTTTTGGCTTTTTCATGAATTTTTGGCTTTTTTTGGATTTTGGATTTTTTTTGGAAAATATTAAATTTTTTGATTTTTTTGATTTTTCGGAAAATAAAATATTTTTAATATTTTTTTTAATATTTTTTGGAAAATAAAATATTTTTACTGTTTTTTAATATTTTTCGAAAATAAAACATTTTTTTGATTTTTTGAAATAAATTATTTATTTATTATTTATTTATTTAAAATATTATTTTATATTAAAATAATATAAAAATTGACCCGGGTCGGATCCGCAGGTTGGCTCCGACCCGAGCCAGCAACCCGAACGAGGACGGGCTCGCAACGTGGGCCCGATTCGGATTTTTTTTGTCTTTTTTCTTTTTTTTTTAAAACGCGGCCCAGTAGCCCGCTGTTTGGCCCGACCCCCCGTGAACCCTACCCGGATCCGATCCGAATCGTGACCCGACTCCCGCTGCCCCTGAAATCGTGGAACCCTACCCGGTTCATGGCCCGGGTCCGATCCGATGACTCGAGGCCACGAACTGGAAAATCGGGAACCCTAGGGTTCCCGATTCGCGGCGTCGAGGGAGGGGGACGAGGCGTCCCCACGGCAACGGTGGCAACAGCGGCGACTACAGCGACAGCGACCATGAGAACGGGACAAAGAGGAGGGCTGTGACTGCGATGGCGGCGACGGCGACAGAGACAGTATGCTACCTGCTCGTGGCATTGGCGCGACAAGGGCGGCAACAACGGCAGGGCTCGCGCAGCCCCCTTTCCCTCCAATTTCTCTCTCTCTCTACCTCCGGCAAGCCTCGGACTTCCGGCCGCGAGTCCTCGGATCCCTTGAAGTCTCTCAGTGGGTTGTCCAAGGCCTACGACTTCGATCCATCTCCCTCTCTCTCTCTACCCTCTCCTCCGGCGAGCCTCGGATCCTTGGCCGTTCGACCTCGGACCTCCCCTGAAGTCTCTCAGTGGGTTGTCCAAGGTTTGCAAGCCCTAGATCCGACTCTCCCTCTCTCTATGTGTGTTCTTCGTCGGGGACGGAGGTTCTATTTATAGGCCGAGGGGTGGCCGGTCGATGGAGCTCAACCGTCGGTTGCCACGACCTTCGCCGGCCGAACCGGCATCCCATCCGACGCCAGCTGCCCCCTACTCCACGTGCGACGTCGTTGCTCCTCCTCTTCGCTCCGACGCTGCGCCCTCTGCACGTGCGTTGCAACTGCGCGAGGAAGAAGAAAACCCGGCTGGGCCGGGCTGAGGCGGAAATGAGCCGAGGGCCCATGCGGAGGCTGCTTCTCTTCTTTTATGTTTTTTCTGTTTGTTGTTTGTTCTTTTTTTTTCATTTTTCTAAAAAGACAAAATAAAAGAAAAACTAATTAAAAACAAATAATTTAGGCGTCAACATATGGACGGATGCCAAGTTTGTAGTTGAACATTCAGCCGATGATGCAATTTCAAGAGATTTCTATGTCCGGATCACGGTGTTGGACTTGAAAGAGGAGAGTAAGAAAAGGGGGAAACCCACTTCAAATTTCATTACAGCAGTTGTAGTTGTGTCCGTAACTTTTCTGGTGGTCCTTAGCATGTCGCTAGTGGCTATTAAGATGAGACGGCCTGCTTATGCAGCGGACGATCATTTGATACATTTCGAATATCAAGTTCTGAAGAAGGCAACAAAGAACTTCTCCGAGAAAATTGGGGAAGGCGGTTTTAGTTCTGTTTTCAGGGGAGCACTGCCAGATTCAACTCCCATAGCAGTGAAGAAACTCATGAACCAAAGCCAAAGTAACAAACAGTTCCTTGCAGAGGTTAGAACCATTGGAACAATACAGCATGTCAATGTCGTTCGTCTACGTGGTTTTTGTGCAGAAGAGTCGAAAAGGTTCCTAGTATATGAGTACCTGGCAAATGGTTCGCTCGCGGATCATTTATTTCAGAAAGATTCCAACAACCTCAATTGGAAAACCAGATACGGCATGGCCATCCGGATTGCTAAAGGATTGGAGTACCTCCATGAGAGGTGTCGGGATTGCATCATACATTGTGACATCAAACCAGAGAATATACTGTTGGATTCGGAACTAGAACCACAGATTGCTGATTTTGGCCTTGCAAAGCTCGTGGGACGAGAAGCCAGCCGCGTCATTACCACCGTAAGGGGAACCAGAGGATACCTTGCACCAGAATGGATTTCAGGAGGAGCCATCACGTCGAAAGTCGACGTTTTCAGCTACGGAAAGCTGCTCTTTGAGATCATATCGGGAAAGAGAAACATTGCGGAGCTAAACAGTGATATGCGCGATTATCTACCGCTCCAGGTAGCCAATTCACTAGCCAAAGGAGAAGAAGTCTTGCCACTCGTGGACTGCAGATTGAACGGACAGGTGGAGATGGAAGAATTGTGCAGAGCATGCAAAGTCGCTTGCTGGTGCATTCAAGACAGTGAGCGAGACAGACCAACCATGTCTCAGGTATTTCAGATTTTGGAGGGGGTTATGGTAGTAGAAAAACCTCCAATCCCAACAACTTTCTTGCGACTTGTAGGAATTAATGAGAGTGCGGCATAAAACAAAGCACTATGTCCCTTTGTAATTTATGGGCATGATGAAGCCCCAATTCATCCTCCAGGGCCATGGACTGGCTGGTCTTGAATCCGCATCATGCTTACCAGACTTGTCATCACTAACTCCGATTGGCCAAATGGGAAAGGCAAACCTTCTGGCTCGTCTCTAAAAGAGGAAGCGGAGATTTTCCAGGTATACAATGAAGAACCTGTCCAGTAGGATTTAATTGCTTTTATGCTATAATTTTCAGATTTGGTTGCGACCTGTGACTTTATAAATTGTGACTTTCGTCAACACTACATACTTGAAGCGATTTTAAACAAACGGAGAAGTAAGCTCCGATGCCATAGTGCAAGCAATATTGGCAAGACAAGCTTCAACGTAAATCGCTAGACGAACCTTGATCTGAAATGGAAATGTTTTGTGCAAATATAACGAACATTTTCATAGGCAACTTTTGAAAAAATAAAAAGAAAATTGGACAGGAAGCAAACATCAGGTTTTGCTTACAATAGTCTCCAATTTCCCAGTGCAGCAACGAGACAAAAACAACTGAAATCATTTAAAAATCAAAACCCAACTGGCAACGTCCCTTATGCTTTTAATTTTCTTTTCCTTTTTTAATTCATAAAAATCATGGGATTTTCTTAAAATCGAGAGGCAAAGGGTTTTAAACTTGTGGCATAAGTTCAAGATAACGATGTGGAAGGGCTTACTTGAGCCAAAGGCGAGTATACACTATCTATGGAAGTAGGCCAAGAAACAAAAGGTTTCGCGGGAGAGGCAGTTTCCTAAGTATGGCCAGCTCAGAAAACAACAAACTCTTCATGATTTTTCTTTGGGCCTTATGTACCTGAACCTGCTAAGAGACCGTGCCAGACCTAGAGGTCGCGTTCGGGTGGATAGTGTCCTCGGCCTCAAATGTGGATTTTTCTTTTACAGCTTACTTGAGATCTATGTTTCTTGATCGAAGCAGATTTAAACTGTCGGAACAGAGACTTGATTTGGAGCAATTCGGATATAATCGTCGACCTATCTAGACAAGTGGTTTCCTCATAGAGTTCATACAAGCTCATTGTATCTATACAAATGAAAATTTTAGGAGTTCCGAGTCATGAACAAGTTTGGGCATGACCTTTACAGGCTCTGCTTGGACCCTACTGGGTCGACCATTTGGAACTAAAAATATTGACAAAGCTTGCCTTGTGGACAAGTCTACAATCCAGTCTCACGATTCCATTGAAGAAGAAAAGTGTTCTGTTCTTTCTTTTTAGCTGGGGTTGTATTCGGTGGATTGGATGATGGATAAACCAACAAGCCACCGTTCTTAGTACAGCAGCATGTGCAATCAAGAATTATAGCGAAAAGGTTGGAAGATGTGGCAAAATAAGGTGACAGCCCAGTAGTTTCCTTATATGATAAATCATCATCTAATAAAATATGTAATTGATCTGCTCTTATCGACATTTCTGATCCCTTAGACAAGTGGTGAATTACTTGCTCGGTCGGTGATGTTCTTGCTTAGTGTTGTGGCAGACTCGCCAACGGTGTGTAATGTGGCTGAGGTTGGGAAGAATATGAGATTGAGATCCTCGGATGGAAGTGTGCAGAGAAAGCTGATTAAGATTTGGGGCGTTATAGTAGGTGATCAAAATAGCGACAAAAAATAAAATAAAATTGGTGAATGATGTTTTTTCAATATTCATTACATGTAACATCACTCACTTGAGGTTAAAGGGAAAAGAAATATAAAGTAGTGACAAGCCATACTTTATTCTTTTGGACTAGTGTATTTAAAGTCTTAAAACATATCATGAAACGATGCTCAGTTAAAAGTGCAATCAAGTTTTAAAATTTATCTAATTAGTTCAATCGAATACTTCTAAGAATTTCTCCCATTACTTATATGACTTATTTTTAACAAGAGATGATGTTATGTCCACTTTGCAATATTGAATATCTCTCTTTGTTTGTGTGTAACGAGACTGGTGCCAAGGCTGGGTTAGGGGTGGTGCCACCCCCAACTATGCCGACAACCCTCGTTGAGGTATAGGTGAGGAACACCGGCCTTCGTAGCAACATGGGTCCTTCAGCAGCGTTTCTACAGAAACTCTTTCTCCCCAAACGCTCAACATGATGCATCATACACTCAATCCCCAACGTAAATCTCACTGGCATGTCCGACCGGAGAAAAGGTGAGAGTTGCATTGAGAGGAACAAACTCTTCGCGGCCACCAGAACTTAGTCTTTAGATTCGAAAGGCCTTCAATTTGATAAGCGAGTGGCTTTCTTATGATGCTTGGAGCTTGTGGAAGTGGAAAGGTATCTCGTTATGTTTGGATTGCATCGAAGGTGAGTCCGTGGAATTGGAAAGCGAGCCTGTGACCACCGCTAATTCAACCAAGCCCAGTCGACTTGGGAAACTTGCCAATGGCATACAACTAACTGGATAAGCTTGAAAATGCCCTGGTGAATTGGAGATTCAACACCTTTGAGACCAAAAGAGCGTAAGGCCTCAACTCTATCACCACCGCGCAAAGGTTGATCGGCCCCTGCGATCTCTACTAGGGTCAGCCAGCCCTCCCCTGCTCATGGTGATGACTAGCAATCTTGTCTTGTGGTCGAACAAGCGTTTTCATCCGGCCTCAGCGGTGCCCTTGCAATGCTTTCCCGGTCATCTCTTTCTCTCAGTTTCCTTTTTTCTTGTTGTCCTCTTAACTTTTGATTTACTTTCAGATGTGGCGTGCACATGTCTTTAAAATACATAAAAAGGTCACATTAGCAATTTTCATTATTCAAATTTAATGGAGCTAAGGGAAATCGTCAATCATGCCAATTTGATAAATTTCAAGATTTAATTGTGTCTTTTGAAAATATTAGGGCTGGATTACATTTCAAGTAAACAAGAATGGTGGATAGCCATGCTTTTGGTGGGAACAAAGCCATCCCTCCTGTAAAATAAATTTGAAGGATTGACAAAACAAAAGATAAAAAAAAAATCCCACTACATAGTAACGATGAGACTTTTTCTTGATATATGTGGGGACCGCACCTTACTCTAGTTAGAATTTCCTTGAAACGACAAACGCATCATGTGCGAGGCGACGAGCAAAATTGACTTATCGTCTCCGGTCAAGCTCCATTTTCTGGACTTTGGACGACTCTGAGTCATTTGCTCGATCTGGTCTTTTTCAAAGACGACTCCAACTCTTCAACTTCAATCCCGACCCGTCTCTCCAAGTGCGTCCCCTATTTTTTATCGTATAACCAAAAGCCAGGCACAAATTTCTCCCCATTGCACAAAAGACTTTGCTAACATAACAGTTTTTTAGTACTACGAGAACAATAATTTATTATGAGTTACAAATTTTTAAAAAAGAAGGTACTATAATAAGTTATAATTATTTATGATTTTATTTTTTATGATTTATAATAAACCATTATTCTCATATTACATTGAAGAAGGTCCACTCCCCGAATTTAATTTTTGATCTTCACCGGCGGCCTCGCTGAGATCTAGGCAAGGCTTGGGAGCTGCGGGCAAAATTTCAATTCTCATGTCGCTATCCCTTTCCGCCATTCTTGACGAAACTTCATCGTCTTGGATAAAGAGGGAGGTGGAGACACGGAGACTTCATCAGCTCCCTAATCAAAGAGGTCGAGAGAGCCGCGTTCACGAACATCAAGGAGATCCTACCTTTTGTCAAATGGCTCGACGACAAGCTCTCCTTATCTAGTAATCATTCCCGTGCAAGATGGCAGCAATGCTCTGCTTCTTCTTTAGCTTCAGCAATGGCTCTTAAGCAAAGAATTGACTTTTGATTAGGTGGATGAAAGGGCAGTCGCCATGGCCTCGCCAGCAGCGGATGATGCCGCCTTTGCTCGTGGCAAAGCCAGGGCGAGGCTGCCAGTGAGGGTGGGCGAGGGCTGCGAACCCCTTGCTGGCCACTGCTGGGTAAGGAAGCCAAAAAGGAAGGAAAAGGAAAATAAAAAATTAATTGGAAAAAATAAAAAATATATATTATTAAAAAATCGTCACATTAGCGTTTGTTAAACGGCCAGCATCTATGTTAGTGTCAATCGACCGAATTTGGCTGGAAAAAAAAATTGACTATTTATAAAAGGCTTAGAATCGAATTGGCTTTAAAAAATTTAGAACTAAATTGACACGATTACAATAAATTTATGACTTTTTTGGTAATTTTCTCACAAAAATAGTCAAATTTAGAAATTCCAAAAAAGTTTTCTTCCTAATTAGCAAGAAAGCTATCCATAAAGCAATCCACCACTTGTTATGTTAGTTTCAATGCGTGCGCCACAAGCTGCGTAATGCTACTTATGGAACCTTTAGTGGTTCCACACAATTTACTTTTCTTGACTTGACTTTGTGCTGATTGGTTGGTTGACTTGGTCATGGCAATGACAGATGACCC
The DNA here is from genome assembly GCA_017140165.1 of Eucalyptus shirleyi. Lineage (NCBI taxonomy): Eukaryota > Viridiplantae > Streptophyta > Magnoliopsida > Myrtales > Myrtaceae > Eucalyptus > Eucalyptus shirleyi. The sequence goes on along the minus strand of CM029456.1, from coordinate 16,810,990 downwards.
AACTGATCTTTTCGATCATCATCAGACAAAGGAACCTTCTCCGAAATGCTACGCGTTTTCTAGTCGAATAATCTAATTGAAAGATTTGAAAGCAACTGCAAGAATTATGGTCACCCGCAAGAGAAAGAGCCAGTGTCTTGTCACTTTTGACTCAACCTTGTTGGATGGGCAACTCCCCGAAGACCGCTAGCTATTGTAAAGTCAAGATTTGTCCGTTCAGAGAAAGACTTGAAAGTTGTTAACTCCTCCGTGTCAAAACCGCAGTTGCGAAAGAATGAGTAACAAGAGATGAGTTGCGTAGGGGGAAATTCGGAAATATTTTCGTTGCAAAATATGTGGAAACTGACAAATCTTGTAATTTGAAAAAAAGCATGACAGGAAGAAACTACCAAAGTAGTCAACAAGGAATGCTAAAACACGTATCGAATTTATGTAGTTCGATTTGAGTGTCGACACCTACTACACGTGAAGAGTCTGCATCAGAGAATCCACAAATCATGAATGGATTTATTGAGATAATCGTTACACGTTCAAGTATGAAACATGCTGAACATCAACCTGCTCATTCGACCAATTGGATAAGTTTGAAACGGTTTGGTGAATTGGAGAAGCAGCAATGCATGAGACGAAGAACACAAGGCCTCACCACTTGTCACCCCCACGTGAGGGCTGCTTAGCCCGCTCGACAATCTTGCTAGGGTCGATCAACTCATGCCCTGATCTGGGTGAGGCTCCTTTGCCTGCTCACAGTAATGAATATGATTGAGCAGTTGTCGCCCATTGTCAAGCGAGAGTTCCCCTCGCCCCGCTTAATTTTTTGCCTTTTTTTATTTTTTAGCATTCAGTTTATAGAAAAGTGTCTTGTTAAGATTTTCATCACCCAAATTTGATGGAATTAACGAAAATTGTCAATCACACCAATATGATAATTTTTACGATTTGATTGCATAATTTTGAAACTTAATTCTATATTTAAGCAAATCAAGAACACCTAGAAATCATGCTTTTGGCAGGAGCAAAGCCATTGGTCTTTTTCATTTGCAAATTAAATTTGTAGGATTGACAAAGCATTTCCATCATGTAGAGATAATGAGACTTTCTTGGTAAACGACGTTGACCGAATGTTACGTAGGGGAAAAAGAGAGGTCTCTTCTAGTGAGAATTTCCTCGAAACATCATGAAATGCATGTGTAGTGCGAAGAACAAATATCTATCTTCTTTGGTGGTGACGTTACTTAAGCTTTCCGATAAAAATAACCCACTTTAAAAATGAAATTTTCAGCATGCATAATTTTCAGTGGCCTATTGTGATTTTTATGTATATTTCAATACTTCACATATATTTTAGAAAAGGTATGATTGTAATTAGGTATATATTTTCATAAAAAAAAAAAAAACTTTATCCAACTGTTCTTGTGAATAGTGGGTTACAAGCTGTTAACACCATTCATATGTTAAATTAACTTTATATAAATATGTGTTATGTCCATATTTAAAACCCACCAATCAGAGGGGTGGTAAGAGAAAAAGATTGTATGATCAAATAAAAAAATAATTTATGATTTATAGAGTATATAGAGCAAAATTATCTCAACCAACAACGACGTGGGCCTTCCAGCGAAATAGACGTAGTACGGTTGACTTGACATTTATCCGCATTATCAATCCAAGCCACACACTTTCCATCGCGTAGTAAGCTCTAATTTCTTGACTTTCGGCGGCTCTTGCCGGGTCATTTCCTTGACTTGGGCTTTTCACGATACGTCTCTCTAATTGCATCCCCTTTTCTGTCGCGCCCCCGCACCAAATAACCAAAGCCAAACAAAAAGCTTTCTGCATTGCATAAGTTCTCTCAACTTAGGTACCAAATGAAGCCCTTCCCATTACTCCTCCTCATAATACAAGCTGGCATTAGTTGCTACGCCAGGAACAATCACCTATGTGCCCCTTCATCATGCGACGAGGTTGATAATATATGCTATCCTTTTCGATTGAAGGATGATCCAAGAGACTGCGGTGATTCGAGGTTTGAGTTAACATGCGAAGATAACCGCACGATACTCTCTTTGCCCGGTGGTCAATATCATGTGAAATCGATAGAGCCCTCATTTGATTGGGATGGATATATCGAAGTGGTGGATGTCGGGCTGCGAAAGAGCAACTGTTCCTCCCTTCCTCTTCACCAGTTAACGCGCTCTAATTTCACTGATGAAGACGGTGAATGGTATGGTCCCTATGGAACCCTTGTGACCATTGTGTCTTGCTCGAAGCAAGTGAGACGTCATTTATATATCAGCACCGAACCATGTATAGTTACAGAAGGGTATCATTCATACGCCGTCATCTCCGCACTGCCATCGGATATTGAGGATTTTTGCACCATAACCAAGTCAATATTTGCAGCCGAATACTTGTGGTATAAATTATGGTATCCGGGGAATCGCACAATCTCCTACCACGACATTCACAGTGCGATGGCCGACGGGCTTAATCTCACCTACTCGCTGACGCCGAAGAAAACGTATCAGTTTTGCTTCTTAGGCTTCCGATACCGAGGGACAAAATGCATATCCTACTACTACGGTAAGTATGCCTTTCCAATTGAGGTTCTTTACCCTATCAATATGCTAATATATGGTTCTAGCTATAGCTCTTGTGCCTTAAAGTGACGGACTGCGATTGAGTGGCATGAAAATCAAAGTAACATATACAAGTGAAGTTTGTAGAACTCCCGACCATCATGATTGAATAAGCAAAACCAAATCAAACGAATTAGCCCTCGAGGGGATTAAGATGGCATGAAAGCAATTGTTTCATTGTGAAATACAATCGTCATTCTTCAAGAGAAAATGACAGTAGCAACCATGTCACGTGGGGTTTTATTCCTATTCATAGAATGATGGTTGAATCTTGTAGTATGGAACCCATTAAAAATTGCGTTCATCTTATGAAAAATAACATTTATGAAAAAAAATTTCGAATTTTCTAACATTCGGATTATGAAAAATAAACAAGTCAAGAAAAACATTTTTCATCAATAGGATAAAAAAAACTTCAAAAGACTGATTGTTATTTTTTGGAAAGAGGAATCATTTTCCCCCTCTTTCTTTCACCATCCTTAATTTAATTTAATTTAATTTAATTTAATTTAATTTAATTTATTTAAATTCTTTTTTTTCTTTTTCCTCCTTTTTTTCTTATTCTTCAGCACATCGCCACCACAGTGCAGGCCAACGAACTTGTTCCTCGCCTGTGGCTAGCGTCCGGCCAAGGAAAAGAAAAGAATAAAAGAATAAAAGAAAATAAAAAGAAAATATATTTAAAAATTTGAATTTTTTATAAAGAAAAAAGAACAGAAAACATAAAAAATTATCAAAAGGAGTGCACATAAGAAAATTAGATCTTTCATACCAAATGATAGAAAATATTTTCCATTTTATTTTCAGATTTAAGCTAAACACCAGAAAAATATTGTCATTTTCCTTGGAATTTTTTTTTTTGTGAAAGATATTTTCCAAAAATGTCACATTTTCCGTGAAAACGAACAAGTTTATGCTTTTCGACAGAAAAAAACCTAAGTTTGTGCTAAGTTGACATTGAACATCTGGATTGTTACAGAATATAAGAAAAATTGTGTTTACTTCCTTCCAAAAGTTTTTGAATGAGCTCAAAGTACCTAATCTTTCCTCTTATATCAAGAGTTCCCAAAATGGGAGTAAAAGCCCGTCAGAAAGTTAATTGTGTGCTTCCTTGCGGAGGCCAGGATACGTTACTCCTACCTCATAAGTTAATTAAGTATAGTCACGAAAAGTATTTAATTGTCATAACCGAAATTATGTAAAACATCCAGAATCTCTTGAAAGCAAAACTTGTTGATTTACTATATCTTTAGGTTCAAAGAACACATTAAATATGAGATGGGATGTGTTGAATATTTACTACTATCGATTGTTGAATATAGTATGCAAATGTAACATTAGTTATTATCCTTAGTACATCTTTGCTTCAGATGTTAATACGTACCTAATTTTTTCATTTAACTAGGACAACAATACTTCTTTCCCTGTACTTATTTTTCATTCGTAGCTTAGCTAGTTCTGATTACATGTCTTCGTGAATCTCTTGCTCTGTAGACATATCTTCCTGGGGTACGGCGCTAAATGTTGCACTAAATACAGTTCCCGATCCCGGTTTTATCTTCGGTATGGACGATTCTCTTTTCCTTACATCTGCGAAACACTCGCACCATATGTGAAGAAAAATCTTTGTATGTGTTTTCTGACAAATAAAATAAAAACTATGCTTGACGCTAATCATAAGGCAATTTTCTACACTGCTCACTTCTTGGCAGCAAAATTCATACTTGGAGCTCCATGTGTATCGATACTTCTAATCTATAAGTGGATGAGAAGGCACCAAGCAATGGATGCAAACATCGAAGAATTTCTACAAGCTCACAATAACTTTTTGCCCATAAGGTACTCTTACTCAAATATTAAGAAGATCACAAAAAATTTCAAATACAAATTAGGTGAAGGGGGATATGGTTCTGTGTACAAAGGAATGCTTAGAAGTGGCAACGAAGTTGCAGTTAAAATTTTGAATAAACCAAAATCGAATGGCCAAGATTTTATAAGCGAAGTGGCCACAATTGGAAGGATCCACCACGTTAATGTGGTGCAACTTGTTGGTTTTTGTTTCGATTATTCCAAACAAGCTCTTGTGTATGATTTCATGCCGAATGGATCTTTGGATAAGCACATTGTCTATAAGGATGGAGAAGATTCTCTTGATTATAAGAAAATGTATGAGATCTCTCTTGGCATAGCTAGAGGCATAGAGTATCTACATCAGGGATGTGACATGCAAATTTTACACTTCGACATCAAGCCTCATAATATTCTCCTAGACCAAAGTTTCACCCCAAAAGTTTCTGACTTTGGCCTCGCAAGACTTTACCCCTCTGATCGCAACATAGTAACATTGACCGCAGCAAGAGGAACCTTGGGATATATGGCGCCGGAGCTATTCTATAAGGACATTGGTGGCATTTCTTACAAAGCTGATGTTTATAGTTTTGGGATGATGTTGATGGAAATGGCCGATAGAAGGAGAAATGTAAATGCAAATGCAAAGGATTCAAGTCAAATTTATTTTCCTTTGTGGATATATGATCAACTCGGCAAAGAAGAGGAACTTCAAATGGTAGATGCCATAGAAGAGGAAACAGAGACAACGAGGAAGATGATAATCATTGCTCTTTGGTGTATACAATTGAACCCTAATGATCGACCATCGATTAGCCGGGTCGTTAATATGCTAGAAGGAGAGATCGACGAACTACAAGTTCCCCCAAAACCACTTTTGTATCCAGCAGAGACGCCGGTTGCTGATATTGATATTGAGGTTGAACTTGAATCTCTCTCATTTTCTTCAAGTGTTCCAACAATTTCTAGCAGTTACCAATATGAGCATAATAACAAGATTCAGCGATCTTGTTTTGTGTGATTTTTTCCCTGCTGTAGAAATTGAATGTAAGCTAAAAGCAGTACTTGTACGCGACTTTGCTGGTATAATCCTCGTGGTTATCTGTTGGTAGCCACTTTACTCAAGTGTATTTTCCTTGTTCTCTTGTTTTTTGCACAAGGTTTTTCTATAAGAAAATTTTGGTCCTTTTGGGTCGCAGTGTCAATCCTTCCTCCTTGGTCCTAAAAGGTCGCACTTAAAAGAATAGAACACATGGCAAACATGTTTCGAAATTTGGTGGGAACAATTATCCAGTCGAAATCGAGTGGTTGTGAAAGAGATAAAACCCGCGCTCAGTGAAGAACAGGACAAACATCTGGCCACCTTCAGTTCGTCCTGAGTTTGACCTTTTTGTTTCCTTTGTATCTCGTTGTCTTTCAATTTGGATCACGCATTTTCTTCTCGGGTAATTTCAATTTCAATGTAATTTAATTTCCACGCAAAATCTCTACTGTTTGCACTTAGTTACGCTTGGATTTGCACTTGAATCCCCACTTCATGCACATTTGGAATGAGGTGTGAAACTGTGGAGCGATCTTGATCGCTCTCTTTCATCTGAAGTTTGGCTGGTCCCCCGGCACATATTGATTTTTGGTCAAACGGTATCTTTGTATGATTGCGATCATTCATACGTAAAATTCTGGTTTTCGTGTGAGTTTTTCAGATATAAAAAGGTATGTTCCTCGGGATATCGTTTGCACTGAGCAATGAATCTCTCTCCTCTCTCCCCCGATCTGTTACAAGCTCTGTCCTTCCCACCTCTAACTTAACGCCTCGACAGCCGCCCGATCACCCGCGATTCGGCGTCCACCCTTTCCCAAGCAATCTCCAAACTGGACCGCGTGTCCCATATGATGAAGAAGAAGGGCAACTCCCTTCCTCGTTCCTAACGTCTAAATTAATTGGGAGGTTCATTAAAATTGGCTTGCGGCTTGCGCATGCCACGGAGGAAACACAGAGTAATCCGGCTACTTTGCCAAATGAACAGAAAGTGAGCATGTGATGCCACGTAGATCGGAATTTGCACGGTCAGAAAGAAACCGATTAATAAATATTGGATCGGATTGAGACAAATAATTCAAAGTATAATACTTCTTTGACTGAGCGAAGGGATTGACTGAGACAACCCTAAAATCAGAGGACAAGTTGGAAGTGCCCCAAATGTAGAGCATGATAAAGGATTTGGAAGGGAAATACTATTTATACTAGAACTACTTGACAATATTAGCGTAATAGGTTATCTCGATGCTTATTAATAGGGAAAAAATTGTGAGTAAAAGACAAGGGTTAGACAAGACTAATATTGAATAGTAGATACGTGAGATAAATAACTTTAAAAACTTCAAAGATAAATAGGGAGCATGATACTGCGAACAAACAGAAATTTCTAGGATGGAGACTAGTTCTCATGAAGATGATGGGATTGCCAGTTCACTTAATGCAAAGGGGTAATGACTTAGACAAAATTGTTAGATGAAGCTCAAGTGAACAAAGTTTATTAGCATCAACTTTGCTCTGTGTTCTCATGCTTGTCTTCACAATGGAGCACTTGCAACATTTGGGTGTTGAAATCAATTTCAACACAGATGCCTGACTTGCAAGGATTCTGATTCAATATAGGATACGGTAATTCAGCTTCACGACGGTAAAATTGATTCTTAGAGAGAATCAATTTGCCAAAAATGTCAAATTCAGAAACCGTGGAGAAGTTTCCTCCCTAATAATTGAAATTTATCCATAGAGGAAAATGATTACCTAACCATCCCGTTACTTTACAAAATTGATGGTGAATTGTCAGCCGCTAATCTTGAAGTTGAAAACTAGAGCACTGGCTGGTCCGATTTTATATTTTTTGGAACTTTGACTGGGTGGGATTTCCTCGTTTGAAATGTTTGTTTGTTTTGGGAAAATTTCATAATAATGGATAATATTTTTTGAAAATCGTCTTTTAGGAAATGATTTTCTCGAAAATGCTTTGATTTCCCTATTTTAGGTTAGAGATTTGTTTTCCTAATTTTAATAATGTACATTATCTTTGATCATTAATAATTTTTCATTGATCGATCATTTTCAGCAAACCAAATGCGCAAAATTCCAAAAAACTCATTCACTTCTTTCATTCAAAGAGACACCCTCGCAATCTCACCCCAGTTTTCTCTTTCACACAGCCGACGGTAATTTTCTTTGTTGTTCTAATGTAGAGGCAAAGAACAAACTCGACACAATCACTCACTCTCGCTTTGTATTGTGACAGCTTGGGTAAAGAATAGGATTCCGCATAGCATATCCATGTCCTTTACATCCGACCCCTCAAGAAGCAGCTTCAGGCGATGCCATTAAGGCGGCGGGGATAACAGCGACGTCGATTCAGGCATTTCAAGGTCGGAATCTTCCTTAGTGAAGAAGCTGCCCGAGTTGCTGAGGCGAGCTGTCGCCGATTGCCTCTCCTCCACCGTTTCCTTTGAAGCTTCCGGAACTCTTCCAGTTGCTCTTGAATTTCGGTTCTTTCTTATTTTCTATTGGTCTTGCCGACTTGTTTAGATCTTGCCAAGTTTTAATGGAGGAGGTGTCCGAAATTCTAAAGAACCAATGGAAAGTCAAAAAAGTCACCGGTCTCCCGTTTTCCTCCATTGAAAATTGCGGCTGCCATCAGATGGTGAGCCCATCCATAAATTAATCCAGAACTTGCTATGCTCGGCTGACTGCGTGCACAACGATGTCTGCCTAACTTCCACTTATGGTACCTTTGGTTTGTCGACACACTTTTTTTGACTTTGACTTTGTGTGATTTGGTTGACTTGAGCGTCTCGATGGCAAAGAGAACCTCCCACCCACGTCCATCAGACAAAGGAAAACTCCTCTGAAATGCTACTCGTTTACTAGCCAATTACTGGACAGATTTGAAAGCAACTGCGAGAATTCAAGTCGCCCCAAAAGAGAAACAGCCGGCAGTCACTTTTGACTAGCCTTGTTGGACCGGCAATTCCCCGAAGATCGCCGGCTAACTAATTAATTTTTTTTTTTTTGTTTCATTCTCGGTTAATTTCAATTCCAATGTAAATTAATTTCCACGCAAAACCTTCACTTTTTGCACTATGATGCACCTGGATTTGCACTTGGATCCCACTTCATCCACTTTCTGAGTGCGCAGTGATATTGTAGAACAATCTTGATTGCTCACCTTAGCTCAAATTCACTTCATATACTTTTTGAATGGGATCCTCGTGTCATCTTGTCAATAGAGAGTATAAAGCACACCTCAATATACCTTATCCCCTCAATAGCCATCCGATCACCCGCATTTATGGCGGCCATTCTTCCCAAAGAAATCTCTCACCTGGACTGCATGTCCCATATGAAGAAAAAGAGCAACTCTCTTATGTTTAAATTAATTAGGAGGTTGCTATGCCACAGAGGAAACACAGAGTAAGCTGCCTACTTTGACAAGCATGTGATGTACGCGGATCGGATTTTGCAGAGTCAGCAAGAAATTGATGAATGAACTTTGGGTCGGATTGAGACAAAAAATCAAAGTCTGCTATGTTGACTGAGCGAAGAAATAACGGGGGATTGACTGAAACAGCCGTGAAAGCATATAGGGCAAGTTGGAATTAGATAGTGATAATGATGGGAGTTGAATGGTGGAATGAGACAACCATGGAATCGTATGATAACTTTAGGTCAAACTTTGTGGGCAAAGAGGGGCCGAATGAAACGGGGAAAAGAAGCAAAAGATAAGGAAACAATTCTGTGTTTCTACTTAGGTAATTCATCTCTGGTTGCTCTTTCTTTAGCATTGAGCAATGAGTCTCTCTCCTATTTCCACCGATCAATTACAAGCCCCCCGATCACCCATATTTACGGCAGCCCCCTTTCCCTAGACATCTCCAACCTGGACCGCATGTCCCATATGAAGAAGAAGAGCTACTCCGTTCCTTAATCCTAACGTTTAAATTAATTGGGAGATTGCTTAAAATGGGCTTGTGACTTGCGCATGCCACGGAGGAAACACAGAGTAAGCCGCCTTCTTTGCCAAGTGAGCAGAAATTGAGCAGGTGATGTCACGCGGATTGGACTTGCAGGTTCAGATGAACTTTGGGTCAGACTGAGACAGAAAATCAAAGTCTACTTTGTTGACTGAAAATAACAGGGGATTGACTGAGACAGCCATGAAATCGTGTAGAACAAGTTGGAATTAGCCCAAAATTAGAGATAATGACAGGGGAATTGAATGGTTGGATGAGACGACCATGAAATTGTATGATAACTATGGGTCGAATCTTGTGGACCAACCATGATAAAATCGTGTATCAACATTGTTGGACCGGCAATTCCTCGAAGACTTCTGGCTAACGAGAAATCAAGATTTTATCAGTTCTCAGAAAGCCTTAGAGCTGCTAACTCTCCATATCAAAACCATAGTTACGAGAGAAAGAGTAACAAGAGATGAGTTACGTAAGCAGAAACACAGAAATGTTTCCTTATATTTTGCTTTTTTTCTCTGTTTCATTCGGCCCCTCTTTGTCCATAAGCACAGATACCATATTAGCCGATGAGTCTCTCTCCGGAAACCAGACATTAATCTCTCAAGGAGGGACATTTGAGATGGGCTTCTTTTCACCAGGTAACTCTGGTAACCACTACATTGGCATTTGGTACAAAGGATTACCTCAAAAGACTCTGGTTTGGGTTGCAAATAGGAACCACCCCATGTCCGACCCATTCTCTTCGGAGTTGATGCTCCTTCAGGATGGTAATTTAGTCATACTCGCTTCATCCAAGCATCAAATCTGGTCGAGCAGTTTGACATCGCTCATGCCTAATTCGACTTCAGGAGTGCTTCTTGACAGTGGAAACTTCATTTTAAGGAAGACATCTGATGTGTCTATTGCTTGGCAGAGTTTCGATCATCCGACTGATACTTGGTTGCCCGGTGCCAAGTTTGGATTCAATAAACTTACGTTCGAAAGGACAGTTTTGGTGGCATGGAGAAATTTAGATGATCCGGCTCCCAGGATATTCTCTGCATTTGCGGGAGCAGAAGGAAAAGCTCAGTATTCACTATATAAAAGGACGGAAGCCTACTGGAATAGTGGCGACTGGACTGGGGATGAATTCAGGCATCAGCGCTCGGTAATGGTAGAAAACGTGGTAAACTTCTCCTTTGTTTCGAATGAGAACGAGACCTACTTCATATATTCCTCAGTTGCTCCTTATAATCTTTCTAGGGTCGTGCTGGAGCCAACAGGGCTGCTCAATCAATTAGTATGGGCAAAGCATATCCAGAAATGGAGCGTGCTTTGGACACAGCCAACCCTAGAGTGTGAGATATTTCCCTTTTGTGGTGCTTCTTTTGACTGCAATCAGAGCGACGCACCGCTTTGTGATTGCCCCCTTGGATACTTGGATGATCAGAAGCTGGAAGATCGTCTGGGCCGTTGCAAGAGGAGAAATGCATCAAAATGTAGTGGTGACAGGAAAGACAAATTTTTCCGCATGCCTAATACACGCTTGCCCAAAAACTTTGATTGGTTCATGGCGGAAAACCTCGAAGCATGCAGGTTATTGTGCTTGAGCAATTGTTCCTGCAGTGCTTATGCTTACACTGCTAACTGTCTGATATGGACGGATGCCAAGTTTGTGGTTGAACATTCAGCCGATGATGCAATTTCAAGAGATTTCTATGTCCGGATCGCGGCGTTGGACTTGTAAGAGGAGAGTAAGAAAAGGGGGAAACCCACTTCAAATTTCATTACAGCAGTTGTAGTTGTGTCCGTAACTTTTCTGGTGGTCCTTAGCATGTCGCTAGTGGCTATTAAGATGAGACGGCCTGCTTATGCAGCGGACGATCATTTGATGCGTTTTGAATATCGAGTTCTAAAGAAGGCAACAAAGAACTTCTCTGAGAAAATTGGGGAAGGCGGGTTTAGTTCTGTTTTCAGGGGAGCACTGCCAGATTCAAGTCCCATAGCAGTGAAGAAACTCATGAACCAAAGCCAAAGTAACAAACAGTTCCTTGCAGAGGTTAGAAACATTGGAACAATACAGCATGTCAATGTCGTTCGTCTACGTGGTTTTTGTGCAGAAGAGTCGAAAAGGTTCCTAGTATATGAGTACCTGGCAAATGGTTCGCTCGCGGATCATTTATTTCAGAAAGATTCCAACACCCTCAATTGGAAAACCAGATACGGCATTGCCATCCGGATTGCTAAAGGATTGGAGTACCTCCATGAGAGGTGTCGGGATTGCATCATACACTGTGACATCAAACCAGAGAATATACTGTTGGATTCGGAACTAGAACCACAGATTGCTGATTTTGGCCTTGCAAAGCTTGTGGGACGAGAAGCCAGCCGTGTCATTACCACCATAAGGGGAACCAGAGGGTACCTTGCACCAGAATGGATTTCAGGAGGAGCCATCACGTCGAAAGTCGATATTTTCAGCTATGGAAAGCTGCTCTCTGAGATCATATCGGGAAAGAGAAACATTGAGGAGCTGAACAGTGATATGCGCGATTATCTACCGCTCCAGGTAGCCAATTCACTAGCCAAAGGAGAAGAAGTCTTGCCACTCGTGGACCGCAGATTGAACGGACAGGTGGAGATAGAAGAATTGTGCAGAGCATGCAAAGTCGCTTGCTGGTGCATTCAAGACAGTGAGCGAGACAGACCAACCATGTCTCAGGTATTTCAGATTTTGGAGGGGGTTATGGTAGTAGAAAAACCTCCAATCCCAAGAACTTTCTTGCGATTTGTAGGAATTAATGAGAGTGCAGCATAAAACAAAGCACTATGTCCCTTTGTAATTTATGGGCATGATGGAGCCCCAATTCATCCTCCAGGGCCATGGACTGGCTGGTCTTGAATCCGCATCATTCTTACCAGACTTGTCATCACTAACTCCGATTGGCCAAATGGGAAAGGCAAACCTTCTGGCTCGTCTCTAAAAGAGGAAGCGGAGGTTTTCCATGTATACAATGAAGAACCTGTCCAGTAGGATTTAATTGCTTTTATGCTATAATTTTCAGATTTGGTTGCGACCTGTGACTTTATAAATTGCGACTTTTGTCAGCACTACATACTTGAAGCGATTTTAAACAGAAAGAGAAGCAAGCTCCGATGCCATAGTGCAAGCAATATGGGCAAGACAAGTTTCAACGTAAATCGCTAGACGAACCTTGATCTGAAATAAAAATGGACATGAAGCAAACATCAGGCTTTGCTCACAACAGTCTCCAATTTCGCAGTGCACCAACAAGACAAAAACAACTGAAATCATTTAAAAATCAAAACCCAACTGGCAACGTCCCTTATGCTTTTATTTTCCTTTTCCTTTTTTTTTCATAAAAATCATGGGATTTTCTTAAAATCAAGAATCAAAGGGTTTTAAACTTGTGGCATAAGTTCAAGGAAATGATGTGGAAGGGCTTGCTTGAGCCAAAGACGAGTAAACACTCTCTATGGAAGTAGGCCCAGAAACAAAAGGTTTCGCGGGCTAGGCAGTTTCCTAAGTATGGCCAACTCAAAAAACCACAAAACATTCATGATTTTGCTTTGGGCTTTATGTACCTAAACCTGCTAAGCAACCGTGCCAGACCTAGACGTCGCGTTCGGGAGGACAGTGTCCTCGGCCTCAAATTTGGATTTTTCTTTTACAGCTTACGTGAGATCTATGTTTCCTGATCGAAGCAGATTTAAACCGTCGGAACAGAGACTTGATTTGGAGTAGTTCGGATATAATCGTTGGCCGATCTAGACAAGTGGTTTCCTCATAGAGTTCATACGAGCTCATTGTGTCTATACAAATGAAAATTTTAGGAGTTCCGAGTCATGAACAAGTTTGGGCATGACCTTTACAGGCTCTGCTTGGACCCTACTGGGACGACCATTTGGAACTAAAAATATTGACAAGGCTTGCCTTGTGGAAAAGTCTACGATCCAGTCTCACGATTCCATTGAAGAAGGAAAGTGTTCTGTTCTTTCTTTTTAGCCGGGGTTTTATTCGGTGGATTGGGTGATGGATAAACCAACAAGCCGCCGTTCTTAGTACAGGAGCATGTGCAATCAACTATGATAGCGAAAAGGTTGGAAGATGTGGCAAAATAAGGTGACAGCCCAGTAGTTTCCTTATATGATAAATCATCATCTAATAAAATATGCAATTGATCTACTCTTATCGACATTTCTGATCCCTTAGAGAATGGTGAATTACTTGCTCAGTCGGTGATGTTCTTGCTTAGTGTTGTGGCAGACTCACCAACGGTGTGTAATGTGGCTGAGGTTGGGAAGAATATGAGATTGAGATCCTCGTATGGAAGTGTGCAGAGAAGGCTGATTAAGATTTGGGGCGTTATAGTGGGTGATCAAAATAGCGACCAAAAAAGAAAAAAAAAATTGGTGAATGATGTTTTGTCAATATTCATTACATGCAACGTCACTCACTCGAGGTTAAAGGGTGAATTTAAAGGGAAACAAAATATAAAGTAGTCATAAGCCGTACTTTATTCTTTTGCACAAGTGTATTTGAAGTCTTAAAACATATCATGAAATGATGTTAAGCTAAACGTGCATTTAAGTTTTAAAATTTGTTTGATTAGTTCAATTGAGTACTTCTAAGAGTTTTTCTCGTTTCAATGACGGAAAATACTAATATGACTTTTTTAGTAAGAGATGATGTTATGTCCACTTTGCAATATTGAATATCTCTGTCTGTGTGCAACGAGACTGGCGCCAAGGCTGGGTTAGGGGGCCGGTGCCACCCCCAACTATGCCGACCACCGTCGTTGAGGTATAGGTGAGGAACACCAGCCTTCGTAGCAACATGGGTCCTTCAGCAGCGTTTCTACAGAAACTCTTTCTCCCCAAACGCTCAACATGATGCATCATACACTCAATCCCCAACGTAAATCTCACTGGCATGTCCAACCGGAGAAAAGGTGAGAGTTGCATTGAGAGGAAGAATCTCTTCACGGCCACCAGTAATTAGTCTTTAGATTCGAAAGGCCTTCAATTTGATAAGCGAGTGGCTTTATTATGATGCTTGGAGCTTGTGGAAGTGGCAAGGTATCTCGTTATGCTTGGATTGCATCGAAGGTGAGTCCGTGGAATTGGAAAGCGAGCCTGTGACCACCGCTAATTCGACCAAGCCCAGTCGACTTGGGAAACTTGCCAATGGCATACAACTAACTAGATAGGCTTGAAAATGCCCTGGTGAATTGGAGATTCAACACCTTTGAGACTAAGAGAACGTAAGGCCTCAACTCTATCGCCACCGCGCAAGGGTTGATCGGCCCTTGCGATCTCTACTAGGGTCAGCCGGCCCTCCCCTGCTCATGGTGATGACTAGCAATCTTGTCTTGTGGTCGAGCAAGCGTTTTCATCCGGCCTCAGCGGTGCCCTAGCAATGCTTTCCCGGCCATCTCTTTCTCTCAGTTTCCTTTTTTTTTTATTGTCCTCTTAACTTTGGATTTACTTTCTGATGTGGCGTGCACATGTCTTTAAAATACATAAAAAGGTCACATTAGCAATTTTCATTATTCAAATTTAATGGAGCAAAGGGAAATCGTTTAGAACCACCAATTTGAAAAATTTCAGGATTTAATTTATTTTTTGACAAAGTTAGGGTGGATTACATTTCAAGTAAATCGAGAATAGTGGATAGTCATGCTTTTGGTGGGAACAAAGCCATCCCTCCTGTAAATTAAATTTGAATAAATGACAAAACAAAAGATCAAAAAAAAAAAAAAAATCCCACTACATAGTATCGATGAGACTTTTTCTCGATATATGTGTGGACCGCACCTTATGCTAGCTAGAATTTCCTAGAAACGACAAACGCCTCATGTGCGAGGCGACGAGCAAAATTGTCTCATCTTCTCCGGTCAAGCTCCATTTTCTGGACTTTGGACGACTCTGAGTCATTTGCTCGATCTGGTATTTTTCAAAGACGACTCCAACTCTTCAACTCCAATCCCGACCCGTCTCTCCATGTGCATCCCCTATTTTTTTATTGTATAACCAAAAGTCAAACAAAAATCTCTCCCAATTGTCCAAAAGACTTTGCTAACATAACAGTTTTTGAGTACTATGAGAATAATAATTTAATGTAAGTTACAAATTTTTAAAAAGTAGGTTCTACAATAATTTGTAATTATTTGTAATTTGATTTTCTATAATTTAGAATAAACCGTTATTCTCATAGTATATTAAAGAATGCCCACTCTCTAAATTTAATTTTTGGTCTTCACCACCAGCCTCACCAAGATTTAGGTGAGGGTTGGGGGCCGTGGGCAAAATTTCAATTTGCATGTCGCTATCCCTTTCCGCCATTCTTAACGAAACTTCATTGTCTTGTTACAGATAAAGAGGGATGTGGAGATGCAGGGAGACTTCATCAGCTCCCTGATCAAAGAGGTCGAGAGAGCCAAATTCACAAACATCAAGTAGATCCTGCCTTTAGTCAAATGGCTCGACGACGAGCTCTCCTATCTGGTAATTGTTCCCGTACAAGATGGCAGAATGCTCTGCTTCTTCTTTAGATTCGGCAATGGCTCTTAAGCAAAGAATTGATTTTCGATTAGATGGACGAAAGGACAATTGCCATGGCCTCGCCAACCGCGGATGATGCCACCTTTGTCCGCGGCAATGCCAGGGTGAGGCTGCCAGTGAGGGTGAGTGAGGGCTGAGAAGCCCTTGCTGGCCATTGCCGGGTAAGGAAGCTAGAGAGGAAGAAATAAAAAAAAAAAAAAAAAAAAAAAAGAAAATGAAAAAATTAATAAAAAATTCGAAATTTTTTTTTATTAAAAAATCATTACATCGGTGTCGACCAACTAAATTTGGCCGGATGAACTAAATTGATTTAATTACAAAAATTTTAAGACCGAATTGATTCAAAAAAATTTAAGATTGAATTGACATAATTATAATAAATTTAAGACGTTTTTGGTAATTATCTTGCCAAAATAGTCAAATTTAGAAATTCGAGACAAGTTTTCTTCCCAATTAGTTTGAAAGCTATCCATAAAGCAATCCACCACTTGTTATGTTAGTTTCAATGCGTGTACCACAAGCTGCGTAATTCTACTTATGGAACCTTTAGTGGTTCTACACAATTTACTTTTCTTGACTTGACTCTGTGCTGATTGGTTGGTTGACTTGGTCATTGCCAAGACAAATGACCCAACTGATCTTTTCGATCGTCATCAGACAAAGTAACCTTCTCCGAAATGCTACGCGTTTTCTAGTCAAATAATCTAATTGAAAGATTCAAAAGCAACTGCTAGAATTATGGTCACCCACAAGACTTTCGACTCAATCTTGTTGGATGGGCAACTCTTCAAAGACAGCTAGCTATTGTGAAGTCAAGATTTGTCTGTTCAAAGAAAGACTTGAGAGTTGTTAACTCCACCATGTCAAAACCACAATTGTGAAAGAACGAGTAACAAGAGATGAGTTGCGTAAGGGGAAATCCAGAAATATTTTTGTCGCCAAATATATGGAAACTCACAAATCTTGTAATTTGAAAAAAAAAAAAGCACGACAGGATGAAACTACCAAAGTAGTCAACAAGAAATGCTAAAGCACATATGAATTTATGTGATTCAATTTGAGTGTGGACACCTACTACATGTGAAGAGCCTGCATAGGAATCCACAAATCATGAATGAATTTATTTAGTTATAATCGTTACACGTTCAAGTATGAAACATGCCGAACATCAACCTGCTCGTACAACCAATTAAATAAGTTTGAAATGGTTTGGTGAATTGGAGAAGCAACAATGCATGGGACGAAGAACACAAGGCCTCGCCACCTGTCGCCGCCACGTGAGGGTTGCTTAGCCCTCTCGACAACCTTGCTAGGGTCGATCAATTCATGCCCTGATTTGGGCGAGGCTTCTTTGCCTGCTCGCAGTAATGGATATGATTGAGCAGTTGTCGCCCATTGTCATGCGAGAGTCCCCCTTTCCCCTCTTAATTTTTTGGCTTTTTTTTTTTTTAACATTCAGTATATAGAAAAGTGTCTTGTCAAGATCTTCATCACCCAAATTTGATGGAATTAACGAAAATTGTCAATCACACCAATATAATAATTTTTAGGATTTAATTATATAATTTTGAAACTTAATTCTATATTTAAGCAAATCAAGAACACCCAGAAATCATGCTTTTGGCAGGAGCAAAGCCATTGGTCTTTTTTATTTGCAAATTAAATTTGTAGTATTGACAAAGCATTTCCATCACGTAGCAATAATGAGACTTTCTTGGTATACGACATTGACCGAATGTTACGTAGAGGAAAAAGAGAGGTCTCTTCTAGAGAGAATTTCCTCGAAACATCATGAAATGCATGTGTAGTGCCAATAACAAATATCTATCTTCTTCGGTGGTGATGTTACTTAAGCTTTTCAAGAAAAATAACCCACTTTGAAAATGAAATTTTCAGCACACATAATTTTCAGTGGCCTATTGTGATTTTTACATATATTTCAATACTTCACGCATATTTTTGAAAATGTATGATTGTAATTAGGTCTATTTTTTCATTCATCCTCGGTTGAAATTTTTTTTATCCAACCGCTCTTGTGAATAGTGGATTACAAGTTGTGAACATCATTTATATGTTAAATTAACTTATGTCCATATTTAAAACCCACCGATCATAATAGTGGTAAGAGAAAAGGATTGCATGATCAAATAAAAAATAATAATTTAAAAAATAAATAAATAATAATTTATGATTTATAGAGTATATAGACCAAAATTATCTCAACCAACAACTACGTGGGCCCTCCAGCGAAATTTACATAATTCCGTCGATATGACATTTATCCGCATTATCAATCCAAGCCACATACATTCCGCCACATACGAAGCTTTGATTTCTTGACTTTGGGCGGCTCTGACCGGGTCATTTGCTTGACTTGGGCTTTTAAAAAAACCTCATTCCCAGTCTTCCAATTCAATCACGGTACGTGTCTCTAATTGTATCCCCTTTTCTGTCGTTCCTCCGCACCAAATAACCAAAGCCAAACAAAAAGCTTTCTGCATTGCACAAGTTCTATCAGGTCAGGTACCAAATGAAGCCCTTCCCACTACTCCTCCTTCTCATAATACAAGGTGGGATTAGTTGTTATGCCAAGAAGAACCACTCATGTGCCTTTTCATCATGCGGCGAGGTTGTTAATATACGCTATCCCTTTCGATTGAAAGACGACCCGAAAGATTGCGGTGATTCGAGGTTCGAGTTGGCATGTGAAGATAACCACACGGTGCTATCTTTGTTCGATGGTCAGTATCATGTGAAATCGATATACCCCGAACCCGATAGGCATGAGGGTTCCTTTGATTCTTATGGTGGGAAAATCAAAGTGGTGGATTTCGGGCTGCGAAAGGGCGACTGTTCCTCCCTTCCTCTCTCCCAGGTAACGTGGTACAGTGATGAATACAGTGCATGGGACACGACCTATAGTACATTGGACTTGGCCTATGCACGTAGAGTGACCATCGTGTCTTGCTCAAAGCAAGTGAGATCTCATTTATATATCAGCACCGAGCCATGTATAGTTACAGAAGGGAATCATTCATACGCCATCATTGACGCTTATCCACTGGATATTGAGGATTTTTGCACCATAACCAGGTCAATATTAGCACCAGCATCAGTACCAGCACCAGCACCAGCACCAGCACCAGCACCAGCTTATTCATGGTATCCGGAGAATCGCACAATCTCCTACAACGACATTCACAATGCGATGGCCGACGGGTTTAATATCAGCTACTCAGTGTACTCGCCTCACTGGGTGAAAGGTAAAACATATCAGTTTTGCCTCTTCAGCTGGGGATACCTACAGAAAAATATGATGACATGCTCACGCCACCATTCCTACAACTTACCCTGTAAGTGTGCCTTTCCAATTGAGGTTCTTTACCCAAGCAATATGCTAATATATGGCTCTAGCTATAGCTCTTGCGCCTTAAAACGACGGACTGGGATTGATTGGCATGAAAATCAAAGTAACATATGCAAGTGAAATTTGTAGAACTCCCGACCATCATGATTGAATAAGCAAAACCGAATAAAACGAATTAGCCCTAGAGGGGATTAACATGACATGCAAATAATTGTTTCACTGTGAAATACAATCGTCATTCTCCGAGAGAAAATGGCAGTAACAACCACGTCATGTGGTGTTTTATTCCTGCTAATAGAAAGATAGTTGAAAGTTGCAGTATAGAAACCACTAAAAAGTTCTGTTTGTATCGTGGAAGATAGATTTCAAGAATTTTTTTTTTTTTTTTTGGATTTTCTAGCATTCGGTTGATGAAAAATAATAAGTTAAGGAAAACATTTTTCCGTCAATGAAAAAAACACCTTCAAAGTGGGGAAAATTATTTTTATTTTTTGAAGAGAAGAAATCGTTTTCCCTCCTCTTTCTTTCACCACTCATTTTACTTTTTTTTTTTGATTTTTTTTAATTTTTTTATTTCTTTTTTAAATTCAAATGTTTTAATTTTTCCTTTTGCTTCTTCTTTAGTTGGTCGCCCACCAAGTGAAGGCCGGCCATAGGCCAGCTCAAGCGTCGCTAGATCAGTGACACTTGAGCTTTGCTAGAAGGCGGCAAGGCTCGGCCTCGCAGATTGGTGATGCTCAACATTGCCAAAGCCAATGAGAATGCCAGCTAAGGAAGAGAAAAAGAAGTAAAAAAAGAAAAGAAAAATATAAAATAAATTAAAGGAAAAATATAAAATAATTAAAATTTTGAATTTTTTAAAGATAAAAAGAACAAAAAAAGATCAAAAAAAAATTATCAAAAGTAGTGCAAGGAGAAACATCATATATTTTCTTACCAACTGATGGAAAATATTTTCTATTTTATTTTTAGATTTCAACCAAACACCAGAAATATGTTGTCATTTTCATGGAAAATAATTTTCAAAAACGTCACGTTAAGTTTGTGCTTTTCGACAAATAAGAAACTAAGTTCGTGCTAAGTCAACATTGTACATCTGGATTTTCACAGAATATAAGAAAATTGTGTTTAGTTCATTCCAAAAGTTTCTATATTAGCTCAAAGTACCTTATCTTTTCTCTTATATCAAAAGTTCCCAAAACGGTGAGTAAAAGCCCACCGAAAAGTTAGTGGTGTGCTTCCTTGCGAAGGCCAGGATACGTTAATCCTACCTCGTAAGTTAATCAAGTATAGTCACAAAAAGTTCTAAATTCTCATATTTTTAGGTCTCGATGGGGCCAGAAAATTCACTAGATGAAATCTTTAGGTTCAAAGAACATATTAAATATGAGACAGGATGTTTTGAATATTTACTACTATTGATTGTCGGATATAGTATGCAAATGTAACATTAGTTATTATCCTTAATACATCTTTGCTTTTTTTTTTTTTTTTTTTTTTTTTTTTTTTTTTTTGGATGTTGTTAATTCATACGTAATTTTTTTAGTGAACTCGGATAACAATACTTGTTTCCCTGTACATATTTTTCATTCGTCGCTTAGCTGATTCTGATTATATGTCTTCATGAATCTCTTGCTTTCAGTAAACACATCTCATTGGGGTACGGCGCTCAATGTTGCACTGGATACCGTTTCTGATGCCATTTTTATCTTTGGTATGGACGATTCTCTTTTCCTCACATCTGCGAAATACTCGCTTGCTATTTGTGAAGAAAACACTTTTTGTACGTGCTTTCTGACAAATAAAAAACACTATGCTTTACGCTAATCTTGAGGCAATTTTGTACGCAGCTCACTTCCTGGCAGCAAAATTCATATTTGGAGCTCCATGTGTGTTGATACTTCTAATCTATAAGTGGATGAGAAGACACCAAGCAATGGACGCAAACATCGAAGAATTTCTACAAGCTCACAATAACTTTTTGCCCATAAGGTACTCTTACTCAGATATCAAGAAGATCACAAAAAATTTCAAATACAAGTTAGGTGAAGGGGGATATGGTTCCGTGTACAAAGGAATGCTTAGGAGTGGCAATGAAATTGCGGTTAAGATTTTGAATAAACCAAAATCTAATGGCCAAGATTTTATAAGTGAAGTGGCCACAATTGGAAGGATCCATCACGTTAATGTGGTGCAACTTGTTGGTTTTTGTTTTGATTATTCCAAACAAGCTCTTGTCTATGATTTCATGCCGAATGGATCCTTAGATAAGCACATTGTCTATAAGGATGGAGAAGATTCTCTTGATTATAAGAAAATGTATGAGATATCTCTTGGCATAGCTAGAGGTATAGAGTATCTACATCGGGGATGTGACATGCAAATTCTACATTTTGACATCAAGCCTCATAATATTCTCCTAGACCGAAGTTTCACCCCAAAAGTTTCTGACTTTGGACTTGCAAGACTTTACCCCTCTGATCGTGACACAATAACATTGACCGCAGCAAGAGGAACCTTGGGATATATGGCGCCCGAGCTATTCTATAAGGACATTGGTGGCATTTCTTACAAAGCTGATGTTTATAGTTTCGGGATGATGTTGATGGAAATGGCTGGTAGAAGGAGAAATGTAAATGCAAATGTAGAGGATTCAAGTCAAATTTATTTTCCTTTGTGGGTTTATGATCAACTCGGCAAAAAAGAGGAGCTTCAAATGGTAGATGCCACAGAAGAGGAAAGAGAGGCCACGAGGAAAATGATAATTGTTGCTCTTTGGTGCATACAACTGAACCCTAATGATCGACCATCGATGAGGCGGGCCATTAATATGCTAGAAGGAGAGATCAATGGACTACAAGTTCCCCCAAAACCACTTCTGTATCCGACGGAGACGCCGGTTGATTATGTCGAGACTGAGATTGAACTTGAAACTCTCTCATCTTCTTCAAGTGTTCCAACAATTTCTAGCGGTCACTGGTATGAGCACGATAACAAGATTGCGGAATCTTGTTTGGTGTGATATAGTTTCTCATGTAGAAATTGAATACAAGTGCTATCACTTGTGCTTGATTTACTGGTATAATCCTCAGGGCTATCTATTGGTATAGCACTCATGATATATTGGTGTTTAAGTAAATTTGGACACAGATGCCTCACTTACAAGAATTTTGATTCAATTTAGGGCACAATAATTCAGTTTTAAATATATGAAAGTTGTGTAATCTCTACATAATTTCCACTAATGTAACCTTTGATTGGTCCACACAATTTACTTTTCTCGACTAGACTTTATCTCTCGCGTATCGTAATTTTAAAATTTGGATATTTTCTCTCCTATGAACAACCTTAACAAAACCAAAAAATGTTAAGATCCTAAGATATTGCTCTCTGTGTGTATGTATATCTATCTATATGTATATATATGAAGAAATTGTAAGCATACACACACACATATACATATATATATATATGTGTGTGTGTGTGTGTGCGTGCTTACAATTTCTTCATATTATGTCAATAACTTCTATTTATTAATTAGTAATTCAAATATTTCCTTATAAGGCGACTTTGTAGAATCGTCTAAATGTCAATTTTTTCCCAAACATGCAAAACATGTGCACTTTTCCTAGTACAAATTAATTCAAACAGTGGCAATTTTCTAATTAATTTTTTTAAACATGGACTCATATTAGTTTATTTTGTTTCATTTGTCACCATCGTGCGATGAGAAACAGTTTAAATGAAATATTGTAGCATTCTGTTATGAATAATGAGTAAAGCGAGATGTTATAGCAATATATTTTCAGTTAAAATAATTTTGATTCAACATCAGGCTCGGTAGTTCATTTTTACGATACTAAAGCTGATTCGTAGAGAGAGTCAATTTGCCAAAAAATGTCAAATATGGAAACCTAACTTCCTCATTAATTGGAAAGCCATGTACAACAATCTCTGCATAATTTCCCCTCATGCAACCTTTGGTTAGCCACACAATTTACTTTTCTTGACTTCACTTTGTGGCGATTGGTTGACCTGGACATTTCAATGACAGATCACCCCCAATTGATCTTCTCGATCAAATAATTCCAAAGCAATTGCTAGAATTTTAGTCACCTCCCTTGAACTCCAGCCAGTGTCTTATCACTTTCGACTCAACCTTGTTGGACTGGCAACTCCCTGAAATACCACTAGCTAATGAGAAGTTGAGATTTACCAATTCACAGAGAGTATTAGAGTTGCTAACTCCACCATGTCAAAATCGTAGTTTCGAAAGAAAGAGCAACCAAAGATGAATTGCATAAATGGGAATCCAAAAATGTTTTTGTTGTGAAATATACGGAAGTTAACATATTACAATTTAAAAAACAAAAAAAGTACGAGAGAATGAAATTACTAGAGAAGTCAATAGGGAACTCTAAAAGCACACAAATGGTTTATGTGATTCAGTTAAAGTGTCAATACTTACTCCATTTGGAGAGTCACAAATGGAGAATCCACTAATCATTAAGAGATCTATAGAGTTATGATGACTCACACACTCAAATGATTCACGGTCCTATATTACACTCCAATAAAATAATTCACGGAGAAATTACCCTGTGACTCCGAAACACTTTTGAAATTATTCAAGGACGTAGATCACATGAACGCCTCAGCCACTTCAAGAAGTCGCAACACACTAACTTCTTTAACTACCATACTCAATCCATAGGCTAAGCTCCCCCAAAATTGCTTCTATGTCAAAATATTTGTTGATGATGTCTAGACAAAGATAGAATTTGAAACATTTTCATGTTTTTTACATGTCCCAATAATCTTTAGTAGATATTGGTATGAGCACAATGACAAAGAATGCAAAATCTTGAGCTGTGTGATTTTTCCACTCTTGTAGAAATTGAAAGAAAAATAATAATTTTCACCAAAAAAAAAGAAAAAAGAAAGAAAGAAAAATAATAGTACTGTCACTTGTGCATGATTTTCGTGGTATAATCCCTGTGGCTGTGTATCGGCACCCATTTTTTCCAAATGCGCCTTTTCTCTAAGAAACTTATGGTCCTTTTAAGTCTCAGTGTCAATCCTTCCTCCTCTATCGTCCTAAAAGCTTGCACTTAATAGACATGAGAATAACCATGTTTCCAAATAGAGTTACAAGTAGAGGTATCAAAATGGGTCATTGATTCATTTTTGGACTCATATTCTAGTTATATGGATTGTATATGGGTCAGAGGCTTTTAAAAACCCAACTAAAAATGGATCAAAGAAGTAAGTCTAATTTAAATGGGTCAAAAATTGTGACCCATTTTTGACCCATTTAAAATATCAAGTGGGTTGGAACCTAAAACCCATTTCTAAATTTTCAACTCAAGCCCCACACAATCTTTCCCTCTTTAACTTTATAAAAATGTTTTTTAATAAAAAATCGAAATTATAATTATTTTTTATATTTCAGTTTTTTTTTTTTTCTTTTTTCTTTTTGTTTTTTCTTTCTTTTTCTTCCTTCCTTAACGAGTGGCCGACAAGGTGACGGCCGGCGATAGGCCAGGTAAGGCTCGAGCTTGCCGGCATTAGGCGAGGCCTATGTAGCACGGACACTCTCCGGAAGCCTTCGTGTCGTGTCCAACATTCCGACACGTGTCCGACACGCTCCAACACGTCCCGACACGCGGTCAACGAGTGTCGAAAAATCCGACACGTGGTCAACTCTCTCCGACACGTTCCGACACGCGAGTCCAGAATTTCGACACGCGATTCCGACACACATGGGGTCAATTTTAAAAATTTCTAATACTTGAGGGGTCAAAATATAAATATACACAAAAGAAGTAATAAAAGAAGTAATAAATTTGCTATAAATATACACGCACGGGGTCAATTTTTTTTTTTCAGTTTTTTTTTTTTATAATTGTTTTAGTTTTTTTAAAAGTCTTTTACTATGAAAGAAGTAATAAAAAATGCTATGTATGATAAATAAATAACTTTAAAAATATCATTTCAGCATTTTTCTTTAAACAATGTTTTTTTCCTCTAAGTTTTATGTATTATTGTAACAAATTAAAATAATGAATGATATTATTTAATATTTTTCGTGTAAATTAATTCTAGGTTATTTTTATTATTATTTATTTATGTATTTATATATAAAAATATATTTAATATATAATGTGTCGGAACGTGTCGAAATTCTCTATTTTTAAGAAATGACGTGTCGGCGTGTCGTATCGTGTCGTGTCGCGTGTCGCGTGTCCGTGTCGGTGCTACATAAGGCGAGGCCACGGCCTCACTAGATTGGCAAGATCAAGCCTTGCCTAACGCCAGCAAAGCCTCGGCTTTGCCGCCAACTAGTGAGACTCAAGCTCACCAACGTCAGGCGGGGCCTTGACCTCACTAGATCGGCGAGATCGAGACCCACTCGACGCCGGCGAGCTCGATCTTGCCTATGCCCAGTCACCAGCCGTTGTCATGGTTGACAACCAGTTGAGGAAGAAGAAAAAAAAAGAGAAAAGAGAAAAAGAAAAAGAAAAAATTATAATTAAAAATTATATTTTTAAAAATAATTAAATATTCGATTTTAAAAAAATTAAAAAGAATTATAAAAAATTTCCATTAAATTTGTATCACATAAAAGTGTCTTAGAAATACTTTTTTTTAATAAAAAAATCATAAAAATGAGCTTTCTTAAATTTAGTTAAAGATTTTTCATATTACAATTTTTAATTACTCAATGGTATATTCACTTCAAACAAGAGAAGCATGTGCATGGTCTAATTCTTTATAAATATTTCAATTTATAGGTTTTTTAAATTTTTTATTTTATTTACTATTTTTAATTTAATTTGAAGTTTTAATCCAATTAGTATATAGTAAAGGTGGGTTTTCCTATCATATTAATAGGTTTTAGCAATACGGGTCCGATCGGGTATGTGTTGGGTATAGGTTAGGTCGGGTATTGGTCACTTGATTTATACTACATGAATATGGGTCAAAACGGGTTAAATGGATCAAATATGGGTCGAATATGGGTCGATCCATTTTTTTAACCTGACCCAAACCTGACCCGACCCACCCATTTGACGGGTCTAATGGCAGGGACATCAACGTAGCCGTTGATGGTTAGCACAAGATTGCTTCAGTTTTTCATGTTGCATTTTCCATTCTTCGCCGCCGTAAGACCGCGTTTCTCGATGAATTGGAATGTGCCATCCATTCAACCGCCTTCCCAGCCCTGATCCTGCGCCGCCGACATCACAGTCGACCAACTCCTACTCTGACAAAGGAATCAACTTATCCGCAGAAATTTCTGCTACCCCGTCCGCGGCGAGGGACGGCTGGAAACGCCCGACAAATTATCGTTTGACAAGCATTGAGGGAGCAATAAAGACGGTCCGAACTATTGTGGATCTACAAATGTTTTTGTTGAATGCTTTCCTCGTGGCCTTGAACCCTTTCATTGTGAGGCCTGTCATTCGGTTCACTCCCTAGCTTGTAAGGCCTGTCGATCGCTCGGTTAAATGAATCAGCGCGCTACGCTCTCTCCTCGAAATCTCGAAACGTCCTTGCCGCTCCTAACCGTCTTTGTAACGCGGCCATTTCCATACCATCCATTGCTCTCGTGCCTGCTGTACATGGGACTGTCGTGCTGGTGCCGGAGGTCGCGGCACGAGGAGGCTTGATAGGCCCAAGCTCCTAAAAGGAAGATCAGCGTGACAAAGGTTGATGAGAGATCGCCGTCTTGCCTCTCACGTCAGAGCTTAATGTCAGTCACGGCCCGACCGCCAACATGGCGACCTTGATGCCAACTGGACATCTACCATCTGTTTCTTTTATAATCTTTTTTCAAAATTCGATGAGCTAGATAGAGGGTGAGCGGATCTTGGAGAAGGGGATGTAGTTTGGATCTTGCATGTGGGAAGATGCATGATCTATCCGAGAATCTAGTGCTTGTTTTGAGCTCTTTATCTGCTGACTCCACGGCAATCGGATTACAGTAAATGAGGTGGTTGGAGCACGATGTGAAGTTTGTCCTGAGCCATGGCTGAAAAGTGAAAAGTTTTGAGACCCAACATGGTTTAAAACTTAATTTGTACTAATACAATATGTTTAAGACTTTCGTGGTAATTTTTCAACCTAAAAATCAATGATTTTCCAGGTAATTGTTTGCCAGAAGATTCGGCAGCTTTCAGGTTTATTAAGGCACAAGTCAAAGCACAAACGAAGCCATTTTGAACACTGATTCTTTGAAAGGGAGGATCTGTTCTTCGGAGTAAAGATTTCATGAATTCTCACATGCTCCTCTTCAATCCTTCATTGCACGCTGGTTGCTAAATTGTTGCATGCGGAATGAGTCGTTTTAAATTTTATGTAATTTGACATGACAGCTTTAAATCGTTCTCGATAATGTATCGGGATAGATGTACCTCGCAAGTTTTTCTTGTTCGTGTTATGAAGCCGTACCCAGTTGAATTTCATCCTAAGTTTCTTCACCAAGAAGATTTTTCAAGTCGGAAGTTCAAACATCACTTCTTAAAAACACACAACTAATACATACAGATGTATATATCTGCAGCATGTCAAGGAGAAGTGAAAAACAAGGCCTTGAACTGAAAAGCTTCACCATATTTACAGTACACACAGATAGGTGGCTTCATTAAAATCTACGCGGTAGGATAAGAGGCCTTCATCGCGATGCCGCAGAGGCCTTCCTTCGCACTGACATCTCTCTGCATCCTTATGTATCCTTCCTCGCCCCATTCCTCGCCCCACGAGTTCTTCACCAGCCAAAATTTGGTGCCATCATCGCTTGTCCCGTATCCAACGGCGGTAACACCATGGTCCAAGTCGGTCCCACAAGCACCAGTGAGCACGCCGCTTGAGTAGAATTGGAACTCGAATCCTCCGGCATCGATGGCCACGGAAACTGGCTGGTTAGCAACTGCCTTTAGCAATGCCTCCTCACTGTTGGCCAGGACGTCTTCATAGCCCTTTATGATCGCGGCACGGTTGGATTCCGATTCAACATTGCATTTGCCGTCAATGCCCTTGTAAGGATAGTTCGTCTCAGTTGTGAGGCCATGCTTCTCAACGAATTGGAATGCGCTGTCCATCCTGCCACCTTCACATCCCTGGTCCTGGCCATCGACGTCGCAGTCGACCAACTCTTGCTCGGAGAGAGAAATCAACTTACCCGTGGTTATTTCATTGATTCCTTCCACAGCTGCCACGGCTGAAAAGGCCCAGCAACATCCTACATTTTTTCAACGGAAACAGGACATTCAAATCAGAACAACAGACATTCGTGGAGAAGATACCATGACAACATTTGGGGTTTCGACAACATCCTCGCTCTAAGGAGGTCGAATAGATTGGCGAAGGCAGTTCGTGAACTAATCTCCATCAACTTACCACATTGGCCTTGTTTCTTGACTGGTGTCACGGCTCCTTTTTCTCTCCAGTCCATGCTAGAAGGCACCGCGGTGATGTTTTCGTACTTGAAAGAAACGGCCTCGGTGGAGCACATGTGTGACTCGAATCGGTTCCTTGCCTTGAATTCTTCATTCGTGAGGTCAACGAACTGATTGACGCCGAGCTTGTAAGGCTTGTCGTTTGCCTGATTGAACAACTCGATACCTCGTACATTCACCTTAAATATCTCGAAACGGCTTTGCTTCTCTTCCACATCCTTGTACACACGCCCGTAACGGGCCATCCATTGTCCATGCATCTCGTACATGGGATCGTCTCGCTGGAGGGTGCGACCGGCGGCTTGATGAGCCCAAGCTCCCAAAAGGAAGACCAAAAGCACCAGAATGAAATATTGGTTTCTAAACGATCCCATAACTTCGCTAGCAATGTCAGGAGTGAAGGAGAAGAGCTAAGTGAATCAGTTTGGGAAGGGAGCACACAGAATCCTAAGATTGAAAATCAAATTTATATTCCTAATGTTTTGGATCGTACAACAAATTTGGAGGTGGATTCATCGACTTGCCCGATAATCTGTCCTGATGGGTACATCAAATTAATCGGATGAATTAGCTTTAATTAAGAGAGGCAGTAATCAATTATCAACGCCAGAGAGGGTGTTGTGAGATAGACTTGGCTTGTGAGATTTCATATCATGGAGTCTTACTTCGTTTCTGTGCGAGGCTTCGATTTAAGCATGTCTTTATCGTCTTTTTGGGCAAATTCGTAGCATGTTCAGTCCCCACAAAAATTTCTCACGTTAAACGAAACAAATGATAACTTTTAAAAAGATTGTCTATCACACTTTTATTAATTTGATCATAAATTTTTTAATTATATTAATTGATCCTTAAGTCTTTTTTTCATTTTATCAATTGAGTCTACAGGCCAAATTTTGTCTAAAAATCGCTAAGGTGAACTACGTGACACAACCTATGTTGACGTAAATGACATTTAATATAATTTTAATATTTTTTGAATTGTTTTATTCATTTTTTCTTTTTCTTTTCTTTTTTTTTCTTTTTCTTTCTTTATTTCCTTTTTTTCCTTCCTCTTCCTCCGGCCAATCATTGAAACTCGGCTGCCTCGTGGAAGGGAAAAAAACAGAAAAGAGAAAAAAATATTAAAATTCAAAAAATATTAAAATATTATTAAAAATTGTCCACCTTAATGCTGACCATACCACTACCACGTAAGCCGATCAACATTCATATTAGTAATATCTAGTCAAAATTACTAAGTGACACCAGACCAAAATAATTAGAATTAAATCGACATCAATAAAAGATTTAAAACTTTTTTGATACTTTTCTCGCAATCTTGATTTGCAGGTTTAGGGACGGTGGATCTTGTAGATAAATTATCGACCTATCATTTATTTGAAGTTGCATGGAAAGTGCAAGACTTCACAAGAGAGAGCCTTTAGCGTCAGCCGAAAGGTTAGGATACCTCGTGTAAAAATAAAAAGGACCTTAAACATTTGGTTAGTGGTGCCAAGCTCAATTTGGTTTCGTACTTTTTGAACAAGGAGATATGGGATTAGTTTTTTTTAAAAAAAAAAAAAAAAAGGAGATATGGGAAAGTTCAACGTTACTTTCCAATCGTACAGCATATAGATGCACTTAATTTACTTCACAAGATGAATATACGTAATAAACACACCAAATAGAAAATCTTTACATCATGTATTAAAAAAATAACAAATTCGTACAAGATTTACATCGAGTTCCAATTTTCTTCGAGTGACATGCGCACAGGAGCTTGTGGGACGCATTCTGACCGTGGCATCGCTGCCACTGGACACGGGACAACCGGGAAGGGGCCAAGTTTTGGCTGTTCAAGAACTCATGGGAAGCAAAGTGGGATGAGGAAAGATTAATAAGGATGCAGAGGAATCTCGATGCTAAGGAAGGCCTTTGTGGTTTAACAATGAAAGCATGCTTAAGCTCCAAATCAAGCTACATATGCAAGCTCAGCGCAAAGATATCTAAAAAATCAAGCTGCATATTCGAAACAGATAGCTTCAATCTTCGCACTACTCGCAGGACATCAAGGCAAGGGATCAGTTCACTTGTTTATAATGACGCCCGTTGAACGACTTCTCTCCATTTTAAGGTAACACCTATTCAACAACTTTAAGGCACAACAACCACGTAGCCCAATGCTAGATAGAACCTACCTAGCCCACCCTCGATATGACTAGATCGATGTCATTATAGCATGACATTTCATCTTAAATCAGGCTAATACAGCTCAGGTTTCCATCCTCTTGTATAAAGAGACTTCTGCTTGTTGAGATCACATCAATGTAAATAAGCAGTATGGAAACAAATGTCGGTCATCTTTGAGCAAAAAGATTATGACGATCGACACATCTAACACGTGAAGAAGTTATTACTCAAAATCAATAGGGCAAAATGGTTCATGATCTGTCATTAGCTCAACAGGCACAAACTTGTCGCGATTCAGACAGGGAAATACAATGGAATAACCCACATCACATAACCTACTTAGATGCACGATACAACTCCCTCAAATACAGTACCACATGCAAAGTTGCGCTTTAGCTTATTCTCAAAGCTTCAATTAGCAGACTGCCTCAACTCAGGTCGGACAAAGTCTGCATTTGCAGGCACAGAGATATCAACTGTAGGTCTCAACTGTGCGCAAACTTCAATTGCTCCATGCACCGGATCTGAGAAGAAGTTGCTGATGAGGTCACGGTTAACTGGGGCACCATTGTCCACAGCAACTAAAGCTTGTTGAGTCAGGATGTAATCAAATCGGGGAGCCCACTTCCTTGACCCAAGACGAGCTGTGGTCGAACAATTGTCGACCATAAAAGAGACTCCACGGGCATGCATGAAGGGGTTCAAAGAATCAACTGATTCTATAACACTCTCATTGATGATCTCAGAGTAGGAGTGTCCTTTCTTCCTCAAGATTTCAATCTGAACAGATATCACACCTCACAAGAGTAAGACACTAAGATGAATAAAGGATCTCCTCTTTAATTACTTTGCTTATGGTTGTAAAACTGTACTAGTAAGGCCTAAAAGAATCTTGATGTGCATGCAGTAGATTAAAGCAAGCCATAGTGCGCATTTCTGTCCAGATGAGAAAATAAAAAAGCTTAAGATGGCTTCTAGCCCACCAAAATAAAAAAATTCGATACAACTAGAGGAGCCTTGAAACTCAGAAACTGAAGAAACTAGCGGGGGAAGTATTCATCTTCCATGAGATTAAGATTACCAAGCCAACCATATTGGCAACAAGATATAAAAAGAGATCCTCACCTGGGCCATCATCAAGGCAACAAAGACACCAGCTGTGAAAGGATATAATGGGCCAAGGTCACCAGCTGGTCTTACTGCTCGCACACGCTCACCCACTTTCCACATGCGGGTCTGATCTATCTTGCCCATCGGGAAAGCAGGTAGACCATCTTTTCCTGAAGAGAAAGGACAAGAAAATCTTAATCTGGAAAATGGATGAGCATCCACTTTATACTTTTGCTCTATCAAATTGAAAGTCAAAATTTATCAAAGTAAAACGTACATAAAAGCGCCGTCCAGCAAGAACAACGCTGCGAATCTCACTACCACTGGCAACATCTTCATAGCACTCATACAAGATGTCCATGCAAGGATAGTACGATGCACTGTATGCCTTCTCAAATTCTTTTTTTCCTTCATCAGACAGTGAATTGTAAACAGCCAACATGCCCTGTTGAGAAAATGACCAGAAAACAAAATTAAACGCATTGACCCAGTAACAGGCCATACACATCTCTATAACAATGGTATCAGTGGCATCCAAGAGTAAGGGAAAATAGAAAGGAGCAGCTATCAAATTTATCACCGAAAAACAACCTTTGTGGAAATGGTCTTCGATATGATGCCCGTTATGCACTCAACGGTATTGTTGTATGCCAGATCTTCACTCATTCCATTTTCAGTGTACCTTCTGAACAGGGATTCCACAACTCCATGAACGGCACCAAGTAAAATGCCTAAGAGCAAGGCAAGCACAAACCAAGCATCATTCGCATACTTGCAACATAGAAATCCATAGAACTGTTATCTGTAATTGTCAATAGATATTTTATTTAGGTCATCCCAATTAAGGAAGCATGGAGCTAAACTCACCACGCTCCCCAAAGATATCACTTTTGTACTCCTGCTCCAAAGTTGTCGCATACTTGCAACATAGAAATCCCAATTTCTTCATCTTGTGCCAATAACTTTGAGAGAAGTCTGTTGAACCTTGCGGAAACGTGATTCAAATATAACTTTCACTATTACAATAATTTCTCACACCACATACAATACTCAGACAACTCTACACAATTTCTCTTACTCATGTGCATACATAGCACACTCTACTCAACACACTCTCAAGACCCCTACACATACACCCACACAACCCCTTTGGACTTCTTACTCACACACTCTTAGTTGGACACACAAATGAGGAGCAAGTTGCTCCTATTTATAGGGTGGAAAGTCGGTGACTTTCTTAACTTTCTACACTATTCTAGAAGTATTATTTTATTATAGCCTAACAACTAGATTTCTATGGAGAAGTCTAGAAGTGGTGCAACTTATGGATTTTGCTAGAAGATTCTAGGAGAACTCTAGGAGAGAGAGAGAGAGAGGCGGTGATCTTCAACAAAGTACAGCCCAAGTGCCAAAACTTGACACGAAGGGACACTTAAGTACCCAAAGTTAGGAAAGTGACACTTAAGTGCCAAAATTGAAGCAAAATTGATCACTTATTTCGTTGAAAAATTGCCACATAAGCGTTTTGGCCGGATTGCCATTTTGCACACTAATGTGGCTAGACAATACAAAAACGACATTGTTTTTGTGTTGACGTGGTAAAAAAATAATATAAAAATTAATTAAATTAATTTTAAAACTAAATTTATTTAAAACATTTACAAGTACAAATACAAATATTAAAAAAAAAAAAAGGAAGGGGGCAGCAGAGGGCTGAGCCCTTGCTGCCGCCGCCATCGGGAAGGGCCGGCAACAGAGAGGGGAGGGTGGGCTGGGGTCACCGACCCCGGCTGACTAGCGATGAGGGCCCACAAGCCCTCGGCCCTAAACTGGGCAAAGGTCGTGGCCCTCGCTCGGTCGGGCCAAGGGCCGCCGCTTGTTGGGGGTTGCCTCAGCAGGCGGCAGCCCTTAGCCCTGCCAGGCAAGGGTCGTCAACCCCCGCCAGATCTGGGTAAGGGCCATGAGCCCTCACCCTCGATTTGGGCGAGGGTCACGGCCTTCGCTCAGATCCAGCGGGGGTCGGCAGCCCCCGCTCAACCAAGCCAAGGGTCGCAACCCTAATCTAGATCGGGGCTGAGGGCTTGTGGGCCCTCGCCACCGATCGGATGGGGTCGCCGGCCCCTAGCCAAGGCTCAACAACAAGGGCTCAACCCTCAACCACCCCTTCCCTTTTTTATAAAATATATATATTTAAATTTTTAATATTTTTTTAATATTTGTATTTTTATTTTTAAATGTTTTAAATAAATTTAGTTTTAAATTTAATTTAATTAATTTTTATATTAATTTTTTACCACGTCAACATCAAAACAATGCCATTTTGCACTTATTTCGCTGGAAAATCGCCATGTCGGCATTTTGGTCGGATTTTGCCAAAGTGGCACTTAATTTGCTCCAGTTTTAGCACTTAAGTGTTATTTTCCTAACTTTTGGCACTTAAGTGTTCCTCCGTGCCAAGTTTTGGCACTCCAGATGTTCGGCACTGCAATAACTTCATTGGATTAATAAATAACTTAAAAAATTTCCTTGTAAGGCAATTTTGTAGAATCCTCTTAACGTCAAATTTTCCCAAACATGCAAAACGTGTGCACTTTTCCGAGTACGAATTAATTCAAACAATGGCAATTGTCTAATTAATTTTTGTAACCATGAACTTAGATTAGTTGATTTCGTTTTGTTTGTCATCATCGTGCAATGATAAACATATTTAAATGATATATTGTAGCATTCTATTATAAATAGTGAGTAAAGCGAGATGCTATGACAACATATTTCGCTTACAAGTACTTTGATTCAAGATCAGGCACCGTAGTTCATTTCTAAGATACTAAAGCTGATTCCTAGAGGATGTCAATTTGCTAAAAATGTCAAATATAGAAACCAAACTTCCTCATTAATTGGAAAGCTATGTACAACAATCTCTGAATAATTTCCATTGATGCAACTTGGTTGTTCCACAATTTACTTTTCTTTGGTTGACTTTGTGGCAATTAGTTGACTTGGACATTTCAATGACAGATGAAACTCCCAACTGATCTTCTCGATCGATAATTCCAAAGCAATCGTTAGAATTTTAGTCGCCTCCCTTAAACTCCGGCCAATGTCTTATCACTTTTGACTCAACCTCTTCGGACTCGCAATTTCCCAAAAGACCGCAGGCTAATGAGAAGTTGAGATTTATTAGTTGCTAACTCCACCATGTCAAAAGGAAAAATCGTCCAATAAATATATTATACTTTTATCAATTCAGTCATAAACCTTTCAATTTTTCTAATTGAATCCTAAACATTTTCACTTTTTACCAATTGAGTCTATCCGATCAATTTTAATCAAAAATTACTAACTGTAGATAGTTGTTCTTGACGTGACAATTTTTAAATAATATTTAATGACATTTTAATAATTTTTTGAGTTTTTTCTGTTTTTTTTTTTTTTTAATGTTTTGGAGAGAAAGCCGGTGAGGGTGGCCGACCGACCCTCACCGGCCCTAAGCGAGGGCGTCCAAACCTTGGCAAGATCTAGCCACTCACCTGGGGTTGGCAAGGGTTGCCAAGCCATCGCCTAACCAGATTTGGTCGACCACTCATTTGCAGCTAGCGAGGGTCGCCAAGCCCTACCTAGCCAAATTTGGCGAGGGCTCGCATGCCCTTGCTTTCATCAATGAGGGTCATCGGCCCTTGCCTATGGCCAATGAGAATCGGCAAAAAATTAATAAAATATTATTAAAAATTGCAATGTCAACTCCAGCTGTTCATGTCAATAATTTTCGGGCAAAATTGGCAAGATATACTCAATTAGCAAAATGTGTAAGGGTTTACGACTCAATTGGCAAAATTGAAAGATTTATGACTAAATTGGCAAAAATACAATAGGTTTAGAATTTTTTGGACAATTTTCTCGTGTCAAAACCGTAGTTGCGAAAGAAAGAGCAATTGCAAATGAGTTGCATAAATGGAAATCTAGAAATGTTTTTGTTGTGAAATATATGAAAGTTAACAGATTTTACAATTTTTTTTTCATTTTTTAAGTATGAGAGGACAAAATTACCAGACAAGTCAATAAGGAACACTAAAGCACACATATAGTTTACATGATTCACTCAAAGTGTTCATACTTACTCCATGTGGAGAGTCAGCAACAAGAATCCACTAATCAGTACAAGATTTATAGAATTATAATCACTCACACATTCAAATATTTCACAATTCTAGATTACGCCCCAATAAATAATTCAAGGAGAAATTACCTCAATATTGTGAAACACTTTTGAAATTATTTTAGGACGTAGACCACATGCATGCCTCGGCCACTTCAAGGAGTCGCGACACACTATGGGCGTGAATGATAACCATTCTTGCTAGAAATTAATTTTTGGAAGAGAAATATATTTTTTATTTCTATTTCGAGATGAGTTTCTAAGCAAAAATACCTATTTGATAATGACACAAAATTTCTACTCTAAAAATAGAAACTCGTTTGATAACGACACAAATTTATTTCCTTTCGAACGGTGGCGGATTGTCGATTGGTTGTGACAGATGGCGATCGGCAATGGCGGCAACCGGTGGCGGGCAACTGGTGGTGGCAACCGACGGCGGGCGACTAGGCAACGGCAGCCGGCGTGGCGAATAGTAGTTAGCAGTGACAAATGGAGGACCGATTGACTAACGATGAGAAGAATTTTTATTTCTCATTTCTCATTTTTGTTCTAGAAATAGAAAAGTAGAAACCCACCCCGTTGGTGGCAAAGATGGTGGAGTTGCATGCTAGCCCCCCGCAAGGCTAGAGTTCAACTCCCCACCTTGTCATTTGCACGACTTACCTGTGGTCAATGGAAGGTGGGTCCTTGCGGGTCGCCTCGGTTTATGCCGTTGACTGTTGGCTATACAGAGTTTCCTGGGTCACCAAAAAAAAATAGAAAAGTTGAAAATTTTTACTTCTGATTTATATTCCAAACCTATTTCTGAAACAAAAATCTATTTCAGAAATAAAAAAAACTGAATAATTTTATCAAACGGATTTCTACTCCAAAAACAAGTCTGAAATAAAAAAATTATTTCCGAAACAGAAATTAGT
Source organism: Eucalyptus shirleyi (assembly GCA_017140165.1). NCBI lineage: Eukaryota > Viridiplantae > Streptophyta > Magnoliopsida > Myrtales > Myrtaceae > Eucalyptus > Eucalyptus shirleyi. Next base: position 16,773,731 of record CM029456.1, on the reverse strand, counting down.
GATTGTGCACCCCCTAACTCATCAACTACCAAAGTCAATGCATAGGTTAAGCTTCCCCAAAAGTCACTTCTATATCTTATAAAGATCTATGTTGATGATGTCAAGATTGAGATAGAATTTGAAACATTTTTATCTTTTTTACATGTCCCAATAATTGCTAGCAGATATTGGTATGAGCACAATAATGAAGATTGTGGAATCTTGTGTTCAGTGATTTCTCCACTCTTGTAGAAATTGAACGAAAAATAAAAGTAGTACTATCACTTGTACGAGATTTTCGTGGCACAATCCCTGTGGCTATCTATTAGCAACCACTTTCTCCAAATGTGTCTTTCCTCTATGAAACTTTTGGTCCCTCTAACTCTGTGTGTCAATATCGGTTGTCCTCCTAAAAGCTCGTATCTAAAAGTTAGGAAGCACCGCTACTTTTTGAAAGCTTTTGTGTCGTGTCGGACCCTCTTCGACACTCTCAAAATAATCAATCAACACGTGTCGGAAAATTCGACACGTAATTAAGTCTCTTGACACTTTTCGATACTCAAGTTTGGAGTTTCGCCACCTGAATTGGAATTCGGACATATGATTTTCACAAGCATAAGTCAATTTTAAAATTTTTTAATAAATGATGAGTCAAAATGTATATATATGTAAAAAAATAAAAAATAATAAAATTAATAAATAAATAAAGAAGAAAAACCTAATTTTCTCTTCCATTCTCTTTCGACTCTCATTTCCCGTGATATACAATTCACATTTCTAGTTTGTTTTTTCTTCTCTTCTGACACCCAAGTCCTGGATTGTGTGTTTTTTTTCTTCAAATTTTATGGATTATTGAAATGGAGTTGAATTTATTAAATCAAAATAATAAATGATATTAACAAATAGTGAATTAATGTTTTTAATATAAATTCATTATAGGCTTTTAGCCTTTTATTATTATTATTATTTATTATTTATAAATTTGAATCAAATTAATTTGATTGAAATAATCATAAAATGACAATTTATCATGTATATATAAAAATATACATTTAATATATAACGTGCCAAAATTCTCTATTTTTTGAAAAATATTGTGTCGATGTGTTCAGCTGTGTCGTGTCACGTGTTGTCTATCGGTGTCAATGCTACTTAGCTTAAAAAAACAGATAATACATGGCAACCATCTTGCAAAATTGAGTTACAAGTGCCCAAAATGGAGGAATGCATGTGCAAAAATATTAACTTAGTCTATATCTATTTTAAAAAAAATTATTTGAAATAACTTTCCTAAAAATAATCACTTTAATTGTTTACAAGAATGAATAAACTATTTTTACCATCCACAAAAATATTGAGACATATATTATTGTTTGATGATGAGACTATTTTTTATTAACTAATTATTTTGAGATATAAGTAATTATTTTATGAAAATATTTTATAAATAATTTATTTTTTGCAATATAAATAGAACCTTAAGCATGGGATTGACGTAACACGCGGCTAATGGTCAAACGATGTGCACGTTGATGTAATGGGAACAACTGGATAAACCCGCGATCACCTTCAACTCGTCTGGTAACTCTTCGGGTTATTAAATTTCCAGTGCATTTTAATTTCCTCATAATTAATTTACTTTTTGCATTTAGGTTTTGTTTTATTTTGGGAAAAATGAATAATTTGGAATACATAATTTATATCGCTCAGAAAAATGATTTAATGAAAAATATTTTCTTGTTCATGAAAATATTTAGTCATTAATTATTGTTAATAACAAAAATATTTTTCTTAACTAATTATTTTACATAATATAAGCAATTCTTTTTTTAAAATAATATTATCTAAATCATTCATTTTACGTGGAATAAATGGAGCTTTCAATTCACATAAATTGCATTCCTATCAAATCCCCACGTCATTCACTGTAGAGTAATATGGATTGCTCTCCATCATTTGAAGTTCTGATGATCTCTGCACATATTGACTTTTCGTCAAATGGTACTATCTTTGTACAATCTTGATCATCCAGAGGTAAAATTCTTGTTTTGAGTATGTTTTCCTAGAGTGGATACCTAAATTTTGGTGATCTGATCATTTTTTTATTATATAGAAAATTATGGATTAATTTTTAATCCCTAAACAAAAACATTGGAATTAAATTGCATAGCATTTAGTTTTAGAAATATTTATTATTTAGTTTATATTTTTTCAGTAAAATACATTAGCATTGGATCAGCGGTGGACAATTTTGAATTTGAAATTTGACAAGTTGAGCCTGAGAAGCCAAAATTTGGCTAGCAATAAGGGAGTATGGTGGCCAAAAATTACATAGGGAAATAGGCCAAAGTAAATTTAATTCAATCTAATTTCAACTGGTAAGAGTTAATTAAATCTAGTCTTGAGCTTAATTCAACCAATTACATTGAAAGGCCTAAGCTAAGCCCGTATAATCGAGGTTTGACCAAAGTTTGCATTATAAATAGAACACTACACCTCACGTGTCGAAGGTTGGTTCACATTCTCTAAACATAGAGAGTAACATTGTTAACACCTAAATTTTGACTAAGTATTACATAGAAAATTATGGATCAACTAACCCTAGGAAAAATGATTTTTCGTATCACCTAAGTATTAGTATTATTTACATTTACTAAGTTTTATTTTCTAGTTTATTTTCCCTTATTTTACCCCATTTTCGGATAATTATATTAAAAAAAGCCTTGGGGGGCTGGGCCTGACCCTAGCCCCTTTTCTCTTTTCCTCATGGGCCCAGGGCCCATCTCCCCCCCCCCCCCCCCAGTTTGCTAACTTCGCGGCCCAGCCCTCTCCTCTTCTTCCTCTTTCCTTCCTCGCTCTGGACACAACGCGCGCAGAAGAAAAGACAGGCGCAGCCGCTCAGGCTACCTACGGCAGAGAAAGGAGGATAGACAGGCGAAGATGAAGGGATGGGACACCGGTTCGGCTAAGAGAGAGGCCGGTCGACGAGCCAAGGACCGGCGGCAAAAGCTCCTCCGTCGACCAGACCCTCCTCGCCTATAAATAGGCAGGTTGTGAGCTCATTGGAGGAGGCAGGCAAGCTCAGAGGACTTCCCCAGAGAGGGGACGCCCGAGAGTAAGCAAGCCGGAGAGATCGGACAGAAAGCGAACGAGAAGCGAAATCTGTGAGTGTGACATCTGTGAGGTCTGAGAGGGATCCGGCCGTGAAAGAGAGAGAGAGTGCAACTGAGAGAGCCGCCGTTGGCCGCCACTTCCGAACCAAAACCGACAATCTGCCACTGCTTCTTGTCCACTTTGAAGCCACGGTAGGTCCCCGTTCGGGCGGTCTTGGTTTTTCCGATTTGAGGTCGGCTTCCCGAGAATCCCGGCTCGTGGGCGCGCGGGGTTGGACAACCATATTTGCCCGAACACATGGCGGCATGTTTTATTTTTTGTTTCCTTCTCGGCTAATTTCAATTTCCTCGCAAAATCTCAACTTTTTGCACTTCGATTCACCTGGAATCCCCACTTCATGCACTTTCTGAGCGCGGTGTGAAAACGTGAAGCGATCTTGATCTCTCTGTCTTCTTAAGTTCAGATGGTCTCGGCAAAAATAGATTTTTCGTCAAATGGTGCTCTCCTTGAATGACCGCGAGCATTCACACGTAAAATTCTGATTTCGTGTGAGTTAAGCAAATCCCTCGCGATGCCGTTTGCATTGAGCAATGAGTCTCTCTCTATCTCCACCGATCCATTACAACCTCCGTCCTTCCCACCAAAACCTACACCTTAAAATTCAGCTCTCATCCTTAATCTTAACGTTTAATTTAATTGGGAGGTTGCTTAAATTGGGCTTGTGACGTGCGCATGCCACGGCGGAAACACAGAATAAGCCTTCTACTTCGCGAAATGAGCACAAATGGAGCATGTGTGTCAAGTGGATCGGATTTTGCAGGGTCAGAAAGAAACTGATAAATGGACTTTGGGTCGGTCTGAGACAGAAAACCAAAGTCTACTATGTCGAGTGAAAAAAGAAACAACAGGGGATTGACTGAGACGACCATGAAATCATATAGGGCAAGTTGGAATTAGCCCAAAATGAGAGATAATGACGGGAGTTGAATGGTTGAATGAGACTACCATGAAATCGTATGATAACCTTGGGTTTCATTTTATGGACCGACCGTGATAATATCATGTATCAACATTGTTGGACCAGCAACTCCTAATCAAGATTTTACCAGTTCTCCAAAAGCCTTAGAGCTGCTAACTCTCCATAACAAAACCGTAGTTGCAAGATAAAGAGTAACAAGAGATGAGTTACATAAGTAGAAACACCGAAATGATTCCTTATCTTCTGCTTCTTTACTCCGTTTCAGGAGTGCTCCTTGACAGTGGAAACTTCATTTTGAGGAAGACTTCCGATGTGTCTATTGCTTGACAGAGTTTCGATCATCCAACTGATACGTGGTTGTCCGGTGCCAAGGTTGGATACAATAAAGTTACGTCCAAAAGGACAGTTTTGGTGGCATGGAGAAATTTACATGATCCAGCTCCCGGGATGTTCTCTGCATTCGCGGGAGTGGAAGGAAGAGCTCAGTATTCGCTATATAAAAGGTCGGAAGCCTACAGGAATAGTGGCGACTGGACTGGTGATGAATTCAGGCATCAGCGCTCAGTAATGGTAGAAACGTGGTATTTTTCTCCTTTTTTTCGAATGAAAATGAGGCCTACTTCATATATTCCTCAGTTGCTCCTTCTAATCTTTCTAGGGTCGTCCTGGAACCAGCGGGGCTGCTCAATCAATTAATATGGGCAAAGCATATCCAGAAATGGAGGGTGCTTTGGACACAGCCAACCCTTGAGTGTGAGATATATCCCTTTTGTGGTGCTTCTTCTAACTGCAATCAGAGCGACGCACTGCCTTGCGATTGCCCGCTTGGATACTTAGATGATCTGAAGCTGGAAGATCGTCTGGGCCTTTGCAAGAGGAGAAATGCGTCAAAATGTAGTGGTGACAGGAAAGATAAATTTTTCGTCATGCCTAATACACACTTGCAAAAAAACTCTGTTTCGTGGTGGAAAACCTCGAAACATGCAGGTTCTTGTGCTTGAGCAACTGTTCTTGCAGTGCTTATGCTTACACTACCAACTGTCTGCTAGGGACGGATGCCAAATTTGTAGTTGAACATTCAGCCGATGATGCAATTTCAAGAGATTGCCATGTCCGGATCGCAGCGTTGGACTCGGAGGAGAGTAAGAAACGGGGGAGACCCACTTCAAATTTCATAACAGCGGTTGGAGTTGTGCCGCAGCTTTTCTCGTGGTCCTTAGCATTTCCCTGGTGGCTTTAAGATGAGACGGCCTGCTTATGCAGTAGACGATCATTTGATGCATTTTGAATATCGAGTTCTGAAGAAGGCAACAAATAACTTCTCTGAGAAAATCGGGGAAGGTGGGTTTAGTTCTATTTTCAGGGGAGCACTGCCAGATTCAACTACCATAGCAGTGAAGAAACTCATGAACCAAAGCCAAAGTAACGAACAGTTCCTTGCAGAAGTTAGAACCATTGGAACAATACAGCATGTCAATGTCGTTCGTCTAATTGTTTTCGTGCAGAAGAGTGAAAAGGTTCCAAGTAAATGAGTACTTGGCAAATGGTTCACTAGCGGCTCATTTGTTTCAGAAGGGCTCCAAATCCCTCGATTGGAAAACCAGATACGGCACCGCCATCCGGATTGCCAAAGGATTGGAGTACCTCCATGAAAGGTGTCGGGATTGCATCATACACTGACATCAAACCAGAGAATATACTGTTAGATTCGGAACTCGAACCACAGACTGCTGATTTCTGCCTTGCGAAACTCATGGGACGGGAAGCCAGCAGCGTCATTACCACCGTGAGGGGAGCCAGAGGGTGCCTCGCTCCAGAATGGATTTCGGGAGGAGCCATCACGTCGAAAGTCGACGTTCTCAGCTATGGAAAGCTGCTCTTTGAGATCATATAGGGAAAGAGAAACATCGAGGAGCTGAACAGTGATATGCGCGATTATCTACCGCTCCAGGTAGCCAATTCGCTAGCCAGAGGAGAAGAAGTCTTGCCACTCGTGAACCGCAGATTGAACGGACAGGTGGAGATGGAAGAATTGTGCAGAGCATGCAAAGTCGCTTGCTGGTGCATTCAAGACAGCGAGCGTGATAGACCAACCATGTCTCAGGTATTTCAGATTTTGGAGGGGATTATGGACCGGTAGTAGAAAAACCTCCAATCCCAAGAACTTTCTCGCGACTTGTAGGAATTAATGAGAGTGCAGCATAAAACAAGGCACTATGTCCCTTCGTAATTTATGGGCATGATGGAGCCCCAATTCATCCTCCAGGGCCATGGACTGGCTGATCTTGAATCTGCATGATGCTTACCAGACTTGTCATCACTAACTCCGATTGGCCAAATGGGAAAGGCAAACCTTCTGGCTCGTCTCTAAAAGAGGAAGCGGAGATTATCCATGTATACAATGAAGAACCTGTCCAGTAGGATTTAATTGCTTTTATGCCATAATTTTCAGATTTGGTTGCGACCTGTGACTTTATAAATTGTGACTTTCGTCAACACTACATACTTGAAGCGATTTTAAACAAACGGAGAAGTAAGCTCCAATGCCATAGCGCATGCAATATGGGCAAGACAAGCTTCAACATAAATCGCTAGACGGGAAATGTTTTGTGCAAATATAACGAACATTTTGAATAGGCAACTTTTGAAAAAATAAAAAGAAAATTGGACAGGAAGCAAACATCAGGTTTTGCTTACAATAGTCTCCAATTTCCCAGTGCACCAACGAGACAAAGACAACTAAAATCATTTAAAAATCAAAACCCAGCTGGCAACGTCCCTTATGCTTTTAATTTTCTTTTACTTTTTTTTTCATAAAAATCATGGGATTTTCATAAAATCGAGAGGCAAAGGGTTTTAAACTTGTGGCATAAGTTCAAGATAACGATGTGGAAGGGATTTAAACCGTCAGAACAGAGACTTGATTTGCAGTAGTTCGGATATAATCGTCGGCTGATCTAGACAAATGGTTTCCTCATAGAGTTTATACGAGCTCATTGCATCTATACAAATGAAAATTTTAGGAGTTCCGAGTCATGAACAAGTTTGGGCATGACCTTTACAGGCTCTGCTTGGACCCCCTACTGGGACGACCATGTGGAACTAAAAATATTGACAAAGCTTGCCCTGTGGACAAGTCTACAATCCAGTCTCACGATTCCATTGAAGAAGGAAAGTGTTCTGTTCTTTCTTTTTAGCTGGGGTTTTATTCGGTGGACTGGATGATGGATAAACCAACAAGCCATCGTTCTTAGTACAGGAGCGTGTGCAATCAACTATAATAGCGAAAAGGTTGGAAGATGTTGCAAAATAAGGTGACAGCCCAGTAGTTTCCTTATATGATAAATCATCATCTAATAAATATGCAATTGATCTACTCTTATCGACATTTCTGATCCCTTAGAGAAGTGGTGAATTACTTGCTCAGTCGGTGATGTTCTTGCTTAGTGTTGTGGCAGACTCGCCAACGGTGTGTAATGTGGCTGAGGTTGGGAAGAACATGAGATTGAGATCCTCGGATGGAAGTGTGCAGAGAAAGCTGATTAAGATTTGAGGCGTCATAGTAGGTGATCAAAATAACGACAAAAAATAAAAATAAAAATTGGTGAATGATTTTGTCAATATTCATTACATGCGACATCACTCACTCGAGGTTAAAGGGTGAGGTTAAAGGGAAAAGAAATATAAAGTAGTCACAAGCCATACTTTATTCTTTTGGACAAGTGTATTTGAAGTCTTAAAACATATCATGAAACGACGCTAAGTTAAAAGTGCAATTAAGTTTTAAAATTTGTCTTGATTAGTTTAATCGAGTACTTCTAAGAGTTTTTCTCATTTTAGTGACGGAAAATACTGAAATGACTTTTTTTAATTAGAGATGATGTTATGTCCACTTTGCAATATTGAATATCTTTGTCTGTGTGTAACGAGACTGGCGCCAAGGCTGGGTTAGGGGGGCGGTGCCACCCCCAACTATGCCGACAACCCTCGTTGAGGTATAGGTGAGGAACACCGGCCTTCGTAGCAACATGGGTCCTTCAGCAGCGTTTCTACATAAACTCTTTCTCCCCAAACGCTCAACATGATGCATCATACACTCAATCCCCAACGGAAATCTCACTGGCACGTCCAACCGGAGAAAAGGTGAGAGTTGCATTGAGAGGAAGAATCTCTTCACGGCCACCAGTAATTAGTCTTTAGATTCGAAAGGCCTTCAATTTGATAAGCGAGCGGCTTTATTATGATGCTTGGAGCTTGTGGAAGTGGCAAGGTATCTCGTTATGCTTGGATTGCATCGAAGGTGAGTCCGTAGAATTGGAAAGCGAGCCCGTGACCACCGCTAATTCGACCAAGCCCAGTCGACTTGGGAAACTTGCCAATGGCATACAACTAACTGGATGGGCTTGAAAATGCCCCGGTGAATTGGAGATTCAACACCTTTGAGACTAAAAGAGCGTAAGGCCTCAACTCTATCACCACCGCGCAAGGGTTGATCAGCCCTTGCGATCTCTACTAGGGTCAGCAGGCCCTCCCCTGTTCATGGTGATGACTAACAATCTTGTCTTGTGGTCGAGCAAGCGTTTTCATCCGGCCTCAGCGGTGCCCTTGCAATGCTTTCCCAGCCATCTCTTTCTCTCAGTTTCCTTTTTTCTTCTTGTCCTCTTAACTTTTGATTTACTTTCTGATGTGACGCACACATGTCTCTAAAATACATAAAAATGTCACATTAACAATTTTCATTATTCAAATTTAATGGAGCTAAGGGAAATCGTCAATCACACCAATTTGATAAATTTCAAGATTTAATTGTGTTTTTTGACAAAGTTAGGGCTGGATTACATTTCAAGTAAATCAAGAATAGTGGATAGTCATGCTCTTGGTGGGAAAAAAGCCATCCCTCCTGTAAATTAAATATGAAGGATTGACACAACAAAAGATAAAAAAAAAAAAAAAAATCCCATTACGTAGTAACAATGAGACTTTTTCTTGATATATGTGTGGACCGCACCTTACTCTAGTCAGAATTTCCTTGAAACGACAAACGCATCATGTGTGAGGCGACGAGCAAAATTGTCGTATCTTCTCCGGTCAAGCTCCATTTTCTGGACTTTGGGCGGCTCTGAGTCATTTGCTCGATCTGGTCTTTTTCAAAGACGACTCCAACCCTTCAACTTCAATCCCGACCCGTCTCGCCAAGTGCGTCCCCTATTTTTTATCGTATAACCAAAAGCCAAACACAAATTTCTCCCCATTGCACAAAAAACTTTGCTAACATAACAGTTTTTGAGTACTATGAAAATAATAATTTATTATGAGTTATAAATTTTCGAAAAAAGTACGTTCTATAATAATTTATAATTATTTGTGATTTGATTTTTTATGATTTAAAACGAACAATTATTCTCATAATATATTGAAGAATGCCCACTCCCTAAATTTAATTTTTGGTCTTCATCAACGGCCTTGCCAAGATCTAGGTAAGGCTAGGGGGCCACAGGCAAAATTTCAATTCGCGTGTCGCTATCCATTTCCGCCATTCTTGACGAAACTTCATCATCTTGTTACAGATAAAGAGGGACGTGGAGACGCAGGGAGACTTCATCAGCTCCCTAATCAAAGAGGTTGAGAGAGCCACGTTCACAGACATCAAGGAGATCCTACCTTTCGTCCAATGGCTCGACGATGAGCTCTCCTATCTAGTAATCGTTCCGCCGCAAGATGGCAGCAATGCTCTGCTTCTTCTTTAGCTTCGGCGATGGCTCTTAAGCAAAGAATTGACTTTTGATTAGGTGGATGAAAGGGCAGTCACCATGGCCTCGCTAGCAGCGGATGATGCCGCCTTTGCTCGTGGCAAAGCCAGGGCGAGGCTGCCAGTGAGGGTGGGCGAGGGCCGTGAACCCCTTGCTAGCCACTGCTGGGTAAGGAAGCCAAAAAGGAAGGAAAAGGAAAAGGAATAAAATAAAAATAAAAAATTAATTGGAAAAAATAAAAAATATATATTATTAAAAAATTGTCACATTAGCGTTTGTTAAATGACCGGCATCTATGTTAGTGTCAATTGACCGAATTTGGCCAGAAAAACTAAATTGACTATTTATAAAAGACTTAGGATCGAATTGGCTTAAAAAAATTTAGAACTGAATTGACACGATTACAATAAATTTATAACTTTTTTGGTAATTTTCTCGCCAAAATAGTCAAATTTAGAAATTCCAGACAAGTTTTCTTCCTAATTAGCAAGAAAGCTATTCATAAAGCAATCCACCACTTCTTATGTTAGTTTCAATGCGTGCGCCACAAGCTGCTTAATGCTACTTATGGAACCTTTAGTGGTTCCACACAATTTACTTTTCTTGACTTGACTTTGTGCTGATTGGTTGGTTGACTTGGTCATTGCAAAGACAGATGACCCAACTGATCTTTTCGATCATCATCAGACAAAGGAACCTTCTCCGAAATGCTACGCGTTTTCTAGTCGAATAATCTAATTGCAAGATTCGAAAGCAACTGCTAGAATTATGGTCACCCACAAGAGAAAGAGCCAGTGTCTTGTCACTTTCGACTCAACCTTCTTGGACGGGCAACTCCCCGAAGACCGCTAGCTATTGTAAAGTCAAGATTTGTCCGTTCAGAGAAAGACTTGAGAGTTGTTAACTCCTCCGTGTCAAAACCACAGTTGCGAAAGAATGAGTAACAAGATATGAGTTGCGTAGGGGGAAATTCAGAAATATTTTCGTTGCAAAATATGTGGAAACTGACAAATCTTGTAATTTGAAAAAAAGCATGACAGGACGAAACTACTAAAGTAGTCAATAAGGAATGCTAAAACACGTATCGAATTTATGTAGTTCCATTTGAGTGCCGACACCTATTACACGTGAAGAGCCTGCATCAGAGAATCCACAAATCATGAATGTATTTATTGAGATAATCGTTACACGTTCAAGTATAAAACATGCCGAACATCAACCTGCTCATACGACCAATTGCATAAGTTTGAAACGGTTTGGTGAATTGGAGAAGCAGCAATGCATGAGACGAAGAACACAAGGCCTCACCACTTGTCACCCCCACGTGAGGGCTGCTTAGCCCGCTCGACAACCTTGCTAGGGTCGATCAACTCATGCCCTGATCTAGGTGAGGCTCCTTTGCCTGCTCACAGTAATTAATATGATTGAGCAGTTGTCGCCCATTGTCAAGCGAGAGTTCCCCTCGCCCCGCTTAATTTTTTGCCTTTTTTATTTTTTAGCATTCAGTTCTTAGAAAAGTGTCTTGTTAAGATTTTCATCACCCAAATTTGATGGAATTAACGAAAATTGTCAATCACACCAATATGATAATTTTTACGATTTGATTGCATAATTTTGAAACTTAAATTTGTAGGATTGACACCTAGAAATCATGCTTTTGGCAGGAGCAAAGCCATTCGTCTTTTTCATTTGCAAATTAAATTTGTAGGATTGACAAAGCATTTCCATCACGTAGCAATAATGAGACTTTCTTGGTAGACGATGTTAACCGAATGTTACGTGGGGGAAAAAGAGAGGTCTCTTCTAGTGAGAATTTCCTCGAAACATCATGAAATGCAAGTGTAGTGCGAAGAACAAATATCTATCTTCTTTGGTGGTGACGTTACTTAAGCTTTCCGATAAAAAAAAAAACCCACTTTGAAAATGAAATTTTCAGCATGCATAATTTTCGGTAGCCTATTGTGATTTTTATGTATATTTCAATACTTCACATATATTTTAGAAAAGGTATGATTGTAATTAGGTCTATATTTTCATAAAAAAAAAAACTTTATCCAACTGTTCTTGTGAATAGTGGGTTACAAGCTGTGAACACCGTTTATATGTTAAATTAACTTTATATAAATATGTGTTATGTCCATATTTAAAACCCACCAATTAGAGGGGTGGTAAGAGAAAAAGATTGTATGATCAAATAAAAAATAATTTATGATTTAGAGCAAAATTATCTCAACCAACAACGACGTGGGCCTTCCAGCGAAATTGACGTAGTACGGTTGACTTGACATTTATCCGCATTATCAATCCAAGCCACACACTTTCCATCGCGTAGTAAGCTCTAATTTCTTGACTTTGGGCGGCTCTTGCCGGGTCATTTCCTTGACTTGGGCTTTTCAAAAGACCTGACTCCTAGTCTTCCAATTCAATCACGGTACGTCTCTCTAATTGCATCCCCTTTTCTGTAGCGCCCCCGCACCAAATAACCAAAGCCAAACAAAAAGCTTTCTGTATTGCATAAGTTCTCTCAACTCAGGTACCAAATGAAGCCCTTCCCATTACTCCTCCTTCTCATAATACAAGGTGGCATTAGTTGCTACGCCAGGAACAATCACCTATGTGTCCCTTCATCATGCGGCGAGGTTGATAATATATACTATCCTTTTCGATTGAAGAATGATCCGAGAAACTGCGGTGATTCGAGGTTCGAGTTTACATGTGAAGATAACCGCACGATACTCTCTTTGCCCGGTGGTCAATATCATGTGAAATTTATACGTCTTTATAGAGATGAAGTTTCCCCTTATTGGGTTTATGGGGATATTGAAGTGGTGGATGTCGGGCTGCGAAAGAGCGACTGTTCCTCCCTTCCTCTCCACCAGTTAACGCGCTATAATTTCACTGCAGACAGTGAATGGTACCCCCTGTTTGGAACCCGCGTGACCATTGTGTCTTGCTCGAAGCAAGTGAGATCTTCTTTATATATCAGCACCGAACCATGTATAGTTACAGAAGGGTATCATTCATACGCCGTCATCTCCGCACAGCCATCGCATATTGAGGATTTTTGCACCATAACCAAGTCAATACTTGCAGCCGAATACTTGAGGTATAAAGTACAGTATCCGGAGAATCGCACAATCTCCTACCACGACATTCACAATGCGATGGCCGACGGGTTTAATCTCACCTACGCGCTGTCGCAGCAGAAGAAAACGTATCAGTTTTGCTTCTTAGGCTTCCGATACCGAGGGACAAAATGCATACCCTACTCCTACTGTAAGTATGCCTTTCCAATTGAGGTTCTTTACCCTATCAATATGCTAATATATGGTTCTAGCTATAGCTCTTGTGCCTTAAAGTGACGGACTGCGATTGAGTGGCATGAAAATCAAAGTAACATATACAAGTGAAGTTTGTAGAACTCCCGACCATCATGATTGAATAAGCAAAACCAAATCAAACGAATTAGCCCTCGAGGGGATTAAGATGGCATGAAAGCAATTGTTTCATTGTGAAATACAATCGTCATTCTTCAAGAGAAAATGACAGTAGCAACCATGTCGCGTGGCGTTTTATTCCTATTCATAGAATGATAGTTGAATCCTGTAGTATAGAACCCATTAAAAATTTTCGTTCATTTTATGAAAAATAACTTTTATGAAAATGTTTTTGGGATTTTCCAACATTCGGTTCATGAAAAATAAACAAATAAAGAAAAATATTTTCCGTCGATAGGATAAAAAAACTTCAAAAGTGGGGAAACTGATTGTTATTTTTTGGAAAGAAGAAATCATTTTCCCCCTCTTTCTTTCACCATCCTTAATTTAATTTAATTTAATTTAATTTATTTAAATTCATTTTTTTTCTTTTTCCTCCTTTATTTTTCTTCTTCTTCAGCACATAGCCACCACAGTGCAGGCCAGCGAACTTGTTCCTCGCCTGTGGCTAGCGTCCGGCCAAGGAAAAGAAGAGAATAAAAGAATAAAAGAAAATAAAAATAAAATATATTTAAAAATTTGAATTTTTTATAAAGAAAAAAGAACAGAAAACATAAGAAATTATCAAAAGGAGTGCACATAAGAAAATTAAATCTTTCATACCAAATGCTAGAAAATATTTTCCATTTTATTTTCAGATTTAAGCTAAACACCAGAAAAATATTGTCATTTTTCTTGGAATTTTTTTTTTTTGGTGAAAGATATTTTCCAAAAATGTCACATTTTCCGTGAAAACGAACAAGTTTATTCTTTTCGACAGAAAAAAAACCTAAGTTTGTGCTAAGACGACATTGGACATCTGGATTGTTACAGAATATAAGAAAAATCGTGTTTACTTCCTTCCAAAAGTTTTTGAATGAGCTCAAAGTACCTAATCTTTCCTCTTATATCAAGTGTTCCCAAAATGGGAGTAAAAGCCCGCCAGAAAGTTAATGGTGTGCTTCCTTGCGGAGGCCAGGATACGTTAATCCTACCTCATAAGTTAATTAAGTATAGTCACAAAAAGTATTAACCGAAATTATGTAAAACATTCAGAATCTCTTGAAAGCAAAATTTGTTGATTTACTATATCTTTAGGTTCAAAGAACACATTAAATATGAGATGGGATGTGTTGAATATTTACTACTATCGATTGTTGAATATAGTATGCAAATGTAACATTAGTTATTATCCTTAGTACATCTTTGCTTCAGATGTTGTTAATACGCACCTAATTTTTTCATTTAACTAGGATAACAATACTTCTTTCCCTGTACTTATTTTTCATTCGTAGCTTAGCTAGTTCTGATTACATGTCTTCGTGAATCTCTTGCTCTGTAGACATATCTTCCTGGGGTACGGCGCTAAATGTTGCACTAAATACAGTTCCCGATGCCGGTTTTATCTTCGGTATGGACGATTCTCTTTTCCTTACATCTGCAAAACACTCACACTATATGTGAAGAAAATTCTTTGTATGTGCTTTCTGACAAATAAAATAAAAACTATGCTCGACGCTAATCATAAGGCAATTTTCTACACAGCTCACTTCTTGGCAGCAAAATTCATACTTGGAGCTCCATGTGTATTGATACTTCTAATCTATAAGTGGATGAGAAGGCACCAAGCAATGGATGCAAACATCGAAGAATTTCTACAAGCTCACAACAACTTTTTGCCCATAAGGTACTCTTACTCAAATATTAAGAAGATCACAAAAAATTTCAAATACAAATTAGGTGAAGGGGGATATGGTTCTGTGTACAAAGGAATGCTTAGAAGTGGCAACGAAGTTGCAGTTAAAATTTTGAATAAACCAAAATCTAATGGCCAAGATTTTATAAGCGAAGTGGCCACAATTGGAAGGATCCACCACGTTAATGTGGTGCAACTTGTTGGTTTTTGTTTCGATTATTCCAAACAAGCTCTTGTCTATGATTTCATGCCGAATGGATCTTTGGATAAGCACATTGTCTATAAGGATGGAGAAGATTCTCTTGATTATAAGAAAATGTATGAGATCTCTCTTGGCATAGCTAGAGGCATAGAGTATCTACATCGGGGATGTGACATGCAAATTCTACACTTTGACATCAAGCCTCACAACATTCTCTTAGACCAAAGTTTCACTCCAAAAGTTTCTGACTTTGGCCTCGCGAGACTTTACCCCTCTGATCGCAACACAGTAACATTGACCGTAGCAAGAGGAACCTTAGGATATATGGCGCCGGAGCTATTCTATAAGGACATTGGTGGCATTTCTTACAAAGCTGATGTTTATAGTTTCGGGATGATGTTGATGGAAATGGCTGGTAGAAGGAGAAATGTAAATGCAAATGCAGAGAATTCGAGTCAAATTTATTTTCCTTTGTGGGTTTATGATCAACTCGGCAAAGAAGAGGAGCTTCAAATGGTAGATGCCACAGAAGAGGAAAGAGAGGCCACGAGGAAGATGATAATTGTTGCTCTTTGGTGCATACAACTGAACCCTAATGATCGACCATCGATGAGCCGAGTCGTTAATATGCTAGAAGGAGAGATCAATGAACTACAAGTTCCCCCAAAACCACTTCTGTATCCAACAGAGACGCCGGTTGATTATGTTGAGACTGAGATTGAACTTGAAACTCTCTCATCTTCTTCAAGTGTTCCAACAATTTCTAGCGGTCACTGGTATGAGCACGATAACAAGATTGCGGAATCTTGTTTGGTGTGATATAGTTTCTAATGTAGAAATTGAATACAAGTGCTATCACTTGTGCTTGATTTACTGGTATAATCCTTAGGGCTATCTATTGGTATAGCACTCATGATATATTGGTGTTTAATAAATTTGGACATAGATGCCTCACTTACAAGAATTTTGATTCAATTTAGGGCACAATAATTCAGTTTTAAATATATGAAAGTTGTGTAATCTCTGCATAATTTCCACTGATGCAACCTTTGATTGGTCCACACAATTTACTTTTCTCGACTAGACTTTATCTCTCACGTATCATAATTTTAAAATTTGGATATTTTCTCTCCTATGAAAAACCTTAACAAAACCAAAAAATGTTAAGATCCTAAGATATTGCTCTGTGTGTATGTATATCTATCTAATATATATATATATATATGTTTACAATTTCTTCATATTGTGTCAATAACTTCTATTTATTAATTAGTAATTCAAATATTTCCTTATAAGGCGACTTTGTAGAATCTTCTAAATGTCAATTTTTTCCCAAACATGCAAAACATGTGCACTTTTCCTAGTACAAATTAATTCAAATAGTGGCAATTATCTAATTAATTTTTTTAAACATGGACTCATATTAGTTGATTTTGTTTCATTTGTCACCATCGTGCGATGAGAAACAGATTTAAGTGAAATATTTTAGCATTCTGTTATGAATAATGAGTAAAGCGAGATGTTATGGCAATATATTTTCGGTTAAAATAATTTTGATTCAACATCAGGCTCGGTAGTTCATTTTTACGATACTAAAGCTGATTCCAACTTGCCAAAAAATGTCAAATATGGAAACCTAACTTCCTCAGTAATTGGAAAGCCATGTACAACAATCTCTGCATAATTTCCATTGATGCAACCTTTGGTTAGCCCACACAATTTACTTTTCTTGACTTCACTTTGTGGCGATTGGTTGACCTGGACATTTCAATGACAGATCACCCCCAATTGATCTTCTCGATCAAATAACTCCAAAGCAATTGCTAGAATTTTAGTCGCCTCCCTTAAACTCCGGCCAGTGTCTTATCACTTTCGACTCAATCTTGTTGGACCAGTAGTTCCCTGAAAGTCCGCTGGCTAATGAGAAGTCGAGATTTATCAATTCACAGAGATTATTAGAGTTGCTAACTTCACCATGTCAAAACTATAGTTTCGAAAGAAAGAGCAACCAAAGATGAATTGCATAAATGGGAATCCAGAAATGTTTCTGTTGTGAAATATATGGAAGTTAACTGAAGTTACAATTTGAAAAAACAAAAAAAGTGCGAGAGAATGAAATTGCTAGAGAAGTCAATAGGGAACTCTAAAAGCACACATACGGTTTATATGATTCAGTCAAAGTGTCAATACTTACTCCATTTGGAGAGTCACAAATAGATAATCCACTAATCATTAAGAGATTATAGAGTTATGATGGCTCACACACTCAAATGTTTCACAGTCCTATATTACACTCCAATAAAATAATCCGTGGAGAAATTACCCCGTGACTCAGAAACACTTTTGAAATTGTTCCAAGACGTAGATCACATGAATGCCTTGAAGAAAATAAGAGGATTCAAGAAAACAACGACCCAAAGATAAATTTCCTAGGAGAAGAATGTTCTTCACTGAAAGCCATAATACACACTGTTATTCTACAGTACATAATGTTATTTATATTAAGAAGACAACTAGATTTCCTATTCTATATTCTGAATATCTAATTTGACAGATTGATAGAATCAATTTATCTGCAATTGGAATAATCGGAATCAAATCATATCTACCACTCTAATCTAATATTCCGATAGCATAATCAAATCATACTCTAATCTAATTTTCCGATGGTTTTCCAATAATATTATAAATCTTATCAGCCTCCCTCAAATTGGGATTAGGTGGAAAACCTAGTCCCAGTTTGTATCGTAGCCTGCAATGATCAAAGTGCGGTAAAGCTTTTGTAAATATGTCAACAAGTTGATGAGTAGCAGGAACATAGCGAACTTCAAGTAACTTGAGAGCGACTCTTTCTCAAACGAAATGAAAACCAATCTCCATGTGCTTTGTCCTTGCATGAAGGACTGGATTTGCTGTCAATGAAATGGTTGAGAGATTATCATCATAAAGCAAAGTCGGCCCCTTGAGTGGAATACCCAAATCTCTCAATACAAAAGAGACCCATGTAAGATCCGCTGTGGTAGAAGCCAAGGCCCTATATTCAGCCTCCGTTGATGATCTTGCCACTGTCGCTTGCCTTTTTGCGGACCATGAAATGATATTTGATCCCAAGAAAGTGCAAAACCCAATTGCTGACCTCCGAGTCTTAGAACAGCTAGCCTAATCAGAGTCCACATACCCGTATAAATTTAGTGCACTTTTAGAGTGAAGATAAAGCCCCAGTTGCTGAGTTCCTTTTACATACCGCAACACCCGTTTTAACAGTTTGAAATCACCATTTGTAGGAGAATGCATTTTTTGACAGATTTGATTTACTGAATAAGAGATGTTCGGTCTTGTAATTGTGAGATATTGAAATCCACCTGCAAGACTTTGAAAAAAGTGAGGATCATGAAAATGTTCCATGTCTTGTACCATTGGATGAGTTTTGATAGGCAATGGGGTCTCAATCGGCTTACTATCTTGTAATTTTGCTTTCTACAACAAATCACCAGCATATTTAGATTGTGTTAAAAATAGATCCGGACCAGTAAACTTGGCTTCAATACCAAGAAAATGGTAAAGTCATCCGAGATCTTTCATAGACAAATTTCTGCTTAAAGCTTCTATTAATTCCCGAAGTAGAGATGGTGAACTGCTGGTCAAAATAATATCATCAACGTATAATAATAATACCAAGGTGTGCTGACCCATGTGAAGAACAAATAACGAAGGATCGGTAGAGCTGCAATGAAATCCCCGTTCCAACAAAAAGTTGCTGAATTTTTCAAATCAAGCTCGCGGAGGTTGTTTTAAGCCATATAATGCCTTCTTAAGTAAACAAACCGAGTTAGGCATCGTAGAACTCACAAAGCCCGGTGGTTGTTCCATAAAAACTATCTCATTTAATGACCCCTGAAGAAACGCGTTCTTCACATCTAGTTGATGGATAAACCATCATTTAACAATTTCCACGGAGAGAACAATTCTCAAGGTTGCCTGTTTAACCACATGACTGAAAGTTTCGATGAAATCAACACCTTCCTCTTGATGGTACCCCTTCGCCACTGATCGTGCTTTCAGTTTATCAAGGTTTTCTTCCACATCCAATTTGGCTTTGAACACCCACTTACATCCGATGATATTCATATCTGAAGATTTTAATACTAGCTCCCATGTTTGATTTAATTTGAGAGCCTCCAATTCATCTATCATAGCTTTCCTCCAACTCGAATGACTTAGTGCTCCTTTAACTGTTTTTGGCTCCTTTAGAATCTCACGGGCTATGGAGAGAATGTACTTCAGATTGGACTTCCTTATTCCAGATTTCAACCTTATTTGCATTGGGTGAGTAGATTGTTGTTGAGTGGATGGAACAGGTAAATCACTCGAGACAGAGACTATTGCTTCTTCATGTGTTTCACAGTCTATGCATGATTCTTGTGAACCCAACTGTGGTTGCTGCACGTTTGTCTCATTAGGTGGCTCATAATTTTGTTGTCCAGAGCTGTTATCATCAAATAGAAATCCCATGCTTGGGTGTTGTGATGTTTTCCCTTCACTCACTATTGTTCCAGATTGTCTAGTAAAGAATTTAATCTCCTATAACCAAGTTTGATGCAACTGTGAATGCCTAGGAAAAACGGTCCCCAATTTATTAGAAAATGGGAATCTCGTCTCATTAATATCACGTGATGACTTACATATACCCTTCCTATTGGCGGATAAAAACATCGATAACCTTTATGTTTTTGACTATACCCAAGAAAAACACAAGGTAATGAGCATGGATCAAACTTTGTTGCACCATATGGTCTAAGGTGTGGATAGCACTCGCACCCAAAGACTCGAAGAAACCCATAGTCAGGCTTTTTACCAAAGAGCTTACTAAACGGACTACGCATTCCCAGCACTGGCGATGGCAGCACATTGATGAGAAATGTGGTAGTCAGAAACGCATCGACCCAATAAATCAACAGCTCGTGCATGATAGAAAGACCCAACTCAACGATGTGCCCATGTTTCCTTTTGGCATTTCCATTATGTTTTGGCATATATGGGCAGGAGACCAGCATTTTAATTCATTTCTCATTCAAATGATTAATAAACTGGCTGCTATTAAATTCACCTCCACTATCGCATTGGAAAGATTTAATTAGACTTTCAAATTGGTTCTCAACAAGATTTTGGAACATGATAAAGATGGAAAAGAACTCATACTTTCTCTTCATTGGATACACCCATGAGAATCATGAAAAACTGTCTATAAAGACTACATAGAATTTAAACTGCTGAAAGATTCTACTGGGGCAGGGCCCCACACATCACAATAGATTTTTTCAAGTGGTTTACTAGCTAGAGACTCCGAAATATTGAAAGGCAACTTACTACTTTTTCCAACCTGCCAACTTTCACATATTCTCTATCACCTTTGTAGATTTGATCTAATTGTTGTTCTCTAGAAACTTTATTATCTGAAAGTTTGAGTGCCCAAGCCAAAGGTGCCAGACTTCACTACTGGCAATCTGCTGTCTTTGAGAGTACCACACCTGTGTTTGTGCCTGATTTACCTGGTAAAGGCCCCCGCATTTCTTTTGCAGATTGATTACTGAATCCATCATATGGTCCTTAATAGATACACCAAGTTCATCAAAGATTAGTGAGTAGGGATAATTGTTAGTTAACTTAGACACTGAAATCAAGTTTTTCTTAATTCCGTGACCACTAAAACCTCATTTAAAGGAAATGAACGTAGTTTAGTAGATAAAGATGTTGAGCCAATATGGGTAATGAGCAAACAAACTCCATTCCCTACCATTACCTTGTCTGAACCATAGTAAGGAGAGAAAGAATTGAGATTACCAGTCGATGATGTGATATGGGCTGTTGCCCCAGAATCTGAGAACCAATCTCCTCCTTGATCATCCTCCAAGTGAAGAGTAGTTAAGGCATTTGGTATCAACTCACTTTGATAAGAATTATAAGGCAAGTTTCTACGCATCTCACTTCCTGACAGCGAAATTCATATTCGGAGCTCCATGTGTGTTGATACTTCTAGTCAATAAGTGGATGAGACGGCACCAAGCATGAACACAAACATCGAAGAATTTCTACGAGCTCACAATAACTTTTTGCCTTTAAAGTACTCTTATTAAGGTATCAAGAAGATTAGAAAAAATTTCAAGCACAAGTTAGGTGAAGGGGGATATGGTTTAGTATATAGAGGAATGCTTAGGAATGGCAATGAAGTTGCAGTAAAGATTTTGAATAAACCAAAATCTAACGGTCAAGATTTTATCAATGAAGTGGCCACAATTGGAAGGATCCACCACGTTAATGTGGTGCGACTTGTTGGTTTTTGCTTTCATTACTCCAAACCAGCTCTCGTTTATGATTTCATGCCAAATGGATCTTTGGATAAGCACATTTTTTTAAGGCCGGTGATAATTCTCTTGAGTATGAGAAAATGTATGAGAACTCTCTTGGCATAGCTAGAGGGAAGAGTACCTACATCATGGATGTGATATGCAAATTCTACATTTTGATATCAAACCTCACAATATTCTCTTAAACTAGAGTTTCACCCCGAAAGTTTCTGACTTTGGACTTGCGAGACCTTATCCCACCGATCATAACATAGTATCATTGACTGCAGCAAGAGGAACCTTGGGATATATGGCACCTGAGTTATTTTATAGGGACATTGGTGGTGTTTCTCATAAAGCTGATGTTTATAGTTTTGGAATGATGTTGATGGAAATGGCCGGTAGAAGGAGAAATGTAAATGCAAATGCAGAGAATTCAAGTCAAATTTATTTTCTTTTGTGGGTTTATGATCAGCTTGGCGAAGAAAAAGATGATGAAATCATAGATGAGACAAAAGAGGAAAGAGAAACAACGAGGAAGATGATAATTGTTGCTCTTTGGTGGATACAATTGAGCCTTAATGATCGACCGTTGATGAGCTGAATCCTTGATATGCTAGAAGGAGAGATCGATGAACTACAACTTCCCCCGAAATCACTTTTTTATCCGATAGAAACACCAGATGATGATGTGGAGACTGAGATTGAACCTGAATCTTCTTCAAATTTTGCCACAATTTCTAGTAGTTATTGGTATGAGCACAATAACAAGAGTGCCGAGTCTTGCTTTGGGTGATGTTTACCCTCTTGTAGAAATTGAATTCAAAATAAAAGTAGTGCTGTCACTTGTACTAGATTCTAATGGTATAATCATCGAAGCTATTTATGGGTACCCACCTTTTTCAAATGTGTTTATCTATTATTTATTTGGATGAGTTAATTTTTAAGAAACTTGTCCTTTTAAGCCTCAGTGTCGATCCGTCCACCGTGGTCCTAAAAGCCCGCACTTAAAATAATTGAGAATACATGGCAAACATGTCTCAATGTAGAGTTACAAGTGCTAAAGATGGAGGAATGCCCCGGGAGAAGAAAATCAACTTAAACATGGAAGTGAAGACAACCATGGAATCATAGAGGCCACAAGTTGGAATTAGTCCAAAAGTAAGGATCATGATAAGGGATTTGAATGGGAAAAATATGTAGCCATAAGTTATACTACTCATACTAAAACTAGTTGACAATATTAGTGTTTAAGTTATTAAGATGCTTATTGAGAGAAAATAAATGATGAGTAAAACACGAGGTTAGACAAGATTAAGAGTGAATAGTTGATACAAGAAATAAATAACTTTTAGACTCCAAAAATAAATCAGGGACGCGATACTGAGAACAAATAGAAATACTTAGGTTGGAAACTAGTTCTAGAGAAAATGACGGGTTTAACTTTCAATATTGAATTGTCAGTTCACTTAATGACGCAAATTGGATTATCATCAATGTCACTGTTTGGATCCAAATTAGGGAAAGGTAGTTCATTTTTCTGGTACTAGAGCTTATTCCTAAAGGTAATCAATTTGCCAAAAAAGTCAAATTTAGAAGTCGCAGATGACTTTCGTTCCTAACTAGTGTCCAGTAATCCACCACTTGTTATCTTAACTTTAATGCGTGTACTACAGACCCTGCATAATTTCCACTGATGGAACCATTGGGATGGTCCGCACAAGTGACATTTCTTAACATGACTTTGTGTTAATAGGTTGACTTGGTCATTTCAATGAAAAGCATTGTCTTGTCACTTTCAACTCAATCTTGTTCGACGGGCAATTCCACAAGAAGTCAAGATTTGTCGATTCATATGAAACCTTAGAGTTGCTAACTCCGCCGTGTCAAAACCGTAGTTGTGAAGGAAAAAGTAACAAGGAGTGAGTTGCAAATATGATTTTGTTGTGAAATATATGGAAGCTGACAAATTTTGTAATTCAAAAAAAAAAAAAAACTACTAGAGAAGTCAATAATGAATGCTAAAGCACACATTGAATTTACATGATTTGATGGAAGTGATAATACTTACTCCACATAAAGAATTAATAGCAGAGAATCCACCAATCACTAAGAAGTTTATAGAATTATAATCGTTCGCATACTCAAGTGTTTCCGTTAAAATAAATCGCAGAGAAAATATCTTGGAACTCCGAAACACTTTTGAAATTATTGGCGAACGTAATTCAATGAATGTCTCAGCCACTTAAAGAAGTCGCGACACACTAGCTCATCAACTACGGCACTCAATTCAGAGGGTCAACTTCCTCAAAACCAATTATGTATTCGATAGATAGAGATGTTAGTTAATGATGTGGATACAAAGATCAAAACATATCTTTGAAGTGTTCCAACAATTTTTAGTAATTCCCTGTCCTAGCACAATAATTAAATTGCGGGATCTTGTTTAGTGTGACGTTTTTCCTTCTTGTAAAAATTGAATGCAAAATAAAGTAGTAAAATCACTTTTACTTGATAGGAGCTAGACAAAGAATTGAAAATACATGGTGAATAGTAGTAAAATACATGACAAAACTACGATAGGAGCTAGACAAATAGTCATATGAGACAAAATGAGATATAGGGTGTTGAGTACAAGTTCTACTATTCTTTTGAAGTGCAATAGGAAGATCAAAAGAAGTAACCTCACAAGGAGTAGCAGAATGATGATTGAGTAGGCAATGTATCGGTGGTCTTAACCTGAGTGTTGATACCAAAACCACCACTGCAGGAAGGAGATGTTAAAGACATATCGTTGTAGAGATCCCACTATCATCACTCAGGTTAAGACCACCGATACATTGCCTACTCAATCATCATTCTGCTACTCCTTGTGAGGTTACTTCTTTTGATCTTCCTATTGCACTTCAAAAGGATAGTAGAACTTGTACTCAACACCCTATATCTCATTTTGTCTCATATGACTATTTGTATCAATGTCAATTTTGCTCCACCTTCTTCTTAAAAGGCTGCAATTCAAAGAATTGAAAATACATGGTGAATACGTTCCAAAATAGAGTTAGAAATGCTCAAAAATCAAGATGAAGGTCTGCGCCTGCAGAAAATAAACTCGAAGCGTGGAAGTGAAGAATGAAGACTACTGACCCGTGGCTAATGCTCGGAAGATGCGCATATTGATACGGGGGAAAGAACGAAACAAACGCATGATCCCCATTGAACTCGTTGGAATAATTAAATAATAAACAATACATTACTCTAACAGCTTAAACTTTTGAAACAATTAGCTGTCATCCCACCAAATCTCACATAAAATCAAAGCTGTCCTCAATTCAAATCTTTTCAGGACCTATTTTCACCATCAATTAAATATGTCTACGCTCAGTACTAGACAAAAAAAAAAAAAGACTTAGCGTAAGGGGAAGTGTTGGAATAATTAAATAATAAATCATGCATTCATCTAATAGCTTAAACTTTTAGAGCAGTTGGTTGTGGTCTCATCAAATCTCACACAACTGTTCCTAAGTTTCATCTTTTTATTTCCTTCACATTTCTTCTTTATTCAAACTTATGTCTTTTCTTCTCGTGTAATTTCAATTTCAGTGTACTTTAATTTCCTCGCAATATATTAACTTTATGGACTTGGATTTTACATGGATTTCCACTCCGTCAAATCCCCTCTTCATCATGCATTGTGCGGGCGAGGTGTGCAGCTGCGGATCACTCTCTATCATCTGTAGTTTGGATTGTCTCGGCATATATTGATTTTTCGTCAAATGGTATCATGTTTGTAAGATCTCGATCATTCATATGTAAAGTTCTTGGTTAAGGCAAGTTCTTCACAATACCGTTTGCATCGAGCAATGAGTCTATCTCCTCACTCATAAAAAGGTTTAACCAGCACAAGACCCGCATAGACAAACTCAGATCGGCACATCTTTCACTTTGATCTTAAGGACAACATAAAAAGGTGATCTTGAGTAATTCAATCATCCTATCCACTTCCTCAATTTGCGCGTAATATCAGAGCATAAAATATGGATTTTACAATAGCAAAAGCTAAATCCTCATTATTTTCCCCTCCGCATGAGTTTCCGTATGAAGCAAACATTTCACCAAACACTGATGTTGATAAGGAACGCAATATCATATTTTTGCACGGTCGTTTCAATTCCTTTACATGCTCTTTAAAGCAAGTAAAAAGGGACAAAACAGAAAGGTCATTCCTTGTACCAGGTCGAAAACTGAAGGCTTTCAATGACTCTAAACGAGTCTCGATTTGGAGAACTTAAAATGGAATGAAATTGCTGCCGAAAGCTAACTCGGGCATGTCTTGATTCTGTAAATGGCAACCTGTGTGCGTTCTAGGAGATTTACTGATTGATACATAGATTAGCATCCAATTACTTGCTTTTATCAGATTTGATGCAGCATTTGTTGAATAACTGATGGGAAAAAGAACAAATCCATTGCGATGATGCAAGTATGGTGAAAATTAATGTGCCCGAGCCAAACCTTTGCAGGAAGAGATTCCCCAGTAGAAACTCCAAACCAAGTAAGAGCAAGGAGGAAGAATATCTAGCTAAACAGCGTTAAACATCATGAACAGCTTCAGAGAAAGTAAAGACGGGGTTCGAATCCAAGTGGCATAAACTTCAAGCCACTAGAGTCGATGTTTGAAAAGGACTACATTAAAGAGGAGACATCTTTAATTGAGGTTCTTCAAGTTCATTTTATCGTTATGTTCATTCCTTTAAATTGATGGGTAATTTTTCATATTTACTTTTACAAACTAGGCCAACTAGTGTGTTTAAAAAGGATTTTAAATTCTCAATATCATAGTTGTCCCCAACTGTTTCAACGCAAAAAGAGTTAAAAGCGTAGGCAGATGATAGATCACTCACGGGTCAAGACGATGAGTAAGCAAAAGGCTTGCTCAATCCTCCCATGCCCGCCAAGCCCGAAATGTAAAGGAGTAAGCTTGGACGGCACACACCCTTCATGAGAAAGTCTAACTCATCCAACTTTAATTAGTCTGCCAAATGTAAACCTTTTGCTATGAGCGGGCTTTGGGCAACTCCGGTCCAACCCGGCTTGGCCTATCTGGTATCCATTTTTACCTGCCCGAAAATGTTGAGTCTAAGTCACGAACATTCTATCCCTATCTTGTCATTATAAGAGGATTTAAATGTTTTTTCTTGCCCCTTCTTCTAAGGGGAAGACAGCAAAAGGCGGAACAACACTTGTGCGCAAGAAAGCCCGAGCCCAAGTTTCTACTTAGGCTAGCTTTTTTTTGGCAAATTTGTTCACTAGAAATAACCATGTCACTCTGGGTCTTTTCCAGATGAAAAAGTCATTCCTTTTGTTTCGTTCAAAATTGATAAAAATAGCTAGTCCTTGTCACGACCAATTTTTCGGGTGTAAACCACTTAGAGTTTGGCTAATGGATTGTTAAGCCTAGACTTAACGCGGACTCTCCCAAGTCCATACCAATTCGCGACTTAGATTCAAGTTCTTAATATGCAATTGATTTTCAATTAGGAGTCTCCACTAATTTATTTTTGATGGGTCGATTAGAAACCCAAGTTTACTCCTACGAACCAGAGATTATGGGTACGGGGACTTAGTTACACTAAATTTCTCTAATGCCCTTTCGATACCATTCTTTTAATTTCGAAAATGTTTTTTTGCAGGCAGCTTGGATTTATTTTAAGTCTATTTTCCTAACATGTAAGGTGATGTAAGGTGATCATGCGGGTACACAATCCACCAATTTAACACCCAGATAAACAATAAATAAATTGCAAAAACTTACCTCAAAGCAACGAGAGCATCTGCAATGTTAAATTAAAATCTACATCAACAACCCTAGATATGGTTTCTAATTAACACGCAATTTCTTTTTTGTGTTTTCACTTAATTAATGAAAATCATGCAATATGCAATGCAATATTAACTAAATGACCTAATTCTAATGTCATGCAATTTCTAATTAAATGGACCTAGCAACAATTATCAAATCTAATTCTATATGACATGCAATGACATTTTTTTTTGTGTTTTTCATAAAAAAATTCATAATTCAAAATCTAACTAAAGTAAGATATTATCCATCTTAAGTTAGGAAATAGACTAATATGAATCCTATCTTAACTCAGAAATTTATCTCGACATGCAATTTAATTCAAGGATATTATCTAACCTAGATACCATCTATACATGCGTTCTAATATAATCAGAAAAGAATCTAATTATTCTATCATGCAATTCTATCTAGGAAATTTATTATAATCTACATGATATGCAAATGCAATCATTTTTGTATTTTCGGGATAAAGCAATTAAAAGATAAACACCAAATCATCCGTGGTCATCAAAGATATTATCCGTTGTTCGATTCTGGAAACGATATCTAATCAAACCTGATTGTTTCGCTAATAAAATCGATAAATTGATCGTAAGCCTTAAAGATCAAGATATCGATTATATTCCCGCTTGATTAATTATTCCTTATTCCATCTAAAGCCTTATAGATCGAATAAAAAATCGTAGTGCGGTTGCGAATTAGGAAATAAATCCTAATTGAAAGTTAGGTCTATCACTCACGGATATGAAACTAGGTAGACATATATTTGGCAATGAAATATCCAAATATGCTAGAAATGTGCACCTTACCTAATTTGATGATATTCTTCCCAAATTTGGACCAAGTGCAATCAGACCAAGATCGCGACCGATTTTTTTGACAGCGAACGGCGGTAAGGTTATGTGCACGACGACGATGCTCCACGGCGGTTGGGGTGCTTGGCAACGTATCGGCTATTCTTCCCTCAAAATCTGTAGCCGCCACCTTCCAACCTCTTCTTGGTCTATTCGCCAGAAACTATTCTTTTGCTTGCATGAAATAAAATTATAACACCTGTAACGTTACTAGCAAATCTGGAAAAACACTTAAAAGAATAAAAGTCCACCAAAATTCTTATGACTCCTCTTTGACCGTAGACTTCGGGGCAAGTGGTGATGTCCAGAGAGCACACTTGCGCATGAATTGGCTTTTGTGGATGAGCCTGGTCAACCATAAACTCCACTGTCCCTCTGCTATGTCCACATATATGTGTCCGTGTGTTGTAGAATGCAAAAGTGGAGAAGACGTTAATATGGAGATGATCAAAATGTGGGATCATCCATGAGACTATGCTTAAATAAATAAATAAATAAATAAAAGACATATGGCGAGATTTTAATCAAAGAAGAAGCCAAGGTGTGAATCGTATATCCCGTTCTGCATGTGTCGTGTTCCCTTCACGTCTCTATGCTGAGCGGGGGTTCATCAGGAAGCAGCAAGCGTCTCATGGGAAAATTGCTGGCGCCAATGTGCTTGGTTCGTCTCAAAGAACACCTAGCTTCGTCAATGGGGGTTAGATCAGATCGGATTTCGCCGAGGAGGGACGCGGCAGCTCTTCGCGTTGTTGATGCTGTGGGAGTTCGGAATTAAAACATACGTCTTCCACTTGAAGCGGCTTTGAAACTAGCGTGTGGCAGCAACAAGGGCACAGCAGCAATCGTGGGGGGCGTGATGGCTAATCCAAATATTGATTTCCGAACTTGAATCTACCAACGTTGGCTTGCGGATTGAGATCGGGGCTCAGCGTGGCAGCGCACGGCTGCAGTCTACGCCATCGGCAATGGCGGGCGTCTCGGCACGGTGCCACGGATGGCGTTGGGAAGCAGCGGGAGGCAGCAACTCAAACTTGGTTCAGCAACAGTAATGGCTCGGGCTTTCGGCGGTGATGGAGATGCTGGCGTCGCGGGCAGCAAGCAGCAGCGTCGTCGTCGGTGTGGGCGTGACGATGGCAAGGCTACTCTCTCTCCCTTCCCAATTGTGGCTTTCAGAAAAGACAAAGAAACTCTATTTCTCTCTTTTTGGTGCCGCCCTCATTCTTCTCACGATATTTCCTCTCAATGTGCCTACTCACGATATCTCTACCCAATAGCCGTG
Source organism: Eucalyptus shirleyi (assembly GCA_017140165.1). NCBI lineage: Eukaryota > Viridiplantae > Streptophyta > Magnoliopsida > Myrtales > Myrtaceae > Eucalyptus > Eucalyptus shirleyi. The sequence goes on along the minus strand of CM029456.1, from coordinate 16,744,195 downwards.
TTTTCAATTGCGTGGCCTCCCCCCCACAATTTACCGTACATGACCCTTTTTATAAGCCCAAAAATTGTATAAAAGAATGGGTTTTAATATCTATTAATATTTCTAGAAAGAGTATTCTATTGGAGGATTAAGTTATTACTCAACAAATTCCCATATTTTTTTTTTGAATGTAATGAGCCTATCCTCTCATCCCTATTCATATTCCTCCAAAAAGATATCAAAACAGATCACTAATCCAAGACCAAAATAATATTTGGAGGACTCTTCGGAGGACTCTTTTAGGGGTATATTTCATTTCTAATTTTGCTTGAGCACGATACCCCTAAATATATTGATAAAATATTTTTCGCATATTCCATCAAGAAAATTCCCCCTTTGTGCAAAATTGCATCTCCCAGTGTATATTACTTATATATGTGAAAAATCTTAACGAAATATAACAAAAAATAAAATTTTCCTAAACTATATGCCATGTGATTATGATTTTTTTATTTTTTATTTAGCAAAAATTAATCCCAAAAATTTAGGTGTCAACAGTCCTCGAGGGAGTTCCGGTGATACGGAGTTTATGCAACCAATAAAACTCCTGGGGAGTTATATATTTGTATATTGATAAGACTAGTCACTATTATTTGAAGTTCGAATGCACCATTGAGAGAGATGAACCCACGTATGAGAGGCGCGAGCAGCGGGTTGCACGGTACAGGCGTATGTACAAGGACGCAGCCAAGAGGCCGAGACGGTACGAGATGTTCAAGGGAAATATTCGACGTATTGAGTCATTTAATCTAGCGAGCAACCAGCCCTACAAGCTCGGTGTCAATCGGTTTGCCTATCTCACCAACACGAGCTCAGGGCCTCGAGGAACGGGTTCAAGGAGATGTATACCACGGAGGCAAAGTCCTCCAGGGACGAGAACGTCTCCGCGGTGCTCTCTTCCATCGGTTGGACGAAAAGGGTAGTCACGCCCATTAAGAACGAAGAAGAATGTGGTAAGCAAGCAATTAATTGCCTACTGAATTGATATTTGTTGGTTGATAACGCTGATGAGCTAAAGAACTACTAATTTCGGTTGAATCTAACATAGCTATTGATTCTTCCAAAACTAACATGAAAATTATGGTATGAATGCATGTTGAAATTGATCCCCTACCATGCAGGATGTTGCTGGGCGTTCTCGGCTGTGGTGGCTGTGGAAGGAATCATGGAAATTACGACGGGCAAGCTAATTGCTCTCTTGGAGTAAGAACTTTGTGGATTGCGACATCCACGGCGAGGACAAAGGTTGCCAAGGCGATTGGATGGATAGCGCCTACCTATTCATCAAGAAGCATGGCTTCGCCAGCGAGGCTCAGTATCCCTACACGGGCACTGACGGCAAATGCAACACGAAAGAGGAAACCAAACGGTCCGCAACGATCAAGGGCTACGAAAACGTCCCCGCCAATAGCGAGGAGGCATTGTTGAAGGCCGTGGCTAATCAGCCGGTCTTCATGGCCATCGATGCCGGAGGTTTCGAGTTTCAAATCTACTCCAGTGGAGTCTTCACGGGAGCTTGTGGGACCGATCTGAACTGTGGGGTTGCCGTGGTCGGATATGAGACGAGCAAGGACGGCACCAAATATTGGCTTGTCAAGAACTCGTGGGGCACAGTGTGGAGCGAGGAAGGCTACGTTAGGATGCAGAGGGGCGTCGACGTCAAGGAAGGCCTTGGCGGCATAGCAATAAGGGCCTCTTATCCATCAGGAAAATTATCAAAAAGACCTAAATATATTGCAACTATGTCAATTTAGTCCTAAACTTATTTTTTTTTTTGCCAATTGAGTTTTAAACATTTTACAGTTGTGTCAATTCAGTTCATCCGACTAAAGTGAGCTGATCGACACTTAAGTTGACAATTTTTTGATAATATTTTATTATATTTGAATTTTTATTAATTTCATTTAATTTCCCTTTTTTTTTATCCTTCCTCCTTTTTGTCTAGTTTGGCTAGTCGTTGGCCTAAGGCAACCTCGCTGGTTAGTGGCAAAGGCGAGCTCGCCCTTGCCCAAATATGGAGAGGGCTCACGTTGCCGTCATTGGGCGAGGTTAGCCTCACCCTCACCAGATCTAGTGGGGGCTCACCTCACCAGTGGCTAGGCGAGCTCACTCTTGTCCAGCAACAACAAGGTGAACCTTGCCACTAGCCGGCAACTAGCCCTTGCCTTTGACTAGTCACCTCGGTCCAACGACTGAACAAAGGAATGAGGAAAAAATTCAAAAAAATAAAAATAATTTGAAAAAAATATTATTAAAATATTGTACATGTTAGCACCGACTAGCCAAATTTGGCTGGATGGATTGAACTGGTACAATTACAATAAATTTACGAATTTTTTGGTAATTTCCCCCATTTGTCTGCATAAGTCTAAATAACTATACAATGTGCACTCGATTAAATTGTGAGTGTGTCACATGTTGTGAAGTCCATAGTTCTGAAATTTCCATTTTGAATTAAACATTTTATGTTCTACTCGTTCAAGAAATTTGGGACCACATTCCGCGATGCTATTATATGCCAAAATGGAATTTATGTGGCATGCTTAATGCTAAGAAAACTATTTCGTCGACTTGATCACCAATCGCTTACTTCGGCAACATAGAATGGTCAAAAATGTAAATGCAAGACTTATTTTAAGTCTCGCAAACATGTGCATCAGGAGTATTAAATATTTGTATTTTACTCACGGGTCTCATTCTATTGCGAGATTAGTCTGACATCGAACTCGGAGCTTTTAGAGGAAATAAACAAGCTCAGTACTTTGCCAGTGATGTAGATATTCTTTTCTTCTCCACAAATTGTGAAAATCATAATTTTCGACAAACAGTGTCAAAAAAGTCAACAAATTCATTTAAGATTTACTTGCATATGAATTTCACGGAATGCTTACCCAAAAAGTGATAAACGTATTGTACAAATGATAATTCAATTCTAACCATTTTAATTTGATCAACTTAATCATAAATGTTACAATGATTTGTTAATGTAGGCCTTGGAGCCAATTTTGGCTGACAACTGCTGAACTAGATACCGGTTGTCGTACGTGAAATGGCCAATGCTAACATAGACAATTATTACAACTTTTTTTATATTTCTAATCTTTTTAAATATTTTTTTGATTTTTTCTTTTACTTATCTTTCTTTTTTTCCTTTATTTTCCTTATTCCTCCACTGATCACCGACAATCAACCCTCGTCAATTGTAGTGAGACTTGGCCCCCACCTACGGTTAGATAATTTGAAAAAAAATGTCCACATCATTATTGGCCGTCTTCCCCATCAATGATCGTAGTCAAAGTTGGCTGGAATGATTACTTTGACAAATCACCAAAAGTTTAAAATTAAATTAGTCAAATTAAAGATTTAGAAATGAATCAGCATTTGTACAATAAGATTAGGACTTTTTGGATAAACTCCTAAATTTCGGTTGATGAAATAAAAGTCTTCAAATCTCAATGAAGGACGAGGATAATCTATAGTTTATCTAAATTAAATCAAAGTCTACCATCTTTTTCAAGCATTTAGAACAAGCAAACTGGGCACATCTAACCGAATATTTTGCTCTATCATGTTGCAACCAAAGCACAAAGTCCAATTTATCAGTCCAGCGAAACAGAAAGAGAGGAACTTTAATGAATCTAATGAGCCGGTCCATCTCAAATCACTCTCTCCGGCACGTAGATGATTACTGCTTCTATTAATCTGGAAAGGATTCATTGAATTTTTTATGCAGCAAGTCGAAGAATCCACAACCAAGTTCATCGCGCGCTCCGAAACTTCGGGACTGTAATTTGAGGGCTGATCATTGGTCACTTTTAACTTTTCATTGCTCTTTAAACATTTGCATCTGCTGGTGAAGTCATGGGATCCTTTAGAAACCAATATTGCCTTCTACTAGGGAGAATTAACAAAAATGTCCTAAATCTATTGCAATTGTGCCAATTCAGTCATAAACTTTTTTTTGTCCAATTTAGTCCTAAACCTTTTATAATTGTGCCAATTCAATCCATCTAGCCAAAATTGGCCAGCTAGTGCTAATGTGGATGTAGGCGGGGGACAGCCGGCCAACGAGGTAATTTTTTAATATTTTTATATTTTTTTTTCGAATTTTTAAATATTTTTTAAATTTTTAAATTTTTTTTTTGGCCTTCTTCTCCCTCCTCTGGCTGGCCGGCGCCGGCTAGAGGTGAGGGCCGGCGAGGTCAGCCTCACCGACCACTGGCGGAGGCAAGCCTTGCCCAGCGACAGCAAGGCGGCCGTCGCCAGATCTGGCGAGGCTTGACCTCGGGTGGCTGGGCGAGGCCGAGCCTCACCAGATCTGGCGATGGCGACCTCGCCATTGCTGGGCGAGGCCGAGCCTCACTAGATCCGGTGAGCTCGGCCCTCACCGGCCACTGGCGAGGTCAAGGCCCCACCGCGTTGCGTGGTGTAGTTGAGGAACCTGCAGAGGAGCTCAATCTCATCCTTGTCAGTCCAGAGGTGCTTGAACAGGGTTTTGGCTAGGGTCACGGCCGGGGAGGGCCACTTGAGCTCGGAGGGGGAGATTGTGCCGACGATCGGGGGATGGGGAGGCAACGGAGGTGGCGGGGGCGGCAATGGCGATGGCGACGGTAGCCTCGCCGGCCACTAGGCGAGGTTGACCCTCGCCCTTGCCAGTGGTCGGCGAGGCGGCCATCGCCAGATCTGGTGAGGCTCGGCCTTGCCCAACCATGGCAAGGTTGAGCCTCGCCAGATCTGGCGATGGCCGCTTCGCTGTCGCTGGGCGAGGCTAGCCTCCACCAGTGGCCGACGGGGCAAGCCTCACCAGTGGCTGGCGAGGCTAACCTGGCCGGCGTCGGCCGGCTAGAGGAAGGAGAAGAAGACCAAAAAAAAAATAAAAAATAAAAAATAAAAAAATATATATTTAAAAATTCGAAAAAAAATTAAAAAATATTAAAAAATTACCTCGCCGGCCGGCTGTGCCCCACCGGCATCCACGTCAGTGCCGATCGGCCAATTTTGGTCAGATGGACTGAATTGGCACAATTATAAAATGTTTAGGACTAAATTAGACAAAAAAAAGGTTTAGGATTGAATTGGCACAATTACAATAGGTTTAGAACTTTTTTGGTAATTCTCTCCCTTCTACTGACATTGATCTTCCCTTTGGAAGCTTGGGCTTGCCAAGCCGTGGGTCGGACCCTCCAGCGAGACGATCCCATGTACAAGGTGCAGGAACAGTGGATGATGCGTTATGGGCGAGTGTACAGGGACATGAACGAGAGGCAAAGCTACTTCGAGATATTCAAGGTGAACATCCAACACATCGAGTCGTTAAATCGAGGAAGTGGCAAACCTTACAAGCTCAGCGCCAATCGGTTTGCCGACCTCACAAATGAAGAATTCAAAGTGAGGAACCGAATCAAGTCGCACATGTGCTCCACCAAGGCCGCCTCTTTCAAGTACGGAAACGTCACGCAGCACCTTCTAGCATGGATTGGAGAAAGAAAGGAGCTGTGACGCCTGTTAAGAACCAAGGCCAATGTGGTAAGTTGATGGAATTTAGTACATGAATGAGCATTATTTGCCTTCGCAAATGCATTCATTTGACATTCTTTGATGCAATATGTTGTTAAAACCCCTAATGTTCTTATAGTTTCTTCTCCAAGAATGTTGTCGTTCTGATTTGATTGTCCTGTTTCCATTGCAAAAATTGTAGGATGCTGTTGGGCTTTTTCAGCCGCGGCGGCTGTGGAAGGAATCGGTGGAATATCCACGGGTAAGTTGATTTCTCTCTCCGAGCAAGAGTTGGTCGACTGCGACGTCGGTGGCCAGGACCAAGGATGTGAAGGTGGCTGGATGGATAGCACGTTCCAGTTCGTCGAGAAACACGGCCTCACAACCAAGACAAACTATCCCTATGTGGGCACGGACGGCAAATGCAATGTCAAATCCGAATCGAACCGCGCTGTGATCATAAAGGCCTATGAAGACGTTCCCGCCAACAGCGAGGACGCATTACTAAAGGCAGTCGCCAGTCAGCCGGTTTCCATGGCCATCGATGCCGAAGGATTCGAGTTCCGATTCTACTCTAGCGGCGTGTTCACTGGAGCTTGAGGGACCGACTTGGACCATGGAGTTACCGTGGTCGGATACGGGACTAGCGACGACGGCACCAAATTTTGGCTGGTGAAGAACTCGTGGGATGAGGAATGGGGCGAGGAAGGATACATAAGGATGCAGAGATGTTAGCGCTAAGGAAGGCCTCTGCTGCATAGCCAGGAAGGCCTCTTACCCTACTGCATAAGTATGAATGAAGTCTCTACATGACGTACAGATTTTCTACCTTGTGTGTTTACTGCATTGGTGTCATCTCGGTAAGTAACTTGAGTTCATGTAAATATTGTGTGATTAGAATGTGATATCGAAATTTCTTATTTCGTATCTCTACTTGTGCAAGAAGTGTGGAACTAAATTGAACTCGGCACCACTAAGTATATGCTTAACGCCCTTTTTCCTTTTGATATCACGAGGTGTCTGAGCGCTTCATCCATCGATAATTTATTTAAGCAAGCTCTCGATTTAGAGGCTCTCTCTTGCTATTAAACTTCCCCTTATCAATTTCATGAGATCCCCTTCACGCAATACTCAAACACAGAACAAGTTCACCGTCATTACATCCGAGATCTCCTTCCCACAATTCAACGTCTCTCTCTCTCTCTCTCTCTCTCTCTCTCTCTCTCTCTCTCTTCAAACTTTTCAAACTATGTAGAATTCAGTTCTTCTTTCAATTGTGATCAAGGTTTTCTTTTTATCTACACATAGGTAACTTCTTTTCATTCAGTTTGAATTCAAGATGAATAATTGACATAATTAGCAGCACCTTCCGCTCTATTGAACAACTAAAAGGAGTCGTTGAAATCAGAAAAGAGCAGCATTAGGGACTATTAGCTTTGTTGGAGAAATCTTTCCAGAATATTTTGAAGCTGACAAAACGTTTCTATCAGTCTAGTCTGGATATTTGCAGATCTTCTGTTTAGAGTCTGAAGACTTTCAGATCACCAGACTCACCACTCAAGACTCAAGACTCAAGACTATTCTCATTGACAATTCTTCTAAATCCAGTGACGAAGGCAATCCAGAGCCGAAGTATTTGGTTGAGGATTTAGTCTTATCCTCTGGAGAAGATCTCTTGGCTGGATTAATATAACAGATTCTTTCATTCGTTATCAAGATTGTTTGAAGATCCAATGGTCGACGAAATATTCTTGAAAGGTTCTATTCTTGGAAACCAAGATCCTGATTGTATGGGCGAACAGGATTGATGGGCTATCGTCAAGTTCCTTTAATAGCTCGAATGATCTTCTTGATTGATTCCGTCCAACGGGTAGATTGGAGGAATTCATTTGGTAAGTGCCAATGGGTATGATGGCATAAAGGAGTATAAAAGGAAGTCGTTCTAGTTGCTTTAGAAAATGATCGATAGAGAAATTCTAGAGTCTGAAGCACCTTGATTATTAGTCGATACATTATGAGTAATATTGTATACATAGAAAGTGTCTATACTTAGTGATACCTTGAGCGAGTGTGGTAGATCATCTACACCAAGAGATCGAGGGAGAACATCGCTGTAACATTTCTTTGTTCATAGTGGAATCCAGCCAATAGGCTGTCAGTGCAGAAGAGTGGACGTAGGCTTGAAATAAGCCGAACCACTATAAACCGCGTGTTCAATTTTCTCTTCCCTTCTCTTAGTCTTACTTTGATTATTGTTGTCTCAAATCTATCAACTGTTTAGTATTGTGAAATTATCGAGAAAAATCTTGCATATACCTATTCACCCCCTCTAGGTACTTATTCTAGCCATATCAATTGGTATCAGAGCTCGTGTACTCACTCTATTTGAAGTGTTTTACTTCAGAGTAAAAGATCCATAGCTAGTATGCTAGCACCAGGGTTGGTGGAAGGGCAAAACAATACCAGACCACCCTACTTTGATGGAAAGGATTACAACATCTGGAAAAACAAGATGAAAGCCTTCCTACGATCAAAGGATCCTCTGGAATGGGACGTTGTAGAAAAAGGAATTACTCCTACAGCTGCATCAGTCTCAGAAAGAGGGAAAGAAACTGTTGAGATCAGCGGAATGACTCAAGAAGAGATTATCAAGAGACAAGCACTCGATGCAAAAGCAATTTACTCTTTATATTGTACTTTGTCACCAACTGAATATAATAGAATATCTTCTCGTGTTACAGCAAAAGAAGTTTGGGATAGATTGCATATCACCTATGAAGGAACAGATCGAGTGAAGGAGACCAGAATTAACATTCTCCTCGGTCAATATGAAGCCTTCAAAATGAAATCAGGAGAATCAATAACTGACATGTTTAGCCGTTTTACAGATATTGTCAATGGTCTTGAGAATCAAGGACAAAAAATTTCTGATCCCATGAAGGTAAACAAGCTACTGCGTGGACTCTCCAAGGATTGGAATCACATAAAGACTTCAATCAGAGAGAAGCAAAGAATTATGCTACTATCTGTCGACGAGCTGATTGGAACTCTTCAGTCTTATAAAGTGGAACGAATCAATGAAGACGAAGATCCAAAAGGTAAGAAATCCATTGCATTAAAATCAAATAATGATTCTGATGATACAGATTCTGAAGATGACATGGATGATGAGGAGCTTGCTTTCATGATAAGAAGATTCAGAAAACTGAATAGAAAAGGAAGAATGTTCAACTCAAGGAAACAAAATTTTCAAAGATAGCAGACCAAGTCTGTTGATGATGAAGAACCAAACAAAGATGTAGTTTGCTTTGAATGTAAGAAAAATGGACACATCAGACCCAACTGTCCTCTTCTAAAGAAGAAGAGAGGAAAAGCTGAAAAGTTTCGAAAAGCTCTCAAAGCCGAAACCTGGAGTGATACAGAGTGTGAAGAAAGTGATAATGAATATGCCAACCTATGTCTGATGGCACATTCAGACTCAGACACAAACTCTGGATTAGACTCAGACAGTGAATTTGAGGTAAGTGATTTTGAAATTCCTGTCAAAGTTTCTAAATAAATTGATGAATTGCATTTTAGTCTTAAGACTTCTCTCAAAAGAATTTCCGAACTTAAAAAGGAAAACTCATCTCTAAAACAAAAGGAAATCGTTTTAGAAGAAAGAGTTAAAAGTTTAGACTTAAATGTCTCTTCTCTTAAAGAAAATAAAGATAATCTTTTGAAAGAAAATTCTCTTTTAAAAACTGATTTATCAAATATTTCAAAGAAATTTTCAATAGGATCTGAAAAACTTGAAAAAATTCTTTCAGCTTAAAGACCTTACTTCAATAAGTCCGGTCTAAGTATGACAGCGGAAACTATTCCCTTAATTGATTTTCCTAAAGTAAAAGAAAGAATTAAGAAAAGACCCCCAAGAGAGGCTTACAAAAATCATTTCAAGAAAGTTTTTGTAAAGTCTGTTGGTCGAAATGCTCTCAGGTGTTCAAAGTGCAAAAGTCCGGATCACTTTGAAAGAGAGTGTCCTATGGTTTGGAAACCTGTTAAAAAAATATGGGCTGATACTGTTTACTTTACTAACACCAAAGGACCTAAGAAAATTTGGGTACCAAAGAAAGCTTGAGACTCTATTTTAAATGCAGGTCTCCGTCAAGAAAAAGGTAAAGTGGTATCTTGATAGTGGATGCTCAAGACACATGATAGGAGACTCAAATTGCTTCATAAAGCTTGTGCAAGTAAATGGTGGAAAAGTTTCATTTGGAGGAAACAACAAAGGAAGTATTGTGGAATTTGGAACTGTGAAAATTGGAAATCTCACAATAAGTAATGTTTCCTTAGTGGAAGGACTCAATTACAATCTTCTCAGCATTAGCCAATTGTGTGACACTGGTTTTAAGATCTTCTTTCAAGAAGGAACATGTTCTGGAACTAGTAAAGACTCTACTCAGTCTTTCATGGGTCGAAGACATGGAAATATATATCTTCTGGATGTGAAACCAGATGAATCGCAATGCCTAATCTCAATTCAAGACGAAGCAAGCTTATGGCACAGAAAGCTTGGTCATGTTAACATGAAGCAATTAGCCAAAATTTCATCAAATCAACTTGTTCGAGGTCTACCCAAATTACCATACCAAAAGTCTAATCCATGCACTCCATGTATTCTGGGGAAGCAGGTAAGAAATTCATTTAAGTCAATAAATCATGTCTCTACTAATCATGTACTACAGTTGTTACATATGGATCTCTTCGGACCAACCAGAACTCAGAGTATTGGAGGTAAGAAATATTGCCTAGTAATTGTGGACAATTACTTCCGCTTTACTTGGGTATATTTCCTTGCAAGTAAGTCCGAATCCTTCTCATATTTTGAAAAATTTGCTAAAAAGGTTCAAAATGAAAAAGGATGTGTTATCTCAAGTATAAGAACAAATCATGGAGGTGAATTTGAAAATCAAGATTTTACAAACTTTTGTGATGAATTTGGCTTTAAGCATGTGTTCTCTTCTCCATACACTCCTCAGCAAAATGGAGTTGTGGAAAGGAAGAATAGATCTCTTCAATAAATGGCTAGAACTCTTTTAATTGAAAGTAAGATTTCTTTACAATTTTGGGCTGAAGCTGTTTCAACAGCATGCTATATAATCAATAGTCTTTTTAAGACCTTCTTTAGAGAAAACCCCTTATGAGTTATTCAAAGGTAAAAAGCCTATTGTTTCATACTTTCATGTGTTCGGTTGCAAATGTTTTATATTGAAAAATGCTAAAGATCGAATTGGTAAGTTTGAAGAAATACCAGATGAAGGCATTTTCCTTGGATATTCTTCATCAAGCAAAGCCTACAGAGTCTACAACAAGAAGAGTCAGTCTGTGGAGGAGTCAATGAATGTCAAATTTCAAGACTCTATGCAAGACAATTCCAGTCAGACTCATCATGAAGAGTCTGAATCTGCTCCAGACACTCCAAAGCTTACAACTCAAGAAGCATCTCAGACTCTGGAAGACCAGCATCAAGCTGTTCGTGAAGATTCAAATAAAGAAAGAGATCATCAATCTGACAAATCAACCAGTAACTGGAAGCATAAGTCCAGTCATCCCAAAGATCTTATCATTGGCGACATCAATGAAGGAATTCGCACCAGATCTAAAAGGCATGAAGAATCTAGTGCTGTGGCTCTCATTTCTAAAATTGAACCAAAGAGCATAGAAGAAGCTTTAACTGATGAAAGCTGGATTGAAGCTATGCAAGAAGAGCTCAGACAGTTCAACATTAATGATGTCTGGGAATTGACATCTAAACCTAAAGGTAAAACTGTTATTTGAGCTAAATGGGTGTTCAGGAACAAGATGAATGAGAAAGGAAAAGTTGTACGAAACAAAGCAAGACTCGTGGCAAAGGGATATACACAAGAAGAAGGAATAGACGTCAAAAGTGCCTTCCTAAATTTCAGGTTATTCCAAATGGACGTCAAAAGTGCCTTCCTAAATGGATTTATCCATGAGGAAGTTTATGTGGAACAACCACCAGGGTTTGAAGACCCAAAGAAGCCAGACTCAGTCTTCAGACTGAAAAAGGCCTTATATGGTTTAAAGCAAGCACCTCGAGCTTAGTACGACAGGCTAAGTAAGTTCTTAATACAGAATGGTTTTGTAAAAAGTAAAGTAGATACTACTTTATTTATCAAAAAGGAAAACAAAAGCTTTTTACTTGTTCAAATATATGTGGATGACATTATTTTTGGATCCTCTAATGAAATTCTGTGCAAGAAATTTTCTAAGTCTATGCAGGATGAGTTTGAAATGAGTATAATGGGAGAGTTAACATTCTTTCTTGGACTTCAAATAAAACAATTGAAGGAAGGAACTTTTATTTATCAAAAAAATATGCTAATGATCTTGTCAAAAGGTTTGGACTGAAAAAAGTGCAAAAAGACCGACATACCAATGTCAAGTTCTTTGAAGATAGACAAAGATGAAGAAGGGAAGAAAGTTGATCAAAAGCTGTACATGAGCATCATTGGTTCACTTCTCTATCTTACTGCTTCTAGACTTGACATTTTGTTGAGTGTTTGCATCTGTGCTAGGTTTCAATCAGATCCAAGAGAATCCCATCTCAGTGCTGCGAAACGTATTATTAAATACGTTGCTTCATCTTCAAGCATCGGTCTTTGGTATCCTAAGAAGGGAGACTTTAATCTTCTGGGATATTTAGACGCAGATCTGGCCGGTTGCAGAGTTGATAGAAAGAGCAATTCGGGAACTTGTCAATTGCTTGGAAGCAGAACAGTGTCTTGGTTTTCAAGGAAACAAAGCACTGTGGCTCTCTCAACAACAGAAGCAGAGTATGTAGCTTTTGGAAGTTGCTGTTCACAAATTCTATGGATAAAACAACAGTTACAAGACTTTGGAATTGAAAACTCAAGCACAGAGATTAGATGTGATAACACCAGCGCAATCAATCTCACCAAAAATCCAATTCTTCACTTAAGAGCAAAGCATATAGAGATTTGACATCATTTCATTCGAGATCATGTTCAAAATGGAGAAATCTCAATTCAATTTGTTGATTCAAAGAGTCAACTAGCGGATATATTCACAAAGCCTTTGGAGAAAAATCAATTTGATTTTATCCGTTCCAGACTCAACATTTTGAAGCTTGAGGAAGTTAAAGTCTAGAGACTATCCAACCCTCAGACTCAGACTCAAATGGCTATCGACTATAAGTTGTTATTATATTCAATCTCGAAAAGGTACGATCATTAGTTCAGTTAATTTATAATTTCCATGAAAAACGGAATCGTGTCTTTTCAAAAAGGATTAACTTATATTTGGCAGTTATCGATTTTAAAAGATGTGTCTGTTCATTTTCCTTGTGCTGATTGGTTATATATATATATATATATATATATATATATATATATATATATATATATATATATACAGTTTTTCTCGATTAAACTTCAAAACCCTAAAAAGGCATTCTCCTCCCAATCCTGTCTCTACTTCGTGTTCATCTTCGAGAAAGTTGTCAACTTTTCTTGGGAAAGTGATTGAAGGAATCTTTCAACGACAAGGAAAGATGTCTTCTTCGAGAAAGTCATCAAGAATCGCGAACAGGGGACCATAGAGAATGAGGAAGGGGCCTACCCACTTCGATCTCACCGAGGAGGAAGATATACTGAGTCAGTAACAGAGCCCGATTCGCTCTCCTCCACGTCAATCTTCACCATCTATCCCACAAGGTGTGGGTCATCAACTGGAGGAAGAAATAATCGAGGACGTAGACCTCGTAAGAGTCCAAAAACCCGCTTTTATTTATAAGCTCTATCGTGCGTTGAAAAGCATTGGGTCTCCACTGAATGTCGTAAATGAATTTCTTAAAGATAAGAATTATGGGAATGAGTATATTTTTCTACGGAAAATGGAGGATTTTGGAGTTGCTCCCAAAGGAAAGGCTGAGGAAGCACTTGCGAACATTCCAAGTGACCCTCGTGTACTGGGACAGAATCCGACTGACGGGAACGATGATGATAAGATGTTCCATGAATTCCAACCTAGAATGGGTATTGCAGCAAAGGTGAAGGGAAATCGGATGGATTTGTTCAAATCGAAGGATCAGGAGAATCTGTTTTTCAGACTGTTGAAAAGAGGGGTGATAAACCCTAGGAGTGTTGATTTCGACTTCTTGGATGCCATCAGTGTGAACTTAAGTGAGAAGTTCAATCTGCTTCAACTTGAGCAATTTTGCTCCGATACCACAGACGGTTATGCACAATTGACAGCATACTTCTATTCGAATCTCAGCTTTTTAGATGCGAATAGAATATCCTTCAGTGTTCGAGACCAAGTCTATGTGGTAGATGTGGACATGTTGGCAGATATAATTGGAGTTGAAAGAGGACGCTATCAACCGATCAAAGTTTCGATTGCTCGTACCACACTGGAGCTTGTCAAAGACAGGGATACAGACAAAAGAATTACCTATTCAAGGATGAGTGCCATCAACATCGTGCTTCACAATATTGTGATCAACTGTCTCAGGCTAAAGTCTACATCAAAGACTGACGTGTCTAACTCCAAGGCGAAATTGATGTACGCAATCAATTTTGGGAAGAAGTTCTCCTCCCTCACACCATTCTCTTTCACATGTACAGAGCAATGGTGAAGGACAAGGGCCAATTGCCTTACGCAGGTCTTGTGAACAAGATCTTCAGACACTTGAACATTGAGCCTCCACATACTCTTTGTGTTCGACCATGCGACAAAATGGTGGTGGGTTTGAAAATGCTGATAAAAATGCGTCTGAAAGAGCTTAGCAAGGCAATGGAGAAGTTCAAAGTGAAGACTCCAGCATCTTCTGCATCAAAGAGAAAAGGGAAGGAGCCCATGAGTGCTCCATCCAAAAAGAAAAGAACTCTTATCTTGGAGGATGAAGATGAAGAGGAAGATCTCTCTATTCCTGCATTGAAGAGAACCAGACGTTCTGTACCAGAATCAACAGAACAGAGAAAAGAAGAGGGACAAGCAAATAACAGAGAAGCAGAAGAGCAACAAGAGAAAGAGAAAGAGGTTGAAGAAGAAGAAGAAGAAGAAGCAGTGAAAGAAAAGTCTGCAGATGAAGCAGGAGAGAAAGGGAATCAAGGCGCTGAAGAGCATGATCATCACTCTTCCCCAATTGAGGTCTTAGAGACAGGGGGAGATGGCAAGCAAGGAAGGACTACACTACATGCTGTTCACAATGAAGGTGTGAGTCGCTCACCAGCAAATCCAGAAGATTTTCAGGCTTCTCAAATGCCTGAGAAAGGACATGATACGTCAACACCAAATTTGCTCGATGTCACTGAAGCTCCATCGTCTGACTTCACTCCATCTGAGAGAGCAAATGCAATCACACAGACGGATAATTCAGCAGATTTTCGTAGTATCCTTGATGTTCTTCTGGAAATGCGTGGTCAAATATATGCTCTGGACTGTGAACTTCAAGTCCTGAAAAATGCTGGACAAGCATCTTTTACTACCTTAGCAAATCAAATGAAAGACCTCGCTCTTCAAATTCAAGCCAATGCCAAAGGAGAAGAGGTGGCTCATCTACGGGAAAACTTGAAGAGGCTGGAAGGCATCGTACAGTCGATGGGAGATTTCCAGATCGTGCGCATTCCCAAGCAGAATTGACTCTTTTCTCACCTTTTTAATGATGACAAAAAGGGGGAGAATTGCAATTTGAACTCAACTCTACTCAACTCTCTTTAAAACTTTGACTTTAAATTTCTTTTTGTGTGTTTGAATGTTTTTGAGTATGACTTGGGTGTGAACTTAAATTTGGCTGATTTGGATGTGGAGTTTGATGCTTGACTATTTGCATTTATATCAAGTATTGCTATATGGTTTTACTCATGAAAGACTAACCGATTTTCTGTGGATGCAGAGTCTAGTTGTTGATTTTATTAATCTTTATGAGATAGCCATATTGCTTGAGTAATGTTTTGCAGGTCAAAGTTGTTCAAATCTACAGGAAAGTTTTGTTACCATCAAAAAGGGGGAGATTGTTGGAGAAATCTTTCCAGAATATTTTGAAACTGACAAAATGTTTCTATCAGTCTAGTCTGGATATTTGCAGACCTTCTATTTAGAGTCTAAAGACTTTCAGATCACCAGACTCAGCACTCAAGACTCAAGACTTAAGACTATTCTCATTGACAATTCTTCTAAATCCAGTGACGAAGGCAATCCAGAGCCGAAGTATTTGGTTGAGGATTTAGTCTTATCCTCTGGAGAAGATCTCTTGGCTGGATTAATATAACGGATTCTTTCATTCGTTATCAAGATCGTTTGAAGATCCGATGGTCGACGAAATATTCTTGGAAGGTTCTATTCTTGGAAACCAAGATCCTGATTGTATGGGCGAATAGGATTGATGGGCTATCGTCAAGTTCCTTTAATAGCTCGAATGATCTTCTTGATTGATTCCATCCAACGGGTAGATTGGAGGAATTCCTTTAGTAAGTGCCAACGGGTATGATGGCATAAAGGACTATAAAAGGAAGTCGTTCTAGTTGTTTTAGAAAATGATCGATAGAGAAATTCCAAAGTCTGAAGCACCTTAATTATTAGTCGATACATTCTGAGCAATATTGTATACACAGAGAGTGTCTATACTTAGTGATACCTTGAGCGAGTGTGGTAGATCATCTACACCAAGAGATCAATGGAGAACATCGTTGTAACATCTCTTTGTTCATAGTGGAATCCAGCTAATAGACTGTTAGTGCAAAAGAGTGGACGTATGCTTGAAATAAGCCGAACCACTATAAACCGCTTGTTCAATTTTCTCTTCCCTTCTCTCAGTCTTACTTTGATTATTGTTTATCTCAAATCTATCAACTGTCTAGTATTGTGAAATTATCGAGAAAAATCTTGCATATACCTATTCACCCCCTCTAGGTACTTATTCTAGCCATATCAAGCTTCCCATCCTGAATCATCTTTTCTAGCTACAGATTAAGCCATCGCGGATGTTAGATTTCGAGGACAATCGGCAAGCCATCCATTTCAGGTCGTGGTTGGATTGTCTGCTTTCAGCGGCGAGCGAAGAGCGACCTCGGTGAAATCGCTCATTGCGGATGGTACGTATTGAGGGTTTTTCCAGCTTTAGAGACCGGTTTGGCCATCCCTCTTTTGAGTATAAGTTTAAGATGTTATTGTTTCCTTTTATCTGTACTACTCCAACTCTTAAATTACTCTCGGACTTCTGTCCTCCCTCTTTGCATAACATGAGAGTCGAACCCCATACTTGAAACTAAACGTCCTTATCGCCAATACTTAAGAAGGTGGGAAATCGAACTCTTGAATTCACTTTTACTAATTCAATCCTAAAACTTTAGTCTTGAACATTTTCAAACTTTATCAATTGAGTCTTTCCGGTTAATTTTGACCGGAAATCGCTAATATAAATGCCAACCGTGCCACTAACGTAGGACAACCGACGTTCTTGTCGGTAATTTCCAATTAAAATTGTTTAAAAAAATTATATTGGCCAATCGTAAAAAAACTTTAGGCTAAATTGGTCAAATTAAAAAGTTTAAGATTGAAATAACGTCCCTACTGTGAATTTACAAGTCTTCTAGTAATTATCCCTTTTAACTTTGTATGTCGCAAAAATCCTTCAACCTACAAATCGACTATAAATGCACGAAGGGCTATCTATGGGCACATGTGGAAATAGTTTTTTTCCCTCGACAGTAAATTAGAAATAATTTCATTATATTTTTTTGAGACTAAGTAGAGGTGGAGAAGCAAGACACTCAAGCAGCCTAATCCCCCATTCCGCCGTTTTAAATACTCACATGCACGCCCATGCAAATCCAGCGCGAAAGGTCATCGTCTGTAGTTTTGTACTGATCAGATTTGACGTCATGCTGCGAATTTGGCCAAGAACGAGCGATAAGAACACGTTACTACCGAAGCAGATAGTCCTATGTGTCAGCCCACGAACAGAAACTTTGAGCTTTCCGTGACATGAATCTCACGAGCCGAGTCCATCGCAGAACATTCCCTCCGGCAGGCAAATGGAAACGAATTCAAATCTAATCTGATGTGCCCATCAGGACGGATTATCAGTCAAGTTGATGAATCCACCGCTCAAATTCTTTATACGGGTCCAAGACATGAGGACTATAAATCTGAGGTGCGAATCTAGGACTTTGTGTGCTCACAAACTTTTCTCCCTTAGCTCTTCTCCATTTTTTACTCCCAACATTCCTTAAGAAGCCATGGCATCGTTGAGAAACCAATGCTGCATCCTAGTGACTCTGATCTTCCTTTTGGGAGCTTGGGCTTGCCAAGCCGCAGGTCGCACCCTCCAGCAAGACAATCCCATGTACGAGATGCACAAACATTGGATGGCTCGTTACAGGTGTGTGTACAAGGACATGGACGAGAGGCAGAGCCGTTCCCAGATATTCAAGGCAAACACACGACGGATTGAGTCTTTTAATCGGGGAAGTGGCAAGCCTTACAAGCTAAGCGTCAATCAGTTTGCCGACCTCACGAATGAAGAATTCAAGGCGAGGAACCGATTCAAGTCACACATGTGCTCTGCCGAGGCCGCGTCCTTCAAGTACGGAAATGGCACCGTGGTGCCTTCCAGCATGGATTGGAGAAAGAAAGGAGCCGTGACCCCTGTTAAGAACCAAGGCCAATGTGGTAAACTGATCGAATCTATTGATGCTATTTGACATTTGTTGAGTCAATGTGTAGTCAAACTGCCTATTATTCTTATGGCAGCTCCAACAATATTCATGTTTTAACTCGATTTCCATTAATATGTAGGATGTTGTTGGGCTTTTTCAGCCGTGGCAGCGGTGGAAGGAGTCCGTGAAATAACCACAGGTAAGTTGATTTCCCTTTCCGAGCAAGAGTTGGTTGACTACGACGTCCGCAGCCAGGACCAAGGATGCGAAGGCGGTTGGATGGATAGCGCGTTCCAATTCGTCGAGAATCACGGCCTCACTACTGAGATGAATTACCCTTACACGGGCACGGACGGTAAGTGCAAAGCAAAACGGGAATCCAACCGTGCCGTGACCATAAAGGGATACGAAGACGTTCCTGCCAATAGCGAGGAGGCGTTGCTGAAAGCCGTCGCTAACCAGCCGGTTTCTGTGGCCATCGACGCCGGAGGATTTGAGTTCCAATTCTACTCCAGCGGTGTGTTCACAGCAGCCTGTGGGACAGATTTGGACCATTGTGTCACCGCGGTCGGGTACGAGACCAGCGACGACGGTACCAAGTATTGGCTGGTGAAGAACTCGTGGGGCGCGGAATGGGGGGAGGAAGGGTACATAAGGATGTAGAGAGATGTTACCGCTAAGTAAGGCCTCTGCGGCATAGCAATGAAGGCATCTTATCCTACTGCATGAGTCTGAATTCACTACACCGAGGTGAGCTCGTGCGATGTAAAGACCCAAGATTTCCCGCTTTCTATGTTTATTGCGTACAGTGTCTGGCTGCTTGTAAATTTCACATGTATGTGTGATTAGAAGGTAATAATACTATGAAATTTCCTATTTGAAAATCTCTAATTATTTGAGAATTTTGGAACCAAATTCAACTAAGCACCTAAGTTTAGTATTCATACCAAATCGTACTTGGGTGTGTGTCGTTGTCCGTGCAAAATTGGAAAAATTATCAAAACAGTCCTAAACTTATTATAATCTTTCCAATTCAGTCTTAAACCTTTTTTTGGGATGCCAATTTAGTTCTAAACGTACAATTATATCAATTCAATCCATTTGACCAATTTTAGCCGACCAGTACTAACTGTCTAGTTAATGCTAACATGGACAATATTTTAATAATATTTTATTTTTTCAAATTTTTTTATTAATCTTTTTACATTTTCATTTTCTTTCTCTCTCTCTCTTTGTGTTTTCCTCCTTCTTCCTCCTGCCTCCTTCCTCTGGCTGATAGTGACAAGCATTGGTGAGGTTAGCCTTGCTGGCCAATGGTGAGGCTCACCCTCGCTGGCTACTAGCAAGGGTGAGCCTCAGCTAATGATGACGAGGCTGCCTTTGCCATGGCTAGGCATGTCACGCCCCGAACTTCAAGCGCGCCAACATCTCACCATGGTCATGCAAATGCGACATTCCCAGGCAGTGTCGCCAACCTCATTCATTTATTATTGCACAAGCGGAACGTATTACAAAGCTGTCGCGACCTAAATTTCGGGTGAACCACCTAAAATTTGGCTAATGGATTATTAAGCCTAGACTCAACTCAGGCTCTCCCAAGCCCATACCAATTCGCGACTTAAGTTCAAGTTCTTAACATGCAGATATATTTTATCTAGGAGTCGCCACTAATCTATTTTTGGTGGGTCGATTAGAAATAATTAAACATGCAATTCAAATTAATGAAATGAAAATCTAACATCCTAAATTCATGTCTTTGATATTTTTTTTTTAATTTCGAAAATTCAGAATAAATAAAATGCTTAATCTAAATATGTAAATTACCCTAAAGCATGCAATATTCTAATTCAAACACACTTCAAGATAAATAAAACTACCAGGACAAAACAGATCATCGAAAATCATCAAAAATATCACATATCGTTCAGATCAAGGGGTAATATTTCGCTGATAAAATCGAAAAATTGATCTTAAGCCTTAAAGATCAAAATATCAATTTTATTCCTGCTTAATTAATTATTTCATCTAAAACCTTATAGATGAAATAAAAAACCTTGGCGCGGTTGCGAATCGGATGATATGTTGGAATTTCCAATCATATACTAAAGACTAATTATACTAAAAAACAAGATAAAGTAAAATAAAATAAATAAAATAAACTAAAGAAAACTACCTAATGTGGTTTCTTTTTTTTCTTTTTTTTTTTTTAAAAATTGAGCTTGGCAGCCATGGGGGCCGGCCAAGGGTGGCTAATCGGAGGTCTGGTAGGGGCGTCACGGTCGGAGCTCCGGCGAAGCTGGGCGGCGACGGGGGGGAGCTCCGGCATCTGGATTTCGGCTTGGCAGCAGCTGCAACTTCGCGGGCAGAGGAGGGGCGACAGAGCTGGAGCGCGAATCGTGGACCGCAAGTCGTCGGGTCGTGGGCTTCAAACGGTGGAACGCCGCAGGGACGGTAGGAGGCCTCGAGCAACTGGTGCGACGGCATCGAGTTCGCGGGTCGTCCGAGGCAAGGCGGAGGCGTCAGGCTCTGGTAGTGCAGCAGTAGGGATGCGCGGCGCTCAAGCGGAGGGGAGCCGGAGCATCGCAGCAGTGAGCACAGAGCTGCTGTGGAATCGTCGCACAGAGGATGAGGCGTTAGAGCAGCGACGGCAGGGTGCGGCGCTGGCTACAGGCGCCGGGTGGAGGCCAGCGACGGGTGTTGTGGGTGTCGAGCACTGGGCGCAGTAGCAGGGGGACTGCGCAAATGTCAGGCGCTTGGCAGAGAGAAGCAGCTACAACGGCATTGGGCTTTGGTGGTGCAAGCGCAGGCGAGCGCGGCAGCGATAGCGAGCGCAGCGTCGACGGGTACGGAGAGAGGCGTCGAGTGTGAGCGTCAGCAACAACGCGGTGGTGGTGCTGCGGGTCAGTGGCGGAGGTCAGGTGCAGGCGTCGTTAAGGGCAGTCGGAAGGCTGGGGGCGCGGCGGACGGAGACTGGCAGGGCGCGAGCGTCCGCGCAAGGAAGACAAACAGTAACCTATTTTTCTTTTTCTTTTTCTTTTTCTTTTTCTTTTCTCTCACCTCACGTCACTCACCAATCTTCTCTCTCCTCTTTCTCTGTTCTGCAGCTGACTTTTCCCTTTTCTTGTCAGGGAAAGAAAAGGGAAAAGACCTTCTCTTTGACCAAGGCAGACGGGGCCTTCTTCTCACGCCGATTTTTCTTCGAATTCGCTCTTGAATTTTTCTAAAACTTTTTTGCTCTCAATTTTCGAAAAATCTCTCTCCGAATTCCTCTTTGGCTCACGAAAATTATGGCTCCTTTTATAGTGATTTTCAGATGGCCATTTTTATAGCAACTTTCGACTTTCCATCTTCTGTTGCATTAAATCAAGCCTGCAAATCGGAACGTGATTTCACAATCAACTCGATCCTGCTCAGATTTCTTCCATTTTGCAAAATTCTTGCCTCTTATTCGCTTGATTTTTAAATTGCTTCTACATTTAACGAAATCCGAATGATCATCAGAATTTCAAATTTCCATGCATAATCAATTAAATAAATTTCCCCCATTTTTTTTTCCATTTTTTCCTTTTATTTGTTCTAATGCAATTGTTATTTTCCTTATTTTCCTAGATTTGCTAAAAATAGGTGTCAACAAAAACCCCTGACAATGAAATACGGGATAGAAAAGTAGGAAGCAGAACATCAACATAACACTTTCATAACTCAACAGAATTACAAACAGAGGTCTACGGCCAAAAGTCTACAAAAGACCGGCTCTTAAAAAGAAACTGTCCTACAACCTACAAGTCGAGCATATTCTCCAATCCTTATGACTTCACCTCTGCAACTCCTCAAGGCCAAGCAAAGATATCTGGCCATTCTGTCCACCAGGGACCTGAAATTTTAATCCCACAACCAGGATGAGGCATTGTCTCAGCAAGTTCAACCCCCTAAACCCCTATTAGAAAGAAAATACGCCCAAGAGTAGCCTAACCACATCACATAGAGAACTTACCTCACCTGATTTCCTTCCTGCAGGTTAGCACAATTCAAATCATTCAATCACAAATAGTAATAGGAACTTAAGCAACTGGAACACCAACAACAGCATTTCAAATGACCACAAGAGTCCAGATTATAAGACCAAATTGTTATGACACGTCTCATACCATGCCACAAGATTCCGTCCCATAATCCGACCCGTCATTAACACTCGGCATGTGATCCAATTGTTATTCACTGTTACACAAGGACATAGCCTACTCGTAATTCGGCTATCTACTAACATATAGCCAGGCATCGCCTCCTCATGTTGGAGCGCAGCTTCGTCAGTACGTCGACGGCATTCCTAAAGGAGCATGGGCCCAGAATCAACTGCGACCCACATCTGTTGTAAGGGGCTTCCCATATAAAGGCAAATCTGGCTCAACAGCCCAGGACGATCTCCTCTTAATTATCACACAACAATTCATATTCGGCATCAGGACACTTTGCATTTTACTCAATACTTCCACTTAAAATAGTGATCCCGGCCATTCTTTTTCATATTAAAAATATTTCATAAACTACTCGCGTGTGTGGGGTCACGCTAATTTCGAACCAGAAAGCCAATATCTCACTTTTTCAAACCCCACTATTTAATATAATATTGAAAATCCAATTTTTTGCATTAAAACCCGACACTTGGGTTTTTATGAATAAAATCCCTATTTATCACAATCAACACTCAATTCGCCACATCCATTCATCAAATTCAAATTCTAAATGCACAGCAGCGATCATCACGAAATTATAAGAAAATAAGGTCCCAAAATAATTTTCGAAATTTATTAAATAATTAAATTTATTCCGAATATTAATTAAATAATAATATCCATATTTTTCACGATCCACACCCAATTTATAATATCCAACCATCAATTTCAAAATCTGACTATATAGCAGCGACCGCACGAAATTCGAGAATTTAGGGTCCCGACAAAATTTTCGGAATTTAATAAATAATTAAATTTATTCTGAAAATAATTAATTAAAAAAATTGTAATAATTTCGAATAATAATATATTATTAAATTATTTAATAATTTCGAGATATTTAAATAAATCAAAAGTAAATTCATTTATGTCAAATCAAGGCTTATTCTAAATAAACCTACTTACCCTTAATTAAGCACACTTTAAATTAAAACACCACCTTAATCTAATCTACTCTTAAATAACCTAAACTAACAACTTAATAATACTTAACATAAACTAAACCTCCCTAAGCATAATTAACCCCTAAGCGAGGTTTTGTGAGGTAAATTCATCAGATTAGCGAGCCGAGCGGACCAAAACGACGGGGACGCCGAGGGGAACAACTTTCCTCAAAGCGGGCCAAGCTTCTGGGGCCGGGAAGCTGACCAAAACAAGCCAAACGTCCGCTGCCAAACCCATTTTTCCAGCTGCTGGTTGAGGCCGAGAAGGGGCGGATTCGGTGTCGACTTGGGTCGAAAATGGGCGGAGGAGCTGCAGCAGTGCCGGGTGGTCAATAGTGGGGTCTCACGGCGGTCGAAGGTGGGCTGGACGGCTCCGACTGAGCTTCACCAGATCTGGAGTGGTTGCTAGAACAGAGGGCCGGCGAGATGGAGGCGGAGACGGGCGGAGCTGCAACGAGGCGATGACGTGCGCGCAAGGCTTGGGCGACGAGTAGCGGCAGCGGCGTGCGGCTGCTTCGACGGTACTGCAGGCTTCGTTAGTCTTCGGCTTCCCTGGGTTGCTCGGCATCGAACAGCAGGGGGAGAGAGGGAGGCGGAGGATGAGCGGCGAGGTGCGGGGCTGCAACGACGTGCAGCGGCGGCGACTCCAACTTTGGTGAGCGACAATGGCAGTGAGAGGACCTGTTGCTTCGCTGGTCTTCGGTTTCTTCCACTTGCTACATTTCTTTGAGCAGCAAGAAGATGGAGGAGAGAGGGGAGAGAGAGAGAGAGAGAAGGACCACTTTTCTTTTCTTTTTTTCTTTTTCTTTCATCCAACCAAAAATGGCCCATCACCATGACATCACATGATGTCATACTCCACTATTTCAATCTCCCACAATCTTATTCCAATGGTTGCAATTTTCTTTTTCGCCGTGGCATAAAATCTTGTACACTTAATTCAATCAATTCTCAATCAATTCCATCCAATTGAAGCTCAATTAAATTCTCAATTAAATTAACTCATGTGTCCTCAATCCTCTTATGACGTTTCCCCATCAAATGATCCCACTTGCTTCCCAAAAATTCGATTAAAAACGTCCCTCTGATAATCTCGAACAAAAACGGCATTATTTTGCTTTTCCGCCAAAAATCTCAGTTTGTAGAAAAATCTTATAAGGATGACTCGACGTTTCTAAAATTAATTGTGACACACCATGACTTCCAATTTCTGAATTTGATCTCAATTTCACAATTAATTTCACTTTGGCACGATATTAGCGCGTCCTGATTTATTGGGTAGCTTTTAGAAATTTTCATACATTTAACATGTGGTTGATCAATTCAAGCCACAATATACATCTTTGACACATTGGCGACGCTCGGTTATCAGGATAATCTCAAGATTTCAAACACGGACACAGGGTACCTAAACGACAGAAAAGCCAGTCTATTGCCGATCGACAAGAATTGTGCAATCTGGTGGAATCACCTACACTCGATCACATGCCTTTGTCGAGTTGACCTACCTTCGGTCTCTAATCGAGTGTCATAATGACCATTACAGATTAACTCGGTCGAAAGGTCGTTTCCAAGTCAAATTTTCGAGTCCGATGCATTAGAATTTTTTAACGGCTTCACCTGATAACTAGTTATCCCATGAGTGATCAATTCAGATAAAAGAACTATATGCATGCCAGCGAAATGCCCGTCTCAATTTATTGTAAATAGAATTAGAAAATCGGGATGTCACAAGGCAATGTTGCAATTTGCCCATGACTAGTAAGGCTCACCCAAGCTAGAGGCCATGCAAGGTTGCAACCTCTAGCGAGTGTTGACACATAATTTTGACCATGCTACTTACTTGTTCATCATATAAAAATTACATTAAGCATTTCTTAGCATTGCATTTAGGATTAAACTTATCTTTTGGAAAATAAAAATAGAGGATAATAAATAACTTATAAAATAAAAACATTTGGAGGCAGATTTTGAAAAAAAAAAATGAACAATAAAACATTTGGTTGTTGAATATATCTCCTCATTTCAAATTCAACATTCAACGGTGGTGTGATTTTGGAGCCACTAATCTTATTGAGTAGTTGTGTGAATATTGGGAAATCTACACTTATTTGTTGAGTTTTCCTCTCTATAAAAAGAGAGTGTGAGACGTGAAAGAGGGGGGTTCTCTTCGTTCGCAAAAAAAGAAAAAAAAAAACAGAAGAAAAAAAGCAAAGGAAAGAGAGAAAAGGGGTTTCGGTTCTTTCAAAAGGGAAGAGAGAGAGGGAACCGTCCGCCGGTCTTCGAAGGAGCAGAGGAAAAGCTTGAGAAAAGTCAAACAAAAGTACAGCAGCAGAGAGAGACTGGTGAGAAGAGACGTGCAGCAGGGAGGAAAGAAGGAAAAAAAAGAGAACATGGGTGGAACTGTTCTTCTTCCTCGCGGGCACCCCAGCCTTTCGGGCCCGATCCCCTCACCAGCCACAGCAGCCGATCGCTGCAGCCGCGCCGCTGCTGGTCCGCTGTTTCCATCTGCTGGACTGCCATTGCAGCAACACCTCCGCACGGGCTCCCTTCTACGACGCCAGAACTGATTTGAGCCGCCGGCCACCTTCGTGCGAACACCACCCGCGAGTTCGCATCCGTCGCCTTCACCCTTGCCCTCGCGAAGCCGACGCCGCCTCCATTCTATCTTGTCGTTCCACCTGCTGCTGCTGCTTCGCTGACGCCTCTGACCAGCAGATCTCACGTCCGAAAGCTCACCTTGTCGCATCTCCGAGCAACTCGTAGGAAGCCGCTCCACGACCCGACTCCCCTGCTCGACGAACGTCGCGTCGCCGTTCCGTCCACGACCACCCGAGCTGCTTTCACCGCTCCATATCCGGACGTTGAACCACCATACGCCCGTCCGACGCCCAGCCTTTGCCGGTGATCCGCCTCAGCCCGAGCTTGCACTTCCGCCCCCGGTGTCTCCTGCTGCCCGACACCACCGGAGTCCACCGCCGGTCTGCTTTGCCGCCGGTCCGCTCGCCCCCGATCCGCCCATCGCTGGTCCACGCCGGAGCTCCGAACGCCGGCGACCCAACCCCCCGGCAAACCACCTGCCAAGTCTCGTGTGAAAGAAAAAAGAAAATCAATTTAAGTAGTTTATTTTATTTTTACTTTTCATTTATTTTATTAAGTTTAGTTATTTAAATTGGAACATTTGATCTCGAGGTTTATTTTATAAATATTGTAGGCATTATCGTAGGATTTTGTCCAAATTATTGTACTTATTAATTTGAGCTATAAGACGTCGAATTCTTTTTTTTTATTATGTTAATTTTTGAGCATTTTGATAGTATTTTAATTGTTAAATCATTATAATTATTAATTTGATCCGTAAGATTTTTGATCAGATTTTTAATTATTTTGAACCCCTTTTATATGTCGTGATGTTTAGGGTTAGAGTAATCGTTAATTTAACCTGTGAGACGACATGATGTTTAAGGTTAAAGTAATCGTTAATTTAACCTGTGAGATAACAGATTATTTTTTCGATAATTTTAATTCTTTATTTGGTGAATATCTTGATTTGTTTAGATGTAATGTTTATCTGATAATCACTTGTCTTAGAAAAACACTAAAAAAAACATAAAAATCAAAAAAATAAAATCTTGCATTAGAGTGTGTTGGTTTAGGCTCTGTTTGATTCAGCACTCCCAATGGGCTTTCAGTCCCGAAAGCCCATTGGGAAAAAAAATTTAGGTGTTTGGTTCAGTATTTGGAGGTGTTCTTGACCAAATGCTGGCCTTTGAAATGCTGAAAGCCCAAAATAGATGAGGATCTACTTTGGGCTTTCAACATTTCGAAAATGCAAGTCTACCTCTATTATTCATCCGTTGACTTCTTTTTCTTTTTTCTTTTTAAACCGATCATCTTCCCTACACTCCAACCGCCATTGATCGACGATGGAATTTTATCGGATTTTATTTTTATATTTTAAAAAAATAATAAATTTTTTTTTGCAAATGTTGGATTTGCCTTTTTTTTTTTAATGTCATTTTTAGTTTTTCACAATCAATAGCTCAACTTTTTATCAATACACTAGAATGATCATTAATTAACGAAGATGATTAATACTATAATAATTAAAAAATTTATTCAAAGTTGAAAACAAACCCAAAAGAACCTTTGGCCAAAAGTTGAGCTTTACATCTAATTTATAATCAAATTCTTTTAATATAATTTTTAAATAAATTTACTAATATATATCTTTTACATTCCTCTCAACATGAAAATGTAAAAGGTTATATAGCCATTGTTTCTGTTTTGCAATTTTAAAAATATTAAAGCTAAAAAACTTAATTTGGTTACACTAAAGAGCTTTTCAAATATATGTTTATCAAACAATCTCGCATTTCCCTAAAACACTTTTCAGTTATAGTTTACTAAACAGTCTAGCATTTTGGAAAACCCCTTTATCTCAAAGGTATTTGCATTCTCCCAAAGGCATTTCCCCAAAGCCGAACCAAACGAGCCCTTAGTAAATTAGGATTGCACTTTCAGATAATTTTTGGAATAGATTAGGATTGGATTTAAATAATTTTTTTAGAATTATGGCATTTTTTGCACGTCATTGCACATTAGGATATATTGCATGCTTATTAAGAAAATAACAAATCATATGCACGTCATATAGAATTAGGTCCATGAAATGTACGTTATTTAGTGATTGTGATTAGATTCATTTAATTAGAAATTGGCTATCATTAGAATTAGATCATTAGATTAATTTAGATTGCACATTTAATTAGTGCATTTCTTTAGAAATTACTTTACTCATGTCATATAGCTTAGGTCATAGTACCATGCCATATCATGTTAGATTAATAACATTGCATTGCATATAGGTTAGATTTTCACCAAACAAGTGGAAATAAAAAGAAATTGCATGTTAATAGAAATCATATCCAGGACTATTGATGTGAATTTTGATTTAACATTGCAGATACTTTCGTTACTTTGAGAAAATTTTGTAATTTATTTATTGCTTTACTTGGTGTTAAATCAGTGATTTTCTTCTATTAAAAAAAAATTAGTAGTTTGCGCACCCGCATGATCACCTTACATATTAGGGAAATATATTTAAAATAAATCCAAGATGAATGCAAAAACATTTTTGAAATTAAAAAGAAATGGTACCGAAAGGGCATTAGAGAAATCTAGTATAATCAAGTCCCCGTACCCTTAGTCTCTGGTTCGTATGACTAAAATAATTATCCAATTATTTTACTTATGTGTCTAATCGATCTATCGTAAACCGATTAGTGGTGACTCCTAGATAATAATCATATTAGAACCTCAAGTCACGAATTGGCATGGGCTTGGGAGAGCCCGAACTAAGTTTAAAGACTTAGTAGTCCATTAGCCTAAACTTAGGTGGTGCATATGAAATTTAGGTCGTGATAGCGAGGCATGACAACCTCGCTAGCTTAGCGAGCAGCCTAAGCAAGGTCACCTAGCCATAGTTGGGCTACCCTGAGGATAGCGAGGTCCCTCGCCAGCCTTGCCTTTGGCTGGTCGCTGGCAACGACTAGCTACAGGAAGGAGGAGGAAGTGAATAAAACCATAATGAGAAAACAAAAAAGGAAAAAATTTAAAATTTTGAAAAGTTAAAATATTGTCCACATCAGCATAAGCTAAATGACCGGTATCCATGTCAATGCTAGCCAGCCAAAATTGGCCAATGGAATGAATCGACACAATTGCGAAAAATTTAGGATTGAATTGACAAAAAAAAAAGTTTATGATTGACTTGGAAAAATGACAATAAGTTTGGGACTTTTTTGGTAATTTATTGTGCAGAATTCCATTGTCCCCTACCTCAAAATACCGATTTTTTTCCATACTAATTATATTTCAATAAGTGTTTGTAAATATAAAAAAAAAAACTATCCGATAAAAAAATTGTCGGTAAATTTTTTTTCCCCTGGACACTAGACAACTTACTAATACTTTTAATGAAACTAACTAATTTTTATAGTTTGTAAATTACCAATTTTGTACTAACTGATTAACTTTTATTTATATCCAAATTTTCTAATTCTTAAATGAGATTCTCAACCTAAAATATTATTTGGGTTTGCATAGAACTCTTTTGTCTCCTGCCTACAAATACCGATCTTTTTCGTGCTAGTATATGTCAATAAATTATATATATAGATATATCTTGGTTAATTTTAAAAGTTATTGGTAAGAAAAAAACAATCCCAATTTTTTTCTCAAATAACTTATTGGTAACTTTGCAACAATTTTATGGGATTACTAATATTTTTATAATTTATAAATACCAATTTTGATTTAATTTATCAATTTTTTTTGGTAAGGTTAATTGATCAAATTTATTTGCATAACTTACTAACATTTTGAATTTAAATGAATTACCTATGGTGAAACTGCCATGTGTTTTCTAACCAAAAAAACCGCCGTGTGTTTGTCTGTTCGAGAGAGAGGGAGGCGTGCCACAATCGTGACAAGAGAGGATAACACCGTGGTGTGGTAATTGCGCGATGGTGTGAGAAATAGCTTTTCCCAAAAAGTCTAAGAAAATTTTCTCTTTTAGGGTGGGATCACTAAGCACATAAAAGAAGTTCCAACACATTCGTTCGAAGAGATTGTCAAGAGGCTCTTAAAAAGACTAAGAGTATTTCCCCTTTAGGGCGGGACAACTTATGTTGTGAAAAATCTTATTCCTTTGTAAATACATTGTAGCCGTGCAAAGCGTTGCACCTCAGTATCACAAATTCGATAATTGGAAAGTCATCCGAGTTTATGCTGATGAATGTCTATCGTCCTCTCAAAAGTCATCGTTTGGTTCGTTTGATGTGAGCAATTATTGTAGTGACTGAACATGCTACGGATTGGCCCAAAAAGAAAAGCACGCTGAAAATAAAAGCACACAGTCCAAATTACCAGCCCTCGCACAGAAACAAAGTAAGCCTCCAGACATGAATCTCACAAGCTAAGTCTATCTCGGAACATCCTCTCTGGCACGTTGATGATTGATTACTGCTTCTCTTAATTAAAGCTAACTCATCCGATTAATTCGATGCACCCATCAGGATAGATTATCAGGCAAGTCGATGAATCCACGTCCGAATTCGTCGTACGATCCAAAACAATGGGACTATAAATTTGAGGTGCAATCTTAGGATTCTGTGTGCTCCCAAACTGATTCACTTTAGCTTTTCTCCTTCACTCCTAACATTGCTAGCCAAGTCATGGGATCGTTTAGAAACCAATATTTCATTCTGGTGCCTTTGGTCTTCCTTTTTGGAGCTTGGTCTCATCAAGCCGCCGGTCGCACCCTCCAGGGAGACGATCACATGTACGAGATGCATGGGCAATGGATGGCCCGTTACGGGCGTGTGTACAAGGATGTGGAAGAAAGGCAAAGCCGTTTTGAGATATTTCAGGCAAATGTGCAAGGCATCGAGTCGTTCAATCAGGCAAACGACAAGCCTTACAGGCTCAGCGTCAATCAGTTCGCCGACCTCACGAATGAAGAATTCAAGGCAAGGAACCGATTCAAGTCGCACATGTGCGCCACCGAGGCCGCTTCTTTCAGGTACGAAAACATCACCGCAGTGCCTTCTAGCATGGACTGGAGAAATAAAGGAGCTGTGACACCGGTTAAGAACCAAGGCCAATGTGGTAAGTTGATAGAGACTAGTTCATGAATTGCCTTTATCAATCTATTTGAGATTCTTAGAGACAAGATGTTAAAACCCCTAATGTTGTCATAGTATCTTTTCCAAGAATGTCTGTTGTTCTGATTTGAGTGTCCCGTTTCCGTTGCAAAAATGTAGGATGTTGCTGGGCTTTTTCAGCCGTGGCAGCTGTGGAAGGAGTCAATGAAATAACCACGGGTAAGCTGATTTTTCTTTCCGAGCAAGAGTTGGTCGACTGCGACGTCGGTGGCCAGGACCAGGGATGCGAAGGCGGCTGGATGGATAGCGCATTCCAATTTGTTGAGAAGCACGGCATCACAACCGAGACGAACTATCCCTACAAGGGCACGGACGGCAAATGCAATGTCAAATCGGAATCCAACCGTGCCGTGATCATAAAGGGCTATGAAGACGTTCCCGCCAACAGCGAGGGGGCATTGCTAAAGGCAGTTGCTAACCAGCCAGTTTCCGTGGCCATCGATGCCGGAGGATTCGATTTCCAATTCTACTCTAGCGGCGTGTTCACCGGGGCTTGTGGGACCGAATTGGACCACGGTGTTACCGCCGTCGGATACGGGACAAGTGATGATGGCACCAAATTTTGGCTGGTGAAGAACTCGTGGGGCGAGGAATGGGGCGAGAAAGGATACATAAGGATGCAGAGAGACGTCAGTGCAAAGGAAGGCCTCTGTGGCATCGTGATGAAGGCCTCTTATCCTACCGCGTAGATCTTAATGAAGCCACATATCTGTCTGTACTGTAAAAATGGCGAAGCTTTCTAAGGCCTCGTTTTATACCTCTGCTTGAAATGCTGCAGGCATATATCCATATGTACTAGTTGTGTGTTCTTAAGAAGTGGTGTTTGAATTTCCGACTTGAAAAATCTTTTTGTTGATGAAACTTAGGATGAGATTCAACTGGGTACGGCTTCACAACTCGAGCAAGAAAAACTTGCGCAAGTCATCAATCCCGATACGCTATTGAGAACGATCTAAAGATGTCGAGTCGAAATACATGAAATTTAAAATGACTCATTCCACGTGCAACAATTTAGCAAGCAGCATGTAGTAAAGGATTGAAGAAGAATATGTGTGAATTCACTAAATCTTCAGTCCGAAGAACGGACTTTTCCTCTCAAAGAATCGAAGTTCTAAGTGGCTTGTTTGAAAGCTGCCAATATTTTTGGCTTTTTTATATTTCAGCATTCAGTTCATAGAAAAAGTGTTTAGTCAAGATTTTCATCACCGAAATTTGATGGAATTAACGAAAATTGTTGATCACACCAATATGACAATTTTCAAGATTTGATTGCATAATTTTGAAACTTAATTCTCTATTTAAGCAAATCAAGAACACCCAGAAATCATGCTTTTGACTGGAGCAAAGCCATTGCTCTTTTTTGCTCGTAAGTTAAATTTGTAGGATCGACAAAGCATTTCCATCTGGTGGCAATAATGAGACTTTCTTGGTATATGACTTAGACCAAATGTTACATGGGAAAAAGGAGAAGTCAATTCTAGTGAGAATTTCCTCGAAGCATCATGAAATGCATGTATAGTGCGAAGAACAAATATCTAACTTCTCTGGTGATGACATTACTTAAGCTTTTCAAAAAAAATAACCCACTTTGAAAATAAACATTTGAAAATGAAATTTTCAGCACATTATTTTCAGTGGCCTATTGTACCTATATTCATATATTTTTGAAAATGTATGATTGTAATTAGGTGTATATTTTCATTCATCCTCGATCGAAAGAAAACTTTATCCAACCATCCTTGTGAATAGTGGGTCACAAGTTGTGGACATCAATTATATGTTAAATTAACTTGTGTTATGTCCGTGATTAAAATCCACCAATCAAAAGAGTGGTAAGAGAAAAAGATTGTATGATCAAATAAAAAATAATAATTTATGATTTATAGAGTATACAGACCAGGATTATCTCAACCAACAAAGACGGGGGCCTTCCAGCGAAATTTACATAATACCGTTGATATGACTTTTATCCGCATTATCAATCCAAACCACATAGGTTCCATCACATAGGAAGCTCCAATTTCTTGACTTTGGGCGGCTCTGGCCAGTCATTTGCCTGACTTGGGCTTTCCAGAAGACCTGACTCCTACTCTTCCAATTCATTCACGGTACGTCTCTCTAATTGCATCCCTTGTCTGTCGCGCCTCCGCACCAAATAACCAAAGCCAAACAAAAAGCCCTCTGCATTGCACAAAGTCTCTCAACATCAGGTCCCAAAAATGGAGCCTTTCCCATTACTCCTTCTCATAATACAAGCTGTGATTAGTAGCTATTCCAGGAACAATTGCTGAATCACCCATGCACCCCTTCAAAATGTGGCGAAGTCGGTACCATACACTATCCCTTTCGATTGAAGGACGACCTAAAAGGATGTCAGTGATTGGAGGTTCGAATTAGCGTGTGAAGATAACCGCACAATGTTATCTTTGTCTGATGGTCGATATCTTGTGAAATCGATAATGCCCTTATAGTTGTAGGGGTTCCATTGATTGGGATTCTGGGCATATGGAAGTGGTGGATGTTGGGCTGCAAGAGGGCAACTATTCCTCCCTTCCTCTCCACCAGTTAATGCCCCCTAATTTCAGCGATGAAGATCATGAACGGTTCTTCAGCTCCTAGGGACCAAAGTGACTATTGTATCTTGCTGAAAGCAAGTGAGATCTCGTTTATATATCAACACTGAACCGTGTATAGTGACGGAAGGGTATTATTCATACGCCGTCATCTTCGCATGGGCATCGAATATTGAGGATTCTTGCACCATAACCAGGTCAATATACGCGGCAGAATATTTATTGTATGAAGCATTTTCCTGGGAGAATCCCGCGATCTCCTACAACGACATTCACAATGCGATGGCCGATGGGTTTAATTTCACCTACTCGGTGCCGCAGATGAAAACATATGACCTTTGCTTCTTAGGCTTACGATACCTTGGAAGTCGATGCACATCCTATGACTACTGTAAGTATGCCTCCCCATTGAGGTACTTTACCCGATCAATATGCTAATATTTGTTTCTAGCTATAGCTCTTGAGCCTCAAAAGCGACGGACTGTCAATTTTTTTTTCTTTGGTCGAAACGGACTGTTATTGACTGGTAAGAAAATCAAAGTAACAGATGCAAGTGATGTTTGTAGAAGTCGAGACCATCATGA
This sequence comes from Eucalyptus shirleyi, assembly GCA_017140165.1. Lineage (NCBI taxonomy): Eukaryota > Viridiplantae > Streptophyta > Magnoliopsida > Myrtales > Myrtaceae > Eucalyptus > Eucalyptus shirleyi. Next base: position 16,709,914 of record CM029456.1, on the reverse strand, counting down.
TTGAGTAATCAAAACCGAATAAAACGAATTAACCCTTGGGGGGATTAAGATGACGTGCAAATGATTGGTTCAACGTGAATACAATCATCATTCTCTCGGAGAAAATGACTGTAGCGACCACATCATGTTCTTTTTTATTCCTATTCACAGAATGACAGTTGACAGAACCCATAAAATGCTTCATTGATTTCAAGGAAAATTACTTCAAAAAAATATTTTTCAAATTTTTCGATGTTCGATTCATACAAAATAAACAAATCAAAAGAAACATTTTTTGTCAATAGCAAAAACACCCTCACAAGTGGAGAAAATGATTTTCATTTTTGAACAGAGGAAATCATTTTTCCCCCTCCTTTCTTTCGCAATTCATTTTAATTATATGTATTTTATTTTATTTTATTTTATTCTTTTTTAAATTCGAATTTTTTTATTTTTAAGTTTTCTTTTTTATTTTCTCTTCTTCTTCAGCTAATCACCACCACGACGAAGGCTATTGATTGGCGGCTGAGGAAAAGAAAAAAATGAAAAAAAGAAAAAAAAATAATTACAAATTATATTTTTATAGAGAAAAAAAGAACAAAAAATAAAAAATGATCAAAAGAAGTGAACGGAGGATCTCATATTTTTCATACCAAATGATGGAAAGTATTTTTCATTTCATTTTCAGATTTTAGCTAAATGCCAGAAATATATGGTTTCCAAAAAATACTTTTCGAAAATGTCACATTTTCTACGAAACGAATTGAGCTTAAGTTTGTCCTTTCCGGGAAAAAAAAAATAGTTTGTGCTAAGTCAACATTGAACATCTGGGTTTTCACGGACTATAAGAAAATTGTGTTTAGTTCCTTCCAAAAGTTTTTATATTAGCTTAAAGTACCTCATCTTTTCTCTTATATCAAGAATTCCCAAAATGGGGAGTAAAAGCCCACCGAAATGTTAATGGTGTGCTTCCAATGCGGAGGCCAGGATACGTTAATCCTACCTCATAAATTAATCAAGTGTAGTCACAAAAAGTTTTTAATTCTCAAAACGAAAATTATGTAAAACATTCATAATCTCGGGAAAGTAAAACTTGTTGATTTACAATATTTTAGGTCGTGATGGGGCCAGAAAATTCACTAGAAGAAATCTTTAGGTTCAAAAAACATATTAAATATGAGACGGGATGTGTTGAATATTTACTACTATTGATTGTCGAATATAGTATGCAAATGTAACATTAGTTACCATCCTTAATACATATTTGCTCGAGAAATTGTTAACTCATACCTAGTTTTTTCATAGCATTCTGAAAATCAAGTTTTAGACCAATTTCCTTGGCTGCACAGCAATCAATAAAACATTGTCCTAGAGCCAACCAAATCTCTTAAGATGTCTTAAGATCGTGAACTTCACGGAAAATCTCAACTATAAGGATTGAATTGATCAAACTGTGAATGCGTTAATCTGTCTTTACCTAGGTGTAATAGGAGGTATTGACAATTGTAGTGCCGTTTTGATCATTGATAAGTTTTGGCAGACATGGAAAAGAACCATCCACATAGTCTAGCATATCGTTGCAAACTAAAATAGATTTGAACTAAGATTTCCACAAAAGATAATTGTCTACATCAAGTTTGATAGAGACGAGACTTGTGATAATGGGAAGAAAAAGAGATGACGAGGATGATTGCTTAACCATAATTGGAGCAGCAACAGCAGTAGCAGCAAATATCGGGGTAGCATAGAAAAGGGAAGAAGAGGTGAAAGTAGGTGCAATATTGCATGGAGGCAATGGGGAATTGGGATTAACAGAAAGAGCAAATAATGAGTAAAGAGATGGTAGAGATGAAGAAAAATATAAAGATGTATCGGACATTATTGAGGTAATAATTGGAGTAAAAGGGAAGTATTGATTTGGGGTAGAGATGTTGAATAATTTGATGCATTTTCCTGATGTGTTACTATGGTGATGGTTAGAGTCAAAGAGAAAATAGTGACAAAGTGTTTATGATAGTTAGACCCCAATTAAGGTCGAATGATATATATTTATAGGAGTGCTTAAATGCAGAAAGTGTATCGATAAAAACATAATTACAAAAATATTCTATAATACATATAATGTATCATCCTAAATTTCCAGTACTGTTTTCAATTGAATAAATTGGGCTTTTCATGAACACATCTATAGTGCTATTCTCAGAGCCGATCACTTGTGAGATAACTAGACTATCTGAGGAAGTCATTAAAAGATTTTAATGTAAAGGACTTGAGAATTCGACCAGAAGTTGACTGCTCAACCGTGCTAGTCTGCAAGGGTCATTACGACAATGTCAAAATTGATTAGAGATTAGGGGTAGGTCGATTCGACTGAGATGTGTGATCAAAGTGTGGGTGATTTCACCTGATTGTAAAATTCTCGTCAATCAGCACTAAATTGATTTTCTGTCATTTTTGGTACCCTATGCCTGTAATTGAAACCTTGAGATTTTCACGATCACCGAGAGTCGCCAATGTGTCGAGTGAGTTCATTGTGGCTCAAAGAAAATTGACAACAGGTCATTTGCACTAAAATTTTTTGAAACTTACCCAATAGCTTAGGTCACGCTAAAAATGTGTCGGATTGAAATTAATTACGAATTTGAACCCGATTTCAGAAATTGAAAGTTCTGTGGTGTCACGAGCTATTTTAGGAACGTCTACTCATCCTTCGATGAATTTTCAGAGATTCCGAGATTTTTAAGAAAAACCGTTTTGGACGTTGTGGAAAATTAGTGGAAATTCAAATAGGCTAAATCGATGGAAATTGAGACTTCTAAATTGAGCCTTTGAGTGTTGGGGACTTGCAGAAAATGGTATGGGATTTTTCTACATCAAAATTGGACGTCGAAGTTGAAAAATTGTGGAAGAAATTGAAGACCGAAAATTGTGAAATTCGAAATTAGGCAAGGACTTAAATTTTTGGCTTCAATATAGACTATTTTAATGAAAAAAATATGTGGAAAGTATTAGGGGACATGAAGTTAATGGAAGGGATAAGCTTGTGGAAATTTTTGTCCCTCTCTCTCTCATCCAATTTCAATCTTCATGAGCAAGCTTTGCAGCCAACCTTTACCCCCTTCGCGCATCTGCTTCTGCTTTCATTAATCTTCTTCTGCAACCGAAGCCTTCCCACGCCATTCCCCCAGCTCAGCCACGAATTCTGCAGCTCAACCCACCGAACAGCTTGGCTTCTTCACCGTCCCTCACACCATCCTCCAGCTGCCAGCGATTCTGCCCCACCGAAGCCCATCTCTGCCACGTTCCAGTCAACCGAAGCAGCGTTAAAGACACCGAAGTTGACCCGTCTCGCTGCTCCGTCTCCACGTGGCTTCATCACTCCATTTTGCCGAGCGAGGTCTTCCACCGAAGCAGATCCGTGGCCGCGTCTCCCCCAGCTCGAGTCCAGCAGCCAACGCCAACAGCTGCTTCGCCCGTTTCTCCTCTTGCGCCATCGCCCGAAGCTGCTTCTGTCTCCATTTGGCTGCGTGGAATCGAGCAAAGCGCAGCCCACCATCCGCAAGCGGCCCAGCAAATTCCAGCGTCTTGGGCCGTGTCCTCAGCCCAGCGAAGAAGTCAAGCCAGCCATGTGAATGTCATCTTTTAAGCCCAGCGAGCTTCACAAGTCAGAGCAGTCCATCAACGCCAGCAACCCACGTGAAATTCAGCCCTTGAGGCCTAGCCACAACAAGCCCAATTCAGTAGCCCAAGCCTGCGAAGTCAGCCCACTTCAGGCCCAACCCAATTCAGCAACAAGTCTCAGCTTGGGCTGAGAATTGTTGGGCAGGTTCAAGGCCCGGTCCAAGTCCGTGAGTGTCATCAAAGCCCAAGTTTGGCTGCCGTCACGCTGTCGTCGCAGTGATCCGGCCTTCGCTTTTAATCAAGTGAGTTTTGCTCACTAATCCCTTATTAGTATGCTAATGATGCTTATGGATTGATTAGATTTAATTAAGTGCAATTATGTGGATAGATTATATTAGAGTAATTAAATTAGAGACTTATGGATGCATGTTAGACAAATGATTAGTGTAGTTAGCAAGGGAATAGGTCATAGTATTTATTGAACGAGTCTCGGTAATTTTCCGGGCTCGTCTCGATTTCCAATTAGGTATTACGGGCCTAAATTGGATTTATTGCAATTATTTAATAATTTTCATATTTATTTATTTATTTATTTATTTATTTATTTATTTATTTATTTATTTTTTGAAAATTAAGCTAGGATAGTTGACGATTGGAATTTCATGCCGATTTCAGTGGTACTCTCTGTTTATTTAATTGAGTGCCTGATTGTGCAAATTGAGTGAATTTAATGGTTGTGGATATTTATTTCAAAATTTTAATTAAATTTGGTGATTACGCGAAAAATTACAGGGTGTTGGTCTACAACGTCAAAAATCTATTTTTGTACTGCTAAACGAAATGGCTGAATAAAAAGGAAATTATTGTATTTTGGTTAAGGCCAGCCGTGTACCCACACACGATAAATTTTTATCGGGTATCATTAATACGAAGAAAATAGGCCAATTATTATTTCGATTGAGGATTCTAAGTGTGAAGCACACAGTCCTTGGCCGGGAGTAATTAATCGTGTGAGGGTTATTAGTCGTACTGAGAAGATTATTGAAAGATGAAATGATGTATGATGGGTGTGGGACAGTGTGGAATAGGGCATGGAAACCACCAAATTTGGAATCAGTTGTGCTCGTTGAGCCTTAGTTCAGCATTACCATCAAAATATGTTTATGTCCATTGGACCGTAGGTTATCAACTAATCTAGGTTGTGCTCGCTGAGCCATAATTCAGCACCACCACCGAACTTGGAATCGGTTGTGCACGCTGAGCCATAATTCAGCATTAACCGTCGAAGAATTAGTAAGCCGTGCCCGTTGTGCCGTAATTCAACATTACAGCCAAAGTTTTAGTAATTTGTGCTCGCTGAGCCATAATTCAGCGTTGGGGTTGAGTATTTGAGATGACCGTGTAGGCCGTGCTTACTGAGCAGTAATTCAGCATTAAATTTGAGTAAATGAGATGAGCCGGCCAATAAAAGGTCGAGATGACATGTAATTGACTATGTCGATTAATCAATGATTTGATATGATGTTATAAATTGATTGAGTGGTATGATATAAGGCATCTGTAAATAAGGTTGATTTGTAGGATGGAACTGGGGCCAAGGTAAGTACTATGACCCGTGTTGTGCTTAGGCAGCCTCTAGGGCATATTGGCTTCCTAATAGGGTCTTAGGGGATAGAATTTGCTGAGACGTTGTCTCACTGGTTATTGTATAACCATTTTCAGGCCTCTAGTTAAAAGTGGTGGAGAACCCGAGGCCCGAAGTTCAGAAGGTGAAGCCCGAAGAATTAGCGAGCATGTCTAACTAGCTAGTCCTAGGACATTTCTCTTTTGTTGAAAGCCAATTCATTTTCGTAGGCTTCTGTGTATAAACCTAGGTGTTTATAAAAAGGTCTTTTGTAAAAAGTTGGTCCTACTTTCCTATCATATTATTTTATTGTCTGGGGATTTCATATGTTTCCGCATGCGTGTATTAAATGAATGGATCGGCGATGTGTCCTGGGACGTCGCTATTAATCGACCAATGAGGGATGGGCACATGCTCAAAGGATCGGGGTGTGACATATAAAATACACATTAATGAAAGCCACACATGCAAAAGAAGAGGAAAGAGAAATAACGAGGAAGATGATAATTGTCGTATTTTGGTGTATACAATTGAGCCCTAATGATCACCCATCTAGGGTTAGATCCTTAATATGCTAGAAGGAGAGATCAATCTACAACTTCCCTCAAAACCAATTTTGTATTCAATAGAGACGCCAGTTGATGATGCTGATGGAGAATGAACCTGAAATTTTCTCACCTTCTTCAAGTCTACAAACAATCTCTAGTAGTTACAAATATGAGCACAATAACAAGATTGTGATTTTGTGTGATTTTTTCCTCTCGTAGAAATTGAATGCAAAATAAAAGTAGTACCATCACTTATTCATGATTATAGTAATTTATCCTTGCTATCACTTTTTTTTTTTCTTGGCACGAGGTTTCCTTTGAGAAACTTTAGGTCCATTTTGGCGGCAGTGTTAATCCTGCCCCCATCATCCTAAATGCTTGCACTTAAAAGAGAAGAGAACACGTGTTGAAATTTTGTGGGAACAATAATCCAGTCGTACCTGCGCTCATTGAAGAAGGACGGGACTCGAGGGGGAAAAGAAGGGACAACCATATTTGCCCGAACACATGGCTAACATGTTTAACTTTTTGTTTCGTTCTCGGCTAATTTCAATTTCCTCGCAAAATCTTAACTTTTTGCACTTCGATTCACCTGGAATCCCCACTTCATGCACTTTCTGAGCGCGGTGTGAAAACGTGAAGCGATCTTGATCTCTCTGTCTTCTTAAGTTCAGATGGTCTCGGCATAAATAGATTTTTGGTCAAATGGTGGTCTCCTTGTATGACCGCGAGCATTCACACGTAAAATTCTGATTTCGTGTGAGTTAAGCAAATCCCTCGCGACACCGTTTGCATTGAGCAATGAGTCTCTCTATCTCCACCGATCCATTACAACCTCCGTCCTTCCCACCAAAACCTACACCTTAAAATTCAGCTCTCATCCTTAATCCTAACGTTTAAATTAATTGGGAGGTTGCTTAAATTGGGCTTGTGACGTGCGCATGCCCCGGTGGAAACACAGAATAAGCCTTCTACTTCGCCAAATGAGCAGAAATTGAGCATGTGTGTCAAGTGGATCGGATTTTGCAGGGTCAGAAAGAAACCGATAAATGGACTTCCGGTCGGTCGGAGACAGAAAACCAAAGACTACTGTGTCGAGTGAAAAAAGAAATAACAGGGGATTGACTGAGACGGCCATGAAATCATATAGGGCAAGTTGGAATTAGCCCAAAATTAGAGATAATGACAGGGGAGTTGAATGGTCGAATGAGACTACCATGAAATTGTATAATAACTTTGGGTTTAATTTTACGGCCCAACCGTGAAAATATCATGTATCAACATTGTTGGACCAGCAACTCCTCGAAGACTTCTGGCTAATGAGAAATCAAGATTTTATCAGTTCTCGAAAAGCCTTAGAGCTGCTGACTCTCCATGTCAAAACCGTAATTGCGAGATAAAGAGCAACAAGAGATGAGTTACATAAGCAGAAACACCGAAATGTTTCCTTATCTTCTGCTTCTTTACTCTGTTTCATTCGGCCCCTCTTTGTCCATAAGCACAGATACTGGTGAGTCTTTCTCTGGAAACCAGACATTAATCTCTCAAGGAGGAACATTTGACATGGGCTTCTTTTCACCGGTTAACACTGGTAACCAGTAACCACTACATTGGCATTTGGTACAAAAGATTACCTCAAAAGACTCTGGTTTGGCTTGCGAATAGGAACCGCCGGTGTCCGACCCATTCTCTTCAGGGTTGACGCTCCTTTGGGAGGGTAATTTAGTCATACACCCTTCATCCAAGCATCAAATCTGTTGATGTATCAAGACTGCACGTGCTGTTTTTCTCTTTTTTGTTTTGTTTAGTTGTTGGTGTCCTGTTTTTTAGGAGTTGGTTAGTCAATCTTATCTCCTAGGAGCAGTTAGCTGCACGTATCTTAGATATTCTGATCTCTTGCTGATTTTGTGAATCAAGCAAGCCGTTTGTCGGCAACGTGGGTTTGTGGTTACGTTCTAGTATGTATTTTTGAACATATTTTTTTTTCCAGTTTCAGAACACGACGCTCTGCTTCTGCTGTAAACGTGTTCTCTGCTTCTGCTGTAAACTCCTTTTTCTGTTTTTTGCTGTCTACGTGTTCTCTGTTTTTTTTCAAGAAAAGAAAACAACATTGGTATCAGAGCTCTCTTGATCTTAAGGGGCTGTGAGTGACTTGTGAGATTGAATGATTAAGAGGTGTGTCCGCATCCATAGAAGTTAAAAGCAAGATGGAGGCAGGATCGAGTAGTTTTTCAGCAATGGCTCCGCCAACGTTTGATGGAGAAAATTATCAAGCCTAGGCAGTGAGAATGCGAGCCTATCTAGAGGGTTGTGATTTTTGGGAAGCTGTGGAACAAGATTATGAAGTCGCTCCCCTTCCCGACAATCCAACCATCAATCAAATCAAGTTTCACAAGGAGAGCACGACAAGGAAAGCAAAAGCAAAGTCTTGTTTAAATGCTGCTGTCTCGCCTGCCATTTTCAGCAGAATTATGGCTTGTGAATCAGCCAAAGCTATTTGGGACTTCCTCAAAGCTGAGTATCAAGGAGATGAGAGGATCAGAAGCATGAATGGGTTAAACTTGATCACAGAATTCGAGAGACTGCATATGAAGGAATCTAAGACAATTAAGGAGTATTCTGGTAAATTGATAAACATTGCAAATCAGGCAAGAGGTCTAGGCACTGACCTCTCTGATAATAGGCTAGTGCAGAAGATTCTTGTCTCCTTGCCCGAAAGGTTTGAGGCAACCATTGCCTCTTTGGAGAATACTAAGGATTTGTCTCAGATCAAGTTGGCAGAATTGCTAAGTGCTTTGCAAGCACAAGAGCAAAGGAGGTTAATGAGGGTGGAAGGAAGTATAGAAGGAGCTTTGCCGGCCAAAGAACAGCAAAATGTAGGAGGAAAAGTTAACAAGTGGAAAGGAAAGAAAGGAAATGGCAGTAGTGGTTTAGAAGCTACTGCAGGAGAGAATAGTGCGAGCAACTCCAAGAACAATTGGGGAAGATATTCCTCATGTCAGCACTGTGGAAAAAAAAAAATCATCCACATTTTAGGTGTTGGAAGAGACCAGATGTAAGGTGCAGAAAGTGTCATAAGCTTGGACACATTGAGAAGTTCTGCAAAGAGAAGAGAGATCAGCAACAGGGTAAGGCACATGCTGTAGTTCAGCAAGAGGTAGATCAACTATTTGTTGCCTCTTGTTTCTCCTCTAGTACTCCATGTGACAGTTGGCTTGTTGATAGTGGTTGCATGAACCATATGACAAGTGATGAAACGATGTTTATAAACCTTGACAAGTCGTTGAAGTCAAGAGTGAGGATTGGGAATGGGGAGTACTTAGAAGTGAAAGGTAAAGGGACTGTAGCAATGGAGAGTTGTGCTGGAACTAAGCTGATTTCTGATGTGATGTATGTGCCTAAAATCGATTAGAATTTGCTGAGTGTGGGGCAGTTGGTAGAAAAGGGATTTAAGGTGATATTTGAAGAGGAGAAGTGTTTGATCTTTGATTCCAATGGTCAGGAGTTGTTCAAGATAAGAATGCAACAGAAAAGTTTTTCTTTGAATCCTCTTGAGAAGGAGCAGATGGCATTCAAGTGTCAGGCTAATGATTTAGAATTATGGCACAAGAGGTTGGGGCACTTTCATCATAAAGGCGTGCTGTTCATGTAGAGGAATGAAATGGCAACTGGGTTACCAAACCTAGAGGAGCAGATCACAAAGTGCAAAGCTTGTTTGCTAGGCAAGCAGACAAGACTTCCCTTCAAGAAATCCACTTGGAGAGCGACAGAAAAGCTGCAACTGATTCATACGGATCTATGTGGTCCACAAGTGACTCCTTCACTAAATGGTAGCAAGTATTTCATTATTTTCATTGATGATTATACTAGAATGTGCTGGATTTACTTTATGAAGCAAAAGTCAGAAGTTGCTGAGGTATTTCAGAAGTTTAAGAAATGGGTTGAAAACCAAAGTGGCTGCAAGATTCAGGTCATTAGATCTGATAATGGAACAGAATACACTTCACAGAGGTTTAAATCTTTCTGTGAAGAGGCTGGAATTGAGCATCATCTTACTGCTCCTTACTCTCCACAGCAAAATGGAGTTAGTGAGAGGAAGAATAGAACCATTATGGAGATGACTAGGTGTTTGCTTTATGAGAAGAGTCTACCAAAAGAGTTTTGGGCAGAAGCAGCAAGCACAGCAGTTTTTCTACTGAATAGATTACCTACGAGGGTATTGGAGATGAAGACACCCTTTGAAGCCTGGTTTGATGTGAAGCCAATTCTAAGAAATTTGAAGGTGTTTGGTTGTTTGTGTTTTTCTCATATTCCACAGGTCAAGAGAGACAAGTTGGGAGAGAAAGCTGAACCTGGGATCTTTGTTGGCTACAGTTTAGTATCAAAAGCTTATAGGATCTATCAACCACAGACAGGGAAGGTGATCACTAGCAGGGATGTTCAGTTCCAAGAAGATGAGAAATGGGATTGGACAAATGAGCCACAAGGCAAGCACAAAGAGGTCTCATTGGAACCTGATGAACTGGTGGATGATGTTCCAGTTAGAGGTACCAGATCTTTGACCGATATATATATATATATATCAAAGGTGCAGTGTGGCTGTTTTGGAACCTGCGGGTTATGAGGAAGCTAAAAGTGATCAGAGGTGGATGAATGCAATGAAGGAAGAGTTGGCTATGATAGAAAAGAACCAGACATGGGAGCTAGTGGAGAGGCCTGAAGATAGGAAGGTGATTGGAGTAAAATGGGTTTTCAAGACCAAATTTAATCCTGATGGCTCAGTGAATAAGCATAAGGCTAGGTTGGTGGTGAAGGGATATCCACAGGTTTGGGGAGTTGATTTCTCAGAAACCTTTGCTCCTGTGGCAAGACTTGATACAATTAGAATGATTCTTGCTTTGGCAGCTCAACAAGGATGGAAGGTATATTAGTTAGATGTGAAATCTGCATTTTTTAATGGAGTGTTGCAGGAGGAGATTTATGTTGAGCAGCCAGAAGGCTTTGTCACACCAGGCCAGGAGGAGAAAGTTTATTTGCTGAGAAAGGCTCTCTATGGCTTGAGGCAAGCTCCCGAGCATGGTACAAAGAAGATGGATGAGCACTTGTTGGGTCTAGGTTTCAAGAAAAGCCTCAGTGAATCCACTCTATATGTCAAGAAGTTAGTATCTGACTTAGTGGTGGTGTCTCTTTATGTGGATGATATGCTGGTGACAGGGAGTAATAGTGCTCAGATTACTGCATTTAAGCAAGAAATGATGAAGATGTTTGAAATGACTGATCTTGGTGAAATGTCATATTTTCTAGGAATGGAAGTCAAGCAGACTCAGAATGAAGTTTTTATCTGTCAAAAGAAGTATTTGAAGGAGATCCTAAGGAGATTCAACATGGAGGAGTGCAAGAGTGTGAGTACTCCAATGGGTCATAAGGAAAAGCTTCAAAAGGAGGATGGATCAGAACCTGCAGATGAAAGAGTTTATAGAAGTTTGATTGGCTGTCTTATGTATCTCACTGCAACTAGGCCAGACATCATGTTTCCTGTAAGTGTTTTATCTAGATTTCTCAATTGTGCAAGTGAGTTGCATATGGTAGTTGCAAAAAGGGTATTGAGGTACTTGAGAGGTACTCTTTCATATGGGATTAAATTTTGTAGAATTCAGGAGTTTAAGTTGCAGGGGTATTCTGATAGTGACTGGGCAGGATCAATGGATGATATGAGGAGCACTTCAGGTTATTGCTTTACATTTGGGTCGGCATGTTTTTCTTGGTGTTCAAAGAAGCAGGAAATAGTGGCTCAATCAACTGCAGAAGCTGAGTTCATTGCAGCTACTGCAGCTGTGAGTCAAGCATTATGGTTAAAGAAGCTGATGGATGATTTGCATATGCAGCAAGAAGAAAACATAGAAGTGTTTGTGGATAATCAAGCTACTCTGGCCATTTCACAAAATCCGGTATTTCACGGAAAAACAAAACATTTTAAGGTCAAGTTTTACTTCTTGAGAGAAGTGCAAAAGGCTGAAGAGGTGAAACTGGTGTACTGCAATTCAGAAAACCAGATTGCAGATATATTCACGAAGTCATTTCATGTTGGTCGATTTGAACTTCTCAGGGCAAAGCTAGGAGTGTGCAGTACTTGATCCAGGAGGAGAGTGTTGATGTATCAAGACCGCACGTGCTGTTTTTCTCTTTTTTTTGTTTTGTTTAGTTGTTGGTGTCCTTTTTTTAGGAGTTGGTTAGTCAATCTTATCTCCTAGGAGCAGTTATCTGCACGTATCTTAGATATTCTGATCTATTGCTGATTTTGTGGATCAAGCAAGCCGTTTGTCGGCAACGTGGGTTTGTGGTTACGTTCTAGTATGTATTTTTGAACATATTTTTTTTTCCAGTTTCAGAACACGACGCTCTGCTTCTGCTGTAAACGTGTTTTCTGCTTCTGCTGTAAACTCCTTTTTCTGTTTTTTGCTGTCTACGTGTTCTCTGTTTTTTTTCAAGAAAAGAAAACAACAAAATCTGGTCGACTGGTTTGACATCGCTCATGCCTAATTCGACTTCAGGAGTGCTCCCGGGATGTTCTCTGCATTTGCGGGAGCGGAAGGAAGAGCTCAGTGTTCGCTATATAAAAGGTTGGAAGCCTACGGGAATAGTGGCGACTGGACTGGTGGTGAATTTAGGCATCAGCGCTCAGTAATGGTAGAAACGTGGTATTTTTCTCCTTTGTTTCGAATGAGAATGAGGCCTATTTCATATACTCCTCAGTTGCTCCTTAGAATCTTTCTAGGGTCGTGCTGGAACCAACGGGGCTGCTCAATCAATTAGTATGGACAAAGCATATCCAGAAATGGAGGGTGCTTTGGACACAGCCAACCCTTGAGTGTGAGATATATCCCTTGCTTCACCTAACTGCAATCAGAGCGATGCACTGCTTTGTGATTGCCCGCTTGGACACTTAGATGATCTGAAGCGGGAAGATGGTCTGGGCCGTTGCAAGAGGAGAAATGCGTCAAAATGTAGTGGTGACAGGAAAGATAAATCTTTCGTCATGCCTAATACACGATTGCAAAAAACTCTTTCATGGTGGAAAACCTCGAAACGTGCAGGTTATTGTGCTTGAGCAACTGTTCTTGCAGCGCTTATGCATACACTGCCAACTGTCTGATATGGACGGATGCCAAATTTATAGTTGAACATTCGGCTGATGATGCAATTTCGAGATTTCCATGTCCGGATCGCAGCGTTGGACTTGGAGGAGGGTAAGAAACGGGGGAAACCCACTTCAAATTTCATAACAGCAGTTGGAGTTGTGCCCGTAGCTTTTCTCGTGGTCCTTAGCATTTCGCTGGTGGCTATTATGATGAGATGGCCTGCTTATGCAGCAGACGATCATCTGATGCATTTGGAATATCGAGTTCTGAAGAAGGCAACAAAGAACTTCTCTGAGAAAATTGGGGAAGGAGGGTTTGGTTCTATTTTCAGGGGAGCACTGCCAGATTCAACTCCCATAGCAGTGAAAAAACTCATGAACCAAAGCCAAAGTAACGAACAGTTCCTTGCGGAAGTTAGAACCATTGGAACAATACAGCATGTCAATGTCATTTGTCTAATTGCTTTTGTGCGAAGAGTGAAGAAGGTTCCTAGTAAATGAGTACTTGGCAAATGGTTCGCTCGTGGCTCATTTGTTTCAGAAAGGTTCCAAAACCCTCGATTGGAAAACCAGATACGGCACCGCCATCCGGATTGCTAAAGGATTGGAGTACCTCCATGAAAGGCGTCGGGATTGCATAATACACTATGACATCAAACCAGAGAATATACTGTTGGATTCGGAACTCGAACCACATATTGGTGATTTCTGCCTCACGAAACTCATGGGACGGGAAGCCAGTAGCGTCATTACCACCGTGAGGGGAGCCAGAGGGTACCTCGCTCTAGAATGGATTTCGGGAGGAGCCATCGCGTCGAAAGTCAACGTTTTCAGCTATGGAAAGCTGCTTTTTGAGATCATATCGGGAAAGTGAAACATCGAGGATTTGAACAATGATATGCGCGATTATCTACCGCTCCAGGTAGCCAATTCAATAGCCAGAGGAGAAGAAGTCTTGCCGCTCGTGGACCACAGATTGAACGGACAGGTGGAGATGGAAGAATTGTGCAGAGCATGCAACGTGGCTTGCTGGTGCATTCAAGACAGCGAGCGTGATAGACCAACCATGTCTCAGGTATTTCAGATTTTGGAGAGGGTTATGGACCGGTGGTAGAAAAACCTCCAATCCCAAGAACTTTCTCGCGACTTGTAGGAATTAACGAGAGTGCAGCATAAAACAAAGCACTATGTCCCTTTGTAATTTATGGGCATGATGGAGGCCCGATTCATCCTCCAGGGCCATGGACTGGGTGGTCTTGAATCCGCATCATGCTTACCAGACTTGTCATCACTAACTCCGATTGGCCAAATGGGAAAAGCAAACCTTCTAGCTCGTCTCTAAAAGAGGAAGCGGCGATTTTCCGGGTATACAATGAAGAACCTGTCCAATAGAATTCAATTGCTTTTATGCTATAATTTTCGGATTTGGTTGTGACATGTGACTTTATAAATTGCGACTTTCGTCGACACTACATACTTGAAGCGATTTTAAACAAACGGAGAAGTAAGCTCCAATGCCATAGTGCAAGCAATATGGGCAAGACAAGCTTCAACGTATATCGCTAGACGAACCTTGATCTGAAATGGAAATGTTTTGTGCAAATATAACGAACATTTTCATAGGCAACTTTTGAAAAAGAAAAAGAAAATTGGACATGAAGCAAACATCCGGTTTTGCTTACAATAGTCTCCAATTTCCCAGTGCACCAACGAGACAAAAACAACTGAAATCATTTAAAAATCAAAACCCAACTGGCAACGTCCCTTATGCTTTTATTTTTCTTTTCCTTTTTTTTTTTCATAAAAATCATGGGATTTTCTTAAAATCGAGAAGCAAAGGGTTTTAAGCTTGTGGCATAAGTTCAAGGAAACGATGTGGAAGGCCTACTTGAGTCAAAGGCGAGTATACACTATCTAGAGAAGTAGGCCAAGAAACAAAAGGTTTCGCAGGCGAGGCTGTTTCCTAAGTATGGCCAACTCAGAAAACAACAAACTATATCATCGCACGCGAAAAGAACACCACCTAAGGCACGCAAGACGGGCGAATTCATGATTTTTCTTTGGGCTTTATGTACCTGAACCTGCTAAGCGACCGTGCCAGACCTAGAGGTCGCGTTCGGGTGGATAGTGTCCTCGGCCTCATATGTGGATTTTTCTTTTACAGCTTACGTGAGATCTATGTTTCCTTATCGAAGCAGATTTAAACCGTCGGAACAGAGACTTGATTTGGAGTAGTTCGGATATAATCGTCTCCTCATAGAGTTCATACGGGCTCATTGTATCTATACAAATGAAAATTTTAGGAGTTCCGAGTCATGAACAAGTTTGGGCATGACCTTTACAGGCTCTGCTTGGACCCTGCTGGGACGACCATGTGGAACCAAAAATATTGACAAAGCTTGCCCCGTGGACAAGTCTACAATCCAGTCTCACGATTCCATTGAAGAAGGAAAGTGTTCTGTTCTTTCTTTTTAGCTGGGGTTTTATTCGGTGGACTGGATGATGGATAAACCAACAAGCCATCGTTCTTAGTACAGGAGCATGTGCAATCAACTATAATAGCGAAAAGGTTGGAAGATGTGGCAAAATAAGGTGACAGCCCAGTAGTTTCCTTATATGATAAATCATCATCTAATAAAATATGCAATTGATCTACTCTTATCGACATTTCTGATCCCTTAGAGAAGTGGTGAATTACTTGCTCAGTCGGTGATGTTCTTGCTTAGTTTTGTGGCAGACTCACCAACGGTGTGTAATGTGGCTGAGGTTGGGAAGATTATGAGATTGAGATCCTCGGATGGAAGTGTGCAGAGAAAGCTGATTAAGATTTGGGGCGTTATAGTAGGTGATCAAAATAGCGACAAAAAAATAATAATAATTGGTGAATGATGTTTTTTCAATATTCATTACATGTAACATCACTCACTTGAGGTTAAAGGGAAAATAAATATAAAGTAGTCACAAGCCATACTTTATTCTTTTGGACCAGTCTATTTAAAGTCTTAAAACATATCATGAAACGATGTTAAGTTAAAAGTGCAATCAAGTTTTAAAATTTATCTAATTAGTTCAATCGAGTACTTCTAAGTATTTCTCTCATCACTTATATGACTTATTTTTAACAAGAGATGATGTTATGTCCACTTTGCAATATTGAACATCTCTCTTTGTCTGTGTGTAACGAGATTGGCGCCAAGGCTGGGTTAGGGGGGCAGGGCCACCCCCAACTATGCCGACAACCCTCGTTGAGGTATAAGTGAGGAACACCGGCCTTCGTAGCAACATGGGTCCTTCAGCAGCGTTTCTACAGAAACTCTTTCTCCCCAAACGCTCAACATGATGCATCATACACTCAATCCCCAACGTAAATCTCACTGGCATGTCCAACTGGAGAAAAGGTGAGAGTTGCATTGAGAGGAAGAATCTCTTCACGGCCACCAGTAATTACTCTTTAGATTCGAAAGGCCTTATATTTGATAAGCGAGCGGCTTTCTTATGATGCTTGGAGCTTGTGGAAGTGGAAAGGTATCTCGTTATGCTTGAATTGCATCGAAGGTGAGTCCGTAGAATTGGAAAGAGAGCCTGTGACCACCGCTAATTCGACCAAGCCCAGTCGACTTGGGAAACTTGCCAATGGCATACAACTAACTGGATAGGCTTGAAAATGCCCTGGTGAATCGGAGAAGCAACACCTTTGAGACTAAAAGAGCGTAAGGCCTCAACTCTATCACCACCGCGCAAGGGTTGATCGGCCCTTGCGATCTCTACTAGGGTCAGCCGGCCCTCCCCTGCTCATGGTGATGACTAACAATCTTGTCTTGTGGTCGAGCAAGCGTTTTCATCCGGCCTCAGCGGTGCCCTTGCAATGCTTTCCCGGCCATCTCTTTCTCTCAGTTTCCTTTTTTCTTGTTGTCCTCTTAACTTTTGATTTACTTTCTGATGTGGCACGCACATGTCTCTAAAATACATAAAAAGGTCACATTAACAATTTTCATTATTCAAATTTAATGGAGCTAAGGGAAATCGTCAATCACACCAATTTGATAAATTTCAAGATTTAATTGTGTTTTTTTGACAAAGTTAGGGCTGGATTACATTTCAAGTAAATCAAGAATAGTGGATAGTCATGCTCTTGGTGGGAAAAAAGCCATCCCTCCTGTAAATTAAATTTGAAGGATTGACACAACAAAAGATAAAAAAAAAAAAAAATCCCATTACGTAGTAACAATGAGACTTTTTCTTGATATATGTGTGGACCGCACCTTACTCTAGTCAGAATTTCCTTGAAACGACAAACGCATCATGTGTGAGGCGACGAGCAAAATTGTCGTATCTTCTCCGGTCAAGCTCCATTTTCTGGACTTTGGACGGCTCTGAGTCATTTGCTCGATCTGGTCTTTTTCAAAGACGACTCCAACCCTTCAACTTCAATCCCGACCCGTCTCGCCAAGTGCGTCCCCTATTTTTTTATCGTATGACCAAAAGCCAAACACAAATTTCTCCCCATTGCACGAAGGACTTTGTTAACCTAACAGTTTTTGAACCATGAAAATAATAATTTATTATGAGTTACAAAATTTTGAAAAAGTAGGTTCTACAATGATTTATAATTATTTGTGATTTGATTTTTTATGATTCAGAATAGACTATTATTTTCATAGTACATTCAAGAAGGCCTGCTCCTTGATTTTAATTTTTGGTCTTCACCAGCGACCTCGCCGAGATGTGGGTGAGGTTTGGGGGCTGCAAGCGAAATTTCAATTCGAGTATCGCTATCCCTTTTCGCCATTCTTGACAAAACTTCATTGTCTTGTTCCAGATAAAGAGGGACATGGAGACTCAGGAAGACTTCATCAGCTCCCTGATCAAAGAGGTCGAGAGAGCCGTGTTCACGAACATCAAGGAGATCTTGCCTTTCATCAAATGGCTCAACAACGAGCTCTCCTATCTGGTAATCGTTCCCGTGCAAGATGGCAGCAATGCTCTGCTTCTTCTTTAGCTTCGACAATGGCTCTTAAGCAAAAAATTGATTTTCAATTAGGTGGACGAAAGGGCAATTGCCATGGCCTCGCCAGCTGCGGACGATGCCGCCTTTGCCTGCAACAAGGCCAAGGTGAGGCTGCTAGTGAGGGTGGGCGAGGGCAACGAAGCCCTTGTCGTCTACTGTTGGGTAAGGAAGCCAAAAACGAAGAAGAAAAAAAAAAAGAAAAGGAAAAAAGAAAAGAAAAATAAATAAAAATAATAAAAATAAAAAATTTGAAAAAAGAAGAAGATATTATTAAAAAATCATCACATCGGCGTTTGTCAAACGGCCAGCATCCACGTCAACATCAACCAACAAAATTTGGATAGATGAAGTAAATTGACTTAATTACAAAAAGTTTTAAGATTGAATTTGCTCAAAAAAATTTAGAACCGAATTGATACAATTATAATAAATTTAAGACTTTTTAGTAATTCTCTCGCCAAAATAGTCAAATTTAGAAATTCCGGACAAGTTTTCTTCCCAGTTAGTGTGAAAGCTATCCATAAATCAATCCACCACTTGTTATGTTAGTTTCAATACGTGTACTACAAGCTACGTAATTCTACTTATGGAACCTTTAGTGGTTCTACACAATTTATTTTTTCTTGACTTGAGTTTGTGCTGATTGGTTGGTTGACTTGGTCATTGCAAAGACAGATGACCCAACTGATCTTTTCGATCATCATCAAACAAAGGAACCTTCTCCGAAATGCTACGCGTTTTCTAGTCAAATAATCTAATTGAAGGATTCGAAAGCAACTGCTAGAATTATGGTCACCCGCAAGAGAAAGAGCCAGTGTCTTGTCACTTTCGACTCAACCTTGTTGGACCGGCAACTCTTCGAAGACCACTAGCTATTGTGAAGTCAAGATTTGTCTGTTCAAAGAAAGACTTGAGAGTTGTTAACTCCACCGTGTCAAAACCACAATTGCGAAAGAATGAGTAACAAGAGATGAGTTGCGTAAGGGGAAATCCAGAAATATTTTTGTCGCAAAATATGTGAAAATTGACAAATCTTGTAATGAGAAAATAAAAAAAGCACGATAGGATGAAACTACCAAAGTAGTCAACAAGAAATGCTAAAGCACATATGGGATTTACGTGGTTTAATTTGAGTGTCGACACCTACTACATGTGAAGAGCCTGCATTAAAGAATTCACAAATCCTGAATGAATTTATTTAGTTATAATCGTTACACGTTCAAGTATGAAACATGCCGAACATCAGCCTGCTCGTACAACCAATTGGATAAGTTTGAAATGGTTTGGTGAATTGGCGAAGCAACAATGCGTGGGACGAAGAAGACAAGGCCTCGCCACTTGTCACCGCCACGTGAGGGTTGCTTAGCCCTCTCGACAAACTTGCTAGGGTCGATCAATTCATGCCCTGATTTGGCCGAGGCTTCTTTGCCTGCTCTCAGTAATGGATATGATTGAGCAGTTGTCGCCCATTGTCAAGGGAGAGTCCCCCTTCCCCCTCTTAATTTTTTGGCTTTTTTTTATTTTTTTTAACATTCAGTATATAGAAAAGTGTCTTTTCAAGATTTTCATCAACCAAATTTAATAGAATTAATGAAAATTGTCAATCACACCAATATGATAATTTTTAGAATTTAATTACATAATTTTGAAACTTAATTCTATATTTAAGCAAATCAAGAACACCCAAAAATCACGCCTTTGGCAGGTGCAAAGCCATTGGTCTTTTTTATTTGCAAATTAAATTTGTAGGATTGACAAAGCATCTCCATCACATAGCAATAATGAGACTTTCTTGGTGTACGACGTTGACCGAATGTTACGTAGAGGAAAAAGAGAGGCCTCTTCTAGTGAGAATTTCCTCGAAACATCATGAAATACATGTGTAGTGCGAAGAACAAATATCTATCTTCTTCGGTGGTGACTTTACTTAAGCTTTCCAAGAAAAATAACCCACTTTGAAAATGAAATTTTCAGCACGCATAATTTTCAGTGGCCTATTGTGATTTTTACGTATATTTCAATACTTCACATATATTTTTGAAAATGTATGATTGTAATTAGGTCTATTTTTTCATTCATCCTTGGTTGAAGTTTTTTTTTATCCAACCGCTCTTGTGAATAGTGGATTACAAGTTGTGAACATCATTTATATGTTAAATTAACTTATGTCCATATTTAAAACCCACCCATCATAATAGTGGTAAGAAAAAAGGATTGTATGATCAAATAAAAATAATAATTTAAAAAAATAAATGAATAATAATTTATGATTTATAGAGTATATAGACCAAAATTATCTCAACCAACAACTACGTGGGCCCTCCAGCGAAATTACATAATTCAGTCGATATGACATTTATCCGCATTATCAATCCAAGCCACGTACGTTCCATCACGTACTAAGCTTTGATTTCTTGACTTTGGGCGGCTCTGACCGGGTCATTTGCTTGACTTGGGCTTTTAAAAAGACCTGACTCCCAGTCTTCCAATTCAATCACGGTACGTGTCTCTAATTGTATTCCCTTTTCTGTCGTTCCTCCGCACCAAATAACCAAAGCCAAACAAAAAGCTTTCTGCATTGCACAAGTTCTATCAGCTCAGGTACCAAATGAAGCCCTTCCCACTACTCCTCCTCCTCATAATACAAGGTGGGATTAGTTGTTATGCCAGGAACAACCACCCGTGTGCCTTTTCATCATGCGGCGAGGTCGATAATATACGCTATCCTTTTCGATTAAAAGACGACCTGAAAAGTTGTGGTGATCCAAGGTTCGAGTTAGCATGTGAAGATAAACACACGGTGCTATCTTTGTTCGGTGGTCGGTATCATGTGAAATCAATATACCTCAATAGTTATGGGGGTCCCATTGATTTTGATTATGGGAAAATCAAAGTGGTGGATGTCGGGCTGCAAAAGAGCGACTGTTCCTCCCTTCCTCTCCACCAGTTAACGCGCTCTAATTTCAGTGATGAAGACAGTGTATGGTGGAACCCCTATGGAGCCCACGTGACCATTGTGCCTTGCTCGAAGCAAGTGAGATCTCATTTATATATCAGCACCGAACCATGTTTAGTTACAGAAGGGAATCATTCATACGCCATCATCGAGGCATCTCCACTGGATATTGAGGATTTTTGCACCATAAACAAGTCAATACTTGCAGCCAAATACTTGTGGGATAAAGTACAGTATCCGGAGAATCGCACAATCTCCTACCACGACATTCACAATGCGATGGCCGACGGGTTTAATATCACCTACTCGCCTCCCCGGGAGAAAGCATATAAGCTTTGCTTCTTAAGCTTCAAATACCTACGGAGAAAATTGAAGAAATGCACAATCTACCATCCCTCCGACTTACCCTGTAAGTATGCCTTTCCAATTGAGGTTCTTTACCCTAGCAATATGCTAATATATGGCTCTAGCTATAGCTCTTGCGCCTTAAAGCGACGGACTGGTATTGATTGGCATGAAAATCAAAGTAACATATGCAAGTGAAATTTGTAGAACTCCCGATCATCATGATTGAATAAGCAAAACCAAATAAAACGAATCAGCCCTAGAGGGGATTAACATGACATGCAAATAATTGTTTCACCGTGAAATACAATCGTCATTCTCCTAGAGAAAATGGCAGTAACAATTATTCCTGCTAATAAAAAGATAGTTGAAAGTTGCAGTATAGAAACCACTAAAAAGCTTTGTTTTTATTGCGGAAAATAGATTTCAAGAATTTTTTTTTCAGATTTTCCCGCATTCGGTTAATGAAAAATAATAAGTTAAGGAAAACATTTTTCCGTAAATAAAAAAACACCTTCAAAAGTGGGGAAAATTATTTTTATTTTTTGAAGAGAAGAAATCATTTTCCCTCCTCTTTCTTTCACCATTCATTTTACTTATTTTATTTTTTTTATTTTTATTTCTTTTTTAAATTCAAATGTTTTAATTTTTCCTTTTGCTTCTTCTTTAGTTAGTTGCCCACCAAGTGAAGGCCGATAACTGGCCATGGGCGAGCTCGAGCGTCGCTAGATCAGTGACACTTGAGCTTTGCTAGAGGGCGGTAAGGCTCAGGCCTCGTAGATTGGTGATGCTCGAGCATTGCCAAAGCCAATGAGCTCATTCCTCACTTGTGGCCAACTACTAGCTGAGAAAGAGAAAAAGAATTTAAAAAAAAATAAATTAAAGGAAAAATATAAAATAATTAAAATTTTGAATTTTTTAAAGAGAAAAAAGAACAAAAAAAGATTAAAAAAAATAAAAAAAATTATCAAAAGCAGTGCAAGGAGAAACATCGTAAATATGTTGTCATCGTAAACATCGTAAATATTTTTTGTACCAACTAATGGAAAATATTTTCCATTTCATTTTTAGATTTCAATCAATTCATGGAAAATGATTTTCAAAAGCGTCACATTAAGTTTGTGCTTTTCGACAAATAAAAAACTAAGTTCGTGCTAAGTCAACATTGAACATCTGGATTTTTACAGAATATAAGAAAATTGTTTTTAGTTCCCTATCAAAAGTTTCTATATTAGCTCAAAGTACCTTATCTTTTTTCTTATATCAAAAGTTCCCAAAATGGTGAGTAAAAGCCCACCAAAAAAGTTAGTGGTGTGCTTCCTTGCGAAGGCGAGGATACTTTAATCCTACCTCGTAAGGTAATCAAGTATAGTCAAAAAGTTCTAAATTCTCATAACCAAAATTGTGTAAAAAAAATAAGAATCTCTTGAAAGTAAACCTGTTGAGTTACCATATTTTAGGTCTCGATGGGGCCAGAAAATTCACTAGATGGAATCTTTAGGTTCAAAGAACATATTATATATGAGACAGGATGTTTTGAATATTTACTACTATTGATTGTCGGATATAGTATGCAAATGTAACATTAGTTATTATCCTTAATACATCTTTGCTTCTTTTTTTTTTTTTTTTGGTTGGTTAATACATCTTTGCTTCGGATGTTGTTAATTCATACGTAATTTTTTTAGTTAACTCGGATAACAATACTTGTTTCCCTGTACATATTTTTTATTCATCGCTTAGCAGATTCTGATTATATGTCTTCATGAATCTCTTGCTTTCAGTCGAAGGATCTTATTGGGGTACGGCGCTAAATGTTGCATTGAATACCGTTACTGATCCCATGTTTATCTTTGGTATGGATGATTCTCTTTCCCTCACATCTGCGAAACACTCGCGCTAAATGTGAAGAAAACACTTTTTGTACGTGCTTTCTGACAAATAAAAAACAATATGCTTTACGCTAATCTTGAGGCAATTTTGTACGCAGCTCACTTCCTGGCAGCAAAAGTCATATTCGGAGCTCCATGTGTGTTGATACTTCTAATCTATAAGTGGATGAGAAGACACCAAGCAATGGACACAAACATCGAAGAATTTCTACAAGCTCACAACAACTTTTTGCCCATAAGGTACTCGTACTCAGATATCAAAAAGATCACAAAAAATTTCAAATACAAGTTAGGTGAAGGGGGATATGGTTCTGTGTACAAAGGAATTCTTAGGAGTGGCAATGAAATTGCGGTTAAGATTTTGAATAAACCAAAATCTAATGGCCAAGATTTTATAAGTGAAGTGGCCACAATTGGAAGGATCCATCACGTTAATGTGGTGCAACTTGTTGGTTTTTGTTTCGATTATTCCAAACAAGCTCTTGTCTATGATTTCATGCCGAATGGATCCTTGGATAAGCACATTGTCTATAAGGATGGAGAAGATTCTCTTGATTATAAGAAAATGTATGAGATATCTCTTGGCATAGCTAGAGGCATAGAGTATCTACATCGGGGATGTGACATGCAAATTCTACACTTCGACATCAAGCCTCATAATATTCTCCTAGACCAAAGTTTCACCCCAAAAGTTTCTGACTTTGGCCTCGCAAGACTTTACCCCTTTGATCGCGACATAGTAACATTGACTGTAGCAAGAGGAACCTTGGGATATATGGCACTCGAGCTATTCTATAAGGACATTGGTGGCATTTCTTACAAAGCTGATATTTATAGTTTTGGGATGATGTTGATGGAAATGGCTGGTAGAAGGAGAAATGTAAATGCAAATGCAGAGGATTCGAGTCAAATTTATTTTCCTTTGTGGGTTTATGATCAACTTGGCAAAGAAGAGGATCTTCAAATGGTCGATGCCACAGAAGAGGAAAGAGAGGCCACGAGGAAGATGATAATCGTTGCTCTTTGGTGCATACAACTGAACCCTAATGATCGACCATCGATGAGACGGGTCGTTAATATGCTAGAAGGAGAGATCAATGAGCTACAAGTTCCCCCAAAACCACTTCTATATCCGACAAAGACGCCGGTTGATTATGTTGAGAATGAGATTGAACTTGAAACTCTCTCATCTTCTTCAAGTGTTCCAACAATTTATAGCGGTCACTAGTATGAGCACGATAATAAGATTGCGGAATCTTGTTTGGTGTGATATAGTTTCTCATGTAGAAATTGAATACAAGTGCTATCACTTGTGCTTGATTTACTGGTATAATCCTCAGGGCTATCTATTGGTATAGCATTCATGATATATTGGTGTTTAAGTAAATTTGGACACAGATGCCTCACTTACAAGAATTTTGATTCAATTTAGGGCACAATAATTCAGTTTTAAATAGATGAAAGTTGTGTGATCTCTGCATAATTTCTACTGATGCAACCTTTGATTGGTCCACACAATTTACTTTTCTCGACTAGACTTTATCTCTCGCGTATCGTAATTTTAAAATTTGGATATTTTCTCTCTTATGAACAACCTTAACAAAACCAAAAAATGTTAAGATCCTAAGATATTGCTCTCTGTGTGTATGTATATCTATCTATATGTATATATATGAAGAAATTGTGAGCATATACATACATACATACATACATATATATATACATATATATATACATATATATATATATATATGTATGTATGTATGTATATGCTCACAATTTCTTCATATTGTGTCAATAACTTCTATTTATTAATTAGTAATTCAAATATTTCCTTATAAGGCGACTTTGTAGAATCGTCTAAATGTCAATTTTTCCCAAACATGCAAAACATGTGCACTTTTCCTAGTACAAATTAATTCAAACAGTGGCAATTTTCTAATTAATTTTTTTAAACGTGGACTCATATTAGTAGATTTTGTTTCATTTGTCACCATCGTGTGATGAGAAACAGATTTAAATGAAATATTGTAGCATCCTGTTATGAATAATGAGTAAAGCGAGATGTTATAGCAATATATTTTCAGTTAAAATAATTTTGATTCAACATCAGGCTCGTTAGTTCATTTTTACGATACTAAAGATGATTCCCAGAGACTAGAGAGAGTCAATCTGCCAAAAAATGTCAAATATGGAAACCTAACCTCCTCATTAATTGGAAAGCCATGTACAACAATCTTGCATAATTTCCATTGATGCAACCTTTGGTTAGCCCACACAATTTACTTTTCTTGACTTCACTTTGTGGCGATTGGTTGACCTGGACATTTCAATGACAGATCACCCCCAATTGATCTTCTCGATCAGATAATTCCAAAGCAATTGCTAGAATTTTAGTCGCCTCCCTTGAACTCCGGCCAGGGCCTTATCACTTTTGACTCAACCTTGTTGGACTGGCAGCTCCCTGAAGTACCACTGGCTAATGAGAAGTTGAGATTTACCAGTTCACGGAGAGTATTAGAGTTGCTAACTCTACCATGTCAAAATCGTAGTTTCAAAAGAAAGAGCAACCAAAGATGAATTGCATAAATGGGAATCCAGAAATGTTTTTGTTGTGAAATATATGGAAGTTAACAGAAGTTACAATTTAAAAAACAAAAAAAAGAACGAGAGAATGAAATTACTAGAGATATTGAGATAGTTCCTATTATCATCCCCGTAAGCCCACACAATTTACTTTTCTTGGAGTTCCTATTATCTCCTCCTAGCTCGGCAAGGCGAATTGCATTTCCCTTGTGGATCACATAACTACAAGAGTCCAATCTTGGACTCAGCATTTCCTTTCTTTTGCTGGATGTCTTCAGCTTATAAGGTCAGTTCTTCATGCTATTTAAGCTTATTGGGCTAGTGTCTTTATCATCCCTATTGCAGTGTTGGATCGTATTGAACAAATATTGAGACAATTTCTTTGGAAGGGCCCTGGCCTAAGGAGGGGTGGTGCCAAGGTATCCTGGGATTATGTTTGCCTTCCAAAGGACAAAGGAAGGCTAGGCATCTGCAGTCTGAAGGATCGTAATAAGGCAGCAATGCTGAAACACATATGGATTTTGTTTGCGGACAAGGAATCCTTGTGGTGTAAGTGGATCCACTCAACCTTCCTTAAAAGGAAGAATTTTTGGGTAGTTAAGCAACCCACCTGTTGCTCTTGGGCGTGGAAGCGAATCCTCCACCTTAGGACTGATTCTCGGTTATCTTTTCTATGGAAGTTAGGAGATGGCTGCTCTATTTCATTCTGGTTGGACCACTGGCACCCGAGAGGCCCCCTCAACTTGATGTTTTCTGACTCTTTCATTTATAGATCTGGCCTTCCTAGGCATGTGATGGTGGCTTATCTTTTTTCACCTACTGGTCGGACCATGCAAGAAGCTTTATAGTCCTGGGAACATCCCCTCCCCTTTCTAGTGCAAGCTCCAAATCATCTTACTTGCCAAGGAAACACGTCTGGCTTATTCTCGGTTGCTTCGGCTTGGCACCTCATCAGGAAAAAGAAGCCTTGGGTCAATTGGGCTTCATTGATCTGGCACAATGATATAGCTCCAAGATATCAATTCATTCTTTGGCTTATAACTAGGAACCGTCTTCCTACGTAAGCCTTACTCTTATCGCATGGCAGGATTGGGGATGCGGTGTGCCCTTTTTACAAAGTAATTCCTGATTCTATTGATCATTTGTTTTTTCATTGTAGTATTACGGCTAGTTGTGCCTTCTCTTAGGCTACTAGATGCAACCTCCCTTGGAGGAATGGGACTTGGGCTGACAACCTTTGTTGGGCTATTAAGTTCCTATTTGGTAAAGACTTTTATCACTCTATTGCCAGGTTCTCTTTTGGGGCCCTTTGCCACCTTATTTGGAAATATAAAAATGAGATTCTCTTTAGGAACTATACCTTTACACTTCCGGCCATGAAGAACCACCTTATTAAAGTCGTTAAGGATAAGGCTCTAACATTCTTGAATGTTGAAGATAACCCAAGAAACATGAGACTTCAATGTAGCTGGGGGATAAACCCCTGCATCTTCTCTTCTACTCCGGCACATCCGTAATATTTCTAGATTGGAGTGGTAGTGTAGGAGGGTCCATTGCTGTGCTTGTTGTTTCGATGCTGGCCTTGTTTCCTGCCGATTGTCTCATCCTTTCCGTTTGGGCGATGACGTTTTGTTAGATTTTAGCTTGGGTTGCCATTGTTTGGCCGGCCGGTCACCTCCTTTTGTTTGGTCCGTCTTTTGGATGTGGCCATAGTTGTGCGGCTTAACCGCGTTTTGTGCCTTGTTGGCTTCCCTTTCTTCCTCCTTCGGCATCCTTCCACTCATTATGCATCTGTTTATTTTGAGTGTATGTTTTGGTGCCGTTTTTGTTGTAAATATGTTTTAGCTTATTATGATTACCTTTTACCAAAAAAAAAAAAAAATTACTAGAAAAGTCAATAGGGAACTCTAAAAGCACACAAATGGTTTATGTGATTAAGTTAAAGTGTCAATACTTACTCCATTTGGAGAGTCACAAACAGACAATCCACTAATCATTAAGAGATTTATAGAGTTATGATGGCTCACACTCTCAAATGATTCACGATCCTATATTACACTCCAATAAAATAATTCACGGAGAAATTACCCCGTGACTCCAAAACACTTTGAAATTATTCCAGGACGTAGATCACATAAACGCCTCAGCCACTTTAAGAAGTTGCAACATACTAACTTCTTAACTATCATACTCAATTCATAGGCTAAGCTTCCCCAAAATTTCTTCTACGTTAGAAATTTATCAAATATAGGCACAACATATACGTAGTTATTCACATTGAGACAGCAGACTTACTGAATATATTCAACTATTAATTTTTGTAAATGTCACGTCAGTTACTTATCACTTATTGCCCTCAATTAATCTTTGTTTCAACTATTATTAATTTGTACCTAATTTTTTAGTTAATCAGAATGCTCATACTGATTATATATCTTAATTGATATCTTGCTTTTTGTAGACAATTCTTCTTGGGGTAGGGCGCTAAATGATGCAATGAATATAGTTCCTTATGCCGGCTTTGCCCTCGGTATGGATGATTTTTTTTTTCCCTCACGTCTACGAAACACTCACGCATTATAGGTGAAGAGAACACTCTTTGCATGTGCTTTATAACAAATATACCAGGCTATGATTTACCTTGATTTTAAGGCAAGTTTCTATGCAGCTCACTTCCTGACAGCGAAATTCATATTCGGAGCTCCATGTGTGTTGATACTTCTAGTCAATAAGTGGATGAGACGGCACCAAGCAATGGACGCAAACATTGAAGAATTTCTACGAGCTCACAATAACTTTTTGCCTATAAAGTACTCTTATTCAGATATCAAGAAGATCACAAAAAATTTCAAGCACAAGTTAGGTGAAGAGGATTATGGTTCAGTATATAGAGGAATGCTTAGGAGTGGCAATGAAGTTGCAGTTAAGGTTTTGAATAAACCAAAATATAACGGTCAAGATTTTATCAACGAAGTGGCCACAATTGGAAGGATCCACCACGTTAATGTGGTGCGACTTGTTGGTTTTTGCTTTCATTACTCCAAACCAGCTCTCGTCTATGATTTCATGCCAAATGGATCTTTGGTTAAGCCCAATTTTTTTAGGGCTGGTGATAATTCTCTTGATTATGAGAAAATGTATGAGATCTCTCTTGGCATAGCTAGAGGGATAGAGTACCTACATCATGGATGTGATATGCAAATTCTACATTTTGATATGAAGCCTCACAATATTCTCTTAACCCAGAGTTTCACCCCGAAAATTTCTGACTTTGCATTTGCAAGACTTTATGCCACTGATCATAGCATAGTATCATTGACTACAGCAAGAGGAACCTTGGGATATATGGTGCCTGAGTTATTTTATAGGGACATTGGTGGTGTTTCTCATAAAGCTGATGTTTATAGTTTTGGAATGATGTTGATGGAAATGGCTGGTAGAAGGAGAAATGTAAATGCAAATGCAGAGAATTCAAGTCATATTTATTTTTCTTTGTGGGTTTATGATAAGCTTGGGAAAGAAAAAGATGATGAAATCATAGATGAGACATAAGAGGAAAGAGAAACAACGAGGAAGATGATAATTGTTGCTCTTTGGTGTATACAGTTGAGTCTTAATGATCAACCGTCGATGAGCCGAATCCTTGATATGCTAGAAGGAGAGATTGATGAACTACAACTTCCCCCGAAACCACTTTTGTATCCGATAGAAACGCCAGTTTATGATGTGGAGACTGAGATTGAACCTGAATCTTCTTCAAATTTTGCCACAATTTCTAGTAGTTATTGGCATGAGCACAATAACAAGAGTGCCGATTCTTGCTTTGTGTGATGTTTACCCTCTTGTAGAAATTAAATTCAAAATAAAAGTAGTGCTATCACTTGTACTAGATTCTAATGGTATAATCCTCGAAGCTATTTATGGGTACCCACCTTTTTCAAATGTGTTTATCTATTATTTATTTGGATGAGTTAATTTTTAAGAAACTTGTCCTTTTAAGCCTCAGTGTCGATCCGTCCACCGTGGTCCTAAAAGCTCGCACTTAAAATAATTGAGAATACATGGGAAACATGTCTCAATATAGAGTTACAAGTGCTAAAGATGGAGGAATGCCCCGGGAGAAAAATCAACTTAAACATGGAAGTGAAGACAACCATGGAATCATAGAGGCCAAGTTGGAATTAGCCCAAAAGTAAGGATCATGATAAGGGATTTGAATGGGAAAAATACGTAGCCATAAGTTATACTACTTATACTAAAACTAGTTGACAATATTAGTGTTTAAGTTATTAAGATGCTTATTGAGAGAAAATAAATGATGAGTAAAACACAAGGTTAGACAAGATTAAGAGTGAATAGTTGATACAAGAGATAAATAACTTTTAGACTCCAAAAATAAATCAGGGACGCAATATTGAGAACACATAGAAATACTTAGGTTGGAAACTAGTTCTAGAGAAAATGACGGGTTTAACTTTCAATATTGAATTGTCAGTTCACTTAATGACGCAATATTGGATTATCATCAATGTCACTGTTTGGATCCAAATTAGGGCAAGGTAGTTCATTTTTCTGGTACTAGAGCTTATTCCTAAAGATAATCAGTTTGCCAAAAAAGTCAAATTTAGAAGTCGCAGATGACTTTCGTTCCCAACTAGCGTCCAGTAATCCACCACTTGTTATCCTAGCTTTAATGCGTGTACTACAGACTGCATAATTTCCACTGATGGAACCATCGGGATGGTCCGCATAATTGACTTTCTTAACATGACTTTGTGTTGGTTGACTTGGTCATTTCAATGAAAGACATTGTCTTGTCACTTTCAACTCAACCTTGTTGGACGGGCAAATAAATCGCAGAGAAAATATCTTGAGACTCCGAAATACTTTTGACATTATTGGCGGACGTAATTCAATAAATGTCTCGACCACTTGAAGAAATTGCGACACACTAGCTCATCTACTACGGCACTCAATTCAAAGGGTCAACTTCACGAAAACCAATTATGTATTCGATAGATAGAGATGTTAGTTAATGATGTGGATACAGAGATAAAAAAAAATATCTTTGAAGTGTTCCCACAATATTTTTAGTAATTCCTTGTCCTAGCACAATAATTAAATTGCGGGATCTTGTTTAGCGTGACGTTTTTCCTTCTTGTAGAAATTGAATGCAAAATAAAAGTAGTAAAATCACTTTTACTTGATTTGAATTTAGTGGTATATCCACCGTGACATTGGTACCCACTTTTTCCAAGTGTGTGTGTGTGTGTGTGTGTGTTTTTTTTTCTTCGATGAGATTTTCTTCAAGAAAGTTTTGCTCCTTCTGGTATCAATGTCAATTTTCCTCCACCTTCTTCTTAAAAGGCTGCAATTCAAAGAATTGACAATACATGGCGAACACGTTCCAAAATAGAGTTACAAATGCTCAAAAATCAAAATGAAGGAATGCGCCCGCAGAAAATAAACTTGAAGCGTGGAAGTGAAGACTGAAGACTACTGACCCGTGGCTAATGCTCGGAAGATGCGCATATGGATACGGTGGGAAGAAGAACGAAACAAATGCATGACCCCCATTCAACTTGTTTAAATAATTAAATAATAAACAATACATTCCTCTAACAGCTTAGACTTTTATAACAGTTGGTTGTCCTCTTACTAAATCTCCCATAATATCATAGCTGTACTCAGTTCAAATCTTTTTCAGAACCTATTTACCTCATTAATTAAACATATCTACGCTTAGTACTAGGCCAAAAAAAAAAAAAAGACTTAGCGTAAGAGGAAGTGTTGGAATAATTAAATAAAAACCATGCATTCATCTAACAGCAGTTGGTTATGGTCTCACCAAATCTCACACAACTCTTCCTGAGTTTCATCTTTTTATTTCCTTTACATTTCTTCTTTATTCAAGCTAACGTATTTTCTTCTCGTGTAATTTCAATTTTAATGTACTTTAATTTCCTCGCAATACATTAACTTTATGGACTGGGGGTTTTACATGGATTTCCACTCCGTCAAATCCCCTCTTCATCATGCATTGTGCGGGCGAGGTGTGCAGCTGCGGATCACTCTCCATCATCTGAAGTTTGGATTGTCTCGGCATATATTGATTTTTCGTCAAATGGTATCATGTTTGTATGATCTCGATCATTCATATGTAAAGTTCTTGGTTAAGGCAAGTTCTTCACAATATCGTTTGCATCAAGCAATGAGTCTATCTCCTCACTCATAAAAAGGTTTAACCACCATAAGACTCGCATAGACAAACTCGAATCGGCACATCTTTCACTTTGATCTTAAGGACAAGATAAAAAGGTGATCTTGAGTAATTCAATCATCCTATCCACTTCCTTAATTTGCGCGTAATATCAGAGCATAAAATATGGATTTTACAATAGCAAAACCTCAATCCTCATTATTTTCCCCTCCGCATGAGTTTCCGTATGAAGCAAACATTTCACCAAACACTGATGTTGATAAGGAACGCAATATCATATTTTTGCACGGTCGTTTCAATTCCTTTACATGCTCTTTAAAGCAAGTAAAAATGGATAAAACAGAAAGGTCATTCCTTGTACCAGGTCAAAAACTGAAGGCTTTCAATGACTCTAAACGAGTCTCGATTTGGAGAACTTAAAATGGAATGAAATTGCTGCCGAAAGCTAACTCGGGCATGTCTTAATTCTGTAAATGGCAACCTGTGTGCGTTCTAGGAGATGTACTGATTGATACATAGATTAGCATCCAATTACTTGCTTTTATCAGATTTGATGCAGCATTTGTTGAATAACTGATGGGAAAAAGAACAAAACCATTGCGATGATGCAAGTATGGTGAAAATTAATGTATCCGAGCCAAACCTTTACAGGAAGAGATTCCCCAGTAGAAACTCCAAACCGAGTAAGAGCAAGGAGGAAGAATATCTAGCTAAACAGCGTTAAACATCATGAACGCTTCAGAGGAAGTAAAGACGGGGTTCGAATCCAAGTGGCACAAACTTCGAGCCACTAGAGTCGATGTTTGAAAAGGACTACATTAAAGAGGAATGAAATCTTTAATTGAGGTTCGTCAAGTTCATATTATCGTTATGTTCATTCCTTTAAATTGATGGGTACTTTTTCACATTTACTTTTACAAACTATGACAACTAGTGTGGTTAAAAACGATTTTTAATTGATATCATAGTTGTCCCCACCTGTTTCAACGCGAAAAGAGTTAGAAGCGTAGGCAGATGATAAATTACTCACGGGTCAATAATGAGACTTTCTTGGTATACAACGTTGATCAAATGTTACGTAGAGGAAAAAGAGAGGTCTCTTCTCGTGAGAATTTTCCTTGAAACATCATGAAATGCATGTGTAGTGCAAAGAATAAATATCTATTTTCTTTGGTGGTGACGTTACTTAAGCTTTCTGAGAAAAATAACCCACTTCGAAAATGAAATTTTCAGCACGCATAATTTTCAGTGTCCTATTGTAATTTTTTACATATATTTCAATACTTCACATATATTTTTGAAAATGTATGGTTGTAATTAGGTCTCTATTTCATTCATCCTCGATTGAAAAAAAGAAGAAGAAATTATCCAACCGCTCTTGTGAATAGTGGATTACAAGTTGTGAACATCATTTATATGTTAAATTAACTTATATGTCCATATTTAAAACCCACCAACAAGAAGCGTGATAAGAAAAAAGAAGCGTGGTAAGAAAAAAAGATTGTACGATCAAATAAAAAATAATTTATGATTTATAGAGTATATAGACCAAAATTATCTCAACCAACAACTAAGTGGGCCCTCCAGCGAAATTTACATAATACCGTCGATATGACATTTATCCACATTATCAATCCAAGCCACGTACATTCCATCACGTACGAAGCTTTAATTTCTTGACTTTGGGCGGCTCTGACCGGGTCATTTGTTTGACTTTGGGCGGCTCTGACCGGGTCATTTGCTTGACTTGGGCTTTTAAAAAGACCTGACTCCCAGTCTTCCAATTCAATCACGGTAAGTCTCTCTAATTGCATCCCCTTTTCTGTCGTTCCTCCGCACCAAATAACCAAAGCCAAACAAAAAGCTTTCTGCATTGCACAAGTTCTCTCAACTCAGGTACCAAATGAAGCCCTTCCCATTACTCCTCCTTCTCATAATACAAGCTGGGATTAGTTGTTACGCCAGGAACAACCACCTGTGTGCCTCTTCATCATGCGGTGAGGTCGATAACATACGCTATCCTTTTCGATTGAAAGACAACCTGAAAGGTTGCAGTGATTCGAAATTCGAGTTAGCATGTGAAGATAACCGCACGGTGCTATCTTGTTCGGTGGTCGGTATCATGTGAAATCGATATACCCTGATAGTAATGAGGGTTCCACTGATTTTGATTATGGGAATATCAAAGTGGTGGATGTTGGGCTGCGAAAGGGCGACTGTTCCTCCCTTCCTCTCTACGAGTTAACGCAGTATAATTTCAGTGTTGTATACGGTGAATGGTACATGCCCTATGGACGCACAGTGGCCATCGTGTCTTGCTCAAAACAAGTCAGATCTCATTTATATATCAGCACCGGACCATGTATAGTTACAGAAGGGTATCATTCATACGCCATCATCGATGCAGATGCACCGGAAATTGAGGATTTTTGCACCATAACCAGGTCAACATTTGCAGCAGCTTATTTATGGTACCCGGAGAATCGCAAATTCTCCTACAACGACATTCACAATGCGATGGCCGACGGGTTTAATCTCAGCTACTCGCCTCCCCGGGTGAAAACATATCAGTTTTGCTTCTTAGGCTTCCGATACCTAAGGACATTAATGCCGAAATGCATAGACTTCTACCCCTGTAAGTATGCCTTTCCAATTGAGGTTCTTTATCCTAGCAATATGCTAATACATGGCTCTAGCTATAGCTCTTGTGCCTTAAAGCGACGGACTGTGATTGATTGGCATGAAAATCAAAGTAACATATGCATGTGAAATTTGTAGAACTCACGACCATCATGATTGAATAAGCAAAACTGAATAAAACGAATTAGCCCTCAAGGGGATTAACATGACATGCAAATAATTGTTTCACTATAAAATACAATCGTCATTCTCCTAGAGAAAATGGCAGTAACAACCACGTCATGTGGTGTTTTATTCCTGTTAATAGAAAGATAGTTGAAACTTGCAGTATAGAACCCACTAAAAAGTTATGTTTGTATTGGGGAAAATAAATTTCAAGAATTTTTTTTTTGAATTTTTCGGCGTTCAGTTAGTGAAAAATAATAAGTTAAGGAAAACATTTTCCGTCAATGAAAAAAAAAAAAATCTTCAAAAAACTAGGGAAAATGATTTTTATTTTTTGAAGAGAGAAAATCATTTGCCCCCTCTTTCTTTCACCACTCATTTTAATTTTTTAATTTCTTTTTTAAATTCAAATGTTTTAATTTTTCCTTTTTCTTCTTCTTTAGCTGGTCGCCCACCATGTGAAGGCCAGTAATTGGCCATAAGCGAGCTCGAGTGTCGCTAGATCGGTGACACCTAAGCTTTGCTAGAGGACGGCAAGGCTTAGGCCTCATAGATCGGTGATGCTCGAGCATTGCCAAAGCCGATGAGCTCGTTCCTCACTTGTGGCCAACTGCCGGCCAAGGAAAAGAAAAATAAGTAAAAAAAAAAAAAAAAGAATTTAAAATAAAAATATAAAATAATGAAAATTTTGAATTTTTTAAAGAGAAAAAAGAACAAAAAAAAGATAAAATAAAAAAATGATCCAAAGCAGTGCAAGGAGAAAAATCATATTTTTCATACCAATTGATGGAAAATATTTCCATTTCATTTTTAAATTTCAACAAAATATCAGAAAAATGTTGTCATTTTCCCAGAAAATGATTTCCAAAAACGTCTCATTAAGTTTGTGCTTTTCGACAAATAAAAAACTAAGTTCGTGCTAAGTCAACGTTGAACATCTGGATTTTTACAGAATATAAGAAAATTGTGTTTAGTTCCTTCCAAAAGTTTTTACATTAGCTCAAAGTACCCGATCTTTTCTCTTACATCAAAAGTTCCCAAAATGGTGAGTAAAAGCCCACCAAAAAGTTAGTGGTGTGCTTCCTTGCGAAGGCCAGGATACGTTAATCCTATCTCGTAAGTTAATCAAGTATAGTCACAAAATTTTTTAATTCTCATAACCAAAATTGTGTAAAAAAATAAGAATCTCTTGAAAGTAAAACTTGTTTTACTATATTTTAGGTCCCGATGGGACCAGAAAATTCACTGTATGAAATCTTTAGGTTCAAAGAACATATTAAATATGAGACCGGATGTTTTGAATATGTACTACTATTGATTGTCAGATATAGTATGTAAATGTAACATTAGTTATTATCCTTAATACATCTTTGCTTCTTTTTTTTTTTTTTGGTCGGTTAATACATCTTTGCTTTGGATGTTGTTTCATTCATACCTAATTTTTTTAGTTAACTAGGATAACAATGCTTCTTTCCCTGTACATTTTTTTCATTCGTAGCTTAGCTAATTCTGATTATATGTCTTCATGAGTCTCTTGCTTTCTGTAGACACATCTTATTGGGGTGCGGCGCTAAATGTTGCAATGAATACCGGTGCTGATGCCGTTTTTATCTTTGGTATGGACAGTTCCCTTTTCCTTACATCTGCGAAACACTCGCTCGCTATATGTGAAGAGAACACCTTTTGTATGTGCTTTCTGACAAATAAAAAACACTATGCTCTACGCTAATCTTGAGGCAATTTTCTACACAGCTCACTTCTTGGCAGCAAAATTCATATTTGGAGCTCCATGTGTGTTGATAATTCTAATTTATAAGTGGATGAGAAGGCACCAAGCAATGAATGCAAACATTGAAAAATTCCTACAAGCTCACAACAACTTTTTGCCCATAAGGTACTCTTACTCAGATATCAAGAAGATCACAAAAAATTTCAAATACAAGTTAGGTGAAGGGGGATATGGTTCCGTGTAAAAAGGAATGCTTAGGAGTGGCAATGAAGTTGCAGTTAAGATTTTGAATAAACCAAAATCTGACGGCCTAGATTTTATAAGCGAAGTGGCCACAATTGGAAGGATCCACCACATTAATGTGGTAGAACTTGTTGGTTTTTGTTTCGATTATTCCAAACAAGCTCTTGTCTATGATTTCATGGCGAATGGATCGTTGGATAAGCAAATTGTCTATAAAGATGGAGAAAATTCTCTTGATTATAAGAAATGCATGAGATCTCTCTTGGCATAGCTAGAGGCATGGAGTATTTACATCGAGGATGTGACATGCAAATTTTACACTTTGACATCAAGCCTCACAATATTCTCCTAGACCAAAGTTTCACTCCGAAAGTTTCTGACTTTGGACTTGCAAGACTTTATCCCACCGATCGCAACACAGTAACATTGACTGCAGCAAGAGGAACCTTGGGATATATGGCGCCCGAACTGTCACGCCCCGAACCTCGAGCGCGCGTACATCCCACTGCGGTCGATCAAATATACGACATCCCAGGATACGTCGCCGACCCATTCATTTGATTTACGCATGCGGAAGCGAAACAAATCCCCTGACAACATTTAACTTGGGATAGAAAGCAGGCAATCAATCAGCATATCAAACACTCATTTACAACACATAGGTTTAAATACAACTCTAGACTGTCTACAAAATAGACCGGCTCAACGAATAGGGAACTATCCTAAAACCAACTAGCAGGACACGTTCACCGATACTTCAGTTTCCACCTTTCCAGACTTAGGGCTTCGGGTCCTCCACGACCGCCATCTAGGGACCTGAAATTTTAATCCCACAACCGGGATGAGACGATGTCTCAGCAAGTTCAACCCCCTAAACTCCTATTAGAAAGAAAATACACCCCGGGTGGCCTAGCCACATCACACAGAAGACTTACCTCGCCTCAGTTCCTTCCTGCAGGTTAGCACAATTTCAAATCACTCAATCACAGATAGTAATAAGAACTTAAACAACCAGAACGCATTCACTTTCATATAACCAACAACCGCGGGGGTCCTGATTATAAGACTAAATCGTTATGACACGTCTCATTCCATGCCACACAATTCCGTCCCATAATCCGACACATCAACAACGCTCAACATGCATTCCAGTTATTATTCACTGCCACACAAGGGCATAGCCTACTCGCTGTTCGGCTATCTACTGACACTAATGCCAGGCATCGCCTCCCCCCATGGAGCGCGGCTTCGTCAGTACGTCGACGGCATTCCCGAAGGAGCATCGTTCCAGTCGGCCCAGCCTCTACTGCGATCGGCATCCACCGCGTGGGCATCCCATATAGGGGCAAGTCCGGCTCAACAGCCCAGGACGCTTCCTCATAGTTATCACACAACCAAAGCATACTCGGCCCCAGGACACTTTGTATTTCAATCAATGCTTTCACTTAAAATAGTGATCCCGTACCATTTTTCTCCATATTAAAAATATTCCGAAATTACTCACGTGTGTGGGGACACGCTAATTTCAAATCAAAAAGCCAATATCTCACTTTTTCAAACCCCACTATTTAATATAATCATTAAAATCCAATTTTTGCATCAAAACCCGACATTTGGGTTTTTATGAATAAAATCCTTATTTATCCCAATCAACAGTCAATTTGCCACAATCAATCATCAAATTCAAATTCTAAATACACAGTAGCGATCGGCACAAAATTCTGAGAGTATAAGGTCCCGACGAAATTTTTGAATTTTAATAGATAATTAAATTTATTTCGAAAATTAATTAAATAATTATATCCATATTTTTCGCAATCCACATTCAATTTATAATATCCGACCATCAATTTCAAAATCCGAATACACAGCAGATCGGCACGAAATTCTGAAAGAACTGTCAAAAACAATTTTTCCGTTTTTTTTTTAATTTCGGAATTAATATAATATTATAAATTTCCAGAATTTCGAAATCTTTAAATAATTCAAAAATAAAACCCTATTATGTCACATCAAGGCTTTATTTTAAAAATAAACATACTTAACTTTAAACTAAACACACTTTAACTTAATTAAACATCCTAATCTAATCATCAATCAAATAAACTAATCTAACCACCTAAACTTGCTTAACTTAGACTAAGCACACTTATGGCATAATTAACCGTCTAAGCGAGGTTTAGTGAGTTAAACTCATCGGATTAGCAAACCGAGCGGACCAAAACGACGGGGACGACGAGGGGATCGACTTTCCTCAAAACGGGCCGAGCATCCGGGCTCGGGAAGGCGGCCAAAACGGACCAAACACCCACTGCATACCCATTTTTCTTGGTTGCTGTCCATGGCGGTTTGAGGCCGACGAAGGGTAGATCCGGAGCTTGGATGAGATGGGGAAGGATCGGGGAAGGTTGGGGGGTCGAACCGGACCAAGGCGGGACCCGAACGGCGGCCGGAGGTGGCCGAACGGCTCCGGCACGAGCTGGTGCAGCAGCTGCGACGCGAGCTGAGGCGGAGAGGAGACGCGAGCGGATCGGCGAGCCGGCGAGCGCGCGCGGGCGGCGCGGGACGGACGCACGGCGGCAGCGGCGACGACGGCGTGCGAGCGGGGAAGGAGGCGGACGGTGAGGATCTGCTTCGGCTTCTTCCTCTGCAAATTTTCTTCCCATTTTCGCACAAAGGAGATGGAGGAGAGAGGCAACGAGAGAGAGGAAGAAGAGAGGGAGGAGAGAGAAGGAGTGGGGGGCCAATTTCTTTTCTTTTTGCCTTTCTTTAATCCCATAAAATGGCCCACCATGACATCATCCATGATGTCATACTCCACTAACTTCAAATCCCTCCCCACAACCTCTTCCAATGGGTTCACTTCCATTTTCCGGTCGATTTTTGTAAACCAATTCTCCAATTTCACTTGATTCTCTTTCCAATTGAATCAAATGAAGTCATAAAATTAATTCATATTCCACACTTTAATTCACATCTTCACTTGTCTATATAATCAACTTAGATCTCAAAAGCGCGACCGAAAGCGGCCTACTAATTTCTCGAGCCAAATTAGCCATTTCTTGATTATTTTGCTGAAAAGCTCGGCTTGCATAAAAATTTTCCCAAAGATGATTCAATGATCTTGAAATGATTTGTGACATACCCAGACTTCCAATTTCTGAATTCGATCTCAATTCCACGGTTAATTTCACTTTGGCAAGACGATACTAGCGGCCTAACCTCACCGGGTAGCCTTTAGAAATTTTCATGCATTTGACCTGTGGTTGATCATCTCAAGCCACAATGTACATCTTTGAAACATTGGCGACTTACGGTTGTCGGGGTAATCTCGAGGTTTCAATTACGAACACAAGGGTACCCAATCGATAGAAAAGTCGGTCCGTCTATCGATCGACGGATTGTGCAATCTGGTGGAATCACCCACACTGATCACATGCCTCTGTCGAGTCGACCTATCTCCAGTCTCTAATCGACTTTTATTTGTGCCGTAATGACCCTTGCAGATTAGCTCGGTCGAAAGGTCGCTTCCTGATCAAATTCTCGAGTCTGATGCATTAGAACCTCTTAGCGCCTTCACTCGATAGACTAGTTTTCACATGAGTGGCCGACTCAAGGAGAAGAACTATATCCGTGCCAACGAAATGCCCGT
This sequence comes from Eucalyptus shirleyi, assembly GCA_017140165.1. Lineage (NCBI taxonomy): Eukaryota > Viridiplantae > Streptophyta > Magnoliopsida > Myrtales > Myrtaceae > Eucalyptus > Eucalyptus shirleyi. Next base: position 16,669,568 of record CM029456.1, on the reverse strand, counting down.
CTCAATTTATTGAAAATAGAATTGGAAAATCGGGATGTCACACGAATTATTCTATAACAACATTGGTGGTGTTTCTTATAAAGCTGATGTTTATAGTTTTGGGATGATGTTGATGGAAATGGCCGACAGAAGGAGAAATGTAAATGCAAATGTAGAGGATTCAAGTGAAATTTATTTTCCTTTGTGGGTTTATGATCAACTCAGCAAAGGAAAGGAGATTGAAACTGTAGATGCCATTGAAGAAGAGAGAGAGACAACAAGGAAGATGATAATTGTTGCTCTTTGGTACATACAATTGAGCCCTAATGATCGACCGTCAATGAGCCGGGTCCTTAATATGCTAGAAGGAGAGATCAATGAACTACAACTTCCCCCGAAACCACTTCTATATCCGATAGAGACACCGGTTGATAATGTCGAGACTGAGATTGAACTTGAAACTCTCTCATCTTCTTCAAGTGTTCCAACAATTTCTAGCGGTCACCGCTATGAGCACAATAACAAGATTGTGGAATCTTGTTTGGTGTGACATAGTCCCTCGTGTAGAAATTGAATGCTGCTGCTACCACTTATGCTTGATTTACTGGTGTAATCCTTAGGGCCATCTATCAGTATAGCATCCATGATATACTGATGTTTAAATAAATTTTGACACAGATGCCTCACTTACAAGAATTTTGATTCAATTTAGGGCATAGTAATTCAGTTTTAAATATATGAAAGCTATGTAATCTCTGCATTGTTTCCACTGATGCAACCTTTGATTGGTCCACACAATTTACTTTTCTCGAGTTGACTTTGTCTCTGAAGTATCGTAATTTTTAAAATTTGAATATTTTCTCTCTTATGAACACCCTTAACAAAACCAAAAAACGTTAAGATCCTAAGATATTGCTCTCTTTGTATATATATGTTTACAATTTCTTCGTATTGTGTCAATAACTTCTTTGGATTCATTAATAATTCAAATATTTCCTTATAAGGCGATTCGTAGAATCGTACAAATGTCAATTTTTTTTCCAAACGCACAAAACATGTGCCCTCTTCCTCGTACAAATTATTTCAAACAGTGGCAATTATCAAATTAATTTTTTAAACATGGACTCATATTAGTTGATTTTGTTTCATTTGTCACCATCGTGCAATGAGAAACATATTTAAAATAAATATTGTAGCATTCTATTATGAATAGTGAGTAAAGCGAGATGTTATAGCAATATATTTTCACTTACAATTATTTTGATTTAACTTCGAACGTGGTGGTTAATTTCTACGATACTAACGCTGATTCCCAGAGGGAGTCAATTTGTCAAAAATGTCAAATATAGAAACCCAACTTCCTTATTAATTGGAAAGCTATGTACAACAATTTCTGCATAATTTCCATTAATGCAACCTTTGGTTGGCACGCATTAACTTTTCTTGACTTGACTTTGTGGCGATTGGTCGACTAGGACAATTCAATGACAGATGACCCCCAACCGATCTTCTCGGTCAGATAATTCCAAAGCGATTACTAGAATTTTAGTCGCCTCCCTTAAACTTCGGCCAGTGTCCCACCACTTTTGACTCAATCTTGTTGGACTGGCAATCCCCCAAAAGACGCTGGCTAATGAGAAGTCGAGATTTATCAGTTCCTAGAGAGTCTCAGAGTTGCTAACTCCACCTCGTCAAAACCGTAGTTGCGAAAAAAAGAGCAACCAGAGATGAGTTGCATATAAATGGGAATCCAGAAATGTTTTTGTTGTGAAATATGTGGAAGTTAACAGAAGTTACAATTTATAAATAATAATAATAAATAAAAAAAGTAGGCGAGAACGAAGTTACAGATAAGTAAATAGAGAATGCTAAACCACACATATGATTTACGTCATTCGGTCAAAGTATCAATAGTTACTCCACGTGGAAAGCTAGAAATAGAGAATCCACTAATAATTAAGAGATTTATAGAGTTATATGATGGCTCATACGTTCAAATGTTTCACGGTCCTAAATTACACCCAGATAAAATAATTCACGGAGAAATTACCTCACGACTCTGAAAAACTTTTAAAATTATTCCAGGATGTAGATCACATGAACGCCTCAGCTACTTCAAGAAGTCACGACACACTAACTCATTAACTACCATATTCAATTCATAGGCTAAGCTTCTCCCAAAATCACTTCTACGTCTAATAAAAATGTCTGTTGATGATGTCGAGACAAAGATAGAATTTGAAACATTTTTATCTTTTGTACATGTCCCAATAATCTCTAGTAGATATTAGTATGAGCACAATAATAAAGAATGCAAAATCTTGCGCTGTGTGATTTTTCCACTCTTGTAGAAATTGAAAAAAAATAAAAGTAGTACCATCACTTGTACAAGATTTTCGCGGTATAATCCCTGTGGCTATCTATCGGCACCCACTTTTTCCAAATGTGCCTTTTCTCTAAGAAACTTCTGGTCCTTCTAAGTCTCTGTGTCAATCCTTTCTCCGCTTCGTCCTAAAAGCTTGCACTTAATAGACATGAGAATAACCATGTTTCGAAATAGAGTTACAAGTGCCCGAGATTGAGGAATCCACGTGCAGAAATATAAACTTAGTCTCTGTCTATTTTATAAAAATAAATTATTTAAAAAATATTTTCCTAAAAATAATCACTTGCATTACTTATAAGAATGAATAGACTAGATATATCTTCATCATCCATGAAAATATTGAGACATATGTTGTCGATGATGAGACTTTTTTCATCAATAAATTATTTTAAGAGATATCAATGATTATTTTAAGAAAATATTTTTTAAAAAAATATATTTTTTGCAAAACAAATGGAACGTTAAACATGGAATTGAAGAAACACGCGGCTATCTGTCAAATGATGCACACATTGATGTAATGGGAACAACTGGATAAAGCCACGATCACCTTCAACTCGTCCATTAACTCCTCGCCTAATTTAAACTCCAAGCATTTTAATTTCCTCATAATTTATTTACTTTTTGGACTTAGGCTTCATTTTATTTTTTGAAAAATAAATGATTTAAAATATGTCGTTTGTGTCGCTCATAATAATAAATGAACGAAAAATATTTTTATTGTTCACGAAAATATTTATCATAAATTATTATTGATAATGAAAAAAATTTCTTAACTAATTATTTCAGATAATATAAGTGATTATTTTTTAAAAAAATGTTATCCAAATAATTTATTTTTCGTGAAATAAACGGAACCTTGAATTCACATAAATTTGCACTCCTATAAAATCCCCACGTTATACACTTTGGAGTAATCTTGATTGCTCTCCATCATCTGAAGTTCGGATAATCGTGGCACATATTGACTTTTTGTCAAATGGTACTATCTGTGTACAATTTTGATCATTCATTGGTAAAATTCTTGTTCCGAGTGACTTATCCAAATATAAACGGGCAAGTTCTTCACAATACGCTTTGCATCAAGCAACGAGTCTTATCTCCTCTCTCCTAGATCAGTTTAACCACCAGCACGACCGACATATGTCAGAAAAAGCACCGCCTCTCTCTCTTGGATTTCTCCAGATTTCTCTCTCTCTACTGCTCTAGATTTTTCTCTCCCTCTCTCCAGATTTTTCTCGACCACATAACTCCACCGATTTTGCAGCCTATAAATAGGAGGAAGTGTGTCTTGTGCGGTGTGTTGCTGAGAGGTAGAATTGTAGGGGGTCTTGTGTAAAGTGTGCTGTGTGGCGTGAGAGGCGGCGCAGTGTGGTGAAAAGAGTGAGTGTCTAGTGCAGAGTTGTGTTCGTGTATAGTTTGTGAAGTGAGTGGGTGAGCAAGTAAAGTGAATACTTGTGAGAGTGTGATGGTCTAGAGAGTTTGTGATATTGCTTACAAAAAAAGTAATTATTTTACTTGTACATCCATTTGCTTCTCAACAACATAGACAAACTCAAATTGGCACATCCTTCACTTTGTTCATAAGGACAAGATAGGAGGTGATCATCTTCAGTAATTCAATCATCTCCTCTACTTAGCGTGGGTCCCCAATTTACACATCATACATATCAGAGCATAAAATATGATTCACAACTACAAAAGCTCAATCCTAAACGTGACAAGAGTTTGTGTGTTCAGTCAATGATGAGAGGTGAGATGGTGTCTTAATTCTTCCAAACAAGCGTCCTACTCCTCACTATTGTCCCCACTGAATGAATTTCCCTACTAAGCAAACATTCCATCAGACACTGATGTTGATAGGGAACGCTCGATATCCACTTCACTCAGAGATCCGCAAACAGCGAAGTCATTCATCAGGACTAACAACACATAGAAAAGTGGCAAAAGCAGCATGCTGCTCACGAAACTTCGGTCGTCTCACCAATTTCAATTAAGATGAATGGTTAAGCTAATAACCAGAGTAGGTACTATGTTTTATGCAATGAAGGAAAATGTAAAAGATGTACAAAATAATATTGTCTTGGAGAAACGAGACACAGAATCACCCCCACAATGGTTGAGTTTCTTTACTCATTCTTGTCATTCGTCCCGCTCACTGGAGAATCATCCTGATGAGAAAAGTGGTCGTAAAGCTGTCCCTTCTGGTTCCATTGAGATTTGTTGCTCCTCCGCACCATGAAAGGAGGGCGAGAACAAATGAAACCTCACATAACAAAGTGTTCAAAGCACGACGACCAGACCCGTCTAATGGACAGCAAAATTCATGGGCTGAACTTCAAGGTCTACATAAGCCGACTTCCAGAGCAAACGATCATAAACAGATGGCCTCGCTTAGAAGAGCAGTTGACAAGACCCAAGTTTTCTAGTCATTCATGAGTGCGTCAACTGGCTTTCGTTTTTATGGAAAGAGCGCAAGAACTGAGTCCGATGGGGGTTTTCTGATGTTCGCAAAGTCGACCAAATTATACATAAAACCATATTAAGTAAATTGTGCGGCCTCTAACAAAATGAATTCCTATACAAATAGGAAAGTGAGACATTGGCATTTCTTTTCTTGCGGATTCGATTTAACAAATTCGTAATGTGTGATCTTTATTCTTTTCTATGAGGCGCCCCATGTTAATTTTACATTTTCTAGTCGGGAGTGGAAACCTTTACTCGTTTTTTCACGTTCATGTTATGTCGGATTGCCCTGCCAGCAGGGCCAGTCAGAGAACCCTACGTCTACCCACAAGCCATGTACTATAATCAAGATTAAAGAGAAACTAGAAAATGGCAACATCAGTTTTATACACAGGGCATCGAAAGCTAGCTATTTGGGAGATCACAAAAGGAGCTCTTGCCACTCTAGCACTCTCTTTGGTTTGCCGGCTGGAGCAGTCCAACGAGATATTAGAATGTACCAATTCCAAAGGGGAAAAGGGGTTGAAAAAGGGTTCATAATCTTCAATTTTCGGTCGCTAGGTTTTGTCTTTGTTGATCGGATGCAACGTAATATTGGGATACGAAATGTTCCATGTGAGTTCAAAGTAATTGGACATTAACTAGTGGTGTGTGATCCTACTAAATTCGATTCATGAGAGAGTGGACTGGCGCAGTAAGATAAGTATTGCTTGTGATGTAGAAAATTAGATCAGGTTGATTTTTCCGTTGTTGTATTCTCAATGGCATTTCTTTAGTATGAATTTATAAGCTACGAAGTATGGAACTTATTTTATTTTAGTATTGGATAGGCTAGGTAATTCATTCTGATGTTCAATTTTCATGCCTTCGTGATATGCAATCACTACTTGGCTAGGCTGCTCTTTCTATGCGTAATTAAACGTCATTTTGATACAGCTGTATCCGTTTGAGCGGTACATGACGACCATCCTCTTCTTCTTTATCTTTTCGTTGGTGATCAATGCCTGCCATCGTTAAGGAGGCTCTCAAGGACCGACTGCTCGCGTTAACATATGGTTGTTAACCAATTTATGATTCATTCTAGTTTCTTTCAACTTATGGTTGTCTATGGTTGCTTTCAAGCATTGAGTTTCTTCCCGGGAACTCTCTCACTGTAGCTTCTGTTTTACGTGAGTTTGATTTGGCTCATTAATGTGCAAATATAGCAAGAAGCAATTGATAAGAGGACGAGAACTTGAACCAACTCGCCATCCAGCATTCCTATTAAAGAGGGATTTGTCCTTCCTATCTCCGCTTATACACAACCAGCATTTATTAACCACGTTCCATATCACTCACAACTTTAGCAAGATCTATAAATCTAGCGTATTCCGATTTTGACGTGCAATTATCCTATCAATCTCAACACTGTTTAATGACTTGTAGCCTAGGAAAAAAGAAATGGACCCCTAATCAATAAAGTAAGAGTGTTAATGCCCTAAAAAAGGTGTGTTCCTATGGTTGGTTAGCTCGATGTTCTGCATCTTTCTAGTTTTACAACGCTAATCCACCAAAATCAAACCCTAATCTCATGGAAAAGGTAGTTGAAATGTAAACACATATGTATCATAGGGAAGCAAGGACGCTTATGAATAGAATGGCGCACTAAAAGACCGGGCCACGCCATCTTTCCAGCCCAAAACCTACCTAGGCCCAAGTTTTTTTTTTTTGAGCAAGCTACCTAGGCCCAAGTTGAGTCGTTCTTTTCTTTCGTCTCTTCCACCGCTCTCGTCTCTCGGTCTCTTTGGGTCTCTTAAGCTCTGGTCTCCCTCAATCCTTTTCTCTGAATTCCTCTCTAACCATGAACTCCACCATGCATGGTCTTTCTTCCTCTCAGTCTTCATCCTCATGCTATCGGCGATGGCAATTGCTATTGAGGAGGAGGTCTCGAATGCCCGAATCACCAAATTACTAGGCCAGCCGGAGTTGCACGTGGCCCATTTCTCTGGCTATGTCTCCATCAATCGGGTGGCGTCCCCTCTTATACTGGATAGTGGAAGCTGCCGGCGACCACAAGAAGAAGCCACTTGTTCCGTGGCTGAACGGAGGACCTGGGTGTTCCTCCGTCGGCTACGGCGCAATGCAGGAGCTTGGCCCATTCTGAGTCTCACCCAGCTGCGCAACTCTGGTCACTAAACCGTATTCGTGGAACCGAGGTATTTAATTAAGCTGCGTTCGCGAACATGTAACAGAAATTCTATATTCAAAATGTATGTAACATTTTTCTTTTCTTTTTTTAATAAAAATTTCTGGTTTTTTTTTGGCGGAAGCCAACTTCTTGTTCTTGGACTAGCTGCCGGAGTTTTTTTTTTTCTTTTAACTGACAATTTTACTCAATACGGAGACAACTCCACAGGTATGTACCTAGTTTTTCTTCTTTTCCCCCTCCAAAGTTCCGCGAGTCTTCTTTTCACCGAATTATAAGAAACTGAAGTTTTACCTTGTCTACTGTGAATGAAATCTAGCCCATGAATCTCATACATTTCTGAAAAAAGGGTTCAAGGGATTGCCAGGTTATAAAGGCCGAGCCTTCTACATTGCCGGAGAAAGCTGTCCCGGTGAGTGTCATTCAATTGTCATTTTTCCAAAGCCCAGATTGAGTCTTTAAACTCATTTTTTGATCTTTGATGTCAGGTCATTATATTCCGTCGTTGGCAGAGATCATTCTGAAGAAGAACTCCAGGAAAACAAATCCCGTGATGAATCTCCAAGGCATTTTGGTGAGAGGGGTAGAACAGTTTCATCTGTTAATGCATGCTAAAGAATCTCCAAGCCATTTTGGTACGTGCTGTGTTTATGGGTGTATTAGTGACCACTAAACCCAATAACGATGCTTCTTAAAAATGTCCTTCAGATGGGCAATCCTATCTTGGGCTTAGGGATCGAATTGAAAGGCAGAGCTCTATACTATTGGAGCCATGGTCACATCTCGGACGACACTTACCAAGGGCAATCAAGTACTTTGTGCCGCTCTCTGAAGACATACAGGATGAAGGCATGTAAGCCCCACTTCATCACATGCTCGAGGAAGCCAGAAATGTTAATGCATTTAACGTACTCAGGACAGACTGCAAGGAAAAGGAGGTAAAAATTTTCAATATTCTCTGGTGTGTCCAAACCTCACAAATGATACATATTCACCGTATCATATCTCGTTTTCTAACACTAGGATTTTTCCTGAACAGGTATCTGAGTTTTGTCTCGATTGGATTACCTACGAGTATATGAACAGGAAGGATGGGCAGCAAGCCTTCCATGCAATGGCCACCGCATGGACACACTGCAGGTTTATTCCTCTGTCTTCCATTAATTTCTTTTAATTTTTCGATTAGTTTAAGCTTTGATTAACCACTTGAGTCTTATTAAACTGTATCTTTTGCCTTGCAGTGAAGCTATATAATGGAGCTACAACTAGGGGTGTAAATGGGTCAGGTTGGGTTGGGACAGGTTTAGATGTTACTTGACATGGCCCTAATCCGAAACACATAAGACCCGAAACAAAAACCGGGTCAGGTCTTTTGGGTTTTTGTTTTTTTTTTTTTGGGGGCTCCCTCTCAACTTTTCATGATTGGCTAAACTGCAAATCATTGTGCTCCAAGAAATAACCCCCCTCTCGTTCATCTCATTGAACAAACGGCTCACTTGCTCGATGCAACCGCATTTTGCAAACATCTCCATCAGAGCATTACAAATACAAGTCCTGTGGAGAAGCCGGTGCTTGTCTGCATACACGGGAATCCACTTGCCACCTTCGAGAGCTCCTAGTTGTGCACAAGCTGGCAAGACGGATACAATACTTATCTCATCCGGTTCAACACCAACCGTTTGCATTTGCCCGAAAATCTCCAGGGCATTGACATAACTGACGACTTAAGAGTACCCGGAATCAGCGTCGTCCAAGAGACGACAATCTTGCACGGCATCTCACCAAACAATTCTCTTGTCCTCATCATTTCTCCCAACCTAACATGCCCGGAAATGAGACTGTTCCATGAGACGGCATCCCTTTGAGGCATATCGTCGAACACCTTATACGCATCTTCCGCATTCCCGAACTTTGCCTACGTCTATCAACGAATTCTCCGTCACCAGGCGCCCTGCACGCCCGAATTTACACACACGGGCATGCACTTGCGTACCCAGATCTTCGCTCGCCAACCCTGCACACGACTTGATCAAGAACGGGAACGTGAACTTGTCAGGCGAAATCTCTTCGTCCTCCAGCATCTTCCTATACACCGCGAACATAAGACCGTGCGCGTGTAAGCTCTGATGATGGCATTGCACAGGAACACATTCGGGCCCGCCACGCTCCTGAAGAGTGAAATGGCATAACCGAGATCTCCACATCGGTCGGACGCGTCGATCATCATCGTCGCCAGGAAATCGCTCTGACACAGCGAGCGCCGGACGATGCGGGCGTGGACCCTCTTCTTCTGTGCTGGAAATTAGCGTTGAAAAGCTCACGTGACAAAGAGAAAAGGGCAGAGAGGGAGAGGGAGATGGCCCGGATGCCAGCGCGGTACCAAAAAAGCCCACACCGACTCGCTTTGACCCGACCCTAATCACACCGATTGATATTGGCCCCAAACCCAATAAAAAGTTTGGCCCGACCCCAAAATACCCTAAATTTAAGTTCCGGTCAGGTCAGGTTGGGCTAGGCCTTTTTGACACCCCTAGCTATAGTCAATGTTGCCCACTCTAGAGCTACTCATTTGGTCGGGGTTGCAAATTTTGATGTACAGGTGGAGGTGTTTGAATCGAACTGGAACCGACACTGAACCGAATCAAAATTTAATGCATTTTCGGTTCGGATAATGAAAAACTAACTGTTTTTTCATTCCGATTTGGATATTTTCGATTTGGTTTAGTATTGAACTAGAAATTGCTCATCTTCTTAATATTAAAATTTACTTATCTTTACTTTTTTCACTAAAACTTCTTCCTAATATTACAAAATAGAAACTAAAAGATCGAACTAAACCAAACCAAACCAAACTGAGTTTTGGATTTGGGTTGTGGTTTAGTTCAAAGATAATGCACACCCAAATAGCTTGGTTCGGTTCGGGTTTATTGAAATCTAAGCAGAACCAAACTGTTAATACCCACAGGTAACTCATAATTAAATTATTAATTGTTGACGCCTTAATTTTAGGCCTATTTTATTTTATTAATTAAAGTTTTTAATTTATTTTCGGATAAGTAGATAATAAAAAAAACAAAACAAAAGAAAAGCAAAAAAGCAGCCCATTGGGGCTGGGCTCGAAGGCCCAGCCCCTCCCCTCTTTTTCTCTCTTGTGAGCCCAGCCCCCTTTTTTCTTCTTCTTCCTCCTACCTTCTTCTTCCTCAGTCGCCTGCATCTCACGCGTGATGGCCGGCGACGCGTGCGAAGGATGGCCTATGGCCGAGGGGAGTAGGCCGACATCGGCCGGAGGGGATAAGATTGCAGGCGCCATTAATGTTGAGCAAGCTTCGCTGGAAGGCTCGATGGGACACCAGTTCAGCCGAGCGGAACCGGATGTCGGCGACCGAGGCCCTTTGTCGACCGGATTTCCTTCGCCTATAAATAGGTGGCCGCAAACATCGTCAGAGGTGGTGGCAAGTTCGAAGATCCTTCACTGAGAGACATCAGGAAGGGTTGAAGGGTGAGCGCAAGAGAGAGCTCGAGTCGCGAGCTCAGCCCACCTTCTACCGAGAGACTTCGGGGAAGGCCGGCCACAAGCGACTCCGAGAAGGTCAGATCCGGCCGGTGGAGGCTCGGATCTGGCTTGAGTGAGAGAAAATCGAGGCCGAGGAAGGTCCGGCCGAGATCTACGCCTCAGATCTGGTTCTTTTTTGCTACTGTTGTTGCCACCGAACGACGTTCGCCTCGACCAAGTCCCGACGCCGTTGCTTCGAAGGGTTTGCGTTGTGCTTCCCCCCACCCCCCCCCCCCCCGCGAAGCCGTTGCCGTGATCAATCTCGCCGAAGCCGCGCGGACGGGAAGCCGGGTTGCCACCGTCGTTGCCTAGTCTCGCCGTCGCCATCACCGTCATTGTTCGCCGCGACCTCCATCGTCGCGAACCGCCCTCCTGCCGTTGCCGTCCCCGTTCGAGAGAAGGTAAAAAATGGTCGTCATTGTTCGTCGTAGCCATTTTCCATCGACCTAGCCACCGTCGCCGTCGTCGTTGTCACCTTCGTCGTCGCCGCCGTTGCCGCCAAGCACCTCGGTTCCCCCCCTTCGGCATCGCAGATTCGCAAACCCTAGGGTTTGCGATTTCCGGGTCGTCGAATCGGATCCAGGTCTCGGAACCGGGTAGGGTTTCGCGAGATTCCGAGGTGGCGGGAAGCCGGGTCGCGAGGTTGGGTCGGACCCGGGTAGGGTTTCGTGGGGATTCGGGTCGCAGAGCGGGCTATCGGGCTGGGTTGTCGGGTCGGGCCGGGTGTCCCCGAACGCCCGGCCACGATGCCGTTTCAGTAAATAAAAAAAAAGAAAAAAGAAAAACGACGAAAAAAATCCAAGTCGGGCCCGCAACGCGGCCCGTCCCTCGTCGGATCGCTGCCGGTTCGGACCCAACCCGCGGATCCGACCCGGGTTAGTTTTTATATTATTTCAATATAAAATAATATTTTAAATAAATAAATAAATCATAAATATTTTATTTTCCAAAAAATAAAAATAAAAAATGTTTTTTTTAAATGTTAAAAAATGTTTTATTTTCCAAAAAAATCGAGAAAAATCAAAAAATAATTTATTTTCCAAAAATATTAAAAAATATTAAAAAAATATTTTCCGAAAAATCAAAAAATCAAAAATATTTCATATTTTCCAAAAAATGTCAAAAATCCAAAAAAAGCCAAAAATTCATGAAAAAACCAAAAAAAATTCAGAAAAAGCCAAAAAGACTTGTATTTTTTCAAAAAAAAGTACCAAAAAATCCCAAAAAAATCCCTTTTGTGTCCAAAAAATTAGAAAATGACTCAAAAAATGTTTTTTTCCTCCCAAAATGCATGGAAAATCCCTCGAACATCCAAAAAAACCTCAGGGTTTAAACAAGATTAGGTGCGAAGGGCATTAGTGATTAACTAGTGTAATCAAGTCCCCGATCCTAATTTCTCTCACAGTTGCGCAGAGTGAATATTTCTCCCGATACTTCACTTGGGTTTCTAATCAACCTACCCCAAATCGATTAGTGGCGACTCCATTTTAAAAATTGATTTACAAGTTAAAAACTCAGACTATTAAAGTCGTGAATTGGTGGACTTGGGAGAGTCCGGGCTTAATAAATTCAGCCGAGCCATTAGCCTCCTTAGGCGCTCGTACACGATTGCGGGCGCCGGAAAAAGAGAGGTCATGACATTAATTAAACAGAAATGGATTCGAAGTTGCACCAACTTGCACGACAAAAATCGAGTTGTGAAAACTTCATTAATCTCATGTGTTTCTTGAATAAAAACTCTTTTGAATCATCATTTCCATTCTTATCCAAAAGAGGAAATGTGTTTGGTTGGATAGAAACAATTGAGGCTGGGAAAATAACATGAAGCTTCAAGCTTCAATGCGATCCTGGCCAAGAACTTAACTCCTTTTCAGTTTTTTGGCCGAGTCGTTTCCTTCCGTTCTGCGTCGCTAATGAAGCAGGTCAAGCTTGCTTCTAGGGAAGTTATGCTTTCTGGGTTTTGTCCCTAATAAGATGGAGACGTAGCAGAAAGTTTATAAAAAAATGAAAATGAAAATGAAAACAGTGTTTTGCCAAATAATGTTTGTGCAGTTAAAACAGTCTTTTATTCACCTTGAATATGTTTTTCGTTTGTACTAGTGGAGATGCAGATTCAGCAGTCCCTTTCATAGCCACCCGGACTGCTATTTCTAAGCTGCATCTAAAGAGGAACGCAAAATGGTATCCGTGGGCCCATGATAGCAAGGTAATTTATTCGTTGCCCTAATGTTCACACATCTTAAAATGAAATCGGGGTTCAAATATTTTCTTTCCATTTGCTTAAGATCAATTTCTATATTGGGATGATGTCAGTTTAGTGGATGGTCTGAGATATACGATGGGATGACCTTTGCGACGATCAGAGGCTGCGGTTATGAGGTCCCCACGTACGCACCTACTCAAGCACTCAAGGTGTTTGAGCACTTTCTAGTTAACAAGCCGTTGCCTAAATACACAGAGTAATGAAAAGTTTGTGGTCACATGGGATTGTATTAAAATGTCCTATATAATTGCTACTATGGAACATAATATACTATAATACAGTATCTCACATATTTTCTAGTGACTTAATTATGGAGTCCTCTTCGTTATCAGAGCATGATTAATGTTTTCATCGTTTATGAGTGTCATATCTTGAATGGTACCTTTACAAACATCAAATTCAATAAGGGAAGTATTTTCCTCTAGCTGGCTTTAAGAAAAATTCTTTCTAACTAGCCTTATGATTGATGGGGATTAACTAGATGGGCAATGCCTCCCATTATACTTAACCAAACACTGATATGAGTTATGTTCATTTATGTCACGCACCGATTAAACTTTAAAATAGTGACTATGAACCTATGTTTTTACTTTTTTATTTGATACGCTACAACTAAAGACAGCAAAGGAGTATTTGGGATAACTAAATAAAAAGAGAGACCTAAGGAAATGTGATTTATGTCCCCATTTTTCTAATATGATTGCGTTGTCCGCTCTGGGTGATGGACTACAATCTAACTAATCTTTATTAGATGCGGCAGTCTTCCCATCTTGATCCCACTCGATAATTATGTTCTGTTATTAAAATACATTCAATGCAATTCAAGGTGCAAATGATTATTGGGATGATAGCTACTAAATGAATATAATTGGGCTTCTGATTTAGTTGATTATAATCATGAAACTATTGAGAAATATTGGAAAGGAGAAAACATTGAAAAAAGGGGAACTCAATTTGACTTGTTTTTGAATTGCTCTGCGTATTAAAGAAAAATAGATGCTGCTAATTGTTGTTCAAATGGATAAGTTATATTGAACTAAAAGAAAAGCAATAGAATATCACTTATTACAAAAAGGTATCTCTTGCTACTATAGACGAAAAAAGGGACAATAATAACACATATATTGAGTTGAATCGGAATTGCGGGCTCTGGTGAGATCCAAATCTTATTCACCTAATCATGATTATATTTTTTTAATTAGCGTTTTTTCCATATATCATAATATATCAGTATTCAGAGCTATACATTATGGGGCTTATGAGTTTTATAAAAATCTTATTCACCTGTTATTATTTCATTCGGATAATCATGGTTACATTTTTTAATTGGAAGTTTCCATATATCATGCGTTTGCATGACAATGGATCTATTTGCTCTCATTTACAAATTACGGCTAGTAAATTGAATTCAGTTGATCTTACTTAGTAGTGACCACATTCAAATACCGAAAGACCTCAGTGTGATTTATTTAAATTTATAGTGGACTAATGTGATATGTAGATGAGCTCAAAATATCAAAAGTGTCTATATCTTGCATAACATCACATTTATGCAAATACACTGAATTTAACGAATGCATTTTCCAATTTTTTTGGATCTGTTGTTTTTCCCGATAGATCTTGATAATAATCGCCTGTAAAATTTTTGAAGTCATAGACATATTGAAGAAATCACACTCCAGTAGGATTTTTCAACCAAAGAAAAAAAAAAAACTCGAGTTTTATGGGTGAATTCAAGAGACATGGTGCCTTTGCACCTTCTATGACAGTGCACTGATTTTTATTCATTTCAATCTTAATGTGAATAAATTATATTTACTATAAGTGCACTGTAAGTCTTAAAATTTGTCACAAAAATTCAATTAAGTTCTAAAATCTCCAAAAAGTACAATTAAATTCTAAAATTTATCACAAAAAGAGATGTAGGTAAACTATCATATTGCTCGTTCAGCCTTCTTTTTTTATCGTGATGGTCCTTTTGAATATTTTTGCTTATGTATACGCAAATCATCATATTGCTCATTCGACCTTCTAGTTTTTATTGTGATGGTCCTTCTATTGAATATTTTGCTTTTGAATCACTATTTTTTTTTTTTTAATGACGAGAGAATCCACATGTATAGGCGAACTTGTATCTACCAAATACAGCCCTAACCTCATGGATAATGTAACATGCGAGCCAAACCCGGGTGGATAACTCAAACATGGAGTTTGTTCGCACTTACCAATAAGGGAAGTCAAATTGGGCATGCACCTAATACAAAAACAATATTATCACGTCTAATTAACAGCAAAAGAGCAACCAAAGGAACGTGTTCACATGGACAAAATATATATATATGGACGACGCCATCGCAAGTGTAATATATGCAACCGAGCTACAATAATCTCCAAAGTTATTAGCCTCAGGTTTCTTTAGTTAGGATTATCTACATGAGGAACCACGATTGTGGATCATCCCAATATTGAGCGCAAAAGGCATTACCATAGTCATAACATATCTTATCATACTTTCTGCTTTGCTTATTGTTGTTCCTACGCGTATTTCTATGATAACATATATCCCGGCAGACACGTATCCGTTTCTCATAAAATGCCTTGAGTCTGCGCTTATCACGATTTGAATTCGGGGTTTCCGCCCATGCGATCTCCAACAGCATGATGGCCACAAGAAATCTCGGAATCGCGTGCTTCGTGGACATTTTCTTTTTTTCTTTTTCTTTTTTTGGGTACCTGCAATCAACAAGCTAAGATCTTTGAAATCATAGTTTTTGGTTGATTTAATTCGAGAAAAATTGCTACTATGAGAAAATAATTTAAGAAAAATGAATACATAAGGAAGTAATCAAAGCTGAATGAGAAGAGAGATTGCTGTAGAGCTCATATTCTTCTTTCTTTTATGGTCTTTTTCATCTGAGAGGTCGGTATTTTTTCCGTTCTGTTTTTACATGCTTTTATGTAACAATAGAGGAATAACTTCTAGATCTAAAACCAACCACTCCTTGAATGACAGCTTAGCACAGACACATAACAGAAAAATAGAGCTCATGCATATGTGTACAAGAAATAACTCAGCTTAAACAAACGACGTAGTTTTACACCCTTCTAATTCGACTAACTGCTCCTTCACGCCAATCCTCTGTTTCCTCTGTTCCAATTGACTTTAGTTGCTTAGTTTCTTCCTACTGCTTCCTTCTAAGCATTTGCAACGTTGCATTCTCAGCAAGAATTAAGAGCCTTGAGGATAAGAAGGAAGAATAGTCATTGATTCATTCTTATTGGAGCTCACCCACAGATACAATCTTGACGGAAAAAGTGATTTTTTATTATTCTACTCGTAACAACCATTTTATGGGAGTAGAGCGTATGTATTTAGTGAGGAAAAGAAGAAGAAAAAGAAATTGAAGCATGAGTACTTTCATCTTTAGAAATTAAAGCAGAAGAAAAAGAAGAAGAAGAGGAAAGAAATAATCTTAAATCAAGAATGAGAGATGTAAGAGATAACATAGTCAATTTAATATAAAAAGGGATGTTAGTAACCATTTAAGGGATGAAAATAACGAGAGTCTTGTTTTTTAATATATTTTTGGTCAAAGATGTTGATCGCATGTTACTAAGTGGAAAAAGATAAATGATTTCTAGTGAGAATTTCCTTGAAAAGGGAAATGCATGTGTCAATCGAGGAACAAATATCTCTCTTCTCAAGTCGTGACATTGCTTAGGCTTTGCAAAAAGAAGAAATTATTATTTAAAAATCTAATTTTTAGTACTCATATATTCAATAGCATATTTTAATTTTTAACCGGCTGAAACTCACCAATTAGAAGGGTGATGAGAGAAGATATTGCTCTCGTAATTGCCCTTGGTTGATACTTGGAGGGACTTATTGTATGATCGACCAATAACAATATAGATATGATATTGACTTGGACTTTATTGTATAATCGACCATCCCTGTCCACAGTGTCGGAATGTGCTGAGAAGCTCCACTTTCTTGACTTTTGGATGGCTCTGGGCCATTGCTTGACTTGGGCTTTTCTAAAGACGACTGCAACTCTTCAACTTCAATCGGGATCCTTCTCTCTCTATATATGCATCCCTTTTAGTATGGAGCCTCTCCACCCCATAACCAAAGCCGCACAAAAATCTTCTCTCTCCATTGCACAACTTGTCTCGACATCAGGTACCAAATGGAGCCTTTCCTATTGTTCATTCTTCTCCTAATACGAGCTGGGATTAATTGCCATGCCCATATCAATCACCTGTGTGCCCCTTCGACATGCGGTGAGATCCGTAACTTAAGTTATCCCTTTCGATTGAAGGAAGATCCAAAAGGTTGCGGTGACTCGAGATTCGAGCTAGCGTGTGAAAATAACAGCCCCGGCCCGGTACTATCTTTGTTCGCTGGCCGATATCACGTGAAAAGGATAAACCTGCCCAGCAATTACGGGGAGGTCATCACTGGTTATATGGAAGTGGTCGACATCGGACTGCAAAAGAGCAACTGTTCCTTGTTGAGAAATCAAGTGGATGTGCAAGTAGAATAATCACTTTATTTTATATAAGCAATATTGCAAACTCTTTACACACACCACTCTCATACACCTCTCACACCTCACATGAACACAATTTCTTGCACACACCCACTCACTCTTTCTCACTCAACACTTCACGCCACCTACTCCCACTCACTCACACACTCACGTACACACCCCACACTTACGTACACACTCCACTCACTCTTCACACACTCCTCACAATTCACACACTCACATAAGGGGCAAGAACCCCTATTTATAGGGTGTAAAAGTCGGTCAGAAAATTCTGGAGAGAAGGGGAAGAGAAAATTCTGGAGAGAGGGAGAAAATTCTGGTGCAGCAGAGAAAGGGGGAGAATTCTGGAAAAATCCAGAGAGAGAGAGAGAGAGAGAGAGAGAGAGAGAGAGAGAGAGAGAGAGAGAGCGGTGCTCCTCTTTTTCTGACACTCCCCCTCACCGACTACTCTCTCTTAGCATGGACATCGAGGTCATACCAAGTTGCCTTCGAAACTCTTCGAATTTTACAACTCCAAGACCTTTGGTGAAGATATCTGCAACTTGCTCATCTGTTTTGGCATACTCCATCTTTATCTCGTCTTGTAATACTTTTTCTCGTAGGAAATGATAGTGCACTTCTACATGCTTGGTCCTCGCATGGAAAACTGGATTCTCCGCTAAGCTTATGGCTGACAGATTATCACAATATATCCGTGTAGGTTGATTTATTGGTTGATGGAGATCCTCCATTAGCTGTACCAGCCATGTACTTTCTTGTGCTGCCATTGCTGCTGCTCTATACTCAGCTTCTGTCGTAGATAGTGACACAGTTGCCTGTCTTTTGCTATACCATGACACTACTGCTGATCCGAGGCTAAACATATATCCAGTAGTTGATCGTCGCATGTCACGATCTCCAGCAAAGTCAGCATTGCAATGGCCTACAACTTTACATGATGCTTCTTTCCTATACAGAAGCCCAAAATCAAATGTACCCTTTACATACCTTAATATGCGCCTGACTGCATCTAAGTGGGGCCTTCGTGGCTTCTCCATGAATCGGCTTGCTACTCCCACTGCAAAGGCAATATCAGGCCGTGTTATGGTTAGGTAAATAAGGCTACCCACCAATTGCCTGTACATAGTTGAGTCTTCCAATTCTCGTCCTTCGCTTGCACATAACTTTACATTTCCATCAATTGGAGTAGAAATAGGTTTGCAATCAAGCATCCCGAACTTGTCTAGAAGGTCTCGTGCATACTTCGCGACATAGGAATAATCCTTCATTGGTCTTCTCAATCTCAAGTCCCAAGAAATGTTTTAATTGTCCAAGCTCTTTCATTTGGAACCGCACTAAGAGGTTGGTTCTGATTTGGCATATCTCCTTTTCATTAACTCCAGTGATGATTAGATCATCCACGTAGATTAATACTATCGCAAGCTTGCCATCTTCTACCTTTACAAACAAGCTCGAGTCTGCTGGGGCTACAAAGTAACCACTTTGCACCAGAAATTCAGCAATCTTCCCATACCATGCTCTCGGGGCTTGTTTTAAGCCATAGAGGGCTTTCTTTAACTTACAAACAAAATCTGGATGAAACTTACTTTTGAAACCATCTGGTTGCTCCATGTATATATCTCGATCTAGTTCTCCATGTAAAAAGGCATTCTTCACATCCATTTGCCATAACTTCCACGACTTGCTTGCTGCAAGTGCTAGTAAGACTCGAACTGTAGTAATCTTTGCCACTGGACTAAAGGTCTCATCATAATCTAAGCCATACTTTTGGGAGAATCCTCGAGCAACTAGTCGTGCCTTATATCTTTCTATCGACCCATCTGGTCGAGTTTTAAGTTTATAGACCCATTTGCAAGATATAGGACGTACCTCTTTAGGTCTCGGTACTAGGTCCCATGTTTCGTTCTTTCTTAGTGCTTGTATCTCTTCCTCCATGGCTTTCCTCCATTCCATGTCTTGTGAAGCTTCCTCATATGTGGACGGCTCAACTACTCTAACATCTTCGGTCAGCGCCGCATTTGCATATTTGGGATTTGGTCTTCTTTGTCTTGTTGATCTCCTTAGTTGAGATTCCTCCTCTTCAGGTTCTTCCATCTGACTTGGTCGGAACTCTTCTGTAGTTCTTGGATGTACACCAGTTCGCCATGGGCTCTTTGATTTTTTTGGTGACTGTGCTCTAACTTCTTTTCTTCCAATTACATTATCATTTTCTTCTTCAATTGACTGGCCCTTATCAGTCTTGTCATTTTCTTCCATTCCTTCACGAATCTCTGCTTCAACTTGTTTTGAATTAGGTTGTGATGTCCACCAAGATGATAGTTCGTCGAACACCACATTTCTGGAAGTGTAACACCTCCCTGTTATAGGGTCACAACACTTCCATCCTTTTCTTTGATCATCGTAGCCCACGAATATGCAGCGAATTGCCTTCTTATCGAACTTGTTACGAAGATGGTCTGGCACGAATGCATAACATACACACCCAAATATTCTAAAGTGACTTACCGTGGGCTTGCGATTCCACAACTTCTCATAAGGTGACATAAAGCCAAGCCTTGCTTGAGGTAGTCTGTTGATCACGTGCGCTGCCGTCTTCATACACTCCGCCCAAAACTTGGGTGGAACACTCTTCGCATGCAGCATACTCCTGCATGTCTCCGCCAAATGCCGATTCTTTCTTTCGGCAACTCCATTTTGTTGTGGCGTATTTGGGCAAGTAAATTGTCGACGTATCTTACATTCTTGAAGAAATTTTGTAAAGTCATCTGATGTGTATTCTCCCCCATTATCCGTGCGAAGGCATAGTATTTTCTTGCCTACTTCATATTCTACTTTTCCTTTAAACTCCTTAAATTTGTTTAATGCTTCGGATTTTTCCTTCATGAAGTCGACCCAGACGTACCTGGAGAAATCGTCAATGAATGTTATCATGTACTTTGATCCTCTGACTGACGATTGCTTCACTGGTCCAAATACATCTGAGTGGACAAGCTCGAGCGGCATCTTAGCTCTGAATTTGGACTCTTCATATGGAAGCTGATGTGCCTTCCCATACTGGCATCCAGCACAAATGACATCTTCTTGTACTTCCAAGTGGGGGAGACCTTTTAGCATACCTTTCTTCATCATCACCTTTAATTTATGGTAGCTCACGTGCCCAAGCCGTGCATGCCACAAATAAGGTGTTTCACTCTTTCGAGTTTTGTCCACGTATGCCGTCGAGTGACATCACGTAGACAGACTCTAATCGACGCCCCTCCATGATTGGTGTACCGGTTGGTTTCAAATTGCGGTACACCCTAACGTCTCTAGGGCCAAACACCACATAATTGCCTGAGTCTGTAAGTTGTGCCACGGACAGTAGATTCTTCTTCATTCCTAGCACATGGTACACATTTTTCAGTTCGACTTGATGCGAGCTAAATCGGGGTGTCATCATTGTTTGGCCCACATGGGTAATCGGCAACCTTGAGTTGTCTGCGGTGACAACTACTCGTCCACCTTTGTACTCGCACATGTTTGATAGCTTGCCTTGATCTCCGGTCATGTGATTTGAGCACCCCGAGTCGACTATCCAATCTTCTTCATAATCAATCAATTTATCACTTACCGTGATGAGGGCCATCGCATCTTCTTGTTCCTCCATTGCAAAGGATGCTTGGAAATCCCACTCTTCTTCGCTATCATTTTCCTTGGATGCTGCGACGTTTCCTTCAACTCTTTTGAATCGACAATCCCTGGCAAAGTGACCTACTTTGCCACACGTGTAACACCGTCCATTACGCCTTCTATTCTTCTTATCTTCATTGTCGTCCTTGTCGCGGTCTCGACGAGCTCCCCCTAGTCGAGGTCCAGTTCCTTGTATTCGCTTTTGCCATTCTCCATGACTTTTCCATGGTTTGCCATCTCTTGCACTTGCTCTATTTCTATTTTGGCCCTTGAACCCTCTTTTATTACTAAAGAGGGCACTTTCATCCTCCTTAATTGTGACCTTAGAAATTTGTTTATCTAAGGCTTCTTGGTTGGCCAATATATTCTCCAACTCTGTTAGAGTTGGCTCATTTGCCCATCCACGGGTGGCCGTAACAATACCATTATATTCCGGCCTTAACCCGTGAATTATTATTCTTCTCATTCTTGTCTCAGAGATGGCATTCTCAGGATCTAATTTTGAAATTTCTTCGCAAATAGATTTAACTTTAGAAAAATATTGGCTCACCGTCATATTTTGTTGCGAGATTGAGAGGAGCTCATTCTCCAGGCATTGTAACTTGGCATCGTTTGTCCTTGCAAACAGTGTCGCCAAGTTATCCCAGGCCTCCTTCGGGGTCGTCGCACTCTTTATGTGTTGCAGTAATTCATCTTCAACAGTCACGGCAAGCACATAAAGAGCCTTACCCGATTTTATATTCCATTTTCTTAATTCGCTATCATTTGTGGGTGGGGTGGTGTTGCTCCCGCCAACAATATCCCACAAATCTTGTCCTAGCAAGTAATATTGTATGCGGGTACTCCAATTATTATAATTTGAGTTGTTGAGCTTCTCGATTCCACTTACCGAACTCGAGAAATCCGCCATCGTGACTTGAGTATAATGCCCCGCACTATACCAAGTAAGCTTGGTCCCAGACCAACCGACTTCACAATCCCAGATTGTGCACTGGCAAAAAATCCGACGTCCTTCGCTTCTTCGCTCCTTGGCTCGACGATCCCTGACCGCCTTGCTCACTTACAATGGTCCCCGACCACTGTCTTCGCACGGCCTCCGACGACCTGCTCTGATACCACTTGTTGAGAAATCAAGTGGATGTGCAAGTAGAATAACCACTTTATTTTATATAAGCAATATTGCAAACTCTTTACACACACCACTCTCATACATTCCTCCCTTCCTCTCCACCAGCTAATGCCATCAAATTTCAGTGTTGAAGAACATGAACGGTACTCCATCCACTATGGAACCAGGGTGACCATTTTGTCTTGCTCAAAGCAAGTGAGACATCCTTTATATATTGACACAAAACCGTGTATAGCTATAAACGGTTCATACGCTGTCATCAATGCAATGGCCTCGGATATTGAGCATTTTTGCACCATAACCACATCAATACCTGCAGCAGAATATTTATGGGAAAAAAGAACAGAATTGTCCCGAGAGAATCGTACGATCTCCTACAACTACATCCACAATGCGATGGCCGACGGGTTTAATCTCTCCTACTGGGTATGGCCGCTGGGCAAAGCAGTTCACTTTTGCTTCTGGGGCTTTGGAGGGCAAAACCACATATCATTCGACTCCAGTAAGTATGTCTTTCCATCGAAGTACTTTGCCCGAATCAATATGCTAACATTTGGCTCTCGCTATAGCTCTTGTGCATCAATCGATGGGACTGTGATTGAATGGTAAGAAAATCAAAGTAATAGCTGCAAGTGACGTTCGTAAAACTCCTCACCGTCGAGATTGTGTTAGCAAAACCGAGTGAATGGAATTAGCCCTGGAGGGGATAAAGATGAAATGCAAATAACTGGTTCATCATGAAATACAATCATCGTTCTCCAAGAGAAAATGATGATAACAATCATGTCGTGTTGTGTTTTATTCCTATTCTAACAATGATGAGCAAATATAGCAAGTACTGAAATTAAGTTTGTGTTAAGTTCACATTGAACATCTCAAATCTTAAAAAACATTAAAAAAAAAATTGTACGTAGTTCCCTTTAGGAGTTTTTATATTAGCTCAAAGTACCTCATCTTTTCAACTGCTGACTTTTCTTTTATATAGAGAGTTTCACAAATTGGGAAATAAAACACTAAGAAAATATTGTCTGGAGCTGGGATTCTACCGTGTCAAAATGCGAGTCTGCTTTTCGCCCAGGCTCTACCGCGTCAGAACCCTCCCACACCCGCACCTCCCCCCTCTATCGCCTCTCTCTCTTCCCTCTCTTCTTCTTTTTTTTCCTTTATTTCTTTTTCTTCTTCCCTCTGCTCATGGTGGGAAGCCTCACCCTCAAGATCCCCGTCGCCGCCAAGCCCACCTGCTTCGCCATCCACCCTTCCTCCTCCCCCTGCTTCTGCAAGATCAAGCTCAAGAGCTTCCCCCTCTGGACCACCCTCCTCCTCTACCTCCCGCCCGACGCCGCCCAACCCCCCACCCTGACGGCGTCACCTCCCTTCCTAAGGGAAGTGGGGGCGGCAGCACCATGTTCCACCTTAGAAAGTATGATCTCAATAGGATCACTGGAAAATCCATCTTCTTCGGTAAGGTCTGCCTGAAGGTCTCTCTGTCTACACACACGGGCCGGTGTGGGGCAACCTCTGGGGTGAGCTCTGGGAGGTTGCTCGGGAACGTCTAGGTGCCCCGGGACCTCGTCAGGGCCGAGTCCAAGGCCTACGTGTTCCACAGCAAAGTGAAAGGGAAGACTAGAGGGAAGAAGAAGAAGAAATAAGGGAAAAAAGAAGAGAGGGAAGAGAGAGGCAACAGAGCGGAGAGGTGTGGGTGTTAGAGGTTCTGACCCGACAAGGCCCGGGCGACACGTGTCGCCAGTGAGTGGACTTGTAGTTTGACACGGTGGAATCCCGGCTCCAGCCATTATTTTCGCATAAAACACCCACCAAAAAGTGAGTGCTGTCCTTCCTTGCGGGGGCTAGGGTATGTTAATCCTACCTTAGAAATTAATCAAATATAGACACAACATATACGTAGTTATTCACATTGAGACAGCAGACTTATTGAATATATTCAACTACTAATTTTTGTAAATGTCACGTCAGTTACTTATCACTTATTACCCTCAATTAATCTTTGTTTCAAATATTATTAATTTGTACCTAATTTTTTAGTTAATCAACATGCTCATACTGATTATATATCTTAATTGATATCTTGCTTTTTGTAGACAATTCTTCTTGGGGTAGGGCGCTAAATGATGCAATGAATATAGTTCCTTATGCCGGCTTTGCCCTCGGTATGGATGAATTTTTTTTCCTCACATCTACAAAACACTCACGCATTATAGGTGAAGAGAACACTCTTTGCATGTGCTTTATAACAAATATACCAGGTTATGATTTACCTTGATTTTAAAGGCAAGTTTCTACGCAGCTCACTTCCTGACAGCGAAATTCATATTCGGAGCTCCATGTGTGTTGATACTTCTAGTCAATAAGTGGATGAGACGGCACCAAGCAACGGACGCAAATATCGAAGAATTTCTACGACCTCACAATAACTTTTTGCCTATAAAGTACTCTTATTCATATATCAAGAAGATCACAAAAAATTTCAAGCACGAGTTAGGTGAAGGGGGATATGGTTCAGTATATAGAGGAATGCTTAGGAGTGGCAATGAAGTTGCAGTTAAGATTTTGAATAAACCAAAATCTAACAGTCAAGATTTTATCAATGAAGTGGCTACAATTGGAAGGATCCACCACGTTAATGTGGTGCGACTTGTTGGTTTTTGCTTTCATTACTCCAAACCAGCTCTCGTCTATGATTTCATGCCAAATGGATCTTTGGATAAGCACATTTTTTTTAAGGCTGGTGATAATTCTCTTGATTATGAGAAAATGTATGAGATCTCTCTTGGCATAGCTAGAGGGATAGAGTACCTACATCGTGGATGTGATATGCAAATTCTACATTTTGATATCAAACCTCACAATATTCTCTTAAACCAGAGTTTCACCCCGAAAATTTCTGACTTTGGACTTGCAAGACTTTATCCCACCGATCATAGCATAGTATCATTGACTGCAGCAAGAGGAACCTTGGGATATATGGCACCCGAGTTATTTTATAGGGACATTGGTGGTGTTTCTCATAAAGCTGATGTTTATAGTTTTGGAATGATGTTGATGGAAATGGCTGGTAGAAGGAGAAATGTAAATGCAAATGTAGAGAATTCAAGTCAAATTTATTTTCCTCCGTGGGTTTATGATCAGCTTGGCAAAGAAAAAGATGATGAAATCATAGATGAGACAGAAGAGGAAAGAGAAACAACGAGGAAGATGATAATTGTTGCTCTTTGGTGTATACAATGGAGCCCTAATGATCGACCGTCAATGAGCCGAATCCTTGATATGCTAGGAGGAGAGACAGATGAACTACAACTTCCCCCGAAACACTTTTGTATCCGATAGAAACGCCAGTTGATGATGTGGAGACTAAGATTGAACCTGAATCTTCTTCAAATTTTGCCACAATTTCTAGTAGTTATTGGCATGAGCACAATAACAAGAGTGCCGAGTCCTGCTTTGTGTGATGTTTACCCTCTTGTAGAAATTGAATTCAAAATAAAAGTAGTGCTATCACTTGTACTAGATTCTAATGGTATAATCCTCGAAGCTATTTATGGGTTCCCACCTTTTTCAAATGTGTTTATCTATTATTTATTTGGATGAGTTAATTTTTAAGAAACTTGTCCTTTTAAGCCTCAATGTCGATCCGTCCACCGTGGTCCTAAAAGCTCGCACTTAAAATAATTGAGGATACATGGCAAACATGTCTCAATATAGAGTTACAAGTGCTAAAGATGGAGGAATGCCCCGGGAGAAAAATCAACTTAAACATGGAAGTGAAGACAACCATGGAATCGTAGAGGCCAAGTTGGAATTAGCCCAAAAGTAAGGATCGTGATAAGGGATTTGAATGGGAAAAATATGTAGCCATACGTTATACTACTTATACTAAAACTAGTTGACAATATTAGTGTTTAAGTTATTAAGATGCTTATTGAGAGAAAACAAATGATGAGTGAAACACGAGGTTAGACAAGATTAAGAGTTAATAGTTGATATAAGAGATAAATAACTTTTAGACTCCAAAAATAAATAAGGGACGCGATATTGAGAACAAATAGAAATACTTAGGTTGGAAACTAGTTCTAGAGAAAATGACGGGTTTAACTTTCAATGTTGAATTGTCAGTTCACTTAATGACGCAATATTGGATTATCATCAATGTCACTGTTTGGATCCAAATTAGGGCAAGGTAGTTCATTTTTCTGGTACTAGAGCTTATTCCTAAAGATAATCAATTTGCCAAAAAAGTCAAATTTAGAAGTCGCAGATGACTTTCGTTCCTAACTAGTGTCCAGTAATCCACCACTTGTTATCTTAGCTTTAATGCGTGTACTACAGAACCTGCATAATTTCCACTGATGGAACCATTGGGATGGTCCGCACAAGTGACTTTTCTTAACATGACTTTGTGTTAATTGGTTTACTTGGTCATTTCAATGAAAGACTTTGTCTTGTCACTTTCAACTCAACCTTGTCGGACGGGCAATTCCTCGAACACTGCTGGCTAACGAGAAGTCAAGATTTATCGATTCATATAAAGCCTTAGAGTTGGTAACTCCGCCGTGTCAAAACCGTAGTTGCGAAGGAAAAAGTAGCAAGGAGTGGGTTGCATATATGTTTTTGTTGTGAAATAAATGGAAACCGACAAATTTTGTAATTCAAAAAAAAAAAAAAACTACTAGAGAAGTCAATAAGGAATGTTAAAGCACACACTAAATTTACATGATTTGATGTAAGTGATAATACTTACTCCACATAAAGAATCAATAGTGGAGAATCCACCAATCACTAAGAAATTTATAGAATTATAATTGTTCACATGTTCAAGTGTTTTCGTTAAAATAAATCGCAGAGAAAATATCTTGGGACTCCGAAACACTTTTGAAATTATTGGCGGACGTAATTCAATGAATGTCTCGGCCACTTGAAGAAGTCGCGACACACTAGCTGATCAACTACGGCACTCAATTCAGAGGGTGAACTTCCCCAAAACCAATTATGTATTCGATAGATAGAGATGTCAGTTAATGATGTGGGGACATAGATAGAATTCAAAACATTTTCATATCTTTGAAGTGTTCCAACAATTTTTGGTAATTCCCTATCCTAGCACAATAATTAAATTGCGGGATCTTGTTTAGCGTGACGTTTTTCCTTCTTGTAGAAATTGAATGCAAAATAAAAGTACTAAAATCACTTTCACTTGATTTGAATTTAGTGGTATAACCATCTTGACTATCCATTGGTACCCACTTTTTCCAAATGTGTGTGTGTGTGTGTGTGTTTTTTTTTTTCCGATGAGATTTTCTTTAAGAAAGTTTTGCTCCTCCTGGTATCAATGTCAATTTTCCTCCACCTTCTTCTTAAAAGGCTGCAATTCAAAGAATTGACAAATGCTCAAAAAAATCAAGATGAAGGAATGCGCCCGCAGAAAATAAAATTGAAGCGTGGAAGTGAGACTGAAGACTACTGACCCGTGGCTAATGCTCGGAAGATGCGCATATTGATACGGGGGAAGAACGAAACGAACGCATGACCCCCATTCAACTTGTTGGAATAATTAAATAATAAATAATACATTCCTCTAACAACTTAAACTTTTAGAACAGTTAGCTATTATTTCACCAAATTTCACATAATATCATAGCTGTCCTTAGTTCAAATCTTTTCAGAACCTATTTGCATTCTCAATTAAATATGTCTACGCTTAGTACTAGGCAAAAAAAAAAAAAGAGATATAGACTTAGCGTAAAGGGAAGTGTTGGAATAATTAAATAATAAATCATGCATTCATCTAATAACTTAAACTTTTAAAATAGTTAGTTATGGTTTCACCAAATCTCACACAGCTTCCTAAGTTTCATCTTTTTATTTCCTTCACATTTCTTCTTTATTCAAACTTATGTATTTTCTTCTCGTGTAATTTCAATTTCAATGTACTTTAATTTCCTCGCAATATATTAACTTTATGGACTTGGATTTTACATGGATTTCCACTCCGTCAAATCCCCTCTTCATCATGCATTGTGCGGGCGAGGTGTGCAGCTACGGATCACTCTTCATAATCTGTAGTTTGGAATGTCTCGGCATATATTGATTTTTCGTCAAATGGTATCATGTTTGTAAGATCTCGATCATTCATATGTAAAGGTCTTGGTTAAGGCAAGTTCTTCACAATACCGTTTGCATCGAGCAATGAGTCTATCTCCTCACTCATAAAAAGGTTTAACCACCACAAGACCCGCATACACAAACTCGAATCGGCACATCTTTCACTTTGATCTTAAGGACAAGATAAAAAGGTGATCTTGAGTAATTCAATCATCCTATCCACTTCCTCAATTTGCGCGTAATATCAGAGCATAAAATATGGATTTTACAATAGCAAAAGCTAAATCCTCATTATTTTCCCCTCCGCATGAGTTTCCGTATGAAGCAAACATTTCACCAAACACTGATGTTGATAAGGAACGCAATATCATATTTTTGCACGGTCGTTTCAATTCCTTTACATGCTCTTTAAAGCAAGTAAAAAGGACAAAACAGAAAGGTCATTCCTTGTACCAGGTCGAAAACTGAAGGCTTTCAATTACTCTAAACGAGTCTCGATTTGGAGAACTTAAAATGGAATGAAATTGCTGCCGAAAGCTAACTCGGGCATGTCTTGATTCTGTAAATGGCAACCTGTGTGCGTTCTAGGAGATGTACTGATTGATACATAGATTAGCATCCAATTACTTGCTTTTATCAGATTTGATGCAGCATTTGTTGAATAACTGATGGGAAAAAGAACAAATCCATTGCGATGATGCAAGTATGGTGAAAATTAATGTGCCCGAGCCAAACCTTTGCAGGAAGAGATTCCCCAGTAGAAACTCCAAACCAAGTAAGAGCAAGGAGGAAGAATATCTAGCTAAACAGCGTTAAACATCATGAACAGCTTCAGAGAAAGTAAAGACGGGGTTCGAATCCAAGTGGCACAAACTTCAAGCCACTAGAGTCGATGTTTGAAAAGGACTACATTAAAGAGGAGACATCTTTAATTGAGGTTCTTCAAGTTCATTTTATCGTTATGTTCATTCCTTTAAATTGATGGGTACTTTTTCATATTTACTTTTACAAACTAGGCCAACTAGTGTGGTTAAAAAGGATTTTAAATTCTCGATATCACAGTTGTCCCCATCTGTTTCAACGCAAAAAGAGTCAAAAATGGAGGCAGATGATAAATCAATCACGGGTCAAGACGATGAGTAAGCAAAAGGCTTGCTCAATCCACCCATGCCCGCCAAGCCCGAAATGTAAAGGAGTAAGCTTGGACGGCACACACCTTCATGAGAAAGTCTAACTCATCCAACTTTAATTAGTCTGCCAAATGTAAACCTTTTGCTATGAGCGGGCTTGGGCAACTCCGGTCCAACCCGGCTTGGCCTATCTGGTATCCATTTTTACCTGCCGGAAAATGTTGAGTCTAAGTCACGAACATTCTATCCCTATCTTGTCATTATAAGAGGATTTAAATGTTTTTTCTTGCCCCTTCTTCTAAGGGGAAGACAGCAAAAGGCGGAACAACACTTGTGCGCAAGAAAGCCCGAGCCCAAGTTTCTACTTAGGCTAGCTTTTTATTGGCAAATTTGTTCACTAGAAATAACCATTTCACTCTGGGTCTTTTCCTGATGAAAAAGTCATTCCTTTTGTTTCGTTCAAAATTGATAAAAATAGCTAGTCCTCGAGGGAGTTCCGGTGATACGGAGTTTATGCAACCAATAAAACTCCTGGGGAGTTATATATTTGTATATTGATAAGACTAGTCACACTATTATTTGAAGTTCGAATGCACCATTGAGAGAGATGAACCCACGTATGAGAGGCGCGAGCAGCGGGTTGCACGGTACAGGCGTATGTACAAGGACGCAGCCAAGAGGCCGAGATGGTACGAGATGTTCAAGGGAAATATTCGACGTATTGAGTCATTTAATCTAGCGAGCAACCAGCCCTACAAGCTCGGTGTCAATCGGTTTGCCTATCTCACCAACACGAGCTCAGGGCCTCGAGGAACCGGGTTCAAGGAGCATATGTATACCACGGAGGCAAAGTCGTCCTCCAGGGACGAGAACGTCTCCGCGGTGCTCTCTTCCATCGGTTGGACGAAAAGGGTAGTCACGCCCATTAAGAACCAAGAGGAATGTGGTAAGCAAGCAATTAATTGCCTACTGAATTGATATTTGTTGGTTGATAACGCTGACGAGCTAAAGAACTACTAATTTCGGTTGAATCTAACATAGCTATTGATTCTTCCAAAACTAACATGAAAATTATGGTATGAATGCATATTGAAATTGATCCCCTACCATGCAGGATGTTGCTGGGCGTTCTCGGCTGAGGTGGCTGTGGAAGGAATCATGGAAATTACGACAGGCAAGCTAATTGCTCTCTTGGAGTAAGAACTTTGTGGATTGCGACATCCACGGCGAGGACAAAGGTTGCCAAGGCGATTGGATGGATAGCGCCTACCTATTCATCAAGAAGCATGGCTTCGCCAGCGAGGCTCAGTATCCCTACACGGGCACTGACGGCAAATGCAACACGAAAGAGGAAACCAAACGGTCCGCAACGATCAAGGGCTATGAAAACGTCCCCGCCAATAGCGAGGAGGCATTGTTGAAGGCCGTCGCTAATCAGCCGGTCTTCATGGCCACCGATGCCGGAGGTTTCGAGCTTCAAATCCATTCCAGTGGAGTCTTCACAGGAGCCTGTGGGACCGATCTGAACTGTGGGGTTGCCGTTGTCGGATATGAGATGAGCAAGGACGGCACCAAATATTGGCTTGTCAAGAACTCATGGGGCACAATGTGGAGCGAGGAAGGCTACATTAGGATGCAGAGGGGCGTCGACGTCAAGGAAGGCCTTGGCGGCATAGCAATAAGGGTCTCTTATCCATCAGGAAAATTATCAAAAAGACCTAAATATATTGCACCCATGTTAATTTAGTCATAAACTTTTTTTTTTTGCCAATTGAGTCTTAAACATTTTATAATTGTACCAATTTAGTTCATCCGGTTAAAGTTAGCCGATTGACACTTACGTGGATGATTTTTTAATAATATTTTATTTTATTTTATTCGAATATTTTTTATTATTTTATTTTTTTATTTTTTTAATCCTTCCTCCTCTCTATCCAATTTGACTAAGGCAACCTTGCCGGTTAGTGGCAAAGGCGAGCTCACCCTTGCCCAAATCTGGTGAGGGCTCGCCTTGTTGTCATTGGGCGAGGTCAACCTCACCCTCGCCAGATCTAGTGGGAGCTCGCCTCACTAGTGCCTAGGCGAGCTCACTCTCGTCTAGCGACAGCGAGGTGAGCCTCGCCACTAGCCATCGACTCCTTGCCTTTGACTGGTCACCTCAGTCCAACGATCGGACAAAGGAAGGAAGGAAAAAAGTTCAAAAAAATAAAAATAATTTGAAAAAAGTATTATTAAAAAATTGTCCATGTTAGCACTGACTAGCTAAATTTAGCCAGATGGATTGAATTGGCACAATCGTAATAGATTTAGGATTTTTTTCTTTTTGGTAATTTTCCCCTATTCGTCTACATAAGCCTAAATAAACTATACAATGTGCACTCAATTAAATTGTGAGTGTGTCACATGCTGTGAAGTCCATAGAACATTTTATGTTCTACTCGTTCAAGAAATTTGGGACCACATTCCGCGATTCTATTATATGCCAAAATGGAATTTATGTAGCATGCTTAACGCTAAGAAAACTATTTCGTCGACTTGATCACCAATCGCTTGCTTCCGCAACATAGAATGGTAAAAAATTTAAATGCAAGACTAATGTTAAGTCTCGCAAACATGTGCATCAGGAGTGTTAAATATTTGTATTTTACTCACGGGTCTCATTCTATTGCGAGATTAGTCTGACATCGAACTCGGAGCTTTTAGAGGAAATAAACAAGCTTAGTACTTTGCCAGTAATGTAGATATTCTTTTCTTCTCCACAAATTATGAAAATCATAATTATCGACAGACTGTCAAAAAAATCAACAAATTCATTTAAGATTTACTTGCATATGAATTTCACGGAATGATTACCCAAAAAGTGATAAACATATTGTATAGATAATAATTCAATTCTAACCATTTTAATTTGATCAACTTAATCATAAACCTTACAATAATTTGTTAATGTAGGCCTTGGAGCCAATTTTGGCTGACAACCGCTGAAGTGGATACCGGTTGTCGTACGTGAAATAGCTAATGCTAACATAGACAATTATTATAACTTTTTTTTTATATTTCTAAATTTTTTTATATTTTTTGAAATTTTCTTTTACTTATCTTTCTTGTTTTCCTTTACTTTCCTTATTCAGCCTTTGACGAGGGCTGGCAAAGTCAACCCTCATCAATTGCAGCGAGACTTGGCCCCCACCTATGGTCAGATAATTTGAAAAAAATGTCCACATCATTATTGGCCGTCTTTCCCATCAATGATCATAGTCAAAATTGGTTGGAATGATTACTTTGACAAATCATCAAAAGTTTATAATTATATTAGTCAAATTAAAGATTTAAGAATGAAAAAGATTAGGACTTTTTGGATAAAATTCATAAATTTTAGTTGATGAAATAAAAGTCTTCAAATCTCAATGAAGGACAAGGAGGATAATCTATAGTTTATCAAAATTAAATCAAAGTCTACCATCTTTTTCAAGCATTTAGAACAAGCAAACTGGGCACATCTAACCGAATATTTTGCTCTATCATGCTGCAACCAAAGCACAAAGTCCAATTTATCAGTCCAGCGAAACAGAAAGAGAGGAACTTTAATGAATCTAATGAGCCGGTCCATCTCAAATCACTCTCTCCGGCACGTAGATGATTGCTGCTTCTATTAATCTGGAAAGGATTAATTGAATTTTTAATGAACAGCTTGGATTATGCAGCAAGTCGAAGAATCCACAACCAAGTTCATCGCGCGCTCCGAAACTTCGGGACTGTAATTTGAGGGCTGATCTCAGAAGTCTGTGTGCCCACTCATCCATCGGTCACTTTTAACTTTTCATTGCTCTTTAAATATTTGCATCTGCTGGTGAAGTCATGGGATCCTTCAGAAACCAATATGGCCTTCTACTGACATTGATCTTCCTTTTGGGAGCTTGGGCTTGCCAAGCCGTGGGTCGGACCCTCCAGCGAGACGATCCCATGTACGAGGTGCAGGAGCAGTGGATGACGCGTTATGGGCGAGTGTACAAGGACATGGACGAGAGGCAAAGCTGCTTCGAGATATTCAAGGTGAACGTCCGACACATTGAGTCGTTCAATCGAGGAAGTGGCAAACCTTACAAGCTCAGCGTCAATCGGTTTGCCGACCTCACAAATGAAGAATTCAAAGCGAGGAACCGATTCAAGTCGCAGATGTGCTCCACCAAGGCCGCATCTTTCACGTACGGAAACGTCACGCAGCGCCTTCTAGCATGGATTGGAGAAAGAAAGGAGCTGTGACGCCTGTTAAGAACCAAGGCCAATGTGGTAAGTTGACGGAATTTAGTACATGAATGAGCATTATTTGCCTTCGCAAATTCATTCATTCGACATTCTTTGATGCAATATGTTATTAAAACCCCTAATGTTCTTATAGTTTCTTCTCCAAGAATGTTATCGTTCTGATTTGACTGTCCTGTTTCCATTGCAAAAATTGTAGGATGCTGTTGGGCTTTTTCAGCCGTGGCGACTGTGGAAGGAATCAATGAAATAACCACAGGTATGTTGATTCCTCTCTCCGAGCAAAAGTTGGTCGACTTTGACGACGGTGGCCAGGACTAAGGATGTGAAGGTGGCTGGATGGATAGCGCGCTCCAGTTCGTCGAGAAACACGGCCTCACAACCAAGACAAACTATCCCTACGTGGGCACGGACGGAAAATGCAATGTCAAATCCGAATCGAACCGCGTTGTGATCATAAAGGGCTGTGAAGACGTTCCCGCCAACAGCGAGGACGCATTGCTAAAGGCAGTCGCCAATCAGCCGGTTTCCATGGCCATCGATGCTGGAGGATTCGAGTTCCAATTCTACTCCAGCAGCATGTTCGCCGGAGCTTGCGGGACTGACTTGGACCATGGAGTTACTGCGGTCGGATACGGGACTAGCGATGACGGCACCAAATTTTGGCTGGTGAAGAACTCGTGGGGCGAGGAATGGGGCAAGGATAGATATATAAGGATGCAGAGATGTCAACGCTAAGGAAGGCCTCTGCGGCATAGCCAGGAAGGCCTCTTACCCTACTGCATAAGTATGAATGAAGTCTCTACATGACGTACAGATTTCTACCTTGTGCGTTTACTGCATTGGTGTCATCTCGGGAAGTGACTTGAGTTCATGTAAATATTGTGTGATTAGAATGTGATATCGAAATTTCTTATTTTGTGTCTCTACTTGTTCAAGAAATGTGGAACTAAATTGAACTTGGCATCACTAAGTATATGCTTAACGCCCTTTTCATTTTGATATCACGAGGTGTCTAAGCGTTTCGCCCATCTATAATTTATTTAAGCAAGCTCTCAATTTAGAGACTCTCTCTTGTGATTAAACTTCCGCTTATCAATTTCATGAGATCCCCTTCACGCAATACTCAAACACAGAACAAGTTCGCCGTCATTACATCCGAGATCTTCTTCCCACAATTTAACGTCTGTCTGTCTGTCTCTCTCTCTCTCTCTCTCTCTCTTCAAACTATGTAAAATTCAGTTCTTCTTTCAATTGTGATCAAGGTTTTCTTTTTATCTACACATATGTAACTTCTTTTTATTCAGTTTGAATTCAAGATGAATAATTGACATAATTAGCAGCACCTCACGCTCTATTGAACGGCTAAAAGGAGTCGTTGAAATCGGAAAAGAGCAGCATTAGGGACTATTAGCTTCCCGTCCTGAATCATCTTTTCTAGCTACAGATTAAGCCATCGCGGATGTTAGATTTCGAGGACAATCGGCAAGCCATCCATTTCAGGTCGTGGCTGGGTTGTCTGCTTTCGGCAGCAAGCGAAGAGCAAACTCTGTGAAATCGCTCATCACGGATGGTACTTATCGACAGTTTTTCCAGATTTAGAGACCGGTTTGGCCATCCCTCTTTTGAGTATAAGTTTAGGATGTTATCATTTCCTTTTGTCTATACTACTCTAAACTCTCAACTTACTCTCAGACTTCTATCCTCCCTCTTTGCATAGCATGAAAGTCGAACCACACACCTAAAACTAAACGTCATCATCGCCAATACCTAAGAATGTGGGAAATCAAACTCTTGAATTCACTTTTACTAATTCAATCCTAAAAATTTTATTTTGCTAATTCAATATTGACCATTTTCATATTTTATCAATTGAGTCTATTTGGCTAATTTGATTAGAAATCTCTAAAATAAATGCCAATTGTGCCACTAACGTAAGACAACCGACGTTCTTATCAGCAATTTTCAACTAAAATTGTTTAAAAGAATTATATTGATCAATCATCAAAAAGTTTAAAGCTAAATTAATCAAATTAAAAAGTTTAACATTGAAATGATATCCATACAATGAATCTACGATTCTTCTGGTAATTATCCCTTTAACTTTGTATGCCGCAAAAATCCTTTCAACCTACAAATCGACTATAGACGCACAAAGGGCTATATATGGGCACATGTGGAAATAGTTTTTTTCCCTCGACAGTAAATTAGAAATAATTTCTTCTTTTTTTTTTTTGGGACTCAGTCGAGGTAGAGAAGCAAGACACTCAAGCAGCCGAATCCTCCATTCCGCCGTTTTAAATACTCACATGCACGCCCATGCAACTCCAGCGCGAAAGGTCATCGTCTGTAGTTTTGTACTGATCAGATTTGACGTCATGCTGCGAGTTTGGCCAAGAACGAGCGATAAGAACACGTTACGACCGAAGCAGATAGTCCTATATGTCAGCCCAAAAACAGAAACTTTGAGCTTTCCGTGACATGAATCTCACGAGCCGAGTCCATCGCAGAACATTCCCTCCGACACGCAAATGGAAACGAGTTCAAATCTAATCTGACGTGCCCATCAGGACAGATTATCAGTCAAGTTGATGAATCCACCGCTCAAATTCTTCGTACGTGTCCAAGACATGAGGACTATAAATCTGAAATGCGAATCTAGGACTCTGTGTGCTCACAAACTTTTCTCCTCTTAGCTCTTCTCCATCTCTTACTCCCAACATTCCTTGGGAAGCCATGGCATCGTTGAGAAACCGATGCTACATCCTAGTGACTCTGATCTTCCTTTTGGGAGCTTGGGCTTGCCAAGCCGCGGGTCACGCCCTCCAGCAAGACGATCCCATGTACGAGATGCACGAACAATGGATGGCCCGTTACGAGCGTGTGTACAAGGACATGGACGAGAGGCAAAGCCGTTTCCAGATATTCAAGGCAAACACGCAACGGATTGAGTCGTTTAATCGGGGAAGTGGCAAGCCTTACAAGCTAAGCGTCAATCAGTTTGCCGACCTCACGAATGAAGAATTCAAGGCGAGGAACCGATTCAAGTCACACATGTGCTCCGCCGAGGCCGCGTCCTTCAAGTACGGAAATGGCACCGCGGTGCCTTCCAGCATGGATTGGAGAAAGAAAGGAGCCGTGACCCCTGTTAAGAACCAAGGGCAATGTGGTAAACTGATCGAATCTATTGATGCTATTTGAACATTTGTTAAGTCAATATGTAGTCAAACTGCCTATAATTCTTATGGCAGCTCCAACAATATTCATGTTTTAACTCGATTTTCCATTCATATGTAGGATGTTGTTGGGCTTTTTCAGCCGTGGCAGCGGTGGAAGGAGTCCATGAAATAACCACAGGTAAGTTGATTTCCCTTTCCGAGCAAGAGTTGGTCGACTGCGACGTCCGCAGCCAGGACCAAGGATGCGAAGGCGGTTGGATGGATGGCGCATTCCAATTCGTCGAGAAGCACGGCCTCACTACAGAGATGAATTACCCCTACACAGGCACGGACGGTAAGTGCAACACAAAACGCCATGCCGTGACCATAAAGGGATACGAAGACGTTCCTGCCAATAGCGAGGAGGCGTTGCTGAAAGCCGTCGCTAACCAGCCGGTTTCTGTGGCCATCGACGCTGGAGGATTTGAGTTCCAATTCTACTCCAATGGTGTTCACTGGAGCCTGTGGGACAGATTTGGACCATGGTGTCGCCGCCGTCGGGTATGGGACCAGCGACGACAGTACCAAGTATTGGTTGGTGAAGAACTCGTGGGGCGCGGAATGGGGGGAGGAAGGGTACATAAAGATGCAGAGAGATGTTACCACTAAGGAAGGCCTCTGCGGCATAGCAATGAAGGCATCTTATCCTACTGCATGAGTTTGAATTCACTACACCGGAGATGAGCTCGTGTGATGTAAAGACTCAAGATGTCCCGCTTTCTATGTTTATTGTGTACAGCGTCTGGCTGCTTCTAAATTTCACCTGTATGTGTGATTAGAAGGTAAAAATACTATGAAATTTCCTATTTGAAAATCTCTAATTATTTGAGAATTCTGAAACCAAATCCAACTAAGCTCCTGAGCTTAGTATTCATACCAAATTGTACTTGGGTGTGTGTCAATGTCTGTGCAGAATTGGGAAAATTGTCAAAACAGTCCTAAACTTATTATAATTTTTCCAATTCAGTCCTAAACCTTTTTTTGGGAACTAATATACAATTGTGCCAATTCAGTCCATCTGACCAATTTTGATTGATTGCCGCTAGCTATCGGATCGATTTTAACATGGATAATATTTTAATAATATTTTATTTTTTCAATTTTTTTTATTTTTTTCTTTTTACATTTTGATTTTCTTTCTCTCTCCTTTTTTTTTTCCTCCTTCTTCCTCCTTCCTCCTTCCTCCTTCCTCTGGCCGACAATGACAAATGTTGGCAAGGCGTCGGCCAATGGTGAGGCTCACCCTCGCTAGCTACTAGCAAGGGTGAGCCTCGCCTAATGATAATAAGGCCACCCTTGCCATGACTGGGCAAGGGCGTGATCTGCCCATGGCTAGCAAGGCTCACCCAAGCTAGAGGCTATGTAGCCTCTGGCGAGGTGAGCCTTGCTAGCTTAGCATGCAACCTAGGCAAGGTCACTTAGCCACAACCAAGCTTCCCCGAGGACTCCCTGGCCCTGCCTTTGGTTGGTCGCTGACAGCGACTGGCTAGAGGAAGGAGGAGAAAGTTAAGAAAATCATAACAAGAAAAAAAAAGGAAAAAATGAATAAAGATTTGAAAAAATTAAAATATTATTAAGATATTGTCAACGTCAGTATCGGCCGAATGACTGGTATCCATGTCAACGCTAGGCAGCCAAAATTGGCCAAATGGAATGAATTGACACAATTGCAAAAGATTTAAGATTGAATTGGAAAAAAAAAAGTTTATGACTGACTTGAAAAAATGATAATAAGTTTGGGACTTTTTTGATAATTTGTTATGCAAAATTCCATCGTCCCCTACCCCAAAATACCGATGTTTTTTCCGTACTAATTATATTTCAATAAGTGTTGGTAAATATAAAAAAAAAAAAACTATCCGATAAAAAAAATTGTCGGTAAACTTTTTTCCCCGGGAAACTAGACAACTTACTAATACTTTTAATGAAACTAACTAATTTTTTATAGTTTGTAAATTACCAATTTTGTACTAACTGATTAACTTTTATTATATCTGAATTATCTAACTCTTAAATGAAATTCTCAACCTGAAATATTATTTGGGTTTGCATAGAACTCTTTTGTCTCCTGCCTGCAAATACCGATCTTTTTCGTGCTAGTATCTCAATAAATTACCGACCAAACTATATATATATTGGTTAATTTTAAAAGCTATTGGTAAGAAAAAACAATTCCAATTTTTTTTTTCAAATAACTTATTGGTATAGCAACATTTTTATGGGATTACTAATATTTTTATAATTTATAAATACCAATTTTGCATTAATTTATCAAGTTTTTTTTTTTTTTGGGTGAAAACATTAATTTATCAAGTTTATTTGCATAATAACATTTTGAATTTAAATTAATTTACCTATGGGGAAACCACCATGTGTTTTATAACCAAATTGTCTGTTTGAGAGAGAGGGAGGGGGCCACAGTTGTGACAAGAGGGGATAACATTATGTTGCGGTAATTGCATGATGGTGTGAGAAATAACTTTTCCTAAAAAATCTAAGAAAATTTTCCCTTTTAGGGTGGGATCACTAAGCACATAAAAGAAGTTCAATACCTTCGTTTGATGAGATGGTCAAGAGGCTCTTAAAAAGACTAAGAATATTTCCCCTTTAGGGTGGGACAACTTATGTTGTGAAAAATCTTATTCCTTTGTAAATACATTGTAGCCGCACAAAGCATTGCACCTCAGTATCACATATTCGATAATTGGAAAGTCATCCGAGTTTATGCCGATGAATGTCTATCGTCTTCTCAAAAGTCATCGTTTGCTTCGTTTGATGTGAGAAATTATTGTAGTGACTGAACATGCTACGAATTGGCCCAAAAAGACAATAAAAGCACGCAGAAATAAAAGCACACAGTCCAAATTACCAGCCCTCGCACAGAAACAAAGTAAGCCTCCAGACATGAATCTCACAAGCTAAGTCTATCTCGGAACATCCTCTCTGGCACGTTGACGATTGATTACTGCTTCTCTTAATTAAAGCTAATTCATCCGATTAATTCGATGCACCCATCAGGATAGATTATCAGGCAAGTCGATGAATCCACGTCCGAATTCGTCGTACGATCCAAAACTATTGGGACTATAAATTTGAGGTGCAATCTTAGGATTCTGTGTGCTCCCAAACCGATTCACTTAGCTCTTCTCCTTCACTCCTAACATTGCTAGCCAAGTCATGAGATCGTTTAGAAATCAATATTTCATTCTGGTGCCTTTGGTCTTCCTTTTGGGAGCTTGGGCTCATCAAGCTGCCGGTCGCACCCTCCAGCGAGACGATCCCATGTACGAGATGCATGGGCAATGGATGGCCCGTTATGGGCGTGTGTACAAGGATGTGGAAGAAAGGCAAAGCCGTTTCGAGATATTTAAGGCAAATGTGCAAGGCATCGAGTCGTTCAATCAGGCAAACGACAAGCCTTACAGGCTCGGCGTCAATCAGTTCGCCGACCTCGCGAATGAAGAATTCAAGGCAAGGAACCGATTCAAGTCGCACATGTGCACCACCGAGGCCGCTTCTTTCAGGTACAAAAACATCACCGCGGTGCCTTCTAGCATGGACTGGAGAAAGAAAGGAGCTGTGACACCGGTTAAGAACCAAGGCCAATGTGGTAAGTTGATAGAGACTAGTTCATGAATTGCCTTCATCAATCTGTTCGAGATTCTTAGAGACAGGATGTTAAAACCCTTAATGTTGTCATAGTATCCTCTCCAAGAATGTCTGTTGTTCTGATAAGTGTCCTGTTTCCGTTGCAAAAATGTAGGATGTTGCTGGGCTTTTTCAGCCGTGGCAGCTGTGGAAGGAGTCAATGAAATAACCACGGGTAAGCTGATTTCTCTTTCCGAGCAAGAGTTGGTCGACTGCGACATCGGTGGCCAGGACCAGGGATGCGGAGGCGGTTGGATGGATAGCGCATTCCAATTTGTTGAGAAGCATGGCCTCACAACCGAGACGAACTATCCCTACAATGGCACGGACGGCAAATGCAATGTCAAATCGGAATCCAACCGTGCCGTGATCATAAAGGGCTATGAAGACGTTCCCGCCAACAGCGAGGGGGCATTGCTAAAGGCAGTTGCTAACCAGCCAGTTTCCGTGGCCATTGATGCCGGAGGATTCGATTTCCAATTCTACTCTAGCGGCGTGTTCACCGGGGCTTTGTGGGACGCATTGGACCACGGTGTCACCGCCGTCGGATACGGGACAAGTGATGATGGCACCAAATTTTGGCTGGTGAAGAACTCGTGGGGCGAGGAATGGGGCGAGAAAGGATACATAAGGATGCAGAGAGACGTTAGTGCAAAGGAAGGCCTCTGCGGCATCGCGATGAAGGCCTCTTATCCTACCGCGTAGATCTTAATGAAGCCACATATCTGTGTGTACTGTAAAAATGGTGAAGCTTTCTAAGGCCTGGTTTTATACCTATGCTTGACATGCTTTTATACCTATGCTTGACATGCTGCAGGCATATATATCCATATGTACTAGTTGTGTGTTCTTAAGAAGTGATGTTTGAATTTCCGACTTGAAAAATCTTTTTGTTGAAAAAACTTAGGATGAGATTCAACTGGGTACGGCTTCACAACTCGAACAAGAAAAACTTGCGCAAGTCATCAATCCCGATACGCTATTGAGAACGATCTAAAGATGTCGAGTCGCAATACATGAAATTTAAAATGACTCATTCCACATGCAACAATTTGGCAAGCAGCATGCAGTGAAGGATTGAAGAAGAATATGTGTGAATTCATTAAATCTTCAGTCCGAAGAACGGACTTTTCCTCTCAAAGAATCGAAGTTCTAAGTGGCTTGTTTGAAAGCAGCCGAATTTTTAGCAGACAATTACCCGCAAAATCATTGATTTTTACATTGGAAAAGTATCACAAAATACCAAAGTTATTGCATTGGTACCAATTAAATAATAAGCCATTAAATTATATTAATTTAATCTTAAATATTTTCATATTAGTACCAATTAGATACATCCAATCAATTTAAGTTGAAAATTGCTGACATTAAAGTTAGTCATTCTACATAACATATGCTAAGATTATATAAAAAATTTCTCGAAAATACGTACGATTGTGTATGCCACGTCATTACACTACGGGAGCTCTCTCTTCTCTGTTTGCTTTTAAGGATTAAATTATTTTTGCTGATAGCGCATCCAGACAAAGGGCCTTTTGAATTTTCATTAGAAAAAAGAATTGCCGGATTTTATATTCATTTACCAATAGAGTTAACACGGCTATCCGCAGCAACGATCCTTCATGGATGATAGAAAACCATTTTAGTTAGATCCTTTGAGTGTTCTGCTCGCCCGAAGACTGTACCACAATGAGGAAAAGGATATGAAAAATAGAGGTGATTATAGAGAATGACAAATATTGTATTGCTTTAATTTCGTCTTTTACGCATTCTACCAAAAAGGAAGAAGCCAGACATAGGCTCTGTTTGCTATGAAAAAAGTGAATGATTTGGATTGGGTACAATTTTCCTAAAAAGGATTACTTATATCACTTACAAAAAAGGATAATATTCCAAAAAATCATAAATCTATTGTAATGGCCAACTCAATCTCAAATCTTTTAATTGTACCGCTTTAATCCTAAAACTTTTGACAATAAGTCAACTCCGTTCTAAAGTTTTTTATTGCGTCAATTAGTCCTAAATCTTTGAATAATTTATCAATTTAGTCATAAATCTTTATTTTGTCAATCTAGATTCCGGTTGCCTTTGATCAAAAATCGCTAAAGGACTATATTTGCAAATGGTTGTAAAAGAAATCGCCGGCCAAAGTTGTAAAGGTTAAAAAAAAGGCAAGGAAAGAAAAAGAAAGGAATGGGTGAGGAAGAAAAAGGAAAATTTAAAGTAAATTAAAAATTTTGGAAAAATTAAAATTAAAAATTAAAAATATATCTATACTAGAGTTAGTTGTGTGAACACAACACAGCCAGCATCCATGGAGCAATTTCTAGCCAAAATTGACTGAATAGACTCAATTAATTCCAAAGTGAAAAGGCTTAATACTAAATTAGTCATATTAAAATGTTTAGACTTGAATTGATACTAACACAATAAATTTATGACTTTTTTTTTTAAAATTTGTCCTTGATATGTTCACTTCAATTCATATGAATCGAGGCACAAACTTAAAAGGCGGCCAAGTTAAGAGGGGTCATTTAACCACTAGGATTCGCCCCAGTGGCCACCCTTCCAATATGGAAGGAGGAGGTGAGGGGTTCAAATCTCCACCTTCTCAGGGGGGATGGGGTGGGGACGCGTAAGTTTCAGGAGTGGGTTTCGACTCCCACGCCTTGCAAGAGGCAGGGCAAAAGTCTGAGAGTAAGTGTAGAGTAGGAATAGCGTATGACTGACCAAAAAAAAAAAAAAAAAGAGGGGTCATTTTAGTTTTTTTCTTTTGAAGAATATTGCTTCGATTTTATCTAGATTACATGTTTGGGACGCTCGAGTGACCGACAATAAATGACAGTCATTAAGTTGATCCTTATTAGTACAATTTTTTCTACAATAAAGAACGGTTGGATAAACTATAGATTATTTTGAGCTTGTCCATACATCTTATTCAATGATTCCCACAAGATTAGAGCTATAGGGGAATATGCAAAAATCTCATACACTTGAGATTCCATAGAGTTAAAAATCCAAGATATAACTAAACTGTCGTTGGCTTACCATTCATTAAATTTCGCATCCCTCTCAGGAGGTGCTTTTATTTAGCCATTGATATGACCAAGCTTCGATCTGCCCCCAAGGGCCACAGTAATAGCATGAGACCATGGAAGAAAGTTCTTCTCATTCAGCAATATGTTGGTGAGTCGCTGACTGGTGGCAGTGGAGCTGGGTTTGGGATTGGCCAAACTCGAATCAGTCATGATTTGAACAACAACCGTGTATACACCAAGAAGGACACTGATGGATCAAACGCATAAACAGATACATACCTACTCTAATACATGAAGAAATTAAACAAGACACGATTTAACGAGGTTCAGCAATGTGCCTACGTCCTCGGGTAATCCTCTCTTAAAGTTTTCCTTTTTTCATATCGTTTTTGAGAGAG
Source organism: Eucalyptus shirleyi (assembly GCA_017140165.1). Lineage (NCBI taxonomy): Eukaryota > Viridiplantae > Streptophyta > Magnoliopsida > Myrtales > Myrtaceae > Eucalyptus > Eucalyptus shirleyi. Next base: position 16,625,573 of record CM029456.1, on the reverse strand, counting down.
GGACTGTCATTTTATTGATGAAGTATAGGAAAGGAAGACAATGAAAAAATAAGGCAATTCCCAAAATCACAAAAATAAAAAACAAATCTAAATAATTTCTTCCCAAATCGAAGGGCCAGCACCAATCACGCCGACAGTTTTCTTTTTATCTACACAAATGTAACTTCTTTTCATTCAGTTTGAATTCAAGATGAATAATTGACATAATTAGCAACACCTCACGCTCTATTGAACGGCTAAGAGGAGTCGTTAAAATCAGAAAAGAGCAGCATTAGGGACTAGCTTCCCATCCTGAATCATCGACACCCGGATCCTTGAAGTGCCAAAAGTTTGCACAAATGAACACTTAAGTACCAAAAGTTACAAAAATGACGCTTAAGTGCTAAAATCGAAGCAAAATGGATCACTCAAGTGCTAATCCGGCCAAAACGCTGATGTGTCAAATTTTCCGATGAAGCGAGTGCAAAACGGCGTCGTTTTGGTGTTGATGTGGTAAAAAATTAATATAAAAATTAATTAAATTGATTTAAAATATTAAAATAATATTAAAATAATTTAAATAATTTAAATAATTTAAATAATTTAAAATAAGGGAGGCGGGCTGAGGGCTCAGCCTCACCTTTTTTTTTTAATTTTTTTAATATTTGTATTTGTATTTTAAAATGTTTTAAATAAATTTAGTTTTAAATTTAATTTAATTAATTTTTGCATTAATTTTTTACTACGTCACCACCAAAACGACGTCATTTTTGCATTGTCTTGCCATATCAATGTGCAAAACGACGCCATTTTGCACTTACTTCGCCGGAAATTGCGCACGTCAGTATTTTGGTCGGATTTTGGCCGAATTGGCACTTAATCCATTTCTCTTCGATTTTGGCACTTAAGTGTCACTTTCGTAACTTTTAACACTTAAGTGTCACTTTCGTAACTTTTGACATTTAAGTGTCCCTTTGTGCCAACTTTTGGTACTTGAAGCGTCTTTTGCACTAAATCATCTTTTCTAGCTACAGATTAAGCCATTGCGGATGTTAGATTTCGAGGACAATCGGCAAGCCATCCATTTCAGGTCGTGGATGGGTTGTTTGCTTTTGGCGACGAGCAAAGAGCAACCTCGGTGAAATCACTCGTCGCCAATGGTACTTAATGATGGTTTTTCAAGCTTTAGAGACCGGTTTGGCCATCCGTCTTTTGAGTGTAAGTTTAAGACGTTATCATTTGTTTTTGTTTGTACCAATCTAACTCTCAACTTACTCTCAGACTTCTGTCCTCCCTCTTTGCAGAGCACAAGAGTCGAACGCCACATCTGAAACTAAATGTCCTCATTGCCAATCCCTAGGAAGGTAGGAAATCGAACTCTTGAATTCACTTTTACTAATTCAATCCCAAAACTTTTAATTTTGCAATTCAATTTTGAACATTTTCATACTTTATCAATTGAGTCAATCCGGCTAATTTTGACTAAAAATCGCTAACATAAATACCAATCGTGCCGCTAACGTAGGACAACCAGCATTCTTGTCAGCAATTTCCAACTAAACTTATTTAAAAGAATTATATTGGCCAATTGTCAAACAATTTTGGGCTAAATTTGTTTAAGATTGAATTGATGTCCATATAATGAATTTATGATTCTTACAGTAATTACCCTTTAACTTTGTATGCCGCAAAAATTCCTTCAACCTACAAATCGACTATAGACGCACAAAGGGCTATATAAGGGCACATGTGGAAATAGCTTTTTTTCCCTCGACAGTAAATTAGAAATAATTTCATTATATATATTTGGGACTAAGTAGAGGTGGAGAAGCAAGACACTCAAGCAGCCTAATCGTCCATTCCGCCGTTTTAAATACTCACATGCACGCCCACGCAGCTCCAGCGCGAAAGGTCATCGTCTGTAGTTTAGTACCGATCAGATTTGACGTCATGCTGCCAGTTTGGCCGAGAACGAGCGATACGAACACGTTACGACCGAAGCAGATAGTCCTATATGTCAGCCCACGAACAGAAACTTGGAGCTTTCCGTGACATGAATCTCACGAGCCGAGTCCATCGCAGAACATTCCCTCCGGCACGCAAATGGAAACGAATTCAAATCTAATCTGATGTGCCCATCAGGACAAATTATCAGTCAAGTTGATGAATCCACCGCTTGAATTCTTCGTACGGGTCTAAGACATGAGGACTATCAATCTGAGGTGCGAATCTAGTACTCTGGGTGCTCACAAACTTTTCTCCCTTAGCTCATCTCCATCTCTTACTCCCAACATTCCTTGGGAAGCCATGGCATCGTTGAGAAACCGATGCTGCATCCTAGTGACTCTGATCTTCCTTTTGGGAGCTTGGGCTTGCCAAGGTGCGGGTTGCGCCCTCCAGCAAGACAATCCCATGTACGAGATGCACGAGCAATGGATGGCCCGTTACGGGCGTGTGTACACGGACATGGACGAGAGGCAAAGTCGTTTCCAGATATTCAAGGCAAACACACGACTGATTGAGCCGTTTAATCGGGGAAGTGGCAAGCCTTACAAGCTAAGCGTCAATCAGTTTGCCGACCTCACGAATGAAGAATTCAAGGCGAGGAACCGACTCAAGTCACACATGTGCTCCCCCGAGGCCGCGTCCTTGAAGTACGGAAATGGCACCGCGGTGCCTTCCAGCATGGATTGGAGAAAGAAAGGAGCCGTGACCCCTGTTAAGAACCAAGGCCAATGTGGTAAACTGATCGAATCTATTGATGCTATTTGACATTTGTTGAGTCATTGTGTAGTCAAACTGCCTATGATGATTTTCCTATTCGCCCTAACTGCACCCAGGATAAACTAATATGGAGAGGAACGCAGAATGGTCTTTTCATAGTCAAGAATTGCTACAATCAGCTCAGAGCCCAGCAAAACAACACTACTTCAAACCATGCCTCATCCTCTTTTCAGCCACCCCGCAGATTATGGAATGCTATCTGGAAAATCCGTACTATGCCGAAATTAAGGTCATTTCTCTGGTCTATTTGCAGCAATGCATTAGCGACTAGAGAAAACTTATATAAGCGACATATCTTGACAGAGCCAACTTGTTGTCTATGTGATCATCATGTACCCGAAACCCCAGAACATCTTTTCTTATTATGTCCATGGACCTACGATGTTTGGATGCATCCAGATCTAGCTATCAAAATTTTTACAACTGAGGTGCATCGCATTGAAAGCTGGTTACTCCAGTTTGTTGACAACAAGAATGACTTACCGAATCTGGGTACGGTTGCGACTATTCTCTGGCACATCTGGAAAGCCCGTAATGACTTCCTATTTCGCCAAAAGCAGCCGAATGTTGAACGAGTTGTGCAGTTGGCGATCGCGGAGGCCCATTCCAGACGTATTTTCACTTCCTCAAAATCGTGCCCTGTTCCAAACCAGCGTATTTTCAACCACAAATGGCACCCACCAGACCCTGGAGTCATAAAAATTAACATTGATGCATCTTACCTTTCGTCGTTCGACGCAGCTTCGGTGGCTGGGGTGTGCAGGGACTCAACGGGCCATTTGATCGATGGTTTTGCCTCCTCTGTTTGTGTTTCCTCTGCCCTGCAAGCCGAGGCGATCGCCTTCAACTTCGCGCTGAAATTTCTTCTCCACAGAGGTCTCGAGATGGATCGGATCATTGTGGAATCGGACAGCTTGGTATTCGTGGATGCTATTCGTGATCCTGAAGGACGCCCGTGGGAGCTTCGACCTATCCTCGACGAAACCCTAAGTTGCAGCTTCGGTGCCCTAACCTTCGACTGATTCACTGTCATAGAGAAGCCAATGTTTTAGCGGACTGTGTTGCAAAGGCCCATCAGGCCTCTTTACTCGCACCGAATTGGGTTTCTTAGATACCCCTCTTTTTGCGAGATATTGTATTATCTGAACTTGATGTAAATTCTATGATGCGAGCTTAATATATGGTACTTTTCGACCAAAAAAAAAACTGCCTATGATTCTTATGGCAGCTCCAACAATATTCATGTTTTAACTCGATTTTCCATTCATATGTAGGATGTTGTTGGGCTGTTTCAGCCGTGGCAGCGGTGGAAGGGATCCATGAAATAACCACAGGTAAGTTGATTTCCCTTTCCGAGCAAGAGTTGGTCGATTGCGACGTCCGCAGCCAGGACCAAGGATGCGAAGGCGGTTGGATGGATAGCGCATTCCAATTCGTCGAGAAGCACGGCCTCACTACTGAGATGAATTACCCCTACACAGGCACGGGCGGTAAGTGCAATGCAAAACGCCATGCCGTGACCATAAAGGGATACGAAGACGTTCCTGCCAATAGCGAGGAGGCGTTGCTGAAAGCCGGTTTCTGTGGCCATCAACGCCGGAGGATTTGAGTTCCAATTCTATTCCAGCGGCGTGTTCACCGAAGCCTGTGGGACAGATTTGGACCATGGTGTCGCCGTGGTTGGGTACGGGATCAGCGACAACGGCACCAAGTATTGGTTGGTGAAGAACTCGTGGGGCGCGGAATGGGGGGAGGAAGGGTACATAAGGATGCAGAGAGATGTTATCGCTAAGGAAGGCCTCTGCGGCATAGCAATGAAGGCATCTTATCCTACTGCATGAGTCTGAATTCACTACACCGGAAATGAACTCGTGTGATGTAAAGACTCAAGATTTCCTGCTTTCTATGTTTATTGCGTACAGCGTCTGGCTGCTTGTAAATTTCACCTGTTTGTGTGATTAGAAGGTAATAATACTATGAAATTTCCTATTTGAAAATCTCTAATTATTTGAGAATTCTAAAACCAAATTCAACCAAGCAACTGAGCTTAGGATTCATATCAAATCGTACTTGGGTGTGTGTCGATGTCTGTGCAAAATTGGGAAAATTATCAAAACAATGCTAAACTTATTATAATCTTTCCAATTCAATCTTAAACCTTTTTTTTTTAGGGGCCAATTTAGTCCTAAACGTACAATTGTACCAATTCAGTCCATATAACCAATTTTGGCCAACCGGTGCTAGCTTTCAATTGATGCTAACGCGGACAATATTTTAATAATATTTTATTGTTTCAAACTTTTTTATTAATTTTTTTCTTTTTACATTTTCATTTTCTTTCTCTCTCTTCTATTTTTTTCCTCCTTCTTCCTCCTTCCTCCTTCCTCTGGTCAACAATGACAAACATTGGCAAGGTCAGCCTTGCCGGCCAATGGTGAGGCTCACCCCCGTCAGCTACTGGCGAGGGTGAGCCTCACCTAATGATGACGAGGCCGCCCTCACCATGGCTAGGCAAGGCCACAATCTACCCGTGGCTAGCAAGGCTCACCCAAGCTAGAGGCCGCACAAGGTTGCAGCCTTTGGCGAGGCACAACAACCTCACTAGCTTAGCAAGCAGCCCAGGCGAGGTCACCTAGCCACAGCCAGGCTTCCTCGAGGATAGTGAGGTCCCTTGCAGGCCCTACCTTTGGCTGGTCATCGGCAACGATTGGCTAGAGGAAGGAGGAGGAAGTGAAGAAAACCATAATGAGAAAAAAAAAAAAAAAGAAGGAAAAAATGAATACAAATTTGAAAAAATTAAAATATTATTAAAATATTGTCCACATTAGCATCAGCCGAATGACCAGTACCCATGTCAATGCTAGCTGGTCAAAATTGGCTAATAGAATGAATTGACACAATTGCAAAAGGTTTAGAATTGAATTGGTAAAAAAAAGTTTATGACTGACTTGGAAAAATGACAATAGATTTGAGACTTTTTTGGTATTTTTTTTATGTAGAATTCCATCATCCCCTACCCCAAAATACCAATTCTTTTCCGTACTATTTATATTTCAATAAGTGTTGGTAAATATAAAAAAAAAAAAAAACTATCCGATAAAAAAAAAAATTGTCAGTAAATTTTTTCCCTGGGAAACTAGACAAATTACTAATACTTTAATGAAACTAACTCATTTTTATAGTTTATAAATTACCAATTTTGTACTAACTGATTAACTTTTATTTATATCCGAATTATCTAACTCTTAAATGGAATTCTCAACCTGAAATATTATTTGGGTTTGCATAGAGCTCTTTTGTCTCCTGCCTACAAATACCGATCTTTTTCGTGCTAGTATATCTCAATTAATTACCCATCAAACTGTATCTATACATACATATATATATATATACATGTAGACACACACACACACACACACACACACACACACACACACACATATATATATATATATATATATATATCTTGGTTAATTTTAAAAGCGTATTGGTAAGAAAAAAAATCCCAAATTTTTTTTCAAATAACTTATTTGTAACTTAGCAACATTTTTATGGGATTACTAATATTTTTATAATTTATAAATACCAATTTTGCATTAATTTATCAAGTTTATTTGCATAACTTTCTAACGTTTTGAATTTAAATGAATTTACCTATGGTGAAACTGCCATGTGTTTTCTAACAAAAAAAAAAACCGCCATGTGTTTGTCTGTTCGAGAGAGAGGGAGGGGGGCCACGGTCGTGACAAGAGGATAACATTAAGGTGTGGTAATTGCGTGATGGTGTGAGAAATAGCTTTTCCCAAAAGGTCTAAGAAAATTTTCGCTTTTAGGGTGGGATCACTGAGCACATAAAAGAAGTTCAATACCTTCATTTGTAGAGATTGTCAAGAGACTCTTAAAAAGACTAAGAATATTTCCCCTTTAGGGTGGGACAACTTTTGTTGTGAAAAATCTTATTCCTTTGTAAATACATTGTAGCCGCACAAAGCGTTGCACCTCAGTATCACATATTCAATAATTGGAAAGTCATCCGAGTTTATACCGATGAACGTCTATCGTCCTCTCAAAAATCGTCTGCTTCGTTTGATGTGAGAAATTATTGTAGTGACTGAACATGCTACGAATTGGCCCAAAAAGACAATAAAAGCACGTGAAATAAATGCACACAGTCCAAATTACCAGCCCTCGCACAGAAACAAAGTAAGCCTCCAGACATGAATCTCACAAGCTAAGTCTATCTCGGAACATCCTCTCTGGCACGTTGACGATTGATTACTGCTTCTCTTAATTAAAGCTAATTCATCCGATTAATTCGATGCACCCATCAGCATAGATTATCAGGCAAGTCGATGAATCCACGTCCGAATTCGTCGTACGATCCAAAACATTGGGACTATAAATTTGAGGTGCAATCTTAGGATTCTGTGTGCTCCCAAACTGATTCACTTAGCTCTTCTCCTTCACTCCTAACATCGCTAGCCAAGTCATGGGATCGTTTAGAAACCAATATTTAATTCTGGTGCCTTTGGTCTTCTTTTTGGGAGCTTGGGCTCATCAAGCCGCCGGTCGCACCCTCCAGCGAGACGATCCCATGTACGAGATGCATGGCCAATGGATGGCCCGTTACGGGCGTGTGTACAAGGATGTGGAAGAAAGGCAAAGCCGTTTCGAGATATTTAAGGCAAATGCGCAAGGCATCGAGTCGTTCAATCAGGCAAACGACCAGCCTTACAGGCTCGCCGTCAATCAGTTCGCCGACCTCACAAATGAAGAATTCAAGGCAAGGAACCGATTCAAGTCGCACATGTGCTCCACCGAGGCCGCTTCTTTCAAGTACGAAAACATCACCGCGGTGCCTTCTAGCGTGGACTGGAGAAAGAAAGGAGCTGTGACACCGGTTAAGAACCAAGGCCAATGTGGTAAGTTGATAGAGACTACTTCATGAATTGCCTTCATCAATCTATTCGAGATTCTTAGAGACAAGATGTTAAAACCCCTAATGTCGTCATTGTATCTTCTCCAAGAATGTCTGTTGTTCTGATTTGAGTGTCCTGTTTCCGTTGCAAAAATGTAGGATGTTGCTGGGCTTTTTCAGCCGTGGCAGCTGTGGAAGGAGTCAATGAAATAACCGCGGGTAAGCTGATTTCTCTTTCCGAGCAAGAGTTGGTCGACTGCGACGTCGGTGGCCAGGACCAGGGATGCGAAGGCGGTTGGATGGATAGCGCATTCCAATTTGTTGAGAAGCACGGCCTCACAACCGAGACGAACTATCCCTACAATGGCACGGACGGCAAATGCAATGTCAAATCGGAATCCAACCGTGCCGTGATCATAAAGGGCTATGAAGACGTTCCCGCCAACAGCGAGGGGGCATTGCTAAAGGCAGTTGCTAACCAGCCAGTTTCCGTGGCCATTGATGCCGGCGGATTCGATTTCCAATTCTACTCTAGCGGCGTGTTCACCGGGGCTTGTGGGAACGCATTGGACCACGGTGTCACCGCCGTCGGATACGGGACAAGTGATGATGGCACCAAATTTTGGCTGGTGAAGAACTCGTGGGGCGAGGAATGGGGCGAGAAAGGATACATAAGGATGCAGAGAGACGTTAGTGCAAAGGAAGGCCTCTGCGGCATCGCGATGAAGGCCTCTTATCCTACCGCGTAGATCTTAATGAAGCCACATATCTGTGTGTAATGTAAAAATGGTGAAGCTTTCTAAGGCCTCGTTTTATACCTATGCTTGACATGCTGCAGGCATATTATGTAATAGTTGTGTGTTCTTAAGAAGTGATGTTTGAATTTCCGACTTGAAAAATCTTTTTGTTGAAGAAACTTAGATAAGAAACTTAGATGAGATTCAACTGGGTACGGCTTCACAACTCGAACAAGAAAAACTTGCGCAAGTCATCAATCCCGATACGCTATTGAGAACGATCTAAAGATGTCGAGTCGAAATACATGAAATTTAAAATGACTCATTCCACATGCAACAATTTGGCAAGCAGCATGCAGTGAAGGATTGAAGAAGAATATGTGTGAACTCATTAAATCTTCAGTCCGAAGAACGGACTTTTCCTCTCAAAGAATCGAAGTTCTAAGTGGCTTGTTTGAAAATATTTTTCGAAAGCGTCACATTTTCTACAAAACGAATGGAGCTTAAGTTTACGCTTTCCCCAAAAAAAAAAATTAGTTTGTGCTAAGTCAACATTGAACATTTGGATTTTTACGCACCAACCCGGACCATGCTCACCCCTAAATAGAACCCATAAAAAGCTTTGTTCATTTTGAGGAAAAATACTTCAAAAAAAATATTTCTCAAATTTTTTGATGTTCGATTCATGCAAAATAAACAAATCATGAAAAAACATTTTTTTGTCAATGGCAAAAACACCCTCAAAAAGTGGAGAAAATGATTTTCATTTTTTGAAGAGAGGAAATCATTTTCCCATCCCCTTTCTTTCGTAATTCATTTTAATTATATGCATTTTATTTTATTTTATTCTTTTTCTTTTTTCTTCTTCTTCAGCTAATCACCACCACAACGAAGGCTGTTGATCGGTGGCTGAGGAAAAGAAAAAAAATTTTAAAAATTATATTTTTAAAGGGAAAAAAGAAAAAAATAAACAATTATCAAAAGAAGTGAACGGAGGATAATCATATTTTTCATACCAAATGATGGAAAGTACTTTTATTTCATTTTCAGATTTTAGCTAAATGCTAGAAATATATGGTTTCTAGAAAATATTTTTCGAAAGCGTCACATTTTCTACAAAACGAATGGAGCTTAAGTTTACGCTTTCCCAAAAAAAAAAAATTAGTTTGTGCTAAGTCAACATTGAACATCTGGATTTTTACGGACTATAAGAAAATTGTGTTTAGTTCCTTCCAAATTTTTTTATATTAGCTTAAAGTACCTCATATTTTCTCTTATATCAAGAGTTCCCAAAATGGGGAGTAAAAGCCCACCGAAATGTTAATGGTGTGCTTCCATGCGGAGGCCGGGATACGTTAATCCTACCTCATAAATTAATCAAGCGTAGTCACAAAAAGTTCTTAATTCTCAAAACCAAAATTATGTAAAACATTCAGAATTTCTGGGAAGTAAAACTTGTTGATTTGCAATATTTTAGGTCGTGATGAGGCCAGAAAATTCACTACAAGAAATCTTTAGGTTCAAAAAACATATTAAATATGAGACAGGATGTGTTGAATATTTACTACTATTGATTGTTGAACATAGTATGCAAATGTAACAATAGTTACTATTGTTAATACATATTTGCTTCAGAAATTGTTAACTCATACCTAGTTTTTTCAATTATCGGCATTGCTAAACACACTTGAGTCAGCTTGATGAGGCGTTCGGATCACGAGTGTGCCAATTTTTTTTTCTTTTTTTCCCTTTTTCCTTTCTCTTCTTTCTCTCTTCTCCCCTGTTTCTTTCGTTCCCCTGTTTTTCGTTTATGCCGAAAACCTCTCTCTCCTCTCTTTAAAACGGTAGAAGGTTCCACAGTTCTCCCTCAGCTTCCTTTTTTGACTTTTCAAACTCTTTCTTTTCCTTTTATTTTATTTTCTTTTAAAGCCCATATATTACATACATGATCCAGCTCCCAGGATGTCTTCTGCATTTCCGGGAGCGGAAGGAAGAGCTCAGTGTTTGCTATATAAAAGGTCGGAAGCCTCCGGGAATAGTGGCGACTGGACTGGTGATGAATTCAGGCATCAGCGCTCAGTAATGGTAGAAACGTGGTTTTTTTCTCCTTTGTTTCAAATGAGAATGAGGCCTACTTCATATAATCCTCAGTTGCTCCCTATGATCTTTCTAGGGTCGTGCTGGAACCAACGGGGCTGCTGAATCAATTAATATGGGCAAAGCATATCCAGAAATGGAGGGTGCTTTGGACACAGCCAACCCTTGAGTGTGGGACATATCCCTTTTATGGTGCTCCTTCTAACTGCAATCAGAGCGATGCACTGCTTTGTGATTGCCCGCTTGGATACTTAGATGATCCGAAGCTGGAAGACCGTCCGGGCCGTTGCAAGAGGAGAAATGCGTCAAAATGTAGTGGTGACAGGAGAGATAAATCTTTCGTCATGCCTAATACACGCTTGCAAAAAAACTCTGTTTCATGGTGGAACACCTCGAAACATGCAGGTTATTGTGCTTGAGCAACTGTTCTTGCAGTGCTTATGCATACACTGCCAACTGTCTGATATGGACGGATGCCAAATTTGTAGTTGAACATTCAGCTGATGATGCAATTTCAAGAGATTTCCATGTCCGGATCGCAGCGTTGGACTTGGAGGAGAGTAAGAAACGGGGGAAATCCACTTCAAATTTCATAACAATAGTTGGAGTTGTGCCCGTAGCTTTTCTTGTGGTCCTTAGCATTTCGCTGGTGGCTATTAAGATGAGACGGCCTGCTTATGCAGCAGACGATCATTTGATGCTTTTGAATATCGAGTTCTGAAGAAGGCAACGAATAACTTCTCTGAGAAAATTGGGGAAGGTGGGTTTAGTTCTGTTTTCAGGGGAGCACTGCCAGATTCAACTCCCATAGCAGTGAAGAAACTCATGAACCAAAGCCAAAGTAACGAATAGTTCCTTGCAGAAGTTAGAACCATTGGAACAATACAGCATGTCAATGTCGTTCGTCTAATTGTTTTTGTGCAGAAGAGTGAAAAGGTTCCTAGTAAATGAGTACCTGGCAAATGGTTCGAAAGTGGCTCATTTGTTTCAAAAAGGTTCCAAAAGCCTCGATTGGAAAACCAGATACGGCACCGCCATCCGGATTGCTGAAGGATTGGAGTACCTCCATGAAAGGTGTCGGGATTGCATCATACACTGACATCAAACTAGAGAATATACTGTTAGATTCGGAACTCGAACCACAGACTGCTGATTTCTGCCTCGCGAAACTCATGGGACGGCAAGCCAGCAGCGTTATTACCACCGTGAGGGGAGCCAGAGGGTGCCTCGTTCCAGAATGGATTTCGGGAGGAGCCATCACGTCGAAAATTGACGTTTTCAGCTATGGAAAGCTGCTCTTTGAGACCATATCGGGTAAGTGAAACATCGAGAAGCTGAACAGTGACATGCGCGATTATCTACCGCTCCAGGTAGACAATTCAATAGCAGAGGAGAAGTCTTGCCACTCGTGGACCGCAGATTGAACAGACTGGTGGAGATGGAAGAATTGTGCGGAGCATGCAAAATGGCTTGCTGGTGCATTCAAGACAGCGAGCGTGATAGACCAACCATGTCTCAGGTATTTCAGATTTTGGAGGGGGTTATGGTAGTAGAAAAACCTCCAATCCCAAGAACTTTCTTGCGACTTGTAGGAATTAATGAGAGTGCAGCATAAAACAAAGCACTATGTCCCTTTGTAATTTATGGGCATGATGGAGCCCCAATTCATCCTCCAGGGCCTTGGACTGGGTGGTCTTGAATCGGCATCATGCTTACCAGACTTGTCATCACTAACCCCGATTGGCCAAATGGGAAAGGCAAACCTTCCGGCTCGTCTCTAAAAGAGGAAGCGGAGATTTTCCAGGTATACAATGAAGAACCTGTCCAGTAGGATTTAATTGCTTTTATGCTATAATTTTCAGATTTGGTTGTGACCTGTGACTTTATAAATTGTGACTTTCGTCAACACTACATACTTGAAGCGATTTTAAACAAACGGAGAAGTAAGCTCCGATGCCATAGTGCAAGAAATATTGGCAAGACAAGCTTCAACGTAAATCGCTAGACGAACCTTGATCTGAAAAGGAAATGTTTTGTGCAAATATAACGAACATTTTCATAGGCAACTTTTGAAAAAATAAAAAGAAAATTGGACAGGAAGCAAACATCAGGTTTTGCTTACAATAGTCTCCAATTTCCCAGTGCACCAACGAGACAAAAACAACTGAAATCATTTAAAAATCAAAACCCAACTGGCAACCTCCCTTATGCTTTTAATTTTCTTCTCCTTTTTTTTTTCATAAAAATCATGGGATTTTCTTAAAATCATTTAAAAATCAAAACCCAACTGGCAACCTCCGGCGGCCCTCGGCTGGGTCGCGCGATCCTCGCCGGAGGTCGCCCGACCTCCAGCCGACGGCCGCCGACGCCAAATCTAGCTCACCGGCGGCCGTCGCCCTTCGCCGGTCCGGCGAAGGGCTGCTCTTTTTCATTTAAAAAATAAATAAATGCAGGGGCAACGGTGGGTTTTCAAAAAAATTTTGGGGGTAAAATAGGAAATAAAATTTTCATTAAATGGACCTTCAACATTCCCGAGGGGAAACTTTCACTTGAAAGCCCCTTGGGAATGGTTGCCAAACACCCATTTTTTGGGTGAAAGGGCTTTGGGGCTTGGATGGGCTTTCTAAATGCCCATCCAAACGCACCCTTAGTACAGGAGCATGTGCAATCAACTATAATAGCGAAAAGGTTGGAAGATGTGGCAAAATAAGGTGACAGCCTAGTAGTTTCCTTATATGATAAATCATCATCTAATAAATTATGCAATTGATCTACTCTTATCGACATTTCTGATCCCTTAGAGAAGTGGTGAATTACTTGCTCAGTCGGTGATGTTCTTGCCTAGTGTTGTGGCAGACTCACCAACGGTGTGTAATGTGGCTGAGGTTGGGAAGAATATGAGATTGAGATCCTCGGATGGAAGTGTGCAGAGAAAGCTAATTAAGATTTGGGGCTTTATAGTAGGTATCAAAATAGCGACAAAAAAAAAAAAAATGGTGAATGATGTTTTGTCAATATTCATTACATGCAACATCACTCACTTGAGGTTAAAGGGTGAGGTTAAAGGGAAAAGAAATATATAGTCACAAGCCATACTTTATTCTTTTGGACAAGTGTATTTGAAGTCTTAAAACATATCATGAAATGACGCTAAGTTAAAAGTGCAATTAAATTTTAAAATTTATCTAATTAGTTTGATCGAGTATTTCTAAGAGTTTTTCTCATTTCAGTGACAAAAAATATGACTTTTTAATAAGAGATGATGTTATGTCCACTTTGCAATATTGAATATCTCTGTCTGTGTGTAACGAGACTGGCGCCAAGGCTGGGTTAGGGGGGCGGTGCCACCCCCAACTATGCCGACAACCCTCGTTGAGGTATAGGTGAGGAACACCGGCCTTCGTAGCAACATGGGTCCTTCAGCAGCGTTTCTACAGAAACTCTTTCTCCCCAAACGCTCAACATGATGCATCATACACTCAATCCCCAACGTAAATCTCACTGGCATGTCCAACCGGAGAAAAGGTGAGAGTTGCATTGAGAGGAAGAATCTCTTCACGGCCACCAGAAATTAGTCTTTAGATTCGAAAGGCCTTCAATTTGATAAGCGAGTGGCTTTCTTATGATGCTTGGAGCTTGTGGAAGTGGAAAGGTATCTCGTTATGCTTGGATTGCATCGAAGCTGAGTCCGTAGAATTGGAAAGCGAGCCTGTGACCACCGCTAATTCGACCAAGCCCAGTCGACTTGGGAAACTTGCCAATGGCATACGACTAACTGGATAGGCTTGAAAATGCCCTGGTAAATCGGAGAAGCAACACCTTTGAGACCAAAAGAGCGTAAGGCCTCAACTCTATCACCACCGCGCAAGGGTTGATCGGCCCCCGCGATCTCTACTAGGGTCAGCCGGCCCTCCCCTGCTCATGGTGATGACTAGCAATCTTGTCTTGTGGTCGAGCAAGCGTTTTCATCCGGCCTCAGCGGTGCCCTAGCAATGCTTTCCCGGCCATCTCTTTCTCTCAGTTTCCTTTTTTCTTGTTGTCCTCTTTAACTTTTGATTTGCTTTCTGATGTGGCGTGCACGTCTTTAAAATACATAAAAAGGTCACATTAGCAATTTTCATTATTCAAATTTAATGGAGCTAAGGGAAATCGTCAATCACACCAATTTGAAAAATTTCAAGATTTAATTGTGTCTTTTGAAAATATTAGGGCTGGATTACATTTCAAGTAAATCAAGAATGGTGGATAGTCATGCTTTTTGTGGGAACAAAGCCATCCCTCCTGTAAAATAAATTTGAAGGATTGACAAAACAAAAGATCAAAAAAAAAAGAAAAAATCCCACTACATAGTAACGATGAGACTTTTTCTCGATATATGTGTGGACCGCACCTTATGCTAGCTAGAATTTCCTTGAAACGACAAACGCATCATGTGCGAGGAGACGAGCAAAATTGTCTCATCTTCTCCGGTCAAGCTCCATTTTCTGGACTTTGGACGACTCTGCGTCATTTTCTCGATCTGGTATTTTTCAAAGACGACTCCAACTCTTCAACTCCAATCCCGACCCGTCTCTCCATGTGCATCCCCTATTTTTTTTATTGTATAACCAAAAGTCAAACACAAATCTCTCCCAATTGTCCAAAAGACTTTGCTAACATAACAGTTTTTCAGTACTATGAGAATAATAATTTAATGTGAGTTACAAATTTTTGAAAAAGTAGGTTCTACAATAATTTGTAATTATTTATAATTTGATTTTCTATGATTTAGAATAAACCGTTATTCTCATAGTACATTAAAAAATGCCCGCTCTCTAAATTTAATTTTTGGTCTTCACCAGCAGCCTCACCAAGATTTAGGTGAGGGTTGGGGGCCACGGGCAAAATTTCAATTTGCGTGTCGCTATCCCTTTCCGCCATTCTTGACGAAACTTCATCGTCTTGTTACAGATAAAGAGGGATGTGTAGATGCAGGGAGACTTCATCAGCTCCCTGACCAAAGAGGTCTAGAGAGCCAAGTTCACAAACATCAAGTAGATCCTGCCTTTAGTCAAATGGCTCGACGACGAGCTCTCCTATCTAGTAATTGTTCCCGTACAAGATGGCAGAATGCTCTGCTTCTTCTTTAGATTCGGCAATGGCTCTTAAGCAAAGAATTGATTTTCGATTAGATGGACGAAAGGACAGTTGCCATGGCCTTGCCAACCGCGGATGATGTTGTTGTTGTCCGCGGCAATGCCAAGGTGAGGCTGCCAGTGAGGGTGAGTGAGGGCTGCGAAGCCCTTACTGGCCACTGCTAGGTAAGGAAGCTAGAGAGGAAGAAATAAAAAAAGAAAAGAAAAAAATTAATAAAAAATTCGAAATTATCTTTTTATTAAAAAATCGTTACATCAGTGTCGACCAACTAAATTTGGCCGGATGAACTAAATTGATTTAATTACAAAAAGTTTAAGACTGAATTGACTCAAAAAAATTTAAGTTTAAATTAATATAATTATAATAAATTTAAGACGTTTTTGGTAATTCTCTTGCCAAAATAGTCAAATTTAGAAATTCGAGACAAGTTTTCTTCCCAATTAGTTTGAAAGCTATCCATAAAGCAATCCACCACTTGTTATGTTAAGTTTCAATGCGTGTACCACAAGCTGCGTAATTCTACTTACGGAACCTTTAGTGGTTCTACACAATTTACTTTTCTTGACTTGACTCTGTGCTGATTGGTTGGTTGACTTGGTCATTGCCAAGACAGGTGACCCAACTGATCTTTTCGATCATCATCAGACAAAGGAACCTTCTCCGAATTGCTACGCGTTTTCTAGTCAAATAATTTAATTGAAAGATTCGAAAGCAACTGCTAGAATTACGGTCACCCGCAAGAGAAAGAGCCAGTGTCTTGTCACTTTCGACTCAACTTTGTTGAGTGGGCAACTCGTCGAAGACAGCTAGCTATTGTGAAGTCAAAATTTGTCTGTTCAAAGAAAGACTTGAGAGTTGTTAACTCCACCATGTCAAAACCGCAATTGCGAAAGAACGAGTAACAAGAGATGAGTTGCGTAAGGGGAAATCCAGAAATATTTTTGTCGTCAAATATATGGAAACTGACAAATCTTGTAATTTGAAAATAAAAAAAGCACGACAGGATGAAACTACCAAAGTAGTCAACAAAAAATGCTAAAGCACGTATGGATTTACGCGATTCAATCTGAGTGTCGACACCTACTACATGTGAAGAGCCTATTGCATAGGAATCCACAAATCATGAATGAATTTATTTAGTTATAATCGTTACACGTTCAAGTATGAAACATGCCGAACATCAACCTGCTCGTACAACCAATTAAATAAGTTTGAAATGGTTTGGTGAATTGGAGAAGCAACAATGCATGGGACGAAGAACACAAGGCCTCGCCACCTGTCACCGCCACGTGAGGGTTGCTTAGCCTCTCGACAACCTTGCTAGGGTCGGTCAATTCATGCCCTGATCCGGGCGAAACTCCTTTGCCTGCTCGCAGTAATGGATATGATTGAGCAGTTGTCGCCCATTGTCATGCGAGAGTCCCCCTTCCCCCTCTTAATTTTTTGGCTTTTTATTTTTTTAACATTCAGTATATAGAAAAGTGTCTTGTCAAGATCTTCATCACCCAAATTTGATGGAATTAACGAAAATTGTCAATCACACCAATAAAATAACTTTTAGAATTTAATTATATAATTTTGAAACTTAATTCTATATTTAAGCAAATCAAGAACACCCGGAAATCATGCCTTCAGCAGGAGCAAAGCCATTGGTCTTTTTTATTTGCAAATTAAATTTGTAGGATTGACAAAGCATTTACATCATGTAGCAATAATGAGACTTTCTTGGTATACGACGTTGACTGAATGTTACGTAGAGGAAAAAGAGAGGTCTCTTCTAGTGAGAATTTCCTCGAAACATCATGAAATGCATGTGCAATGCGAAGAACAAATATCTATCTTCTTTGGCAGTGACGTTAGTTAAGCTCTCCAAGAAAAATAACCCACTTTGAAAATGAAATTTTCAGCATGCATAATTTTCAGTGGCCTATTGTGATTTTTATGTATATTTCAATACTTCACGTATATTTTTGAAAATGTATGATTGTAATTAGGTCTATTTTTTCATTCATCCTCAGTTGAAATTTTTTTTTATCCAACCACTCTTGTGAATAGTGGATTACAAGTTGTGAACATCATTTTATATGTTAAATTAACTTATGTCCATATTTAAAATCCACCAATCATAATAGTGGTAAGAGAAAAGGATTGTATGATCAAATAAATAAATAATTTTAAAAAATAAATAAATAATAATTTATGATTTATAGAGTATATAGACCAAAATTATCTCAACCAACAAATACGTGGGCCCTCCAGCGAAATTTACATAATTCCGTTGATATGACATTTATCCGCATTATCAATCCAAGCCACAAACGTTCCATCATGTACCAAGCTTTGATTTCTTGACTTTGGGCGGCTCTGACCGGGTCATTTGCTTGACTTGGGCTTTTAAAAAGACCTGACTCCCAGTCTTCCAATTCAATCACGGTACGTCTCTCTAATTGCATCCCCTTTTCTTTCGTTCCTCCGCACCAAATAACCAAAGCCAAACAAAAAGCTTTCCGCATTGCACAAGTTCTATCAGCCCAGGTACCAAATGAAGCCCTTCCCACTACTCCTCCTTCTCATAATACAAGCTGGCATTAGTTGTTATGCCAAGAACAACCACCGGTGTGCCTCTTCGTGCGGCGAGGTCGATAATATACGCTATCCCTTTCGATTGAAAGATGACCTAAAAAGTTGTGGTGATTCGAGGTTCGAGTTAGCATGTAAAGATAACCACACGGTGCTATCTTTGTTCGGTGGTCGGTATCATGTGAAATCGATATCCCCCGATTATGAGGGTCCCATTGATTATGATTATGGGAAAATGGAAGTGGTGGATGTTAGGCTGCGAAAGAGCGACTGTTCCTCCCTTCCTCTCCACCAGTTAACACGCTCTAATTTCAGTGATGAAGACAGTGTATGGTGGAACCTCGATGGACCCCCCGTGACCATTGTGTCTTGCTCGAAGCAAGTGAGATCTCATTTATATATCAGCACCGAACCATGTATAGTTACAGAAGGGTCTCATTCATACGCCATCATCAACGCAGTTCTACTGGATATTGAGGATTTTTGCACCATAACCACGCAAATATATGCAGCAGATTATTTATGGTATAAAGCGGAAGCATTGTCCGAGGAGAATCGCACGATCTCCTATAGCGACATCCACAATGCGATGGCCGACGGGTTTAATATCAGCTACTCGGCTTCCCGGGATAAACAATATAAGTTTTGCTTCTTAGGCTTCCGATACCTAGGGACAAAAATGATGAAATGCACAATCTACGATTCCTCCGACTTACCCTGTAAGTATGCCTTTCCAATTGAGGTTCTTTACCCCAGCAATATGCTAATATATGGCTCTAGCTATAGCTCTTGCGCCTTAAAGCGACGGACTGGGATTGATTGGCATGAAAATCAAAGTAACATATGCAAGTGAAATTTGTAGAACTCCCGACCATCATGATTGAATAAGCAAAACCGAATAAAAAGAATTAGCCCTAGAGGGGATTAACATGACATGCAAATAATTGTTTCACCATGAAATACAATCGTCATTCTCCAAAATAAATTGGCAGTAACAACCACGTCATGTGGTGTTTTATTCCTGCTAATAAAAAGATAGTTGAAATTTACAGTATAGAAACCACTAAAAAGTTCTATTTGTATTGTGGAAATAGGTTTCAAGAAATTTTTTATTTTTCTTTTTTTTTTTCGGATTTTCCGGCATTCGGTTAATGAAAAATAATAAGTTAAGGAAAAAAAATTTCCGCAAAGAAAAAAACACCTTCAAAAGTGGGGAAAATGATTTTTATTTTTTGAAGAGAAGAAATCATTTTCCATCCTCTTTCTTTCACCACTCATTTTACTTTTTTATTTTTTATTTTATTTTTATTTTATTTCTTTTTTAAATTCAAATGTTTTAATTTTTCCCTTTGCTTCTTCTTTAGTTGGTCGCCCACCAAGTGAAGGCCAATAACTGGCCATAGGCGAGCTCGAGTGTTGCTAGATCAGTGACACTTGAGCTTTGCTAGAGGGCGACAAGGCTCAGGCCTTGTAGATTGGTGATGCTTGAGCATTGCCAAAGCCGATGAGCTCATTCTTCACTCGTGGCCAACTGCCAAACGAGGAAGAGAAAAAAATTTAAAAAAATTAAAGGAAAAATATAAAATAATTAAAATTTTGAATTTTTTTAAAGAGAAAAAATAACAAAAAATTTTAAAACAAAAATTATCAAAAGCAGTGCAAGGAGAAATATCATATTTTTTCGTACCAACTAATGGAAAATATTTTCCATTTCATTTTTAGATTTCAACCAAACATCAGAAATATATTGTCATTTTCGTGGAAAATGATTTCCAAAAGCGTCACATTAAGTTTGTGCTTTTCAACAAATAAAAAACTAAGTTCGTGCTAAGTCAACATTGAACATCTGGATTTTTACAGAATATAAGAAAATTATATTTAGTTGCTTCCAAAAAGTTTCTATATTAGCTCAAAGTACCTTATCTTTTTTCTTATATCAAAAGTTCCCAAAATGGTGAGTAAAAGCCCACCAAAAAGTTAGTGGTGTGCTTCCTTGCGAAGGCCAGGATACGTTAATCCTACCTCGTAAGGTAATCAAGTATAGTCACAAAAAGTTCTAAATTCTCATAACCAAAATTTTGTAAAAAAAAGTAAGAATCTCTTGAAAGTAAAACCTGTTGAGTTATCATATTTTAGGTCTCGATGGGGCCAGAAAATTCACTAGATGAAATCTTTAGGTTCAAAGAAAATATTAAATATGAGACAGGATGTTTTGAATATTTACTACTATTGGTTGTCGGATATAGTATGCAAATGTAACATTAGTTATTATCCTTAATACATCTTTGCTTCTTTTTTTTTTTTTTTTTTTTTTCGGTTAATACATCTTTGCTTCGAATGTTGTTAATTCATACGTAATTTTTTTAGTTAACTCGGATAACAATTCTTGTTTCCCTGAACATATTTTTCATTCATCGCTTAGCTGATTCTGATTATATGTCTTCATTAATCTCTTGCTTTCAGTCCACGGATCTTATTGGGGTACGGCGCTAAATGTTGCATTGAATACCGTTTCTGATCCCGTTTTCATCATTGGTATGGACGATTCTCTTTTCCTCACATTTGTGAAACACTCGCGCTAAATGTGAAGAAAACACTTTTTGTACGTGCTTTCTGACAAATAAAAAACAATATGCTTTACGCTAATCTTGAGGCAATTTTGTACGCAGCTCACTTCCTGGCAGCAAAATTCATATTCGGAGCTCCATGTGTGTTGATACTTCTAATCTATAAGTGGATGAGAAGACACCAAGCAATGGACGCAAACGTCGAAGAATTTCTACAAGCTCACAACAACTTTTTGCCCATAAGGTACTCTTACTCAGATATCAAGAAGATCACAAAAAATTTCAAATACAAGTTAGGTGAAGGGGGATATGGTTCTGTGTACAAAGGAATGCTTAGGAGTGGCAATGAAATTGCGGTTAAAATTCTGAATAAACCAAAATCTAATGGCCAAGATTTTATAAGTGAAGTGGCCACAATTGGAAGGATCCATCACTTTAATGTGGTGCAACTTGTTGGTTTTTGTTTTGATTATTCCAAACAAGCTCTTGTCTATGATTTCATGGCGAATGGATCCTTGGATAAGCACATTGTCTATAAGGATGGAGAAGATTCTCTTGATTATAAGAAAATGTATGAGATATCTCTTGGCATAGCTAGAGGCATAGAGTATCTACATCGGGGATGTGACATGCGAATTCTACACTTCGACATCAAGCCTCATAATATTCTCCTAGACCAAAGTTTCACCCCAAAAGTTTCTGACTTTGGCCTCGCAAGACTTTACCCCTCTGATCGGGACACAGTAACATTGACCGCAGCAAGAGGAACCTTGGGATATATGGCACCCGAGCTATTCTATAAGGACATTGGTGGCATTTCTTACAAAGCTGATGTTTATAGTTTCGGGATGATGTTGATGGAAATGGCTGGTAGAAGGAGAAATGTAAATGCAAATGCAGAAAATTCGAGTCAAATTTATTTTCCTTTGTGGGTTTATGATCAACTCGGCAAAGAAGAGGAGCTTCAAATGGTAGATGCCACAGAAGAGGAAAGAGAGGCCACAAGGAAGATGATAATTGTTGCTCTTTGGTGCATACAATTGAACCCTAATGATCGACCATCGATGAGCCAGGTTGTTAATATGCTAGAAGGAGAGATCAATGAACTACAAGTTCCCCCAAAACCACTTTTGTATCCGACGGAGACGCCAGTTGATTATGTTGAGACTGAGATTGAACTTGAAACTCTCTCATCTTCTTCAAGTGTTCCAACAATTTCTAGGGGTCACTGGTATGAGCACGATAACAAGATTGCAGAATCTTGTTTGGTGTGATATAGTTTCTCATGTAGAAATTGAATACAAGTGCTATCACTTGTGCTTGATTTCCTGGTATAATCCTCAGGGCTATCTATTGGTATAGCACTCATGATTTATTGGTGTTTAAATAAATTTGGACACAGATGCCTCACTTACAAGAATTTTGATTCAATTTAGGGCACAATAATTCAGTTTTAAATATATGAAAGCTGTGTAATCTCTGCATAATTTCCACTGATGCAACCTTTGATTGGTCCACACAATTTACTTTTCTCGACTAGACTTTATCTCTCACGTATCGTAATTTTAAAATTTGGATATTTTCTCTCTTATGAACAACCTTGACAAAACCAAAAAATGTTAAGATCCTAAGATATTGCTCTCTGTGTGTATGTATGTCTATCTATCCATCTATATATATATGTTTACAATTTCTTCATATTGTGTCAATAACTTCTATTTATTAATTAGTAATTCTAGAATCGTCTAAATGTCAATTTTTTCCCAAACGTGCAAAACATGTGCACTTTTCCTAGTACAAATTAATTCAAACAGTGGCAATTATCTAATTAAATTTTTTAAACATGGACTCATATTAGTTGATTTTGTTTCATTTGTCACCATCGTGCAATGAGAAACAGATTTAAATGAAATATTGTAGCATTCTGTTATGAATAATGAGTAAAGCAAGATGTTATAGCAATATATTTTCAGTTAAAATTGTTGGAAATTACTAATTCCCTAAAACGGATTCGATACTAAATCGAACTCCTAAAACGAATGCGGAAAACGAGCCCAGGAAGAACATGTATCACCGATCAAAGACACACCACGGAATCAAGCGTACCTTATTTTGAAGTTCGAGGAAGAATCCGATCCCGTTCTACCAAGGAGCATGTTGTTGCTATTAAGGGGAGAAAAACATAGCGTTCTTTCCTGTTTTCTTCTTTTTGAGGGAGAGAGAGAGAGAGACTGACGTAGCTTCACTTGAAAATGTACGTTCCTCTCTTTCATTTTCTCTCTTAAATACGTCTCCTCTAAGAGACGTAACTCTTCAATGTAATACGTTCCCCCAAAAGTCATAACCCCTCAACATAACACTTCTTCATACATGGGCCCTTATCTAGCAGGCCGGGCTTTTAGGCTCAAAATGGGGGACAGGCCCACTTAGGCCCATCAGCATACAAATAAAACCATCAAAAATAATTTTGATTCAACATTAGGCTCGGTAGTTCATTTTTACGATACTAAAGCTGATTCCTAGAGACTAGAGAGGGTCAATTTGCCAAAAGATGTCAAATATGGAAACCTAACTTCCTCATTAATTGGAAAGCCATGTACAACAATCTCTGCATAATTTCCATTGATGCAACCTTTGGTTAGCCCACACAATTTACTTTTCTTGACTTCACTTTGTGGCTATTGGTTGACCTGGACATTTCAATGACAGATCACCCCCAATTGATCTTCTCGATCAGATAATTCCAAAGCAATTGCTAGAATTTTAGTCGCCTCCCTTGAACTCCGGCTAGTGTCTTATCACTTTCGACTCAACCTTGTTGGACTGGCAGCTCCCTGAAATACCACTAGCTAATGAGAAGTTGAGATTTACCAGTTCACAAGAGTATTAGAGTTGCGAACTCCACCATGTCAAAATCATAGTTTCGAAAGAAAGAGCAACCAAAGATGAATTGCATAAATGGGAATCCAGAAATGTTTTTGTTGTGAAATATATGGAAGTTAACAGAAGTTACAATTTAAAAAACAAAAAAAGTACGAGAGAATGAAATTACTAGAGAAGTCGATAGGGAACTCTAAAAGCACGCAAATGGTTTATGTGATTCAGTTAAAGTGTCAATACTTACTCCATTTGGAGAGTCACAAATGGAGAATCCACTAATCATTAAGAGATTTATAGAGTTATGATGACTCACACACTCAAATGATTCACGGTCCTATATTACACTCCAATAAAATAATTCACGGAGAAATTACCCTGTGACTCCAAAACACTTTTGAAATTATTCAAGGACGTAGATCTCACAAAACACTTTTGAAATTATTCGAGGACGTAGATCACATGAATGCCTCAGCCACTTCAAGAAGTCGCAACACACTAACTTCTTAACTACCATACTCAATCCATAGGCTCAGCTCCCCCAAAATTGCTTCTACATCAAAATATCTGTTGATAATGTCTAGACAAAGATAGAATTTGAAACATTTTCATGTTTTTTGCATGTCCCAATAATCTTTAGTAGATATTGGTATGAGCACAATGACAAAGAATGCAAAATCTTGCGCTGTGTGATTTTTCCACTCTTGTAGAAATTGAAAGAAAAATAATAGTAGTCACTTGTGCCTGATTTTCGTGGTATAATCCCTGTGGCTGTGTCTCGGCACCCACTTTTTCCAAATGCGCCTTTTCTCTAAGAAACTTATGGTCCTTTTAAGTCTGAGTGTCAATCCTTCCTCCTCTGTCGTCCTAAAAGCTTGCACTTAATAGACATGAGAATAACCATGTTTCCAAATAGAGTTACAAGTAGAGGTATCAAAATGGGTCATTGACCCATTTTTGGACTCATATTTTAGTTATATGGGTTGTATATAGGTCAGAGGCTTTTAAAAACCCAACTAAAAATGGATCAAAGAAGTGAGTCTGATTTAAATGGGTCCAAAATTGTGACATTTTCGACCCATTTAAAATATCAAGTGGATTGGAACCTTATAACCCATTTCTAAATTTTCAACTCAAGCCCCACACAATCTTTCCTTCTTTAGCTTTATAAAAATGTTTTAAAAAAAAAAAAATCGCCCCAGTGGCCACTCTTCTAATATGGAAGGGGGAGGTGACAGGTTCAAATCCCCACCTTCTCAGGAGGATGGGGTGGGGACGCGTAAGTTTGAGGAGTGGGTTTCGACTCTCACGCCCTGCAAGAGGTAGGGCAAAAGTCTGAGAGTGAGTGTAGAGTAGGAATAGAGTAGGACTGACCAAAAAAAAAAAAAAAAACTACGTGACACAACCTATGTTGGCGTAAATGACATTTAATATAATTTTAATATTTTTTGAATTGTTTTATTCATTTTCTTTTCTTTTTTCTTTCTTTTCTTTCTCTTTCCTTTTTTTCCTTCCTCTTCCTCCGGCCAATCATTGAAACTTGGCTGCCTCGAGGAAGGGGGAAAAAAACAGAAAAGAGAAAAAAATTAAAATTAAAAAAATATTAAAAATTATTAAAAATTATCCACCTTAGTGCTGACCATACCACGTAAGCCGATCGACATTCATATTAGCAATATCTAGTCAAAATTAGTCAGAATGACTAAGTGACACTAGGCCAAAATAATTAGAATTAAATCGACATCAATAAAAGATTTAAAAAAATTTTGATATTTTTCTCGCAATCTTGATTTGCAGGTTTAGGGATGATGGATCTTGTAGATAAATTATCGACCTATCATTTATTTGAAGTTGCATGGAAAGTGCAAGACTTCACAAGAGAGAGCCTTTAGTGTCAGCCTAAAGGTTAGGATACCTCGTGTAAAAATAAAAAGGGCCTTAAACATTTGGTTAGTGGTGCCAAGCTCAATTTGGTTTCGTACTTTTTGAACAAGGAGATATGGGAAAGTTCAACATTACTTTCCAATCGTACAGCATATAGATGCACTTAATTTACTTTACAAGATGAAAGTACGTAATAAACACCAAGTGGAAAATCTTTACAGCATGTATTAAAAAAGCAACAAATTCGTACAAGATTTACTTCGAGTTCCAATTTTCTTAGAGTGACATGCTCACAGGAGCTCGTGGGACGCATTCTGACCGTGGCATCGCTGCCACTGGATACGGGACAACCGGGACGGGGCCAAGTTTTGGCCGTTGAAGAACTCGTGGGGAGCAAAGTGGGGAGAGGAAAGATTAATAAGGATGCAGAGGAATCTCGATGCTAAGGAAGGCCTTTGTAGTTTAGCAATGAAAGCATGCTTAAGCTCCAAATCAAGCTACATATGCAAGCTCAGCGCAAAGATATCTAAAAAATCAAGCTGCATATTCGAAACAGATAGCTTCACTCTACGCACTACTCGCAGGACATCAAGGCAAGGGATCAGTTCACTTGTTTATAATGACGCCCGTTGAACGACTTCTCTCCTTTTTAAGGTAACACCTATTCAACAACTTTAAGGCACAACAACCACGTAGCCCAATGCTAGATAGAATCTACCTAGCCCACCCTCGATATGACTAGATCGATGTCATTATAGCATGACATTTCATCTTAAATCAGGCTAATACAGCTCAGGTTTCCATCCTCTTGTATAAAGAGACTTCTGCTTGTTGAGATCACATCAATGTAAATAAGCAGTATGGAAACAAATGTCGGTCATCTTTGAGCAAAAAGATTATGACGATTGACACATCTAACACGTGAAGAAGTTATTACTCAAAATCAATAGGGCGAAATGGTTCATGATCTGTCATTAGCTCAACAGGCACAAACTTGTCGCAATTCAGACAGGGAAATACAATGGAATAACCCACATCACATAACCTACTTAGATGCACGATACAACTCCCTCAAATACAGTACCACATGCAAAGTTGCGCTTTAGCTTATTCTCAAAGCTTCAATTAGCAGACTGCCTCAACTCAGGTTGGACAAAGTCTGCATTTGCAGGCACAGAGATATCAACTGTAGGTCTCAACTGTGCGCAAACTTCAATTGCTCCATGCACCGGATCTGAGAAGAAGTTGCTGATGAGGTCACGGTTAACTGGGGCACCATTGTCCACAGCAACTAAAGCTTGTTGAGTCAGGATGTAATCAAATCGGGGAGCCCACTTCCTTGACCCAAGACGAGCTGTGGTCGAACAATTGTCGACAATAAGAGAGACTCCACGGGCATGCATGAAGGGGTTCAAAGAATCAACTGATTCTATAACACTCTCATTGATGATCTCAGAGTAGGAGTGTCCTTTCTTCCTCAAGATTTCAATCTGAACAAATATCACACCTCACAAGAGTGAAGAAGTTTATGCGCAAAGAAGAAGATAGAAGTCTTGGATGACTGAGCAGCAGAGAGCTTTTGAGATGAACACTTCTTTCTGTATTTTCTTCTATGCTTTACAAACACGAGAGTTAGCCTTTTATACTCAATGGCTATCTCTAGAAACTACTTTACAGGTATTGAATCAGTTGAAGAAAAGGAAAAACTGATTAACTGAAGCAAACGAAACTAACTAACTTCTAGTACCGAAGTACACCAAACTAACTACCGAGACTTGCAGCTTATACAGAGTATTCGAAACAGAGCTTTTTAGCTCACTTTTACAGATCATCACTTTAGCTTTCTTTCGTCTTCTTTCTCTTTCTTTGATGCTAACTGTAGCCCCTTTACTCCTCATTCTTCTTAGCAGCATTTATATTCTCTACTTCATCTTCTTCATACATTTTCTCTTCATTGCTCTTGTATATCTTACTTCCCCTGTCTGTAGTAGTCTTAGTAGAGCTTCTGTTCTTGCTGTTCTTAACATCCCCCCTCAAATTGGGAATGGGTGAGAAACCAATTCCTAATTTGATTCGTAGCTGATAATGTGCAAAACGAGAGAGAGATTTTGTAAATATATCAGCAAGTTGGGAAGTACTTGGAACATATTTCACTTGTAGTGACCCTGAGGAGACTTTCTCTCTAACAAAATGAAAGTCGACCTCAATGTGTTTGGTGCGAGCATGTAAGACAGGATTGATAGTAAGAGAGATGGTGGATTTATTGTCACAAAAGAGCTGTGTTGGACGAGTCAATGAGCATCCTATATCACGAAGGACAAAGCTAATCCAGGTAAGTTCAGCAGATGCAGAAGCAAGTGCAGCAGATGCAAAAGCAAGTGCACGATACTCGGCTTCTGTAGAGGATCGGCTGACTGTGGATTGTTTCTTTGCTGCCCAAGATATGAGATTGGAGCCAAGGTATGTACAAAAACCTGTTGTTGATCTTCTTGTCTCAACACATCCTGCCCAATCTGAATCTAACCATATAGGTGAAGAGAGCTTCGAGAGTGAATGAAGACTCCAAGACTTATAGTCCCTTTGACATACCTCAAAACTCTCTTGAGTTTATGTAAGTCTGCTACAGTTGGTTTCTGTAATTTCTGACATAGTTGATTTGTAGCATATGCAATGTCAGGTCTTGTTAAGGTTAGATACTGAAGGCCACCTACTAAGCTTCGATACTCGACAGGATTGGAGAGTAGAGCAGAATCATTTATCAGAACAGTTGGTTTCAATGATACTGGGGTGGTGATTGGTTTGCACTCAAGCATATGAGCTCGAGTAAGAAGATCCTTGGCATATTTAGTCTGGCACAAAAACAGATGATCAAAGGTATTTTTAACTTCAATGCCAAGAAAGTAATGTAATGGTCCAAGGTCTTTCATATAGAACTGAAGACTTAGAGAATGGATAAGGTTGGAAAGAGACTGAGAGGAGCTTCCAGTCAGTATAATGTCATCAACATATAGTAGTAAAAGAATGGTGTCTATATCAGTATGATAGATGAATAAGGATGGGTCAGTTGAGCTGCAAAAGAACCCATATTCAAGCAGAAAGTTGCTGAACTTGTCAAACCAGGCTCGAGGGGCTTGTCGATGTCCATAGAGAGACTTCCTGAGAAGACATACATGATGAGGTTTCTTGGGATCTTGAAAACCAGGAGGCTGCTCCATGTAGACTACCTCATTCAATGTACCATGTAAGAATGCATTTTTGACATCTAGTTGATGGATTGGCCAGTCATTCATCATGGCTACAGTTAGAACTATGTGAATTGTAGCATGCTTAATGACTGGACTAAAGGTTTCTGTAAAGTCAATGCCTTCTTCCTGATGAAATCCCTTAGCAACCAGTCGAGCTTTAAGTCTATCAAAACTACCATCAACTACAAGCTTTGTTTTAAATACCCACTTACAGCCGATTATATTCATTTGATCAGTTCGAGGGATTAATTCCCAAGTTTTATTCTGATAAAGTGCATCCATCTCTTCTGTCATTGCTTTGTACCAGCCCTTATGTGCTAATGCTGTTTTGATTGTTTTTGGCTCAGTAGGTACTTCATATATAGCAAGACATGCATAACGAGGATTGGTCTTGATAATGCCAGACTTAGACCTAGTATGCATAGGGTGAGTAGGTAATGTACCTTGTGAATTTGTCTGATTATTTGAAGTTGCTCCATATCTGGTTCCTCTGTTGTCTCAGTTGTTTGAACAGGTATTTCAACTTGTTGTGGAGAAGGAGAAGCTGCTTGTTCTGTGCATTCAGGTGAGACCAGTCCATTTGTTTGCTCAGCTATGGATTCTTGTTCCCAACCTGTATACTGAGAGGTTGATTGTTTTATGTGATCTGTAGTGGAGGGAGCTAGGAACTGTTCTTCTTCTGTCCACAACTTATACAAGTGTGTGTAGGAGGGATAAACTGTTGCTAATTTCTGAGAGAATGGGAAGAAATTCTCATCAAACACTACATGTCGGCTAATGTAAACACGACCAGTAGTAGGAACAAGACATCGATATCCCTTATATTGATCATTGTATCCTAGAAAGACACAGGTTAAAGATTGTGGATCAAGCTTGTGTTGAGCATATGGTCGAAGACAGGGATAGCACGCACAGCCAAAGGTTCTGAGATGGTCATATCTTGGCTTATGCTGATATAATTTGCTGAAGGGAGACTGCATCTGTAATTTTTGAGTAGGTAGAATGTTAACAATGTAGTTGGCTGTTACAAATGCATCTACCCAAAACTTTAATGGAATTTTCACATGGTATAGCATAGCCAAACCAAGTTCAACTATATGTCGATGTTTCCTTTCAGGTATTCCATTCTGTTCAGGTGTATATGGACAAGATATATGCTGTTGAATGCCACAATTCTGTAAGTGTGTTCTGAATTTTTGGCTGATAAACTCTCCTCCGCCATCACACTGAAAAGTCTTGATTTTACAGCTATGCTGATTCTCTACTAACTTTTGAAACATGAGAAAAATACTATAGAAATCTGACTTCAGCTTTAATGGATATATCCAACTGAACCGAAAGAAATTGTCAACAAAAATGACATAGTACTTGAAACTTTGAAAAGATGTAACTGGAGAGGGCCCCCAGATATCACAGTGAATCTATTCTAAAGGTTTAGTAGCTGTAGAATTCGATAATGGAAAAGGTAGAGCAGTACTCTTGGCTATTTGGCAACTTCTACATACAGACTGTGGTTCTTTGTTGTACTGGATTAGATTTTTGTTCTTCAAATGCTTCAAGATATTCTGATTTGTATGAGCCAATCGTTGATGCCAGATACTTTCTGCAACAATTCTTTGTCTCTGGGTGAAGTAGACTTCTGCAGCATGAGGATCTACTCTGTACAGCCCTCTAACCTTGTTTCCTATCCTCACGGTTGTGTTGGTGGTGCTATCCTTGATATATACACCAATTTTGTTAAAGATAAGGAACAGGGGTAATCATCAGTTAACTTTGATACTGATAGAAGATTTTTCTTAATCTCAGGAACAATCAGCACATCATTTAGAGGCAAGGCATCAATTGCAATATTCAGTATTGCATTACCAATGTATTTAACAGGTAAACACAGACCATTGCCTATCATGACTGTATCAGCATTGTTATTTTTAGAAAGACTATGAAGTATACCAGCATTAGGAGTAATATGAGCTATTGCTTCAGTGTCTGGATACCACCCTTGATCATTTGTCTCCTCAATGTGTAGTGCTGCTAGTGCTGTTGGTATCTCCTCAGCTTGATAGGAGTTATCAAAATGATACCAGCAATGTAAGGCATCATGACCAGGCCTCTTACAGATTTGACATTCAAGTCGAGTATGTTCTGCTGCTTTTTCTATTTGCACCTTTCTGTGAAGAGTTGAATTTGATGCAGGATATGACCTGGTATCAAAATACATTTGTGTTGATGCACTGTATGGTCTAAATCCTTGAGCAGGGCCCAAGCCAGAGGAGGTATTGAGTTGTTTGAACTGTTGATTTTCTTGTTCATAGTTTGAGTTATTATTTCTGTAACTCATGTTTCTTCCAGGATAACCAAAGTTCCTTTATCTGGCATTATATGATCTTCCTCTTTCATAATTTCTTCCTCCTTGATTATTTATCCTTGACCCCCTAAGGATAGTATTTTGTTGTATATATTCTCTATCGGCCTCTTCATTTCCTCTGGCCATAGTAAGCTAGGTTAGGGCTGAACTGATTTAAAGAGTAATTCTGTATCCTGGCTTCGAATCTTTCTAAGTGTGATATTACTTCATCATATTCTGGTTGGGGTTTTAGGCAATAGATTGTTGTTTTAAAACTTTCATATTCAGATCCCAGGCCTTCCAGAACTCTAAATAGTTTTGTGATTTCATCAACTGGTTTTCCTATGGCATTCAATTGGTCACATATTGACTTGTAATCCCTGAGGTATGCTGATAAAGTTCGTTCACGTTTTTGGCAAGCCTGCAGTTTTCCTCTTAACTCGAATTCCTTAGCTACTGACTTTTGTGTAAACCGATTTAGCAGAGTTTGCCAAACTTCATAAGCAGTATCTAACCCAATTATCAAGCTGAGTATGTTTTCTAATACAGCACCACTAATCCAAGAGGATACAAGCTGATCTGTTTTTATCCAGTCGTTATACTCAGGATTAGGAACCTCAGAACTTTGACCTCCTTCTTCGACCTGCACTGTCTTCGCAGGTGATGAAATTTCCCCATTCACAAAGCCAAACAGATTTTGGCTCCTTAAAAATCTATGAAATTGAGCTTGCCATAGAAGGAAATTATCCTCAGCTAGTTTGATGGTAACAAAATTCGAGATATTAACATGAATAGGAAATGGATATCACAAACTTCTTGCTGCCATTCTATTCTTTCCATATCTTTGATCAATTCTAGTTGTAGATATGACTTCTATTGGTTTGCAGTACAATGCCACAAGTATACTGCTGATGAAGATTTAGATGCAGATGAGAAATACCGATTCACAAATCTTGATGGAAGATTCAAATATCTTCAAAGATCAATGAAGTTTCAAATCTAACTTCAATCTGATGTAGATCCAAAAGACTTACGGAATACCTTATGAGGAATCCAAAGGTTGAATGCACAGTAGCAAGATGATTTCTTCAGGATGCAAACGGCTCTGATACCATGAAGAAGTTTATGCACAAAGAAGAAGATAGAAGTCTTGGATAACTGAGCAGTAGAGAGCTTTTGAGATGAACACTTCTTTCTGTATTTTCTTTTATGCTTTACAAACACGAGAGTTAGCCTTTTATACTCAATGGCTATCTCTAGAAACTACTTTACAGGTATTGAATCAGTTGAAGAAAAGGAAAAACTGATTAACTGAAGCAAACAAAACTAACTAACTTCTAGTACCGAAGTACACCAAACTAACTACCGAGACTTGCAGCTTATACAGAGTATTTGAAACAGAGCTTTTTAGCTCACTTTTACAGATCATCACTTTAGCTTTCTTTAGTCTTCTTTCTTTTTCTTTGATGCTAACTGTAGCCCCTTTACTCCTCATTCTTCTTAGCAGCATTTATATTCTCTACTTCATCTTCTTCATACATTTTCTCTTCGTTGCTCTTGTATATCTTACTTCCCCTGTCTGTAGTAGTCTTAGTAGAGCTTTTGTTCTTGCTGTTCTTAACAAAGAGTAAGACACTAAAATGAATAAAGGATCTCCTCTTTAATTACTTTGCTTATGGTTGTAAAACTGTACTAGTAAGGCACATAAAAGAATCTTGATGTGCATGCAGTAGATTAAAGCAAGCCATTCTGTCCAGATGAGAAAATAAAAAAGCTTAAGATGGCTTCTAGCCCACCAAAAAAAAAATTCGATACAACTAGAGGAGCCTTGAAACTCAGAAACTGAAGAAACTAGCGTGGGAAGTATTCATCTTCCATGAGATTAAGATTACCAAAACAACCATATTGGCACCAAGATATAAAAAGAGATCCTCACCTGGGCCATCATCAAGGCAACAAAGACACCAGCTGTGAAAGGATATAATGGGCCAAGGTCACCAGCTGGTCTTGCTGCTCGCGCACGCTCACCCACTTTCCACATGCGAGTCTGATCTATCTTGCCCATCGGGAAAGCAAGTAGACCATCCTTTTCCTGAAGAGAAAGGACAAGAAAATCTTAATCTGTAAAATGGATGAGCATCCACTTTATACTTTTGCTCTATCAAATTGAAAGTCAAAATTTATCAAAGTAAAACGTACATCCGTCCAGCAAGAACAACGGTGCGAATCTCACTACCACTGGCAACATCTTCATAGCACTCATACAAGATGTCCATGCAAGGATAGTAGGATGCACTGTATGCCTTCTCAAATTCTTTTTTTCCTTCGTCGGACAGTGAATTGTAAACAGCCAACATGCCCTGTTGAGAAAATGACCAGAAAACAAAATTAAACGCATTGACCCAGTAACATACACATCTCTATAACAATGGTATCAGTGGCATCCAAGAGTAAGGGAAAATAGAAAGGAGCAGCTATCAAATTTATCACCGAAAAACAACCTTTGTGGAAATGGTCTTCGATATGATGCCTGTTATGCACTCAACAGCATTGTTGTATGCCAGATCTTCACTCATTCCATTTTCAGTGTACCTTCTGAACAGGGATTCCACAACTCCATGAACCGCACCAAGTAAAATGCCTAAGAGCAAGGCAAGCACAAACCAAGCATCATTCGCATACTTGCAACATAGAAATCCATAGAACTGTTATCTGTAATTGTCAATAGATATTTTATTTAGGATTCATCCCAA
The DNA here is from genome assembly GCA_017140165.1 of Eucalyptus shirleyi. NCBI lineage: Eukaryota > Viridiplantae > Streptophyta > Magnoliopsida > Myrtales > Myrtaceae > Eucalyptus > Eucalyptus shirleyi. The sequence continues at coordinate 16,591,672 of CM029456.1, read as the reverse complement.
TTAAGGAAGCATGGAGCTAAACTCACCACGCTCCCCAAAGATATCACTTTTGTACTCCTGCTCCAAAGTTGTCGCATACTTGCAACATAGAAATCCCAATTTCTTCATCTTGTGCCAATAACTTCGAGAGAAGTACAGCCCAAGTACCAAAACTTGGCACGAAGGGACACTTAAGTGCCCAAAGTTAGGAAAGTGACACTAGTGCCAAAATTGAAGCAAAATTGATCACTTATTTCGTTGAAAAATCGCCACATAAGCGTTTTGGCCGGATTGCCGTTTTGCACGCTAACGTGGCTAGACAATACAAAAACGACATTGTTTTTGTGTTGACGTGGTAAAAAAATAATATAAAAATTAATTAAATTAAATTTAAAACTAAATTTATTTAAAACATTTCCAAATACAAATACAAATATTAAAAAAAAAAAAAAAAAGGAAGGGGGCAAAGAGAGGGCTAAGCCCTTGCTGCTGCCGCCGTCAGGAAGGGCCAGCAACAAAGAGGGGAGGGTGGGCCAGGGTCGCCGACCCCGGCTGATCGGCGGTGAGGGCCCACAAGCCCTCGGCCCCAAACTGGGCAAGGGTCGTGGCCCTCGCTCGGCCGAGCCAAGGGCCACCGCTTGTTGGGGGTTACCTCAGCAGGCAGCGGCCCTTGGCCCTGCCAGGCAAGGGTCATCGAACCTCGCCAAATCTGGGTAAGGGCCATGAGCCCTCACCCTCGATTTGGGCGAGGGTCACAGCCTTCGCTCAGATCCAGCGGGGGTCGGCAGCCCTCGCTCAGCCGAGCCAAGGGTCACAACCCTCACCTAGATCGGGGCCGAGGGCTTGTGGGCTCTCGCCACCAATCGGATGGGGTCGCCGGCCCCTAGCCAAGGCTCAGCAACAAGGGCTCAACCCTCAGCCACCCCTTCCCTTTTTTATAAAATATATATTTAAAATTTTAATATTTGTATTTTTATTTTTAAATGTTTTAAATAAATTTAGTTTTAAATTTAATTTAATTAATTTTTATATTAATTTTTTACCACGTCAGCATCAAAACGATGCCATTTTGCACTTATTTCACTGGAAAATCGCCATGTCCGCATTTTGGCCAGATTTTGCCAAAGTGGCACTTAATTTGCTCAAGTTTTAGCACTTAAGTGTTACTTTCCTAACTTTTGGCACTTAAGTATTCCTCCATGCCAAGTTTTGGCACTCCAGATGTTTGGCACTGCAATAACTTCATTGGATAAATAAATAACTTAAAAAATTTCCTCATAAGGTGATTTTGTAGAATCCTCTTAACATCAAATTTTCCCAAACATGCAAAACGTGTGCACTTTTCCGAGTACGAATTAATTCAAACAATGGGAATTGTCTAATTAATTTTGGTAACCATGAACTTAGATTAGTTGATTTCGTTTTGTTTGTCATCATCGTGCAATGATAAACATATTTAAATGATATATTGTAGCATTCTATTATAAATAGTGAGTAAAGCGAGATGCTATGACAACATATTTCGCTTACAAGTACTTTGATTCAACATCAGGCACCGTAGTTCATTTCTAAGATACTAAAGCTAATTCCTAGAGGAAGTCAATTTGCTAAAAATGTCAAATATAGAAACCAAACTTCCTCATTAATTGGAAAGCTATGTACATCAATCTCTGAATAATTTCCATTGATGCAACTTGGTTGTTCCACAATTTACTTTTCTTTGGTTGACTTTGTGGCAATTAGTTGACTTGGACATTTCAATGACAGATGAAACTCCCAACTGATCTTCTCGATCAGATAATTCCAAAGCAATCGTTAGAATTTTAGTCGCCTCCCTTAAACTCCGTCCAATGTCTTATCACTTTTGACTCAACCTCTTCGGACTCGCAATTTCCCAAAAGACCGCAGCTAATGAGAAGTTGAGATTTATTAGTTGCTAACTCCACCATGTCAAAAGGAAAAATTGTCCAATAAATATATTATACTTTTATCAATTCAGTTCTAAACCTTTCAATTTTTCTAATTGAATCCTAAACATTTTCACTTTTTACCAATTGAGTCTATCTGATCAATTTTAGTCAGAAATTACTAACTGTAGATAGTTGTTCTTGACGTGGCAATTTTCAATAATATTTAATGATATTTTAATAATTTTTTGAATTTTTTTCTGTTTTTTTTTTTAATGTTTTGGAGAGAAAGCCGGCGAGGGTGGCCGACCGACCCTCACCGGCCCTAAGCGAGGGCGTCCAAGCCTTGGCAAGATCTAGCCACTCACCTAGGGCTGGCAAGGGTTGCCAAGCCATCGCCTAACCAGATTTGGTCGACCACTCACTTGTAGCTAGCGAGGGTCGCCAAGCCCTACCTAGCCAAATCTAGCGAGGGCTCGCATGCCCTTGGTTTCATCAATGAGGGTCATTGGCCCTTGCCTATGGCCGATGAGAGTCGGCAAAAAATTAATAAAATATCATTAAAAATTGCAATGTCAACTCCACTATTCATGTCAATAATTTTCGGGCAAAATTGGCAAGATATACTCAATTAGCAAAATGTGTAAGGGTTTACGACTCAATTGGCAAAATTGAAAGATTTATGACTAAATTGGCAAAAATACAATAAGTTTAGAATTTTTTGGACAATTTTTTCATGTCAAAACCGTAGTTGCGAAAGAAAGAGCAATTGCAAATGAGTTGCATAAATGGAAATCTAGAAATGTTTTTGTTGTGAAATATATGAAAGTTAACAGATTTTACAATTTTTTTTCATTTTTTAAGTATGAGAGGACAAAATTACTAGACAAGTCAATAAGGAACGCTAAAGCACACATATAGTTTACATGATTCACGCAAAGTGTTCATACTTACTCCATGTGGAGAGTCAACAACAAGAATCCACTAATCAATACAAGATTTATAGAATTATAATCACTCACACATTCAAATATTTCACAATTCTAGATTACGCCCCAATAAATAATTCAAGGAGAAATTACCTCAATATTGTGAAACACTTTTGAAATTATTTTAGGACGTAGACCACATGCATGCCTCAGCCACTTCAGGGAGTCGCGACACACTATGGGCGTGAATGATAACCATTCTTGCCAAAAATTAATTTTTGGAAGAGAAATATATTTTTCTATTTCTAGTTTCTAAGCAAAAATACATATTTGATAATGACACAAAATTTCTACTCTAAAAATAGAAACTCGTCTGATAACGACACAAATTTATTTCCTTTCGAACGGTGGCGGATTGTCGATTGGTTGTGACAGACGGCGATCGGCGACAGCGGCAACCGGTGGCGGGCAACTGGCGGTGGCAACCGACAGTGGGCGACTAGGCAGTGGCAGCCGGCGCGGCGAACAGTAGTCAGTAGTGACAAATGGAGGACCGATTGACGAACGATGAGAAGAATTTTTATTTCTCATTTCTCATTTTTGTTCTAGAAATAGAAAAGTAGAAACCCACCCCGTTGGTGGCAAAGATGGTGGAGTTGCACGCTAGCCCCCCGCAAGGCTAGAGTTCAACTCCCCACCTTGTCATTTGCACGACTTACCGGTGGTCAATGGGAGGTGGGTCCCTGCGGGTCGCCTCGATTCATACCGCTGACTGTTGGCTATATAGCGTTTCCCGGGTCACAAAAAAAATAGAAAAGTTAAAAATTTTTACTTCTGATTTCTATTCCAAACCTATTTCTGAAATAAAAATCTATTTCAGAAATAGAAAAACTGAATAATTTTATCAAACGGATTTCTATTCAAAAAACAAGTCTGAAATAAAAAAATTATTTCTGGAACAGAAATTGGTGATTGTGCACCCCCTAACTCATCAACTACCAAAGTCAATGCATAGGTTAAGCTTCCCCAAAAGTCACTTCTATATCTTATAAAGATCTATGTTGATGAGGTCAAGATTGAGATAGAATTTGAAACATTTTTATCTTTTTTACATGTCCCAATAATCGCTAGTAGATATTGGTATGAGCACAATAATGAAGATTGTGGAATCTGTGTTCAGTGATTTCTCCACTCTTGTAGAAATTGAACGAAAAATAAAAGTAGTACTATCACTTGTACGAGATTTTCGTGGCACAATCCCTGTGGCTATCTATTAGCAACCACTTTCTCCAAATGTGTCTTTCTTCTATGAAACTTTTGGTCCCTCTAACTCTGTGTGTCGATATCGGTTGTCCTCCTAAAAGCTCGTATCTAAAAGTTAGGAAGTACCGCTACTTTTTGAAAGCTTTTGTATCGTGTCAGACCCTCTTCGACACTCTCAAAATAATCGATCAACATGTGTCGAAAAATTCGACACGTAATTAAGTCTCTTGACACTTTTTGATACTCAAGTTTGGAATTTCACCACCTGAATTGGAATTCGGACATATGATTTTCACAAGCATAAGTCAATTTTAAATTTTTTTAATAAATGATGAGTCAAAATGTATATATATGTAAAAAAATAAAAAATAATAAAAATAATAAATAAATAAAGAAGAAAAACCTAATTTTCTCTTCCATTCTCTTTCGACTCTCATTTCCCGTGATGTACAATTCACATTTCTAGTTTGTTTTTTCTTCTCTTCTGACACCCAAGTCCTGGATTGCGTTTTTTTTCTTCAAATTTTATGGATTATTGAAATGGAGTTGAATTTATTAAATCGAAATAATGAATGATATTAACAAATAGTGAATTAATGTTTTTAATATAAATTCATTATAGGCTTTTAGCCTTTTATTATTATTATTATTATTATTATTATTATTATTATTATTATTATTATTATTATTATTATTATTATTATTATTTATAAATTTGAATCAAATTAATTTGATTGAAATAATCATAAAATGACAATTTATCATGTATATATAAAAATATACATTTAATATATAACGTGCCAAAATTCTCTATTTTTTGAAAAATATCGTGTCGATGTGTTCACGTGTCGTGTCACGTATTGTCTATCGGTGTCGGTGCTACTTAGCTTAAAAAACAGATAATACATGGCAACCATCTTGCAAAATTGAGTTACAAGTGCCCAAAATGGAGGAATGCACGTGCAGAAATATTAACTTAGTCTATATCTATTTTAAAAAAAAAAATATTTGAAATAACTTTCCTAAAAATAATCACTTTAATTGTTTACAAGAATGAATAAACTATTTTTACCATCCACAAAAATATTGAGACATATATTATTGTTTGATGACGAGACTATTTTTTATTAACTAATTATTTTGAGATAGAAGTAATTATTTTATGAAAATATTTTATAAATAATTTATTTTTTGCAATATAAATAGAACCTTAAGCATGGGATTGAAGTAACACGCGGCTAATGGTCAAACGATGTGCACGTTGATGTAATGGGAACAACTGGATAAACCCGCGATCACCTTCAACTCATCTGGTAACTCTTCGGGTTATTAAATTTCCAGTGCATTTTAATTTCCTCATAATTAATTTACTTTTTGCATTTAGGTTTTTTTTTATTTTTATTTTGGGAAAAATGAATAATTTGGAATATATAATTTATATCGCTCAGAAAAATGATTTAATGAAAAATATTTTCTTGTTGATGAAAATATTTAGTCATTAATTATTGTTAATAACGAAAATATTTTTTCTTAACTAATTATTTTACATAATATAAGCAATTCTTTTTTTTTTAAATAATATTATCTAAATCATTCATTTTATGTGGAATAAATGGAGCTTTCAATTCACATAAATTGCATTCCTATCAAATCCCCACGTCATTCGCTGTAGAGTAATATGGATTGCTCTCCATCATTTGAAGTTCTGGTGATCTCTGCACATATTGACTTTTCACAAATGGTACTATCTTTGTACAATCTTGATCATCCAGAGGTAAAATTCTTGTTTTGAGTATGTTTTCTTAGAGTGGATACCTAAATTTTGGTGATCTGATCATTTTTTTTATTATATAAAAAATTATGGATTAATTTTTAATCCCTAAACAAAAACATTGGAATTAAATTGCATAGCATTTAGTTTTAGAAATATTTATTATTTATTTTATATTTTTTCAGTAAAATACATTAGCATTGGATTAGGGGTGGACAATTTTGAATTTGAAATTTGACAAATTGAGCCTGAGAAGCCAAAATTTGGCTAGCAATAAGGGAGTATGGTGGCCAAAAATTACATAGGGAAATGGGCCAAAGTAAATTTAATTCAATCTAATTTCAACTGGTAAGAGTTAATTAAATCTAGTCTTGAGCTTAATTCGGCCAATTACATTGAAAGGCCTAAGCTAAGCCCGTATAATTGAGGTTTGACCAAAGTTTGCATTATAAATAGAACACTACACCTCACATGTCGGAGGTTGGTTCACACTATCTAAATATAGAGAGTAACATTGTTAACACCTAAATTTTGACTAAATATTACATGGAAAATTATGGATCAACTAACCCTAGGAAAAATGATTTTTCGTATCACCTAAGTATTAGTATTATTTACATTTACTAAGTTTTATTTTCTAGTTTATTTTCCCTTATTTTACCCCATTTTCGGATAATTATATTGAAAAAAGCCTTTGGGGGCTGGGCCTGACCCTAGCCCCTTTTCTCTTTTCCTCATGGGCCCAGGGCCCATCTCCCCCCCAGTTTGCTAACTTCGCGGCCCAGCCCTCTCCTCTTCTTCCTCTTTCCTTCCTCGCTCTGGACACAACGCGCGCAGAAGAAAAGACAGCCGCAACAGGCTACCTACGGCGGAGAAAGGAGAATAGACAGGCGAAGATGAAGGGATGGGACACCGGTTCGGCCAAGAGAGAGGCCGGTCGGCGAGCCAAGGACCGGCGGCCAAAGCTCCTCCGTCGACCGGACCCTCCTCGCCTATAAATAGGCACGTTGTGATCTCATTGGAGGAGGCAGGCAAGCTCAGAGGACTTCCCCAGAGAGACATCAGGGGACGCCCGAGAGTAAGCAAGCCGCAGAGATGGGAGAGAAAGTAAACGAGAAGCGAAATCTGTGAGTGTGAGATCTGTGAGGTCTGAGAGGGATCCGGCCGTGAAAGAGAGAGAGAGAGTGCAACTGAGAGAGCCGCCGTTGGCCGCCACTTCCGAACCAAAACCGACAATCTGCCACTGCTTCTTGTCCACTTTGAAGCCACGGTAGGTCCCCGTTCGGGCGGTCTTGGTTTTTCCGATTTGAGGTCGGCTTCCCGAGAATCCCGGCTCGTGGGCGCGCGGGGTTGGACAACCATATTTGCCCGAACACATGGCTACATGTTTTATTTTTTGTTTCCTTCTCGGCTAATTTCAATTTCCTCGCAAAATCTTAACTTTTTGCACTTCGATTCACCTGGAATCCCCACTTCATGCACTTTCTGAGCGCGGTGTGAAACCGTGAAGCGATCTTGATCTCTCTCTGTCTTCTTAAGTTCAGATGGTCTCGGCATAAATAGATTTTTCGTCAAGTGGTGCTCTCCTTGTATGACCGCGAGCATTCACACGTAAAATTCTGATTTCGTGTGAGTTAAGCAAATTCCTCACGATCCCGTTTGCATTGAGCAATGAGTCTCTCTCTATCTCCACCGATCCATTACAACCTCCGTCCTTCCTACCAAAACCTACACCTTAAAATTCAGCTCTCGTCCTTAATCCTAACGTTTAATTTAATTGGGAGGTTGCTTAAATTGGGCTTGTGACGTGCGCATGCCACGGTGGAAACACAGAATAAGCCTTCTACTTCGCCAAATGAGCAGAAATTGAGCATGTGTGTCAAGTGGATCGGATTTTGCAGGATCAGAAAGAAACCGACAAATGGACTTTCGGTCGGTCTGAGACAGAAAACCAAAGTCTACTATGTCGAGTGAAAAAAGAAATAACAGGGGATTGACTGAGATGACCATGAAATCATATAGGGCAAGTTGGAATTAGCCCAAAATGAGAGATAATGACAGGGGAGTTGAATGGTCGAATGAGACTACCATGAAATCGTATGATAACTTTGGGTTTAATTTTATGGACCAACTGTGATAATATCATGTATCAACATTGTTGGACCAGCAACTCCGCGAAGACTTCTGGCTAATGAGAAATCAAGATTTTATCAGTTCTCGAAAAGCCTTAGAGCTGCTGACTCTCCATGTCAAAACCGTAGTTGCAAGATAAAGAGCAACAAGAGATGAGTTACATAAGCAGAAACACGGAAATGGTTCCTTATCTTCTGCTTCTTTACTCCGTTTCATTCGGCCCCTCTTTGTCCATAAGCACAGATACCGGTGAGTCTCTCTCTCTGCGGAAACCAGACATTAATCTCTCAAGGAGGAACAATTGACATGGGCTTCTTTTCACCGGTTAACACTAGTAACCACTACATTGGCATTTGGTATAAAGGATTACCTCAAAAGACTCTGGTTTGGGTTGCGAATAGGAACCGCCAGTGTCCGACCCATTCTCTTCAGGGTTGACACTCCTTTGGGAGGGTAATTTAGTCATACTCCCTTCATCCAAGCATCAAATCTGGTCGACTGGTTTGATATCGCTCATGCCTAATTCGACTTCAGGAGTGCTTTTTGACAGTGGAAACTTCATTTTGAGGAAGACTTCCGATGTGTCTATTGCTTGACAGAGTTTCGATCATCCGACTGATATGTGGTTGCCTGGTGCCAAGGTTGGATTCAATAAAGTTACGTCCAAAAGGACAGTTTCGGTGGCGTGGAGAAATTTACATGATCCAGCTCCCGGGATGTCTTCTGCATTTGCGGGAGCGGAAGGAAGAGCTCAGTGTTTGCTATATAAAAGGTTGGAAGCCTACGGGAATAGTGGCGACTGGACTGGTGATGAATTCAGGCATCAGCGCTCAGTAATGGTAGAAACGTGGTTTTTTTCTCCTTTGTTTCAAATGAGAATGAGGCCTACCTCATTTAATCCTCAGTTGCTCCTTATGATCTTTCTAGGGTCATGCTGGAACCAACGGGGCTGCTGAATCAATTAATATGGGCAAAGCATATCCAGAAATGGAGGGTGCTTTGGACACAGCCAACCCTTGAGTGTGGGACATATCCCTTTTATGGTGCTCCTTCTAACTGCAATCAGAGCGATGCACTGCTTTGTGATTGCCCGCTTGGATACTTAGATGATCCGAAGCTGGAAGACCGTCTGGGCCGTTGCAAGAGGAGAAATGCGTCAAAATGTAGTGGTGACAGGAGAGATAAATCTTTCATCATGCCTAATACACGCTTGCGAAAAACTCTGTTTCATGGTGGAACACCTCGAAACACGCAGGTTATTGTGCTTGAGCAACTGTTCTTGCAGTGCTTATGCATACACTGCCAACTTTCTGATATGGACGGATGCCAAATTTGTAGTTGAACATTCAGCTGATGATGCAATTTTGAGAGATTTCCATATCCGGATCACAGCGTTGGACTTGGAGGAGAGTAAGAAACGGGGGAAACCCACTTCAAATTTCATAACAGCAGTTGGAGTTGTGCCTGTAGCTTTTCTCGTGGTCCTTAGCATTTCGCTGGTGGCTATTAAGATGAGACGGCCTGCTTATGCAGCAGACGATTATTTGATGCATTTTGAATATCGAGTTCTGAAGAAAGCAACAAAGAACTTATCTGAGAAAATCGGGGAAGGTGGGTTTAGTTCTGTTTTCAGGGGAGCACTGCCAGATTCAACTCCCATAGCAGTGAAGAAACTCATGAACCAAAGCCAAAGTAACGAACAGTTCCTTGCAGAAGTTAGAACCATTGGAATAATACAGCATGTCAATGTCGTTCGTCTAATTGTTTTTGTGCAGAAGAGTGAAAAGGTTCCTAGTATAAGAGTACTTGGCAAATGGTTCACTAGCGGCTCATTTGTTTTTAGAAGGATTCCAAAACCCTCGATTGGAAAACCAGATACGGCATCACCATCCGGATTGCTAAATGATTGGAGTACCTCCATGAAAGGTGTCGGGATTGCATCTTACACTATGACATCAAACCAGAGAATATGCTGTTGGATTCAGAACTCGAACCACAGATTGCTGATTTCTGCCTTGCGAAACTCATGGCACGGGAAGTCAGCAGCGTCATTACCACCGTGAGGGGAGCCAGAGGGTACCTCGCTCCAGAATGGATTTCAGGAGGAGCCATCACGTCGAAAGTCGATGTTTTCAGCTATGGAATGCTGCTCTTTGAGATCATATCGGGAAAGAGAAACATTGAGGAGCTGAACAGTGATATGCGCGATTATCTACCGCTCCAGGTAGCCAATCCACTAGCCAAAGGAGAAGAAGTCTTGCCACTCGTGGACCGCAGATTGAACGGACAGGTGGAGGTGGAAGAATTGTGCAGAGCATGCAAAGTCGCTTGCTGGTGCATTCAAGATAGTGAGCGAGACAGACCAACCATGTCTTAGGTATTTCAGATTTTGGAGGGGGTTATGGTAGTAGAAAAACCTCCAATCCCAAGAACTTTCTTGCGACTTGTAGGAATTAATGAGAGTGCAGCATAAAACAAAGCACTATGTCCCTTTGTAATTTATGGGCATGATGGAGCCCCAATTCATCCTCCAGGGCCATGGACTGGCTGGTCTTGAATCCGCATCATTCTTACCAGACTTGTCATCACTAACTACGATTGGCCAAATGGGAAAGGCAAACCTTCTGGCTTGTCTCTAAAAGAGGAAGCGGAGGTTTTCCAGGTATACAATGAAGAACCTGTCCAGTAGGATTTAATTGCTTTTATGCTATAATTTTCAGATTTGGTTGCGACCTGTGACTTTATAAATTGCGACTTTCGTCAGCACTACATACTTGAAGCGATTTTAAACAGACAGAGAAGCAAGCTCCGATGCCATAGTGCAAGCAATATGGGCAAGACAAGCTTCAACGTAAATCGCTAGACGAACCTTGATCTGAAATGGAAATGTTTTGAGCAAATATACCAAACATTTTCATAGGCAACTTTTGAAAATAAAAAAATAAAAATAAAAAAAGGGAAAAAGCCATGAAAAATCCCGAACTTTGTCCAAAGTGACACATTTACCCCAAACTTTTTTTTGTGACATGAAAAACCTCAAACTTTGCCAACCGTGACACATTTATCCCAAACTTTTTTTTGTGACACAAAAAATCCTGAACTTTCATGTGACACATTTACCCCAAAATTAGAGGGCATTTTGATCTTTTTATTTTTTAAAAACTTTTTAAATTTTTTTTAATTTTTTTTAATTTTTTTTCTTCTCTCTTCCCTCCGCCGGCTGGCTGGCGAAGGGAAGCCGGCGTCCGATGAGGGCTACCCTCGCCGGCGTCGAGTGAGGGTCACCCTTGCCGGCCTCGAGCTAGGGCGGCCCTCGCTGGCGTCGGGCGAGGGCCGCCCTCGCCTGCGTCGGGCAAGGGTGTCCCTGCCCTCGCCAGACACCTGCCCTCGCCTCACCCATCGCCGGTGAGGGCCGCCCTTGCCTGCGTCGGGTGAGGGTGTCCCTGCCCTTGCCCGACGCCGGCGAGGTCGTCGGACGTCCACTTCCCTCCGCTGGCTCCGCCATAGCCAGCGGAGGGAAGAAGAAAAAAAAAAAGAAAAAAAAAGAAAAAGGAAAAAACAGAATAAAAAGACAAAAATACCCTTGATGGGGTAAATGTGTCACGGTTGGCAAAGTTTGGGGTATTTCACGTCACAAAAAAAAAATTAGGGTAAATGTGTCACTTTGGACAAAGTTCGGGATTTTTCGTTGCTTTTTCCCAAAAAAATGGACATGAAGCAAACATCAGGCTTTGCTCACAATAGTCTCCAATTTCGCAGTGCACCAACGAGACAAAAACAACTGAAATCATTTAAAAATCAAAACCCAACTGGCAACGTCCCTTATGCTTTTATTTTCCTTTTCCATTTTTTTCATAAAAATCATGGGATTCTCTTAAAATCAAGAATCAAAGGGTTTTAAACTTGTGGCATAAGTTCAAGGAAATGATGTGGAAGGGCTTGCTTGAGCCAAAGACGAGTAAACACTCTCTATGGAAGTAGGCCAAGAAACAAAAGGTTTTGCGGGCTAGGCAGTTTCCTAAGTATGGCCAACTCAAAAAACCACAAAACATTCATGATTTTGCTTTGGGCTTTATGTACCTAAACCTGCTAATCGACCGTACCAGACCTAGACGTCGCGTTCGGGTGGACAGTGTCCTCGGCCTCAAATTTGGATTTTTCTTTTACAGCTTACGTGAGATCTATGTTTCCTGATCGAAGCAGATTTAAACCGTCGGAACAGAGACTTGATTTGGAGTAGTTCGGATATAATCGTTGGCCGAGCTAGACAAGTGGTTTCCTCATAGAGTTCATACGAGCTCATTGTGTCTATACAAATGAAAATTTTAGGAGTTCCGAGTCATGAACAAGTTTGGGCATGACCTTTACAGGCTCTGCTTGGACCCTACTGGGACGACCATTTGGAACTAAAAATATTGACAAGGCTTGCCTTGTGGACAAGTCTACGATCCAGTCTCACGATTCCATTGAAGAAGGAAAGTGTTCTGTTCTTTCTTTTTAGCTGGGTTTTATTCGGTGGATTGGGTGATGGATAAACCAACAAGCCGCCGTTCTTAGTACAGGAGCATGTGCAATCAACTATAATAGCGAAAAGGTTGGAAGATGTGGCAAAATAAGGTGACAGCCCAGTAGTTTCCTTATATGATAAATCATCATCTAATAAATATGCAATTGATCTACTCTTATCGACATTTTTGATCCCTTAGAGAAGTGGTGAATTACTTGCTCAGTCAGTGATGTTCTTGCTTAGTGTTTGTGGCAGACTCACCAACGGTGTGTAATGTGGCTGAGGTTGGGAAGAATATGAGATTGAGATCCTCGGATGGAAGTGTGCAGAGAAGGCTGATTAAGATTTGGGGTGTTATAGTGGGTGATCAAAATAGCGACCAAAAAAGGAAAAAAAAAAAAAATTGGTGAATGATGTTTTGTCAATATTCATTACATGCAACATCACTCACTCGAGGTTAAAGGGTGAATTTAAAGGGAAACAAAATATAAAGTAGTCACAAGCCATACTTTATTCTTTTGGACAAGTGTATTTGAAGTCTTAAAACATATCATGAAACGATGTTAAGCTAAAAGTGCATTTAAGTTTTAAAATTTGTTTGATTAGTTCAATTGAGTACTTCTAAGAGTTTTTCTCGTTTCAATGACGGAAAATACTAATATGACTTTTTTAGTAAGAGATGATGTTATGTCCACTTTGCAATATTGAATATCTCTGTCTGTGTGCAACGAGACTGGCGCCAAGGCTGGGTTAGGGGGCCGGTGCCACCCCCAACTATGCCGACAACCCTTGTTGAGGTATAAGTGAGCAACATGGGTCCTTCAGCAGCGTTTCTACAGAAACTCTTTCTCCCCAAACGCTCAACATGATGCATCATACACTCTATCCCCAACGGAAATCTCACTGGCATGTCCAACCGGAGAAAAGGTGAGAGTTGCATTGAGAGGAAGAATCTCTTCACGGTCACCAGTAATTAGTCTTTAGATTCGAAAGGCCTTCAATTTGATAAGCGAGTGGCTTTCTTATGATGCTTGGAGCTTGTGGAAGTGGAAAGGTATCTCGTTATGCTTGGATTGCATCGAAGGTGAGTCCGTAGAATTGGAAAGCGAGCCTGTGACCACCGCTAATTCAACCAAGCCCAGTCGACTTGGGAAACTTGCCAATGGCATACAACTAACTGGATAGGCTTGAAAATGCCCTGGTAAATCGGAGAAGCAACTGTTCAAAAAAAAAAAAAAATTGGAGAAGCAACACCTTTGAGACTAAGAGAACGTAAGGCCTCAACTCTATCACCACCGCGCAAGGGTTGATCAATCGGCCCTTGCGATCTCCACTAGGGTCAGCAGGCCCTCCCCTGCTCATGGTGATGACTAACAATCTTGTCTTGTGGTCGAGCAAGCGTTTTCATCCGGCCTCAGCAGTGCCCTTGCAATGCTTTCCCGGCCATCTCTTTCTCTCTGTTTCCTTTTTTCTTGTTGTCCTCTTAACTTTTGATTTACTTTCTGATGTGGCGCGCACATGTATTTAAAATACATAAAAAGGTCACATTAACAATTTTCATTATTCAAATTTAATGGAGCTAAGGGAAATCGTCAATCACACCAATTTGATAAATTTCAAGATTTAATTGTATTTTTTGAAAATATTAGGGCTGGATTACATTTCAAGTAAATCAAGAATAGTGGATAGTCATGCTTTTGGTGGGAACAAAGCCATCCCTCCTGTAAAATAAATTTGAAGGATTGACAAAACAAAAGATCAAAAAAAAAAAAAATCCCACTACATAGTAACGATGAGACTTTTTCTTGATATATGTGGGGACCGCACCTTACTCTAGTTAGAATTTCCTTGAAACGACAAACGCATCATGTGCGAGGCGACGAGCAAAATTGACTTATCGTCTCCGGTCAAAGCTCCATTTTCTGGACTTTGGACGACTCTGAGTCATTTGCTCGATCTGGTCTTTTTCAAAGACGACTCCAACTCTTCAACTTCAATCCCGACCCGTCTCTCCAAGTGCGTCCCCTATTTTTTATCGTATAACCAAAAGCCAGGCACAAATTTCTCCCCATTACACAAAAGACTTTGCTAACATAACAGTTTTTTAGTACTACGAGAATAATAATTTATTATGAGTTACAATGTTTTTAAAAAGAAGGTACTATAATAAGTTATAATTATTTATGATTTTATTTTTTATGATTTATAATAAACCATTATTCTCATATTACATTGAAGAAGGTCCACTCCCCGAATTTAATTTTGGATCTTCACCGGCGGCCTCGCTGAGATCTAGGCAAGGCTTGGGGGCTGCAAGCGAAATTTCAATTCTCATGTCGCTATCCTTTTCCGCCATTCTTGACGAAACTTCATCGTCTTGGATAAAGAGGGACGTGGAGACACGGAGACTTCATCAGCTCCCTAATCAAAGAGGTCGAGAGAGCCGTGTTCACGAACATCAAGGAGATCTTACCTTTTGTCAAATGGCTCGACGACAAGCTCTCCTTATCTAGTAATCATTCCCGTGCAAGATGGCAGCAATGCTCTGCTTCTTCTTTAGCTTCAGGAATGGCTCTTAAGCAAAGAATTGACTTTTGATTAGGTGGATGAAAGGGCAGTCGCCATGGCCTCGCCAGCAGCGGATGATTGTCGCCTTTGCTCGTGGCAAAGCCAGGGCAAGGCTACCAGTGAGGGTGGGCGAGGGCCGCGAACCCCTTGCTGGCCACTGCTGGGTAAGGAAGCCAAAAATGAAGGAAAAGGAAAAGGAATAAAATGAAAATAAAAAATTAATTGGAAAAAAAAAAATATATATTATTAAAAATCATCACATTAGCGTTTGTTAAATGGCCAGCATCTATGTTAGTGTCAATCGACCGAAGTTGGCTGGAAAAACTAAATTGACTATTTATAAATGGCTTAGAATCGAATTGGCTTTAAAAAATTTAGAACTAAATTGACACGATTACAATAAATTTATTACTTTTTTGGTAATTTTCTCGCAAAAATAGTCAAATTTAAAAATTCCAGAAAAGTTTTCTTCCTAATTAGCAAGAAAGCTATCCATAAAGCAATCCACCACTTGTTATGTTAGTTTCAATGCGTGCGCCACAAGCTGCTTAATGCTGCTTATGGAACCTTTAGTGGTTCCACACAATTTACTTTTCTTGACTTGACTTTGTGCTAATTGGTTGGTTGACTTGGTCATTGCAATGACAGATGACCCAACTGATCTTTTCGATCATCATCAGACAAAGGAACCTTCTCCGAAATGCTACGCGTTTTCTAGTCGAATAATCTAATTGAAAGATTTGAAAGCAACTGCAAGAATTACGGTCAACCACAAGAGAAAGAGCTTGTGTCTTGTCACTTTTGACTCAACCTTGTTGGACGGGCAACTCCCCGAAGACCGCTAGCTATTGTAAAGTCAAGATTTGTCCGTTCAGAGAAAGACTTGAGAGTTGTTAACTCCTCCGTGTCAAAACCGCAGTTGCGAAAGAATGAGTAACAAGAGATGAGTTGCGTAGGGGGAAATTCGGAAATATTTTCGTTGCAAAATATGTGGAAACTGACAAATCTTGTAATTTGAAAAAAAGCATTACAGGAAGAAACTACCAAAGTAGTCAACAAGGAATGCTAAAACACGTATCGAATTTATGTAGTTCGATTTGAGTGTCGACACCTACTACACGTGAAGAGTCTGCACCAGAGAATCCACAAATCATGAATGGATTTATTGAGATAATCATTACACGTTCAAGTATGAAACATGCTGAACATCAACCTGCTCATACGACCAATTGGATAAGTTTGAAACGGTTTGGTGAATTGGAGAAGCAGCAATGCATGAGACGAAGAACACAAGGCCTCACCACTTGTCACCCCCACGTGAGGGCTGCTTAGCCCGCTCGACAACCTTGCTAGGGTCGATCAACTCATGCCCTGATCTGGGTGAGGCTCCTTTGCCTGCTCACAGTAATGAATATGATTGAGCAGTTGTCGCCCATTGTCAAGCGAGAGTTCCCCTCGCCCCGCTTAATTTTTTGCCTTTTTTTATTTTTTAGCATTCAGTTTATAGAAAAGTGTCTTGTTAAGATTTTCATCACCCAAATTTGATGGAATTAACGAAAATTGTCAATCACACCAATATGATAATTTTTACGATTTGATTGCATAATTTTGAAACTTAATTCTATATTTAAGCAAATCAAGAACACCTAGAAATCATGCTTTTGGCAGGAGCAAAGCCATTGGTCTTTTTCATTTGCAAATTAAATTTGTAGGATTGACAAAGCATTTCCATCATGTAGAGATAATGAGACTTTCTTGGTAAACGACGTTGACCGAATGTTACGTAGGGGAAAAAGAGAGGTCTCTTCTAGTGAGAATTTCCTCGAAACATCATGAAATGCATGTGTAGTGCGAAGAACAAATATCTATCTTCTTTGGTGGTGACGTTACTTAAGCTTTCCGATAAAAATAACCCACTTTGAAAATGAAATTTTCAGCACGCATAATTTTCAGTGGCCTATTGTGATTTGTATGTATATTTCAATACTTCACATATATTTTAGAAAAGGTATGATTGTAATTAGGTCTATATTTTCATAAAAAAAAAAAAAAAAAAAAAAAAAAAAAAAAAAAAAAAAAAAACTTTATCCAACTGTTCTTGTGAATAGTGGGTTACAAGCTGTTAACACCATTCATATGTTAAATTAACTTTATATAAATATGTGTTATGTCCATATTTAAAACCCACCAATCAGAGGGGTGGTAAGAGAAAAAGATTGTATGATCAAATAAAAAAATAATTTATGATTTATAGAGTATATAGAGCAAAATTATCTCAACCAACAACGACGTGGGCCTTCCAGCGAAATAGACGTAGTACGGTTGACTTGACATTTATCCGCATTATCAATCCAAGCCACACACTTTCCATCGCGTAGTAAGCTCTAATTTCTTGACTTTCGGCGGCTCTTGCCGGGTCATTTCCTTGACTTGGGCTTTTCAAAAGACCTGACTCCCAGTCTTCCAATTCAATCACGATACGTCTCTCTAATTGCATCCCCTTTTCTGTCGCGCCCCCGCACCAAATAACCAAAGCCAAACAAAAAGCTTTCTGCATTGCATAAGTTCTCTCAACTCAGGTACCAAATGAAGCCCTTCCCATTACTCCTCCTTCTCATAATACAAGCTGGCATTAGTTGCTACGCCAGGAACAATCACCTATGTGCCCCTTCATCATGCGGCGAGGTTGATAATATATGCTATCCTTTTCGATTGAAGAATGATCCGAGAGACTGCGATGATTCGAGGTTTGAGTTAACATGCGAAGATAACCGCACGATACTCTCTTTGCCTGGTGGTCAATATCATGTGAAATCGATAGAGCCCTCATTTGATTGGGATGGATATATCGAAGTGGTGGATGTCGGGCTGCGAAAGTGCGACTGTTCCTCCCTTCCTCTTCACCAGTTAACGTGCTCTAATTTCACTGATGAAGACGGTGAATGGTATGGTCCCTATGGAACCCTTGTGACCATTGTGTCTTGCTCAAAGCAAGTGAGACGTCATTTATATATCAGCACCGAACCATGTATAGTTACAGAAGGGTATCATTCATACGCCGTCATCTCCGCACTGCCATCGGATATTGAGGATTTTTGCACCATAACCAAGTCAATATTTGCAGCCGAATACTTGTGGTATAAAGTATGGTATCCGGGGAATCGCACAATCTCCTACCACGACATTCACAGTGCGATGGCCGACGGGCTTAATCTCACCTACTCGCTGACGCCGAAGAAAACGTATCAGTTTTGCTTCTTAGGCTTCCGATACCGAGGGACAAAATGCATATCCTACTACTACGGTAAGTATGCCTTTCCAATTGAGGTTCTTTACCCTATCAATATGCTAATATATGGTTCTAGCTATAGCTCTTGTGCCTTAAAGTGACGGACTGCGATTGAGTGGCATGAAAATCAAAGTAACATATACAAGTGAAGTTTGTAGAACTCCCGACCATCATGATTGAATAAGCAAAACCAAATCAAACGAATTAGCCCTCGAGGGGATTAAGATGGCATGAAAGCAATTGTTTCATTGTGAAATACAATCGTCATTCTTCAAGAGAAAATGACAGTAGCAACCATGTCACGTGGGGTTTTATTCCTATTCATAGAATGATGGTTGAATCTTGTTGTATGGAACCCATTAAAAATTGCGTTCATCTTATGAAAATAACTTTTATGAAAATGTTTTTCGAATTTTCTAACATTCGGTTCATGAAAAATAAACAAGTCAAGAAAAACATTTTCCATCAATAGGATAAAAAAACTTCAAAAGACTGATTGTTATTTTTTGGAAAGAGGAAATCATTTTCCCCCTCTTTCTTTCACCATCCTTAATTTAATTTAATTTAATTTATTTTATTTTATTTAAATTCTTTTTTCTTTTTCCTCCTTTTTTTTTCTTTCTTCAGCACATCGCCACCACGGTGCAGGCCAACGAACTTGTTCCTCGCCTGTGGCTAGCGTCCGGCCAAGGAAAAGAAAAAGAATAAAAAAAAATAAAATAAAATAAAATAAAAATATATTTAAAATTTTGAATTTTTTATAAAGAAAAAAGAACAGAAAACATAAAAAATTATCAAAAGGAGTGCACATAAGAAAATTAGATCTTTCATACCAAATGATAGAAAATATTTTCCATTTTATTTTCAGATTTAAGCTAAACACCAGAAAAATATTGTCATTTTCCTTTTTTTTTTTGTGAAAGATATTTTCCAAAAATGTCACATTTTCCGTGAAAACGAACAAGTTTATGCTTTTCGACAGAAAAAAACCTAAGTTTGTGCTAAGTCAACATTGAACATCTGGATTGTTACAGAATATAAGAAAAATTGTGTTTACTTCCTTCCAAAAGTTTTGAATGAGCTCAAAGTACCTAATCTTTCCTCTTATATCAAGAGTTCTCAAAATGGGAGTAAAAGCCTGCCAGAAAGTTAATGGTGTGCTTCCTTGCGGAGGCCAGGATACGTTAATCCTACCTCATAAGTTAATTAAGTATAGTCACGAAAAGTATTTAATTGTCATAACCGAAATTATGTAAAACATCCAGAATCTCTTGAAAGCAAAACTTGTTGATTTACTATATCTTTAGGTTCAAAGAACACATTAAATATGAGATGGGATGTGTTGAATATTTACTACTATCGATTGTTGAATATAGTATGCAAATGTAACATTAGTTATTATCCTTAGTACATCTTTGCTTCAGATGTTAATACGTACCTAATTTTTTCATTTAACTAGGATAACAATACTTCTTTCCTTGTACTTATTTTTCATTCGTAGCTTAGCTAGTTCTGATTACATGTCTTCGTGAATCTCTTGCTCTGTAGACATATCTTCCTGGGGTACGGCGCTAAATGTTGCACTAAATACAGTTCCCGATCCTGGTTTTATCTTCGGTATGGACGATTCTCTTTTCCTTACATCTGCGAAACACTCGCACCATATGTGAAGAAAAATCTTTGTATGTGTTTTCTGACAAATAAAATAAAAACTATGCTTGACGCTAATCATAAGGCAATTTTCTACACAGTTCACTTCTTGGCAGCAAAATTCATACTTGGAGCTCCATGTGTATCGATACTTCTAATCTATAAGTGGATGAGAAGGCACCAAGCAATGGATGCAAACATCGAAGAATTTCTACAAGCTCACAATAACTTTTTGCCCATAAGGTACTCTTACTCAAATATTAAGAAGATCACAAAAAATTTCAAATACAAATTAGGTGAAGGGGGATATGGTTCTGTGTACAAAGGAATGCTTAGAAGTGGCAACGAAGTTGCAGTTAAAATTTTGAATAAACCAAAATCTAATGGCCAAGATTTTATAAGCGAAGTGGCCACAATTGGAAGGATCCACCACGTTAATGTGGTGCAACTTGTTGGTTTTTGTTTCGATTATTCCAAACAAGCTCTTGTCTATGATTTCATGCCGAATGGATCTTTGGATAAACACATTGGGCCCGTTTGGTTCGGCTTTTGGGTAATGCATTTGCAGAAATGCAAATACCTTTGGGTAAATGGGGTTTTCCGAAATGCAAATGCCGTTTGGTAAAATTTGCATTAAGAAACAACTTTGGCCAAAATACCGTTTGGTAAAATTTACATTTGTAATTAACTTTTATTAAATTAAAAAGCAAAAATATGTTTATATTTATAAATATATATATACATATATATTTATTAAACATAAAATATATTTACATAAAAAATGGATATGTTTATATCTATATAAAATATATATTTAAATATTATATATATATATATATATATATTTATTAAACGTAAAAGATAAAAAAATAGATATGTTTATATTTTTTATATAAAAATATAAACATAAAATATATTTATTAAACATAATATATATAATAGATATGTTTATATAAATATATATATATATATTTATGTAAAAAAAATAGGAGAAAAAAATAGATATGTTTATATTTATAAATATATTTATTTATTTATTAAACATAAAATATATTTATATAAAATATATATTTTATATTTTATATAAAAATATAAACATATTTATTTTTTATATAAATATATTTATTTTTATATTTATTTTTATTCAGGCGGCCGATTGGCTTCTCCACTGAAAAGATGAACAATATCGGAAGTTGCATTCCGAAGATGCAACTTGCCAAAGGACCTCAAGAGCTGCATTGGGCTAAAGGCCCTTAGAGCCACTTGGAGATGCAATTGCATCTTGCCAAAGTCGAGCAAAAAAATGAACCAAACAACTTTGCATTTGGCCAAGGGACTTTAGAGCCCAAATGAGCATTCCAAATGCTGAACCAAACAGGGCCATTGTCTATAAGGATGGAGAAGATTCTCTTGATTATAAGAAAATGTATGAGATCTCTCTTGGCATAGCTAGAGGCATAGAGTATCTACACCGGGGATGTGACATGCAAATTCTACACTTTGACATCAAGCCTCATAATATTCTCCTAGACCAAAGTTTCACCCCAAAAGTTTCTGACTTTGGCCTCGCAAGACTTTACCCCTCTGATCGCAACATAGTAACATTGACCGCAGCAAGAGGAACCTTGGGATATATGGCGCCGGAGCTATTCTATAAGGACATTGGTGGCATTTCTTACAAAGCTGATGTTTATAGTTTTGGGATGATGTTGATGGAAATGGCCGGTAGAAGGAGAAATGTAAATGCAAATGCAAAGGATTCAAGTCAAATTTATTTTCCTTTGTGGATTTATGATCAATTCAGCAAAGAAGAGGAACTTCAAATGGTAGATGCCATAGAAGAGGAAACAGAGACAACAAGGAAGATGATAATCATTGCTCTTTGGTGTATACAATTGAACCCTAATGATCGACCATCGATGAGCCGGGTCGTTAATATGCTAGAAGGAGAGATCAACGAACTACAAGTTCCCCCAAAACCACTTTTGTATCCAGCAGAGACGCCAGTTGCTGATATTGATATTGAGGTTGAACTTGAATCTCTCTCATTTTCTTCAAGTGTTCCAACAATTTCTAGCAGTTACCAATATGAGCATAATAACGAGATTCAGCGATCTTGTTTTGTGTGATTTTTTCCCTGCTGTAGAAATTGAATGTAAGCTAAAAGCAGTACTTGTACGCGACTTTGCTGGTATAATCCTCGTGGTTATCTGTTGGTAGCCACTTTACTCAAGTGTATTTTCCTTGTTCTCTTGTTTTTTACACAAGGTTTTTCTATAAGAAATTTTTGGTCCTTTTGGGTCGCAGTGTCAATCCTTCCTCCTTGGTCCTAAAAGGTCGCACTTAAAAGAATAGAACACATGGCAAACATGTTTCGAAATTTGGTGGGAACAATTATCCAGTCGAAATCGAGTGGTTGTGAAAGAGATAAAACCCGCGCTTAGTGAAGAACAGGAAAAACATCTGGCCACCTTCAGTTCGTCCTGAGTTTGACCTTTTTGTTTCCTTTGTATCTCGTTGTCTTTCAATTTGGATCACGCATTTTCTTCTCGGGTAATTTCAATTTCAATGTAATTTAATTTCCACGCAAAATCTCTACTGTTTGCACTTAGTTACGCTTGGATTTGCACTTGAATCCCCACTTCATGCACATTTGGAATGAGGTGTGAAACTGTGGAGCGATCTTGATCGCTCTCTTTCATCTGAAGTTTGGCTGGTCCCCCGGCACATATTGATTTTTGGTCAAACGGTATCTTTGTATGATTGCGATCATTCATACGTAAAATTCTGGTTTTCGTGTGAGTTTTTCAGATATAAAAAGGTATGTTCCTCGGGATATCGTTTGCACTGAGCAATGAATCTCTCTCCTCTCTCCCCCGATCTGTTACAAGCTCTGTCCTTCCCACCTCTAACTTAACGCCTCGACAGCCGCCCGATCACCCGCGACTCGGCGTCCACCCTTTCCCAAGCAATCTCCAAACTGGACCGCGTGTCCCATATGATGAAGAAGAAGGGCAACTCCCTTCCTCGTTCCTAACGTCTAAATTAATTGGGAGGTTCATTAAAATTGGCTTGCGGCTTGCGTATGCCACGGAGGAAACACAGAGTAATCCGGCTACTTTGCCAAATGAACAGAAAGTGAGCATGTGATGCCACGTAGATCGGAATTTGCACGGTCAGAAAGAAACCGATTAATAAATTTTGGGTCGGACTGAGACAAATAATTCAAAGTATAATACTTCTTTGACTGAGCGAAGGGATTGACTGAGACAACCCTAAAATCAGAGGACAAGTTGGAAGTTGCCCCAAATGTAGAGCATGATAAAGGATTTGGAAGGGAAATACTATTTATACTAGAACTACTTGACAATATTAGCGTAATAGGTTATCTCGATGCTTATTAATAGGGAAAAATTGTGAGTAAAAGACAAGGGTTAGACAAGACTAATATTGAATAGTAGATACGTGAGATAAATAACTTTAAAAACTTTTCAAAGATAAATAGGGAGCACGATAATACGAACAAACAGAAATTTCTAGGATGGAGACTAGTTCTCATGAAGATGATGGGATTGCCAGTTCACTTAATGCAAAGGGGTAATGACTTAGACAAAATTGTTAGAGGAAGCTCAAGTGAACAAAGTTTATTAGCATCAACTTTGCTCCATGTTCTCATGCTTGTCTTCACAATGGAGCACTTGCAACATTTGGGTGTTGAAATCAGTTTCAACACAGATGCCTGACTTGCAAGGATTCTGATTCAATATAGTATACGGTAATTCAGCTTCACGACACTAAAATGGATTCTTAGAGAGAATCAATTTGCCAAAAATGTCAAATTCAGAAACCGTAGAGAAGTTTCCTCCCTAATAAATGTGAAATTTATCCATAGAGGAAAATGATTACCTAACCATCCCGTTACTTTACAAAATTGATGGTGAGTTGTCGGCCGCTAATCTTAAAGTTGAAAACTAGAGCACTGGCTGGTCCGATTTTATATTTTTTGGAACTTTGACTGGGTGGGATTTCCTCGTTTGAAATGTTTGTTCGTTTCGGGAAAATTTCATAATAATGGATAATATTTTTCGAAAATCGTCTTCCAGGAAATGATTTTCTCGAAAATGCTTTGATTCCCTATTTTTAGTTAGAGATTTGTTTTCCTAATTTTAACAATGTACATTATCTTTGATCGTTAATGATTTTTCATTGATTGATCATTTTCAGCAAACCAAATGCGCAAAAGTCCAAAAAACTCATTCACTTCTTTCATTCAAAGAGACACACTCGCAATCTCACCCCAGTTTTCTCTTTCACACAGCCGACGGTAATTTTCATTGTTGTTCTAACGTAGAGGCAAAGAACAAACTCGACACACTCACTCACTCTCGCTTTGTATTGTGACAGCTTGGGAAAAGAATAGGATTCCGCATAGCATATCCATGTCCTTTACATCCGACCCCTCAAGAAGCAGCTTCAGGCGCTGCCATTTAGGTGGCGGGGATAACAGCAACGTCGATTCAGGCATTTCAAGGTCGGAATCTTCCTTAGTGAAGAAGCTGCCCGAGTTGCTGAGGCGAGCTGTGGCCGATTGCCTCTCCTCCACCGTTTCCTTTGAAGCTTCCGGAACTCTTCCAGTTGCTCTTGAATTTCTGTTCTTTCTTATTTTCTATTGGTCTTGCCGACTTGTTTAGATCTTGCCAAGTTTTAATGGAGGAGGTGTCCGAAATTCTAAAGAACCAATGGAAAGTCAAAAAAGTCACCGGTCTCCCGTTTTCCTCCATTGAAAATTGCGGCTGCCATCAGATGGTGACCCCATCCACAAATTAATCCAGAACTTGCTATGCTCGGCTGACTGCGTGCACAACGATGTCTGCCTAATTTCCACTTATGGTACCTTTGGTTTGTCGACACACTTTTTTTGACTTTGACTTTGTGTGATTTGGTTGACTTGAGCGTCTCGATGGCAAAGAGAACCTCCCACCCACGTCCATCAGACTAAGGAAAACTCCTCTGAAATGCTACTCGTTTACTAGCCAATTACTGGACAGATTTGAAAGGAACTGCGAGAATTTTTTTTTTATTTTGGTCGAAAAGGCAGTGCTTGATATTAACGATTATATAGAGTATTTACAAGAAAAGCTGTTAAGAAGGTCGAAACATAAAATATGCCATAAAGGGGGCGGGGTAAATCCTCCAGTTAAGAGGGAGCTTGTGTTGTCGATGGTGCCTCGCGATCCAGTCTGCAGCCCCAAAAGAGAAACAGCCGGCAGTCACTTTTGACTAGCCTTGTTGGACCGGCAATTCCCCGAAGATCGCCGGCTAACGAGAAATCAAGATAGCCTTAGAGCTGCTTAACTCCCCGAAGATCGCCGGCTAATTAATTATTTTTTTTTTTTGTTTCATTCTCGGTTAATTTCAATTCCAATGTAAATTAATTTCCACGCAAAACCTTCACTTTTTGCACTATGATGCACCTGGATTTGCACTTGGATCCCACTTCATCCACTTTCTGAGTGCGCGGTGAAATTGTAGAACAATCTTGATCGCTCACCTCAGCTCAAATTCACTTCATGTGCTTTTTGGATGGGACCCTTGTGTCATCTTGTCGATGGAGAATATAAAGCACACCTCAATATACCTTACCCCCTCAATAGCCACCCGATTACCCGCATTTATGGCGGCTATCCTTCCCCCAAGAAATCTCTCACCTGGACCGCATGTCCCATATGAAGAAAAATAGCAACTCTCTTATGTTTAAATTAATTAGGAGGTTGCTATGCCACAGTGGAAACACAGAATAAGCCGCCTACTTTGCCAAGCATGTGATGTACGCGGATTGGATTTTGCAGAGTCAGCAAGAAATTGATGAATGAACTTTGGGTCAGATTGAGACAAAAAAATCAAAGTCTGCTATGTTGACTGAAAGAAGAAATAACGAGGGATTGACTGAAACAACCATGAAAGCATATAGGGTACGTTGGAATTAGATAGAGATAATGATGGGAGTTGAATGGTGGAATGAGACAAGCATGGAATCGTATGATAACTTTAGGTCAAACTTTGTGGACCAATTAGGGGTGAGCATTGGTTTAGGGTCAACCTTGGACCGGTCCTGGACCGACCCAACCCTGCTGGTCTTAGTCTGGTTCCTAGGGAAATTGGGTCGGTCCTTGGTCCTAGGATTTTCTGGATCAGTATTGTGCAAGTTGATCCTCGGTCCTAGGAGTTTAAGGTCGGTCCAACCCAGACTAATCCTAACTATATATATATATGAATTTTTTATTTACAAAAAACCTTAAAATAAACGTTGTCAACAACATTAAACAACTATTTAGTGAGGAGTTCAAGTAATTTTACATTATTCTATAATAACTTAGATTTTTAATGTCTTTTATAGCATCAATAATCATAATTTATAAATGAGGAAAATGTTTTTGTGAGAAGTTCTTACAGCGTCCAAAAAGGCATAAACAGCTTTTTGCGACATTTTCCTCTAGTACTTGTTCTCTTCTGTCTTATTTGTGTCTTTAATTTGCCAAAATCAAAAGAAATAACTTTTTTGCTCGCCACTTGACACTCACCTCACTCGCTTTGGGTCACTTGTGCTGCTCGTCACTCGATGCTCACTTAGCTTATTACCCCCTCACTCAACATTCGATGCTTACTCTATTCGACACTCACCCCACTCGATCCTCATCGCTTGCCTTTCTTAGCTAACCTCGTTCATTATCGAACCCACTGGGTCGGTCCAGTCCTCGGTTGCCCTTTCAAGAAGTAGAAAAAATGAAATAAAAAATCATTGGTTGCTTCCTGGTTGACTTTGGAATTGGACCGAACCCTTAAGGAGTACAAAAAATGAAATAAAAAAATTATCAATTGGTCCCAGGTTAACCCTGAAACCGAACCGAATCCACTGGATCTATCCGATCCTCGGTCCCAAGCTCAATAGGGTCGATCCTCGGTCCCAAAAATTGAGGACTAACAGTGTGGGTTAGTCTTAGGGTTAGGGGTCGACCGGCCCAACCCAGACCATACTCACCCCTAGGGCCAACCATGATAATATCATGTACCAACCTTCTTGGACTGGCAATTCCCCAAAGACTGCTGGCTAACAAGTAATGAAGATATAATAAGTTCTCAAAAAACCTAAGAGTTGCTAACTCCTTGTGTCAAAACCGCAATTGTGAAAGAAAGAGCAACCAGAGATGAGTTACCTAAGCAGAAACACAAAACTGTTTCCTTATCTTTTGCTTCTTTTCTCTGTTTCATTCGGCCCCTCTTTGCCCACAAAGTTCGACCTAAAGTTATCATACGATTCCATGGTTGTCTCATTCCACCATTCAACTCCCGTCATTATCTCTATCTAATTCCAACTTGCCCTATATGCTTTCATGGCTGTCTCGGTCAAGCCCCCGTTATTTCTTCACTCAGTCAACATAGCATACTTTGTTTTTTTGTCTCAATCCAACCCAAAGTTCATTCATCGGTTTGGTTTTGTTAAGGGTGTTCATTAGAGAGAAAATATCCAAATATTAAAAATTACGATACTTCAAGTCAAGAAAAGTAATTGTGTGGACCAATCAAAGGTTGCACTAGTGGAAACTATGCAGATAAACCCGGCCAGCAATTACGGGAAGTCATCACCCAAAGTTCATTCATCATAATTTTTTCCGATGAGATTTTCTTTAATAAAGTTTTGCTCCTTCTGGTATCAATGTCAATTTTCCTCCACCTTCTTCTTAGAAGGCTGCAATTCAAAGAATTGACAATACATGGCGAACACGTTCCAAAATAGAGTTACAAATGCTCAAAAATCAAGATGAAGGAATCCGCCCGCAGAAAATAAACTTGAAGCGGGGAAGTGAAGACTGAAGACTACTGACCCGTGGCTAATGCTCAGAAGATGCGCATATTGATACGGGGGGAAGAACGAAACAAACGCATGACCTCACTAAACTTGTTGGAATAATTAAATAATAAATAATATATTCCTCTAACAGTTTAGACTTTTAGAGCAATTAACTATCATCCTTCCAAATCTCACATAATATCAGAACTATCCTCAATTCAAATTTTTTCAGGACGTATTTGCCTCATCAATTAAATATGTTTACGTTTAGTACTAGACAGAAAAAAAAATAAAAGACTTAGCGTAAAGGGAAGTGTTGAAATAATTAAATAATAAACAATGTTTTTATCAACAGCTTAAACTTTTAGAATAATTGGTTATGGTCTCATGTAATTTCAATTTCAATGTACCTTAATTTCCTCGCAATATATTAACTTTATGGACTTGGATTTTACATGGATTTCCACTCCGTCAAATCCTCTCTTCATCATGCATTGTGCGGGCGAGGTGTGCAGCTGCGGATCACTCTCCATCATCTGTAGTTTGGATTGTCTCGGCATATATTGATTTTTCGTCAAATGGTATCATATTTGTAAGATCTCGATCATTCATATGTAAAGTTCTTGGTTAAGGCAAGTTCTTCACAATACCGTTTGCATCGAGCAATGAGTCTATCTCCTCACTCATAAAGAGGTTTAACCACCACGAGACCCGCATAGACAAACTCAAATCGGCACATCTTTCACTTTGATCTGAAGGAGAAGATAAAAGGTGTTCTTGAGTAATTCAATCATCCTATCCACTTCCTCAATTTGCGCGTAATATCAGAGCATAAAATATGAATTTTACAATAGCAAAACCTCAATCCTCATTATTTTCCCCTCCGCATGAGTTTCCGTATGAAGGAAACATTTAACCAAACACTGATGTTGATAAGGAACGCGATATCATATTTTTGCACGGTCGTTTCAATTCCTTTTCATGCTCTTTAAAGCAAGTAAAAACGGATAAAACAGAAAGGTCATTCCTTGTACCAGGTCAAAAACTGAAGGCTTTCAATGACTCTAAACGAGTCTCGATTTGGAGAACTTAAAATGGAATGAAATTGCTGCTGAAAGCTAACTCGGGCATGTCTTGATTCTGTAAATGGCAACCTGTGTGCGTACTAGGAGATGTACTGATTGATATATAGATTAGCATCCAATTACTTGTTTTTATCAGATTTGATGCAGCATTTGTTGAATAACTGATGGGAAAAAGAACAAGTCCATTGCGATGATGCAAGTATGGTGAAAAATTAATGTGCCCGAGCCAAACCTTTGCAGGAAGAGATTCCCCAGTAGAAACTCCAAACCAAGTAAGAGCAAGGAGGGAGAATATCTAGCTAAACAGCGTTAAACATCATGAACAGCTTCAGAGAAAGTAAAGACGGGGTTCGAATCCAAGTAGCACAAACTTCGAGCCACTAGAGTCGATGTTTGAAAAGGACTACATTAAAGATGAAAGAACTCTTTAATTGAGGTTCTTCAAGTTCATTTTATCGTTATGTTCATTCCTTTAAATTGATGGGTACTTTTTCACATCTACTTTTACAAACTATGCCAACTAGTGTGGTTGAAAGGGATTTTTGAATTCTTGATATCATAGTTGTCCCCACTTGTTTCAACGCGAAAAGAGTTAAAAGCGTAGGCACATGATAAATCACTTATGAGTCAATAATGAGACTTTCTTGGTATATGACGTTGACCAAATGTTACGTAGAGGAAATAGAGAGGTCTCTTCTCATGAGAATTTCCTCCAAACATCATGAAATGAATGTATAGTGTGAAGAACAAATATCTATTTTCTTTGGTGGTGACGTTACTTAAGCTTTCTGAGAAAAATAACCCACTTCAACATGCATAATTTTCAGTGGCCTATTTTGATTTTTTACATATATTTAATACTTCACATATATTTTTGAAAATGTATGATTGTAATTAGTTATATATTTCATTCATCCTCAATTGAAAAAAAAAATTATCCAACCGCTCTTGTGAATAGTGGATTACAAGTTTTGAACATCATTTATATGTTAAATTAATTTATATGTCCATATTTAAAACCCACCGATCAGATTGTACGATCAAATAAAAAAATAATTTATGATTTATAGAGTATATAGACGAAAATTATCTCAACCAACAACTACGTGAGCCCTCCAGCGAAATTTACATAATACCGTCGATATGACATCTATCCACATTATCGATCCAAGCCACGTACGTTCCATCACGTACGAAGCATTAATTTCTTGACTTTCGGCGGCTCTGACCGGGTCATTTGTTTGACTTTGGGCGGCTCTGACCGGGTCATTTGCTTTACTTGGGCTTTTAAAAAGACCTGACTCCCAGTCTTCCAATTCAATCACGGTACGTCTCTCTAATTGCATCCCCTTTTCTGTCGTGCCTCCGCACCAAACAACCAAAGCCAAACAAAAAGCTTTCTGCATTGCACAAGTTCTCTCAACTCAGGTACCAAATGAAGCCCTTCCCATTACTCCTCCTTCTCATAATACAAGCTGGGATTAGTTGTTATGCCAAGAACAACCACCTATATGCTTCTTCATCATGCGGCGAGGTCGATAACATACCTTATCCCTTTCAATTGAAAGACGACCCGAAAGGTTGCGGTGATTCGAGGTTCGAGTTAGCATGTGAAGATAATCGCACGGTGCTATGTTTGTTCGGTGGTCGGTATCATGTGAAATCGATATACCCTGGTCTTCATGGGGGTTTCTTTCATGTTGATTTTGATCAAGGGGATATCGAAGTGGTGGATGTCGGGCTGCGAAAGGGCGACTGTTCCTCCCTTCCTCTCTACCAGTTAACGAACTATAATTTCAGTGATGTAGACGATGGATGGAGCGTGCCCTTTGGACCCACGGTGACCATTGTGTCTTGCTCAGAGCAAGTGAGATCTCATTTCTATATCAATACCGAACCATGTATAGTTACAGAAGGGTATCATTCATACGCCATCATCGACGCACATATAACGAAAATTGAGGATTTTTGCACCATAACCACGTCAATATATGCAGCAGGAGCATATTATTTAAGGTGGCAGCGGCAGAAACTATGGAATCGGGAGAATCGCACAATCTCCTACAACGACATTCACAATGCGATGGCCGACGGGTTTAATATCAGCTACTCGCCTCCCCAGGAGAAAACATATAAGTTTTGCTTCTTAGGCTTCCGATACCTAGGGACAAAAATGATGAAATGCACAATCTTCCGTTCCTACGAGTTACCCTGTAAGTATGCCTTTCCAATTGAGGTTCTTTACCCTAGCAATATGCTAATATATGGCTCTAGCTATAGCTCTTGCGCCTTAAAGCGACGGACTGGGATTGATTGGCATGAAAATCAAAGTAACATATGCAAGTGAAATTTGTAGAACTCCCGACCATCATGATTGAATAAGCAAAACCGAACAAAAAGAATTAGCCCTAGGGGGGATTAACATGACATGCAAATAATTGTTCCACTGTGAAATACAATCGTCATTCTCCGAGAGAAAATGGCAGTAACAACCACGTCATGTGGTGTTTTATTCCTACTAATAAAAAGATAGTCGAAAGTTGCAGTATAGAAACCACTAAAAAGCTTTGTTTGTATTGTGGAAAATAGATTTCAAGAAAAAAAATTGTGGATTTTCCGGCATTCGGTTAATGAAAAATAATAAGTTAAGGAAAACATTTTTCCATCAATGAAAAAAACACCTTCAAAAGTGGGGAAAATGATTTTTATTTTTTGAAGAGAAGAAATCATTTTCCCTTCTATTTTCCCTTCTCTTTCTTTCACCACTCATTTTACTTATTTTATTTTTTATTTTATTTTTTATTTCTTTATAAAATTCGAATGTTTTAATTTTTCCTTTTGCTTCTTCTTTAGCTGGTCACCCACCAAGGGAAGGCCAATAACTAGCCATAGGCAAGCTCGAGTGTCGCTAGATCAAGGACACTTGAGCTTTGCTAGAGGGCAGCAAGGCTCAGGCCTCATAGATTGGTGATGCTCAAGCATTGCCAAAGCCAATGAGCTCGTTCCTCACTTGTGGCCAACTACTAGCCGAGGAAGAGAAAAAGAATTTAAAAAAATGTAAAGGAAAAATATAAAATAATTAAAATTTTGAATTTTTTAAAGATAAAAATTAACAAAAATTTAAAAAAAAATTATCAAAAGCAGTGCAAGCAGAAATATCATATTTTTCGTACCAACTAATGGAAAATATTTTCCATTTCATTTTTAGATTTCAACAAAACATCAGAAATATATTATCATTTTCGTGGAAAATGATTTCCAAAAGCGTCACATTAAGTTTGTGCTTTTCAACAAATAAAAAACTAAGTTCGTGCTAAGTCAACATTGAACATCTGGATTTTTACAGAATACAAGAAAATTTTATTTAGTTCCTTCCAAAAGTTTCTATATTAGCTCAAAGTACCTTATCTTTTTTCTTATATCAAAAGTTCCCAAAATGGTGAGTTAGTGGTGTGCTTCCTTGCGAAGGCCAGGATACGTTAATCCTACCTCATAAGGTAATCAAGTATAGTCACAAAAAGTTCTAAATTCTCATAACCAAAATTGTGTAAAAAAAATAAGAATCTCTTGAAGGTAAAACCTGTTGAGTTACCATATTTTAGGTCTCGATGGGGCCAAAAAATTCACTAGATGAAATCTTTAGGTTCAAAGAACATATTAAATATGAGATAGGATGTTTTGAATATTTACTACTATTGATTGTCGGATATAGTATGCAAATGTAACATTAGTTATTATCCTTAATACATCTTTGCTTTTTTTTTTTTTTTGGTCGGTTAATACATCTTTGCTTCGAATGTTGTTAATTCATACGTAATTTTTTTAGTTAACTCAGATAACAATACTTGTTTCCCTGTACATATTTTTCATTCATCGCTTAGCTGATTCTGATTATATGTCTTCATGAATCTCTTGCTTTCAGTCCAAGGATATTATTGGGGTACGGCGCTAAATGTTGCATTGAATACCGTTTCTAATCCCGTTTTTATCTTTGGTAAGGACGATTCTCTTTTCCTCATATCTGCGAAACACTCACGCGCTAAATGTGAAGAAAACACTTTTTGCACGTGCTTTCTGACAAATAAAAAACAATATGCTTTACGCTAATCTTGAGGCAATTTTGTACGCAGCTCACTTCCTGGCAGCAAAATTCATATTCGGAGCTCCATGTGTGTTGATACTTCTAATCTATAAGTGGATGAGAAGACACCAAGCAATGGACGCAAACGTCGAAGAATTTCTACAAGCTCACAACAACTTTTTGCCCATAAGGTACTCTTACTCAGATATCAAGAAGATCACAAAAAATTTCAAATACAAGTTAGGTGAAGGGGGATATGGTTCCGTGTACAAAGGAATGCTTAGGAGTGGCAATGAAATTGCGGTTAAGATTTTGAATAAACCAAAATCTAATGGCCAAGATTTTATAAGTGAAGTGGCCACAATTGGAAGGATCCATCACATTAATGTGGTGCGACTTGTTGGTTTTTGTTTCGATTATTCCAAACAAGCTCTTGTCTATGATTTCATGCCGAATGGATCCTTGGATAAGCACATTGTCCATAAGGATGGAGAAGATTCTCTTGATTATAAGAAAATGTATGAGATATCTCTTGGCATAGCTAGAGGCATAGAGTATCTACATCGGGGATGTGACATGCAAATTCTACACTTCGACATCAAGCCTCATAATATTCTCCTAGACCACAATTTCACCCCAAAAGTTTCTGACTTTGGTCTCGCAAGACTTTACCCCTCTGATCGCAACACAGTAACATTGACCGCAGCAAGAGGAACCTTGGGATATATGGCGCCTGAGCTATTCTATAAGGACATTGGTGGCATTTCTTACAAAGCTGATGTTTATAGTTTCGGGATGATGTTGATGGAAATGGCTGGTAGAAGGAGAAATGTAAATGCAAATGCAGAGAATTCGAGTCAAATTTATTTTCCTTTGTGGGTTTATGATCAACTCGGCAAAGAAGAGGAGCTTCAAATGGTAGATGCCACAGAAGAGGAAAGAGAGGCCACGAGGAAGATGATAATTGTTGCTCTTTGGTGCATACAACTGAACCCTAATGATCGACCATCGATGAGCCGAGTTGTTAATATGCTAGAAGGAGAGATCAATGAACTACAAGTTCCCCCAAGACCACTTCTGTATCCGACAGAGACGCCGGTTGATTATGTTGAGACTGAGATTGAACTTGAAACTCTCTCATCTTCTTCAAGTGTTCCAACAATTTCTAGCAGTCACTGGTATGAGCACAATAACAAGATTGCGGAATCTTGTTTGGTGTGATATAGTTTCTCATATAGAAATTGAATACAAGTGCTATCACTTGTGCTTGATTTACTAGTATAATCCTCAGGGCTATCTATTGGTATAGCACTCATGATATATTGGTATTTAATAAATTTGGACACAAATCCTCACTTACAAGAATTTTGATTCAATTTAGGGCACAATAATTCAGTTTTAAATATATGAAAGTTGTGTAATCTCTGCATAATTTCCACTGATGCAACCTTTGATTGGTCCACACAATTTACTTTTCTCGACTAGACTTTATCTCTCACGTATCATAATTTTAAAATTTGGATATTTTCTCTCCTATGAAAAACCTTAACAAAACCAAAAAATGTTAAGATCCTAAGATATTGCTCTCTGTGTGTATGTATATCTATCTAATATATATATATATATTTATGTTTACAATTTCTTCATATTGTGTCAATAACTTCTATTTATTAATTAGTAATTCAAATATTTCCTTATAAGGCGACTTTGTAGAATCTTCTAAATGTCAATTTTTTCCCAAACATGCAAAACATGTGCACTTTTCCTAGTACAAATTAATTCAAACAGTGGCAATTATCTCATTAATTTTTTTTAAACATGGACTCATATTAGTTGATTTTGTTTCATTTGTCACCATCGTGCGATGAGAAACAGATATAAATGAAATATTGTAGCATTCTGTTATGAATAATAAGTAAAGCGAGATGTTATAGCAATATATTTTCAGTTAAAATAATTTTGATTCAACATCAGGCTCGGTAGTTCATTTTTACGATACTAAAGCTGATTCCTAGAGACTAGAGAGAGTCAATTTGCCAAAAATTGTCAAATATGGAAACCTAACTTCCTCATTAATTGGAAAGCCATGTACAACAATCTCTGCATAATTTCCATTGATGCAACCTTTGGTTAGCCCACACAATTTACTTTTCTTGACTTCACTTTGTGGCGATTGGTTGACCTGGACATTTCAATGACAGATCACCCCCAATTGATCTTCTCGATCAAATAATTCCAAAGCAATTGCTAGAATTTTAGTCGCCTCCCTTGAACTCCGGCCAGTGTCTTATCACTTTCGATTCAACCTTGTTGGACTGGCAGCTCCCTGAAATACCAGTGGCTAATGAGAAGTTGAGATTTACCAGTTCACAGAGAGTATTAGAGTTGCTAACTCCACCATGTCAAAATCGAAGTTTTGAAAGAAAGAGCAACCAAAGATAAATTGCATAAATGGGAATCCAGAAATGTTTTTGTTGTGAAATATATGGAAGTTAACAGAAGTTACAATTTAAAAAACCAAAAAAGTACGAGAGAATGAAATTACTAGAGTAGTCAATAGGGAACTCTAAAAGCACACAAACGGTTTATGTGATTCTGTTAAAGTGTCAATACTTACTCCATTTGGAGACTCACAAACAGAGAATCCACTAATCATTAAGAGATTTATAGAGTTATGATGGCTCACACACTCAAATGATTCACGGTCCTATATTACACTCCAATAAAATAACTCACGGAGAAATTACCCTGTGACTCCAAAACACTTTTGAAATTATTCGAGGACGTAGATCACATGAACGCCTCAGCTACTTCAAGAAGTCGCAACACACTAACTTCTTAACTACCATACTCATTCATAGGCTAAGCTCCCCCAAAATTGCTTCTACATCAAAATATCTGTCGATGATGTCTAGACAAAGATAGAATTTGAAACATTTTCATGTTTTTTACATGTCCCAATAATCTTTAGTAGATATTGGTATGAGCACAATGACAAAGAATGCAAAATCTTGAGCTGTGTGATTTTTCCACTCTTGTAGAAATTGAAAGAAAAATAATAGTTTTCACCAAAAAAAAAAAAAAAAGAAGGAAAAATAATAGTACTGTCACTTGTGCATGATTTTCGTGGTATAATCCCTGTGGCTGTGTATCGGCACCCATTTTTTTCCAAATGCGCCTTTTCTCTTAGAAACTTATGGTCCTTTTAAGTCTCAGTGTCAATCCTTCCTCCTCTGTCCTCCTAAAAGCTTGCACTTAATAGACATGAAAATAACCATGTTTCCAAATAGAGTCACAAGTAGAGGTATCAAAATGAGTCATTGATTCATTTTTGGACTCATATTCTAGTTACATGGGTTGTATATGGGTTAGAGGCTTTTAAAAACCCAACTAAAAATAGATCAAAGGAGTAAGTCTAATTTAAATGAGTCAAAAATTGTGACCCATTTTCGATCCATTTAAAATATCAAGTGGGTTGGAACCTAAAACCCATTTCTAAATTTTCAACTCAAACCACACACAATATTTCCCTCTTTAACTTTATAAAAATGTTTTTTTTAATAAAAAAATCAAAGTTATAATTATTTTTTATATTTCAGTTTTCTTTTCTTTTTTCTTTTTTTTTTCTTTCTTTTTCTTCCTTCCTTAACTAGTGGCCGACAAGGTGACGGCCGGCGATAGGCTAGGTAAGGCTCGAGCTTGCCGGCATTAGGCGAGACCTATGTAGCACGGACACTCTCCGGAAGCCTTCATGTCGTGTCTGACATTCCGACACGCTCCGACACGTCCCAACACGCTCCGACACGTGGTCAACTCTCTCTGACACGTTCCGACACGCGAGTCCAGAATTTCAACACGCGATTCCGACACGCATGGGGTCAATTTTAAAAATTTCTAATACTTGAGAGGTCAAAATATAAATATACACAAAAGAAGTAATAAAAGAAGTAATAAATTTTCTATAAATATACACGCACGGGGTCAATTTTTTTTTTCAGTTTTGTTTTTTTTATAATTGTTTTAGTTTTTTTAAAAGTCTTTTACTATGAAAGAAGTGATAAAAAATGCTATGTATGATAAATAAATAACTTTAAAAATATCATTTCAGCATTTTTCTTTAAAAAAAAAATTTCCTCTAAGTTTTATGTATTATTGTAACAAATTAAAATAATGAATGATATTATTTAATATTTTTCGTGTAAATTAATTCTAGGTTATTTTATTATTATTTATTTATGTATTTATATATAAAAATATATTTAATATACAACGTGTCGGAACATATCGAAATTCTCTATTTTTAAGAAATGACATGTTGGCATGTCGTATCGTGTCGTGTCGCGTGTTGCGTGTCCGTGTCGGTGCTACATAAGGCGAGGCCACAGCCTCACTAGATTGGCGAGATCAAGCCTTGCCTGACGCCAACAAAGCCTCGGCTTTGCCGCCGACTAGTGAGACTCAAGCTCACCAACGTCAGGCGGGGCCTTGACCTCACTGGATCGGCGAGATCGAGATCCACTCGACGCCGGCGAGCTCGATCTTGCCTATGGCCAGTCGCCAACCGTTGTCATGGTTGACAACCGGCTAAGGAAGAAGAAAAAAGAAAAGAAAAAGAGAAAAAGAAAAAGAAAAAGAAAAAATAATAATTAAAAATTATATTTTTAAAAATAAATAAATATTCGATTTTTAAAAAAATGAAAAAGAATTATAAAAAAATTCCATTAAATTTGTATCACATAAAAGTGTCTTAGAAATAATTTTTTTTTTAATAAAAAAATCATAAAAATGAGCTTTCTTAAATTTAGTTAAAGATTTTTCATATTACAATTTTTAATTACTCAATGGTACATTCACTTCAAACAAGAGAAGCATGTGCATGGTCTAATTCTTTATAAATATTTCAATTTATAGGTTTTTTAACTTTTTTATTTTATTTACTATTTTTAATTTAATTTGAAGTTTTAATCCAATTAGTATATAGTAAATGTGGGTTTTCCTATCATATTAATAGGTTTTAGCAATATGGGTCCGATCGGGTATGTGTTGGGTATAGGTTAGGTCGAGTATTGGTCACTTGATTTATACTACATAAATATGAGTCAAAATGGGTTAAATTGATCAAATATGAGTCGATCCATTTTTTAACCTGACCCAAACCTAACCCGACCCACCCATTTGACGGGTCTAATGGCAGGGACATCAACGTAGCCGTTGATGGTTAGCACAAGATTGCTTCAGTTTTTCATGTTGCATTTTCCGTACTTCGCCGCCGTAAGACCGCGTTTCTCGATGAATTGGAATGTGCCATCCATTCAACCGCCTTCCCAGCCCTGATCCTGCGCCGCCGACATCACAGTCGACCAACTCCTACTCTGAAAAAGGAATCAACTTACCCGCAGAAATGTCTGCTACCCCGTCCGCGGCGAGGGACGGCTGGAAACGCCCGACAAATTATCGTTTGACAAGCATTGAGGGAGCAATAAAGACGGTCCGAACTATTGTGGATCTACAAATGTTTTTGTTGAATGCTTTCCTCGTGGCCTTGAACCCTTTCATTGTGAGGCCTGTCATTCGGTTCACTCCCTAGCTTGTAAGGCCTGTCGATCGCTCGGTTAAATGAATCAGCGCGCTACGCTCTCTCCTCGAAATCTCGAAACGTCCTTGCCGCTCCTAACCGTCTTTGTAACGCGGCCATTTCCATACCATCCATTGCTCTCGTGCCTGCTGTACATGGGACTGTCGTGCTGGTGCCGGAGGTCGCGGCACGAGGAGGCTTGATAGGCCCAAGCTCCTAAAAGGAAGATCAGCGTGACAAAGGTTGGTGAGAGATCGCCGTCTTGCCTCTCACGTCAGAGCTTAATGTCAGTCACGGCCCGACCGCCAACATGGCGACCTTGATGCCAACTGGACATCTACCATCTGTTTCTTTTATAATCTTTCTTCAAAATTCGATGAGCTAGATAGAGGGTGAGCGGATCTTGGAGAAGGGGATGTAGTTTGGATCTTGCATGTGGGAAGATGCATGATCTATCCGAGAATCTAGTGCTTGTTTTGAGCTCTTTATCTGCTGACTCCACGGCAATCGGATTACAGTAAATGAGGTGGTTGGAGCACGATGTGAAGTTTGTCCTGAGCCATGGCTGAAAAGTGAAAAGTTTTGAGACCCAACATGGATTAAAACTTAATTGGTACTAATACAATAGGCTTAAGACTTTCGTGGTAATTTTTCAACCTAAAAATCAATGATTTTCCAGGTAATTGTCTGCCAGAAGATTCGGCAGCTTTCAGGTTTATTAAAGGCACAAGTCAAAACACAAACAAAGCCATTTTGAACACTGATTCTTTGTAAGGGAGGGTCTGTTCTTCGGAGTAGAGATTTCATGAATTCTCACATGCTCCTCTTCAATCCTTCATTGCACGCTGGTTGCTAAATTGTTGCATGCGGAATGAGTCGTTTTAAATTTTATGTAATTTGACATGACAGCTTTAAATCGTTCTCGATAATGTATCGGGATAGATGTACCTCGCAAGTTTTTCTTGTTCGTGTTATGAAGCCGTACCCAGTTGAATTTCATCCTAAGTTTCTTCACCAAGAAGATTTTTCAAGTCGGAAGTTCAAACATCACTTCTTAAAAACACACAACTAATACATACAGATGTATATATCTGCAGCATGTCAAGCAGAAGTGAAAAACAAGGCCTTGAACTGAAAAGCTTCACCATATTTACAGTACACACAGATAGGTGGCTTCATTAAAATCTACGCGGTAGGATAAGAGGCCTTCATCGCGATGCCGCAGAGGCCTTCCTTCGCACTGACATCTCTCTGCATCCTTACGTATCCTTCCTCGCCCCATTCCTCGCCCCACGAGTTCTTCACCAGCCAAAATTTGGTGCCATCATCGCTTGTCCCGTATCCAACGGCGGTTACACCATGGTCCAAGTCGGTCCCACAAGCACCAGTGAGCACGCCGCTTGAGTAGAATTGGAACTCGAATCCTCCGGCATCGATGGCCACGGAAACTGGCTGGTTAGCAACTGCCTTTAGCAATGCCTCCTCACTGTTGGCCAGGACGTCTTCATAGCCCTTTATGATCGCGGCATGGTTGGATTCCGATTCAACATTGCATTTGCCGTCCGTGCCCTTGTAAGGATAGTTCGTCTCAGTTGTGAGGCCATGCTTCTCAACGAATTGGAATGCGCTGTCCATCCTGCCGCCTTCACATCCCTGGTCCTGGCCACCGACGTCGCAGTCGACCAACTCTTGCTCGGAGAGAGAAATCAACTTACCCGTGGTTATTTTATTGATTCCTTCCACAGCTGCCACGGCTGAAAAGGCCCAGCAACATCCTACATTTTTTCAACGGAAACAGGACATTCAAATCAGAACAACAGACACTCGTGGAGAAGATACCATGACAACATTTGGGGTTTCAACAACATCCTCGCTCTAAGAAGGTCGAATGGATTGGCGAAGGCAGTTTCATGAACTAATCTCCATCAACTTACCACATTGGCCTTGTTTCTTGACTGGTGTCACGGCTCCTTTTTCTCTCCAGTCCATGCTAAAAGGCACCGCGGTGATGTTTTCGTACTTGAAAGAAACGGCCTCGGTGGAGCACATGTGTGACTCGAATCGGTTCCTTGCCTTGAATTCTTCATTCGTGAGGTCAACGAACTGATTGACGCCGAGCTTGTAAGGCTTGTCGTTTGCCTGATTGAACAACTCGATACCTCGTACATTCACCTTAAATATCTCGAAACGGCTTTGCTTCTCTTCCACATCCTTGTACACACGCTCGAAACGGGCCATCCATTGCCCATGCATCTCGTACATGGGATCGTCTCGCTGGAGGGTGCGACCGGCGGCTTGATGAGCCCAAGCTCCCAAAAGGAAGACCAAAGGCACCAGAATGAAATATTGGTTTCTAAACGATCCCATAACTTCGCTAGCAATGTCAGGAGTGAAGGAGAAGAGCTAAGTGAATCAGTTTGGGAAGGGAGCACACAGAATCCTAAGATTGAAAATCAAATTTATAGTCCTAATGTTTTGGATCGTACAACAAATTTGGAGGTGGATTCATCGACTTGCCCGATAATCTGTCCTGATGGGTACATCAAATTAATCGGATGAATTAGCTTTAATTAAGAGAGGCAGTAATCAATTATCAACGCCAGAGAGGGTGTTGTGAGATAGACTTGGCTTGTGAGATTCATATCATGGAGTCTTACTTCGTTTCTGTGCGAGGCTTCGATTTCAGCATGTCTTTATCGTCTTTTTGGGCAAATTCGTAGCATGTTCAGTCCCCACAAAAATTTCTTACGTCAAACGAAACAAATGATAACTTTTAAAAAGATTGTCTATCACACTTTTATTAATTTGATCATAAATTTTTTTAATTATATTAATTGAGCCTTAAGTCTTTTTTTCATTTTATCAATTGAGTCTACAAGCCAAATTTTGTCTAAAAATCGCTAAGGTGAATTGCATGACACAACCTATGTTGACGTAAATGACATTTAATATAATTTTAATATTTTTCGAATTGTTTTATTCATTTTCTTTTTTTTTCTTTTTCTTTCTTTTCTTTTTTCTTTCTTTTCTTTCTCTTTCCTTTTTTTCCTTCCTCTTCCTCTAGCCAATCATTGAAACTCGGTTGCCTAGAGGAAGGGGAAAAAAAACAGAAAAGAGAAAAAATATTAAAATTCAAAAAATATTAAAATATTATTAAAAATTATCCATCTTAGTGCTGACCATATCAAGTAAGCCGATCAACATTCATATTAGTAATATCTAGTCAAAATTAGTCGGAATGACTAAAAGACACTAGGCCAAAATAATTAGAATTAAATCGACATCAATAAAAGATTTAAAACTTTTTGACACTTTTCTCGCAATCTTGATTTGCAGGTTTAGGGACAATGGATCTTGTAGATAAATTATCGACCTATCATTTATTTGAAGTTGAATGGAAAGTGCAAGACTTCACAAGAGAGAGCCTTTAGTGTCAGCCGAAAGGTTAGGATACCTCGTGTAAAAATAAAAAGGGCCTTAAACATTTGGTTAGTGGTGCCAAGCTCAATTTGGTTTCGTACTTTTTGAACAAGGAGATATGGGAAAGTTCAACATTACTTTCCAATCGTACAGCATATAGATGCACTTAATTTACTTCACAAGATGAAAGTACGTAATAAACACACCAAGTGGAAAATCTTTACAGCATGTATTAAAAAAGCAACAAATTCGTACAAGATTTACTTCGAGTTCCAATTTTCTTCGAGTGACATGCGCACAGGAGCTTGTGGGACGCATTCTGACCGTGGCATCGCTGCCACTGGATACGGGACAACCGGGACGGGGCCAAGCTTTGGCTGTTGAAGAACTCGTGGGGAGCAAAGTGGGGAGAGGAAAGATTAATACGGATGCAGAGGAATCTCGATGCTAAGGAAGGCCTTTGTGGTTTAGCAATGAAAGCATGCTTAAGCTCCAAATCAAGCTACATATGCAAGCTCAGCGCAAAGATATCTAAAAAATCAAGCTGCATATTCGAAACAGATAGCTTCAATCTTCGCACTACTCGCTGGACATCAAGGCAAGGGATCAGTTCACTTGTTTATAATGACGCCCGTTGAACGACTTCTCTCCTTTTTAAGGTAACACCTATTCAACAACTTTAAGGCACAACAACCACGTAGCCCAATGCTGGATAGAATCTACCTAGCCCACCCTCGATATGACTAGATCGATGTCATTATAGCATGACATTTCATCTTAAATCAGGCTAATACAGCTCAGGTTTCCATCCTCTTGTATAAAGAGACTTCTGCTTGTTGAGATCACATCAATGTAAATAAGCAGTATGGAAACAAATGTCGGTC
This sequence comes from Eucalyptus shirleyi, assembly GCA_017140165.1. NCBI lineage: Eukaryota > Viridiplantae > Streptophyta > Magnoliopsida > Myrtales > Myrtaceae > Eucalyptus > Eucalyptus shirleyi. The sequence continues at coordinate 16,548,782 of CM029456.1, read as the reverse complement.
ATCTTTGAGCAAAAAGATTATGACGATCAACACATCTAACACGTGAAGAAGTTATTACTCAAAATCAATAGGGCAAAATGGTTCATGATCTGTCATTAGCTCAACAGGCACAAACTTGTCGCGATTCAGACAGGGAAATACAATGGAATAACCCACATCACATAACCTACTTAGATGCACGATACAACTCCCTCAAATACAGTACCACATGCAAAGTTGCGCTTTAGCTTATTCTCAAAGCTTCAATTAGCAGACTGCCTCAACTCAGGTCGGACAAAGTCTGCATTTGCAGGCACAGAGATATCAACTGTAGGTCTCAACTGTGCGCAAACTTCAATTGCTCCATGCACAGGATCTGAGAAGAAGTTGCTGATGAGGTCATGGTTAACTGGAGCACCATTGTCCACAGCAACTAAAGCTTGTTGAGTCAGGATGTAATCAAATCGGGGAGCCCACTTCCTTGACCCAAGACGAGCTGTGGTCGAACAATTGTCGACCATAAAAGAGACTCCACGGGCATGCATGAAGGGGTTCAAAGAATCAACTGATTCTATAACACTCTCATTGATGATCTCAGAGTAGGAGTGTCCTTTCTTCCTCAAGATTTCAATCTGAACAAATATCACACCTCACAAGAGTAAGACACTAAAATGAATAAAGGATCTCCTCTTTAATTACTTTGCTTATGGTTGTAAAACTGTACTAGTAAGGCACATAAAAGAATCTTGATGTGCACGCAGTAGATTAAAGCAAGCCATAGTGCGCGTTTCTGTCCAGATGAGAAAATAAAAAAGCTTAAGATGGCTTCTAGCCCACCAAAAAAAAATCCAATACAACTAGAGGAGCCTTGAAACTCAGAAACTGAAGAAATTAGCGTGGGAAGTATTCATCTTCCATGAGATTAAGATTACCAAGCCAACCATATTGGCACCAAGATATAAAAAGAGATCCTCACCTGGGCCATCATCAAGGCAACAAAGACACCAGCTGTGAAAGGATATAATGGGCCAAGGTCACCAGCTGGTCTTGCTGCTCGCACACGCTCACCCACTTTCCACATGCGGGTCTGATCTATCTTGCCCATCGGGAAAGCAGGTAGACCATCCTTTTCCTGAAGAGAAAGGACAAGAAAATCTTAATCTGGAAAATGGATGAGCATCCACTTTATACTTTTGCTCTATCAAATTTAAAGTCAAAATTTATCAAAGTAAAACGTACATAAAAGCGCCGTCCAGCAAGAACAACGCTGCGAATCTCACTACCACTGGCAACATCTTCATAGCACTCATACAAGATGTCCATGCAAGGATAGTACGATGCGCTGTATGCCTTCTCAAATTCTTTTTTTCCTTCGTCAGACAGTGAATTGTAAACAGCCAACATGCCCTGTTGATAAAATGACCAGAAAACAAAATTAAACGCATTGACCCAGTAACAGGCCATACACATCTCTATAACAATGGTATCAGTGGCATCCAAGAGTAAGAGAAAATAGAAAGGAGCAGCTATCAAATTTATCACCGAAAAACAACCTTTGTGGAAATGGTCTTCGATATGATGCCTGTTATGCACTCAACGGTATTGTTGTATGCCAGATCTTCACTCATTCCATTTTCAGTGTACCTTCTGAACAGGGATTCCACAACTCCATGAACGGCACCAAGTAAAATGCCTAAGAGCAAGGCAAGCACAAACCAAGCATCATTCGCATAGTTGCAACATAGAAATCCATAGAACTGTTATCTGTAATTGTCAATAGATATTTTATTTAGGATTCATCCCGATTAAGGAAGCATGGAGCTAAACTCACCACGCTCCCCAAAGATATCACTTTTGTACTCCTGCTCCAAAGTTGTAGCAAATGTAAATGGAGAACCAAGTGCAACTGACCAACCAAGGGCAATGTCAGTGGCTCTTCCATCAACATCCTGTATTCAAGAAACAATTAGCACCTTTTAAGAAACTTAAGTCTCCCATTTTTGCTAAAGTGTGTTGGGAAGAAATGAGGCCTATATTTTTGTTCAGCATGCTCACCTGGTGGACTCCAAAACTGGAATTGATTCCAGCACCATTTATCTCTTTGCCTTGGACATAGAGTCTCCTTACAGAGGGACCCATCCCCTTGGGGCACACAGCAATCACGCTGATGTTTTTGGGGAAGTCAAGTCCCATAGATTGCAAATGCCCCAAAAGGAACCCGTGGGACAGACCGAGGATGCTGTTTGGCTTCATGTGAGAAAACACTTTCTCATAGTTATCCGCCTGCAGCGTTACATGGAATTGGATATTCAGAAAACAGGGAAAGAACTAAGGAAATAAAGTAGTCTAGGACTCTAGGGACAGTGGTGGAAGCCAAGTGCAAAGTTAAAGCTTCTTTGGCTAGTTTCATCAGTATTAAATAAATGTCACAAACCTGTGCAGCATCAGAAATCAATAGCAACACAAGATCACTTCCTGAAATGGTTTCCCATATATCACCCAGTGTCCCATTCTCCTCAGAAAATCCTGCAGCACGAGCTTCAGCAAAAGATCGGGAACCTTTTCTGAGTCCAATCTGTAAAAATGATATGGTGAGGTGAACTTTCCAATTAAAATGAGAGCCCAGATAAACCCAATCAAGAACTGTGGAACAGTGAAGGGATTGATTGTGACAAACAACCTTTTTAAAATTATTTACATAGCCTAAAGAGAAATATTACCTTAACCACGATATTAGACTTTGCTTCAGCCAGAGAATCTCTCAGATTTTGGGCTTGAGCAGGACCCTAGAAAAGCACCCTCATTAACAGATGGTAAATACAAAAACCAAGTATGCACAGAATGTGAAGATGTTATAACCAAACTCAACAAAAAGGTTCGAAGATGAAACCCGTTTTGTACATGTTGTTTACCATGCTTCTACTGGAAAGAGTATGGATTTCACAGCCTTCCTAGAGACTCTAATAACTCCCAAGATTACACAGCCACTAGGTTGTGTCTCTCTTTTCCAGTTACGCAACAACTCAGCTTAGCAACCATATCACACTGATTATATTGTCAACAAGTATGTTGTAGCTCTTTTAAGATATAGCAGAACAGCCAACAGAAAAGCCACTATACAAATGTCCGATGGATGTACCATCACTCTCACAGTGCGCCGAGCCACCTAATCTAGGTTATTTTTTCTAAGGAAGGAAAATGAAAAACCAAGGTTTAATGAATTTCCTTCCAGTTGATAGTTTGGAGGATAAACCCAAGATTCTCCTCTATCACTATACAGAAATTCCGCACAATAAAGAAATACTTCAAAGACCTCTGAGAGCTGAAGCCCACATAACGCCCCAAAAGAAGTAGACAAGAGAAATTGCCAAAATCATGAAAGAACATCCAATAAAGCAGCTAAACCGACCAAACAAAAGTCAGAAATGAAAGGAAAGAGCCGAGAGATGGTACCTGAGAACCCCAACCAATAACACCAATCTGCTTAATTCCCTTGAACGCATCGGGCAGCAGCGGGAACAAGTCCCTTCCTCCTCTCACAATGTACTGCAACATGGTGAAGAAAAGAACAATCAATCGGTATTTCGACAAAATCAAGAGCAGCAAAGTTTCATCCTTTTCCATCATGCACCCAGAAAGAAGCAAACCCGGTTTCCTTAGAAATGCAAACGGTACGCACGCACAACGGAACAATCAACTTCTACCCAGATGTCCATACATAAACAGATACATTCAGAACAAGAACAGATACAAACACGTCGAGCCAGCGAAACCGGAGCCAAAAAAGACACATTTCTAAAATCATCTTCCCATCATTTCTCTGCTCGACACTCTCCATATCCCCTAAAACTCTACGCATAACGCACGGTCACTTAAAGGAAAGCCGCACGAAGCTCATCTTTTCTACGTAAATACTTAATGATCGGAACAGCAAACAACACCTCGTCGTGACCGGCGAGCGTGACCTTCTCCTTCTTGAACACCGAGGTCTCGAAATCCAGCGGGATGAGCGGCTTGACGGCCGGCACGGACACCATGCGAGCGCCCAGGGCCGAGCCGCCGGCGCCATTCCCGGGGGCGGCGGCGGCGGCGGCCCTGAGGGCCCGGGAGGAGCCGGAGGACGAGGAGAGGAACCCGAGGCTGAGGCTGAGGCCGGCCGGGGAGGGCTTGGCGAGGGCCTTGAGGGATTTCGAGGAGGCCGCGGCGGAGAGGGACGGGGAGAAGGAGGTCGCCGCCGCCATTGTCGAGAGCTGGAGAGCTTAGGAAAGGAAGCGGGTTGTTTGCGGGGAATGCAGAGAGAGCAGGGCACGAAAGGCTGCTTATTTTCGCAGGTTTTTATAGTCGAGGGATTTTAGTGGATTCTGGACAACCCCGCCTCCGGATGCGGGTCGGGTGACAAATGACCCGCTCCAGTTTCGCAAGTTCGGGTTCTCTTGAAAGTGGCCAATGGCCAATATTAGAGATGAACGGTTCTCGATCCAGTTCAATCTCTCTCGAAAAAAGGGATAGGTTTCCGATTGAAAACTAGACCAATTCTCGGATGGTCCAATGAAATCGGTGGGAGGCCTGATTCGATTCTTAAGTGATCTAATGGAATTTGTCGTATCTTGTATTTTGTGTAGAAAATCTCTAAAACATGATGGGTAGCAACTAGATGGAGGAGGAGGCTCTCTACATAGGAGGTTTTTCATGATTTTGAGTAGAGAGAAAGTGTGCTTTTAGGAATGTTAGATGTAGAGAGAAAGAGTGTGCTCTTTTTTTTTTTTTTTTTTTTTGAACAAGAAGTACGATATACGATTAAACACTTAGCCACTGTTTAGGTGAGTTACGTCAAGTGCATCATAGCATAATAGATCTAAAAAAGCAGGCGGGGGTTCGGATAACCAATTAGGGGGGAGAAAATTAGACCGGCAAACCTTTGCAAGCCAATCGGCGGGCCGGTTAGTTGCTCGATCACAATGGGCCAGAGAGAGGTCTCGGAATTTCTGCAATTTTGTTTGGGCCCAGTCCAATAGAGGCTGAAGTCTCCAGTTCACAACCGTCGAAGTGGTAAGAGCTTGCACGAGTGAGGAGCAATCAGAGTGTACTTCCAGAGAGAGTTCCGCACGGGATGCCAGCAGATCTAGGGTTTCAAGCAGGGCCAAAGTTTCTGCCTGCTTCACCGATTGCGCCTCCACCACTCTCGCAAAACCGTCCACCAAGCATCCTCGAGAGTCCCTGCAGATGCACGCCACAGCTACTCTGTTTTGTGGTAGTCCTTTGGTCCCTGTTTCCACATCGTGGGGCTCAGCAAAAGAGGTGTTGAAGTTCACCTTCAGCTAATGAGGAAGCGGTGGTAACCAGCGGTCAGATCTTACGGTAGGCCTCCTTACTTTTTGCTGTTGGTGGGTTACGAAGTTGACTATCGCATGGAGGGTTTGCGCCTGAAGCACGGCCTGTTGTGGATGCAGGGGACGCCGCTCGATAGGGGTGAGCAGCAGTCTAGGGTTGACCCTGGACCGACCCTGGACCGGCCTAACCCCACCGGTCCTGGTCCGGTTCCCAAGGGGATTGGGTCAGTCCTTGGTCCTAAAATTCTAGGACCAACACTGTGCGGGTTGGTCCTCGGTCCTAAGAGTTTTTGGTCGGTCCAACCCTAGACCAACCCTATATATTATATTATATTATATTATATTATATTATTTATAATTCTTTTTTATATTCAAACCTAAGTAAAATGTATGTTATATTATATTATATTATATTAGGATGTTCTATCAATAGCACTAATAGTAATTTCAATTTAAAACTTTTGTTGAGTATCAATTATGTGTCGTTTGTTTTGTTTTTAGGTTTTTAGAAGTTCAAGTGAATTAACAAGATGTGAAGTTATATATTCATGGTTTATATTAAGTATTTTTAAACTTTTTATAGTTTAATTGTATTTTACTAATGAATTTCAGCTGCACTTTACTTTTCAATTTGTATCAAATGGTAGAAGTTTTTGAAGAGTAGAGTAGTACTGCAATTACTACGGTGATTTGCTAGTCAAGTGGTGTGAAGCTCATTTTTTGATTGAGTGGACTTTACATGATCAAACGCAGTAAAACACTATTGCATATGATGTTATGAATATTAAAGATAGATGATTATAAGAACTTTTCATGTTGTCCCATATCTCGATGAGTAGTTAGTAGGTATGAAATTTATATTATTGTGTCATCTTAAATTTGCTAAATATGTATTGTTATTTATAGTTTAGTTGCACAATGCCGTATTGTCAATGGATGTGTAATTTGAATTTATAGGTTTGCTTTTTTAGGGAGTATAAAAAATAAGAAGAAAAAAAATTATCGATCGATCTCGGGTTGACCCTGGAACCGGACCAAACCCATTGGGTTGGTCTGGTCCTTGGTCCCAGGCTCAATAGGGTCGGTCCTCGATCCTAAAAATTGAGGACCAACACTGTATGGGTTGGTCCTAGGGTTAGGGGGTGGCCGGACCAACCCGGACCATACTCACCCCTACCGCTCAAACAGGAACAGGTTGCGCCCCTTCCAGATGCTCCAAAGGACAGTTACTACCAGTTCAAACTTCTTTGTGAGGTGAGGGTTGCTATTACAATTTACTAGCCAATCATCGAGTCGAGATAACCCATACCTTGAGATCTTGATCTGCAAAGGTTCGGCACTCCAGATCTGGTTTGTCCATGGGCAAAGTAGGAGGAGGTGTTCAATAGTTTCAACCTCCTTTCTGCAGAGAGGGCAAATAGGATCTGGTACAATCTTTCTTCGATATAGATTTTCCCGAGTAGGTAGAGCATTATGGGTGGCTTGCCAGAGAAAAAACCTGATTTTTGGAAGAGTTTACTTGCCATATCAGTTTCCATAAATCTGGATTTATGTGGTGCGATGTGGTTGCTAATTGGTCTTTGTTTACTGGATGTTCTCTGACCGTGTGATAGCCGCTCTTCACTGAGTAGATACCGGATTTGTTATGTATCCAAACTAGTTTATCTATATCATGTAGTCCTCCAATAGGTGTAGCAAGTATTTCTTTGGCGATTCTGTCATCGAACAGCGATTCGACTAGCTGGGTGTTCCATGTACTGTTTTCAGGTTCAATTAGATCTACCACATGTTCTGGTTCGTTTCTTGTTGCTGGGCCTCCAATTAGGCCGCTTGGTATCCATTTGTCCATTCTGATTGACAGGTTTCTACCATTCCCCACTGAGTACATGATGTGTGGCCTAATAGAGTCCCTACCCCGAATTATGCTCTGCCAACACCATGAGGGTCGGGATCCATGACCAGCTTTCCAGAAATCTCCATGAGGATAATATAGGCCCTGCATCACTTTGCTCAATAAGGATTGAGTGTTTTGTGAGATGCGCCACGCTTGTTTGCCCAGCATGGCTGTATTGAAAGAAATTAGGTCTTTAAAACCTAATCCACCCTCTTTCTTTGTAGTTTTCAAAGTTTGAAAGAGTGTGCTCTTAAGAAGTTACATGTTTTGCCTTTTCTGTGTAATGAAATATGGGAGGAAGGGGTAATTTTGGGATTGTACCGTATGAATGTTGGTCTTGAGAATGATGGAAGACGGAGAGGGAACGATAGGTTACGCCATGGAAGGAAAGCAAGGGCAAGAGGGCAAATACATGGAAAAAGGACAGTCGGTTGGGTTCGGTCTCCACGGTTCATGGCCCGAATATTTCCTGTTGCTCACTCTTAAACAGCATTTAGCAATAACATATTCAATTTCAATGACAAGCTTATTAAACATCTACCCAATAATGGATATGCAATGTGATTTCGAATAAGCGTGACCAACTGTGCAATTTTTAGATTGGTACGGCAGGATATTTTCACTCCAATTTGTTGTGTAGGATCGAGGCACAAAAATTACATAGCGTGTAAAATAAAGACGCAAACTTAAAGAGCCGCCAAGTCAAGCGGAGTCGACTTCTTGTTTTTTTTCTCATTTGAAGTATAGTGCTACAGCTCTACTTGGGCGAAGCATTCGGCACACTTAAGGAGCCACCAACCATAAAAAATCATCAATAAAAGAAAGAAACGTGAGAAGCAAAACATAGAATTATATTGCTTTTGTCGATCACTTTGTTTACCCCTTTGCTAATAGGAGGATAGGGAAAATCGATGAAGCTAAATAGTAATGTGGAGTTTATAATGCATAACTCTCATTAAGTTGATCTTTATTAGTATCCTTTTCTACAATAAAGAATATTAATATGATAAAAAAAAATCCTATTGTGTGAAAAATTGATCTAATTCCAATCCAATTCGAAGCAAGCATTGGGTCCATCACATTCAAGTCGGACCTTTCCTTATAAGTTCCCGGGTGGGTACCAACCCATCTCGGGTTTAGACTCAAGTCACATGCTCAATGAAAAAAATAGAAAAAAAATAATAAGAGGAAAAGTATCTCACGGATGTGTGCAACGGCGTGCGTGCGTGGGGCACGAGTTTTGAAAATTATGGGGCTGGCGAGGGTGGTGAAGATGCCCTCGCGTTTTTCGAGTTTAAAAAAAAAAAAAATCTTTATTGATTTTTTTTTATAATTTTTTTGGCAGAAGAGTAGTCGTTTCGGAGGCTTTAAAGACCAGAAATCGGATCTTCCGTCGATTGAGTAGGTGAAAACTTGCCATAAAAAGCAGTGTGATATCTACGGCCAACATATCCCTTTTTCTAGCTCTTTCGCCTTCGGATTGACAAGATAGAAATTCCATAAATCTCGGGTCACGTTCACTCATGACTTTTTGATCAATGAATTTTCTCTTTTTGTGTCAAATTCAATCGATCAATTACAAACTGTAGTTCTTTCAATCCATTATTTGTATGCTATAGTTTTGAAAAGAAAACGTTTCATCATATATACTATAAATTTTAGTCACGCGGCTCTCATTTTCCCCACCCACCATGTACGCAGTACCAAATTACTGCTTTTTGTTAAGGCATGGCTTAACAATATATGAGTTCTTCAACCACCCCACTTTCTCTCCTTTTATCTTCCCCACAAAAATTAACACGAGTATAGAAGCTTCCTCCTAAGAAAAACCCTAGACGGCTCTCTCTATCTCTCGTGCACGGATTCACAGCCATCGGAGGAGCTTGACATCGGAGGAGTCCGGCCTGTACATCATTAGCATCTATAAGGATCCATGCCCTATTCTATGGCATTTGAGATATAGAACATAGAAGATAGTCAAATGAGTTACTTTAGTACTTAAATATAAGTGATTTTTTTTTTTAAGTATGTATTACCCGGAAAGGAAGGCTGAACATTTGAATTGCTAAAGTCAATTAAAAAAAAAATGTGTAACTAAGCAGGGAAGCTGTGTATTTTTGCCAACTAAAGAAAATGAGACTCCTAAAATAGTCGAGTCGAAAATGAGTACCCTAAGGTTCTTATTATTTTACATTGATATCGATATTGAAATGGGCTTTAGGCCGCATTATTTGTCCTGGCCTATAGCGTTTGTCCAATAAAATAAGTGCAAAACATATTGAATTTGTACAAGCTATATAACTCAATACTAGATGTCTGGAGTTGGACCCAAGTATTATGTCCAACAACAACATGATTACCTAACTACTTGTTAGGGTTTCTTTTTTCCTTTGATTAATATTCTTTTGGCGGCACTAAATTAGCACAAATCAATATCAGACAGATTAAGGAGATATTAAGTAAATGACTAATTAGATAAATACGACAATTACTTTCATGAACTTGGGTAATCTATCATATTGAAATTTGGTTATTACCAATAATATCTCATTAGTAAGATCCGGATTTTTATAGCCTTTTTATCCTCGAAAAGCTTCTATTGGTAGGCAGGCGCAGGTGAGGTCGTACGAAGTCCGCATCTAGGGGCACAGAGATGTCAACCGGAGGTCTCAACCAGGCGCAAACTTTGATCGCTCCATGCACCAGATCTGGCAAGAAATTGCTGATGAGGTTGCGGTTGATTGGGGTGCCACTGTCCACAGCCAAAGTAGCTTGTTGAGTCAGGATGTACTCGAACCAGGGAGCCCACTTCCTCGACCCGAGCTGAGCCATCTTCGAAGAGTTGTCGACCATAAAGGCAACGCCGTGGGCATGCATGAAGGGGTTCAAGGAATCGACTGATTCTATGACGCTCTCTCATTGATGATCTCAGAGTAGGACTGCCCTTTCTTCCTCGTGATTTAAATCTGAGCATACATCACACCTCACAAGAGTAGGACACCATGAAGGATCTTCTGTTTCATTGCTATGCTTTATGGCTGTACAGCTGTGCTAGTAAGGCATACAAATTGACATGAAGATTACCAAGCCAACCAAATCGAGACTGAAGATATTGAAAGAGATCTCACCTGAGCCATCATCAATGCAACAAAGACACCAGCAGTGAAAAGGATACAACGGGCCAAGATCGCTGGCTGGTCTTGCTGCGCGCACGCTGTCACTCTCACCCACTTTCCACATGTGGGTCTAGTCTATTTTGCCTGTCGGGAACGCAGGTAGACGGGAACGCAGGTAGACCTTCTTTTTCCTGTAGAAAAAGGATAAGAAAATCTTAATTGGGAAAAGGGATGAGCATCCACTTTACACTTTTGTTCTATCATATCGAGAGTCGAAATTAATCAGAAAAAAAAAATACTTAAAAGGGCCATCAGCAAGTACGATGCTGCGAATCTCACTACCATTGACGACATCTTCATAGCACTCATACAAGATGTCCACGCAAGGATAGTATGCTGCACTGTATGCCGTCTTGTATTCTTTTTTTCCTTTGTCCCAGTGAATGGTAAACAGCCAACATGCCCTGTTGAGAAAATGACCAGGAAACAGAATTAGACACATTGATCGAGTAACTGGCCAATTACACCTCTACAACAATGGTAACAGTGGCATCCAAGAGTAAGGGAATATAGGAAGGAGCTGCTATCAATTTTATCACCGAAAAGCAACCTTTGTTGAAATGGTCTTCGAGGTAATGCCAGTAATGCACTCAACGGTGTTTTTGTATGGCAGATCTTCGCTCATTCCATTTTCGGTGTACCTTCTGAACAGGGCTTCCGCAGCTCGATGAAGAGCGCCGAGTAACTTGTCTAAGACCAAGGCAAGTGTCACGGCCCAAAAGTTAGCATGTCCAAGAGGTTTCCATAATCGGCCCGTGACACAAGCACAGATCAAGCATCATTGGCATACTTGCAACATAGAAATCCATAAAACTGATATTCATAATTGTGGATAGACACCCTATGATCGTATTAAGTCTTCATCCCGATTAAGTATGGATGGAGCTAAACTCACCACGCTCTCCAAAGATATCACTTATGTACTGCTGCTCCAAAGTTGTGGCAATTGTAAACGAAGAACCAATTGCAACCGACCAACCAGGGGCATGTTGGAGTTTTGTTTGTTAAAACAAAATGAGTATTTTTTTCTTTGTTCCACATAGAAAAAATGGGAGGAAATTGACCAATTTAAAAATATTGGATTTCCTTTTTGTAGTTAAATGAATGATTGAGTGGGGATAGACTCCACTATACTCACGTGCGGGTGCGCGATTAGCACTCTGCACGCCTACGGTTTAATTAACACTAATCCCATTGTTTTATTTTTATTTTTATGTTATTATTTTTTTAATCCTTTCAAAGGTTGCTTTTTAATTTGAGAATTTTTGGAAATAAAATATAAAATGAAAATTCGAAATTCTATTTAAAAAAAAACTATTATTCTAAATTTTTATTTGTGTTTTTCGATACAACTTTTGGAAAATTACTTATTCAGTTTGCAACTTTTCTTTCTCGAAGGATTGCAATTGTTCAGTTTTCGACTTCTTTCGAATAGTCGCATTTATTTATTCGAACAATTTTTCTAAGGGACGTGTTTGTTCATTTTTTGGCAATTTTTATGAATAGTTGCAAGACTATTTTATATATATACTCGTTATTTTTTGGAAAAACGAGAGTGATCATTTTCATCTTTTTCGACCTTTTTGTCTGAAAAAACTACGGCCATTCTTTCAATTGTTTCTTAGAGAGACTCTAGAGAAATACTAGAATTGCTATCTAGTATTCTCATCCGAGACTTTGTTGTATCCTAGAGGATTGGGTGGGGATAGACCCCACCATACCCGCGTGTGGGTGCGCGAATAATTGTGCGATTAGCACTTTATACACCTGCGGTTTAATTAGCACTAATCCCATTGTTTATTTTTATTTTTATGTTATTAATTTTTTAATCCTTTCAAAGGTTGCTTTTTAATTTGAGAATTTTCGGAAATGAAATATAAAATGAAAATTCGAAATTCTATTTAAAAAAATATTATTCCGAATTTTTATTTGTGTTTTTTTCGATACAACCTTTGGAAAATTACTTATTCGGTTTGCAACTTTTTTTTTCCCGAAGGGTTGCAATTGTTTGGTTTTCGACTTCTTTCGAAGAGTTGCATTTGTTTGTCTGAACAATTTTTCTAAAGGATGTGTTTATTCATTTTTTGGCAATTTTCATGAAGAGTTGCAAGACTGTTATATATATATGAGAGTGATCATTTTCATCTTTTTCGAGCTTTCTATCTGAAAAAACTATGGCAATTCTTTCAATTGTTTCTTAAAGAGACCCTAGAGAAATACTAGAATTGTTATCTAGTATTCTCATCCAAGACTTTGTTGTATCCTCGAGGATTTTTGCAGGTGACCATTAGTAATGTTGTGGAGCAAATAAATCCTTAAAAAAAGTGATATCACGCCTCAAAGTTCGATTTGAGTATTCTGAATATCCATCTTCATTGTTCTACCCAATTCGAAGCTATATTTTCCAAACAGGGCAACATCAGTAGCTCTTCCATCAACATCCTGCATTCAAGAGACATTCAGCACTTCTTAAGAAATTTAAGTGGGTCGGGAAGAGATAGTGCTGTATTTTTGTTTCAGCATGCTCACCTGGCGGACTGCGAAACTGGAGTTGATTCCAGCTACATTTATCTCTTTGCCTTGGACATAGAGTCTCCTTACAGATGGACCCGTTCCCTTAGGGCACACACCAATCACGCTGATGTTCTTTGGGAAGTCAAGTCGCGTGGATTGCAAATGCCCCAAAAGGAACCCGTGGGACAGACCTAGGATGCTGTGTGGCTTCATGTGAGAAAAAACTTCATCATAGTTATCAGCCAGCGGCATTACACGGAATTGGAGATCCATAAAACAGGGGAAAGAATTAAGGATATAAAGTAGCCTAGGACTCTGGAACAGTGGTGGAGACCGAGTGCAGAGTTACAACTCGATTGGCTAGTTTCATCACTATGAAATACACATGTCCAGGTAAACAAATGTTACGAAAGTGCGCAGCATCAGAAATCAGTAGCAACACAAGATCACTTCCTGAAATAGTTTCCCATTGATCACCCAGTGTCCCGTTCTCCTCAGAAAATCCTGCAGCATGAGCTTCAGCAAAAGATCGGGAACCTTTTCTAAGTAAAATCTGCAAAAATGACACGGTGAGGTGAACTTTCCGCTTATCTGAGAGTCCAAACAACCCCAATCAACAACTGTGGGACAGCTATGGGATTGATTGTGACCAACAACCTTTTTAAGTTATTTGCATAACCTAAAGAGGAATATTACCCTAACCACAATATCAGACTTCACTGCAGAGAGGAAATCTCTCAGATTTTGGGCTTGAGCAGGACCCTAGAAAAGTACCCTCGTTAACGGATAGTAAAATCAAAAACAAGTATGCATAGAATGTGAAGATGTCAAGACCAAACTCAATGAAATGATTGGAAGTCGGAAAACCATTTTGTACATGTTATTTACCATGCTTCTAATGGAAAAAGTATGGATTTCACATCCTCCGTAGAGACTCTAATAACTCCCAAGATTACATCGTCCCTTGGCTGTGTCTCTCTTTCCAGTTATGCAACAACTCGGCATAGCAACCACATCACACTGATTATATCGTCAACAAGTATGCTGTAGCTCTATTAAGAGATAGCAGAACAGCCAACAGAAAAGCCACTATCCAAATGTCTAACGTACCATCATTCTCACATTAAACCGAGCTACCTTTTCAAGGTTATCTTTTCTAACGAAGGAAATTCAGAAACCAAGGATTATAGAAGCTCCTCCCAGTTGACTGTTCGGAGTATGAAACCAAGCTTCTCCTCTGTTACCACATAGAAACTTCACAGAAAAAAGAACTACTTGGACCTCTAAAAGCCGAAGGCCACATATTGTCCCAAAAGAAGCAAGACAAGGGAAATTGCTGAAATCAGGTAAGAATATCCATTAAAGCTAGGGGTGTCAATGGTTAGGTTTGGTACGGTTTTTTTGAAAAACCAAACTGAATCGAACCATTAGGAAAAACTTTCAAACCAAACCGAATGAAACCCGAATCAAATATGAGCCGAATTGAAATTTTGGTTCAATTCAATTCGGTTTGGTTTTCTGGTTTTTGGTTTTTCGCTTTTAGTTATCAGTTTTTGCATTTGTTTTTTTTTTTTTCCATTTTTTTTCTATTGTATATATTTTTTGTTTCCAAGAAATAAGCTCTTATCAGTTTGGTTCAGTTTGGTTAACTGATAAAAATCGAACCGATAAAAAAAACTTCGGTTTTTTATGAGAACCAAATCGAATGAAAACCGAACCCAAAAAAACCGAATTTTTCGGTTCGGTTTAATTCAGTTCGATTTTCGGTTCGGTTTTTGACACCCCTAATTAAAGCTGCTAAAACCGACAAACAAAAGTCAGAAACGAAAGGAAAGAGCTGAGAGATGGTGACTGAGAACCCCGACCAATAACACCAATCTGCTTAATTCCCTTGAACGCCTTGGGCAGCAGCGGGAACAAGTCCCTCCCTCCTCTCACAATGTACTGCAACAGGTGAGGCATAGAACAAATCAATCGATATTTCGACAAAATCAAGAGCAGCAAACTTTCATCCTTTCCATCATACACCCAGAAAGAACCATAACTGGTTTCTTAGAAATGCAGATGGTACGTATGCATGACGAAAGAATCAACTTCTCCCGGGATATATTCAGAACATGAACAGATACAAACACGTCGAGGACTAAAAGAGGCACATTTTTCAAATGATCTTCAACTAAAACTTCATGCACGACAGGCTCAAACGTCGCTGAGAAGAAAGTCATCCGATGCTCATCTTATCTACGTAAAATACGTAACGATCAGAACAGCAACATTACCTCGTCGTGACCAGCAAGCGTGACCTTCTCCTTCTTGAACCCCGAGGTCTCGAAATCCAACGTCGGGAACGGCTTGATGGCTGGCACGGACACCATGCAAGCTCCCAGAGCCGAGCTGCCGGCGCCATCTCCTCCGAGGCTGGTAGCCCTCAGAGCCTTGGACGAGCTCGAGGACGAGGAGAGGAACCCCATGCTGAAGCCAGCCGGGGAGGACTTGGCGAGGGTCTTAAGTGATTTCGAGGAGGCCGTGGTGAAGAGAGATAGCAACATGGAGGCTGCTGCTGCCATTGTCGCAGGAATCGAGAGGGAGAGACTTGTCACAGGCGGTTGATGATACAAATGAGGTGGAGAAGACATATCCATAAGTGCTTGTTAGATTATAAATGTAATTTCTGTTCGATTTAACAGCGGAGATTTCATCTTTTCATTTGTCAATTACTCTCATTTATCATAAAATATCTAGAATAGAGCAAATTTTAATATATAGTCTGCTCATCATTTCATCTACGAACTACTCTCATTTTATTATTGAAATGTTTCAGAATAGAGCAGATTTAAAATACCATCCGTTCCCAGAATATTTTAGAGAACACTAGACAGACTCGAATTCACGATCCTTCATGCTAGAATATCTCTGGTTCTCCTCCAGCTAATTGAGGGACACCCTCGTCACATCTCTGGTATTGAATTGCTTCTTGAACCACCAAAAAGGTTCCTAACTCATTTCACTCCATGGAAGATCCTTTTATTGGATAAGTATTCTTGCTTCCATGCGTAATACCTCTTTCGTATGACTCAATCCGCCATGATGAAATCAACGTCACAATTGTATGAGGTTTTTGCCTCAAGATGTGCCTATTGTGACTCTCCTTGATTTGGTCTTTTTTATCTACATAAAAAGGTTTAAGCATACTCATATGGAAGACAAGATGTCCCTATAGTTTTGCCAGGAGTGCTAGCTTGTGTGCCACCTTCTAAACTCGTTGTAACACTTGAAATGGCCTTCCATAGTGAATGATCACCACTTGGTGCACATCATAGTATCGAAGAACTCCAATATCGGGTCCCCATGTGGTATTCTTCATGCTTTCACTTCTTATCAGCTCATTTCTGTGTGCGCTTCGAGGCCTTATATAGATGACTCCGCACGAAGTCCGCTTCTTCCTGTCACTCCTTAGCGAACTTACAAATGGATGGGCTACTCCCTCAATATGCCATTGCAACCGTACTTGAAGTGTGCAATTGCTACCCCATCACAATCTTAAATGGACTCTAGTTCGTGGACTCACTCCATTGCAGGTTGTAGGAGAATCGGCTATGTCAATTAGTTTTGTCCAATTCACTTATGTTGTGTGCATATAGATATCAAATTTTTTTTTTTTTGATCGGTTGCTCAAGACTCATAATTTCTTAATCGATTATTTGAGTACCATAATTTTGAGGAAATAAACATTTCACCACAAGCATCATGAATTTTAATGTCATATATGATTTACCAGCAATAAGCACCAACGTCACTTAAGTAAACGTTTTACAAGAGTCATGTGGCGCTCAAGTGTTCGATTAAAAATTTATTGCACCAACAAATGCTACATAAAAAGTTCCAGTAATTGTGACTGTCATTCTTCACATCCACTCTTTAAGTATGAGATACCAGCTTCATATTAAGGCATGGCCGAACAACTTTTTAAGTTCTTCAACCGCTTCACTCTCTTTCTCGTGATCTTTCTTACAGAAACTAACTTAAGGATCAAAAGTTCCTCTTAAGAAAAGCCCTAGAGGGCTTCCTCTCTTTTGTTATAGGTTTTATATTTTTGACATAGATGTAGATATAAAATTGGCATTAGGCCTTATCATTTGTCCTAGCCTATAGTAATGTCCAATAAAATATGTATAAAATAATTGAATTTTTTGAGCAAATCGAAGTATGAAGTTCTGTATCTCAATAATAGATTTTTCAGGCAGATCAATTGTATTATGTTGTACAAACATTCACCAATCAACAACAATATAATTACCGAATTACTTGTTAGGATTTTTTTTGTTTGATTCAAATTATTTTGGCGACACTAAAGGTGACGCATCAACCAGGTATGTGATGTATGGTTAGATTTCTTGTTGTTGGAGACAAGACATTTCTCCATTGGATGTATGTGGAGAAACTCTTTTCCAAATTAACACAATTTAATATTAAAATTAATTAAGTAAATATTTCAATTATATTTATGAATTGTGCAATCGATAATTTGAAATTTGAAATGATTCTTATGGATGATTTTTATTAAACTTCTAAGGATATATTTATTAGTAAGATCCAACTTACAAAGTAAATAAATAAATAAAAGGGAAAAGAAAAGGCTAGAGGAGCACGTTGTCATTGAATGTGATGCAGCGGGAGCCTTTTACTTTTGTAATAGCTCAACCAATTAAAAACGGGGACCATGTCCACGAAAAGCATGAATGCTACCGTTCAAATTTTTTTACGAAAAGTAAATAATTTAAATAAATATTTTTTTCAAAAATAATCACTTATATCTTTTATAAAAATGAATGAATGAAAAAAATATTTATCGTGCTTGAAAATATAGTATTGTCAATAATAAAAATATATTTTATCGATTGATTATATTAAGTGATATAAATGATTATTTTACTAAAATATATATTTTCAAATTAATTATTCTTGTTAAACAAGTGGAACTGTCTTAGTTGAATTAAGTCACAAATGGTAGATAACACACTTTGTTGCTAAGGGGCAGACTGATTTCATTAATGTGGATCTTGGTCCACAAGCTGACATTTTTGCTTTTTTCGTCATCGATGAGGACAAAATAAGCTTCAGAGAAAGTGGGCGCAGTAGAGACGTGCGCGACTCGGCGAGGAAAACGCTCATTTTCCTCTTTAATAAGATAAAACTATAGATTCTAGACCTCATAAATTCCTAATCACAGTTGCTAAATCACGATAATGATCGGGAATTTCATTGGTGAAAAATATATCTGAATCGAAAGCCACTCAGTTAAGTGACAATTCTTGTCATATCAACACTAGATCTAATTTTAATTGACTTACTCTATGTGAACGGTCGCTTTCGATCTTGTGATTTTTTTTCTTAAAAAGAAACAAAGTAAGGCTCGATCAAAAAGAGAGGAGGGACCGAGTTGTTAGAATTAAAAGTACAGTGGGAGGTCTTTTAGGAATTCTATACTTTAGAGGACGTAATTCCATGTAATCCTATACTTCATATTATTTGTGTAACCGAGTTATCATGTTTTTTATTTGCACGATATAATCCTTTGACTTTACACATTTCTTCAAGTCATGTTGAAATTGCAAGCTTGATTATGCTAAACAGCAAATGGTGTGCCATCTTCAATATTAAACCAATGGCTACTTTTGGCACTCCTTTGTCATCTTGATTGGTTTTCTCTTAAAGCCAAGAGCTTCTAACCGAGTAATTGTTGCATTTAGCCTTTTGACCGAATATAGTGGTCATATTCAATCGTCATTCTATAACTTATCGAGTTACTCTAAGGCTATGTCACCTCTTGATTATTGTCGATAAGATGGTTGCATCCAAAGCCACTTTGTGCCAAGCTGACCATTCGCACAACTCACATAATATAATATCCCATGATGCCTTTAAAACAAGAATAATGTGAATCGTAAATTGCACACGAGTAAAACTTGCATACATACGGGAAGCCGCAACATGGTAAAGCGTATAGAAAGAAACTCTCAAATATTATTCTTCAAGTTCAATGCAAAAGCTTGTCTTTAACAATGGGAATAAAATCAACATCTAAACCTCAAATGCTTACAAATTCTAAAGAAGTTGTAATTCAAAGGCTACTGTGGAAAAGAAAACAGACCATCCAACAAATCACATCAGGCTCGTATCCAAGAAATTCAGGAGTGACACAGAAATGTCCCAACCTAAAGTGGAAAAAGTGGAGATTATTTGACCGGCGCAGAGGAAAATTTCTTCACGGAGCGGAGCAAAAGGAAAGAGAAGTACCAGACAAAGTTCAAATGGAACGCGGAACGACAAACAGACAGATGGAAAATGTAAAAAGAACGGCGAGACAATAACAAAAGGCAAAAGCAAACGAAGGAAAGGAAAGTGGACCCGAGCGAGGTTTGGTCTGGTTTGGCTCCATTCGGAAGCGAGTGTCTTGGTTGCGACCCCGTGGACCACGTTGTCTGTAATTGCAGCGCTGCAAGTGAGGTGAAGAACTCTCCACAGACAAGCCTCGATCCTTCACATGGCTTGATGAACAACGGTCCAGACTTCGGACCCAAGAGAACTCGTGCCACAGTTGTCGGATTTCTTCCTGGTCCAGCAACCATTTTCGTCTTTGCTCTCTGCCCAGAATCGATTGGAGTGAGTCGAGCTAGAAAGTCTCGATTTTTACGTTTTTCGACCTGATCCATATTCAAGATTTATTAGAGCCATTGCTGGTTCACAGTGGTGGTGATTCTTCTCTCTGTGAGATCCTACTTCCAGCGGGTTCGAGCTCGAGGATGAACGACTCGGATTTCGAGGTCTTGAGCGATGATCCTCGGGTTAACCCTGGGATTAGAGCACTGCAGAGAAATGGGTCGTCGTCTTATTCGTCGTTGGTGCTGGACAGCGAGAGAGGAGAGCTGGTCGAGGCCTCCGTGAGCGCCAAGAGGAAAACGCCGCCTGCCGAGAGGAATGTTGATGCCCTGAAGAATCACAGTGAGGCGGAGAGACGGCGGAGAGCGAGGATCAACGCGCATCTCGACACGCTTCGTGGGCTAGTTCCCGAGGCAAAGAAGGTAAGACATTGTCGCAGTTTCTGTGGTTGTTGGTTTGAGGCGTTACCAGTTTTAGCTGGTCCGATGATGTTGACTGTTTGAATTGCTAAGGGCGACTTGGGGAAATTGTCAGAAGAAAGGGCATGATTTTTTAGGAACATGTCGGTGCTTATAACGTTATTGCTACTGTCTGAAGTTTTCTCAGGATTTTTTTAACAAAATTTTTTAGCGGAGTTTGTGTTACTTGTGCTGTCATGTTTCTTATTTCGTATGATGAGTTCAGCTACCAGAGGAGCCCCATTCGAAAATATTTTTTTTGTCAATTGAATGTTTAAGATATATATGACGAGAAGCAGTCTAAAAGGAGTCCTTTCAATCCGTGTCAACTGGACTTGATATATTGATTGTTGAGAAATGGCTCGGGCGGTGCTCTAATTATCCGTCTTTGACATACTGAGATTCTCCTGAAAATGGACAAACGGCCACATTTCAAAGTAGTCATTTCTGTGGAATGCGATATAGTTATCTGTAAAGTGGTAGTGAAAGAAGTCATTTCAAATGGATTGTCCCTGCCAGCGCAAAATAGAAAGAGTCTGCCCTTCAAAAGTTGTGTCCCCCCAACATCCATTATAAATAGATTTTTGCTCTATTGGCTGGTGAGACAACTGGGGTTTTTCTGTTTCTGAAACTTGAATGTGTGGTGAATCTCTGGTCTTTTTTGTATTCAGGGTGTCGCTTTGTATTTCCAGTGTTGCTGTAACTTAAGATCCATGGGAATGTTAGCTTAATTGCAAATTTGGATGTCACAGATGGACAAAGCAGCGCTGCTTGCTGAGTTTCCTTCCAGTTGATAGTTTGGAGGATAAACCCAAGATTCTCCTCTATCACTATACAGAAATTCCGCACAATAAAGAAATACTTCAAAGACCTCTGAGAGCTGAAGCCCACATAACGCCCCAAAAGAAGTAGACAAGAGAAATTGCCAAAATCATGAAAGAACATCCAATAAAGCAGCTAAACCGACCAAACAAAAGTCAGAAATGAAAGGAAAGAGCCGAGAGATGGTACCTGAGAACCCCAACCAATAACACCAATCTGCTTAATTCCCTTGAACGCATCGGGCAGCAGCGGGAACAAGTCCCTTCCTCCTCTCACAATGTACTGCAACATGGTGAAGAAAAGAACAATCAATCGGTATTTCGACAAAATCAAGAGCAGCAAAGTTTCATCCTTTTCCATCATGCACCCAGAAAGAAGCAAACCCGGTTTCCTTAGAAATGCAAACGGTACGCACGCACAACGGAACAATCAACTTCTACCCAGATGTCCATACATAAACAGATACATTCAGAACAAGAACAGATACAAACACGTCGAGCCAGCGAAACCGGAGCCAAAAAAGACACATTTCTAAAATCATCTTCCCATCATTTCTCTGCTCGACACTCTCCATGTCCCCTAAAACTCTACGCATAACGCACGGTCACTTAAAGGAAAGCCGCACGAAGCTCATCTTTTCTACGTAAATACTTAATGATCGGAACAGCAAACAACACCTCGTCGTGACCGGCGAGCGTGACCTTCTCCTTCTTGAACACCGAGGTCTCGAAATCCAGCGGGATGAGCGGCTTGACGGCCGGCACGGACACCATGCGAGCGCCCAGGGCCGAGCCGCCGGCGCCATTCCCGGGGGCGGGGGCGGCGGCGGCGGCGGCCCTGAGGGCCCGGGAGGAGCCGGAGGACGAGGAGAGGAACCCGAGGCTGAGGCTGAGGCCGGCCGGGGAGGGCTTGGCGAGGGCCTTGAGGGATTTCGAGGAGGCCGCGGCGGAGAGGGACGGGGAGAAGGAGGTCGCCGCCGCCATTGTCGAGAGCTGGAGAGCTTAGGAAAGGAAGCGGGTTGTTTGCGGGGAACGCAGAGAGAGCAGGGGACGAAAGGCTGCTTATTTTCGCAGGCTTTTTATAGTCGAGGGATTTTAGTGGATTCAGGACAACCCCGCCTCCGGATGCGGGTCGGGTGACAAATGACCCGCTCCAGTTTCGCAAGTTCGGGTTCTCTTGAAAGTGGCCAATGGCCAATATTAGGGATGAACGGCTCTCGGTCCAGTTCAATCTCTCTCGAAAAAAAGGGATAGGTTTCCGATTGAAAACTAGACCAATTCTCGGATGGTCCAATGAAATCGGTGGGAGGCCCGATTCGATTCTTAAGTGATCTAATGGAATTTGTCGTATCTTGTATTTTGTGTAGAAAATCTCTAAAACATGATGGGTAGCGGCTAGATGGAGGAGGAGGCTCTCTACATAGGAGGTTTTTCATGATTTTGAGTAGAGAGAAAGTGTGCTTTTAGGAATGTTAGATGTAGAGAGAAAGAGTGTGCTCTTTTTTTTTTTTTTTTTTTTGAACGAGAAGTACGATATACGATTAAACACTTAGCCACTGTTTAGGTGAGTTACGTCAAGAGCATCATAGCATAATAGATCTAGAAAAGCAGGCGGGGGTTGGGATAACCAATTAGGGGGGAGAAAATTAGACCGGCAGACCTTTGCAAGCCAATCAGCAGGCCGGTTAGTTGCTCGATCACAATGGGCCAGAGAGAGGTCTCGGAATTTCTGCAATTTTGTTTGGGCCCAGTCCAATAGAGGCTGAAGTCTCCAGTTCACAACCGTCGAAGTGGTAAGAGCTTGCACGAGTGAGGAGCGATCGAGTGTACTTCCGAGAGAGAGTTCCGCACGGGATGCCCGGCGGATCTAGGGTTTCAAGCGGGGCCAAAGTTTACGCACCTTCGCCGGTGCGCCTCCACCACTCTCGCAAAACCGTCCACCAAGCATCCTCGAGAGTCCCTGCAGATGCACGCCACAACTACTCTGTTTTGTGGTAGTCCTCTGGTCCCTGTTTCCACAGCGTGGGGCTCGGCAAAAGAGGCGTCGAAGTTTACCTTCAGCTGATGAGGAAGCGGTGGTAACCAGCGGTCAGATCTTACGGTAGGCCTCCTTACTTTTTGCTGTTGGTGGGTTAAGGAGTTGACTGTTGCATGAAGGGTTTGCGCCTGAAGCACGACCTATTGTGGATGCAGGGGACGCCGCTCGATAGGGGTGAGCAGCAGTCTAGGGTTGACCCTGGACCGACCCTGGACCGGCCCAACCCTGCCGGTCCTGGTCCGGTTCCCAAGGGGATTGGGTCGGTCCTTGGTCCTAAAATTCCATGACCAACACTGTGCGGATTGGTCCTCGGTCTTAAGAGTTTTAGGTCGGTCCAATCCTAAACCAACCATGTATATTATATTATATTATATTATATTATATTATATTATATTATATTATATTATTTATAATTTTTTTATATATTCAAACCTAAGTAAAATGTATGTTATATTATATTATATTAGGATGTTCTATCAATAGCACTAATAGTAATTTCAATTTAAAACTTTTGTTGAGTATCAATTATGTGTCGTTTGTTTTGTTTTTAGGTTTTTAGAAGTTCAAGTGAATTAACAAGATGTGAAGTTATATATTCATGGTTTATATTAAGTATTTTTAAAATTTTTATAATTTAATTGTATTTTACTAATGAATTTCAGCTGTACTTTACTTTTCAATTTGTATCAAATGGTAGAAGTTTTTGAAGAATAGAGTAGTACTGCAATTACTACGGTGATTTGCTAGTCAAGTGGTGTGAAGCTCATTTTTTGATTGAGTGGACTTTACATGATCAAACGCAGTAAAACACTATTGCATATGATGTTATGAATATTAAAGATAGATGATCATAAGAACTTTCCATGTTGTCTCATATCTCGATGAGTGGTTAGCAGGTATGAAATTTATATTATTGTGTCATCTTAAATTTGCTAAATATGTATTGTTATTTATAGTTTAGTTGCACAATGCCGCATTGTCAATGGATGTGTAATTTGAATTTGTAGGTTTTTTTTTTTAGGGAGTATAAAAAATAAGACGAAAAAAAATTATCGATCGATCCCGGGTTGACCTTGGAACCGGACCAAACCCATTGGGTTGGTCCGGTCCTTGGTCCCATGCTCAATAGGGTCGGTCCTCGATCCTAAAAATTGAGGACCAACACTGTACGGGTTGGTCCTAGGGTTAGGGGGTGGCCCGGACCAACCCGGACCATGCTCACTTCTACCACTCGAACAGGAACAGGTTGCGCCCCTTCCAGATGCTCCAAAGGACAGCTACTACCAGTTCAAACTTCTTTGCGAGATGAGGGTTGCTGTTACAATTTACCAGCCAATCATCGAGTCGAGATAACCCATACCTTGAGATCTTGATCTGCAGAGGTTCGGCACTCCAGATCTGGTTTGTCCATGGGCAAAGTAGGAGGAGGTGTTCAATAGTTTCAGCCTCCTTTCTGCAGAGAGGGCAAATGGGATCTGGTACAATCTTTCTTCGATATAGATTTTCCTGAGTAGGTAGAGCATTATGGGTGGCTTGCCGGAGAAAAAACCTGATTTTTGGAAGAGTTTACTTGCCATATCAGTTTCCATAAATCTGGATTTATGTGGTGCGATGTGGTTGCTAATTGGTCTTTGTTTACTGGATGTTCTCTGACCGTGTGATAGCCGCTCTTCACTGAGTAGATACCGGATTTGTTATGTATCCAAACTAGTTTATCTGTATCATGTAGTCCTCCAATAGGTGTAGCAAGTATTTCTTTGGCAATTCTGTCATCGAACAGCGATTCGACTAGCTGGGTGTTCCATGTACTGTTTTCAGGTTCAATTAGATCTGCCACATGTTCCGGTTCGTTTCTTGTTGCCGGGCCTCCAATTAGGCCGCTTGGTATCCATTTGTCCATTCTGATTGACAGGTTTCTACCATTCCCCACTGAGTACATGATGTGTGGCCTAATAGAGTCCCTACCCCGAATTATGCCTCTGCCAACACCATGAGGGTCGGGATCCATGACCAGCTTTCCAGAAATCTTCATGAGGATAATATAGGCCCTGCATCACTTTGCTCAATAAGGATTGAGTGTTTTGTGAGATGCGCCACGCTTGTTTGCCCAGCATGGCTGTATTGAAAGAAATTAGGTCTTTAAAACCTAATCCACCCTCTTTCTTTGTGGTTTTCAAAGTTTGAAAGAGTGTGCTCTTAAGAAGTTACATGTTTTGCCTTTTCTGTGTAATGAAATATGGGAGGAAGGGGTAATTTTGGGATTGTACCGTATGAATGTTGGTGTTGAGAATGATGGAAGACGGAGAGGAAACGATAGGTTACGCCATGGAAGGAAAGCAAGGGCAAGAGGGCAAATACATGGAAAAAGGACAGTCGGTTGGGTTCGGTCTCCACGGTTCATGGCCCGAATATTTCCCGTTGCTCACTCTTAAACAGCATTTAGCAATAACATATTCAATTTCAATGACAAGCTTATTAAACATCTACCCAATAATGGATATGCAATGTGATTTCGAATAAGCGTGACCAACTGTGCAATTTTTAGATTGGTACGGCAGGATATTTTCACTCCAATTTGTTGTGTAGGATCGAGGCACAAAAATTACATAGCGTGTAAAATAAAGACGCAAACTTAAAGAGCCGCCAAGTCAAGCGGAGTCGACTTCTTGTTTTTGTTCTCATTTGAAGTATAGTGCTACAGCTCTACTTGGGCGACGCATTCGGCACACTTAAGGAGCCACCAACCATAAAAAAATCGTCAATAAAAGAAAGAAACGTGAGAAGCAAAACATAGAATTATATTGCTTTCGTCGATCACTTTGTTTACCCCTTTGCTAATAGGAGGATAGGGAAAATCGATGAAGCTAAATGGTAATGTGGAGTTTATAATGCATAACTCTCATTAAGTTGATCTTTATTAGTATCCTTTTCTACAATAAAGAATATTAATATGATAAAAAAAATCCTATTGTGCGAAAAATTGATCTAATTTCAATCCAATTCGAAGCAAGCATTGGATCCATCACATTCAAGTCGGACCTTTCCTTATAAGTTCCCGGGTGGGTACCAACCCGTCTCGAGCTTAGACTCAAGTCACGTGCTCAATGAAAAAAATAGAAAAAAATAATAAGAGGAAAAGTATCTCACGGGTGTGTGCAACGGCGTGCGTGCGTGGGACACGAGTTTTGAAAATTATGAGGATGGTGAGGGTGGTGAAGATGCCCTCGCGTTTTTCGAGCTTTTAAAAAAAAAAAAATCTTTATTGATTTTTTTTTTTTTTTTGGCAGAAGCGTAGTCGTTTCCGAGGCTTTAAAGGCCAGAAATCGGATCTTCCGTCGATAGAGTAGGTGAAAACTTGCCATAAAAAGCAGTGTGTTATCTACGGCCAACATGTCCCGTTTTCTAGGTCTTTCGCCTTCGGATTGAAACGATAGAAATTCCATAAATCTCGTGTCACGTTCACTCATGACTTTTTCATCAATGAATTTTCTCTTTTTGTGTCAAATTCAATCGATCAATTACAAACTGTAGATTTTTCAATCCATTATTTGTATGCTATAGTTTTGAAAAGAAAACATTTCATCATATATGCTATAAATTTTAGTCACGCGGCTCTCATTTTCCCCACCCACCATGTACCAAATTACTGATTTTTTGTTAAGGCATGGCTTAACAATATATGAGTACTTCAACCACTCCACTTTCTTTCTCTTTTTATCTTCCCCACAAAAGTTAACACGAGTAAAGAAGCTTCCTCCTAAGAAAAACCCTAGACGGCTCTCTCTATCTCTCGTGCACGGATCCACAGCCATCGGAGGAGCTTGACATCGGAGGAGTCCGGCCTGTACATCATTAGCATCTATAAGGATCCATGCCCTATTCTATGGCATTTGAGATATAGAACATAGAAGATACTCAAATGAGTTACTTTAGTACTTAAATATAAGTGATTTTTTTTTAAAGTGTGTATTACCCGGAAAGGAAGGCTGAACATTTGAATTGCTAAAGTCAATTAAAAAAAATGTGTAACTAATCAGGGAAGCTGTGTATTTTTGCCAACTAAAGAAAAGGAGACTCCTAAAATAGTCGAGTCGAAAATGAGCTACCTAGGGTTCTTATTATTTTACATTGATATCGGTATTGAAATGGGCATTAGGCCGTATTATTTGTCATAGCTTATAGCGTTTGTCCAATAAAATAAGTACAAAACGTATCGAATTTGTACAAGCTATATAACTCAATACTAGATGTCTGGAGTGGACCCAAGTATTATGTTCAACAACAACATGATTACCTAACTACTTGTTAGGGTTTCTTTTTCCTTTGATTAATATTCTTTTGACGGCACTAAATTAGCACAAATCAATATCAAACAGATTAAGGAGATATTAAGTAAATGACTAATTAGATAAATACGACAATTACTCTCATGAACTTGGGTAATCGATCATATTGAAATCCAGCATCGTTCTTACGAATAATATCTCATTAGTAAGATCCGGATTTTTATAGCCTTTTTATCCTCGAAAAGCTTCTATTGGTAGGCAGGCGCAGGTGAGGTCGTACGAAGTCCGCATCTAGGGGCACAGAGATGTCAACCGGAGGTCTCAGCCAGGTGCAAACTTTGATCGCTCCATGCACCAGATCCGGCAAGAAATTGCTGATGAGGTCGCGGTTGATTGGGGTGCCACTGTCCACAGACAAAGTAGCTTGTTGAGTCAGGATGTACTCGAACCAGGGAGCCCACTTCCTCGACCCGAGCTGAGCCATCTTCGAAGAATTGTCGACCATAAAGGCAATGCCGTGGGCATGCATGAAGGGGTTCAAGGAATCGACTGATTCTATGACGCTCTCTCATTGATGATCTCAGAGTAGGACTGCCCTTTCTTACTCGTGATTTAAATTTGAGCATACATCACACCTCACAAGAGTAGGACACCATGAAGGATCTCCTGTTTCATTGCTATGCTTTATGGCTGTACAACTGTACTAGTAAAGCATACAAATTGACATGAAGATTACCAAGCCAACCAAATCGAGACTCAAGTTATAGAAAGAGATCTCACCTGGGCCATCATCAATGCAACAAAGACACCAGCAGTGAAAAGGATACAACGGGCCAAGTTCCCTGGCTGGTCTTGCTGCGCGAACACTGTCGTAGGGGTGAGCATGGTCCGGGTTAGTCCAGGCCACCCCCTAACCCTAGGACCGACCCTACAGTGTCGGTCCTCAATTTTTAGGACCGAGGACCGACCCTATTGAGCCTAGGACCAAGGATCGGACCGACCCAATGGGTTCGGTCCGGTTCCAGGGTCAACCCGGGACCGATCAATAATTTTTTTCGTCTTATTTTTTATACTGCCTAAAAAAGCAAACTTACAAATTTAAATTACACATCAATCGATAATGCGGTATTGTGCAACTAAACTATAAATACCAATACATATTTAGCAAATTTAAGATGACACAATAATAGAAATTCTGTACCTGCTAACCGCTCATCGAGATATGAGACAAGATGGAAAGTTCTTGTAATCATCTATCTTTAATATTCATAACACCATATGCAAAAGCATTTTCCTGCATTTAATCATATAGAGTTCACTCACCAAAAAAATAAGCTTCACACTACTTGACTAGCATTTGATTATGTAGAGTCCACTCAACCAAAAAATGAGCTTCACACCACTTGACTAGCAAATCACTGTAGCAACTGCAGTACTACTCTACTCTTTAAAAACTTCTACTATTTGACACAAATTGAAAAGCAAAGTACAGCTGAAATTCATTAGTAAAATACAATTAAACTATAAAACGTTCACCACGAATATATAACTTTATATCTTGTTAATTTACTTGAACTTCTAAACACTTGAAAACAAAACAAACGACACGTAATTAATACTTACCAAAAGTTTTAAATTGCAATTACTATTAGTGTTATTGATAGAATGTCTCAATATAATATAATATAACGGATATTTTATAAATAATATAATATAATATAATATAATATAATATATAGGGTTGGTCGGGGTTGGGTGACCCAAAACTCTTAGGGCCGTGACCAACCCATGCGATGTTAGTCCTGGAATTCAGACCAAGGACCGATCCAGTCCCCTTGAGAACTGGACCAGGACCGGCAGGGTTGGGCTGGTCCAGGGTCAATCCAGGGTCGACCCTAGACTGCTGCTCACCCTTAACTCTCACCCGCTTTCCACATGTGGGTCTAGTGTATCTTGTTTGTCTGGAACGCAGGTAGACCTTCTTTTTCCTGTAGAAAAAGGATAAGAAAATCTTAATTGGGAAAAGGGATGAGCATCTGCTTTACACTTTTGTTCTATCATACACTTTTGTTCTATCATATCGAGAGTCGAAATTAATAAAAAAAATAAGAAATACTTAAAAGGGCCATCAACAAGTACGATGCTGCGAATCTCACTACCACTGACGACATCTTCATAGCACTCATCCAAGATGTCCAGGCAAGGATAGTATGCTGCACTGTATGCCGTCTTGAATTCTTTTTTTCCTTTGTCCCAGTGAATGGTAAACAGCCAACATGCCCTGTTGAGAAAATGACCAGGAAACAGAATTAGACACATTGATCAAGTAACTGGCCATTTACACCTCTACAACAATGGTAACAGTGGCATCCAAGAGTAAGGGAATATAGGAAGGAGCAGCTATCAATTTTATCACCAAAAAGCAACCTTTGTTGAAATGGTCTTCGAAATGATGCCAGTAATGCACTCAACGGTATTTTTGTATGCTAGACTTCGTTTTCGGTGTACCTTCTGAACAGGGCTTCCACAGCTCCATGAAGAGCGCCAAGTAAATTGCCTAAGACCAGCGCAAGCACAGATCAAGCATCCGTGGCATACTTGCAACATAGAAATCCATAAAACTGATATTCATAATTGCGGATAGACACCCTATGATCATATTAAGGCTTCATCCCGATTAAGTATGGATGGAGCTAAACTCACCATGCTCTCCAAAGATATCACTTATGTACTGCTGCTCCAAAGTTGTGGTAATTGTAAACAAAGAACCAATTGCAACCGACCAACCAAGGGCAACATCAGTAGCTCTGCCATCAACATCCTGCATTCAAGAAACATTCAGCACCTCTTAAGAAATTTAAGTCTCCCATTTCGTTTAAGTGGGTTGGGAAGAGACAGCACTATATTTTTGTTTCAGCATGCTCACCTGGTGGACTGCAAAACTGGAGTTGATTCCAGCAACATTTATCTCTTTGCCAGGGACATGAGTCTCCTTGCAGATGGACCCGTTCCCTTGGGGCACACACCAATCACGCTGATGTTCTTTGGGAAGTCAAGTCGCGTGGATTGCAAATGCCCCAAAAGGAACCCGTGGGACAGACCTAGGATGCTGTGTGGCTTCATTTGAGAAAACACTTTATCATAGTTATCAGCCTGCGGCATTACACGGAATTGGAGATCCATAAAACAGGGGAAAGAACTAAGGAAATAAAGTAGTCTAGGACTCTGGAACAGTGGTGGAGACCAAGTGCAGAGTTACAGCTCCATTGGCTAGTTTCATCACTTTGAAATACACATGTCCAGGTAAACAAATGTTACAGAAGTGCGCAGCATCAGAAATCAGTAGCAACACAAGATCACTTCCTGAAATAGTTTCCCATTGACCACCCAGTGTCCCGTTCTCCTCAGAAAATCGTGCAGCATGAGCTTCAGCAAAAGATCGGGAACCTTTTCTGAGTCCAATCTGTAAAAATGATATGGTGAGGTGAACTTTCCGCTTATCATGAGAGTCCAAACAACCCCAATCAACAACTGTGGCACAGCTAAGGGATTGTTTGTGACCAACAACCTTTTTAAGTTATTTGCATAACCTAAAGAGGAATATTACTCTGACCACAATATCAGACTTCACCTCAGCCAGAGAACCTCTCAGTTTTTGGGCTTGAGCAGGACCCTAGAAAAGTACCTTCGTTAACGGATAGTAAAATCAAAAACAAGTATGGATAGAATGTGAAGATGTCACAACCAAACTCAATGAAATGATTGGAAGTTGGAAAACCATTTTGTACATGTCATTCACCATGCTTCTACTGGAAAAAGTATGGATTTCACAACCTCCGTAGAGACTCTAATAACTCCCAAGATGACATAGTCCCTTGGCTGTGTCTCTCTTTCCAGTTACACAATAACTCGGCTTAGCAACCACATCACGCTGATTATATCGTCAACAAGTATGCTGTAGCTCTATTAAGAGATAGCAGAACAGCCAACAGAAAAGCCACTATTCAAATGTCTGATGTACTATCATTCTCACATTAAGCCGAGCCACCTTTCCAAGGTTATCTTTTCTAACGAAGGAAATTCAGAAACCAAGGATTATAGAGAAGCACCTCCCAGTTGATTGTTCGGAGTATAAAACCAAGCTTCTCCTCTGTTACCACACAGAAAATTCACAGAAAAAAGAACTACTTGGACCTCTAAAAGCCGAAGGCCACATAATGTCCCAAAAGAAGCAAGACAAGGGAAATTGCCGAAATCAGGTAAGAATATCCATTAAAGCTGCTAAACCGACA
Organism: Eucalyptus shirleyi; assembly: GCA_017140165.1. Taxonomy (NCBI): domain Eukaryota; kingdom Viridiplantae; phylum Streptophyta; class Magnoliopsida; order Myrtales; family Myrtaceae; genus Eucalyptus; species Eucalyptus shirleyi. The sequence goes on along the minus strand of CM029456.1, from coordinate 16,517,334 downwards.
AACAAAAGTCAGAAACGAAAGGAAAGAGCTGAGAGATGCTGACTGAGAACCCCAACCAATAACACCAATCTGCTTAATTCCCTTGAACGCCTTGGGCAGCAGCGGGAACAAGTCCCTCCCTCCTCTCACAATGTACTGCAACAGGTGAAGCATAGAACAAATCAATCGATATTTCGACAAAATCAAAAGCAGCAAACTTTCATCCTTTCCATCATACACCCAGAAAGAAGCAGAACCGGTTTCTTAGAAATGCAGATGGTCCGCATGCACGACGAAAGAATCAACTTCTACCGGGATATATTCAAAACCCGAACGGATACAAACACGTCGAGGACTAAAAGAGGCACATTTTTCAAATGGTCTTCACCTAAAACTTCATGCACGACAGGCTCAAACGTCGCTGAGAAGAAATTCATACGACGCTCATCTTATCTACGTAAAATACGTAACGATCAGAGCAGAAACATTAGCTCGTCGTGACCAGCAAGCGTGACCTTCTCCTTCTTGAACACCGAGGTCTCGAAATGCAACGTCGGGAACGGCTTGATGGCCGGCACGGACACCATGCAAGCTCCCAGAGCCGAGCCACCAGCGCCATCTCCGCCGAGGCTGGTAGCCCTCAGAGCCTTGAACGAGCTCGAGGACGAGGAGAGGAACCCCATGCTGAAGCCAGCCGGGGAGGACTTGGCGAGGGTCTTAAGTGATTTCGAGGAGGCCGTGGCGAAGAGAGATAGCAAGATGGAGGCTGCCGCTGCCATTGTCGCAGGAATCGAGAGGGAGAGACCTGTCACAGGCGGTTTGATTTAGATTTTTTTTTTTTTTTACCGGTGAGATGATACAAATGAGGAGGTGGAGGAGTCATATCCATAAATACTCGTTAGGTTATAAATGTAATCTCTGTTTGATCACAATGGAGATTTCATCTTTTATCTGTCAATTACTCTCATTTATTATAAAATATTTTAGAATAGAGCAGATTTTGATATACGGTCTACTAATCATTTCATCTACCAACTACTCTAATTTAGTACTGAACTATTTCAGAATAGAGCATATATAAAATACCATCCGCTCCTAGAATATTTTAGAGAACACAAGACAAACTCAAATTCACGGTCCTTCATGCTAGAATATCTCCAATTCTCCTCCAGCTAATTAAGGGACACCCTCGTCGCATCTTTGATATCAAATTGCTTCTTGAACCACCAAAAAGCTTCCACAGGTTCCTAACTTGTTTCACTCCTAAGAAGACCCTTTCATTGGATCAAGTATTCTCACTTCGACGGATAATACCTCTTTCATATGACTCAATCCACCATGATGAAATCAATGTCATGATCATATGAGGTTTCTGCCTCAAGATGTGCCCATTGTGACTCTCCTTGATTTGGTCTTTTTTATCTACATAAAAAGGTTTAAGCATACTCATATGGAAGACCGGATGTCCCTATAGTTTTGCCTAGAGAGCTAACTTGTGTGCCACCTTCTCAACTCATTGTAACACTTGAAATGGCCTTCCATAGCGAATGATCACCACTTGATGCACATCATAGTATCGAAGAACTTGGCCAATATCGGGTCCCAAGTAGTATTCTTCCTGCTTTCACTTCTTATCGGCCCATTTTTGAGTGCGCTTCGAGGCCTTATGTAGATGACTCCACACGAAGTTTGCTTCTTCCTCCCGCTCCTTAGCGAACTTGCAAATAGATGGGCTACTCCCTCAATATGCCATTGGAACCATACTTGGAGTGTGCGATTGCTAACCCATCACAATCTTAAACGAACTTTGGTTTGTGGACTCGCTCCATTGCAAGTTGTAGGAGAACCGGCTACGTCAATTAGCTTTGCCCAATTCGCTTATGTTGTGCTCATATAGATATCATAATTTTTTTGATCGGTTGCTCGAGACTCATAATTTCTTAATCGATTATTTGAGTACCATAATTTTGAGGAATAAAACATTTCACCACAAGCGTCATGAATTTTAATGTCATGTATGATTTGCTAGCAATAAACACCAACGTCACTTAAGTAAACGTTTTACAAGAGTTGTGGCACTCAAGTGTTCAATTAAAAATTTATTGCACCAACAAGTGCTACATAAAAGTTACAGTAATTGGACTATCATTTTTCACATCCACTCTCTAAGTATGAGATACCAGCTTCATATTAAGGCATGACCGAACAACTTTTTGAGTTCTTCAATCGCTTCACTCTCTCTCTCTCTCTCGTAATCTTTCTTACAAAAACTAACTAAAGGATCGAAAGTTCCTCTTAAGAAAAGCCCTAGAGGGCTTCCTCTCTCTTTTATTATAGGTTTTATATTTTTCACATAGATGTAGATATAAGATTGGCGTTAGACCGTATCATTTGTCCTAGCCTACAGTAATGTCCAATAAAATATGTGTAAAATAAATGAAATTTTCGAGCAAATTGAAGTATGAAGTTCTATATCTCAGTAATAGATTTTTCAAGTAGATCAATTGTATAATGTTGTACAAACATTCACCAATCAACAACATTATAATTACCAAATTACTTGTTAGGATTTTTTTGTTTGGTTAATATTATTCCGGCGACACTAAAGGTGACGCATCAACTAGGAATGTGATGTATGATTAGTTTTCTTGTTGTTGGAGACAAGACATTTCTCCATTGGATGTATGTGGAAAAGAGTTTTTCTAAATTAACACAATTTAATATTAAAATTTATTAAGTAAATATTTCAATTATAATTATGAATTGTGCAATCGATATTTTGAAATTTGAAATGATTCTTATGGATAATATTTAATAAACTTCTAAGGATATATTTGTTAGTAAGATCCAATTTACAAAGTAAATAAACAAATAAATGGGAAAAGAAAAGGCTAGAGGAGCAACGTTGTCATTGAATGCGATGCAGAGGGAGCCTTTTACTTTTTTTTTTGGTAAAGAGAGGGAGCCTTTTACTTTTGTAATAGCTCAACCAATTAAAAACGGGGACCATGTCCACGAAAAGCATGAACACTACTGTGTCAATTTATTTTACGAAATGTAAATAATTTTAAAAATATTTCTTTAAAATAATTATTGATATATTTTATGAAAATGAATGATCGAAAAAAATATTTATCGTGCCTACAAATATATTATTATCGGTAACAAAAATATTTTTTATTGATCGATTATAAGCGATATAAATAATAATTTTATTGAAAAATATTCTTTATATTATTTATTTTTATGAAACAAATGGAACCGTCTTAGTTGAATGAACTCACAAATGGAAATGGTATACAACACACTTTGGTGCTGAGGGGCAGACTGATTTCATTAATGTGGATCTTGGTCCACGAGCTGACATTTTTGCTTTTTTCATCATCGATGAGGACAAAATAAGCTTCAGAGAAAGTGGGCGCAGTAGAGACGTGCGTGACTCGGGGAGGAAAACGCTCATTTTTCTCGTTATTAAGATAAAACTATAGATTCTAGACCTCATAAATTCCTAATCACAGATGCTAAATCATGATAATGATCGGGAATTTCATTGGTGAAAAAGATATCTGAACGATTGCATCGTCTTACGCTTCAAAAGCCACTCAATTAAGTGACAATTCATGCTGTATCAACACTAGATCTAATTTTAATTGTCTTACTCTATGCGAACGATGAGCTTTTGATTCTGTGAATTTTTACCCTAAAAAAAAAAAAAAACAAAGTAAGGCTCGATCAAAAAGAGAGAAGGGACCGAGTCGCACACTCATAATTAAAAGGAAAGTGGGAGGTCTTTTAGGAATTTTATACTTTTGAGGATGTAATTCCATATAATCCAATACTTCATATTATGTGTAATTAGGTTATCGCATTTTTAATTTGTAGGATATAATCCTTGACTTTACACATTTCTTCAAGTCATGTCGAAATTGCAAGATTGATTATGCGAAATAGCAAATGATGTGCCATCTTCAATATTAAACCAATGACCACTTTTGGCACTCATTTGTCATCCTAATCGGTTTTCTCTTAAAGCCGAGAGCTTCCAACTGAATAATTGTTACATTCAACCTTTTGACCAAAAATAGTGGTCATATTTAATCGTCATTCTATAACTTGTTGAGTTACTCTAAGGCTATGTCACCTCCTGATCATTGTCGGTGAGATGGTTGCATCCAAAGCCACTTTGTGCCAAGCTGACCATTCGCACAACTCACATAATATAATATCCCATTATGCCTTTAAAACAAGGATAATGCAAATCGTAATTTGCACACGAGCAAAACTTGCATACATATAGGAAGCCGCAACATGCTAAAGCGTATAGAAAGAAACTCTCAAATATTATTCTTCAAATTCAATGCAAAAGCTTGTCTTTAACAATGCGAATAAAATCAACATCTAAACTTCAAATGCTTACGAATTCTAAAGAAGTTGTAATTCAAAGGCTACTGTGGAAAAGAAAACAGACCATCCAACAAATCACATCAGGCTCGTATCCAAGAAATTCAGGAGTGACACAGAAATGTCCCAACCTAAAGTGGAAAAAGTGGAGATTATTTGACCGGCGCAGAGGAAAATTTCGTCACGGAGCGGAGCAAAAGGAAAGAGAAGTACCAGACAAAGTTCAAATGGAACGCAGAACGACAAACAGACAGATGGAAAATGTAAAAAGAACGGTGAGACAATAACAAAAGGCAAAAGCAAACGAAGGAAAGGAAAGTGGACCCGAGCGAGGTTTGGTCTGGTTTGGCTCCATTCGGAAGCCAGTGTCTTGGTTGCGACCCCGTGGACCACGTTGTCTGTAATTGCAGCGCTGCAAGTGAGGTGAAGAACTCTCCACAGACAAGCCTCGATCCTTCACATGGCTTGATGAACAACGGTCCAGACTTCGGACCCAAGAGAACTCGTGCGACAGTTGTCGGATTTCTTCCTGGTCCAGCAACCATTTTCGTCTTTGCTCTCTGCCCAGAATCGATTGGAGTGAGTCGAGCTAGAAAGTCTCGATTTTTACGTTTTTCGACCTGATCCATATTCAAGATTTATTAGAGCCATTGCTGGTTCACAGTGGTGGTGATTCTTCTCTCTGTGAGATCCTACTTCCAGCGGGTTCGAGCTCGAGGATGAACGACTCGGATTTCGAGGTCTTGAGCGATGATCCTCGGGTTAACCCTGGGATTAGAGGACTGCAGAGAAATGGGTCGTCGTCTTATTCGTCGTTGGTGCTGGACAGCGAGAGAGGAGAGCTCGTCGAGGCCTCCGTGAGCGCCAAGAGGAAAACGCCGCCTGCCGAGAGGAATGTTGATGCCCTGAAGAATCACAGTGAGGCGGAGAGACGGCGGAGAGCGAGGATCAACGCGCATCTCGACACGCTTCGTGGGCTAGTTCCCGAGGCAAAGAAGGTAAGACATTGTCGCAGTTTCTGTGGTTGTTGGTTTGAGGCGTTACCAGTTTTAGCTGGTCCGATGATGTTGACTGTTTGAATTGCTAAGGGCGACTTGGGGAAATTGTCAGAAGAAAGGGCATGATTTTTTAGGAACATGTCGGTGCTTATAACGTTATTGCTACTGTCTGAAGTTTTCTCAGGATTTTTTTAACAAAATTTTTGAGCGGAGTTTGTGTTACTTGTGCTGTCATGTTTCTTATTTCGTATGATGAGTTCAGCTACCTGAGGAGCCCCATTCGAAAATATTTTTTTTGTCTATTGAATGTTTAAGATATATATGACGAGAAGCAGTCTAAAAGGAGTCCTTTCAATCCGTGTTAATTGGACTTGATATATTGATTGTTGAGAAATGGCTCGGGCAGTGCTCTAATTATCCGTCTTTGACATACTGAGATTCTCCTGAAAATGGACAAACGGCCACATTTCAAAGTAGTCATTTCTGTGGAATGCGATATAGTTATCTGCAAAGTGGTAGTGAAAGAAGTCATTTCAAATGGATTCTCCCTGCCAGCGCAAAATAGAAAGAGTCTGCCCTTCAAAAGTTGTGTCCCCCCAACATCCATTATAAATAGATTTTTGCTCTATTGGCTGGTGAGACAACTGGGGTTTTTCTGTTTCTGAAACTTGAATGTGTGGTGAATCTCTGGTCTTTTTTGTATTCAGGGTGTCGCTTTGTATTTCCAGTGTTGCTGTAACTTAAGATCCATGGGAATGTTAGCTTAATTGCAAATTTGGATGTCACAGATGGACAAAGCAGCGCTGCTTGCCGAGGTTGTCAACCACTTAAGAAAGCTGAAAGGAAATGCCGAAGAAGCCATGCGGCAGTATGTGATACCAACAGATGCTGATGAAATAAAGGTGGAGCAAGAACAGGGTGAAGTAGTGGATTTGGAATTTGAAACAATCAAGGCATCACTTTGTTGTGACTACAGACCTGGCCTTCTCTCCAATCTAAGGCGAGTGCTTGTTGACCTCGGGTTAATCGTGTTGGGTGCAGAGGTTGCCACCCTTGAAGGAAGGATGAAAAGTATTATGGAACTGACAAGCCATGAAGGAGATAAGACATTGTGTCAGGTTCTTTCAGGCTCTCTCCGTTTGGCCCTTTGTTCAATGGTCGATCAGTTCTCTACTTCAGAGGAGTCTCCAAGGCCCTCAGTGTCGGACAAGAGGAGAAGGGCTTAATTATCCTGTTGTGAAAGATCTTGAAGAAGCTAGAGAAATTTGACTTCCGTGATAGTCTGACTTTTATAGTACATGGAACATCCTTCAGTAAGAGCTGCATCATAAGTACTGATAAAGTTCCATGTGTTCTTTTCTTCCTTCTTTAGTGAGGTGAGCTTGTAAAGATGTTTTGTGCCTGAAGCTATAACCAACTGGATTATCGTTGGTACTTTGAAATAATTCAGGGAAATTATAGTTGAGTTTCGGATCTGTTGTACAGAAAGTTTTCCTGGATGCATAATGCACAACTGGCTAATGGACCCTCGTCAAAATAGATAGTTCTCTGTTAATGGACGCTCATCAAGCTACGGCTGCCTATCCAGCAAATAGATGCCAGGAATCTCGAGCAGTTGTGAAGCGATTAGTGGATTAAACATAATTTTCACCGATGGGTGTGGAATTTCATCCCGACTCAAGTGGTCAAGTGTTCTGATGTCGAGTCAGCAAACTGGTGATAATCATCAGTAGTTAGCTCCCATCTGCCACCACATCCGGACGGTCTATGCATGTTTGTTCTGCAGGTGTTCACCTCAAGTTACGAATTTAGTTTGCCAGGGCTTGGGATATTGGCAAACAAAGCCTGCCTCAACTAGAGACTGGATTGCTTGAGGGGGTGGTTAATACAGTAACAGCACTGGGGCATAAGAGAATCAGGCAGATCGCTATGGGAGCAACTAAGGAGCCAAGTTGGCATCGAGACTCAACAGCACATCTAAAGATCACAGCCTGCTAGATGATCTCCACCGGACTGGATGTCTCAGCGAGTCCCTTGGCCGACTTTGACATGATTTCGACGAATGAGACTTCCTGGCATCTTCCAAATGAAGATATTAGATGCCTTCAGAAATGTTTTCCAATGTGAACTCTGTCGGATGCTAGAGTCAAGATGTAATGCTCCTGTTATTGTCGCTCCAAGTGGCTGATCTGTTTAGAGCAACTTCTATCAGCAAGCGTGCACAGTGTGTGCTGTCCTGACTTTATTGTTCTCAAATTCTGCTTATTTCGCCTAAGTTCTCTTTTAACTTTAATCAGCATCAGTGGCGAAATCGAGCGTGGTTTGCTTGCAACCGTAGAATTCTTTGAGGAATTAAAAGTATATCCTGCTGTGAACAGTCAACCAGAATTAGGATGGTTCGGGTATCACAAAGTCTAGTTAACCCAAAAAAAAAAAAAAAAAAAAAAAAAAAATCGGACATAAAAGATCAAATTTTTTTCCTTCTTCGGGTGCTTTTTCCCTGGTCGAATTACTGAAAGCCGAAAGATAACCGCATGTGGAAAATCATCAAGAATCCCCTCTCGTCCACATGTCAACGCGCTATTGCTCCACTAGATTTCGACGCCACGCAGACAACGCATTAGACAGTTGACACCGTGCGGCTTCTGGCTCCTCGTCCTCCTCCCGTCTGCATCTTCACTCTCTCTCTCTCTCTCTCTCTCTCTCTTCCTCTGTGAGTACTGCCATGGCGCTGTATGCGAACGCCCACAAGCTCTATCTCGCTTCGCCGGCAAGTGGGCACGATGCAAGAACCAGGAGCAACGGCAAGAGAGCAAGAATTCTGGCGACCAGAGCTGCGGCGTCATCGTCGTCGTCCGCCGTGGAAGTGGCATACGAGAAAGGACAGCTGGAGAGGCCCAAATGGGCGGGAGAGACGCCGCTCTCTCGCCTCGTCGGGGCTGTCATCTCGTTCAAGCCTGTCTACTCTCTTCTCAAGCTCGGCGCTCGGCAAGTCCTCATCAGGTGGTCTTCCTTCTTGTTCCATGTGTCCGACTTTATTACTCAATGAAACCCGACTCTGCTTCAATTGCATTACCAATTACACTGAAAATGTGCGCCACGTGTTCGCGTAGTTTGGTAATGTTAGATGGATTGAGAATAATGGGGCGTGATTTTTTCAGTTTTTGAATGGATTGGTGGCGGTGCATGTAATCTACAGAATGCACTAGCGCAAGCGAATCAGTTTTGGTTTTTGTGGGGATTCAGTATAGGATGCGTTATGAAGTCCAGCTTCATGGTATTGGTAAAAATGTGATGTTGGCTAGCCAGGAGCTCGGAAAAAAGAGGATGATAATCTGTAACAATTTTCTTTTTCGGTGAAAAAAGGTGGATTGGGATGAGTATTGGTTGATTGCTGCAGTTTAAAATGCTGTTTTGTTGGATCACCATGAAGCTCTAGAGTCAAGGCCAGGGGTCACCGCAAATGGGCTAACGACCTGGTTTCCTTCTGGGGTCGGGATTTTGAGAATGCAGAAAAGCTGAACACAAAGGAAAAAGCTTTATTCTATTGCTTTTTGGAATCTGTCAAAGAAACTCTTGATCTTGAGACTCCAAAAAAGGGGAGATGCTAACCCTATACTTTGACATGCCAAATGAACAGCACAGCTGAGAAGAATGGCGTCCCTTGGCGAGAGATGACGAGACAGATTCTGGAATCAGATGTTTATAAGGAGCTGGAAAGCATTCAAAACCCCTCACTTGTGTACCCAGATTGTAAATCTCTCGATTCCTTCTGATTTTTCTCCTCCATATGCTTTTCCTTAGATACGGACTCGACCCTATGCACACGTATGCACTCTCTTGTTAAGCATATTGCACCAAAAAGGCGGAAAGGCCTCACGTAGGCAAAGTTCTTCACTGCAATTTAAGTGACTAATGAATGACAAAATGACTTTTCTCTAAACAGATTATCTGAGTCCTTTCCATGCTTATGATGAGGGTAACCTTTCATGGATGGTGAGTACTTGGTCTTTATAACTTTTATCTTCTTTAGCAATCATTATGAGAACACAATTAACTGCCTCTTTCAGAATAATCCTTTGCTCTGTTGAAAGTGCTTTACCATTTATTCCGGGAAGTAGAAGTCGCTACTTTGTACAAACGGTCTTTTACATGCTTTCTATTATGAAATTATCAAACATGATAATGAGGATATAACATATCCTAGTAAAGCAATTAATACAAATCAAAGCAGTCGTAAACTGTTGCTGCCCAAAAACCTCACAGGCTGCAGCAGAAGCAGAGCCTGCCACAACGTCAATGTCTATACGAGCTGTACCTGATGCTAAATCAGTAGATGAGGCAACTCAAGTAGTGCGTGGAAATTGGCTTAAGGCAATTGAAAAGCACCATAGACAGCACTCTGGTGGTTCTATGGTTCGAGACATTCTGGATATCGGATGCTCAGTAGGTATTAGCACTGGTTATCTCGCCAACACATTCCCTTCGGCAAAAGTCACTGTATGTGTATAAGCATGTACTCCAATCAGATTAATCTCTTTCCCTGCGGATTTCATTTTGCATAAGCATAACAATCTCTATCGAAATGCATTTGCTTTGTAGGGTCTAGATCTGTCGCCATATTTTCTTTCTGTGGCTCAGTTTAATGAGAGAAAGAGGTCCCAAAGAACAGTACCAATTCAGTGGATGCATGCTAATGGGGAAGATACGGGCTTGCCATCCAAATCATTTGACCTTGCTTCAATTTCTCTAATGGTAAGGTCCTCATCCAGTTAGCAAATAGATCTTATAGCTTTCTAAACTTTTAGCTATTGGCACATTGATTTGATTCTATTTAAGCCCATTGTATCTATAGAAAACTAGCAAAGCTTGAAGGACTGATGAGTGCTGTCACAGTACCCGCATGTTTTACAATGTAATAATGGATACTTAACATTTAAATTCTCGAGAATCTATATAATGAACAAGCGATATATCTGGTTGTCATTATTGCTTAGTGGAAGCATCTGGTCTGATTGTTTTTGTCATGCGACAGGGCTGGCAACTGCTGAGAGATGTTCAATATATATTTTATGTTTGATATATTTGTTTCTTTTCCGATTCTTCTATATGCAACATGTGTTAGCACCTGCTTCCATGCTTCTAACTAAAGAATTACGTGCAGTTTCATGAATGTCCTACTAGAGCAACAACCAATGTAATAAAGGAATCGTTTCGGCTACTTCGACCTGGCGGCACCATTGCCATAATGGATCAAGCGGTGCGTAATTATCTCGTGTCACTCACTGAAGTTTGTTATTGCTGACTCCTTTCTCCATAATGGAAATACTGATATGATTTCCTTTACTCGTTGATGCAGCCATCCTCTAAGGTTCTTCAGGTATGGTTCAGATTCTGTAAATTGTTTTGGTTTCTTCGAATGGAAATTTTGCAACTGCAAGTATCATCACTACCTGCTTTCCTTGATGATGGCATGTTTGTCACCCATGCAAGTTTTTTCTTTCATCCTTTTCCACAAATTATTCTAAATTACCAAGAACTGATTAACGAAAAAAGAAAGACATCAATTCCTCAGAAAATATAGTAGAGGCAAGTGAAGATTCTAGGTTTCACTAGCAGGGCATTGTGTACGAATGAATATCTGAATGCCAATATTAAGGTGGATATTAACTTATTTGTCATAACATTCATCTCCATATAAGTGGGCTTGAGTTCTTATATGAGACTCTTAAATGTTCTAATTAGTCAATATTCGACTGGTGAGAACATTGTCAACTGCTGCAGGTCACATAGTTTATGCCTCACCAGTCCTAGTACTAAATGGCTTTCTTGTACGATTGTCATAATCTATTCTTTGGGATTGCTGACGTATATTACCTGGAGTCTCCATCACAAGATTGACATTGAAAAAAAAAGCAAGAAAAATGAAAAATGATTGTATGAAGTCTAGTTCTAGCTAAGTTGAAAATAGTATCCTAACTGCTAAATGCTACAATAAACTGCACAGCAATGCGATCATGGTTTTGATTGGCTTAAACTAAAGTATTATAACGGAGCATTAAGTCATTAAATCTTGGAGAGAATCGGCCTTGTAAACAGAAATCGGGAACTGAGCAGTTTTTGAAAGGAGCTACTCATCATCAGCGACATGTTCGTAGGCTGAAACATATTTTTCTTTGGCAATTTAACATCAGCAACTTTATGCCTCATCTTTACTATGTTCTGCAGAACTTGTCGCCTGTGCTGTTTACACTGTTGAAGAGTACCGAACCCCACTTAGACGAGTACTATCTTACTGATATGGAAGGAACACTAAGGGAAGCGGGGTTCGTGAATGTAACAGAGGTCCTAACAGATTCGAGACACAGAACTGTGACGGCATCTGTGCCTCATTAAATATGTGGTTGCGAGGATGTTTTTTGGCTTCCAGAGCCACGGTAAATGGCGAAAAATAAGATGCCATTTCTCTAAACCTTCATATTAAAGCTGTATGAGGAAAACCAGACAGTTTTGTAAATGATTGTTGATCATTGTCCGGCTCATTATCCAGAGTCGCATGTTGAACAGCTGTTGCTTCTAAAAAAATTTCTCAGATTTCTTGCTTCATGAGAACTTTGGATCGCGAGAATCGACCTATCAAACATTCAAGAGCCTTTTCTCTTGGAAGAAGAGACAATGTTTGTACCATCTTCACAGTGCTAAGAGTGATTTGCTCATACAATGTGTCTTCAAGGTACTCTGTTAAAGGACGTATTCTCCTTGCCATGGATACTTCTGGTCAAACCACAGCTTATGATGGGAAAAAATGGGGAAAACTTGTTCTTATAATTCAAATTAATACTTATTGATAAAAAAAAAAAAAAACTGGAATTCCCATTGAATTAATACAGTGGCAATAAAAGCTTAATTCTTGTAGGAAGACAAATTGGACATTTAGCAGTAGAATATACATCAGCACAGGCTCTTTCCACACTTGACCTTACCTTAGTGCTCACATCATCACTTTCAACTTTGTCAAAAGGTCAACGCTCACTTATTTATTCCGCAGGCCTTGACGAGCACGGCTTGCTTCCTTCTACTGCCCCCTGAATCTAATCTGAAGCAGACTAACAATGAAACAGTTGTCCAACCCAAGCCAGTTCTGAAGCTCATCATTCGCTAAATCCAACACCAACCCGATTTTCAATTTCCAGATCCGGAACTGAAGAAGATGGCACCACCCACGAAACTGTCTGGAATTTGCTCTCTGCTGATGGGTCTTCTCTTTGCCTACTCTGCATCCGTTCAACTAGATGATCCAGGTACTCTAACAGATGATTTTGACTACAGTCCCGCGATCATATGTACCGGTCGATGACTACATCCATTTTCTTGCAAATCTGTCAGATTGGTACTTCTGGTTGCCTCTGTATTCCTTTGCCTGCCTCGTGAACCTGGTGAACCTGGTCTTCTTCGCGTCCAAACTGGTCCCAAGCATTGGGAAGCTGGCGCTTTTGCTCGGGCTGTTTCTGTTCATGAAGGTGGTGGTGGAGGACTATAGGCACGAAATCGCCGGTTTCTGGTCGCTGGACATGAGGGAGAGAGTTGTGAGAGAGAAATTCGGGAGCGGGCTGGTTGTGTTCTCCATGTTTCTGCATCTTCAATCCACATCCAATGAAAAGGGTCCCTTTACGAGGAAGGATGAAGGAGTTGCCAAACGTATTGAACTCGGTGAGACTCTTTTGCCCACCCTCTGTTGACTCGTTGGATTTCAATTGAAGCCAATGGATTGGCATTGACTTTTGGCAATGATCTTTCGTAATTTCAGGACAGATGATCTTGGTGGGCATCGGTTACGGGCTGTCCTTGGTATTCTTTGCATTCCACAAGGACGAAATGAAGTTTTGACTGAATGAATCTCGAAGGGATCATGTATACCCAGAGATGGTCATATTTGTGTCTTATCAGTGGGAGCGTGAGAGATCATATTTGTATTTAAATTTCACTGTTTGATATGTATCTACAACCTTCGGTTTGCAAGGGGAAGGATTTGTAATTCATCTTCTGACATGAATGCCAGCGCGATCCATTCGAGCACCAGTACTCCGGCAGGTCAAACTTTGACCGAGAATAGTTGTAAATGCAGCAGAAACGGATGTACATCCACCAAAATTATCCACGGAATGAGTTTGTTCAGTTAGTCCTTTGTCAACTGGAGCAGTAAATGCAAACGCAGATCGTTGTTACTATCCATAGTAGTCATGAACCTCTTGTTTTCGAGCAAATATAGAGTCACGTCGGATGACGTGCTGACATACCATCTTCAAGGTATTCTGCTCTATTACTTGATCACGGGCTGGAAGGTCCCGGCCCGGCCCAGCCCTTCCAAGCCCAAAGGGCAAAACTGCGGGCTTGGAACAATTTAATTTCCTTTCTTGGCTCGGCTCGTGCTCCGCTGGTCAACCTCGTCCAAGTTTTATCGTGAACGATAACCTCTCCTATGTTTTTTTTTTTACTTCTGTTTCCATTCACACGTGGCAGACAGGAATTCCAGGTAAGCTCCCCCCGCTTTAATGGGGCGCCAGCTCGGACGACACGTGTCGAGAGCTGAGTCCGCTAAATCACCGTGTTATCTCCCGTTCTCAACACGTGGCGCCGTGCCAGTTGACACGTGTCTCCTGCCATGCACGCCCACGTCCATCGATCTCACCCCCTTCTTCACCTTCTTCTTCCGAGCGCTCTGCTAAATACCACCGTCGTTCTCGTTCCATGTCTCTCGTCAGTTCTCAACTTTTGAACGTTCAAACGCACACAACACGCACAGACTCGAGAGAGCAAACATGGCTTCGGAGCAAGTCTCGCGAAGAAGAGAGAATACCACGAACGAGCGAGAGATCCACGTGGAGACGGACAAGGTCCCCAAGATGACGATCCACTTCGAGTCCCTCGCCGAGAAGGCGCAAGCCTCGGACCCGGCTGGCGGGAAGGAGGCTCGTCTGGAGCGAGAGGGGAGAGAGACTGCAAGACAGACGGAGACGACGGCCCGACACGATCGAGAAGTGATGGAGAAGGAGGAGAAGGAGAAGGAGAGTAGTGACAGCAAGCACTTGGAGTCCCTGGCGGAGAAAGTGAAGAACATCGATGTGGGAGGTCAGAAGGGGGGTTATGAGGGTGGTGAGAGAGAGGGTCGTGGGACGAGAGGAGAGTCGCTGGCGGAGAAGGTGGAGAAGATAGAGATTGGCGGAGCGCCCATGAAAGGAGTGAGTCGGGGTGAAGAGGGAGAGAAAAAGAGAGAAAGAGGAGGCCAGGAGGCGAGGGAGAGGAGCGAAGGCGGCCGTCAACATCATGGGGAAGGTGGAAGGAGGACGGAGAGGGAGACTTATCAAGTTGAAGAGAAGGGAGGCCGAATGAGAGGAGACAGTGCCCCAGGTAACCCCTCAACTGTTTTGGTTTTTTTCACATTGGATTTTGTTGAAGGATGTTCGACAAGAATGAAGATCTTGGAATGATGCAGCTATGATACACTCGTCTTTTGAATCACTTCATGACAAACTCGTATTAACACGCTTATCACATGCTTCTATAACAACCATGTAGAACAAGGTAGAATGAAATAGGCTGCGCAAAGAGAAAGAGAGCAGCATTGAATAGACTTGAATCAAGAACGATTTTGTTTTAGTTTCAAAGTCCAGACGCGGTTGTTTGGATTGTAGATAGCATAGATTAGTAACAGTTATCCATTTGTCATAGAAGTTCAATCTTCGTAAGTTGGGCGGCTCAAATTTCGTTTGCTTTATATTTCATTTCTGTTTGGATCGGCCTTACGAGTAGACACTATGCGAATAGATGTCACTTTGACTCACTTGGTAATGCTTTTCCAGAAACGGAAAGGAGAGGTGGCGAGGAGATGCAGGGCCCAAAAAAGGGCCACGAAGAAGAAGCACAACCTACTCTAGAAGAAGTTTCGAGATTAAGAGCATTGGCCCAGCAGAATTCAATGGAAATACTGAGAGCTGCAGAGGAGCGCTACAACCAAGCGAAAGAATCGGCGAATCAAGGACTTGGTACAGCTTCAGAGAAGGCCGCTCAAACAAAGGACACGGTCCTTCAAGGTGCTTGTGCCACGTCTGAGTTCATGGCAGAGAAGGGTGCGAGGGTCAAAGACACAGCCGTAGAAAAGGGTCAGCAGGGTCTTGCGGCTGCGAAGGAAACCGTGCTCAGTGCCGGAAAAACTGCTAAGGACTACACCGTTCCAAAGGCAGAGCAAGCTAAGGACTACACGATGCAAAAGGCTGCAGAAGCCAAGGACTACACACTTCCAAAGGCAGAGCAAGCTAAGGACTACACGATGCAAAAGGCCACAGAAGCTAAGGATAAGACGGTGGAGATCTCTAAAGGAGTCGCCAATTACACGGGAGAGAAGGCAGTTGCAGCAAAGGAAGTGGCGGTGGAGACCAGCAAGGGCGCGGCAGAGTATGCAGGGAAAGCGGCTGTGGAAGTCAAGGATAAGACAATTGCAGCTGGGTGGGGAGCTGCTCATTACACTGCCGAGATAACGGTGGAGGGAACGAAGGCTGCCGCCAGGGTCGTTCAGGGAGTCGCTGAGAAGGCAGGAGAGG
This sequence comes from Eucalyptus shirleyi, assembly GCA_017140165.1. Taxonomy (NCBI): domain Eukaryota; kingdom Viridiplantae; phylum Streptophyta; class Magnoliopsida; order Myrtales; family Myrtaceae; genus Eucalyptus; species Eucalyptus shirleyi. Next base: position 16,501,358 of record CM029456.1, on the reverse strand, counting down.
TTGCTCTTGGTGCGGGACATAAGGCTGCAGAGATTGCTGCCAAGCCCTTGGTTGCAGCAAAGGATGTGGCAGCTGCGACTGGTGAAAAGGCCAAGGAGTATACAGCCAGGAAGAAAGAAGAAGCCGAAAGACAGCTAGAAGCCAAGAAGTCAGCCGAAAAGCAGGTGTTTAGTAAACTAATCATGCGAATTCGAGTTGTTGTGCGTTCTTGATGATGTTCAATTTAGTTTAACAAAGAACAGACTGAACACTGAGTGAGAATGGTAATTATGATGGGCTTTTGCGCATAACTCGTGGACTATAATAACTAAGATCAAGAATATTAGGATCTTATCAGGTGTCTGGCGGGTTCTGGTTATAATGGAATGTCCTTGAGTCTTGGATTATTTTTTGTATGAGATAATTGCTATGTTTCCTCATTCAATAGGAAATTGAAACGCTTTGCAGGAAACAGAAGGGGCTGAACGGCCCAAAGATGTAGTGTCGCAAGCCAAAGAAATGGTGGAAGGGGGGGCTAGAAGAGCGAAGGAGACTACCCAGGAAATCCTCAAGGGATCGACTGAGGAGGGAAAGATGGGGACCGGCGAGCAGGTCGCTCAGGGCAAAATAGAACACGGAAACACCGAGGAGCAGCAGCCCGGAGGGCGTGTACTTGAACAGCCCAAAGGTATAGTCACACAAGCCAAAGAAACGGTGGAAGCAGGGGCTAGAAAGGCGAAGGAGACTGCCCAGGGAATCCTTGAGGGATCGACCAAGGAGGGAAAAATGGGGACAGGCGAGCAGGTCGCTCAGGGCAAAACAGAACACAGAAAGACCGAGAAGCAGCAGCCCGGAGGTGGCGTACCGGCTGAACAGCCCAAAGGTGTGGTCGCACAAGCCAAGGAAATGGTGGAAGGAGGGGCTAGAAAGGCGAAGGAGACTGCCCAGGAAATCCTCGAGGGATCAGCCGAGGAGGGAAAGACGGGGACCGGTGAGCAGGTTGTTCAGGGCAAAACAGAACACAAAAAGACCGAGGAGCAGCAGCCTGAAGGCGGCGTACTGGGAGCAATTGGCGAGACTATAGTGGAGATTGCGCAGACAACCAAGGAGTTTGTGGTCGGCCAGGACGAGCCAGGAGGCGAAGAGGCAAACCTCGCTTTCTCGGCCTCCTCAACGGACCGTAGCGAGCAAGGAGAGCGTAAGCAAGACCGCAGTAAATAGAGGTTGGCCACAGAAGGTTCATAGCTCTGCTTTGATTTAGGATGGGAAGAGGAATGTAGAGTTGAGAGGTGTGCCATGGTGAAAACGTGAGTGGACGAACCTGCGAAGCAAATAAAACAGTTTTCTAGCTCTTGTTCTTGTGAACTGGTGGATGTACAGATAGAGAATGTTTGTTGTATGGTGAACTTTCGTGTAATAAACGATGCTGGAATGGTTAAGATTTCCATTTCTGAGTGACCCATCTTGCTTTCTTCTTATGACCTTAAACATGTGGACATAAAAATGACGATGCACGCCAGGAAAAGTGAATCAAGGAAAAGGGCTAATCATACCCATGTCTGCAACTGTAAATGAAAAACGAATTGACTTCAACCATTTTTTCTAGACATTGCAGAAGATCGGATTTCCCTTTTTTTATTACATACAAACCCAACAATCGGCTGTACATCACAGAGATACCCCCATGAAATCCACGTACGGGAAAGAGGAGAAATACCAGTCAGCTCTGAAAAGCAGAAATGGTCATCAAATGGTGATCGGTATGATCAACAGGGTATCTGAGAAGTGAACCACTCCATGACGTGAAGGGGGGCTTTGATCAGCTCCAGCGCGAACTCCACTAGCAGGGTCACGCACAGGAAGCAGGGGCATATCAGAGTCAACAGCAATCTGCAGCGTCACCCACCATTTTTCTCATCTTATTTAATCCATGCAGAGTTCAAAACCCAGAGGCTAAATCTCAAGACAACTGGTAGAGAGAGAGAGAGAGAGAGAGAGAGAGAGATGAAACGTACCCAACGATCCAGACGATGATGCCGACTATGGAGACAAGGAGAGAGAGAAGGGCGAAGGGAAGGCCAAGCAGGAACGCCAGCGGCCTGCAATCATCTCCGCAGCACATTCTCGCTGGCTCTCTCTGTCTCTCCCTCCCGAGCTCTGTTCTACTGCCTCTGATGTTTCTTTCTCTGGAAAAAAAGTTGATGAGACAGAAATATACGCTTTTTAGTTTCTCTGTGCGTAAAGCTCGGTTTCAGGAACGACTTCCCATCACCCGTAGTGCTCGAAGGATACCCGCCGATGATGCTGTCCTGCGATTGCTTCGCATTTTCGTCACGCTATCGAGAACCCAGGAAAGTTCGTGATAAAGTTCGAGACTTTTGGTTGAGGCGTGAGCTGTGATCGCAGATGCTGCAATACGTGTAAGGCCTGTTGGATCATCACGTGGAATTTAGCTTCTGCTGATGATTCTCATTCCTATTCTCGACAGGAATGGGCTGCATTATTATATGTGTGCATTATGGGTGGAAGCGCCACGTCTCTCCTGTCTTAGGAACACAGCATATTAGTCATATTTGCTACGATTAATTTCTTCGAACTTAAGATAAAGTTCCAATATGTTCAAGTCAATCACGCATCATCTTGGAATGTTCTTCTAAGAAATATTGTCATTGCCTTCTCCCTCCCCCACTCCCTCCCTCGCTCTCTCTCTCGGTTTTTTTTTTTGACTTCTCATATTCTTACTCTTTGCGTAGTAAGAGATTCTATCCGGTCTACACCACATCTAGGCATATATTAGGCCCTTTTGAAGTTCTAAAATGTATATATCCCGTTAGAAATCAAGGGAAATACTCGCCTAGACCCAAAATATATAGTTGCAATCCACCCGACCTAGTGGACACGGGTGGAAAATTCCCTCACCATGTGGGATATGATAATTTTACCTGTCCAAAGCTCTGTATATAGGCTCACCAGAGTCCAAGGTCTAAAAAGTAATCAGTCATGAAGAGACCCAGCATAAGGACCAAAGAAGAAGGCGCACACAACTTTAAGCTGACAGACATCACGCGGCAAAGTATCCTACCAATATTGATTTGTCCAAGATAAGCTAAAAAAAGTAAAAAAAAAAAAAAAAATCAAAAAGGTGCAACAGCGAAGTTAGGAAGTATTAACTTATGTAGTATTTACATCTCAATAGGAGTGTGGAGAAAGGCACAGAACAACATGCCTATGATATCACACTGAAATCATGAGAAGCGATCAAAAGTTGAAATACCACGTCCTCTCCTCAATGAATTCTTGAATTTCTTTTATGCTTGCCGAGGTAGTTGCTGATTTAAAGAAAGGTCTTCCTTGAAGTTCCTGATAGCAAGGAGTCAATTTTCACCTGGCATTCTGCACCGCTGCTGATGTACATAGCCAGTGGTCGAAAATATTTGTACCCAAGCAATTGGAGTGGTAATACGAGTGAACTTGTTTCACCTGATCTGAACGAAATCATCAGGCGGGTCCACTTGAACTAGAGTTCTCACTCTCTATAGATATGATGTGAGCCAGCCTATCATATACCTGCCATGATTATTTCACCATCATAAGTGACAGGTATCTATGAAACTCGCAAACAATTGGTCCAATCATCTGAAAGACCTCTCATACCACAGAAAGCTGCTCCTTCCCATCTTGCTTATTTGTCGATGAAGATGCATACCTTGTGACATGGTTTAAGGAGAAAATCAGAACAAGGTAATAGGAAAGCACAAGATTTTGATTGCCGTACTCTGTTAATATGTTTTCCCTCACCAGTCACGAGGAATACCAGCTTCGTCTCGAGCTGAATAATTGAAAGGGCCCTTCAACTCTACGCCGTACTCTGTCAATATGTCTGCATGAGAAAGTTGAATCAGCAATGGTTTATGGGTTCATAACATAGGCCTGAGGAAGTAGGTCCTGAACCTTTGAAAGTGGAGCAAGGAGCACGGTTCATTTTCCGACAAATGGAGATAAACCAATCAACACCAACGGCTACATGAGCCATTTCCTCGTCAGCAATCCTACCCACGATTTTAGATGCCATGTTGTCACAAATCCAACCAATTTTTGCACCAAACGTGGCCCAGCATCAAGCCCCCTGGCCTCCTGAATGAAAGGGAAAAAGAAATTCTGTACATTTAAGTAGGCATGGCAATTTGTAATCAGCAGCTATACTGTGGGACTACATAAGATATGGCAAGTTGGATGATCTTCATTTTCAAATTTTAAGCATGTTAATGCTTCATACTGGGGTGAGCAGAACAGCATCCAGGTGAAGCGCACTCTTCTTCTCAACCTCTGGAAGGAACTTTTTAAAGGACAAGAAGAATGTCCAACTACCACATAGCAAATTTAAGCAATGACAAGAAGATGGCACAGTATAACGGTGATGCCAAAGAATTGAGGAGCTAAATCAGGAAAAGTATACATAACCTTATTTCTCATGGCAGAAGAGAAAATTGTCGGAAACATTAGAGGGTCGAGAACAATAAATGCAGGCCTTGGGTGAGTAGGGAGAAGGAGTGCCTTCATGTCATACTTAACATTACGAGTGAAAAGACAAATGGAAAAGCAAGAGTCTTTGGGCCCATCATTGGAAGAGAACGCTTTGTGAATCTCGTCATAACAAACAATCAACGACTCAAATGTTAAGGGATACCTGAACCAGTGGGATTACTGCCAAACGAGCAGCAACGTTAGCAGAGGATTTCTCACACTCTCTCCAAAGCAAATTATGAGCAGGCATATCTCCATACCTAGGTAAACAAAGAGAATATGATGAAGGAATACTGGTCACACAGGCTAGAATGAATTTGCTAACCCAAAAGTTCCCCTGACCTGAATCCAAGCTCCAGCAGCCTCTGAGAGCACCAAGCAAAATGGCGACTCTCATCATCAGCAACGCGAGCAAAGTCCGCAAAAAATCCTTCCCCAAGAGTCTCTGAGAATGGTGAGAACCGAACCACAGTATCCCATGCCAAATCAATTGCATTCAGCTCCACATGAGCCAGATTATGCAGCATATAGGCATTAAGAGGTAATCCTGATACTTTAGGGGGTGGTATATCCTTTGGGGAAACCTATAGTAAATAACAGATGAGAAGACGGTTGAGACCCTTAATCTTACGGACAGGCGAGCAATTTTACCATGTAAACAGCATCTCAAGATCCAAATCTCGACTCCTTAAATTCTAAACTGGCAAAAAGAGTGAGAGGTCGATCATCAGCGAGAGACCAAGATTCCAATCAGACGGAAGGCAGAAAACATTCTAACGGTACATTAACTAGGCAACATGAATTTTTTTTCGTGTATTGCAAGTAAAAGCAGATGATAGTCCCTGCATTGCTCCAGCATTCACAAAGAATGCACTTTCCCGGTTTTAACTTCAGGTCAAGCTTACTGAGACTAACGGTACTAGCAATTGCAATACGATACCTCCCAATGATGCTCCGGAAATAAGAAACAGTAACTGCCGGAACTATAGCACACCATCGTTAAAGTGACAACACTAACCCCAAAACGCACTGAAAAAACCAACTCCCAGAATTCGAAACCTTCGAAAGTCGATGCCTTTTCGACAATTCTCCAGAAAACAGAAACAAGAGTTACCAGTTCCGGCTTCGCAGGCCTGGCCGGTCTATCGGGGGGCCGAGAGACCCCGACGGGCAGATTCTCGCCGCGCCACCTGCAGTACGCGAGATGGGAGAGCTCGGACTTCGACGCAGGGTCGCCGGTGGCAAGAACGAGCGCACCCATTTCGGCCAGGGAAGAAGCCGACCCGACTGCGCTCCGTCCCGGGTCGGGCGACGGAGGGGGCGGTCCCGGCGGAAGCTGCGGTCCGTTGGGTCCCCAGAACCGGTCGTGGTTCAGCGAGCTCTCCCGCCATGGCCGGAGGCCCGGCCACGGCGTGTACTCGATGCGAGACGGCGGCGAGGAGGAGGAGGAGGTCGAGGAGGAGAGAGGCTTGGGCCTGAGGGCCGATGAGGGAGACCATCGGAGAGAAGGAGGGCATGAGGCCGCGAGCTTGAGGTACTGCATCATCGTCTCCACGAGCCTCTCTCATTTCATTGCGTTCCCCAAAAAATAAAAGAGAGGTCATGGCTTTTTTCGTCAAAAAGAAAATGACTTTATAAAGCAAAGTTTTACCTTTTTAAACCTATGCTAAAAATTTTTTTGACCCAAAAAAGGAATTAAAAAATTGGACTAATTCGATAAATTTTTTAACTTGATGGTATTAATCAACTTTGATGGTTTTAATTAAAATGTGATCTCTACGGGCATCAAATGTCCTTGCATTCCTCACACGGTGTTGCATAACTAGAGAGACGACTATTTGATTTCAAGATATTATGTGAAGCACTAAGTAACTCAACACAAATCCTAATAAATTCCACAATCTCATATCAAACATTGAATTACCATACAACCTTATTTGGTAGTAACGACCTTCGAAGAAGTGAAGGGAAAGTCTACTTTCCCCTTATGGCTAGGTGTAATTTTATCTTGGGGAAAACTTTTAAAGTTTTAAGTCTCATAATTCAAGCAAAGAAGTTTTAAGGCATACTTAGATTCAAAATTATAAAGTAGACTGAATCTAAAGAGAAGATAACTTTTTAAAGCAAAATTATATCTTTTCTAACCCATGCAAAATTGGTTGGAATTTAAAAAAATTGAATTTGATCGCATCAATTCCATAAATTTTAAAACTCGATGGTATTAATCCAAAATTTCGATTGCATTAATTGAAATTGAAAATGTAATTTCGCGATTAATTTCAAGATTTTCCATACAATATTTTTAGGTGCTGATGTTCGCAAACCTTTGAGAAGCTGCAAGCGTTCATCAGAGGCTCTGGCTCGAACGATCGCCGCCCATGGCGGGATGGTAGCCTTCTGCCGAAGCTTCAGCACCGCCCGCTCGTCCCTCCGATCCGTTCTTCCCGGACAGCTCTCTCTGCACGCGGCGGACGGCGACCTCGGACGGCCGTATGGGTACTCCTTCCCCTTCTTCGAAGACAGGCAGCAGCTCGAGTCCCGCCTCGTCTCGCTCCTCGACGGCTGCCGCGGCCTCCCCCAGCTCAAGCAGGTCCACGCGCACCTCTACCGCAAGGGCCTCGACCAATGCTGCTACGTCGTCACCAAGCTCGTCCGCACCCTCACCGAGCTCGGCGTCCCCGTGGGGTCGTACCCGCGCGCCGTCTTTCGGCAGGTCGAGCGCCCCAACCCGTTTCTCTACACCGCACTCATTCGTGGGTACGCGGCTCAGGGGCCGTTTTGGGAGTCCGTCGGGTTGTACGCGAGCATGAGGGAGGAGGGCATCGGCCCCGTGTCCTTCACGTTCACGGCGCTGCTCAAGGCGTGCGGCGCGGCTCTTGACTTGAATTTGGGGCGCCAGGTGCATGCCCAGACGATGCTGATTGGTGGGTTCTGCTCTGATTTGTATGTGGGGAACTCGTTGATCGGTATGTACGTGAGCTGCGCCGATTTGGGTAGCGGGCGTAAGGTGTTTGACGAAATGCTGCACAGGGATGTTATTTCCTGGACGACGTTGATAGTGGCGTACACGAAGACGGGCGATATGGCGTCTGCTGGCGATTTGTTTGATGGGTTAGCGGTGAAGGACATGGTGGCTTGGACTGCTATGGTTACTGGGTTCACGCAGAACGGCAAGCCGAGGGAGGCGTTGTGGTTTTTCGAGCGAATGCAGGATGCTAGAGTTGAGACTGATGAGGTTACATTGGCCAGTGTTATCTCGGCTTGTGCTCAACTAGGTGCCTCTAAATATGCTAAATGGGTTTGGGATGTTGCCACAAAATCTGGACTTGAGCCGACTGAGAATGTTGTTGTGGGATCGGCTATGGTTGATATGTACTCAAAATGTGGCAATATAGAGGATGCATACATGATCTTTAAAGGCATGAAGAAACGGAATGTGTATACATATAGTTCAATGATTCTAGGCTTTGCGATTCATGGCCTTGCTCGAGCAGCGATGCAACTGTTTGATGAGATGGTAGAAACAGCGACAAAACCTAATAAAGTTACTTTTATAGGTGTACTCGTAGCTTGCAGCCATGGTGGAATGGTTGATCAGGGCAAAAAAATATTTTCATCCATGGAAGAACGCTATGGTGTTGTTCCAGATGGTGATCACTATGCTTGCATGGTTGATCTTCTTGGTCGTGCTGGACATTTAAATGAAGCATTTAAACTTACAGAGACGATGCCTCTAAAACCCCATGGAGGGGTGTGGGGAGCACTTTTGGGGGCATGTCGTATCCATAGGAACCCTGACATTGCTCAAATTGCTGCAAGCCATCTTTTTGAGCTCGAACCTCATGCAATTGGAAACTATATGGTTCTATGTAACATATTTGCATCGGTTGGTAGGTGGGATGATGTTTCAAATGTGAGGAAGTTGGTGAGAGGGAAGGGATTAAAGAAGAATCCTGGATGTAGCTGGTTTGAGTCAGAGAAAGGGGAGATACACGAGTTCTTTGCAGGTGAAACAAAGCATCCAAGGTCAAGCGAGATAAATAAAGTGTTAGAGGATCTTCTGGAGAGATTAAAGGGACATGGTTATCAACAGATCCTGAGTTCAGTGGCTTATGATGTAAGCGAGGACGACAAGAAGCGAATATTGATGGCTCATAGTGAAAAGCTGGCTCTGGCATTTGGGCTGCTGGATTCTAGCGAAAATTGCCCTATCAGGATAATGAAGAACCTCAGGATATGTGAAGACTGTCACTCTTTCATGTGTGCCGTATCTCACATTGTTGGGAGGGAGATTATTGTGAGAGATAACGTGAGATTCCACCATTTTAACGGTGGGACTTGTTCTTGTGGTAATTTCTGGTGACCAGATCAAGCACATACATCGCTGGAATTCTTTGTCGTGACAGTTGTACGTTATTATTCTTATCTATAAATGGGCTCCTGGATTTGCTTCTTGTGATTTTACTAATAAAATCACGCTATTGTTAAATTCTTTTCCTTAGAGGGCTTAAGAGAGATCGCTTTGATGAAGTGCTTTGTCGGGCCAGTTCAGTTCTCTTCTCCCGCATACTTGTATTCCTTTTTTAATCATCTAAACTAAAGATGCAGTCTCTCGAACTTTTGAGGTGATGGCGCGAGTTCGTAAAGCATAAATGCTGAGAAAGTCTTGATGCTATTCCCACATCTCAAAATTTGAGTTCGACAAGTTTGAGGTTGTTTTAGGCCTTCCCTTTTGCCTTTCCTTGCCTTTTTGGATAGCAGTATGGTAATATACGCGGTCTGGCGGTATTTTAGGTTAACTTCGTGGCACCTTATAACCTACGGATCCAATCAACATTGCACCCATCATGGTTAAACGAAGGAATTCGAAACAAGTTACTTTCTCTGGGATTAATCTCAAAAAATTTGTGCAGAACAGAAACCGAACCCGTGACGAGCTTGACACTGATTTAGGTTAACCTCAGTGGCGGCGAATGCCCTGTTCAAAAGCCAAAAAGTCCGTGAGCAAAGCTGATTTGCAGAGTCCTTTTTGGTGGGTCTCTCTCACTCTCCCTCCACTATTTAGAAAGAGTCCAAATCTCTTCCATTGGCTAAGTGGAGGAACCTCATATCCTTGTATTGCATCAGAACACATCAGCACGAGCGTAAGATTCTTCTCGTCCGCATTTGCAGGTGCCCTTTTCCGACCAAATCATAGGTTTTGTCGAGCGGCTGAAAGTGAAAGCCATCTTGTCCTGAGTGGCGACTAACTTATATTATTCAGACCATGCACTAATCAGATATTGCCTTGAAAGGCTCTCGGTAGATTATTGGGGGAATCCAGCCTACCAAGGTCAAAAAGAATGAAAGGTTATAGCTCCACTCCACCTCAAATCCATGGCGAGCAAAATGGTGCAATGCCCTGAAATCACATCGAAAGTGATTACTGACACTACAATGTTTTTAGCAAGCTACATAGTTCATTCCAATTTGGAACCTATGCCCTACATAGGAAATAATTGAATACGGAGAAACACTTGTGTGGACCGGTTCTAGGGATGTCGTGAAATCCACGCAGGACTTGTATAGAACTTACTACTGGTCATGATCAAGATTGATTCAGTTTACTGTATAATGAATATATAAGGAAGTATTTTACTTGAATTTGAAGCAACCATATACTCTACTTATCGAGTTGAAATGAAAATGCTAGTTCGGGCAAACATCATAATTTGTGAGTATCGCCAATAGTAAAGACCATGTCCATCATATCAAACCCACAGCATTGGGACTTTTGATGCCTCACATGCATGGTCAATGCCTTTTTAATTTGTCCAACTACCTGTATCACTTTCATATTTGACTGATTAAAGTCTGCCATACTAATTGCGTAGATGAGTCTAGATTGTGTTTAGCTACTTGTAGTTGATGGAGATTTTGTGAACAAAACACCCCTTATACAACTAACTAATGAGGATAACTTTACACTCATTAATATGCCGTCTCTTATTATAGTATCATTAAATTAGAGACTGAGTTATTTCGAATTTAGCATACCATGACTCATGGTATAGTATTGTATTGTATGTTACATTACATCTCGCGATTATATAGTGCTACATTGTGAGCATTGCATGCATAAGCCATTTTTTTTTTTTTTTTTGAGAGAGAGAGAGAGAGAGAGAGAGAGGGGTAGGTTTCGAATACTGAATATAAGTTGAAGACTAGTGAGGAAAACATCATCGTTCCCACATGTAATATTCTCATAACTTAGGAACTATAAGCGAGCAAAAAACGTAGGACTCTTGCGCCTTCTGGTGCTAGGGCAACGCATGTCACCTCTTTCATCACCATATTCATTATTATTCCCTCTCTCACATTACCGCGTAGAACTTTGGCTACGTTTATAGAAAATAACCCTCTCTCGCACGGTTTGGTTTCTATGGCTAGCGAAGGGCGGAAGGGCTGTGAATGTGATGCTGCGGGTCGGGTCCTCCGGGCGCTGCCCTTGTCGGGTCTGCATCCATGGTCGAAGCCCACTCAACAGAGCTCGGCTTTGCTCCATCGCCGTTGCCGAGTTGACGCAAAAGAAGACGGCCATCATTCCTCTTATCAACGAGAGCACGTCCCTGTGCATTCATGACAAGAAACACAAAAAGAACTGCGACAAGTAATACCCGCCTCGCATTCGAAAAACCTGCCATGTGCGAATGTGGAAAGATGCGAATGAGCAGAAAGATGCGAACGTGGGTACAGTAGGAGCTTGAGCTACGATGCAAGTCCAAGGCAAAGGATTCTTCTTCTTCTTTGTGTGCTTGACCTGAGCGTTGGATCGCTCTATTTATAGACGGACGGTGAGAGAAAAAGGGTGGATGAGTTGAGACAACCGTGAGTCACACTGAGTCACACTAGCATTCGATTTTGTCCTCGATACCACATGGTCCTGGCATTAATTGTCCCCCTCTGAGATATGTAATTCTGCTTATTGTGGCTGTCCCATCGCCATAGGGCCGTACCAATTTAAAAACTTGGTCATTTTGGATCTTCACATATTGTTGCCGCTCCTTCCTTTTTCTTGGATGAGCCTCCACGCCCACCCAAAAGTCAGAATAAAAAAGGGTACTTAAATCCAAAAAAACCCGGTCATCATTGCCTTAATGCCACTGTTTTTTTGGACGGTGACTGTAAACAAATAGCCGATCTTTCATTTTCTTTCAATAAAGAATTTCGGATAAGCACAAAGATTGTTCAAGCCACGTCACTTCTCTACGAGATTTATACGATGATCATTATGTATAAGTTTTGTATTAGATCTTCTAACATGGTTTCAAAGTCAGATTCTCTATCTTAATTTATTTTGCATGTACAGCCCCTTTCTTATTCGCTTGTCAAATGTCCAATCCAATGTTGAAGCCAGCGAGCTCCTTGTATTGGTTGCCAATCTATCCTTTCTCTAAAGTGTTGGTAATATTTCAAGCCCAGTAAGAAAAGACACTGATTATATAAATAGGATAAGACGCCATTATAAAATAATTTTCAAAAAGTAACCTTTCGTGCCACTCAATTAACCTAACTAAACAAGCATAGGATTGGGCTTGAAAACAAGAAGCAAATGATTGAGAAGGCTTTTTCCAACCTAAGTTAGGTTTGAAATCCTTTCCCTATTTGTCAATCTTAGATTAGAAGCTGACTGAAAAATGGATGCGCTCTTCTAGCACGGCTCGCTTTGCTTTTATCGCGGAGCTCACTGCTTTTCATTTTTTTAGGAGTAGATGCTTGTGGAGGAAATCAATCCAGCCACAGGTTTTTCTCCAGTTACCTTATTGCGACTTCATCCTTATCAAAGACCCCGCAGCAATATGTTTTGGGTTGGACTTTTTAACAAATATAACATATTAATTTAGGATATATAATTGCCTAGTATAGTCCCTGTGGTCCACTTTCGAATCTTGGCCATATAATCCGCCACATACACATTCATTGGACCATTCTCCCACTTTCCCTCACCAAAGAGTCTCTCCATGCCCTAGGAGAGTCCAAAGTGGAGTTGCAATGGTCGGTATCGGATCAAATCATCAGCATTTGGGAAAAATTTTAGGTCAATCATGCGGTACTCGTGGCAGTAGGGGAGATCGGTAGTTAAGATCATAGAGGGTACAGGCCTCTCGGTGCTCGTGTAGTGTCCTCGACAACACTAAAAAAAAATCCTTTCATCACTTGGAATCTCTTCATGTCTCTCCCTCTAACCCTTCCCTTTTCTAGCTTGGCCGCGCTCCAACGCCGTGACATGTCAAGTTTTTGTCAGATGAGCAATTTGAAGATGCATGCAATGATAGGTTATAAGGATGAAAATGGAGATGACAACCCCAAGTCCTCGACACGTTGCCCCATCCTCGTATCGTGTCTTTGTGGAGAAGATAAGATGGGGCAGCAGGAGATCTCATTCCCATTCGCACACCTTCCCTACGGTTACAATCCACGTGGAGTAGCGTCCATAGCTTGGGCGACCTCGAATGAGCACGGTTTTCATGCGAGTCCTTCTCGACAGGATCTCCTTTGGCCAATCTCCAATCAATCGCATGAAAGCAGATCAAGTAGAGTAGGGATGAGCACGGTTCAGTTTGGTCTGATTTGGATGGAAAAATTGAGCAAAACTGCAATAATATGGTTCGGAAAATTTTAAAACCGAACTTAACTATATAAGGGTCTGAAATTAGATCAAATTGAATAGAGCTCATCATTTTTTATTCGACTTCTCTTATGTGATGAAGTTAAATTTCATTAAGTATTTAACTTTTAACGAGCTTGAATTGGTTAAAGGCTCAAGCTATCAGCTAAAGATAGAATACCATTATGATGTAACAATTACTGCTGCAACACCAATTTATGCATATTTTGGAGGGAAATTCCAAATAAGAGCATGAAGTGTCTTCATTTTCTCAAATAAATGCATGAAATGAATATTGCATCAAATAATGACCTAAAATGACTAGGTCGGTTTCAAATAAGGGATTGAAGTAGTTATATATGACTCTTCATAACATCACGCGGACACGTGTAATTTTTGATTTTTTTTTTTAATAGCAAGCAGAAGCACCACAAATACATTACCATACAACATACAAGAAGATCACCACACAAATTAAATATTATACATAATATTTCATTATGTTAACTTTATATTTATAACCCATAACAAACAACACACAAAATACCAAAGGACCTGAGAAGGGTTAGGATCGCCTAACTTCAACACTATCATCCTATATCCAAAAGCCTGTCTGTATAACACCAAAGCTAAAATCAAATGATCAATGACCTCTCTCATCAATGGCCCATCAAAAATGTAGTCAAGGGGACCATCAAATTTTCTTAGTGGTCCCAACCAGTCGCCATCAAAGATCGCATACCAAGCTATATATCGATGAGGAACCAACTCAGCAAGTCCCGAGCAAGCCCCGCGTCAACTCAAGCTTTAACATACACAAGAACCATACAAGATAATATCACTTTTTTATAACTATACTCGATATGAGCTGGAGCTCTAAAAAGTAGCGGTGGTGGAAGAACCATCCTAAAAGTCTGAAAATGAAAGAAATGCCCTGTAAATGAAATTCATAAGTTTAAGATAGGAGATCCACCAATCACTCAACCTGGCATCACAACAATCATGAATTCAAGACAATACAAAACAACCATGCATAAGGAATGCAAGGATAAAAGTATTATCTTTCCTATCATAATATGTCAATAAGACAACCATAAATTGCATAAGATTGATTGCTCATGTGTAGGTAAATTTCATATTATATATCACAAGTACTACAATATCTTATCAACTTACACATATGAATTGATGTTCATCATTGGCCAGGACTATCTCGATTCACGAGATATCTTGACTAATAAGGCATCATCACCACTAACTCATGCGGGATTGAATTATACATACTCATTTGCCACGCCTCAGCCTATCAATCACGAGTCTCCTCTACATTAATGAGGATTAATACACCATGACAATGGCCATTTAGTAACATCACACCATGGCTTCACAAGCCATATCATATCATGACTCCCCTAGCCATGTCATCATAAAATTTCACGTCATATTAACCTTGTATAACATTTGCTAACTCTAGAGTCTCATACATACTTAGGAATTTGCTCGGTGGCAATGAGCGAACAAACCATGGCAAAGGTCTTAATCACGAAGTATCAAAGATATACATAATTAATCACAATACAATAAGTGTTAGATACTTTTCGATGTTCATAATTGCAGGTGACAACACATTACTCTCTTGGCATTCTCATACAATCATGAGAATCAATCAATTACGTACACTTTAACAAATAAATGTTCTTTTTCTTTTCACCAAGCCATGATCATTCGGTATAGAACTTTTACTGGTTTATCAATTCTTGATATCTATTTAACAATAAACACTACTACTCCAATAATTAAAGTAACTCATAGATTTACATTTTATAATAAAACCACCCTTGATTAAGCTCACTTTTTCCACGAAAACTAAGGAGTATTTTCTATAATTCCAAATTCTTAAAAACTAGACTATTGCCCTAGTACAAGTTCTCAATTTATAAATTTACCCCTAACTTCTGATTTTCAACCGACCAAGTAATATTAATCAAATTTAAAACTAAAAGCTATCCTTTTTGTTATCTAAGACATACTAACATTTTATTTACACAATAGACACCCCACATATTTTACAAAACTATTAAAACAACTCATTTTTGGTTAATTAGTTCAACTAGTTCCATTTTTTACATAATTTTCACATCATCTATTAACTCTAAAAATAACTTTATCACTTATCATAATAAGATTCCACAAGCTGTGAACAGTCCTCAGAAGTTTCAGTTTTTGCATCTTCATCCGTTAACTTGGTGAAATTATGAATTTGCCCCTAAAACCCCTAAACTCATTTTTTTTAAAACCGATTGGATTCCCCTTAATTAATCTTACTTAGAAATCCACTTATCAAAACTAAAAAACATAAGATAAACCTGATAACAACCTTATCTCCATTTTCAAAATTTCAAAATTACCCCAACACCCCTTATTATGCCTAGTTTTACTATCTTCATATTTTTCCCATTCAAGTTGTTACAAAACCTTTTAGAAATCTCTCAAAGACACTCTAGACATATGAGTAGCTTTTTACTACAAGCACAACAATCACTATAACTTAACATACAACTATTGCAACTTACTCACACATAGAATAAAATCTATAGTAAATAAACAAACAATCAATCAATCAAGCTCAAGAGTACTCAGTAGATCATTCTAGCTTAGTCCTTAGGTTTTTCACTTACCTTGAGTGAAATCTTCAACAAACAAAGCATTTACTCACCCTGAAATCAAAATAATTATTAAAATTAACAATTGTCATTCTTTTGAAAACAACAAAGCTTATTTGATAAAAATAAAAGGAAAATCTTTGAATTTACCTTGTAAGACACTAAACTTATAAAAAAAGAAAAAAAGAAGGGGTTTAGACCTTGTCTTGAAAGAGAGAGTGAAATAAAACTTGAACTTGAAGAAGTGAGGGAGATGGAGATGCAAGTGAAAGAGGTAGGGAAAGAAGGCATTATCTCTTGTCTTCCACACTTATTCTCTATATTTAAGAATGGCTGGAAGTATCGTTTATTAGCCTTGTTTAAAAGTAATAATGCCAATTAACTAGAGTTAAATGTAGACAAAAAAATTTCTAGGGTTAAGATAATGTCATGCATAAGGTCATATAGATAAGTTCAAAGGATTTAATTTAGACATGTGGATAAAAAATGTGGTGGAGATGAAGACATTTGTCCAAGTTCTCATAGTGACAAATGGCATGGTTTAATAAAAAGATTGAGATATTATGTTAATTTGGACAAATACTTTACATTGCAGTAAATAATCAAGGGAAATTGATATTCATTTGAAATCAATATTCATTTGAATAGCGTTAGTAAATCAGAAAATTATTCTGAACCTGCTACAATTATTAACAAAGGATATAGAACAATAAGGAAACCTTAACTTAGTAAAAATTTAATGTTCGAAAATTATTCGATACGTATTTAGGAGTGTATTGATTCTTGCTGATAGTTACTATACTAATTATATATCCTAAATATCATGAACTATAAATAAATTTCATGTAGTTTAAAATAAGAGGATAACCTTGCTGCCAGCTAAATATTCTAGTTGGTTAAAGGCATTTTCATTTAAAGACAAATTTAATCTTAGATGTTTTTTTTTTTTTTAAATTCGACAAGAGATGACAAAGGTTTGATTGTCAATTGTTGGGTGAGGGCCACCATCCTCGCCAAATCTAGGCAAAGGTCACCTCAACCCATGCCCTCACCAGCTGTGAGCGACCCTCACTTATGGCTTTTGAGGGTAGCCTTGCCAACCGCCGGCAAAGTGGCCATTGCATATATCTAGCGAAAGGGCCTCAACTATGTTTCGTGAAAGCGACTCTTGTCCAACCCTCTTGGGGCATTACAATGGCCGCCCATTGCGTAAGACCAACCACCAACGAAGAAGAAACGGAAAACCGAAAAAAAGAAAATAGAAAGAAAAAAATGAAAAAAAAAAAAAGAAGAAGAAAAGATTCAAAAAAAGGTGAAGGATGAAAAGGTTCTTGACTAATTGGAAAGTTAAGTCCTTTTTCAAACTAATGTAGCTACTTATAAAATTCATTTGAAGTCTTTATTTTAGACTCTTATTTGAAATAAGATTCACTTTATATTTTTATTTGAACAAATGAAGACATTTCAAACCCTTACTTGGAATTTTTTTTCCATAATCTCGCATTACGGCATAACTCATAAAAAGAGTTTGATTTAGTGCAATTTGGAAAAAAAAAAATCAAATCAAATAGCCAAATTTTAGTTGGCTTTGATTTACAAACCGAAATTACTAAAATTACGTCTTGAGGACTAAGCTGACGATCAGTTGATTTGGTAGTTTGAATTGAATTATGCTCGTTCCTCATTAATTAGAAAAAAAAAAAAGTTGGACTAGAGGATAAAGGAAAAAAAAAAAAACCAAAACCCTAGAAAAATCTCAGCTTGAATTGAGCTCGACAAGCTCGCCTGGGGCTAAAGGTCTGGACTTTGCAACGCTGGAAACTTGAAACGTCGAGTTCAAGAGTCCCCTCTGCGCTCTGACCCAACCGCGTTCCCATTTTTCGCTTGCAGAAACAAAGTAAGGCATTCTCTTCCTTACTTCACTCTCACCTCTCTCTCTCTCTCTCTCTCTCTCTCTCTCTCATGATTTGTACTTGGTCGACTGAGGCTGTCGCTATCGGTTTGCGCGTCCTGCAAATTGGAGCTTCAATTTCGAAAAACCAAAACCCTAGAAAAATCTCAGCTTGAATTGAGCTCGACAAGCTCGCCTGGGGCTAAAGGTCTGGACTTTGCAACGCTGGAAACTTGAAACGTCGAGTTCAAGAGTCCCCTCTGCGCTCTGACCCAACCGCGTTCCCATTTTTCGCTTGCAGAAACAAAGTAAGGCATTCTCTTCCTTACTTCACTCTCACCTCTCTCTCTCTCTCTCTCATGATTTGTACTTGGTCGACTGAGGCTGTCGCTATCGGTTTGCGCGTCCTGCAAATTGGAGCTTCAATTTCGAAAAATTTGATCTGGAAATGGAGTTTTAGGGCTGAAAGTTGGAATTTTTGCGCCAAGGAGTGAAATCCAGAGGGCTAAATCTTTTTCCCGTATTCTTTTCGCTAGAGGGTCGATAATGCGGGAGAGACCCTGTTGCTTCAAATGGTTTCATAATTTTTTTATTATCTGGAAAGTATTACTTTTCTCATCGGCATGGGTTGTCGGAGTTGTGGGGAGTTTCATAAACGGGTACATTGCTCACATGGAGAAAGATTGTAAATTTTGGCATGGCATTGAAGGGGAATGGTTACTGGGGTTCTTGCTTGTTGAATCTTGATGCATTGTGCTCTTTGTATGCTGGGAAATCTTGGTGCTTTTTTAGAGAGTTCGGTCCCCCTTCGTATGGTTGAAATGTCAACTCAGATTACATTGGTGTTTGGCTGTTATCGACTGTATCGGGGCTGAGTTGATCGCCCGAATTTTCAATCGGTTGTTACTTGAAATCTCACTGCACCACTTGATTTTGTCATGCTTCAAATTCTTCAGCTAAAGCTAACGTTGATTCATTAGGTATTCAATGTGTTCGATCTTATTTTTCTGAACTTTGGAACTTAAAATGTAGACTTAACTGTTCCTTTGCTTGCTATTTTACTTTCATAAAAAAATTATTGAAACATGGTTTTACGGTACTTCCCTATCCCCTTTTCTTTTTCAATCTAAGAAAGGAAAAGAAGTTGTATGGGATGAAATTATCAGCTCAATGACTTACTGAGTCCCATCTTCTCTGAACTAACGTGTTTAGCTACCCATAGTTGACGGAGATTTTGTGAATGAAACACCCCTTATACAACTAACTAATGAGGATAACTTTACACCTTTTCATATGCCGTCTCTTCTTGTATTATAGTATCATTAAATTAGAGAGTGAGTTATTTCAAATTTAGCATAACATGACTCATGGTATAGTATTGTATGTTACATTACATCGCGATTATCTAGTGCTACATTGTGAGCATTGCATGTATAAGCCATTTTTTTTGAGAGAGAGAGAGAGAGAGAGAGAGAGAGAGTGTAACATCCCGGGTCCCACTGTGTGATATTGTCCGCTTTGGACACTGAGTTCTCACGGTTTTAAAACGCGTCACACAAGTTTAAGGGAACCCAAGCCTTATATACAAGGCCCATGACCCCTCCCTAAGCGATGTGGGACAAGAGGGAAAGGAATCCCTTCCCCTTCCCTTGCACACGTCCGAGGACCGGAGGCGCGGACGCACCGCCATCCCTCCTCCCCGCGCACCGCTGCTCGGGTCGTCACACTCTCCCCCCCCTTGGGAGCACAGCGTCCTCGCTGTGGCCCCACACGCTGTCGGGAGTCGGCTCTGATACCATTGTAACATCCCGGGTCCCACTGTGTGATATTATCCGCTTTGGACACTGAGTCCTCACGGTTTTAAAACGCGTCACACAAGTTTAAGGGAACCCAAGCCTTATATACAAGGCCCATGACCCCTCCCTAAGCGATGTGGGACAAGAGGGAAAGGAATCCCTTCCCCTTCCCTTGCACACGTCCGAGGACCGGAGGCGCGGACGCACCGCCATCCCTCCTCCCCACGCACCGCCGCTCGGGTCGTCACAGAGAGAGAGAGGGGTAGGTTTCGAATACTGAATATAAGTTGAAGACTAGTGAGGAAAACATCATTGTTCCCACATGTAATATTCTCATAACTTAGGAACTATAAGCGAGCGAAAAACATAGGACTCTTGCACCTTCTGGTGCAAGGGCAACGCATGTCACCTTTTTTTTTTTTTTTTTTTTGGTAACCAGCATGTCACCTCTTTCATCACCATATTCATTATTATTCCCTCTCTCACATTATTCTTGTTCGCGAACACCTTGTACCACGTAGAACTTTGGCCAGGCTTATAGAAATAACCCTCTCTCGCACGGTTTGGTTTCCGTGGCTAGCGAAGGGCGGAAGGGCTGTCATGGTTATGCTGCTTGTCGGGTCCTCCTGGCGCTGCCTTCGTCGGGTCTGCATCCATGGTCGAAGCCCACTCAACATAGCTCGGCTTGGCTCCATCGCGGTTGCCGAGTTGACGCAAAAGAAGACGGCCAGCATTCCTCTTATCCACGAGAGAACGTCCCTGTGCATTCACGACGAGAAATGCAAAAAGAAGTGCGACGAGTAAAACCCGCCTCGCATTCGAAAAACCAGCCATGTGCGAATGTGGAAAGATGCGAATGAGCAGAAAGATGCGAACGTGGGTACAGTAGGAGCTTGAGCTACGATGCAAGTCCAAGGCAAAGGATTCTTCTTCTTTGTGTGCTTGACCTGAGCATTGGATCGCTCTATTTATAGACGGACGATGAGAGAAAAGGGTGGATGAGTAGGGACAACCCTGAGTCACGCTGAGTCACACTAGCATTTCGATTTTGTCCTCGATACAACATGGTCCTGGCATTAATTGTCCCCCTCCGAGATTTGTAATTCTGCTTATTGTGGGTGCCCCATCGCCATAGGGCCGTATAAATTTAAAAACTTGGTCATTTTGGATCTTCACATATTGTCGCCGCTCCTTCCTTTTTCTTGGATGAGCCTCCACGCCCACCCAAAAGTCAAAGAATAAAAAAGGGTACTTAAATCCAAAAAACCCGGTCATCATTGCCTTAATGCCAGTGTTTTTTTGGACGGTGACTGTAAACAAATAGCCGATCTTTCATTTTCTTTCAATAAAGAATTTCGGATAGGCACAAAGATTGTTCAAGCCACGTCCCTTCTCTATGAGATTTATACGATGATCATTATGTGTAAGTTTTGTATTAAATCTTCTAACATGGTATCAAAGTCAGATTCTCTATCTTAATTTATTTTGCATATACAGCCCCTTTCTTATTCACTTGTCTAATGTCCAATCCAATGTTGAAGCCAGCTAGCCCTTTGTGTTGGTTGCCTCTCTATCCGT
Source organism: Eucalyptus shirleyi (assembly GCA_017140165.1). Lineage (NCBI taxonomy): Eukaryota > Viridiplantae > Streptophyta > Magnoliopsida > Myrtales > Myrtaceae > Eucalyptus > Eucalyptus shirleyi. The sequence continues at coordinate 16,480,280 of CM029456.1, read as the reverse complement.
TCTCTAAAGTGTTGGTAATCTTTCAAGCCCAGTAAGAAAAGACACTGACTATATAAAATAGGATAAAACACCATTATAAAATAATTTTCAAAAGTAATCTTTCGCACCACTCAATTAACCTAACTAAACAAGGATAGGGTTGGGCTTGAAAACAAGAAGCAAATGATCGAGAAGGCTTTTCCCAACCTAAGGTTTGAAATCCTTTCCCTATTTGTCAAGCTTAGATTAGAAGCCGACTGAAAAATGGATGCGCTCCACTAGCACGGCTCACTTTGCTTTTATCACAGAGCTCACTGCTTTTCAATTTTTTAGGAGTAGATGCTTGTGGAGGAAATCAATCCAGCCACAGGTTTTTCTACGGCTACCTTATTATGACTTCATCCTTATCAAAGACCCCACGGCGATATGTTTTGGGTTGGACTTTTTAAGAAATATAACATATTAATTTAGGATATATAATTGCCTAGTATAGTCCCTGTGGTCCACTTTTGAGTCTTGGCCATATGATCCCCCACATACACATTCACAGGACCATTCTCCCACTTCCCTCCCCAAAGAGTCTCTCCATGCCCTAGGAGAGTCCAAAGTGGAGTTGCATTTGGGAATAATTTTAGGTCAATCATGCAGTACTCGTGGCAGTAGGGGAGATCGTTAGTTAAGATCATAGAGGGTACAGGCCTCTCGGTGCTCGTGTAGTGTCCTCGACAGCACTCAAAAAACTGTTTTCATCACTTGGAATCTCTTCATATCTCTCCCTCTAACCCTTCCCATTTCTAGCTTGACCGCGCTCCAACGCCGTGACATGTCAAGTTTTTGTCAGATGAGCAGTTTGAAGATGCATGCAATGATAGGTTATAAGGATGAAAATGGAGATGACAGCCCCAAGTCCTCGACACGTTGCCCCATCCTCGTATCGTGTCTTTGTGGAGAAGATAAGATGGGGCAGCAGGAGATCTCATTCCCATTCGCACACCTTCCCTACGGTGACAATCCACGTGGAGTAGCGTCCATGGCTTGGGCGACCTCGAATGAGCACGGCTTTCAAGCGAGTCCTTCTCGACAGGATCTCTTTTGGCCAATCTCTAATCAATCAAATGAAAGCATATCAAGTAGAGTAGGGATGAGCACGGTTAGTTTGGTCTGATTTGGATGGAAAAATTGAGCTAAACTACAACAATATGGTTCGGAAATCGGAAAATTTTAAAACCCAACTTAACTAAATAAGGGTCTGAAATTAGATCAAATTGAATAGAGCTCATCATTTTTTATTTGACTTCTCTTATATGATGAAGTTAAATTTCATATAGTATTTAACTTTTAACGAGCTTGAATTGGTTAAAGGCTCAAGCTATCATCTAAAGATAGAATAGCATTATGATGTAACAATTACCACTGCAACACCAACTTATGCATAGTTTGGAGGGAAATTCCAAATAAGAGCATGAAGTGGCTTCATTTTCTCAAATAAATGCATGAAGTGAACATTGTGTCAAATAATGACCTAAAATAACTAGGTCGGTCTCAAAGAAGGGCTTGAAGTAGTTATATGTGACTCTCTAGAACATCACGCGCGACACGTGTATTTTCTGATTTTTTTTTAATAGCAAGTGAAAGCACCACAAATATGTTACCATACAACATATAAGAAGATTATCACACAAATTAAATATTATACATAATTTTTCATAATGTTAACTTTATATTTATAACCCATAACAAACAACACACAATATACCAAAAGACTTGAGAAGGGTTAGGATCGCCTAACTTCAACACTATCCTCCTATATCCAAAAACCTGTCTATATAACACCAAAGCTAAAATCAAATGATCAATGACCTCTCCCATCAATGGCCCATCAAAAATGTAGTCAAGGGGACCATCAAATCCTCTTAGTGGTCCCAACCAGACGCTGTCAAAGATCGCGTCCCAAGCTATATATCGGTGTGGAACCAACTCAGCAAGTCCCATGTCAGCTCAAGCTTTAACATACACAAGAACCATATAAGATAATATCACTTCTTTATAACTATACTCAATGTGAGCTGGAGCTGTAAAAAGTAGCGGTGGCGGTATTTTAGGTTAACTTCATGGCACCTTATCACCTATGGATCCAATCAACATTGCGCCCATCATGGTTAAATGAAGGAATTTGAAACAAGTTACTTTCTCTGAGATTAATCTAACAAAATTTGTGCAAAACAGAAATCGAACCCGTGACGAGCTTGACACTGATTTAGGTTAACTCAGTTGCGGCGAATGCCCTGTTCAAAGGCCGAAAAGTCCGTGGCAATGGAGCATAGCTGATTTGCAGAGTCCTTTTTGGTGGGTCTCTCTCACTCTCCCTCCACTATTTAGAAAGACTCCAAGTCTCTTCCATTGGCTAAGTGGAGGAACCTCATATCCTTGTATTGCATCAGAACACATCAGCAGGAGCATAAGATTCTTCTCGTCCACATTTGCTGGATAAAATTAAGGTGCCCTTTTCCGACCAAATCATAGGTTTTGTCGAGCGGCTGAAAGTGAAAGCCATCTTGTCCTGAGTGGCGACTAACTTATAGTATTCAGATCATGCACTAATCAGATATTGCCTTGAGAGGCTCTTGGTAGATTATTGGGGGAATCCAGCCTACCAAGGTAAAAAATAATGAAAGGTTATAGCTCCACTCCACCTCAAATCCATGGCGAGCAAAATGGTGCAATGCCCTGAAATAACATCGAAAGTGATTATTGACACAACAATATTTTTAGCAAGCTACATAATTCATTCCAATTTGGAACCTATGGCCTACATAGGAAATAATTGAATATGGAGAAACACTTGTGTGGACTGGTTCTAGGGATGTCGTGAAATCCACGCAGGACTTATATATAACTTACTACTGGTCATGATCAAGATTGATTTAGTTTACTATACAACGGATATATAAGGAAGTATGTTACTTGAATTTGAAGCAACCATATACTCTGCTTATCGAGTTGAAATGAAAATGCTAGTTTGGGCAAACATCATAATTTGTGAGTATCACCAATAGTAAAGACCATGTCCATCATATAAGAACCACAACATTAGGACTTCTTATGCCTCACATGCTTGGTTAATGCCTACAAAGTTTAATTTGTCCAACTACTTGTATCACTTTCATATTTGACTTATTAAAGTCTACCATACTAATTGCGCAGATGAGTGTAGGTTGTGTTTAGCTACCTGTAGTTGACAGAGATTTTGTGAAAGAAACATTCCTTATACTACTAACTAATGAGGATAACTTTACACTTTTTAATACGCCATCTCTTCTTGTATTATAGTATCATTAAATTAGAGAGTGAGTTATTTCGAATTTAGCATACCATGACTCATGGTATAGTATTGTATTGTATGTTACATTACATCACGATTATATAGTGCTACATTGTGAGCATTGCATGTATAAGCCATTTTTTTTTTTAGAGAGAGAGAGAGAGAGAGAGAGAGAGAGAGAGAGAGAGAGAGAGAGAGGTAGGTTTCGAATGCTGAATATAAGTTGAAGACTAGAGAGGAAAACATCATCGTTCCCACATGTAATATTCTCATAACTTAGGAACTATAAGCAAAAAACATAGGACTCTTGCACCTTCTGGTGCTAGGGCATCGCATGTCACCTCTTTCATCACCATATTCATTATTATTCCCTATCTCACATTATTCTTGTTCGCGAACACCTTGTACCACGTAGAACTTTGGCCAGGTTTATAGAAATAACCCTCTCTCGCACGGTTTGGTTTCTATGGCTAGTGAAGGGCGGAAGGGCTGCCGTGGTTATGCTGCGAGTCGGGTCCTCCTGGCGCTTTCTTCTCCGGGTCTGCATCCATGGTCGAAGCCCACTCAACATAGCTCGGCTTGGCTCCGTCGCGGTTGCCAAGTTGACGCAAAAGAAGACGGCCAGCATTCCTCTTATGCACGAGAGCACGTCCCTGTGCATTCACGACGAGAAACGCAAAAAGAAGTGCGACGAGTAAAACCCGCCTCGCATTCGAAAAACCAGCCATGTGCGAATGTGGAAAGATGCGAATGAGCAGAAAGATGCGAACGTGGGTACAGTAGGAGCTTGAGCTACGATGCAAGTCCAAGGCAAAGGATTCTTCTTCTTTGTGTGCTTGACCTGAGCGTTGGATCGCTCTACTTATAGACGGACGATGAGAGAAAAAGGGCGGATGAGTTGAGACAACTGCGAGTCACACTGAGTCACACTAGCATTTCGATTTTGTCCTCGACACCACATGGTCCTGGCATTGATTGTCCCCCTCTGAGATATGTAATTCTGCTTATTGTGGGTGTCACATCGCCATAGGGCCGTACCCATTTAAAAACTAGGTCATTTTGGATCTTCACATATTGTTGCCACTCCTTCCTTTTTCTTGGATGAGCCTCCACGCCCACCCAAAAGTCAAAGAATAAAAAAGGGTACTTAAATCCAAAAAACCCGGTCATCATTGCCTTAATGCCAGTGTTTTTTTGGACGGTGACTAAACAAATAGCCGATCTTTCATTTTCTTTCATTAAAGAATTTCGGATTGGCACAAAGATTGTTTAAGCCACGTCACTTCTCTACGAGATTTATATGATGATCATTATGTACAAGTTTTGCATTAGATCATCAAACATGATATCAAAGTCAGATTCTCTAAATTTATTTTGCATGTGCAGCCCCTTTCTTATTCGCTTGTCTAATATTCAATCCAATGTTGAAGCTTGCAGCTAGCCCCGTATATTGGTTGCCTCTCTATCCTTTCTCTAAATTGTTGGTAATCTTTCAAGCTCAGTAAGAAAAGACACTGACTATATAGATAGGATAAGATGCCATTATAAAATAGTTTTAAAAAAGTAACCTTTCTCACCACTCAATTAACCTAACTAGACAAGCTTAGGGTTGGGCTTGAAAGCAAGAAGCAAATGATTGAGGAGGCTTTTCCCAACCTAGGTTAGGTTTGAAATCCTTTCCCTATTTGTCAAGCTTAGATTAGAAGCCAACTGAAAAATGGATGCGCTCTACTAGCGCGGCTCATTTTGCTTTTGTCGCGGAGCTCACTGCTTTTCATTTTGTTAGGAGTAGATGCTTGTGGAGGAAATCAATCCAGCCACAGGTTTTTCTACGGCTACCCTATTACTACTTCTTCCTTATTGAACTCCATGGCAATATGTTTTGGGTTGGACTTTTTAAGAAATATAGCATATTAATTAGGATATATAATTGCCTAGTATAGTCCCTATGGTCCAGTTTTGAGTCTTGGCCATATGATCCGCCACATACACATTCGCAGGACCATTCTCCCACTTTCCGTCACCAAAGAGTCTCTCCATGCCCTAGGAGAGTCCAAAATGGAGTTGCAATGGTCGGTATCGGATCAAATCATCAGCATTTGGGAAGATTTTTAGCTCAATTATGCAGTACTCGTGGCAGTTGGGGAGATCGGTGGTTAAGATCATAGATGGTACAGGCCTCTCGGTGCTCGTGTAGTGTCCTCGACAACACTAAAAAAAAAAACTCTTTTCATCACTTGGAATCGCTTCATGTCTCTCCCTCTAACCCTTCCCTTTTCTAGCTTGGCCGCGCTCCAACGCCGTGACATGTCAAGTTTTTGTCAGATGAGCAATTTGAAGATGCATGCAATGATAGGTTATAAGGATGAAAATGGAGATGACAACCCCAAGTCCTCGACACGTTGCCCCATCCTCGTATCGTGTCTTTGTGGAGAAGATAAGATGGGGCAGCAGGAGACCTCATTCTCATTCGCCCACCTTCCCTACGGTGACAATCCACGTGGAGTAGCGTCCATGGCTTGGGCGACCTCGAATGAGCACGGCTTTCAAGCGAGTCCTTCTCGACAGGATTTCTTTTGGCCAATCTCTAATCAATCAAATGAAAGCAGATCAAGTAGAGTAGGGATGAGCACGGTTCAGTTTGGTCTGATTTGGATGGAAAAATTGAGCTAAACTACACTAATATGGTTCGGAAAATTTTAAAACCGAACTTAAGTATATAAGGGTCTAAAATTAGATCAAATTGAATAGAGCTCATCATTTTTTATTCGACTTCTCTTATCTGATGAAGTTAAATTTCATATAGTATTTAACTTTTAACGAGCTTGAATTGGTTAAAGGCTCAAGCTATCATCTAAAGATAGAATAGAATTTCGATGTAACAATTACTGCTACAACACCAACTTATGCATAGTTTGGAGGAAATTCCAAATAAGAGCATGAAGTATCTTCATTTTCTCAAATAAATGCATGAAGTGAACATTGTGTCAAATAATGACCTAAAATGATTAGGTCGGTCTCAAATAAGGGCTTGAAGTAGTTATATATGACTCTCCAAAACATCAAGCGTGACACATGTACTTTTTGATTTTTTTTTTAATAGCAAGCGGAAGCACCACAAATACATTACAATACAACATATAAGAAGATTATCACACAAATTAGATATTATACATCATTTTTCATAATGTTAACTTTATATTTATAACCCATAACAAACAACACACAAAATACCAAAAGACCTGAGAAGGGTTAGGATCGCCTAACTTCAACTCCAAAAGCCTATCTGTATAACACCAAAGCTAAATCAAATGATCAATGACCTCTCCCATCAATGGCCCATCAAAAATGTAGTCAAGGGGACCATCAAATCCTCTTGGTGGTCCCAACCATCACGTACCAAGCTATATATCGGTGCAGAACCAACTCAACAAGTCCCATGCCGACTCAAGCTTTCACATACACAAGAACCATATAAGACAATATCACTTCTTTATAACTATACTCAATGTGAGCTGGAGCTCTAAAAAGTAGCGGTGGTGGAAGAACCATCCTACAAGTTTGAAAATTAAAGAAATGCCCTGTAAATGAAATTGATAAGTTTAAGAGAAGAGATCCACCAATCACTCAACCTAGCATCACAACAATCGTGAATTCAAGACAATACAAAACAACCATGCATAAGGAAGGCAAGGATAAAAGTATTATCTTTCCTATCATAATATGTCAATAAGACAACCATAAGTTGCATAAGATTGATCACTCATGTGTAAGCAAATTTCATATTATATATCAAAAGTACCACAATATCTTATCAATTTACACATATGAACTCATGTTTGTCACTGGCTAGGATTATCTCGATTCATGAGATATCTTGACTAATAAGGCATCGTCACCACTAACTCATGCGGGACGGAATTATACATACTCATTTGCCATGCCTTAGCCTATCAATTATGAGTCTCCTCCACATTAATGAGGATTAATACACCATGAAAATGGCCATTTATTAACATCACACCATGGCTTCACAAGCCATATCATATCATGACTACACGAGTCATGTCATCATAAAATTTCATGTCATATTAACCTTGTATAACATTTGCTAACTCTAGAGTCTCATACATATTGATATGCGGGAATTCGCTCGGTGGCGATGAGCAAACATACCGTGGCAAAGGTCTTAACAACGAAGTATCAAAGATATACTTAATTAATCACAACACAATAAGCATTAGATACTTTTCGATATTCATAATTACAGGTGACAACACATTACTCTCTTGGCATTCTCATACAATCATGAGAATCAATCAATTACGTACACTTTAACAAATAAATGTTGACGTGCGGACCCTTGGAGTGTCATAAATTTGCACAAATGGACACTTAAATGCCATAATTTATGAAATGTACACTTAAGTGCCAAAATTGGAGTAAAATGGATCACTTGAGTGACAATCCGGCCAAAGTCCAGCCAAAATGCCGACTTGGCATTTTTCCAGCGAAGTGAGCCCAAAATGACTCTGTTTTGCATGCTGACGTGACCAAATAATGCAAAAACAGCGTTGTTTTGGGCTGACGTGATAAAAAATAATATAAAATAATAATTTTAAAATTAAATTTAGTTTAAATATTAAAAAATAATAATTTAAAATTTTTAAAAAAGTAAAAGATAAAAAAGGAGGAAAGGTGGGGAGGTGGCTGAGGGATTAGACCTCAGCCGCCGCCGCCATTGCCGCTGCCGCCCCACCGTCGCCGGGAAGGGTCGGCATGGTAGGGGGAGGGTCGGTGAGGGCCGTGAGCACCTCGCCACTAGCCACAGATCTAGGTAAGGTCGCGGCCCTCGCTTAGATTTGGCAAGGGTCACCGGATCTGGGCGAGGGCTCGTGAGCCCTCGCCGCCAGTCGGCCGAGGTCGCCGACCCTTGGCTAGGGCCCGGCGACCCCGGCCAACCCTCCCCCCGCCGTCACTAGCCCTTCCGGCGGCGGCGGTGGCCGAGGGCTGATCCCTTAGTCGCCTCCCCCCCCCCCTTTTTTTTTTTTTTAAATAAATAATTTTAAAATTATTAATTTTAAATATTTTATATAAATATAAGTTTTAATTTAATTTAATTAATTTTTATATTATTTTTTAACCGTGCAGCCAAAAACGACGCTGTTTTTGCATTATTTTGTCATGTCAGCATGCAAAACGGCATCGTTTTGGGCTTGCTTCGCCGAAAAAAATGCCACGTCGGTGTTTTGGCCGGACTTTTGGCCGGAGTGGCACTTAAGAGATCCATTTTTTTTCAAATGTGGCACTTAAGTGTACCTTTCATAAATTATGGCACTTAAGTGTCCCTTTGTGCCAAGTTATAGCACTTGAAGCATTCTTTTGCCAATAAATGTTCTTTTTCTTTTCACCAAGCCACGATCATTTGATATAGAACTTTTACTGGTTTATCAATTCTTGATATCTATTTAACAATAAACACTACTACTCCAATAATTAAAGTAACTCATAGATTTACATTTTACAATAAAACCACCCTTGATTAAGCTCACTTTTTCCACGAAAACTAAGGAGTATTTTCTATAATTCCAAGTTCTTAAAAACTAGACTATAGCCCTAGTAAAAATTCTTAATTTGTAAATTTACCCCTAACTTCCGATTTTCAACCAACCAAGTAATATTAATCAAATTAAAAACTAAAAGCTATCCTTTTTGTTATCTAAGACATACTAACATTTTATTTACACAATAGACACCCCACATATTTTACAAAACTATTAAAACATCTTATTTTTGGTTAATTAGTTCAACTAGTTCCAATTTTTACATAATTTACACATCATCTATTAACTCTAAAAATAACTTTATCACTTATCATAATAAGATTCCACAAGCTGTGAACAGTCCTCAGAAGTTTCAGTTTTTGCATATTCATCCGTTAACTTGGTGAAATTATGAATTTGCCCCTAAAACCCCTAAACTCATTTTTTAAAACCGATTTGATTCCCCTTTATCAACCTTACTTAGAAATCCACTTATCAAAACTAAAAAAAATAAGATAAACCTGTTAACAACCTTATCTCCATTTTTTAAATTTCAAAATTACCCCATATTTTGTCGAAAATTTATCAAAACACCCCTTATTATGCCTAGTTTTACTATCTTCATATTTTTCCCATTCAAGTTGCTACAAAACCTTTTAGAAATCTCTCAAAGACACTCTAGACATATGAATAGCTTTTTACTACAAGCACAACAATCACTATAACTTAACATATAACTATTGCAACTTACTCACACATAGAATAAAATCTATAGTAAATAAACAAACAATCAATCAATCAAGCTCAAGAGTACTAAGTAGATCATTCTAGCTTAGTCCTTAAGTTTTTCACTTACCTTGAGTGAAATCTTCAACAAACAAAGCATTTACTCACCTTGAAATAAAAAATAATTATTAAAATTAACAAGTGTCATTCTTTAGAAAACAACAAAGCTTATTTAATAAAAATAAAAGGAAAATCTTTGAATTTACCTTGTAAGACACTAAACTGAAAAAAAGGGGGGGTGGTTTGGACCTTGTCTTGAAAGAGAGAGTGAAATAAAACTTGAACTCAAAGAAGTGAGGGAGATGGAGATGCAAGTGAAAGAGGTAGGGAAAGAATGCATTATCTCTTGTCTTTGACACTTATTCTCTATATTTAAGAATGGCTGGAAGTAACATTTATTAGCCTTGGTTAAAAGTAATAATGCCAATTAACTAGAGTTAAATGTAGAAAAAAAATTCTAGGGTTAAGATAATGTCATGCATAAGGTCATATAGATAAGTTCAAAGGATTTAATTTAGACATGTGGATAAAAAATGTGGTGGAGATGAAGACATTTGTCTAAGTTCTCATAGTGACAAATGGCATGGTTTAATAAAAAAATTGAGATATTATGTTAATTTGGACAAATACTTTACATTGCAGTAAATAATCAAGGAAATTGATATTCATTTGAAGCGTTAGTAAATCAGAAAATTATTTTGAACCCACTACAATTATTAACAAAAGATATAGAACAATAAGGAAACCTTAACTTAGTAAAAATTTAATGTTTGAAAATTAGTCGATATGTATTTAGGAGCGTATCGATTCTTGCTGATAGTTACTATACTAATTATATATCCTAAATATCATGAACTATAAAGAAATTTCATATGTCACATTATAGCAATTTAAAATAAGAGTATGACTTCACTGGCCAGCTAAATATTCTAGTTGGTTAAAGGCATTTGATTTAAAGACAAATTTAATTTTAAATATTTTCTCTTTTTTTTTTAAGAAAAAAATCGACAAGTGCTGACAAAGGTTTGATTGTCGACTGTTAAATGAGGGCAACCGTCCTTGCTAAATCTAGGCAAATGTCATCTTTGTAACAACCCGGGCTCACTGTATAATATTGTCCGCTTTGAACATTGAGTTCTCACGGCTTTAAAACACGTTATACAGTTTAAAGGGACCCAAGCCTTTATAAACTAGCCTAAGACTCTCCCCCTAAGCGATGTGGGATGAGATGCCCTTAGCCCTTAGCCTCACCTGCGTACTGCTAAGGCGATCTCAATCCATCCCTCCGTACTGCCCCTGGTCTGGGTCGTCACATTCTCCCCCCTTAAGGCACAACGCCCTCACTATGGCCCCCACACGCGGTCGGAAGTCAGCTTTGATACCACATGTTAGACGCAAATTGTGCAACCCCAAGATCTCCATAACTAAAACAAGAACATGCATAGTTGAGTAGAAAAATTAATGCACCCATTTTGGAATCCATCGTTCTTGAAGTGGAAGCGGAAACACAATATTCCACGTGTAAGTCATTTTCCTCTATTGCCCTTCGTATCACTACCCATGCCCTCACCAGCTATGAGCGACTCTCACTTGTGGCTTTTGAGGGTAGCCTTGCCAACCAATGACAATGCGGCCCTTGCATATATCTAGCGAGAGGGCCTCAACCATGGCTCGTGAAAGCAACTCTCGTCCAACCCTCTTGGGGCACTACGATGGCTGCTCATTGCTTGAGACCAACCACCAAGGAAGAAGAAACGGAAAATTGAAAAAAAGGAAAATCGAAAGAAACAAAAAAATGAAAAAAAAAACAAGAAGAAAACATTCAAAAAAAGGTGAAGGATGAAAAGGTTCTTGACTAATTGGAAAGTTAAGTCATTTTTTCAAACTAATATAGCTACTTATAAAATTCATTTGAAGTCTTTATTTTAGACTCTTATTTGAAATAAAATTCACTTTATATTTTTATTTGAACAAATGAAGACATTTTAAACCCTTACTTGGAATTTTCCCCATAATCTCACATTACGGCATAACTCATAAAAAGAGTTTGATTTAGTGCAATTGGAAAAAAAAATCAAATCAAACCAAATTGCCAAATTTTAGTCGGCTTCGATTTACAAACATAAATTATTAAAATTGCGTCTTGAGGACTAAGCTGACGATCAGTTGATTTAGCAGTTTGAATCGAATTATGCTTGTTCCTCATTAATTAGGAAAAAAAGAAGAAGTTGGACTAGAGGATAAAGGGAAAAAAAAAAAAAAAAACCAAAACCCTAGAAAAATCTCAGCTTGAATTGAGCTCGACAAGCTCGCCTGGGGCTAAAGGTCTAGACCTTGCAACTCTAGAAACTTGAAACGTCGAGTTCAAGATGTTAGAGAAAACTCCTTAACTGTTTGAAAGCTGAAAAAACCTTTCCAAAAATTTAGTCTAAAGACTTGCAGACTTAAGTGTTATAGTCTGAAGAACTCCAAACGCTACTCTCAAAGTCTGACCACACTAACAGGTTCTAGATCGAAGAGTGAAAACTTATCGAGATGTGGGGTTTATCTTCAAGGATCTGGTTTGTATAGTTTGTGGAAGATCTTATGGCTGGATATAACATCTTATGATCAACTATTCTTATTGAAATCAATTCATATATTCAGATCTCTTGAAAGGCGAAATATACTTGGAAGATTTTACTTATGGAAACCAAGATCCTGATTATATGGGCGAGTAGAATTGATGGGCTTTTATCATATTCCTAAAATGACTCGAGATCTCCTTAATTGATTCTGTCTAACAGCTAGATTGAAAGAACTCATTTGAAAAGTGCCAATGGTAGTAAAGGCATGGAGGAGTATTTAAGACAGACTCTCTAGTTGTTTGAGTGTTCGCGTAAAAGAAAATTTTCAAAATCTGAAGCTTCCTAGTTCTTTGCTATTTCAATTGTCGAGCTTAACCTGTACTCAAAAGAGAGGGTAAACACTTATGAGACTTTGGAAGAGTGTAGTAGAGTTTCTATACTGTGAAGTCAAGGACGTGAGACTGTAAAAACTCTTTTGATTCATAGTGAAATCTAGCCAGTAGGCTATCAATGTAGGAAAGTAGACGTAGGTTTGAACTAAGCCGAACCACTATAAACTTGGTCTTTCCACTCTCTTTCCCTAAACCCCATACTTTAATTCGTAGCTTTATATATTTGCTTATATTTGATTACATTTTGAGTCTATTATCTTCTAAAGACAATTTACTTTCATTAAATCTTGCGAAAATTTTATTTACACCTGTTCACCCCCACTCTAGGTGTTCTTATTAGCCCTTTCAATTGGCATCAGAGCTTGTGTTATCATTTTATTAAAGTCTTTTTACTTCTAAGTTAAACATCTATGGCTAATATTTTGGCTCCAAGTTTGATTGAAGGTCAAAGCAACACTAGACCTTCTTACTTTGATAGAAAGGAATATAATGTGTAGAAAAATAAGATGAAGGAATTCCTAGGATCGAAAGATCCCCTAGAATGGAACGTAGTAGAAAAAAGGGATTATTCCCAAAGTTACATCCATCTCAGAAAGACGAAAAGAAGTTGCAAACGCTGGTGAAATGGCACAAGAAGAAATAATCAAGAGACAAGCTCTTGATACTAAAGCCATTTACTTTGTATATTGTGTTTTATCTCCTATTGAGTATAATAGAATTTCATCTTGTAAAACAGCCAAAGAAATCTAGGATAGGTTGCACATTACCTATGAATGAACTGATCATGTTAAAGAAACAAAAATGTCAGGAGAATCTATTACTGATATGTTTAGTCGTTTCACAGAAATTGTAAACGGCTAGCATATTAGGGACAACTAATCTCAGGACCAATGAAGGTTAACAAATTGCTACGTGGACTCTCCAAAGACTGGAATCACGTGAAGACTTCAATAAGAGAAACCCAGAGGATCATGCCTCTTTCTGTAGACGAACTAGTTGGCACACTTCAATCATATGAAGTGGAGCAAATCAATGAGGAAGAAGATCCTAAAGGTAAGAAGTCAATTGCTTTAAAATCTAACGATGATTCTTACACAGATTCAGAAGATAATATGGACGATGAAGAACTATCACTCATGATAAGGAGATTCAGAAAGTTGAATAGAAAGGGAAGAAGATTCAACTAAAAAAAGCAAGGCACTCAAAAGTTTTAGAACAAATCAATTGAGGATGATGAAGTCAACAAAGATGTGATATGTTTTGAATGCAAGAAAAAGGGGCACATCATACCCAACCGTCCTCTGTTGAAGAAAAATAAGGGAAGAACTGAGAAATACGAAATGTGACATCTTGAAATTCGGCCCCGTTTCGATAAAGTGAAATGGGCATTTCGTCGACATGCTTAGAGTCCTTTTTCTCTGAGCTGATCACTCACGAGTTAACTAACCTATTGGGTGAAGCCGTTAAGGGATGTATCAGCTGAAGAAAAAATAAGGATCGAAATTCGAAGCTTTTAGAAATATGAAATGCTCAATAAAGAAATTATCGGAGACAAAATTGAAGACTAAATGAAAGAAAGTGATGAAGAATATGCCAATAAAGCAAGCGAAACCAGAAGCAAAAATGTCGCCACCGCCGTCACCGCCCGTCCCGCCGCTGCACCGCTGCCCGCGATGCCCGCCCGTGCACGCCGCACACCTAATTGCACCGCCCTAGCCACCGGAGCAGCCCCGGCCAGCCCCGTCCAGCAAACCCACAAGTGGGTTTTAATTTAGAATCTAATTATGCTTAAGGTTGGCTTAGTTTTAATTAATTATGTTTAAGTTGTTAGATTAGAATAAATTAGCAATTATTAGTCAATTGTGATGCGATTTAGATAAATTGATTGTGCAATTAACAAGTAGACATGGTCTACTATTTATTGGAAGCATCTCGGAATTTTCCGACCCTAATCGGGCTTCAATTTGGCGATTCGGGCCTAAGTGAGATTTTTGGGCATTTAAATATTAATTTTCGGAATTAAATTAAATAATTATTTATTTTCCAAAAATTCAAGGGAGATGGGCCGGAACCGAATTCAAACTCAAACTCAAATGGAATTAAATAAATTGTGATGTTTTAGGGATTTACCCTAAATTGATTTGGAATTGATTGAGATTGAATGATTGATTAGTAGATGGCATGTTTGTTTAGCATTTATAATGCTTTGATTGAGTTGTAAAGTGGATGGAGTTATGAGAGAATTGGAAATACTCTAGAAATTGAGGTTAGTCTTGAAGTACATAGATGAACTTTGTCTTGGTCTCAAAACCTCTTTTAAAAAATGATTGATTGATTTATTGATCTGTGATATGATTGCTTGGGTGCTTATTATGAATTGTACTAACTTGTAGGTAGGATCTGAGGCCAAGGTAAGTCCTCTGTCCTGTGCGTGTTTAAGCAGCCTATAGTATAATGGTTTACTAATCGGGCTTAGTGGGGTAGAACTCGCTGAGACGTAGTCTCATCCCAGTTTGGGGAAATCATTTTAGGACCCCGCTAAGGAGCTGAGGAGGAAGAGTCGAGCTAAAGAGGAAGAATTCTAAACTTAAGCAACATGAAACTTTTTGGAAAGAAAAATTTGAAAATCTAGACAAAATTTTGTCAATTTGAAAGAAAATGCAGATTCTCTTCCGGACGAAAATACTTTTTTGAAATAGGACATTGCAAATATTATAAAAATGTTTTCAATAGGATTTGAGAAGTTGGAAAAGATTCTTTCAATACAAAGACATTATTTCAATAAATCTAGTTTGGGTATGACTCTAGAAACCATTCATCTAATTGATTTTCCAAAAGTAAAGGAAAAAATCAAACAAAGACCTACAAATTTTTTTTACATAAATCATTTTTAAAGAGTTTTTGTAAAACCTATTGGCCGAAGTTTTTTCAAATGTTCAAAGTGTAATAGCTTAGAACATTTTGAGAAAGAATGTCACAAGGTTTGGAGACCTGTTAAGAATGATTGAGTAAAAACTGTATTTTGTACTAACTCCCCTAGACCCAAGAAGATATGGGTATCAAAGAAAACTTGAATTCTTTTTATAATTGCAGGTCACTATCAAGAAAAAGATCAAGTGGTATTTGGATAGTGGCTATTCGAGACACATGACAAGAGATTTAAGTTGTTATATAAAGCTCGTGCAATTAAATGGTGGAAAAGTTTCATTTGGTGGAAACAGTAAAGAAAGAATAGTTGGATGTGGAACTGTGAAAATTAGAAGTCTCACAATCAACAATGTCTCATTGGTGGAAGGATTAAATCACAATCTACTCAGCATAAGTCAACTGTTCGATACTAGATTCAAAATTAATTTCCAAGAAGGCATTTGTTTGGGAACTAGTAAATATTTCTCTCAATCTTTTATTGGATGAAGACATGGCAATATTTATCTTCTGTATATAAAACTAGAAAGTTCTTAGTATCTAATATCCATCCAAGATGAAGCAAACATTTGGCATCGAAAGCTTGGCCATGTTAATATGAAGTAGATTGCCAAAATCTCTTCTAAGAAACTTGTCCATAGACTCCCCAATCTGACTTATCAAAAGTCTGATCTATGCACGCCATGTGTTTTTGGAAAACAGGCTAGAAGTTCTTTTAAATTTATAAATCAAGTTTCTACTAATCGAGTTTTGCAGCTTCTGTATATGAATCTCTTTGGACCAACTAGAACTCAAAGCATTAGTGGAAAGAGATACTGCCTAATAATCGTGGATGATTATTCTCGTTTTACTTGGGTTTACTTTATGGCAAGTAAGTCTAAAACCTTTTCTCACTTCTCAAAGTTTGTCAAGAAAGTTCAAAATGAAAAAGGATATGCTATTTTAAGCATACGGACATACCATAGAGGTGAGTTTGAAAATCAAAACTTTGCTAAATTTTGTGATGAACTTAGTTTCCAACATGTTTTCTCTTCTCCATATACTCTAGAGCAGAATGGAGTTGTGAAAAAAAAGAAAAAAAAAAAAAGAATAGATCTTTTGCAGGAAATGACAAGAACTCTTTTAATTGAAAACAATCTTTCTTCTCAATTTTTGGCTGAAGCAATATCTACAACTTGCTATATCATTAATAAAGTATTTTTAAGGCATATTTTAGAGAAAACTTCTTATAAAGTTTTTAAAGGGAAAAAGCCAAATGTTTCTTATTTTTATGTGTTTGGTTGTAAATGTTTTATTTTGAAAAATGCAAATGATCGAACTGGTAAATTTAAGGAAAAATCAGACGAAGGAATTTTTCTTGGCTACTCAACCTCAAGCAAAGCCTACAGAATATTCAACAAGAAAACTCAATTTGTGGAATAATTTATAAAGGTCTAATTCCAAAACTCTGTACACAATTAGTTAAATTAGACTCAACTTGAAAATTCTGAACCTGCTCCAAACCTTACAAAGTCTACTTCCCCTGAAGTGGTTCAGACTTCTGAAAAACAACAACAAGAAGAACTAGTAGATTCAACTAAAGCGGAGAATTAGCAAATCTTCAGACCAACCAGTAACTTGAAGCATAAGTTTAGTCATTCGAAGGAAATCATTATTGGCAACATTGATGAAGGAATTCGTACCAGATCCAAAAGGTGAGAAATGTGTAGTGCTCTAGCACTCATTTCTAAGATAGAACCCAAAAGTATAAAAGAAGCCCCATCTGATGAAAGCTGGATTGAAGTTATGTAAAAAGATCTCAGACACTTTAGCATCAACGATGTTTGGGAGCTAATTCTTAAACCAAAAGGTAAATCTATTATTGGAACTAAATGGATTTTCAGGAATAAAATGAACGAGAAAGGAAAAGTGGTTAGAAACAAAGCAAGACTCATGGCCACAGGTTATACACAAAAGGAAGGGATAGACTATGATGAGACCTATACACCAATAGTAAGGTTAGAAGCAATTAGACTATTATTTGCTTGCTATAAAATTTCAGATTATTCCAAATGGACATGAAAAGTGCATTCCTCGATGGATTTATCCAATAAGAAGTCTATATGGAACAACCACTTGGATTTGAAGATCCAAAAAGGCCAGACTCAGTCTTCAAACTGAAAAAGACCCTATATGGTTTAAAGCAAGCACCTCGAGCCTAGTATAATAGGTTAAGTAAAATCCAGCTAGTAGGCTGTCAGTGTGGGAAAGTGAACGTAGGCTTGAACTAAGCCGAACCACTATAAACTTTATGTTTCTATTCTCTTTCCCTGAACTCCTTACTTTAATTCGTAGCTTTATATATCTGTTTATAGTTAATTACATCTTTAGTCTATTATCTTCTAAAAAAATTTACTTTCATTAAATCTTGAGAAAATTTTATTTACACTTGTTCACCCCCCCTTTAGGTGTTCTTACTAGCCCTTTCACAAGAGTCCCGTCTGCGCTCTGACCCAACCCCGTTCCCATTTTTCGCTTGTGGAAACTGAGTAAGGCATTCTCTTCCTTACTTCACTCTCACCTCTCTCTCTCTCTCTCTCTCTCTCTCTCTCTCTCTCTCTCATCATTTGTACTTGGTTGACTGAGGCTGCTACTATCGATTTGCACATCCTGCAAATTGGAGCTTCAATTTCAAAAAATTTGATCTGGAAATGGAGTTTTAGGGCTGAAAGTTGGAA
Organism: Eucalyptus shirleyi; assembly: GCA_017140165.1. Lineage (NCBI taxonomy): Eukaryota > Viridiplantae > Streptophyta > Magnoliopsida > Myrtales > Myrtaceae > Eucalyptus > Eucalyptus shirleyi. Next base: position 16,462,049 of record CM029456.1, on the reverse strand, counting down.
TTTTTGTGCCAAAGAATGAAATCCGGAGGATTAAATCTTTTTCCTGTATTGTTTTTGCTAGAGGGTCGATAATGCTGGAGACACCCTGTTGCTTCAAATGGTTTCATAATTTTTTTATTATCTAGAAAGTATTAATTTTCTCATCGGCATGGGTTGTCGGAGTTGTGGGGGGTTTCATACACAGGTACATGGCTCACATGGAGAAAGATTGTAAATTTTGGCATGGCATTGAAGGGGAATGGTTACTGGGGTTCTTGCTTGTTGAATCTTAATGCATTATGCTCTTTGTATGCTGGGAAATCTTAGTGCTTTTTTAGAGAGTTCGGTCCCTCTTCGTATGGTTGAAATGTCAACTCAGATTGCATTGGTGTTTGGCCATTATCGACTGTATCAGGGCTGAGTTGTTCGCTCGAATTTTCAATCGGTTGTTACTTGAAATCTCACTACACCACTTGATTTTGTCATGCTTCAAATTCTTCAGCTAAAGCTAATGTTGATTCATTAGGTATTCAATGTGTTCGATCTTTATCTTTCTGAACTTTGGAACTTAAAATGTAGACTTAACTGTTCCTTTGCTTGCTATTTTACTTTCATAAAAAATTATTGAAACATGGTTTTACGGTACTTCCCTATCCCCTCTTCTTTTTCAATCTAATAAAGGAAAATTATGGAGCAGTGAAGTTATATGGGATGAACTTACCGGCTCAATGACTTACTGAGTCCTTTCTTCTGAACTGTAAGCTCTGTCTTTTGTAATTTTCAGCTCAAGTATTTTCTCTGATTTTGTAATTGATTTCTGACCAAAAACTAGAATTTTAATCTTTCAGCAGAATTGGTGATCTTGTGTTACTGGATGGAAGTCTATGCTTTGATATGATCTTGTGTTGCACAATAATAATGATCTCTCTCTCTCTCTCTCTCTCTCTCTCTCTCTCTCTCTCTCTCTCTCTCTCTCTCTCTCTCTCTGTGGGATTAAAGAAGAATCCTGGATGTAGCTGGTTTGAGTCAAAGAAAGGGGAGATACACGAGTTCTTTGCAGGTGATGCAAAGCATCCGAGGTCAAGCGAGATAAATAAAGTGTTAGAGGATCTTCTGGAGAGATTAAAGGGACATAGTTATCAACAGATCCTGAGTTCAGTGGCTTATGATGTAAGTGAGGACGACAAGAAGCGAATATTGATGGCTCATAGTGAAAAGCTGGCTCTGGCATTTGGGCTGCTGGACTCAGCTCAAATTGCCCTATCAGGATCATGAAGAACCTCAGGATATGTGAAGACTGTCACTCTTTCATGTGTGGCGTATCTCACATTATTTGGAGGGAGATTATGGTGAGAGATAACGTGAGATTCCACCATTTTAACGGTGGGAATTGTTCTTGCGGTAATTTCTGGTGACCAGATCAAGCACATACATCGCTGGAGTTCTTTGTCGTGATAGTAGTTGTACGTTATAATTCTTATCTATAAATGGGCTCCTGGATTTGCTTCTTGTGATTTTATTGATACAATCACGCTATTGTTAGATTCTTTTCCTTAGAGGGCTCAAGAGAGATCGCTTTGATGAAGTGCTTGTCGGGCCGGTTCAGTTCTCTTCTCCCACATACTTGTATTCCTTTTTTGATCATCTAAACTAAACATGCAGTCTCTAACTTTTGAGGTGATGGCGCGAGTTCGTAAAGCATAAATACTGAGAAATTCTTGATGCTATTCCCACATCTCAACATTTGAATTCGACAAGTTTGAGGTTCTTTTAGGCCTTCCCTTTTGCCTTTCCTTGCCTTTTTGGATAGCAGTATGGTAATATACGCGGTCTGGCGGTATTTTAGGCTAACTTCGTGGCACCTTATCACCTACGAATCCAATCAACATTGCGCCCATCATGGTTAAACGAAGGAATTCAAAACAAGTTAGGGCGCGTTTGGTAATGTTTTTATTCAAAAATTGTTCCAGAGAACAAAATTAGAAAAAAAAAATTTCTATTCCATTTCTATTCTTGGAAACAATTTTTGACCAGAAAGACGCGTTTGGTAAATTTGTTCCAAGAATAAAAAATGAATAGAAACACGTTTAGTAAATTTGTATTCTTTTTTTGTTTCTTTTAATTTTCCTTTTATTTTTTATTTTTTATTTCTTTCTTCTTTTGGCCATTCGCCAGCCCGGCGACCAGCCAACGAGGGCCAACGGCCTCGCCCAGCCATGGCAAGGCTCGCCAGTCCCCGGTGAGGTCGAGCTCGTTGAGCCTCATCTAGTGCCGGTGAGGCACAGCCTCGCCTTGGCTAGGCGAGCTCGGCCTCGCCGGATCTAGGCGAGCTTGAGTTCACCTAGCCAAAGCAAGGCCGAGCCTTGCCAAGGGCCGGCGACCCTCCGGTGAGGTCACTAGCCCTCGATGATCGCCGGCTATGGCCGAGACCAGCGACTAGCCAAAGAAAAAAGAAGAAGAAAAAGTATTTATTGTGTTTTTTTTTTTTTTCAATTCTTCAAAATTTGTTTCTAGAAAAAGAATTTTTTTTTGTTTCTTATTTCTGTTCTAATTTTATTCCCATAACAAAAACAAAAAAAAAAAACAGATTTCAAACAAAAACACAAACAAATGCATTTATGTTCTTTTTTTGTTCCTGGGAACAAAAAAAAACAGAAAATCTGTTCATGAACAAAAAAAAGAAACACAAACATGCAGGCACTTACTTTCTCTGAGATTAATCTCAAAAAATTTGTGCAGAACAGAAATCGAACCCGTGACGAGCTTGACACTGATTTAGGTTAACCTCAGTTGCGGCGAATGCCCTGTTCAAAGGCCAAAAAGTCCGTGGCAATGGAGCAAAGCTGATTTGCAGAGTCCTTTTTGGTGGGTCTCTCTCACTCTCCCTCCACTATTTAGAAAGACTCCAAATCTCTTCCATTGGCTAAGTGGAGGAACCTCATATCCTTGTATTGCATCAGAACACATCAGCACGAGCGTAAGAAACTTCTCGTCCACATTTGCTGGATAAAATTAAGGTGCCCCTTTCCGACCAAATCATAGGTTTTGTCAAGCGGCTGAAAGTGAAAGCCATCTTGTCCTGAGTGGCGACTAACTTATAGTATTCAGATCATGCACTAATAAGATATTGCCTTGAGAGGCTCTTGGTAGATTATTGGGGGAATCCAGCCTACCAAGGTCAAAAAGAATGAAAGGTTATAGCTCCACTCCACCTCAAATTCATGGCGAGCAAAATGGTGCAATGCCCTGAAATCACATCAAAAGTGATTATTGACACAACAATGCTTTTAGCAAGCTACATAGTTCATTCCAAGTTGGAACCTATGCCCTACATAGGAACTATTTGAATACGTAGAAACACTTGTGTGGACCGGTTCTAGGGATGTCGTGAAATCCACGCAGGACTTGTATATAACTTACTACTGGTCATGATCAAGATTGATTTAGTATACTGTACAATGGATATATAAGGAAGTATTTTACTTGAATTTGAAGCAACCATATACTTTGCCTATTGAGTTGAAAGGAAAATGCTAGTTCGGGCAAACATCATAATTTGTGAGTATCGCCAATAGTAAAGACCATGTCCATCATATCAGACCCACATCATTGAGACTTCTAATGCCTCACATGCTTGGTCAATGCCTACAAAATTTAATTTGTCCAACTACCTGTATCACTTTCATATTTGACTGATTAAAGTCTGCCACACTAATTGTGTAGATGAGTGTAGATTGTGTTTAGCTACCCATAGTTGATGGAGATTTTGTGAACGAAACACCCCTTATACAACTAACTAATGAGGATAACTTTACACTTTTTAATACGCTGTCTCTTCTTGTATTATAGTATCGTTAAATTGGAGAGTGAGTTAATTCGAATTTAGCATACCATGACTCATGGTATAGTATTGTATTGTATGTTACATTACATTGTGATTATATAGTGCTACATTGTGAGCATTGCATGTATAAGCCATTTTTTGAGAGAGAGAGAGAGGGGGGGGGGGGGTAGGTTTCGAATGCTAAATATAAGTTGAAGACTAGTGAGGAAAACATCATCGTTCCCACGTGTAATATTCTCATAACTTAGGAACTATAAGCGAGCGAAAAACATAGGACTCTTGCACCTTCTGGTGCTAGGGCAACGCATGTCACCTCTTTCATCACCATATTCATTATTATTCCCTATCTCACATTATTCTTGTTCGCGAACACCTTGTACCACGTAGAACTTTGGCCAGGCTTATAGAAATAACCCTCTCTCGCACGGTTTGGTTTCTATGGCTAGCGAAGGCCGGAAGGGCTGTCATGGTTATGCTGCTTGTCGGGTCCTCCTGGCGCTTTCTTCTCCGGGTCTGCATCCATGGTCGAAGCCCACTCAACATAGCTCGGCTTGGCTCCGTCGCGGTTGCCGAGTTGACGCAAAAGAAGACGGCCAGCATTCCTCTTATCCACGAGAGCACGTCCCTGTGCATTCACGACGAGAAACGCAAAAAGAAGTGCGACGAGTAAAACCCGCCTCGCATTCAAAAAACCAGCCATGTGCGAATGTGGAAAGATGCGAATGAGCAGAAAGATGCGAACGTGGGTACAGTAGGAGCTTAAGCTACGATGCAAGTCCAAGGCAAAGGATTCTTCTTCTTTGTGTGCTTGCTTTCTTTGTGTGCTTGACCTGAGCATTGGATCGCTCCATTTATAGACGGACGATGAGAGAAAAGGGTGGATGAGTAGGGACAACCTCGAGTCACACTGAGTCACACTAGCATTTCGATTTTGTCCTCGATACCACATGGTCCTGGCATTAATTGTCCCCCTCTGAGATTTGTAATTCTGCTTATTGTGGGTGCCCCATCGCCATAGGGCCGTATCAATTTAAAAACTTGGTCATTTTGGATCTTCACATATTGTCGCCGCTCCTTCCTTTTTCTTGGATGAGCCTCCACGCCCACCCAAAAGTCAAAGAAGAAAAAAGGGTACTTAAATCCAAAAATACCCGGTCATCATTGCCTTAATGCCAGTGTTTTCTTGGACGGTGACTGTAAACAAATAGCCGATCTTTCATTTTCTTTCAATAAAGAATTTCGGATAGGCACAAAGATTGTTCAAGCCACGTCACTTCTCTACGAGATTTATACGATGATCATTATGTATAAGTTTTGCATTAGATCTTCTAACATGATATCAAAGTCAGATTCTCTATCTTAATTTATTTTGCATGTGCAGCCGCTTTCTTATTTGCTTGTCTAATATCCAATCCAATGTTGAAGCCAGCTAGCCCCTTATATTGGTTGCCTCTCTATCCTTTCTCTAAATTGTTGGTAATCTTTCAAGCTCAGTAAGAAAAGACACTAACTATATAGATAGGATAAGATGCCATTATAAAATAGTTTTCAAAAAGTAACCTTTCTCACCACTCAATTAACCTAACTAAACAAGCATAGGGTTGGGCTTGAGAGCAAGAAGCAAATGATTGAGCAGGCTTTTCCCAACCTAGGTTAGGTTTGAAATCCTTTCCCTATTTGTCAAGCTTAAATTAGAAGCCAACTGAAAAATGGATGCGCTCTTCTAGTGCGGCTCGCTTTGCTTTTGTCGCTAGATTCTTGTGGAGGAAATCAATCCAGCCACGGGTTTTTCTACGGCTACCCTATTACTACTTCATCCCTATCGTGTTTTGGGTTGGAATTTTTAACAAATATAGCATATTAATTAGGATATATAATTGCCTAGTATAGTCCCTGTGGTCCACTTTTGAGTCTTGGCCATATGATCCCCCACATACACATTCGCAGGACCATTCTCCCGCTTTCCCTCACCAAAGAGTCTCTCCATGCCCTAGGAGAGTCCAAAGTGGAGTTGCAATGGCCGGTATCGGATCAAATCATCAGCATTTGGGAATATTTTTAGCTCAGTTATGCAGTACTCGTGGCAGTTGGGGAGATCGGTGGTTAAGATCATAGATGGTACAGGCCTCTCGGTGCTCGTGCAGTGTCCTCGACAACACTCAAAAAAACTCTTTTCATCACTTGGAATCTCTTTATGTCTCTCCCTCTAACCCTTCCCTTTTCTAGCTTGGCCGCGCTCCAACGCCGTGACATGTCAAGTTTTTGTCAGATGAGCAATTTGAAGATGCATGCAATGATAGGTTATAAGGATGAAAATGGAGATGACAACCCCAAGTCCTCGACACGTTGCCCCATCCTCGTATCGTGTCTTTGTGGAGAAGATAAGATGGGGCAGCAGGAGATCTCATTCCCATTCGCACACCTTCCCTACGGTGACAATCCACGTGGAGTAGCGTCCATGGCATGGGCGACCTCGAATGAGCACGGCTTTCAAGCGAGTCCTTCTCGACAGGATCTCTTTTGGCCAATCTCTAATCAATCGCATGAAAGCAGATCAAGTAGAGTAGGGATGAGCACGGTTCAGTTTGGTCTGATTTGGATGGAAAAATTGAGCTAAACTACACTAATATGGTTCGGAAAATTTTAAAACCGAACTTAAGTATATAAGGGTCTAAAATTAGATCAAATTGAATAGAGCTCATCATTTTTTATTCGACTTCTCTTATCTGATGAAGTTAAATTTCATATAGTATTTAACTTTTAACGAGCTTGAATTGGTTAAAGGCTCAAGCTATCATCTAAAGATAGAATAGCATTACGATGTAACAATTACTGCTGCAACACCAACTTATGCATAGTTTGGAGGGAAATTCCAAATAAGAGCATGCAATGTCTTCATTTTCTCAAATAAATGCATGAAGTGAACATTGTGTCAAATAATGACCTAAAATGACTAGGTCAGTCTCAAAGAAGGGCTTGAAGTAGTTATACATGACTCTCCGGAACATCACACATGACACATGTACTTTTTGATTATTTTTTTTTTAACAGCAAGCGGAAGCACCACAAATACATTACCATACAACATATAAGAAGATTATCACACAAATTAAATATTATACATAATTTTTCATAATGTTAACTTTATATTTATAACCCATAACAAACAACACACAAAATACCAAAAGACCTAAGAAGGGTTAGATCGCCTAACTTCAACACTATCCTCCTATATCCAAAAGCCTGTCTGTATAACACCAAAGCTAAAATCAAATGATCAATGACCTCTCCCATCAATGGCCCATAAAAAATGTAGTCAAGGTGACCATCCAATCCTCTTAGTGGTCTTTTAGTGGTCCCAACCAGTGGCCGTCAAAGATCGCGTACCAAGCTATATATTGGTGCGGAACCAACCCAGCAAGTCCTATGTCGACTCAAGCTTTAACATACACAAGAACCATATAAGATAATATCACTTGTTTATAACTATACTCAATGTGAGCTGGAGCTCTAAAAAGTAGCGGTGGTGGAAGAACCATCCTACAAGTTTGAAAATTAAAGAAATGCCCTGTAAATGAAATTCATAAGTTTAAGATAAGAGATCCACCAATCACTCAACTTGGCATCACAACAATCGTGAATTCAAGACAATACAAAACAACCATGCATATGGAATGCAAGGATAAAAGTATTATCTTTCCTATCATAATATGTCAATAAGACAACCATAAATTGCATAAGATTGATAGCTCATGTGTAAGCAAATTTCATATTATATATCACAAATACCACAATATCTTATCAATTTACACATATGAACTCATGTTTGTCACTAGCCAGGACTATCTCGATTCATGAGATATCTTGATTAATAAGGCATCGTCACCACTAACTCATGCGGGATGGAATTATACATACTCATTTGCCATGCCTCAGCCTATCAATCACAAGTCTCCTCTACATTAATGAGGATTAATACACCATGACAATGGCCATTTATTAACATCACACCATGGCTTCACAAGCCATATCATATCATGACTACATGAGTCATGTCATCATAAAATTTCATGTCATATTAACCTTGTATAACATTTGCTAACTCTAGAGTCTCATACATACTGATATAAGGGAATTCGCTTGGTGGCAATGAGCGAACAGACTATGACAAAGGTCTTAATGATGAAGTATCAAAGATATACATAATTATTCACAACACAATAAGCATTAGATACTTTTCAATGTTCATAATTACAGGTGACAACACATTACTCTCTTGGCATTCTCATACAATCATGAGAATCAATCAATTACGTACACTTTAACAAATAGATGTTGACGTGCGGACCCCTAGAGTGCTATAACTTTGTACAAAGGGACACTTAAGTGCCAAAACTTATGAAATGTACACTTAAGTGCCAAAATCGGAGTAAAAGAGATCACTTAAATGCCAATCTGGCCAAAGTCCAGCCAAAACGCCGATGTGGCATTTTTTCGGCGAACCAAGCCCAAAACGTCGTCGTTTTGCACACTGACGTGGCCAAATAATGCAAAAACAGCATCGTTTTGGGCTAACATGGTAAAAAATAATATAAATTAATTAAAATAAATTAAAATTAAATTTAGTTAAAATATTAAAAAATAATTTAAATATTTAAATATTAAAAAATTAAAAAATTTAAAATTTAAAAAAAAAAAAAAAAAAAGGAAAAAAGTGGGGGAGGCAGCTGAGGGATCAGACCTCAACCGCCGCTACCCCACCACCGCCGGGAAGGGCCGGCGACAATGGGGGGAGGGTCGGCGAGGGCTGTGAGCCCTCACCACTAGCCACAAATCTAGGGAGGGTCGCGGCCCTCGCCCGGCCGGGCCAAGGGTCGCCACCTGTCAGGCGACCCCCCAACGGGTGACGGCCCTTGGCTTAGGCCGGGCAAGAGCCAGCAATCCTCGCCGGATTTGGGCGAGGGCTCGTGAGCCTCGGCCAACCCTCCCCCCCTTCGTCGCCGGCCTTTCCTAGCGGTAGCGGGGTGGTAGTGGCGGTGGCTAAGGGTTGATCCCTCAGCCGCCTCCCCACCTTTCCTTTTTTTTTTTAATTTATTTATAATTTTATTTATAAATTTTTATAATTTTAAAATTAATTTTTTTAATATTTTAACTAAATTTAATTTTAAATTTATTTATTATTTAATTATTTTTTATCACGTCAGCCCAAAACGACGCCGTTTTTGCATTATTTGGTCACGTCGACATTTTGACTGGACTTTGGCTAGAGTTGCACTTAAGTGATCTGTTTTTTTTTTCGAATGTGGCACTTAAGTGTACCTTCCGTAAGTTATGGCACTTAAGTGTCCCTTTGTGCCAAGTTATAGCACTTGAAGTATTCTTTTGCCAATAAATGTTCTTTTTCTTTTCACCAAGCCATGATCATTCGATATAGAACTTTTACTGGTTTATCAATTCTTGATATCTATTTAACAATAAACACTACTACTCCAATAATTAAAGTAACTCATAGATTTACATTTTATAATAGAACCGCCCTTGATTAAGCTCACTTTTTCCACAAAAACTAAGGAGTATTTTCTATAATTCCAAATTCTTAAAAACTAGACTATGGCCGTAGTAAAAATTCCCAATTTGTAAATTTACCCCTAACTTCCGATTTTCAACCGACCAAGTAATATTAATCAAATTAAAAACTAAATTCCTAATGTTATCTAAGACATACTAAAATTTTATTTACATCTATTTTACAAAACTATTTCTCATTTTTGATTAATTAGTTCAACTAGTTCCAATTTTTACATAATTTACACATCATCTATTAACTCTAAAAATAACTTTATCACTTATCATAATAATAAGATTCCACAAGCTGTGAACAGTCCTCAGAAGTTCCAGTTTTTGCATATTCATCCATTAACTTGGTGAAATTATGAATTTGCCCCTAAAACCCCTAAACTCATTTTTTAAACCGATTGGATTCCCCTTAATTAATCTTACTTAGAAATCCACTTATCAAAACTAAAAAACATAAGAAAAACCTGTTAACAACCTTATCTCCATTTTTGAAATTTCAAAATTACCCCATATTTTGTCAAAAATTTATCAAAACACCCCTTATTATGCCTAGTTTTACCATTTTCATATTTTTCCCATTCAAGTTGCTACAAAACCTTTTAGAAATCTCTCAAAAGACACTCTAGACATATGAATAGCTTTTTACTACAAGCACAACAATCACTATAACTTAACATACAACTATTGCAACTTACTCACACATAGAATAAAATATATAGTAAATAAACAAACAATCAATCAATCAAGCTCAAGAGTACTAAGTAGATCATTCTAGCTTAGTCCTTAGGTTTTTCACTTACCTTGAGTGAAATCTTCAACAAACAAAGCATTTACTCACCTTGAAATCAAAATAATTATTAAAATTAACAATTGTCATTCTTTAGAAAACAACAAAGCTTATTTGATAAAAATAAAAGGAAAATCTTTGAATTTACCTTGTAAGACACTAAACTAAAAAATGAAAAATGAAAAAAAGAAGAAGAAGGGGTTTAGACCTTGTCTTGATAGAGAGAGTGAAATAAAACTTGAACTTGAAGAAGTGAGGGAGATGGAGATGCAAGTGAAAGAGGTAGGGAAAGAATGCATTATCTCTTGTCTTCCACACTTATTCTCTATATTTAAGAATGGCTGGAAGTATCGTTTATTAGCCTTGGTTAAAAGTAATAATGCCAATTAACTAGAGTTAAATGTAGACAAAAAAATTTCTAGGGTTAAGATAATGTCATGCATAAGGTCATATAGATAAGTTCAAAGGATTTAATTTAGACATATGGATAAAAAATATGGTGGAGATGAAGACATTTGTCTAAGTTCTCATAGTGACAAATGGCATGGTTTAATAAAAAGATTGAGATATTATGTTAATTTGGACAAATACTTTACATTGCAGTAAATAATCAAGGAAATCAATATTCATTTGAAGCGTTAGTAAATCAGAAAATTATTCTGAACCCGCTACAATTATTAACAAAGGATATAGAACAATCAGGAAACCTTAACTCAGTAAAAATTTAATGTTTGAAAATTATTCTGTACGTATTTAGGAGCATATTGATTCTTGCTGATAGTTACTATACTAATTATATATCCTAAATATCATGAACTATAAAGAAATTTCATGCAGTTTAAAATAAGAGTATGACCTTGATGGCCAGCTAAATATTCTAGTTGGTTAAAGGCATTTTCATTTAAAGACAAATTTAATTTTAGATGTTTTTTTTTTCTTTTTTTTTTTTTTTTTTAAGAAAAAATTGACAAGAGCTGACAAAGGTTTGATCGTTGACTATTAAGTGAGGGCCACCATTCTTGCCAAATCTAGGCAAAGGTCACCTTTGTAACGAACCGGGCCCACTGTATAATATTATCTGCTTTGGACATTGAGTCCTCACGGCTTTAAAACGTGTTATACAGATTAAAGGGACTTAAGCCTTTATAAACTAGCCCAGGACTCCCCCCTAAGCGAAGTGGGACGGGAGACATGCCCTTAGCCTCACTCACGTACTGCCAAGGCGATCTTAGTCCATCCCTCCATACTGCCCCGGGTCTGGGTCGTCACATTCTCTCGAAAATCCTAAAGATAAGAAGTCAATTACTTTAAAATCTAACGATGATTCTGACACAGATTTAGAAGATGATATGGACGATGAAGAACTACCACTCATGATAAGGAGATTCATAAAGTTGAATAGAAAGGGAAGAAGATTCAACTAAAAGAAGCAAGTCACTCAAAAGTTTCAGAACAAATCAAATCAACTGAGGATGATGAAGTCAACAAAGATGTGATCTGTTTTGAATGCAAGAAAAATGGACACATCAAACCCAACTGTCATTTATTTAAGAAAAAGATAGGAAGAATTGAGAAATACTTTTCTTACCTTTTACCAAAAAAAAAAAAAAAAAAAAAACCGAGAAATATGAAATGCTCTCAAAGCAGAGACATTGAGCGATACTAAATGTGAAGAAAGTGATGAATAATATGCCAATATATGTCTAATGGCAAATTCAGAATCGGACTTAGACTCAGACAACGAAATCGAGGTTAGTAATTTGAAAATTTTGGCTAAAGTCTCGAAGTACATAGATGAACTTTGTCTCAATCTCAAAATCTCTCTTAAAAGGATTTCCGAGCTGAAGAGGAAGAATTCTAAACTTAAGCAACATGAAACTTTTTGGAAATAAAAGTTTGAAAATCTAGACAAAAATTTTGTCAATTTGAAAGAAAATGCAGATTCTCTTTCCGAGGAATATACTTTTTTGAAATAGGACATGAGAAATTGGAAAAGATTCTTTCAATACAAAGATCTTATTTCAATAAATCTAACTTTGGTATGACTTCAGAAACCATTCCTCTAATTGATTTTCCAAAAGTAAAGGAAAAAAATCAAACAAAGACCTACAAAATTTTTTTTACAAAAATCATTTTTAAAGAGTTTTTGTAAAACCTGTTGGCCGAAGTGTTCTCAAATGTTCAAAATGTAATAGCTCAGAACATTTTGAGAAAGACCGTCACAAGGTTTGAAGACCTGTTAAGAAGGATTGAGTAAAAACTATATTTTGTACTAACTCCCCTAGACCCAAGAAGATATGGGTACCAAAGAAAACTTGAGTTCTTTATAATTGCAAGTCACTATCAAGAAAAAGATCTAGTGGTATTTGAATAGTGGATGTTCGAGACACATGACAGGAGATTCAAGTTGTTCTATAAAGCTCATGCAATTAAATGGTGGAAAAATCTCCTTTGGTGGAAACAGTAAAGAAAGAATAGTTGGATGTGGAAATGTGAAAATTGGAAGTCTCACAATCAACAATGTCTCCTTGGTGGAAGGATTAAATTACAATCTACTCAGCATAAGTCAACTGTGCGATACTGGATTCAAAATTAATTTCCAAGAAGGTATTTGTTCGAGAACTAGTAAAGATTTCTCTCAATCTTTTATTGGATGAAGACATGGCAATATCTATCTTTTGTATATAAAACTAGAAAGTTCTCAGTATATAATATCCATCCAAGATGAAGCAAACATTTGGCATCAAAAGCTTGGCAATGTTAATATAAAGTAGATTGCCAAAATCTCTTCTAAGAAACTTGTTCATGGACTCCCCAATCTGACTTATTAAAAGTTTGATCTATGCACGCCATGTGTTTTTAGAAAATAGGTTAGAAGTTCTTTTAAATTTATAAATCAAGTTTCTTCTAATCGAGTTTTGCAGCTTCTGCATATAAATCTCTTTAAACCAACCAGAACTCAAAGCATTAGTGGAAAGAGATACTGCCTAGTAATCATGGATGATTATTCTCGTTTTACTTGGATTTACTTTCTGGCAAGTAAGTCTAAAACCTTTTCTCACTTCTCAAAGTTGGAATAAGTACACTATCAATGCCAAAAGTTGTGTATGACATTCACTTTGGTACCAAAAGTTTCCATCGGATCACTTAAGTACCAAAAATTTTGAAAAACGATCATTTAAGTGCCAACACCGACGAAATTGGCCGGAAATCCGACGTGGCCTTTTTTTTATATTAATTTTTGAAGCTGACGTGGCTCGTTGGAGAGTTGAGTCAACATCCAAATACCAAAACAACACCGTTTGGCATCTTTCCCCCAACTTTGAAACCCTAATCCCCAAATTGAGAGAGAGGGAAGGCTTGTCTTCATCTTCTTCTTCTTCCTCGAAGACCCACACCAGCAACGGCACCAGCATGGCACGAGTAGCAGCACCGGCAGCGCACCAGCAATGACACCAAGAATGCACCAACAACAACAGCGCACCAATGACACCTTCAACCCATCTTCTTCCTCCTCCTCCTTCACCCCCACTTTGATTTTTCCTTGCAACTTATTGCTCGAGCAACAATCTCAGTCTCTCATCGCTCACTTGGTCGAGCAACTACAATGGTGGTTGAGCAATGATGGTCGAGCGACGGTGGTTGAGCGACGGCGGGCAAACGACGGTGGTCAAGCAGCGAAAACCCTAATTTCAATCCCCATGTGATCTAAATGGCATCGTTTCTGTGAAGCCATCCATGTAGGATAGCAAAACAACGTCGTTTAAAGGCCTTATCGATTTTTTTTTTTAAAAGCCACGTAATCATTTTGGCCGGAATTTTTTGCCGGTAGAACCAAAGTGATTGTTTTTCCTCCGATTTGACACTTAAGTGATCCGACGGAAAATTTTGACATCAAAGTGAGCGCCATACACAACTTTTGGCACTAATAGTGTACTTATCCCCTCAAAGTTTGCTAAGAAAGTTCAAAATGAAAAATGATATACTATTTTAAGCATACGGACATATCATAGAGGTGAGTTTGAAAATCAAAACTTTGCTAAATTTTGTGATGAATCTGGTTTCCAGCATGTTTTCTCTTCTCCATATACTCTAGAGCAGAATGGAGTTGTAAAAAAAAAAAAAAAAAGAATAGATCTTTGCAAGAGATGGCAAGAACTCTTTTAATTGAAAGCAATATTTATTCTTGATTTTTGGCTAAAGCAGTTTCTACAGCTTGCTATATCATTAATAGAGTATTTTTAAGGCATATTTTAGAGAAAACTCTTTATGAAGTTTTTAAAGGGAAAAAGCCAAATGTTTCTTATTTTCATATGTTTGGTTGTAAATGTTTTGTTTTGAAAAATGCAAATGATCGAACTGGTAAGTTTGAGAAAAAATCAGACGAAGAATTTTCCTTGGCTACTCAACCTCAAGCAAAGCTTACAGAATATTCAACAAAAAGACTTAGTCTGTGGAAGAATCTATAAAGGTCAAATTCCAAAACTTTGTACAAAATCAGCTGAATTAGACTCAACTTGAAAATTCTGAACCTGCTCCAGACCTTACAAAGTCTACTTCCCTTGAAGTGGTTCAAACTTTTGAAAAACAAAAACAAGAAGAACTAGTAGATTCAATTGAAGCAAAGAATTAACAAATCTTTAGACCAACTAGTAACTAGAAGCATAAATCTAGTTATCCCAAGGAACTCATTATTAGTAACATTGATGAAGGAATTCGTCAGATCCAAAAGGGACGAGAAGTGTCTAGTGCTCTAGCACTCATTTATGATATAAAACCCAAAAGTATAGAAGAAGCCCCGTCTAATGAAAGCTAGATTGAAGTTATGCAAGAAAAGTTTAGACACTTCAGCATCAAAGATGTTTGGGAGCTAATTTTTAAACCAAAAGGTAAATCTATAATTGGAACTAAATGGATTTTCAGGAACAAAATGAACGAGAAAGGAAAAGTGGTCAGAAACAAAGCAAGACTCGTGGCCAAAGGTTATACGCAAGAGGAAGGGATAGACTATGATGAAACCTATGCACCAGTAGCAAGGTTAGAAGCAATTAGACTATTACTTGCTTGCTATAAAAATTTCAAATTATTTTAAATGGACGTCAAAAGTGTGCATTCCTTAATGGATTTATCCAATAAGAAGTCTATATGGAACAACCACCTGAATTTGAAGATCCAAAAAGGCTAGACTCAGTCTTCAAACTGAAAAAGGCCATATATGGATTAAAGCAAGCACCTCGAGCCTAGTATAATAGGTTAAGTAAATTTCTAATTCAAAATGGTTTTGTTAAAGGAAATGTGGATACTACTTTGTTCATTAAAAGAAAAGGTAAAGATTTTCTACTCGTTCAAATCTATGTTGATGATATTATCTTTGGATCATCTAATGAAAATTTGTGCAAGAAGTTTTCTAAATCTATGCAAGATGAATTTGAGATGAGCATGATGGGTGAATTATCATTTTTTCTCAGATTACAAGTAAAACAAATAAAGGAATGAATTTTCATTCACCAAGAAAAATATGCAAAAGATCTCATTAAGAAGTTCGGATTGGAGAATTGCAAAAAGACCAATCTACCAATGTCAAGCTCTTCGAAGCTAGATAAAGACAAAGGGGGAAAGAAAATTGACAAGAAGCTCTACAAGAGTATTATTAGTTCGCTTCTTTATCTTAATGCTTCTAAACCTGACATATTGTTTAGTGTTTGCATTTATGCTAGAATTCATGCATTGAGATTAAATGCGACAACACCAGTGCCATCAATCTCACAAAAAATCCAATTCTTCATTCAAGAGCAAAGCACATAGAAATTCGATATCATTTCATTAAAGATCATGTTCAAAATGGAGAAGTTATGATACATTTTATTAACTCGAAGAATCAGTTGGTAGACATATTTACAAAACCACTAGAGAAAAGTCTATTTGAGTTTATTCGCACCAAACTGAACATCATATGTTTTATCAATTAAAGTATGAAGATAATCAGACTCAGAATAACCAAAAGTTGCGACTATAAGTTAATTATGTACTGGTAATTTAATTTTTGGATGAAAATTTGAAAATGTACGTTTACTTTTTGAATCATTACTTATTTTATTTTTTTAGTTTTGAATTTATGACAGTTTTTCAAAAAGGCAGTTTTACTTTTTCCTTTATGACGATCCGTATACTCTGTTTCATATGCTTTATATACTGTCGATTTTCTTCTTTTCCATTTTCACTCACAAACCCTAGAATACATAACTCATTTTTCTCATACTTTCTCTCTAGTTTAATCCGAAAAGCTTTCACCTTTTTCACGATTGAATTGAGAAATCTCCCAAAGAAAGTGACAATGCCTTCCCAAAGAAAGTCATTTAGAATCGCAAGCAAGGGACCATAGCATATGCATGAGGGTCCTACGCACTTTGATCTGACCAGGAAGAAGACTCTCCACAGCAGCAGCAGCAAAGTCAACAACAACATTCTCAACCGTGTCACTCTTCTCAACCTAGGACTCAAGTTCTTCCACAGCAAGATGTTGAAGAAGAAATCGTTGTAGACGCTAAACCTATAAGGACTCTTAAGCTCGAATTTCTCTTCAAACTCTACTCTAAGTTAAAGGAGGGTGGTACTACAATGACTTTCATTGATGAGTTTTTGAGCGAGAAATGATACAGAAGTGAAACTCATTTTTTGAAGCCAATGGAAAGTATGGGCATTGCACCTATTGGTTTGATAGCAAGAACTTTTGCAAATTTTCCAAGTGATCCACAGTTTGGATCCTTTAATCAGCCTGAAGGGAAATATGACAATGAAAGGATGTTCACAAATTTTCAGCCTAGGATGGGTGTCGCTGCAAATGTTCGCGGTGAAAGGACGGATCTTTTTTGTTCTAAGGACCACAAGATGACTTATTCTAAACTACTGAAGCGAGGGGTGATGAACCCTAGAAGTGTGGACTTTGATTTTTTTTATTCATTGAAAGTGAAACTGAGGGAGAAGTCTGCACTCCTTCACCTCAAACGCTTTTGTTTTGAGACAACTGTTGCTCACCCAGAACTTATGACTTACTTCTATTCAAATCTATCCTTTTTAGATGTGAATAGATTTTCTTTTACGGTTAGGGACAAAGATTTTGTGGTCGATGTGGACACTCTGGCTAATGTGATTGGGGGTGGAAAGATGAAGTTTCCAACCAATCAATGTGTCTGTTGTTCACGCTACTTTGGAGCCTGTTCAGGATAGGATTGCTGAAGGCAGGATTTCTTACTCTAGAATGATGCCTCCAATATTTTGCTTCACAAGATTGTGATCAATTGTCTCAGACCCAAATCTACCTCAAAAACTAATGTCTCAAACTCTGAAGCAAAGTTGATGTAAGCCATCAACATTGGCTACAAGTTCTCTCTGCCTCACATTATTCTTATGCACATGTATAGGACAGTGGTGAAGGACAATGGGCAACTCCCTTATTTTGCTCTTATTACTCAATTATTCAAACATTTCAACATTCAACCTTCTAAAATTTTGTGTGTTCGAACCATTGCTCCAATGGTATTTGGACTGAAGATTGTTTCCAAGATACGTTTGAAGGAGCTGAACAAGGTTTTGGAGAGCATTAAGGTGAAGTCCCCTGTCAAGGCAAAGCAAGACTCTGCAGCAAGAAAAAGGAAAGGCAAAGAGCCCATGAGCGCACCAATCAAGAAGAGGAGAGCACTCATCTTGCAGGATGAAGAAGATGAGGATGACATTACTCTCTCCGCCTTTGCCTTAAAGAATTTACAAAGTTTTGTTAGCTTTCAAGGGCCAAAGGATCGAGAGCACAAAGAAAGAGAAGAGCAAGAGCAGAGAGATGCAGAAAGAGAAGAGAGGAGAACAGAGGAAGAGGAGGGAAGAACAAAGGAAGACGAGAGGGGAAGAGAACAAGAGGAAGAAGAGGATCAAGATGATTCTCTTGAACCTACATTTGCTGGAGAAGAAAGAGAACAACATCACCTTGGTGCTGAAGAAAAGTAAGAACAGGAAGAAGAATATTTTTCTCTACCTGAAGGCACAGAGACATGGGGAGCTACTAACAAAAAAGGTATTTATTCACTTGCTTTTACTAGTGATGATGTTAGTCGTTCTCCTGCCAATCCAAAGGATGTCTATGCCTCTTAATTTCCTGAAGCTGGTATTGAGGCATCATCTCCAAGTTTGGATGTTCCAACTGAGGTTCCATCATCCGTTAACACTCCTCAAACCGATCATGCTAAAGCGAGTACTCAAACAGATAATACAGTAGACTTTAAGAGACTGCTCGAGCTTCTTGTGGAGATCAAAGTTCAGCTTTATGGATTGGAGTGTGAATTTCAGAACATGCAATCAGCACATCAAGCCACTTCAGTCTCTCTACACAATCAAGTACAAGCTCTTAAGTTTCAAGTTCAAGCCACTGCAAAGGGTGAGGATATTGAGCAACTAAAGGAGGACCTGAGGAAGCTGGAGGAAACTGTTAATTCTATGGGGGATTTCCAAATCGTTCGCATCCCCAAACAGCCATGATTTTTACCCAACTCTTTTTATAGTTTTTCTCCACTTTTTGTTGTTGATAAAAAAGGGGGAGAGAGTTTGTGCATATTTGACTTGATTAGACTTATCGTTTAATATTTTTTCTTGGTTTGCCTTTGGTTTGATTTTAATGACTTTGAACTAGTATAATTTGGACTTTTGACTACACAACTGACTTTGAATCTTTTTTACGCTTGCAGCAACTAAGTTTGTGATTTTAATTATGAATGGATAGTTATTTATCATGCATGATTAACATGTTTTTCTGTGGTTGCAGAATCAATGCTATCCAGGTACTAATCAACTTATTTTATATTAGATATCATACTCTGCTTAAGTGTTGTTTTGCAAGTTAAAATTTTTCAAATCTTTAGGAAAATTTTGTCACCATAAAAAATGAGGAGATTATTAGAGAAAACTCCTTAACTATTTTGAAGCTTTCTAAAGACTTGTAGACTTAAGTGTTATAATTTGAAGAACTCCAGACGCTACTCTCAAAGTCTGACCACACCGACAGGTTTCAAACCGAAGAGAGAAGACTTATCCAGATGTAGGTTTATCTTCAAGGATTCGGTTTGTATGGTTTGTGAAAGATCTTATGGCTGGATATGGTATCTTATGATTAATTATTCTTATTGATATCAATTTGGATAAACAGATCTCTTGAAAGGCGAAGTATACTTGGAAGGTTCTACTTATGGAAACCAAGATCCTGATTGTATGGGCGAGCATGATTAATTGGCTTTTATCACATTTTTTAAACGACCCGAAATCTCTTTAATTGGTTATGTCCAACAGGTATATTGGAATAACTCTTTTGGAAAGTGCCAACAGTAGTAAAGGCATGGATGAGTATTTAAGGCGGACTCTCTAGTTGTTCGAGTGTGCGTGAAAGAAAAATTCCAAAGTCTGAAGCTTTCTAGTTCTTTGCTATTTCAATTGTCGAGCTTAACTTGTACTCAAAAGAGAGAGCAAACACTTGTGAGACTTTGGAAGAGTGTAGTAGAGACTGTAAAAACTCTTTTGATTTATAGTGAAATCCAGCCAGTAGGCTATCAGTGCGGGAGAGTGGACGTAGGCTTGAACTAAGCCGAACCACTATAAACTTTATGTTTCTATTCTCTTTCCCTGAACTCCTTACTTTAATTCGTAGCTGTATATATCTGCTTATAGTTGATTATATCTTCAATTTATTATCTTCTAAAGACAATTTACTTTCATTAAATCTTGCAAAAAATTTATTTACACCTATCCACCATCCTCTAGGTGTTCTTACTAGCCCTTTCACAAGAGTCCCGTCTACACTCTGACCCAACCACGTTCCAATTTTTCGCTTGCAGAAATTGAGTAAGGCATTCTCTCTCTCTCTCTCTCTCTCTCTCTCTCTCTCTCTCTCTCTCATGATTTGTACTTGGTCGACTGAGGCTGTCGCTATCGATTTGTGCGTCCTATTGCTTCAAATGGTGGAGACACCCTGTTGCTTCAAATGGTTTCATAATTTTGTTATTATCTAGAAAGTATTAATTTTCTCATTGGCATGGGTTGTTGGAGTTGTGGGGAGTATCATACACAGGTACATGGCTCACATGGAGAAAGATTGTAAATTTTGGCATGGCATTGAAGGGGAATGGTTACTAGGGTTCTTGCTTGTTGAATCTTAATGCATTATGCTCTTTGTATGCTGGGAAATCTTAGTGCTTTTTTAGAGAGTTCGGTCCCCTTCGTATGGTTGATCGCCCGAATTTTCAATCGGTTGTTACTTGTAATCTCACTACACCACTTGATTTTGTCATGCTTCAAATTCTTAAGCTAAAGCTAATGTTGATTCATTAGGTATTCAATGTGTTCGATCTTTATCTTTCTGAATTTTGGAATTTAAAATGTAGACTTAACTGTTCCTTTGCTTGCTATTTTACTTTCATAAAAAAATTATTGAAACATGGTTTTACGGTACTTCCCTATCCCCTTTTCTTTTTCAATCTAATAAAGGAAAATTATGGAATAGTGAAGTTATATGGGATGAACTTACCGGCTCAATGACTTACTGAGTCCCTTCTTCTCTGAACTGTAAGCTCTGTCTTTTGTCATTTTCAGCTCAAGTATTTTCTCTGATTTTGTAATTGATTTCTGACCAAAAACTAGAATTTTAATCTTTCAGCAAAATTGGTGATCTTGTGTTACTGGATGCAAGTCTATGCTTTGATATGATCTTGTGTTGCACAATAATAATGATCTCTCTCTCTCTCTCTCTCTCTCTCTGGGATTAAAGAAGAATCCTGGATGTAGCTGGTTTGAGTCAAAGAAAGTGGAGATACATGAGTTCTTCGCAGGTGATGCAAAGCATCCGAGGTCAAGTGAGATAAATAAAGTGTTAGAGGATCTTCTGGAGAGATTAAAGGGACATGGTTATCAACAGATCCTGAGTTCAGTGGCTTATGATGTAAGTGAGGACGACAAGAAGCGAATATTGATGGCTCATAGTGAAAAGCTGGCTCTGGCATTTGGGCTGCTGGACTCAGCTCAAATTGCCCTATCAGGATCATGAAGAACCTCAGGATATGTGAAGACTGTCACTCTTTCATGTGTGGCGTATCTCACATTATTGGGAGGGAGATTATCGTGAGAGATAATGTGAGATTCCACCATTTTAACGGTGGGAATTGTTCTTGCGGTAATTTCTGGTGACCAGATCAAGCACATACATCGCTGGAATTCTTTGTCGTGATAGTACTTGTACGCTATAATTCTTATCTATAAATGGGCTCCTGGATTTGCTTCTTGTGATTTTACTAATACAATCACGCTATTGTTAGATTCTTTTCCTTAGAGGGCTCAAGAGAGATCGCTTTGATGAAGTGCTTGTCGGGCCGGTTCAGTTCTCTTTTCCTACATACTTGTAAACCTTTTTTGATCATCTAAACTAAAGATGCAGTCTCTAACTTTTGAGGTGATGGCGCGAGTTCGTAAAGCATAAATACTGAGAAAGTCTTGGTGTTATTCCCACATCTCAACATTTGAGTTCGACAAGTTTGAGGTTCTTTTAGGCCTTCCCTTTTGCCTTTCCTTTGCCTTTTTGGATAGCAGTATGGTAATATACGCGGTCTGGCGGTATTTTAGGCTAACTTCGTGGCACCTTATCACCTATGGATCCAATCAACATTGCGCCCATCATGGTTAAACGAAGGAATTCAAAACAAGTTAGGGCGTATTTGGTAACGTTTTTGTTCAAAAATTATTCTAGGAACAAAATAGAAAAAACTATTTATGTTCTGTTCCGGAAAACAATTTTTAACCAGAAAAACGCGTTTGATAAATTTGTTCCAAGAATAAAAAATGAATAGAAATATGTTTGGTAAATTTGTATTCTTTTTTTGTTTCTTTTAATTTTTAAATATTTTTATTTTATTTTTCCTTTTTCCTTTCTTTTTTTATTTTTTATTTTTTTCTTCTTTTGGCCGGCGACCTCGCCTGTGACATCCTAAAATTCGACCCCGTTTCGATAAAATGAAATGTGCATTTCGTCGACGTGCATATGGTCCTTTTTCTCTGAGCTGATCACTCACGAGTTAGCTAACCTATTGGGTGAAGCCGTTAAGGGATATAACCGCAATAAAATCCCGAAAAGCTACCTAATTGGTTGAATTGGACTAAAATCGCGTCCAATCGATTTTAATTATGAAATTTAATTAGGTTTTAGGAATCGAATATTAAGGCGTGTCACAATTCTTTTTTAGGACCGTCTCATCGTCTATCAATTTCTTGCTGCATCCAAAATTTCAAGAAATAAATTATCGGAGGAAAAATTAAAGACCGAAAGAATTTAGAAAAGGAAAGAGAAGAGAAAAATAAAATAAGAATAATTATATTATTTTGTTTTATTTTTCTCCTTTTCCTTCTCTCTTCTTTTCTCTCCCTTTTCTTTCTTTTTCTCTCTTTCTTCTCTCTCCTCTCCCCTCCCCCTTCGTGCGGATAGCCCTCCACCGCCTGCCCTCTCTCTTTCTTTTTCCCTCTTTGACTAGTCAACCCTTATCTCTCTCTTCTCTCTCTTCTCCCTCACCCCTAGTGACCGAACCCCCCTCTTTCTTCTTCTCCTTCTTTCTTCTTCGTGGAAACGGCGAACCATAAGCTGAAGAAGCCGAGACAGCAGCAGCCACGCCGGATCGTCGTCGCTGCTTGTGCTCTGCCGCCGTCCCGCTCGCCTTCGCCTCTCCTTCACCCTCCTCAGCCACCGTTGACCCCCCCTCTCTCTCTCGGTACTCTCTCTCTCCTCTGGTTCGAACAAACCAGCAAGGCAGAAGAAGCAGCTCGCCGTCGTCGTGCTCGCCGCAGTCCCACCGCCCGCACCCGCGCCCGCTCATCCGCCGCTCGCCGCGCGCTTCGCCATCCCTCATTTCCTTGTGCCCAGGCCTCCCCGTGCGTCTCTCGCCCCTGTTTTGCCTCATCCAGCCATTGTGAGTGGCTGAGCAAGCCGCTGGAGCCGCCGTGTAGCCTTGCCGGACCGCCGCCTACCTTCCCGACCCTTCTCCGCCCCTAACCATCTCTGTTTTCCCCTGTTTCGCAGCCAAACCAGCAAACCCGCAAGTGGGTTTCCAGCCGGTTCGTGGGTCGTTTTGGGCCATTTCCGGGCCCCGAACCCGAGCCGTGCTTTGGCAAGAATCGTTCCTCATGTCGTCCCCGTCGGATTGATACGTTTTGCGCGCGATTCCGGTGAGTAATCTCACTAATCCTTGATTAGTTGGCTAATTATGCTTAAGTTGATTTAGTTTTAATTAATTAGGTTTATGTGATTAAATTAGAATAGATTAGCGATTATTAGCCAATTGTGATGCGATTTAGATAAATTGATTGTGCAATTAGCAAGTAGACGTGGTCTACTATTTATTGAAAGCATCTCGGGATTTTTCCCGACCCTTAGTGGGCTTCAATTAGGCTTTCGGGCCTAAGTGGAATTTTTGGTATTTAAATATTATTTTTTTGAAATTAAATTAATTATTTATTTATTTTCCGAAAATTCAATTGAGATGGCTAGTGACCGGAATATTATGCTGATGATCATGGTGAAGTCCGTTTATTTAACCGAGCACCAATTTGAGCTAAATTGGATTTATTGTAATTAATTATTAATTTTCGAAATTATTTATTTATTTATTTATTTTTCGGAAATTAAGACTGAGATGGCCAACGACCAAAATCTCGTGTTGATCTTCGTGGCGTAGTCCGTTTATTTAATTGAGCTGCAATTTGTATGGAATTGATTTAATTATGAATTTTTAGGAGTTATTCATATTGACTTGATGGTTAATCATTTGATTGAGAAATCGTTGGATATTGGTTATCACCTGAAAGGAAATACGTGGGCTCGATGAATTGGAATATCACCTGGAGAATGCACGTGTGTTCAATGGTTGAATATGTCATCATGGCGAAGAGGTTGCCTTAGAGAATGCACATAAATTGTTGGATAATTAGTCATGCCTGTGTGGCGATAGTTGATCACGCCTGTGTGGCGACAATTGATCATGCCTATGTGGCGATAGTTGATCATGCCTGTGTGGCGCTGCGTGGCCATATTTCTAAGCTTCGAGTATTGTGCCTATGTGGCGTAGATCGTGCTTGTGTGGCGTAGATCATGCTTGCGTGGCCGTATTTCTGTGTGTCAAGTATCGTGCCCGTGTGACTGAAGGTAATTGGAATGCCTAAGAGTATGCACATAAAGTGTTTATTGTACATCACCTTGGTGAATAGACGCCCAAAGCATTACTGTAGCTCTATGACTAGAGTGTACTATTAGGGATTATATGGTGTGGAGTGAGATGACCTAGAAATGGTCCAACTGACATGTAATCGACTAGGTCGATTGATCATTGCTTTGATATGATGTTGTGAAATGATTTATTGAATGGAAATGACCGTGAGTGGTCTTGTTGACATGTGATCGACTTGGTCGATTGATCGAGATATTGATCTGTGATGTGATTACTTTGGTGCCTATTGAACTGTGCTAATATGCAGGTGGAATCTGAGGCCAAGGTAAGTCATCTGCCCTGTGCCTGTTTAGGCAGCCTATAGTATAATAGTTTACTAATCGGGCTTAGTGGGGTAGAACTCGCTGAGACGTAGTCTCATCCCAGTTTGGGGAAAACATTTCAGGACCCCGATAAGGAGCTGATGAGGAGGAGTCTAAAAAAGAGAACTCGAAGGTAAATCTTGAGGAGAAGGATTTTGGAAGAAGAAGATAATCCCGAGAGGGGTCTTAAATACGGCCTGGATGGACTGAGAGTCTATCTTCTTTTGAGAATTCCTTTTGAAGTGAATAGTTATGAAGCGGTTTGTGTTTTGTATAAAAGTTTGGTTATAAATTTCAATATGAAAATATGGCACTGCTTTTCTATCCCATCATTTTATTGTCTGGGGATTTTAACTACTTCTGCATGTGCTTAATAAATGAAAGGGTCGGTGATATATTGTCCTGGGATATCGCATTATAAAATCGACCAAGTGAGAAGGATGTGTGCGTGCCCGAGAATCGGGGCGTGACATCGCCCAGCCACGGCGAGGCTCGTGAGCTCGAGCTTGTCAAGCCTCACCCCTTGCCAGCGAGGCACGTCCTCACCTTGGCTAGGCAAGCTCGGCCTCGCCAGATCTAGGCAAGCTTGAGCTCCCCTAGCCAAGGCGAGGCCGGGCCGAGCCTCGCTAGGGGCCGGCAACGCTCCAGCTCGCTAGGGGCCGGCGACCCTCCGGTGAGGTTGCCGGCCCTCGACGACCGGTCGCCGGCCATGGCCGAGGCTGGCAACCGGCCAAAGAAAAAAGAAGAAGAAAAAGTGTTTCTTGTGTTTCTTTTTCTTTCAATTCTTCAAAAAGTGTTTTTGGAACAAAAAAATATTTTTTTCTGGTTTCTTATTTCTGTTCTAATTTTGTTCCCGGAACAAAAAAACAGATTTTGAACAAAAACACAAACAAATGCGTTTATGTTCTATTTTTGTTCCCGGGAACAAAAAAACAGAAAATCTGTTCATGAACAAAAAAAAAGAAACACAAACATGCAAGCCCTTACTTGCTCTGAGATTAATCTCAAAAAATTTGTGCAGAACAGAAATGTGAACCCGTGATGAGCTTGACACTGATTTAGGTTAACCTCAGTTGCGGCGAATGCCCTGTTCAAAGGCCAAAAAGTCCGTGGCAATGGAGCAAAGCTGATTTGCAGAGTCCTTTTTGGTGGGTCTCTCTCACTCTCCCTCCACTATTTAGAAAGACTCCAAATCTCTTCCATTGGCTAAGTGGAGGAACCTCATATCCTTGTATTGCATCAGAACACATCAGCACGAGCGTAAGATTCTTCTCGTCCACATTTGCTGGATAAAATTAAGATGCCCTTTTCCGACCAAATCATAGGTTTTGTCAAGCGGCTGAAAGTGAAAGCCATCTTGTCCTGAATGGCCATCTTGTCCTAAGTGGCGACTAACTTATAGTATTCAGATCATGCACTAATAAGATATTGCCTTGAGAGGCTCTTGGTAGATTATTGGGGGAATCCAGCCTACCAAGGTCAAAAAGAATGAAAGGTTATAGCTCCACTCCACCTCAAATCCATGGCGAGCAAAATGGTGCAATGCCCTAAAATCACATCAAAAGTGATTACTGACACAACAATGCTTTTGGCAAGCTACATAGCTCATTCCAATTTGGAACCTATGCCCTACATAGGAACTATTTTAATACAGAGAAACACTTGTGTGGACCAGTTCTAGGGATGTCGTGAAATCCACGCAGGACTTGTATAGAGCTTACTACTGGTCATGATCAAGATTGATTTAGTTTACCATACAATGGATATATAAGGAAGTATTTTACTTGAATTTGAAGCAACCATATACTCTGCTTATTGAGTTGAAAGGAAAATGCTAGTTCGGGCAATCACATAATTTGTGAGTATCACCAATAGTAAAGACCATGTCCATCATATCAGACCCACAACATTGAGACTTCTAATGCCTCACATGCTTGGTCAATGCCTACGAAGTTTAATTTGTCCAACTACCTATATCACTTTCATATTTGACTGATTAAAGTCTGCCACACTAATTGTGTAGATGAGTGTAGATTGTGTTTAGCTACCCATAGTTGACGGAGGTTTTGTGAACGAAACACCCCTTATACAACTAACTAATGAGGATAACTTTACACTTTTTAATATGCTGTCTCTTCTTGTATTATAGTATTGTTAAATTGGAGAGTGACTTATTTCGAATTTAGCATACCATGACTCAGGGTATAGTATTGTATTGTATGTTACATTACATTGTGATTATATAGTGCTACATTGTGAGCATTGCCTGTATAAGCCATTTTTTGAGAGAGAGAGAGAGGGGGTGGGGGGGGGGGGGGTAAGGTTTCAAATGCTGAATATAAGTTGAAGACTAGTGAGGAAAACATCATCGTTCCCACGTGTAATATTCTCATAACTTAGGAACTATAAGCGAGCGAAAAACATAGGACTCTTGCACCTTCTGGTGCTAGGGCAACGCATGTCACCTCTTTCATCACCATATTCATTATTATTCCCTATCTCGCATTATTCTTGTTCGCGAACACCTTGTACCACGTAGAACTTTGGCCAGGCTTATAGAAATAACCCTCTCTCGCACGGTTCGGTTTCTATGGCTAGCGAAGGGCGGAAGGGCTGTCATGGTTATGCTGCTTGTCGGGTCCTCCTGGCGCTGCCTTCGTCGGGTCTGCATCCATGGTCGAAGCCCACTCAACATAGCTCGGCTTGGCTCCGTCACGGTTGCCGAGTTGACGCAAAAGAAGACGGCCAGCATTCCTCTTATCCACGAGATCACGTCCCTGTGCATTCACGACAAGAAACACAAAAAGAACTGCGACAAGTAATACCCGCCTCGCATTCGAAAAACCTGCCATGTGCGAATGTGGAAAGATGCGAATGAGCAGAAAGATGCGAACGTGGGTACAGTAGGAGCTTGAGCTACGATGCAAGTCCAAGGCAAAGGATTCTTCTTCTTTGTGTACTTGACCTGAGCATTGGATCGCTCTATTTATAGACAGACCATGAGAGAAAAGGGTGGATGAGTAGAGACAACCTTGAGTCACGCTGAGTCACACTAGCATTTCGATTTTGTCCTCGATACCCCATGGTCCTGGCATTAATTGTCCCCCTCCGAGATTTGTAATTCTGCTTATTGTGGGTGCCCCATCGCCATAGGGCCGTATCAATTTAAAAACTTGGTCATTTTGGATCTTCACGTATTGTCGCCGCTCCTTCCTTTTTCTTGGATGAGCCTCCACGCCCACCCAAAAGTCAAAGAATAAAAAAGGGTACTTAAATCCAAAAAACCCGGTCATCATTGCCTTAATGCCACTGTTTTTTTGGACGGTGACTGTAAACAAATAGCCGATCTTTCATTTTCTTTCAATAAAGAATTTCGGATAGACACATTATGTATAAGTTTTGTATTAGATCTTCTAACATGGTTTCAAAGTCAGATTCTCTATCTTAATTTATTTTGCATGTACAGCCCCTTTCTTATTCGCTTGTCTAATGTCCAATCCAATGTTGAAGCCATGAGCCCCTTGTATTGGTTGCCAATCTATCCTTTCTCTAAAGTGTTGGTAATATTTCAAGCCCAGTAAGAAAAGACACTGATTATATACATAGGATAAGACGCCATTATAAAATAATTTTCAAAAAGTAACCTTTCGTGCCACTCAATTAACCTAACTAAACGAGCATAGGATTGGGCTTGAAAACAAGAAGCAAATGATTGAGAAGGCTTTTTCCAACCTAAGTTAGGTTTGAAATCCTTTCCCTATTTGTCAATCTTAGATTAGAAGCTGACTGAAAAATGGATGCGCTCTTCTAGCACGGCTCGCTTTGCTTTTATCGCAGAGCTCACTGCTTTTCATTTTTTAGGAGTAGATGCTTGTGGAGGAAATCAATCCAGCCACAGGTTTTTCTCCGGTTACCTTATTACGACTTCATCCTTATCAAAGACCACACAGCAATATGTTTTGGGTTGGACTTTTTAACAAATATAACATATTAATTTAGGATATATAATTGCCAAGTATAGTCCCTGTGGTCCACTTTCGAATCTTGGCCATATAATCCGCCACATACACATTCATAGGACCATTCTCCCACTTTCCCTCACCAAAGAGTCTCTCCATGCCCTAGGAGAGTCCAATGTGGAGTTGCAATGGTCGGTATCGGATCAAATCATCAGCATTTGGGAAAAATTTTAGGTCAATCATGCGGTGCTCGTGGCAGTAGGGGAGATCGGTAGTTAAGATCATAGAGGGTACAGGCCTCTCGGTGCTCGTGTAGTGTCCTCGACAACACTCAAAAAAAAATCCTTTCATCACTTGGAATCTCTTCATGTCTCTCCCTCTAACCCTTCCCTTTTCTAGCTTGGCCGCGCTCCAGCGCCGTGACATGTCAAGTTTTTGTCAGATGAGCAATTTGAAGATGCATGCAATGATAGGTTATAAGGATGAAAATGGAGATGACAACCCCAAGTCCTCGACACGTTGCCCCATCCTCGTATCGTGTCTTTGTGTAGAAGATAAGATGGGGCAGCAGGAGATCTCATTCCCATTCGCACACCTTCCCTACGGTGACAATCCACGTGGAGTAGCGTCCATGGCTTGGGCGACCTCGAATGAGCACGGCTTTCAAGCGAGTCCTTCTCGACAGGATTTCTTTTGGCCAATCTCTAATCAATCAAATGAAAGCAGATCAAGTAGAGTAGGGATGAACACGGTTCAGTTTGGTCTGATTTGGATGGAAAGATTGAGCTAAACTACAATAATATGGTTCGGAAGATTTTCAAACCAAACTTAACTATATAAGGGTCCGAAATTAGATCAAATTGAATAGAGCTCATCATTTTTTATTCGACTTCTCTTATCTGATGGAGTTAAATTTCATAAAATATTTAACTTTTAATGAGCTTGAATTGGTTAAAGGCTCAAGCTATCATCTAAAGATAGAATAGCATTATAATGCAACAATTACCGCCGCAACGCCAACTTATACATATTTTGGAGGGAAATTCCAAATAAGAGCATGAAGTGTCTTCATTTTTTCAAATAAATGCATGAAGTGAACGTTGTGTCAAATAATGACCTAAAATGACTAGGTCGGTCTCAAATAAGGGATAGAAGTAGTTATATGTGACTCTCTAGAACATCACGTGCGACGTGTGTACTTTCTTATTTTTATTTTTTTAATAGCAAACGGAAGCACCACAAATACGTTACCATACAACATACAAGAAAATTATCACACAAATTAAATATTATACACAATAATTCATTATGTTAACCTTATATTTACAACCCATAATAATATTCCAAACAACACACAAAATACCAAAAGACCTCAAAAAGGTTAGGATCGCCTAACTTCAACATTATCCTCTTATACCCAAAAGCTTGCCTATACCACACCAAAGCTAAAATCGTATGATCAATGACCTCCTCATCAATGGCCTATCGAAAATGTAGTCAGGGGGACCATCAAATCCTCTTAGTGGTCCAATCAGTCGCCATCAAAGATCGCATACCAAGCTATGTACTGGTGTGGAATCCACTCAATAAGTCCCATGTCGACCCAAACCCTGCCTGTACACTTAACATACACAATAACCATATAAGACAATACCACTTCTTTATAACTATACCCAATGTGAGCTGGAGCTCCAAAAAGTAACGGCGGTGGAAGAGCCATCCTACAAGTCTCAAAAATGAGCTGAAGTCTAGTAAATGAAATTCCTAAGTCTAAGATAGGAGATCCACCTATCACTCAATTTGGCACTACAATAATTGTGAATTCAAGATAGCACAAAACAACTATCCGTAATGAATGCAAGGATAAAAGTACTACATTTCCTATCATGACATATCAATAAGACAACCATAAGATCGCATAAGATTGATTGCTCTCATGTGCAAGCAAATTTCATATTATATATCACAAGTACCACAATATCTCATCAATTTACACATAGGAACTCATGTTCATCATTAGCCAAGACCATCTCAATTGATGGGACATCTCAATTAACAATGCATCGTCACCACCAATTCCTAGGGGATAGAATTATACATACCCATTTGTCACACCTCAACCTAAATCATGAGTCTCCTCTACATTAATGAGGATTAATGCACCACCGTACATCCGCATGACAATGGCCATTTATTAACATCACACCATGGCTTCACAAGCCACATCATATCATGACTACACAAGTCATGTCATCATAAAATTTCATGTCATATTAGCCTTGTGGAGAACCGTCTCATACGGTATAACATTTAGCTAACTCTAAAGTCTCATCCATACTCATATAAGGGAATTTGTTTAGTGGTGATGAACAAATAAACCATGGCAAAGGTCTTAATCATGAAGTATCAAAGACATACATAATTAATCACAACACAATAAGCGTCAGATACTTTTCAATGTCCATAATTGCTGGTGACAACACATTATTCTCTTGGCATTCTCATATAACCATGAGAATCAATCAATTATGTATACTTTAACAAATAAATATTATTTTTCTTTTCACCAAGTCATAATCATTCGGTACAAAATTTTTACTAGTTTATCAATTATTGATATCCATTTAGCAATAGACACTACTACTCTCATAATTAAAATAACTCATAAATTTACATTTTTATAATAAAAAACCCTTGATTAAGCTCACTTTTTCCACAAAAACTAAAAAGTATTTTCTATAATTCCAAATTCTTAACAACTAGACTATTGCCCTAGTAAAAATTATCATTTTATAAATTTACCCCTAATTTCCTATTTTCAACCAACCAAGTAATATTAATTAAATTAAAAAAATAAACGCTATCCTTTTTGTTATCTAGGACATACTAATATTTTATTTACACAATAGACACCCCACATATTTTACAAAACTAAAACAACTCATTTTTTGGTTAATTAGTTCAACTAGTTCCAATTTTTACATAATTTACATGTCATATATTAACTCTAAAAATAAATTTTTCACTTATCATAACAAGATTCCACAAGCTGTGAACAGTCCTCAGAGGTTTCAGTTTTTGCATATTCATCCCTTAACTTGGCAAAATTATGAATTTGCCCCTAAAACCTCTAAACTCATTTTTTTAAGTGATTTGATTCCCCTTAATTAATCTTACTTAAAAACCCACTTATTAAAACTAAAAATCATAAAATAAACTTGTTAACAGCCTTATCTCCATTTTGGAATTTTCAAAATCACCTCATATTTTGTCAAATATTTACTAAAACATCCCCTTCTTATGCCTAGTTTTACTATCTTCATATTTCTCCCATTCAAGTTGCTACAAAACCTTTTAGAAATCTCTCAAAGACACTCTAGACATATGAATAGTTTTTTTACTACAAGCACAACAATCATCATAACTTAACATACAACTATTGCAACTTACTCACAGATAGAGTAAAATCTACAGTAAATAAACAAATAACCAATCAATCAATCAAGTTCAAGAGTACTAAGTAGATCATTCTAACTTAGTCCTTAGGTTTTTCACTTATCTTGAGTGAAATCTTCAACAAACAAAGCCTTTACTCACCTTGAAATCAAAATAATTATTAAAATTAACAAGTGTCATTCTTTAGAAAACGAAAACGCTTATTTAATAAAAATAAAATGAAAATCTTTGAATTTACCTTGTAAGACACTAAATTGAAAAAAGGGATTTGGACCTTGTCTTGAAAGAGAGAGTGAAATAAAACTTGAACTTAAAGAAGTGAGGGAGATGGAGGTGCAAGTGAAAGAGGTAGGGAAAGAAGGCATTTATCTCTTGTCTTCCACACTTATTCTCTATATTTAAGAGTGGCTTGAAGTAATATTTATTAGCCTTGGTTAAAAGTAATAATGCCAATTAACTAGAGTTAAAAGTAGACAAAAAAAATATATATATAGGGTTAAGATAATGTCATGCATGAGGTAATATAGATAAGTTCAAAGGATTTAATTTAGACATGTGAATAAACAAATGTGGTGGAGATGAAGACATTTGTCTAAGTTCTCATAGTGACAAATGGCATGGTTTAATAAAAAGATTGAGGTATTATGTTAATTTGGACAAATACTTTACACTGCAGTAAATAATCAAGAAAATCAGTATTTATTTGAAACATTGGTAAATCAGAAAATTATTTTGAAGCCACTACAATTATTAACAAAAGATATAGAACAATGAGGAAATCTTAACTTAGTAAAAATTTAATGCTTGAAAATTATTCGATATGAATTTAAGAGTGTATCAATTCCGCTGATAGTTACTATACTAATTATATATCCTGAATATCCTAAATATCATGAACTATAAAGAAATTTCAGATGTCACACTTAAGTAGTTTCAAATAAGAGAATGATCTCGATGGCCGGCTAAATATTCCAGTTGGTGAAAGGCGTTTTCATTTAAAAACAATTAAAATTTTAATGATTTTTTTATGCCAAGGTTTCGGCCTAGCTCACTTTACGGGAATACAGCACCAACTATACCTCAAGAGAGACTAACCCAACAACCCACTAGCTAGGGCCCCCGCTTAAGTCATGGAACTACTCTAGGAGTTATGGCAAATTCTGAAAGTAAAACCCTTAACTTGGTGGTCAAGATGCCAGGCCTCAACCAGCGCAGTCATGCGTGGGTGGAAATGATTTTTCTTTTTTTCTCTTGTTCCCTTTTTAAAAAAATTTTGACAAGCGCCAACAAGGGTCTAATTACCGACTGTTGGGTGAGGGCCACCACCCTTGCCAAATCTAGGCAAAGGTTGCCTCAACTTAGGCGCTTGCCAATTGTGAGCAACTCTCACTTGTGGCTTTTGAGGGTAGCCTTTCCAACCGTTGGCAAAGCGACCCTTGCATATATCTGCCAAGAGGACCTTAGCTATTGCTCGTGAAAGCGGCCCTCATTCAACCCTCTTGGGGCATTACGATGGCCGCCCATCGCTTAAGACCAGCCACCAACCAAGAAGAAACAAAAAACCAAAAAAAAAAGAAGGAGAAAAGTTTCAAAAAAAAAAAGTGAAAGATGAAAATGTTCTTGACTAATTGAAAAGTCAAATCCTTTCTTGAAATTAATATAGCTACTTATAAAGTCCATTTGAAATCTTTATTGTAAACTCTTATTTGAAATAAAATTTACTTTATATTTTTATTTGAGCAAATAAAGACATTTTAAATCCTTATTTGGAATTTTTCCCATAGTCTCGCATTATGTCATAACTCATAAAAATAGTTTGATTTGATGCAATTTTGGAAAACAAATCAAATCAAACCAAATTGCCAAATTTTAATCGGCTTCGATTTACAAACCGAAATTTTTTAAATTACATCTTGAGGATTGAGCTGACGATCATTTGATCTGGCGGTTTGAAATGAATTATGCTCGTTGCTCGTTATTAGAAAAAAAAAGTTGGATTAGAGGATAAAGAAAAAAAAAACAAAACAAAAAACAAAACCCTATAAAAATCTCAGCTTGAATTAAGCTCGACAAGCGCGCCTGGGGCTAAAGTTCTGGACTTGGCAACTCTGGAAACTTGAAACGTCGAGTTCGCGAGTCCCGTCTGCGCTCTGACCCTAACGCGTTCCCATTTTTCGCTTGCAGAAACTGAGTAAGGCATTCTCTTCCTCACTTCACTCTCTCTCTCTCACTCTAGCTGTTTCATGATTTGTGGTTGGTCGACGGAGGCTGTCGTTATCGGTTTGCGCGCTCGATTTTCTATCTGCTCGGATCGTGCTCCCCGTTCTGCAAATTGGAGCTTCACTTCGAAAAATTTGATCTGGAAATGGAGTTTTAGGGCTGAAAGTTGGAATTTTTGCGCCGAGGAGTGAAACCCAGAGGGCTAAATCTTTTTCTCGTGTTCTTTTCGCTAGAGGGTCGATAATGCTGGAGAGACCCTGTTGCTTCAAATGGTTTCACAATTTTTTTTATTATCTGGGAAGTATTGATTTTCTCATCGGCATGGGTTGTCGGAGTTGTGGGGAGTTACATACACGGGTACATGGCTCGCATGAAAAAAGATTGTAAATTTTGGCATGGTATTGAAGGGGAATGGTTACTGGGGTTCTTGCTTGTTGAATCTTGATGCATTGTGCTCTTAGTATGCTGGGAAATCTTAGTGCCTTTTTAGAGAGTTCGGTCCCCCTTCGTATGGTTGAAATGTCAATTCAGATTACATTGGTGTTTGGCTGAGTTGATCGCCCGAATTTTCAACAGTTGTTACTTGAAATCTCACTGCACCACTTGCTTTTGTCATGCTTCAAATTCTTCAGCTAAAGCTAATGTTGATTCAATAGGTATTCAATGTGTTTGATCTTTATGTTCTGAACTTTGGAACTTAAAATGTAGACTTAACTGTTCCTTTGCTTGCTATATTACTTTCATAAAAAAATTATTGAAACATGGTTTTACGGTACTTCCCTATCCCCTTTCTTTTTCAATCCAAAAAAGGAAAATTATGGAGTAGTGAAGTTATATGGGATGAACTTACCGGCTTAATGACTTACCAAGTCCTATCTTCTCTGAATTGTAAGTTCTGTCTTTTGTGATTTTCAGCTCAAGTATTTTCTCTGATTTTGTAATTGATTTTCTGACCAAAAACTAGAATTTTAATCTTTCAGCAAAATCGGTGATCTTGTGTTACTGATGGAAGTCCATGCTTTGATATGATCTTGTGTCGCACAATAATAATGATCTCTCTCTCTCTCTCTCTCTCTCTCTCTCTCTCTCTCTCTCTCTCTCTCGCTGTGGGATGATAAATTTATCAATACTCTGTGTTTGTGTCTGCTATTTGAAATGTTTATACCCAATACATTTGTGCATATTTGACTAGTGATGTTCTGTTGTAGGTTTGCCCTTGAAGTTCATGGATCATTTCAGGAGAAAGCTATGGACAATCGGGTATCATGCTTGAAATAACAAATTGCTTAAGGGGACTCTGTATTTACATTTTCTATTTTTGTTTAGTTGGTGTTTTTTTCCTCAGTCTTGTAACCTTTTAGTTGGATAAGTGTGCTGTTCTTTTAATTGTTATTTGGAAGTCGGTCTGATCATATAAATAAATGCTGTCGGTTTCACTTAAAAAGATGACATACATATTTGAATTTACTAGATGCATTGAGTATTCAACTGTTGAGGAGTGTTATTACTAAATCACAATTGTCAAGCTTATGAGCTCAAGCTTGCACATGACATGATGAAAATGGAATCGAGTTGAGTTGTGCTTGGTTCATTCAGTTACCTAGCAAAGTTGTGCTGGGATACACACAAAAGATACTCATAAGTTTGGTATGAGTTGAGTGGAGCTTATGTTGAACTGTATGGGCTTGTTTGGGAGTTAGAATCGTAGTCTGGTTTAAGTGCTCTATATGTATGGAATTAATGGACGGGTGACCAGGGCCCTTAGAGATTTTTGGCACTTTTCTTTTCCTAGTTTATGTCATTTAATGCTTGTATGGTGCAGAGGATGGGTAGTTTCTCAACACTTACCCAGCTTTTGTTAATGTTTAGCTTGCCCTATCATTAGTAACACATCTTGACTATGGAATTGTCTGATGGTGAATAGGATGGATTTGTCTGGAAGAAATTTACTGGGAGATGCTGTGTGTTGTAGAGTTTCTTCATTTAATCACTCTCGTATTTCTGAGGCTGGGTATTCAACTGCAAGACAAAATTTTAATGCTGCAGGTATTATATGCAGCTTACGGTCCTTACCAAGTGCTCTCTCACCTCTCTAGTGATGATTAAATTGTTTTCCTTATATCTCTAATTTGCATATGGAATTTGCAGGAGGTACTGTAAATAGAATATTTGCTCCATATTGTGTATATAAGGGGAAAGCTGCACTCTCTCTCTCCCCGGTTCTTCCTACTTTCAGTAAATTGGAGGTATGTCTGTTCCTTGTCTTTGTTAGAATATATCACAAAACATGTGGTAACCGCTTTGTGCTTTCACTGTATATCCTCTGTATTTAATAGTCTGGTGCTGGTCTTAAAGTCGATAGACATGGTGTCATGATGTTGCGATTTTGGCCTGCTATTGGTGAGCGCAAGTATGATTGGGAAAAGCGACAGGTAAGCATTGGTCTGTTTATCAAGCTCATTTTCAGTTATCCTACATCAAGTCTGTTTGCAAAAATGTTGATGATACAGAATTCTGTATTTGTTGCTTTTCTACAGCTTTTTGCTTTGTCAGCCACTGAGACTGGATCCCTCATAAGTGTGGGTCCAAAAGATTCCTGTGAATTCTTTCATGATCCTTCAATGCTGTCCAGGTTAATAAACTGACTTGCTTCTGCTAGTTCTTTAAATGCCTAGCCTTCCTCTAACTTCGTATGACTTGCCCTTTATCTTTTTTATGTCTGGCTCATTTTGTTTCCCCTATTTCTTTGTTTTATCTTAAATGTGTTATCTACCAAGAGTTTTTACATTTATGTATGCTTGAGCTTCGATAGTTGGGTCTTTTTGGATTGGAAGTCATTACTAACTTTTGTGTAAACATGATGACATTAACAAGAAATTCTTCCTGCAGCAATGCTGGTCAAGTGAGGAAGAGCTTGTCAATTAAGCCTCATGCTGATGGGGGTGGCTACTTTGTTTCTCTGAGTAAGTACTGCGTTTCTACTTAATTTCTAGAAATGGTAAATATGCAGCCCTTCAATAGTGTTTGTTACATTTTGGTTACCTTATACGAGCTGATTTATCTGTAGAATACTTTTATTTCTATATTCTAGCATGATCATATAACACCTAGGTCTAATTTTTAGTTTGGGTACCTAACTAATTCTCATAATCCATTAGTGTGATGTACTCGCCTTTGCACCCCCTCTCCCTAGATCCTGGGTCCGCATCTGTTCCCAGCCGTCTTGAAGCCAACGTCATATGTAGTGTTTTTCTGTTTCTAGTAATCCACCTCCTATTCCTAGCTATAATTCATTGCGACAATTTTCCTCTAAGACCATCATGCTCAACACTAAAACACCATAGCCATTCTCAACACCATAGCAATTTGCCAGCTAGAGCCTTATTGAAAAGCAACATAAATGTAGTTCCCATAAGTTGCTTGATCGGATGGGTGTTATTTACTTTTATTATTCATGGCTCCTGAAGGTTGGAATTTGACTTCTGATTTCACAAAGTGGCTTAGATCTTTAAAAATATATAATGTGAATATCCATATATTACTTAAGCTGATCGGCACATGCTTGAATGTGAACTCTCTCACTTGCAGGTGTTAACAACAATATTCTGAAAACAAATGAGCGATTTACCGTCCCTGTTACAGCGGCTGAATTTGCCGTCATGAAGACAGCGTGTAGTGTATGTCTTCACTTATTGTCTTTAATTTCTTTATGGAAATGGTAATTGTGTTTTATATTTTAGCATCTAGCAAATGACTAACTGATCTTGACAGTAACTATGTTCCGTACTGTTTTTCTTTTTCATATTGCTTCTATTGATTAATCATCTACAATGTTTCGGTACATTGCAAACTGTTAATAACAAGGAAAATGGGGAGAAGGAAAGGTTAGGGTGGGGAGTGTTTGGAAAAGGAGAGAGTTTCCTAATTGCCAAATGGGAAACGATAGCAGTCCCTCTCTGCTTGATTAATAACATGGCTTCTAAATGAATCCTTCGAAAGGCTTCTTGGTTTTAAAACCTTGTTCAGACCTCCTGTAAGCTACACTAATTTTCTGCTAATGCCTGTTACAGGCCCTGTAAAAATAGTTAAAAGTTTCTCAGCGTGAAGGATATTTATGATTGCCTACGGTGGAGACTGGAGAAGAATATTGTTTTAGTAGCTGGTCTCATGTCTATTATTCTATGATTTTCTGGGGCACTTCTCTATGGGTAAATAGGCGTAGTGGCTGATAATTTGAACGAGAGCACCTTTATGTCTTCCAAATGTTCTTTCATCTTTTCTACTCTAGAAGCATGTACTTTATGAGAGTCTGGTTTTGCAGTTTGCTTTGCCTCACATCATGGGTTGGGACCGGTATACCAATAATCAGCGGCACGGAGCAGAGCAAAGTCCCTCAAAGGTGGATAAACAACTTCTGGATCTGGAGTGGGATAAATGAATGCTCAAATGGTAGTTTCACCTTTGCTTGAAACACTGCAACTTTTTTGTAAAAATCTGCGCCAACAGTTGCTTAGCTCCAGTTCTGGGTGTTCGACAATGTGTCATGATCATGTATCGCTCCTTGGTATGTTTTGGAGAGTGCGTTCTGATTATATTTGTATGCGATTGAATTGACATCCTTTTCACATACTACTTATGTTGCAATCCGGTTATCTACCATGGGCTTTCATTTGCTCCTTTAGGAGGCTTCTCAGAAGCTGTTCGTTGATGATTGCGTCTTAATTTGCCAATTGATCTATATGTATGCTGCAGATGAAAGCTCCAATCTCGTTTTCGTAGCTTCCCAAAGTACTCAAATAGAATGATTTTGTGCTCAGAAATTCCAGTTTATAGATGGCTTCTTTAGCTACGGAATTGATGCAGGGGCAGTGGTTGTGGCTGGTGCTTCTGGGGCGTGTCGCTTAGCATGCTGAAGAACCTTGACTGTGATTTTCATGACAACGCATCCCTTGGGTTCCATGATATCATCATGAAGATACCCAAGAAGAGCAAAATCCTGTCTTGCGTGCTGAAAACAATTGGCCATGATCAAATGCTGGTAACTCACAGACTCAGATGAGGGTTGGTTTTAGTAGAGACGGTCACCATTGTCGTTCCTTCCCTTTGAGTGAGACGCGGTTCTGCCTCTCGTGCCTCCCCGTTGCCGCAAGGCCATACAAGTACAAAGCCCACATTGGCACATTGGTCCTTCCGATCTTCACATCATAGTGCTCTTCCCTTTTCTCAGACGAGCCTCCCGGCCCACCAGAGTGATCACAAGAACGATACTCATGACCACATGACTGGTCATCACCCCATTACTGTGAACAGTCTGTCGTGCGGTGTTCGTATGTATAAGAGATGGAAAATGCTGAGTTTTTCCTTTTCTCAGTTTCCTTTTCGCTGTTAGGGAAAAAAAATGCCTTTTGGGTCCCGAAGGACGAGATCGCTCGTGTAAATGAAGCAATGATATCGATTCAAGTCGTTGTGGTACCCATTTGTACGGTTCAAAGCTGCTCATAATAACACTTAGCACAATGAGAATACATGTATTGCACACGAGTCAATGTACTTCAATTTCTTAGGAAGCTCTAGGGATTGAGAAAGTGCATGATAAGACGTTGTCATGTAATTCACATCTCTCGTTCGGTGCCTTTGCACGAATGATTTACCCTCAGTCATAGTCACCGTCCAAAAGATAAATAATGGTGCCAGAGAAAAGTGGGGACAAGAGTCTTCCTACCATCGATTCAGAATCCGATTATTTCTCTAGGTACAAATACATTTTTCTATGATTAACTACCCTGCAGAATTCACAAAGGGCATTGCCTACCTGAAAAGTGGAAATGAGATGAGCTGCCTTGATGTCCAGAGAACTAGCACCCTGTTGAATTGCCCTTATTTCGGTCCGGACAGAAAGGATGAATACAGACTCTGGTTCGGCCACGAACTGGCTGATGTAGTGAAGGTGGCTCAATATAATAGCTAGATGCCAAAGTGCATGTGCTTCAGGGCGGTCCCTTTGCACTAAGACAACAGAAAATGGCTAAGCACCTTCAGTTAGTATTCTAAATCAGTCGAATGCAATGAAGAACAACTTAACCGGGTATCTAAAAAAAAAAAGTAAACTTCCACTAGTTGTGTATACATCTTCTGAGAATTAATACCACTTCATTGGCCTCAAGCAAACCTCAGTGGCAAAACTCTTCCGGCGATGATATCCTGGTGGCAGGTGGATAATATGACTTTAAGTTATTGAGGTTGCATGCTTTGGACTTAACAACCTCAGTATGCATTCTATGGAATACGTGAGAATGTGATTCTCACTCTGCTAGCTCTGGCACTCGATTTTTATGCAGCCTCTTGCAGCCCTCAAGAAAACTGCGCCAGACGAGTGCATTTGGTGGGAAAGGCATGCTCATAATCATTTCCTCTGCTTCTTTAAGATGCCCATTTTTGGCCAATAAATCAACCACACCGTGGTAATGATCCATCTCAGGTTCCACCTTGTAATAAGTTTTCATTAACTGGAACAATTCCAACCCTTCTCTTACTAACCCGCCATGTCTGCATGCAGTAAGCACTGCTGTAAAAGCAATACCATCAGGTTGAATACCCTCTGATTCCATCTCCCTAAACCTTTCTAACGCATTATTGGCATAACCATTAGCTCCAAGAGCAGATATCAGCACGGTCCAAGAGATGATGTTTCTATCAGACATTTCATCAAAAGTTTTTATTGTGCTCCCAATGCATCCACACTTCCCATACATGTCCATCAGAACATTGCACACGATTGTGTCACAACGACTAAAATCCATCTTTATCATCAGACCATGGACAGAACTCCCAGTAGCAAGGTTGTAAAGCTTACAGCATGCAACTAAAAGGCTGACAAAGGTGTACTTGTCTGGTCGAACTCCAAACGCGTGCATATAGCTGAAAAGTTCAAAAACTTCTCTGTAATTACCATCACGAGCACAGGCTTCAATGACGATATTCCAGGACACAACATCAGGGTCTTCAAGTGCAGAGAGCAACTTCAATGTCTCATGGAACTGGCCTGTTCTGTTAAATATACCAGCAATGACATTGCTAGAGACAACAGAAAGCCGTTCACCAGGAGCAGTTACAAAGGCCATGGCGCCAGATATAAGTCCATTTTTGGCGTATGAAGTAATTAGAGAGGTCCAGACATAGTCATTGCATTCATAGCCCATTTTTGTAATCAAGCAATGTAGTTGCTGTAGCTCTGAAGCACATGATCCTTTGAGAACAGCAGAAAATGAGAACTCATTTGGTTGGAATCCCAAGCTAACCATCTTTTGCAGTAAATATAATGAAGTAGAGGAGCTTCTATTTGCATACCCAGATATCAAAGCACTCCAAGACACTACATTCTTCTCCCGAATTTCATTGAAACAATGATGGGCAGCTTTGAGATTTTCAAACTTCACGTAAAAGTCAACCAAAGCACTACCTATAAAAGCATCAGACTGAAAAGCATTTCTAATAATCTTAGCATGCATAAACTCTCCATAAACTTGGACTTCAAATCCAGTACAAGCATTAACAGTACTTACGAAAGTCGCTTGGTTAGGCAAGAGCCCGTCCATGGACATTCTACTAAAGAGTTCTAAAGCCACTTCAGGTTTTCCAGTCTTTGCCCAAGCCCCAATCATTATATTCCATGAAACTACATCTGGAACATGCAGCTCCTTGAACACTTTCTCCGCCAAGCTTACAAATTTGCATTTAACATACATATTGATTAATGTATTCAGAACAGAGGACGCTGACTCGAATCCATTTTTTATCACAAGACCATGTATCTGTTCTCCCAATACCAAGTCTTGTTCACATGAGCACCCCGATAAGATGCCCATGAAAGTGCATTCAGACAAGGCACAGTTTTCTTTCATAATATCTCGGAATAAACATGCACAATCTCCGGGATATCCATGCTGCCCAAACAAAGTCAGCATGGAGTTCCAAGTCACCAAGCTCTTTGAAGGCATATCTTCAAAGACCCCAATAACATCATCCAAACAGCCATGCCTCCCATACAAGTTCAACAAAGCAGTCCCCACAAAAGGGTCGGCATCAAGAAGCCCAGTCTTCATCGCGATCCCATGCAACTGAATCCCGC
This sequence comes from Eucalyptus shirleyi, assembly GCA_017140165.1. Taxonomy (NCBI): domain Eukaryota; kingdom Viridiplantae; phylum Streptophyta; class Magnoliopsida; order Myrtales; family Myrtaceae; genus Eucalyptus; species Eucalyptus shirleyi. Next base: position 16,419,500 of record CM029456.1, on the reverse strand, counting down.
AACTCAAGTCCAACGCCTCGCAGGACAACACCCCAGCCAACGAGTGCTGGGTCAGGCCAAACCCGCGACCTCTCATTTCGGAGAAAACAGCCAAAGCCTCCTCCGCATCTCCACATCGACCGCACACGGCAATGACGGTGTTAAACGACACCGCGTTTCTCTGGGGAATACCCTCGAACACCTTGCGGGCGGCGGGCAACTCGCCGAGACCAGCGTAGAGGGAGATGACATTATTGTAGAGGAAGATGGGTTGTCTCGAATAGGGTCCGGCCGTGACGGCGAGCGCATGGAGGATCCTCGTCGCGTCGAGAGAGCCGCTCCTCGAGCATGCACGGACAAGGTCGAGGACACGCTTGGGTTTGAGAGAGGCACCATTGAAGCTCATGCGCGGAGAACGAGAGCGTCGCCGACTCGCTATTTTGAGCAAAAGTTGGGCTTTTAAAACGATTATGAAGCCCATTGACGGGTCAAGTACTCGTTGGGCTTGGGCCTGGGCCTGAATTATTTCCATCCCTATTGATTTTTTTATTTCCTATAAATCCAAGGAGACATTAGCATAATCACAATTGATTTAATTATTGCAAAAATGAAATTATTTATTTTCCGAAACTGCGGGCGATAGGATCAGGCTGAGGCGACGGTCTTGATTGGGACTAGGATAATATTCGACGAATAAAAGAAGAATTATTTCGGACCGAATAACTTTTTTGTCAATTGTCAGGCTTCTAATTTAGGGGAAATAAATAAAAATAAAAAGAAACCCTACTATGGAAAAGAAAAAAAAAAAAAAGCCCATTTTACGAGAACAAGAAAGTAAGTAATTTCGGAGTGCTTTTTGACACAACCATGCATTTTGGGGGAGATCCTTTTTTCCTTTCCGGTCATTTTACCAGGTCCACAAGTTTGGTAGCTGCTAGACAAAATCACATATATAAAAATATGGGCAAATTATTTGAGGATTTTAGACACTTTGCAATTAACAAATGTTTAGAGAAAAAAAAAAGTCATGTCAATATCGTCTACCGACTAAATAAAATGTTGCTTTCAATCGATCCAAAGACAGGTCTTTCCAATTGATTCAAAGATAGGACTTGATTTCGATAAAGACATCCAATAAAATCCACTGTTCAAACTCTAGGACAATCGAAAATTGAAGTCAATTATGTTGGGTAAATTCACAAAATTATATGCTTGTGCGGGCTTAAATTCCAACATCTCTTCCATGATCCGGGATAATATTCTTTATTCTTTATAGAAAATGAACTCAGGATGAATCCAAGAAGCTTTGAAATTGACGTGACACACAAGTTACTTCCAACCCCCATAATTTATACGAGATTTTTATAAAAACTCTCCAGTCTAAGGACAAAGATCACATGGATTTGGACAGATTCGGATCAATCTTACGAAACACCATGTGATGTGGACCATGTACAATACAAGCACCAACCTACTCAAAAGTCCTCTGAAAAAGATGTCATAACTAATCCAATTAGATCAAACTCGACATTAGGGTTAAAAAATACAGTTTCCACTTATCCAGTGGGCAAAATTTCGGCGTGCTTTTCAGTAACTTTTTACAATAAGCTTAACAAACTAGGTACCACATGGCGGAATAATTACGGCAAAAGTTGAGCATATAAGGGATCAAATCTTTTGACCCAACAGATATCAAAGATACGGGGGGCGAGAGCATATATTTCTCGGCAAATCGGGAGAATATTTTTTGTCTAGAATATATATATACATTTATTTATTTATGGGTGCCATTTGTTGGTAGCAACTTGGGAAAAAAGGGAGGGGCACGGTGTAGGTGGGAATGCTTTTGGATCAAGTGGAGCAAATTGAGAAGAGGTGAGGAAGATTCAAGACCACGTAACGAGCTTTTGTGAACACTTGTGTTTTTGGAGTCAATGTTGAAAATGACCAGCCGAGGATACAGCTAATAAGCTCTATAAATGCACAGAGAGAGAGAGAGAGAGAGAGAGAGAGAGAGAGAGAGAGAGTTGCCATGGAAGACTTGCAATGTTGAAGTCTCTCTCTAGACAAGTCCAAAATGGATGCTGCTCTCAGCAATCTCTATAATATAAACAGCATTTCGCTGTCGCTAGGGAGGCCATTAAAGAAAATGTGTGGGAGAGAGATAGAGAGAGAGAGAGAGAGATTGGTTCGGGGGAGATTGTCTAAGCAATGACCTCATTGATTTGGTTGCTTATTCGTTAGCTATGAATTAACTCGCGACTTGGTGTCAATTTCATACGAGGATATTTGTCTGTCGATGAAGCACATGACACGGACCGTGCAAATTCCGACACTCCAGAGTATGAACTATTTTCTTGTCTTGGCCACTAGGTCGGGGCTTTGGCTTGTGTCTAGGTGCATAAGTTTATGTCATAGCTAATGGGTCCGGAATTTATCCACCTAGAATGAGCTTCTTAACAGATCGAAATTTGTGAAGAACTTACATCTAAGTAAAGCAAAAGATCTCATCTAATGAGTATAAAGGTTTCGAAAACACTCGAAATGTGAAAAGGTATGTCCATGGACAAATTCTACCCTAAGCTTTCTCGAATGATGTTAACTAAAGTCATGCACATGCCTTTAATAGATTTTAAAAAAAAAAAAAAAAAAAAAGTCCACGAAATCACTGTCATTCAGATCAAGTTTTCTTCCTCTGTTTGTACTTTGTTTGAATTTAGCACTATAGGTCCAATCGATTTCAAAAGGGGGCATCGAAGCCTGCTCTTGGAATATTCAAAGTGCGCACAATTGCGGTCATTTTTCCTATGACTTTCGGCATGTCAGATCAAGCACCACATCAAGCGGCGCCGCCCGCCTAATGAAAAGAAGATTAATGTAACTAAATCCTTTTTGTATGGTTAACCTTTGCTTTAACCGAAGGATTCCCTAATGGCATGTGCATTGAGAGTCTCTTCTTTACACAAACGAAAAAGAGAAAGGGCAAAGAAAGAAAGGCAAAGAGGACCCAAAAGAAAAAGAAAAAAAGAAAGTTACCATGGGAGTTGGGGAGTCTCCCTTTCGACGGGCGGGGCACGGCTTTGATTGGCGCCACAGCACGCACGCACGCGTACTCAATTATGCGAAAGAAGGGGGGTTCTTCAACAACAATATCGTACCAGCCCCCCCATTTGATGTTGATCGCATGAACACGTGCATCGTCCAACCTTTTCCCATTTATTAAATATTTATTCATTATTTTACGTATATGTATATGCACATATATAGTTTTTTGGATTTTCCGATGTCGTAAAGTCAAGTAAACTAAGTTGGGGAGATTCTCGGCTGTGAAATTCCAGCTGCGCTGGCCAATGAGTAAAGCCTAAAGCTTTGGCTTTTGCAGTTTGTGTAAATGGTTGTGGCCTCTCTCTCTCTCTCTCTCTCTCTCTCTCTCTCTCTAGGGCTAGAGCTAGGGTTGGCTGAAAAAAGGCCCTCTTTTGTACGTATTGAATGAAGCTCCCCACATGGTAAGGCTTTATATCCATAAAGGAAGCAAGTGCTTCCCCTTTTTTTTTTTTTTTTTCTTTTCTTATTTTTTTCCCTTCCATAAGTTATTGGACAAATTACTCATATTATTTTTTTGAGTTATGGACCAAGTTATGATGACCCCCCTTGTAGTCTTGAAAGATCACGCAAAGACTTCCATGGAGAGAGAAGCTAGGCTTCCTCAATTAGTGTAGAAAAGTTGGATTGATGGCATGACTTTGTAATGTTTCTTCGACACTCCTTTTCTTAGGGAAAAATATTGTATATTGGATCATGAATAAAAAGAGAATGGCATCCTTGTGGCTAATTATATCAGAAATCACCTTGGATAATGTCAAACAAATGGTGATGGCCATGATATAGGCAGGTTGAGAAAGTGGCAATACGTCGACAGCTAAAGTGGTGGTAGGTGGTTTGTCAAGAATTGGGGAGATTTGAGAGTTTTATGAATTGAAGGATCGGGATTTTCAGTCTACTGAAATGAGTAAAAGTGAATTTCGCATAATTGAATCTTTCGGGGGAGATATTCCAACAATTCAAAGGAAAGAATAAGAAAAAAAATCTTACATAGTCAAATTATCCACCATCTAATAATAAAAGATATTCAAGAAACTTCACCCATCGACGCACAATTTTGTTAGAAGAAAGCCAATCTACTTGATTTCATGCAACTGTTTTTTTTTTTTTTTCCTTCAAGCATACCTTGAAAGACGAATCATCCCCTTTTTCTTCTTTGACCCCTAATGCTAGATAAACAAGCTATATTTAGCAAAGACCATTGCATGAAAAAAATGTACGATGATACGTGACAAGTCAATTTCTCTTTTCAACATGACAAAATTTAGCCACCAATTCACCCAACAAGATTTGAGATACCAATTTCATTATCGAATATTGTGTATCAAGAATTAGGGAGATTTGAGAGTTTTATGAATCGAAGAATTGGGATTTTTAGTCTACTGAAATGAGTGGAAGTGAATTTCGCATAATTGAATCTTTCGGGGGAGATATTCCAACAATTCAAAGGAAAGAATTAAAAAAAAAAATCTTGCATAGTCAAATTATCCACCATCTAATAATAAAAGATATTCAAGAAACTTCACCCGTCGATGCACAATTTTGTTAGAAGAAAGCCAATCTACTTGATTTCATGCAACTGTTTTTTTTTTTTTCCCTTCAAGCATACCTTGAAAGACAAATCATCCCATTTTTCTTCTTTGACCCCTAATGCTAGATAAACAAGCTATATTTAGCAAACACCATTGCATGAAAAAATGTACGATGATAAGTGACAAGTCAATTTCTCTTTTCAACATGAAAAAATTTAGCCACCAACTCACCCAACAAGATTTGAGATACCAATTTCATTATCGAATATTGTGTATCAAGAATTGTGGAGATTTGAGAGTTTTATGAATCGAAGGATCGGGATTTTCAGTCTACTGAAATGAGTGGAAGTGAATTTTGCATAATTGAATCTTTCGGGGGAGATATTCCAACAATTCAAAGGAAAGAATAAAAAAAAATCTTACATAGTCAAATTATCCACCATCTAATAATAAAAGATATTGAAGAAACTTCACCCGTCGACACACAATTTTGTTAGAAGAAAGCCAATCTACTTGATTTCATGCAACTATTTCTTTTTTTCCTTCAAGCATATCTTGAAAGATTAATCATCCCCTTTTTCTTCTTTGACCCCTAATGCTAGATAAACAAGCTATATTTAGCAAAGACCATTGAATGAAAAGATGTACAATGATAAGTGACAAGTCATTTCTCTTTTCAACACGACGAAATTTAGCCACCAATTCACCCAACACGATTTGAGATACCAATTTCATTATATAATATTGTGTATCATTGACTATCCTAAGAGCTGGTCATGCAAAGGTAGCCGGCACTATGCTCAATAGAGTTTGTTCGCATTATTGAACGTAGGCAATTTTTTTTTTTTTTAGGGGGGAGGGGGGAGGGGGGGTGAGAGGGACCATAGAAGATTGCCACAGGCAGCAAACAGTAAATGCCCCCACCATCAATGACAGCGAATTCAAAAGAGAAACACAACAATGCTGAATAGAGCTGCGTGCATTATTCAAATTGTTATTGCTGCTTGTTTTGTCTTTCCCTCTCCAGCCAAGAAACAAGCAGCGAGGACAATTTGAAAAAGGGATAAGATTGAAAAAAACCAAGCTGCAAAAGCGTCGGAATCCCCTCAAAAACGAAGGGAAAAAGGGCGGGGAATAGTGCCTCGGACAGAAGCATCAGAGAGGGAAAGAGCGGAGGGGCATTGAATGCCTCGGATCGCGAGCTCCTCCTGTTCGGTGGCTGTCACGTTTTGCCACAATCTCGCGAAGCACGAGGACGATGAATCCGACAGACGGGACGGTTTGGCCTCTGCCATTTTCGTCCGCTTCTAGGAATCAACCCACCACCATCTCTCTCTCTCTCTCTCTCTCTCTCTCTCTCTATGCGACGTGGAACAGGAACCAGCGAACGAGCGTGGAAAGGTTTCGTCTTTGGGACGGGCCCGTGCTGGGGAGAACCCCAACTGGAGCGGGGAACGCGTTTGCCGCAAAAAAAAATTTCGGCGTGCCTGCGAGAAAAGTTTCTAGAGCAGCACCGGCCAAAAAGATTGCATTTTTATGTCGTACTTCTTTTTCAAAATTTCTAATTTTGAAAGGAATTTCTTATTATGTCTTACTCCTAATTTTGAAAGAATCTTTTGAAAGAACATCTAAATTGTTGGCCAAACTCACGAATTTGCTGATGTTATTATTCAATTTTTCCTTCCTTTTAGAAACTTTCTCAGGGTTCTTTTTTCTTTTTTGGAAAAAACACTTTTCTCATACTAATGAAAGATGTTTACATATTGGTATTTTATACACTGTCCTTATTTAAATGGACAACTGACTTGATCCTAGAAGCACGTGGAAATCCCTTTCAAATTAGGCTACTCTCAAGATATGAAGTATCGAGTTGGCTAATGGTATTTGCAATTGTGCCTTTGCCACCACCCATAGGTAGACATAGGAGAAATTTTCAATTAGTTTCATAAAACGGTAATCTCGCCCACCTAAATTGATTCCCACATACAAAGTGTTGGAGTTTTGGTACAAAATACAACAAAACAGCAACATTTGATAAGGTATGATTGATTTAAAAAGGTGGAATCTCATTTTCGCACCTATAAAATTTCTCTCAAAAATCATCAAATAAATAATAAAAAATTAAGACTCATACGAGACAACACTACACTCGATCAATCCATACAAGCAATATATGTAAGAAATCAAGTCATCTTTTCTAATCCATCTATTATAAATTAGATCATATTTATTACTATATGGTTTTATTGGAAGTAATGCGGTGGACAAGCCTATGATATTTTCACTAAAGTTCCTTTTTGCTTTTATGTTATATGCTCTTGGACTTTCTTCTACGTGTCATGACACAAATGTTTGGGCGGCTGGTCCCATCTTTTTCTCTCCGTTGGAGACGGTGATAGTAGTGGCCCAGCAGAGAGAGAGTGGATGGAATTTTTTTTTTCCCAGTTTGCTTTAGTATGATATAATGCAAAGATCTAAAGGGAAAAAAAAAATTAAGACGCAATTTCTTTACAAAAAAAAAAAGATGATTTGAGAAAAGCATTTTTTGAAAATAATCGCTGTTATTACTTATAGAAATAAATGAATGAAATAAAATTTTATTATTCACAAAAAAAATAGACATAAATTATTATCGATAATAGAATATTTTTTGTCACTTAATTATTTCAAGTGATACATGAGATTTTTTAGAAAAATAGTTTCTAAATTACCTATTTTCCACAAGATGAACAAAACATTAAATTAATTTGTACACCTCAGGCCATTCGGGAACTTGAAATAATAACATTTAACACCATAATTTATAATCGAGAACTTAGCGCTAGATTCTTAAGGTCTTTGTACATTAGGAAGTGACGGAATGACCCAATTGTGGTTGGAATGTCCTATGTTTGGAAAAGTGAGGTGACATGTCAAACAAATGATGCAAATGTGTGAAGTGGCATTTCTCAATTTAGATACTTTCCATTTTCTTCATATAAATTGACAGTGAGTACATACTTAAACTCGTGGTTAACGACGCAATTGAATAAGTGCACATGGAGTTTGTCGAGATACCCAAAAAAGATATTGGATGCTCTTTTGAAGCAAGCTTACAACCAAGCTTCATTTTACTAAGAAATATTTAAATAACTTCTCCATCATTTCGATTAAAAAGTGAACACCAACCAGATTTCACGGTATTAAAAAAAAAAAAAAAAGGTGATACATTTCCACACGATTGACAAAAGAAACGACTCTAGCCACACATTGTGAACGATAATAGCACAATTATTGATCGAGGATGGATGATTCAACATTCGCATAATTACCACAAGGAAAATTAGCCATTCATATTAAAGAAAAAGTTTCTTCATTTTCGTCTTCATTTTCGTCTTCATTTTCATGCTATATATAAAAATCGATTCTGTTCATTTGATTAGGTTCTTTTCTCTTTTGTCACGTGAAAGTTTTTTGGTGTCCGTGCAATAAATTTCACCTTGATTATAGATTTTATTACTCTTTACTTTCAAGTAACTTATAAATTAAAATAATAATAAAAAAGCGGCTTCACGTGCCACTCATGTGTGTTTTGGTTGGTTGATGCTGAAAAAGTTAACAAAAAGCCGTCCAAACAAATTACTACACAAATTAGATATTGCATCCATACAAATCCACCAGTATGCACGACCCTATATTTTAGGGAAAGTGACTTGTCAATGTTAGATAAACCTTTTTGGTTCCTACCAATAGATTGCCATACCTGTGGCCATTGTCGATGTTATGCTCATAACTAGCTTTTCACGATAAAAGAAGAAGTCATTATTATGGCCCCCAATAAAAAAAAAAAAATCAAGGCATTGCTTTTTATCTAGAAGAGCATTATCATAAAAACTGTATCATAGGAAAAAAAAAAAAATAGGACAACAACGCCGTAAGTATCTAAATTTTAACTTGCTTTGCAATCGAATACCTAATTTTTTTTTAATCAAGTAAAATAATTTGTCAAATATGGGTCAACATGAGATCTTCGCTAAAATTAGGGAAAAGTACCAAAAAAATATTAAACCTATTGCATTCATATCAATTCAGTTTAAACTTTTCAATTGAACCGATTCAATCTTAAATCTTTTTGCATTAGTACCAATTCACTCCATCAACCCATTTTTGATCGAACTATGTTGATGTGGATACTGGTCAATGGCCAAATGCTGATGTAACAATTTTTAATGATTTTTTTTTGAATTTTTTGATTAATTTTTTCTTTTTCTTTTTCCTTTTCTTTTCTCCCTTCTTCCTCCTTGGACTATTCTTGCGGTGGGCGGTGAGCCTCGTGCGACCCTCACCTACTTGTGAAAATGGTTTAGAACTAAATTGATTCAATTGAAAATTTTAAAACTGAATTAATATCAATAAAATAAGTTTAGGACTTTTTTGGTACTTTTCCGCTAAAATCATGGACAGAAAATGTTAGATTGGACAACAACGCTAGTAAATAATCGTTAATTGTTGATGTTGGCGTCCATTATAACCTTTTCAAATAATGTCATGATAACAGAGTTATATTAGACGACCGAGATTATACAAGTGAGTGCCCCCCCCCCCCCCAAACATATCACCCGGCACGTAAATGAAGATGGCATCATTTGTACTTCTTAAGCAAGCCAAATCACCAATTGGCCTTAACCTTTGCCAAATAAACAAGTCACGTCGACAAAACCACATTGACCCACATTTAAAGAGTCGAGGTAGTTGATTGGAAAAACAAAGTTTAGCTACTTGATTTTAAACCAAACAAAAATTCATGTATTTGCGATGTCATTATCAAACAAAATACTAAAATGTCAATCTGTGTGTTGGAATTGCGAACCCACTATCAATAATTTAGGACCCCAGTCCATAATTATATTGTTGATTACATGCTAACCTACACACTGCTATGATAGCATGACATTGATTTAAATCTTGTATTATAACTCAGGCCCTAATATATTTTTTATTACATGCTATCTACCCACATCACCCTGACAGTTCCCTTATATAATACATACATATATATGTATACTTATATATAAATATATATATTTAAATTCAGGCCATTTACTAGTAGAACGCCCCTCCAAAGTTCAAACTTCAATAATTGGGTCCAACGATGTGGTCGTACCGTCACGCACTTTAATCAAACGCATCACTGACACGTCAAATAATTACCCTAAAGGAGTGGGCTTTAGACCTCTCTCTCAACCAAATAAGCCTGTCTCTCGAGTTCCCAACTAGGAGGCAGCCAGGTATAATTCGGACAAAAGCAAACACAAAAGATGAGATTCGAATGAAACGGTGTATCTATGTTCATTCGATATATTTTATTAAAAGCTAGACTACACGAAATTAGATACATCAATAGCAAGAGGCAAAAAATAAATAATAAAGAAATTGGCAGCTCCATGTGGAATGTGCAGTTCCACTTTTGTGCTTGAGCAGAGGAAAATGTTGTTTATTATCATATCATATTCATCCGATGTGGTACTGAACTTTTGCTGCTTTCTTATTATTAATTTTGGCACAACTTTTGTTTTTTTTTTTGTTTACTCACCTTGATTAGTGTTAATTGAGAAAAAGAAATGATTGATGGTCAGAAAAGGGGTTCAAGGGGATGCATGCACTTTGCAGGAGGGAGCACGTTTTGCCCTTTACTATTTCGTGATTTTTTTTTTTTTTTTTGGTATTTTTTGCTGACACTGTTTTGTGAAACGCTAGTCATTAGTTGGTTTAAAGCTTCGCTTTTTGTGATATTGGACTGACTCTCGGTGTGGTGGAAATAAGAAGTGCAGAGAGGAAAAGGTAACGGCAAAGCTGTGTAGATATTGTTTTCTATGCTTCCAAGTGGAGGGTAGAGCGTGTGCCTATGTTATTAGCTTAGCCATGACCCTAATCATAGCTTAATGTTAAAATTAATGGCACATTAATTCTAATATTAACACCAGTGGAAAACTACAGGGAGGGGAGAGAGAGAGAGAGAGGGTGGCTACGAGCTTCCCCTTTTCCTTAAAGCTAGGGCAACTACCCCTCAATAAATTAAGGGTGTGTTCATTGAACACGAATAAAGATTTAGGGGAAAATTTTAAATAAGGATTATAAGTGTTCTCATTTTTTCAAAAATAGCCTAAAATGAGACTTATTTTAAATAAGGGTACAAAGTGCTATTGTTTCTCAAATAAGGGCTTGAAGTGGAACTTATTTCAAATAAAGGATTAAAGTAACTATATAAATCTCAAAGAAGACTTTAACTTAGCTAGCTGAAGGGCATTTTTGTCTTTTACTTTTTAAAATTCTTTTGCATTTTTTTCTTTTTTTTTCCTTTTTTCTTTTTTCATTTTCTTTTTTTTCCCTCTTCCTTCCGCTAATGAGGGTGGCCCTCCCTTGAGGCCAGCAACCTCCGCTGGCCATTGACAAGGTGCGGTGATGGTTGGGGAAGGGAAGAGGAAAAATTAAAAAAGGAAAGGAAAGAAAAATAAAAATAAAAAATCACTTATAATTTTTTTGACTAAAATGCCCCTTCCTCAATGGTTGAAATAGTCACCAGTCAACTAAAAATTCTTATTTGAGATAATTTGGCTATCTTAGGCTCTTATTTGAAATGATTTGGTCACTTCATACCCTTATTTGAAATAATATCTATTTTAAGCCTTCATTTGAAAAAATGAACACATTTCAAGCCTTTATTTAAAAAATTTCCAAGAATTATGGCGTGCACTGAAAATTTCATGATTAATGAAAATATTTTTAATGAAAATCATTTCCAAAGAAAATGGTTAGTTTTCATTTATTTTTTGGTTTAGGAAAAATGATTTCCTTCTTATTAAAAGGGAAAGTCATTTTTCCTAAATTAAACTTGTGTTTTTTTTTAGTCCATGAAAATTGTTTTCCATAAATCGATTAGTTTTCTGTCATCTAAACACCAACAAGTTAGAAAGTATTTTCCCCGAAAACTGTTTTTCTTCAAAAAAGCGGGCACTTAGATTTTCCAAGAGTAAATGTTTAGATACTCAAAGAATAATCAAAATATTACCAATCTACTTTAGTTTATATTAATCTCATCACTTGTCAAGTAATGTTCTAGAATTACTTAAAGCTATTTGGAAAGACCTGATGCTCGTAACCTTCGTACAACCTTAAAATAATGGTGCTAAAAAATAACATCTCGCATAGCTTAGTAATGAGATTGTAATCGACTCTATAAGCCTACAATCTATTTAATTATAGCTTCAATGTCCATGTTAGGTTTGTGCATTCGAGTTCTTGGTATGATATCAGTGTCATTTTTCGCATCTTTCGTACTCCACTTAAGGATTCGCTAGCAACTCTTCTGCAATGTTTTAGGGGAAAAGAAGGCGAAAAACAAGAGGAGGTGCTCTCATTGATTACACAAATGTATATATGAATATGTATATATATGTGGCTGTCGAAGTCAACTTTAGGGCATGACAAATTTGGTCATAAAGCTAGCTATAAGCATCATATCTACAAATATAGACGTGTGTCAACTGGTTAAGATTCCTAGAGATTAATTCCTCGCTCTTTCGAGTTTGACTAACATGTTTTCTTCTAGATTGGTGTGATAAAATATCTTTCATGTCCTCTTGTCACATCCTTATCATAGCCTATTAGTCACCAAAAAGGACAAACGAATGAATTATCACACTAGACCAAGACAATTACATGTCAAGAAAATTCGATCTTATAAAGAAACATGTAATCTCGAAATAATTTTTGCACTTCGTTAATGTAATCAAGATATGCAATAATCTTCTTTTTGATTAAATGCTAATATCATGGTTGTCAAAGTATACATTTTCCCATCCCACACGCAATTGAGTTATCCAAATGACTCAACTTTATTAGGATGTTATTCATATAAATTTTATTGGTAAAATTTACTTAATCTTATTCATATAAATTTTATTGGTAAAATTTACTTAATTAGTCATAAACCTATTGTATATATGACAATTAAGTCCTAAAATTTTTAATTTTGCCAATTTAGTCCTAAACTATTACATGAAATTCCAACATAATCATTCCCGCCTATTTTTGCTAGAAATCCCTAATGTGACATTCCAGTCATCATTGATCATCCTACATAGCAAACTACCAATTAGCAATTGCTCATGAAATTAACCGGAATGACTACATCGGAATTTCGCGCAAATGCTTAAAATTAAATTGGCAAAACTGAAAAATTTGGAACTGAATTGACATATGCATAATAGGTTTCAGACTGATTCCACGAATTTCCAAAGTTTTATCTCTCTAAGAAATGATCCTTGGATTGAGTATCATCAAATCAAGGGGTGTTTGATTGTGACAAATCATTAGTAGAGGATGCTCATGAAATGAGTCAATAACTACCTGCCTAATATTAGTTTGGTGATTAAAAACCTCTTCAATTTCTGAGCTACTTGCCCTCGAGCGAGTATACATTTTGGAATTTATCAAAAAAATTTGCAAACACTTGTTAAGTAATCAAATAGAATAAATGTGGTAATTTCGGATGTTGCATTTTTCATGAGTTATGTATGAATAACACTGCGAAAATCGAAATTTCTTTATGACATATGCTTCTTCTTCTTCTTTTGGGTCGGATGCTTTAATAAGCATCTGGAAATCACTTATTTATAAGATACCTCATGTATTTCTGTGGGGGAGATTTTGCACGACGAAATAGATTTTTTATTTCTGCTCTCTGACCTAACTTTGCTACACTCTCTGCAGAAGCATCCAACACCTCTTAATATCAACGCCACTCGAGATTTTCCCACTCCGTTATATCCTTACAAAAAAACGCACATTTCGCTTTTACTCCCTCTTCTTTCTCCTACACTTCTCCATCGCTTTCTTCTTCAGCATGGGGTCTGAGGCCTCTTCACCTTTCCCAATCTCATTCCAAATTTCTATGAGATAAGCATGCAAGGCCCTTTCCCTTTATATACGCGATTATACATATGTCTTTAGCCGTGCCGAGCAGCTTCCATATGTCCTAGTTCATTATTTCCTCTTCTAATTGTGCCTACTCTTGAGAGGCACCCTTCAGATCCCCCCCACCTGCCTCCCCTCTGATGCTCGAGGTGGATGAATCATTAATATCACCAGAGAGCCATCGCTGGGTAGATAGAGAGGGGGAGAGAGAGAGAGAGAGAGAGAGAGAGAGAGAGTCTTGGATCTAGGGCAGAAAGTGCAATGACAGGGGTTTCCTCGGGATCTGAACACGAGAAGCACAGAAGCAGCAAGATCAGTAATGATCAGCTTTGAAGAGTGGTGGTTGCAGTTTGCAGGTGACTAAAGAGCAACAAGAGAGCAAACCAACAAAGAAGACCCACAAAAGCGAAGAGAAGATAGTACAAAGAAGCTGCTTCAAGTTGGGATCTTTTGTTTCTTTTCTTTTCTTCCCTGTCTCTCCCTCTCTCTCTCTCTCTCTCTCTCTCTTTGGCAGAGACAAGATCAGAAGAAGGCCTAGGAGGATCTGAATCTTCCAGACACACAGAGCTTATCCACCAAAATTAATAACCCTAGAGAGAACCACAGGCATAACACCAAAAGCAGGCAAGGCCTTATAAATCCCATTAAGGCCGTCTCATTCATTCAGAAGGAGAAGAATCAGCCAAAAAAGAAGGAGGTCTATTCTTTTCTCAAGACCCTTCTTTTATCTTAAATTATGCAAAAAGCTCCAAAACTGTGAAATGGGAATGAAGAGCACAGAAGGAGAGATTGTCCAGGTCCAGGGAGGCCACATAGTTCGGTCGACCGGCCGAAAGGACCGCCACAGCAAGGTTTACACCGCGAAAGGCCCCCGCGACCGCCGTGTCCGGTTGTCAGCTCACACCGCCATTCAATTTTATGATGTCCAAGACCGGCTTGGCTATGACCGGCCCAGCAAGGCCGTCGACTGGCTCATCAAGAAGGCAAAGGCGGCCATCGACAAGCTCGCCGAGCTGCCGCGTTGGCAGCCTAACTCAAGCTCTGTTCCTTCCACCTCCACTGCCCCAGACAGCGCAACACACAATGGGAATTCGGCCGAGATGGCGGTTGCGGAGGAATCGGAGTCTCCCAAGTACAATTTTCAGCTCCATAGGCAAATCAGTGCCAATTCAAGAAACGCAACAAGCCAATTCTTGCCACCGCAGCTGGAGAACGATCAGTCCATGTTGGAGACGATGAAGTCGTTCTTCCCGACGAGCTCGGCCGCATCATCCATCAATTTCAGCAGCTACCCATCCGAGATTATGTCGAGGAGCACCCAGCAGAACCAAGACCTTGGCCTTTCCCTACACTCTCTTCAGTCTCAATCTGCTCTAATTCACCAAAGCGATCCACAAGAGAATGAAATGAGCCAAACCCTTTTCTCGACTTCGGCACCAATGGTGTACGAACCTGGGTTTCAGAGAATGATGGGTTGGGGCACCGACCCATCTGGCACGGACAACCGGAGTGGCGGCAGGTTTCTGTTCAACTCGCCAACGCCGTTGACGCTGCCTTTGCCGCTGCTAAGTCAAGGCTCAGCGGCGTTTCCACAAAGGGGAACCCTTCAGTCCAGTTTCGCACCGACTTTTCGCTCTCTCGACGAGTTTTCTGTGGACTCGGCTGACCATCACAAGTCGCAGGTCATCCATCACCCGTCTTCGCTCTTTGGCAACAGGTTCGTCTCCGATGGACTGCCTGGCTTTTGCATTTCTCCACAAATTCAGAACAACGGGGCACCGCACGATGTCGTTTCGGCGAGGCCATCATCTTCTGCTTCTTTGAGTAATGGCCGTTGATTAAAGAGAGGAAGTGCTCATCTTTATCACTACTGAGGTACCTAATCTTAAATTCTTCCTTTCTATCAACTTTGTTTATATCTGCTATATTCCCATGTCTTTTCTTTTTGTTTGCATCGAATGACTTATTGTAGGTTGTATGCTTCGGAGTTAAAAAATTTAATGAACTCGTAGAACAACATGGATTCTAAGCACTGCATTCTTTGTCAACTAAATTTAGTTTCCTTCTAAATAGGAATTTGGCGACGGGAGCTGTGGAACCAGTCCACATGTTGACGAAACAAGAGAGGAGATTCTCGTCGTGTCAATTTGTGCTCCTTTTGGAGAAGATCATATCAGGCTTGTTTCAATCGTCTAGAGGGCCTTTCTTTAAATCAATTCCCCAGTTATACCATAATATATTAATTTTGTTGTGAACGGTTGAGTAGGTTTTCTTGCATCAGCTTGATTTGTCTTCTGGAATGTGTTTTGATCTGCATGCTGAGCTCACCTAGAAAGAGCTCAAAAACTTTTGAATGGCGATTACACTTGCACAGATTCTTGTTGAGCGAGAATATTCTCTTCTCGGGCCATCTTCATGTCGTGTCTTCAAGTAATTCGCTCAAACGGAAGAGAGAGAGAGAGAGAGAACGATTACCCTTCATTCTTGGAAAAAGTGAGCAGAGTTGCAGATAAGAGACAAACGTTTTGAATTTGTTAATATTGGGTAGAGTTTTGTATCTTTTTTAAGGGGCTCACTTTTGAACCAGCAAAAAGAGCAACTTCCACAGATATAGCCATATACTTAGTTCGAAAAGCTCAGTATGATCCATTCGATGGAGATGTTATACTCAGGAAGATCTCAGAAGTTAGGTGGTCTTTTGGGGGCACTCAAGTGCAAATGATACATGAGCCGAACTTTCCCTATTCATGTTATGTTTTGCAAGAACAAGAGAGCGATGCCTTGGTGTCCTGATGGCTATAATGCTGGGATCTCTTGAAGCATTGTTCTAATGACTTCAATATGGTGTAGCAAAGCCAGTAGATTGTCAAATAGAAAATAATTCTATACTCTTTTTCTTTTTCAAATTTAGGGTGACACTTTCATGATAGCACGCAATAACAACTTTGTTTGGATGCACTCCGGAATGCACATGCCCTCGTTTGTTTGGGATGCGTGTGAAGAGCAATCAGTGATTAATTAATTCAATGTGGGGCGGAAAAGATTATTATGCTAAAATGGCATACCTTCAATGTCTTTCTCGTATAAGCCTAGGTTTTCTCATTATGGAATATCAAGTTGTATGTTGCAGTGTTCGGATGGAGCAGTATCCGTCATTACTGCATGCTAAGAGAACTATTCTGCGCCAGTCTTAGTAAAAGGATTTCTATAATGCACGCAGTTCAGATTAAATGTTGTTTATACAGACTGGTTTAGACGAATGTCATGTGCACTGCAAAAGGTAATTTTTGGAAGTAGAGTCAATTATATGCGCACATCTCTTATGAAATCTTTTCACAGGCTGCGTGCAGAATAAAAATCATTTATTTTTATTCGAATTCTATGAACTAGAAGACGGTCCTCACGTTTCTATAAGCTAGAATCCGGTAGCAGTGCGAAATAGCATTAGCCGATCCCTTTGAAATGGAACAGACTAAGCCGATAATCATCCAGAGCCTTTCTTCATCCGTGGCATATCCAAAAATAGGGTGTGGACTACATTCTGCCTCCCCCCGGATTGTGGGATTTGTCACAAAGTGCCCCCCGACTTTTCAATGCGATATGCCAAAAACCCTTGAATTCGGTTGCGATGTCCCCCTTTAGTGTTGACATCACTTCATTTTTCAGCTGGACTTCTATCGTGTGCTTGTCGCGTGACTGACTATAGCCCACTTTACGAGGGCAAATCTATCCAACAAGAAAAGTGAATTGCATTTGACCTGTCAAGTTTTGGCATTTTTATAGGTTAGTTACCCTGTCCCTTTTAATATTTGCAGTTTCTTCATTGAAGTCTTGAAATCAGTTACAATATCCACTAGCTTTGACTTTGGCCAATTTCATGTAAGACCTACTTTTTTACTGATTTTTCAAATCTAGCCCATACTTTCAGGAAAGAAATCAATCAAAATACTAGACTTTGTATTTCATATTGATTATGGCCTTCAAATTTCATCCAAGCTTTCCAAGGTATTATGTAAATAATCAAAGTTTGTATATAATTTTCACACCATGACTTTCTTAAATCTTGCAATGTAGGGTCAGACGTTTAGCAAATTAAGAGACACAGAGAAAAAGTCTTAGCATTAAGACATGATACGATCTGCACATTAGGTTTATTAACCAAAATTAATGCGTGTATTCTGTAAGTCATTTGTTTTTTCTTTTTAAATAATAAGTACGATTACTTTAACGCTATCATCATTTTATAAGGAACATAATACGAGCATTACATGTTGATGCAGTGTGACAATGTGCCAAGCTTTATTATTGAAAGTACCAATAATTAACAATATTTTACTTCTATGCAATCTTGTGTGAACAAAATATTCGTATCGAGCAAAATGATTCTATAATTTCTATTACTAATAAATATTTTAGTGAGAAGCATAGCCACACCGCCAGTAGAGGTTACAACACAACCACACACATACTAGAAGTGGGCAGGACAGGACGACCCTTGCTTAGGTAGCCAAAGTCGATCGCCGGAGGAGATTAGATGAAAAAATTGGTCTACATCAATATCAGGGGGGTTGTGAAACTCATTTCAATACTTTAGGGGGAACATTGAGAACAGTTGAAAAGTCAAGAGGCAACTTGTCACATGTGCCAAAACATGAGTGGTAAAATGTAATTTGCCATTTGTTGTTAGCCAAATTTGCTCTCTGCTGGAGAACAAATTAGTCACTTGACAAGCACATAGAGAGTTCCATTTGAAAAGTGTTTGAAGTCAATGGCCAGGGGGACATTGCAACCAATTTGAAGACTCTAGAGGGAACCTTGCCAAAACTGAAAAATCAACGGGCAATTTGCAACGTATACCGAAGTCCAGGAAAGATCGAGTTCGCACCAACAATATGATGCCAATCTTGGATCATATTCCTAAGGATGACTTCATCATGAACTTGGTAGCACATGAGCTAAATTAGTCAACTTATTGGAAATCAATACAAAAGTGACCTATGCAAATTTCAGTTGTTGAATGAAATAACGGGTCTGTGGATACATGATTTGTCGGGATATCAAGAGAATTTAAGCTTTGATCTAATTGAGATGAAATTGATATGTCTACTCAAAATCATTCTCAATTCTCCTAGAGTGAGCTTTATATAGAGACTACAAGACTGGGCAAGTTTGGTTATGCTGAAGTCTATCTTTAGACACCAAGCGAATTAAGCAGATATCATAAGATACCTACTTAAAACGCCATTTTTTTTTTTTTATATCAGAAATGGAAACATTTCATTTACTAAGCAAAGATGAGAGGCCCAGTAAATGAGCATCATTACATAAAAGGTCCAACAAAGTTTAAGAAATGAACAAGATCCAATTTAGAAATAAGTAATTTTTCTTGTGGGCTTTGGCTACCACTCAAAACGCCATGTTATAAAGTGAAGTTTATCATTGTTAGTCACCAATTCTATTCAACTTGCTTGTGGACGATTCAAGGCCTGTTGGGTTTGAACTTGGGCCGCTCATATTGGGCTCGACCCAAGCCCGAATAGTGTCAAGCCCACCCAAGAAAGAGTAATCATTTGGTTGCATGGACCTCTCCTTAATTAACAACCCCATTCTTGAAAAACTGCTTCTTTAATTGTTAAAATATATTCGATTCGATTTCCACTATATATATCCACAAGAGCATCTCCTTGGCGAATAATTGGTCATGAACAACACTGGTTGGTCTTAATTCATAAAGAGAATTTGCCGTATGAATGCGAATCGCCAGTTGACCGACGGCACATGACAAGTGAATTAATTCTCCAGAATGCCAAGCACGGAATTCAAACTACTCGATTCATGTGGTCAGCCGAGAACTTTGAGAAGCGAAATTGAGGCGGATGCTTCAGGACATAATCAGAGAAATAAAAAGTTTAGAAAACAAGGTGGGCCAATAAAATCTTGAGACATGACTTTATTGCTTTCGGGAGCAATGATGCTCGTTCGGTCATAATAAATGTTAAAGTCATCGAAGCAACACAATCCTCAAAGACATCGAAGGACATTCCCAGGAGTTTACGGCATGCCCATATTCCACTCAATTAGATGTGATACGCTTGACATTTTTTGCATGGAAAAGAATAATCAGCTTCGACCCCACGAGTTGAATTTAGCACCATTTTATTTCAGAAAAAAGGAGAAGGAAAAATTAGATTTTGAGAATTCTTTTGGCTATTAGGTTCTGTTTGTTATGTGAAAAATAACTTTTAGGAATTTTTTTTTTTTTTCTGGTGTTCATTTCGTAGAAAATGAATTAATAGGGAAAATATTTTCCATCAGCACTGTCGAACATTGAAAAATAATTACGTTTTTTCAGAAAATATTCTCTAGAAATATCACTTTTTTTGCGGAAACGAATGGATACTTATGCTAATGAAGTGCACAGTTGACGGGTGAAAATTTCAATATATCAATTTAAAGTTACTTCTACGGGTTGAAGGTAAATTTTATTATTATTTTTCTGTAATTTTTGGGGATTGAAACAAGTTAAACATTAGCAATCTAAACACTTTGATCAAAAGAAAGAAAAGAAAGAAGAATGTGAAAAAGGTTTGGATTCTTGGGGAAAAGAGGCTCTATTAACCTCCTATACATTCCTCGGGAGATCCATCACATGAATAAAGAACTGTCAAGATGTGACATTTGTTCATATTTTCCTCGGTCAAAATTGTAAAACTATTTTCAACCTTCTCGAATCCTAAACATTCAATGCGAAATTTCTTTTGCTCGATGTGTGAACATTTATATTGTTAAATTTTGTGAGATTACTGTCAACTATTTTATAAGTTTAATATTCAAGTATACCCCTCACGAGTAGGATAGATTACGACCTAAAATTTGAAATTATACAACAAGAAAGATAAATAAGAGGACTGAAAATAATTGAATTTACATTGAAAATATATAATAAGAGAAGCAAATAGCGTATTCGGAAAAATTAAAACTTGGGATTTCTTGATGTCATATAAGACTTTGTGATACTACTGTATATTGGTGTATAAGCATCTCTTAATCCAACACTATATAAAATATATGAGATCATTATCAACTAGTTTAAAACTTACCTTATTATGATTTCGAAATATATATTTTTGCTCATATGATTTAGAAATTTGGATGGAGATCCCATTTCACACTTCAAAACATGCACAATATTAGGTGGATTTGCTGCCGTCCACGGAACAATGATATTTTTGCAAACTTTTCTACAGTTCTAAATCGGCTTTCACACCAATCAGCGACCACATTACATGTTAAACAACACCCCCAAATGTAAACAACGAGAAATTTCATTTTCAACATTTACCCAAAAAAAAATATACAAAAAAAATTTAAAAATGAAGGGGGAAAGTCAACATTCAACAGTCAACGCTATTGAAAAACGAGGCTCCTCATGTAACCCAAGCTGTCTCAGGAATTCCACGAGTCCAGCGCAGCAAAGCCGAACAAATCCCGGCGTCTTCTTCTTCTTCTTCTTCTTCAGTTCACAACCAAATCACACATCAACGCCTTCTTCTTTACTCCTCCTCCTCCTCCTCCTCCTCCTCCTTCATCTTTATCCCTCGGCCGCCTGCGCATCTCATCGCGCCGGCATGTCCTCCGAGGATCATCATGATGAGAACGTGCCGCCTCCATGGATCCCGCGAAGGCCGTCATGGATCCGGGAAACGCCGCCATGGAACTCAGAAACGAGAAAGAGCTACGACCTCAACAGCAAGATCATGCTTGCTGCCATCGTCTCCCTCTCGGTCGTCGTCGTCCTCGTCGTCCTCCTCCACATATACGCGCGGTACTTCCTGCGCCGCCAGGCCCGCCGCCGGGCCGCCATTCGGGACCTCGGCCTCACCCTGACCCCCGTGCACCCCAGGGAGGAGCCGCCAAAGTCCGGGCTCGACCCGCTGGTCATCGCTTCCCTGCCCGTGTTCGTCTTCCGACGGGAGGGAGCGCGGGACGAGGTTGTGAGCGAAGGGGCGGCGGAGGAATGCGCGGTCTGCTTGAGCGCGTTGGAGGACGGAGAGATGGCCAGGGAGTTGCCCAACTGCAAGCACACGTTCCACGTCGGGTGCATCGATAGGTGGCTGATCTCGCACTCGACGTGCCCGATTTGCCGTACCGAGGCCGAGCCCCAAGTGCAGCAGGAACTGCCGCCGCAGCCTCCCGTCGGGGCCGCACCCACGGCCCCACCCCTGGAGCGCACAAGCTCCATGTCATCCTGCGTCGAGGGTACATCCGACGGGGCAGCGAGGCCGTCAGCTAAGGTCACCGGATCGAGTTCCCGGTTCGGTTCATTCCGACGGATGCTCAGCAGGGAAAGGTCATCAAGGAGGATGCCGTCCTGCGGGGCGGAAGATAGTCTAGCAGATATAGAGAGGCAGTGCTGATGATCATTCGATCGGTAATGGTTTTATCTGGCAAAATTCAAGCAGAGAATTTCTCAAATCTTCACTGTTGCTGCTGATACGGTTGATTTTAACGCTACATGCACGTTATTATTTGTATATATATTTTCTTCCTAATACCAAACGAATTTTGAATCGCGATGCTCGATGAACATGTTTTATTGCACGGCTTCGAGAGGAGGTTCGCGTTTGTTGACCTAAAACGCTGGCAAGATCGTCAATGGCGACGGTATTAGGTAGGGTCTCCATATTGAGCGCCCTTGTCAGCCATTGACATAGAGCTGGTGATTCCCCAGCTTTCTTTTTTTTTTTGCTTAAATAAATGGAGGGGAACGGAAGGATTCGCAAGCAGTTGTTAAACGAAGAAGTCGAAGTCAAACCTTTCGGTTGCTCTTGCGTCGTGAGTCGGCAGGGAAATATTCAAATTTGGAGTGTTAACAACGTTATCACGGTCACATGGAGTTACTACCTACACCACCTGAGAAGATTTTGAACCTTGTATACTTCCATTTTTTCCAAACGCATCTCTGTCTTGATCACGGATTCAAAACGCCTTTCGATTCTAACTAAGTCCAGAGATGACGAAATTGGATCGCCTAGGAAGTGCGGGATATGCATCCCTTGTAGAAATGCCAGCAAGAACGAAGGATGGAACCGATTACGGTACCAGGCACATGTACCGTATCCAATTGGTCCGAGGATATGTAATGTAGACTCTGCATTAGTGATGAAATGTCGCATGCCTAATTAATCGTTAAACAATAGATTATAATCACGGGATGCTACTTAAGTCTCATGTGCTGCCTATTTAATAAGATTGCAACTTTGCCCTTCTTATTTCGGTCTTTACCGCATCTTAATTAAATCTATTAAGTGGTATGCGAGAGTTGCATTAGAAAAGTCTTATATCGAAAAATTGGTGTTGTGTAAAGTGGTTAACAATCTTAATTAGCCCATAACATAGCAGCTTCAATTTTAGAGTAGTAGGATCCAAATAGATATATCGACAAACTCAGATTTAGGCTCTTCTAGGTTGAAGTATCGAACTTCTACTATTCGACCCAAAAATCCTCACCACACCCTAACAAATATCTTTCTCTCTCAACCTCCATGACAGACGCCTGTCCTCCCGCCACCGTCACCTTCAGTCCAAGCCACTGCCATGCCCCCAGGTTGCACGATCCCTCGTCCAAGCCAGACGCCTCTCTCTCGAGCGCGCTAGCTCGACGCTACCCAATGGCAGGTAGGGCCGTCGCTTTGGGATCGATGACATGAAAGCAGCGAATAAAGGTGTAGGTGAAGAGAGAGGTGGAGGGGCGTCACGGGCTCTGTCATTGAGGCCAGCAATGGTAATGGCAAGGCAGAGCTCGCTGATGGCGAGGACGGCGAAAGGTACGATGAAGAGGGAAAGTTAGAATTTGAGTTTTGCTCGACTGCGAGGGAGCACGAACTGAGATATTCACGTGCCCCGTTCGCTGCTACGAGACAGCAGATGGGACCGGAGCAGTGTCTCCATCTGCATTCGAAGGCCCGCAACACTAGCTGGAATTATGACTCTCACACGGGACCTTCCAGAGGCAGCTGAGCGCCTTCACCTGATTGAGTTGCAAAAAGCAGATTGAGCAGCAGCTTGATATGAAGGATTTGGAAGCATGAGACAGAGCTTTGGTTCTCCTACCCCTAACAAGATCCTCACTTTTAGCTGGAATTATAGCTCTTACATTGTGGCGAGTGTATCGACCTTCGATCTAGATGAGCTTTTCGACCCACCATCTGGAGATCCATGCAAAAACAAACCGTAGCATTAGTATCCCCAACCATCGATCTATATGTCCACATAAGCGTCCCCCACCATCTTTGGGCCAACTATTGTGAGAGGGTTGAACAGGGCAGTATAAAGTCAAATTGGAGCATGAACAAAAAAACAGAAGCAGAAGGAACTCAGCAACTTAGGAAGTTCCTTGAAGGATTCTGCGATTAGTCTTTCAGCTTCAGCATAAGCGAAGAGAGATGAACGGATAGAACACAGATGTCTGTAGTGCTTGAATGCAGGGGAAGTCAAGTGAATAAGATCTAAATTAATGTAAACCCTCAGAACTCAGCAAAAATAGTCATTAATCAATGACATTTTGAGTAATTACACCCTATATTAATGTAGGAATAAGAAGAAAACAGTGCCCGCAATTATAACCTCAGTTAGAGGCTATGATTTCATCCTCATTAACGTTTTACAGGGATCAAAAACACCATGATACAAAGATACAAGGGGAACAAAATTTCAATAACCTAAATGAAGATAATGAATGAAAACCAGATAAGAAAAAAAATGCCTTATCTACGCCATTCCACTGAAGCACTTTTCATGATGCTTTGAAGAAGTGCTCACAGATGTTGTCATCATCAATGTTCCCTAATTTACCAGCACAACAGCATTGAACAAATGCTCATGATTACAAAAGAATACCACCGGATAGAAATCCGATTGCAGCCGCTCAAATTGTCATAGGTGGGCTGAACTCCAACTGCCGTTGATGCACCAGAACGACTGCCATTATTAACAGACAAGCTGTCCCACAGAAACGTAGAAACCATTGTTTTTCATCAGTAACATATACTACTTTTTTTCTGCACCTACTTAATAAGAAAATCCTACAAGACCAATTTCCTTCTTCAAACTGAGGGTTCAAAGTACCACAATTGCCATATTCGTCATACTGTCGGATAAGAGGCCCTCGACTCTTAAGTTAGCGCTAAATCCGAACCGAAAAGAATACCAACATTTCATCCATTACCGATTCGATTTGGACCCATCTAATTTTTACTTCTTCAATCACCAAGGACCGGTTTTCTCTATTCTAAAGACAACCCACAAAAAAGTGCACAAGATCAGACACTCCCACCAACCAGATTGGCCCAAAACCAAATCAACAAATAAACTAAAAAATCGAACCCCTAACTATCATTTGAATACAGCAATTTCAAAACGAAAAGTTCGTTTCTTTGATTACCTAGAGGGGAACTTGCAATTGCCGTGACCTGAAACAACACAAACGAGAATGAATTAGCTAATGGCAGAACAGAATCATTTCAGCACTGACAAGCAAGAAGCTTGTTTTATTATTAGAACATAGCGATTGGATCCGTTCGGCAAGAAGATGACTCAAGTAGATACAAAAGATCAAACACAGATAAAACCGGGCTAAAATCAGATCCAAGGCTCCTACGGAAAAAAACCCAAATGAAATAGACGCCGCCGCCGCACTCACTGGGGTTGATCGAGGTGAGCGCCGCCGTGTCGGCGAAGTTGCAGCTGTCGTCGGTCATGCCGTGCTTCAGGTAGTAGTCGTTGAACGCGTACGACGCCGTCCTCCCGGGGTCGGCGGGGTCGTAGCAGGGCCCGCCCTGCTGGATCGGGCCGCAGTCGGTGCCGCCGGGCCCGCAGGCCCAGTTCATCGCCGACTGCAGCGAGGCGTCGTCGGCGTTGTTCTTCGCCACGCACCACAGCTCCAGGCTCGGGACGCCGGGGGGCCCAGACGCCGCCGCCTCCGCCGGCGGCCGGAGCGGAGCGAGGAGGGCGAGGAGGAGGAGGGCGAGGGGGGCGGAGGAGAGGCGCCTGCGCATGGTGGAGAGTTCTAGAGAGAGAGAGAGAGAGAGAGTGGAAGTGGCAGTGGAAGTGAGTGGAGGAGAGAGAGAGAGAGAGAAAGA
This sequence comes from Eucalyptus shirleyi, assembly GCA_017140165.1. NCBI lineage: Eukaryota > Viridiplantae > Streptophyta > Magnoliopsida > Myrtales > Myrtaceae > Eucalyptus > Eucalyptus shirleyi. The sequence continues at coordinate 16,393,792 of CM029456.1, read as the reverse complement.
AGGGACGAACTTAGTGAGAGAAACGAGAAAGATGACCGTTAAAGGGGAAGGAGACGGGCCGACTTCGGTGTGAAAGCGAGTTGGCGACAACTTCCCAGGAGTCTGAACCTTGTCGTTTCCGTCTACTGGGGCCTGTCGTTTTGCAGGACCTTGGGGACCCACGCCTCGTGTTTTCTTTTTGACTTTTACTTTCTTTCTTTCCCTCCCTCTTTTTACAGACCCAAGTTTTAAGGAAATAGATAATAATTTACGCGGTTGGTCCTTTGTAAGGGCAAGTCCTCGAACTTGTTGGAATTTTTCAATCAGGTCCATCAAATTGGCAAAGATTAGCAAACTGAAGCGATTTTCGAATGGAAATCGATTGTCTACATCGGCATCGAGTTTTCGCACATTGAATTGTTGGTTGGGGTTTGAGAAACACGTCGACTTATGTGGTCGGAACTAGTGATTGCAAGCGTGGTAGGAAAAGATCTAAGTTTGCAGAGTTAAATAGGTAAGTTCGCACTCCTAACATAGCCACATGAGCTGCGAAATTGGCAGGATCCACTCTTGATCGATGGAAAGAATAAATGACCAGGTCCGGGTCATAAGGTTGGGCTTAATATTTTGCCCCAAGCCCGAGCCCGAAGTTGGGCTACAATTATAACTCAATAGTCTTGTCCAAGCCTACCCAAAAGTACCTTTTATGCTCTTGTGGCCTGGGCCAGACGAGGAAAGCGTCCCGGATTTAACTAAAATAAATTCACAACAGGTATCTATTGGTGTAACTACATAGCTTGGCATTAGAACTCCAGTAGCCGAGTACATTGCGAGGGTACTATAAAAATGGGTGATCTCATAAGAAATTATTTAGATGTACCAAAGGAATAAATAATGCAGCTCAAAAGCGAAGCAAATAATGACCAAAATAGGTTTAGACCATGTAAATCCGAGGGCAGTAAAAAAATATATGACCTCATAATAAAATGTTTCGGTTTACATCAAAAGATAAAATCGCATGGTTCAGTACTAAAGCCAATAATATCCCGAATAAGTTAAAAGGCCAGAGATCAAAGAAGCACCCATCAAGAATTGCGAACACCAAACAAGGTGTTTGCCTTCCACAGTTTGGCTAGGATAACTTAGCAAACGATGCAAACAGAGAAGTGTTCTATGTGTATTGTGAAACACTCCCAACATCCCCACACGTGTGATTTTAGCGACAAAGCTAGACTAGAAAAATGTTCTTGTTCCCTACAAAATTTAAGTACGACCCAAGTACAAATCTGTTTTCATACTCACTGAACTTTTATTTGGTTGAATTTAAAAAGAGTCCTTGAGTGGCATCGCTAGTTGAAAAAGATGATCAAATGCTATCACCATCTAACGGTATGTCCTAGAGAGTGGGAGAATGCGGTGTTCTCTAGTTTGCTGCCTGGTAATGGGATGTCTCGTTCGCGGTCTTGATATTTCTTGGGTCGATTGGCCCAAAATCGCTCCTCTTTGTTCTGTTGAAGCCCACAATCACGAGCCATTTGTAAAAACCCAGCCCATCTTGCCTATTCACTTGGTGAGATTTGCAGTGGGGGTGAACCGAATTAAGTTACTCGCAAGTAGCTCGGCTACGCACGGCTCGACGTCGATGATTACTCGAGATCAACTCATTTGATTTCAAGTTGAGCTCGAGCTAATAGAGTACCTTGTTGAGCTCGCAAATTCTCAGCAAGATAGGCTCACGAGCTTAATCGAGTTTTTATTAGTACTTTTAATGATATTGCTAGTAAAAAGATAAATGTAAGTATCTTTATAAAGAAATTGTTAATTTCATTGAAAAAATTAAATTTAAAAGATAAAAGAACACACTCGAAATGTTGGCTTTGAGATTGATGACAAGATCAATATGTATTTAAATGGCTCCTCAATCTTTTCGCTTAAATCACGTTGCTTTTGAAGGACTCCCAACTGACCTAAAATTAAGACATTGATATCATCAGTCAATTTCCTTTCACAATCCATCCATTTGAACAGATTAGGAAAATAAAATTAAGCATGGTACGTCTAAGATATATAAATTTACGGCTCAATTAAGCTTCGACATTGACGAATACCTCTTATCTCTTTACAATCAAAAGAAGCAAAAAACTGCTGAACTTTTCTTCACGGTTATATGTGTTAATCGATAATGAAATTATAAATTAATCCCATGTTTAGAGCGTACTAGATATTCACTCTCTTAATTTATGAGCTCTTATTTTTTTGAAAAAAAAAAACCAATATCCACCAAATCTTTTTTTTTTTTTGGGGCCAAAGAACGTGATCAACTATTTTAAAAGTTGCAGTTAAATCTTTCATAAATTACTTATCGTTTAAATTTTAGCACTTAGATATGTTTATTTAGATATAATAGGAACATAGATCTCATCATTCTAGATTTCATCATCAATTGATTGAGGAATATCCATCGTCCATTTAAAAGTTGTACTTAAATTTCTTAGAATTTTGTTGCTCCACCATTATCATTTGGGATTTGTTTCTTTGCGTAAACTGAAAGATGAGGCTACTGGTTGCCCATTTTTACAAAATCAAATGCGTGTCCTCAACAACATTGTCAAAATTTCTATCTAACCGTGTCATCATGCTGTGCCACCCTCTGTAAAATTCTTATCGGGGATTCGCTAGTTTGACAAATATTATCATATAAAGTAGGATTAGAGATGTACCTTGATGCCATAACATTCCCTTGCAGTGGTTGGTTAAAAGATCTTGACCTAACATTCCCTTGTACATGGCATCATTTGGAGCATTGATGACCATTCGTTCAATCGCATCTGATATATGGTTCACCATGTAGTTAGTCGTGTTCTGTGGCTGTTCCTCGAACAACCTCCTTGTAGTTGCCACCTTGTTGGAATCTAGGGGAAAATTACTGAAAAAAAATTTAAACTTATTGCAATTGTGCCAATTCAACCCTAAATATTTTATTTTAACTAATTCAATCTTAAACATTTTGCAATTGAGTCAATTAAATTCACCTGGCCAATTTTGGTCGGCCGGCACTAAGATGGACGATGGTTGTTCGGCCAACTCTAATGTAGCGATTTTTTTATAATTTTTTTTAATATTTATAATCTTTTTTCTTTTTCTTTTTCCTTTTCATTTTCATTTTTCTCTTCTTCCTCCTTTGGCTTCTTTTCCCTAGCTTGCTGACCACTACGCGAGGGTCGCGAAGCCCTCGCCTAGCCTTCCTGTAGTTGGCCAAGCCATGGTGGCCTTCACCCAGGTGAGAACTTCGCAGCCAAGGCCTCATCCAGTGGTCAGCAAGCCTCGACAAAGCCTCCGTTGTAGAGAAAAGAAGCCAAAGGAGGAAGAAGAGAAAAAAGAAAAGGAAAAGTAAAAAAAAAAAAAAGATAAAAAAATTATTTAAAATTGCCATGTCGGTATTGGCCGAATGACCAATGTCCATGTCAATGTCGGCCGACTAAAATTAGCCGGATAGATTGAATTAGCACAATTACAAAAAGTGCAAGACCGAATTAGTTTTAAAAAAAAAAACTTTATGACCGAATTAACATAATTACAATGGGTTTAAAAATTTTGGTAATTTTCCTCGAAATTTGGTGCAATTTCCATCAACTATTTTTCACCAAAGTGTCTTGGAAGATCGACACCTCCCTATCAATTATCCTCTACTACTCTTCCGACAATTAAGCACTTCTAATGCACAACAGCCTCATTATGGTTTGTGGTAACGGGTTGTTGTTGCTGATAGTATTTTCAAACTCTTATTGATTTCTTGTTCTTGCTATCAACCTCTCCTCAAATAAAAATGTGTTTCATTAGGTGTGCCAAAAAGTATCACCAAAAAGATGATGAAGTACCTTTTAGAACGTGGATTGATCAATGAGTAAATGAACAAAGGATGTGTAGGCTCCTTTGCTGATTTTAAATAGGAAAGTAGATTAGGAGAAATTCAATTTACAAATGCTGGGAGCAATACTTACCAACGATGTAAATTACAAGAAAGTGAGGAAAAAAAAAAGATAAATTTGCAAAAATATATTGAGTTCTATAATTACTTGGTTTTTTTTTTTTTTACGAATAGTACACTTGGGGTATTTATAATCCGTATAAACGGTCTGAACTTAACCCTACAAAAACCTTCCTAATCCAATATGCAACTACAATTAGTGACACTATATCCACTACCTTACCAATAACATTGATTCCACTAACTTGATGGTAAACCTATTAAAATGGGCCATAAATCTATTTCTTAACCTATAGTTGATGAGCTAAATTGTTGTATTAGTTAGTTATATTAAGTAAATAAGTTTAAAATGGTAAAACACAAAATAATATGAGTATTAGATGAGTTTAGAACTTACTTAGAACTAACCCACATCTATGACTTTCTCTTTCACTACTCGATCTCATGCTCCTTCATTCGTTGCTCTTACTTTAGTTTAAGTATGAGTTTTCCTCAATTGGCTAAATATAAAACTATTTTAGCAATATGAATTGGGTATAAGTTGAGTTGGATAAGGATCACTAAATTTACATTACATGGAGACGAGGTTAATTTGGGTCAGACCATTTTTTGACCTAACACAATCCGATGCTTATTCACCCATTTGATGAGTTCACTTGACAACTATATCCCACTCTCTTCCCCATTTGTTGTATTAGTCTTCCTCATTTACCAGTTTTTGCTCCAACGGTTGATTATATGTTGTTAAAACCTTCGTCGACTAAACTGAGTATTCTTGTCAATCAAACTATCGACTACAACATTTGGACATTTTTCTTTTTTGTCAGGAGGAGCAAACATCGTTTACATTGATGTTTATGTTAATCGTTTATGTAAAATTTGGCAACAATCATCTACTACACATACTTGCACCATAATTCAAAATTTACAAATTTTCTGCAAAATCATGTATGAATTAAATACTAAAATGCATATTACATCAACATACCATATGCATCGAAAGAAAAAAAAAAGTTACAGAAGTCTGAAATAAATTCTACAACCAATCATCATCCTCCCCCAACTCGAAGATCAAATAATTAAGTCTTAAAACTTTTGCAATTGAATCGATTCAATCCATCCGGTCAATTTTGGTTGACCGGCACTAACATGGACAATGGTTGTTCGGCCAACTCTAAGAAGCGATTTTTTTATAAATTTATTGGAATATGTATTAATTTTTTTTCTTTTTCCTTTTCCTTTTCCTTTTCCTTTTCATTGTGCTCTTCTTCCTCCTTTGGCTTCTTTTCCCTGGCTTGTTGACCATTAGGTGAGGGTCATGAAGCTCTCACCTAGCCTTGCCTGCGGCTGGCCAGCCCATGGCAACCTTCACCCAAGCAAGAACTTCGCAATCAACGCCTCATCTAGTGGTCAGCAAGCCTCGATAGAGCCCCCACTATGGAGAAAAGAAGCCAAAGGAGGAAGAAGAGAAAAAAGAAAAGGAAAAGTAACAAAAAAATAAAAAAAAATATTTAAAATTGCCATGTCAACATTAGTCGAACGACTAGTGTCCCCATCTATGTCGGCCAACCAAAATTAGCCGAATAGACTAAATTGGCACAATTATAAAAAGTTTAAGACTGTATTGGTAAAAAAAAAATTTATGACTGCATTGGTATGATTACAATAGGTTTAAAATATTTTTGGTAATTTTCTCGGAATTTGGTGCAACTTCCATTAACTATTTTTCACCAAAGTGTCTTGGAAGATCAACACCTCCCTATCAATTATCCTTTGCTACTCTTTCAACAATTGAGCACTTCTAATGTGCAACAACCTCACTATGGTTTGTGGTAATAGGTTGTTGTTGCCAATAGTATTGTCAAACTCTTACTGATTTCTCATTCTTGCCATCATAAACTCCTCAAATAAAAAATGTGTTCCATTAGGTGTGCCAAAAAGCATCACCAAAAAGATGATGAAGTACCTTTTAGAACGTGGATTGATTGATGAGTAAACCAACAAAGGATGTGTAGGCTCCTTTGTTGATTTTAAATAGGAAAGTAGATTATTAGAAATTCAATTTACAAATGCTGGGAGCTATACTTGCCAACAATATGAATTACAAGAAAGTGAGGAAAAAGATAAATTTGCAAAAATACATTGAGTTCTGTAATTAGTTTGGGGTTTTTTTTTTATGAATAGTACACTTGGGGTATTTATAATCCATATAAATGATCTAAACTTAAACCTATGAAAATCTTCCTAATCCAATCTACAATTACAATTAGTAATACTATATCCACTACCTTACCAATAACATTGACTCAACTAACTTGATGGTAAACCTGTCAAAATGGGTCATAAACCCATTTCTTAACCCATATTTAATGAGTTGAATTGTTATATTGGTTAGTTATATTTAGTAAATAAGTTTAAAATGGTAAAATGCAAAATAATATGAGTATTAGATGGGTTCACAACTTACTTAGAACTAACCCACATCTATAACTTTCTCTTGCATTACTCGATCTCACACTCATTCATTCGTTGCTTTTACTTCAGTTTGAGTATGAATTTTCCTTGATTGGTTAAATTATAAAACTATTTTAGCAATATGAATAGAGTATAAGTCAAGTTGGATAGGAATCACTAAATATACATCACATGGAAACGAGGTTAATTTGGGTAAGACCAATTTTTGACCTAACATAAACCAATGTCGATTAATCCATTTGACGAGTTTACTTGACAACTATATTCCACTCTCTTCCTCATTTGATGTATTAGTCTTCCTCATTTACCAATTTTTGCTCTAGCAATTGATTATATGTCGTTAAAACCTTTTGTCGACTAAACTGAGTATTCTTGTCTATCGAACTATCGACAAAATTTGGACATTTTCTTTCTCTCTCTCTCTCTTTTTGTTTTGTTGTCAATAGGAGCAAACATCGTTTACACTGATGTTTAGCCTAATTGTTTATTGTAAAATTTGCCAACAATCATCCACTGCACGGACTTGCACCAGAATTCAATATTTACAATTTTCTGCAATATCATGTTTGAATTAAACACTAAAATGCATATTGCATCCCATATGCAACGAAAGAAAAGAAAAGTTACAGAAGTCTGAAATAAATTCTAGAACCATCATCATCCTTCCCCAACTCCAAGGTCAAATAAATTCCCAAAAGGCAAAATTTAAGAACAATTCCCTGACAAGCCCCACCTTTCGTACATCCCAACACAAAATCCACCACCCTCCAACATGACTCAAAATTCAAAAGCTACAATTTAAACCAAAAAAAAGAGAAAATTAATATTAAAATGGAACATAAAATAATTAATTAAATAAAATCACTGCATTACACAATCATCACCACCACCACACCCTACCAAATCAGATAAAGCAAGAGACAATATTTATACTTCCTTTTTTTTTTAATCATTTCTTTTTTACAACTCCAGAGAGCATCACCCATTTTCTTTTTCATTTTCCTCCTTCTCCTCTTCAATCACGGCTGCACGTGTTCGTCTCTGACCTCCAATCATGTCGCCTTTGATTGGTCCCCACACGATGTGGACACATCACGTGAAGGCACAGATCAACGTCAGATCGAAAGAGAGAGCTAGAGAGCGAGAGGTAGAGAGAGAGAGAGAGAGAGAGAGAGAGAGAGAGAGGGCGAGAGGAGACCAGCCCATCAATAGGCTTTCCACAACACACCCTCTTCCTCAAGCTGGCTAACACATGGGATCTCTACATAATAATCAATAAATAACCAAAGAAAAAAGCTGGCTGACATGAACTCCAATGTTTCTCCCATAAATACAGATATGAATATGAATACCCAATTAGATGGAAGGATGTAATTTTCATGTTTCAAAAGTTCAAGGAGAAAAAAGCGTTGAACTTGGGAGGCTAATCTCTCTCTCCGTCCTTTTTTGTTTTTTTTGGGGGGGTAAAAGATTAGACTGTCGAGGGAATAATGATAATAATGTTAAGGTACAGAGCTGGGGGGACAGGAGTCAAAAAGTCAAGCGCTGAGAAGCTGCTCCTTACTGTTCTCCAATGGAGGAGGATTATTTGGCTCAGAGGATGGAGGAGGAGGAGGAGGAGATGCTGCGGATGCATTGTTACTGTTGCTGTTAATGTTGTTGTTGCCGTTGTTGTTTTCCATTTTGTGGAGGCTCTGCTGGTGATAAACTTGCCTCAGCCTCTCTATTTCCCTCTTCAATGCTTCTTGATGTGCTGCAAAAGTAATAACAATAATGATGACGATAGTTCAAGAAAAATGGAGAAAAAGTTGTAAATTTAATTGGTGGGGGTGGGGGTGGTACGCAAGACAAGCAACGTGTTCGTACGCGGGAAGAGAACAAATGCATGCATGAGTACTTGTCCTATAATTAATTAGGTTTCCACTCCCACATGTAATTGAGCTGCTATTGAAATTGATTACATCATTAGGCTAAAAAATCAAATACCCTTCATTATCCCTCACATTAAATTCGTATGTACATACATTTGTAAATACCAAAACCCATATGCAAAATCAGTATACTAAGCAATCAAAGATTGTGATATGCATTTAAGCAAGCAAATCATGTCCAACACCTAACATTACGCTTTAAATTAATATTGCATCAATAGTAATATCGATTTTTTAAATTAGTGTTAATATACCTAGCATTATTTATATCGTTACGAGCCCACACACGTTAGCTTTAGAACTTAGAATATAATTGCAAAGCCGGTGATAATTAAGCTTAATTAAAGAAAAGAGAAGAAAAAGGGGGAACAATTGACTAACCATCTTTGAAAATCTTGTCTTGGGCCAAAGCTGCGATTCTTTGCTTGAGAGCACTGTTATCCACGTTCAGCAGCAAGCGCTGATGATCCAAAAAGGCAACCCTCGGCGACAGCACCGAAACCTCGGCCTTCAATGGCGACCATGCAACGAAGAACAAAATCAATGTCACCCCGCAATCGGCGCTAATTCCTCGGCCATTCCACCATCCATGGCGTAACATAATCACGTATAAAACGACAACAGTTCTTCAGTTTAAGTACGTACTTGCAACGAGTTGACGCTACGTTCGAGTTCTGATATGTATTGCAGCTTCCTCACCCTCGATCTTTGTGCAGATTGTCTGTTTGCTAAGATTCTAATTCCAACCCAAGACCCCCACCCCAGAAAAAAAAAGAAAAAAAGGAAAAAAGAATTGTCACTCAAAACCTATTTAATGAGTCAAACTCAATGGCATTATCTCGCAATGGTAAACCCTACCCTAACATGCATGTTCTGAGATATGATGGTGCTTCTGTTTGCCAGATGACATGTTTCATCACAGTATGATGATGGATATTTATGACCAAGGCAACGGCAAAGAATCATTATCAATTATTGTCAGCTGCATTGTAATTATCCCTGGTCATTTTAATTGGTTTGAGATGAATTTTGTGAGGAATGATGTTGAAATAATTATGATTTACCTCTTGACCCTTTTGGGATCGACGATCCTATCAGCAGGATTGCCTGGGTTTGAATTGGGTGGACTGTTGTCCTGTGAGTCAGATTGGCAGGGGCTTTGCACCTCCTCAGGCTCGTTCTTTGGCTGCTGCTGCTGCTGCTGCTGCTGTTGCCGCTGCTTCTGATCCGCCTGCTTCTCCTCATTGATACTGTTGTGATCGGACGGCGATGATGGGTTTGACGACGACCCTGTTGGGGGGACGGCCACGGCCGACGGGGAGATCTCGTCGGTGAACATGGACATGAACTGCTCGTCGTCGAACCGGTCGAACTCATGGTGGTTGTGGCCGCTGTTGGCGCCGGACCCCGGCGCACTCGAGTTCCGGCAATGCTCAAGCAGCGGGGCCTCGAGGTAGGCGACGGAGTCGCTCGCCGACCTGCGGTGGGACCCGCGGCGCGCAGCCGAGAAGTCGAGGAACTCGTCGACCCAAGAAGGGTTGTTGTTCTGGTGGGAAGCGGCCGGGGCGGCGGCGGGCGGGTTGAGGACCGGGGGCGATTGATGAGACCCCATGAAGGAGAACTTCTGGTGGTGGAGGTAGAAGTCAGGCCAATTGGGGGTCATGTTTGGGATCTTAGGAGGCAATTGGGCCATTGTGTAATCAAAAACGCCACACAATGCCACCCAGAATCCAACGAATGCTAACCGCAAGACAACCCGACTGATCAAAACTGGCTGCAAACCCTCTCAAAAACCGAAGGACCGAAGCTGGGGAAAGGAAAGGAGAGACCAACACACGAACCACACCACGCCACGCCAATCCCAAGAAAGGTGACGCGGGTGGCGCGTTCGATGTTCGTGTTGGATCAGGAAGGGCGGTGATCGAAATTTCAGCTGACACGAGAACCAAACCAAATGATGATCCCTAAGGGAGCTCCATATAAATAACACTCAAAGGAGAGAGAGAATGTCGCTGCAGGAGAAGGAAAGCAAAGGACACCAACAAAGAGAGAACATCATCATGGTCTTCATGGGGCTCTTGGTTTCTTATTCTTATCGAATTCCCCCCCTTTTCGATCTGTGCTCGTTGATGATGTTAAATCTCTCTCAGCAACAATCCATCCCTCTCTCTCTCTCTCTCTCTCTCTCTCTCTCTCTCTCTCTCTCTCTCTCTCTCTCTCTCTCTGTGGATGTGCAGTGGGGTCACATGGGGGGGGAGATTGGACAGCTATTGCACAGCTGGGAAGAGGGAGGTTGGGACTCAACGGTATTACTGGAAAGTCGCTCAGTAGTTTTTATTATCAGAACCCAAAGAGAGAGAGAGAGAGAGAGAGAGAGAGAAGGAATCTGCAACCCACGTGCCCTTGTGACCTCCCTCTTTACTGGTGGTGGTGGTGGCTTCTTCATATTCATCACCTTCCTCCTTATTATAGTCTCTATTATTATTATTATTATTATTATTATTATCATCTTCCCTACTGCTTGTTTCTCCATATCCCACAATGGAAACATTCCTCTGCAATACCCTCCAGCCCACCATATTCCCCCCCCTAGCCCTTTCTAATCTTCCGGATCTCTGGCCGTCCGATCCGATCGCCACTGCCACAATGGGGGAAGAGTTCATGTGTGCGCGAGCGAGGTCCATCATTTCGTGACGAGTTTTTTTTATATGTAATATGTTACGTTGGCGATGCATAGTGGCCGGTACTGTCCTTTGCTAGCTAGCAAGCTTCACAATTCCATGGAGCGCATGTGCAGCAGCAAGAGAGAGAGAGAGAGAGAGAGAGAGAGAGAGAGAGTGCACAGAGTGGCAAAACGATTAGATATAACGTGTCCCATTTTGACCCCTTTCAGTGAATGTGCGGGAGGCACAGCCAATCAGTGTAAAGAATCATACGCCTTATTCGGGTCGTTTTCCGGTGGACCCGACATGACAATTCGGGGCAGGAGTACTACACAAGGTCATAAGGCCGGATCAAAACGGGTGGAACTAGCCGCGATTATCAAGCTAAACCCGTAATGAACCTAAAACATCTGCTCATTCACTTGGTTTGCTTTGTCCTGGCCACTTATGCTGCCCTCGTGCAAGCCAGATTAGGAGGCCCCCAGCCTGATGTGCCCGACAACTTAGCCTATGTCAACCCGTACATCAAAGTAGAGCGAAAGGGAAAAGGATTATTTTAGAAGGTGGAGTAGTGGGATTTTGGGGCATGAGCTGTGTGTAACATTGTGGAGAGAGAGAGAGAGAGAGGAGGGAGAGCAATGAGAGGATCATGTCAGGCCATGTGAACTGTTTGCATGCACTAGGCTTTCTTTTTGCTTTGTCCCCAAACCATACTCACATGTAGGGTTGTGTGTCCTCCCTCTTTTCCCATCTCTCTCTCTCTCTCTCTCTCTCTCTCTATCTCCTTCTCAGCACCTTCCCATCACCTCATCTTAGGACTTTTGTACTTCGCTCTTTTAATTAAATCGGTTCATCAGCCTTATTGTTATTATTAAGTTTTTATTCTTTTTTGGGAGGTAATAAGCATGATTAGGGAGGAAGAGTGCCTAGTTTATTCGCCACCCCTCCTTCCATCTCAAGAAAGTGAACCAGCGAATGAAAGCATCGTGATCACTATCTTTCCCTTCCTTTTTTTTATTTATTTATTTTTGTCTAGTGATGCAAGTGGATTCGGGCATGTGAGGGTATTACTTATACCCCTTTTCTTTCATTTCTTTAATGCAACATTAAACAACTCTTTCTTTTTTTTGTTTTAAATGAAAAAACTTGAAGTGGATATTGAAAATTTTTAAGGTTAGAGGATGATGAAGTAATCAAACCGTCTCGTGTCCAACACCCAACATTAGGAAAAACAAAACTGAAAAAAAAAAAAGGAGAAGAATTATCCGCTACGCACTTTTACCGAGAGAGAGGGGACTGAAAATTATGAAATAGATTAGAGCATTTCTTTTTTTCTTTTTTTTAAATATTTACTTAATAAAGAAACATCTCCCGTATAATTTTCCACTGCATAAGCACTCATGCAATTAAGAGAAGCGTCCGTTGATTATGAATCGACCCTTTCGATTGAGGAATCACTGGGTGTGATTAAGCCTTCCAATTCACTCCATTTGATCGTGTAGGCTACAATGAGCATATGGTGTCTACGAGTGCGCTAGCTGAAGGAACATGCTTACCACCATTCTCAAAAGTCCCGAATTAGTCCAGAATAGTTTAGTGCCAAAAAAACAAAAAACAAAAAAAAGTGCATGGCATGCGCAAGCTCACGAAAATATTATATGTTTAAAGCTTTGATCGCTCCACCAATCCCAGCGTGAGATGTGGATATGGATGGACATTTTTTAATGACAGCCCAAGAAGAGATTACCCACCTCGTGGGATTGGGATATGGTCCCATCTCAACCGTGATTTTATAAGAGTGAAGGATTCTCGATTTGAAAGATCACGCGCAACTCCCTTTTAATTTACTTGCCACCCCTTAAGAACACTCTTTCGGTCAATTTCGACGTTAGATGAAACTCAATTTTATTTTTTCCTCGACTATAGTGGCATTGTCTTATAAATGATCCGACAACTTTTTCATTTGCATATGAAGAAAAAAGTTGAATCATCGTTTTGTATCGAGCAGTGTCGCGAGAAGGGTCACAAAATGGGCACCTCTAACAGCCATTCTTTCTCTCCAACTCAAGACAAAACAGTCCGTACCACCATCAATGCATAGCTTCAAGTTTGCGTTTCACATAATTTACTGAAGAACTTGACAATGAACGGCGAAGAATCTATCTTTCGATTGGTATACATGAAAACAAGCATATTTCTTTGTATACAATGTGGTATCAACAACTGCCACTCCATCTACCAAACTACAGCTTCAACTTAACCCAAGAAGTGTCTTATGGCAGTGTGCTGGTGTTGCAGAAAAAACGACCTGATGGTGACAGCAGCAAAGCAACTCTGTTCATCGTGGCCTCATACCTCAGCCAATTCTCAACTACCACATGTGTTCAAAAAGGTATACCTTCTCTTGGGGCCAAGCTTTGGAACCCCAGGATCATAACAGCAATGTCTTCATTAATGACTGAACAACTAAGCCATCCTCACATTTGAGCCTTATCACCTCGCCAGATTGTTAGAGTAAAACTAAGTATTTTCCATGTGAGTTTCCTCACCTTGTAGTCCTGTCTCCTTAGAAATAATTACGTGTCAATTTCACATCATGACCACCATGTCGGGGTTCCTATATGAAACATCTAAACATACAAAAGCCTTCTTTGCATTTGACTGTCATTGAACCAACCATCAGCCTGATGTCATCTAGTGCGGAACCTGGTCCAACTTGCTTAACAACTCAGGTGAGGTTTGGCAATTCGGCAGTCATATATAATGGGAGGCACAAATGCCACACTAGGAATCCAAATTTATATGGTCAAAGGGGAAACCTGAAAAGAAAACAGAACCTTGGAGATGAAAATGAAGTAGCAACTATCAAGTCAAATGGAAGGTGCTATGGGACAGTTCTATTTCCTTTGACTCATGTTATGCAACAGTAGTAAAAGAAATATTACCTCACTGGCATTGATGATTATATAGCAAAACGTGCAGGTTTTCTTCTTTGTCTGTTGCGCCGACGTAAAGCTCGGAAAATCAACAGGCAAATGACAATAAGCACCTGAACTCCAATCACAATCTTCAATCCTGACAAACAACCCCTTATTCATCAGCCTGCTTCTCCATTATGCAAAAAACATTCTATTCATGTGAAGAAAATGGTGTACCTTTGAGCTTTTGGATCATTTCATCTAAGTTCGTTCCATTTTTGGGTTCTTTATTGCCAACGCCCAAAAGGGTAGTCTTTGCTGCATAGTTTTCAGCTTTATACTTGACATTTCCTCCCATGATGCACGTATTGGGACATTTGAGCCTTCCATTGTATTCATCACTTCCATCACAGCAATCTATAATGGAATGACCCATGAATGATGTTCAGGGGGAAAGAGAGGACAGAAAATGTTTAACTTCCATTCAGACCAGAGACAAGGTCAAAACACACCCTAAAATATAACCTTTCCTGGAACTTCTGGATCCTGATTATGTTGTTGGAACTTTACAAGTGCTTATAAAGCCAGGTACAATTTCAAATGATCATTTGTACGTTCTTTCCCAACCATTTCGAAGGCCAATGAAAAAGACAGACAGCTTGTCACTATGATATTTTCAGACGGTCATTTCCAAACTCACAATGCTAAAGGTTCAACCCAAATGCGACAGGTAGTAATTTCCAGGAAGTGAACGAGCTCCTCACAAATAATTTTCGAACTGAAAGGAGATTAGGAAAGCAGCTCTAAATAGTCTAGAAAGGATGGAACTCCACAAGTAAAGTCCTTACCACAAAAATAATCATTTACTCGAGAAGAATATATAAACTTGGGTGTACTACCCACATTTCTGCAATAAAACTTCGCCGCCGGACAAGCTGAAGTTCCTGAAAGCAGAAGAAGCGATACTGACTCAGAGAAATGTGAAGTAGCCCACATGCTGAACATGCTGAATTGATTCAGTTGACATATGAGTAATCAATCAAGTAATCAATTGCGATTTTTCCATCGAGAATCAAGTGAAAACTCTAAAAAGTGGACTACAGGCAGTAAGGAAATACACAAACTTCTAAGAGAGTCGTATAGAGAGGATACACGTAGGATGTATCCGAAAGGGAGATATGCAAGTCGACAGTTTCCATCACAATTATGGAAACCAACACTCAGCGGAAATGAGCCAAACCCGCAGTGACAACTCTCAAACTAAAATCACTGATCCATTTCCCTTATAACGCAGCAGGAGTCATTTGAATCCTAGGAAAACTCCAAGGCTAGCGTCAAGAGTAGTATCTACTGATTTTGACTTAAATCCCTTTTCATCAATTAGCAATCAAAATTCAACGCATTGTTTAGGATACTATCCACACAGCACAGCTGGAACACAATAATCTCACGACCCCGACTCTGAACCACAACACAGACACTGTCTTCAATTTGAATCGAAGCCTCACCTGGCTCGTCCGTTCCGTCGATGCAGTCGCAAAAATCGTCGTTCAGACGGTCTTTCGTGAAGGATTTGGAGCCGTCCCTGCATTTGATCACCTCCGCTGCATAAAATTTCTCATCTGCAAAATTCAAATAAACAAACAAAAAAAATAGAAACTTGAAAATCAAAAGCACACAAAACAAGAGATTTCACGCCATTTGAAGATATTGCCTATTCCGCAACCTACTCAAACCTGCTCTCAATCAGAGGGATCACACAAAGCACCTAAAAGTTTCGAGCTTTCGTCATTTCCGAGTAAGAAAAGATCAGGCTCCACTTACCCAGAACCCAATCTCCCAACAAGATGCAAAATTTGTCGAAACCCACAAGATCCCTACGGCACACGGACAGGTAGACGCCCAAAAAAGAGAGATAGAACTAGTACCCAGTGGGTGAACGCCGAGGAGACGCGCGTCGGGATGAAGGGAAGCGCAAGAGGAGGCCACAACGAAGCAGGCGGAGATGAGAGAGACGAGGCCCTTGGGTCGGAGACGAGTCGCTGCGACGGCGGCGGCCATTTCGATCCGAGGAGTTTCGTGTACTCCTAAAGTCGCGAAGGTCATTCGAAGATCATCGTCCCCATGCCGTGGAATTTTGGTTTGCTTGACCTGTGGAGCCTTAAGCGTCAAGTCAACCAAGATGGTCCAAAATCAATTTTAACGTAAATTTGAGGTGAATTTTAAGATGATTTGATGTACCTCAGAAATTTTCGTGATTCTCACGTTAAAGGGGTTCGTTTTAGTTTCCACACAAAGATTGATCCATAATCTTTAGGAAAATTTTAAATGAGTATACGGAATATTTTTATTTTTTCAAAAAAAGTTATTGAAATAACTATTTAGTCTTAAATAAAGATCCAAATTCACTAACTAGTAAAAATTTTGCTATTAAACAATTAAGGTAGGGACAATTTGGTCTATGACAATTTTGTCTTTCTCGCCTTTTTTCATCTTTTTCAGGCTCTCTCCTCCTCAAACAAATCAAGGGTGGAGGCACATGATTGGTGCTAGAGTTGATTTGCCATCACCAATCGCAAAGCATAATCTCCTAATTCAGTTCATTTTGTTCAATTTTCATTCTCATTGCTCTAGAGTGCAAACACAAAAGCATGCACATGTTGACAGCAGTTGGGATTTTGACGGTTGGGATTTGTCCCTTCGAATTTGATTATCCTCCAACAAGGTGAAGAAATCAAGGAATAATAATCCACCAAAAAGACAACAAACCCCTTTGCTTCTTTGTTCTTCGCAAGCCATTGTTTCCTCGGCTTTCTGGGTTGGAACAAAAGGCCTGAATGCCCAACCGGCTAAAGCCGCACCCTCAACTAGGCAATCCAGTTTATGAAGAGCTACTTTCCCGTGTTGGGCTAATAGTTCACATAGGCCCACCCAAACGCGTTCGCCGGACTCATTGTCGGCCCGATGTACCTGACTTGACCACCCATAGCCCCACCATTGCCATCGCCAGCAGTCGCTCCTGCAAGTTCATCAACCCCTTCATCAATATCACTAGGGACTAATGGCGAAGGTTAGCGTCCGTGTGCTCTACCTTCTCTAGCATGATGGCATCTACATCGGCCAGGCGCCACTAGCCTGGGCAAGGAAGCGGTCAGTGTGCTTGATCTTAGGGCTTAGATCAACCTCCATCCGAAGACAAAGTTGCTGGAGTTGCTGTCGAAGGCAGTGGTGGACAAAGTCGACGGCAAGAGAGAGGAACTTCAAGGAGGAGATCGCGGAATATGAAGGACTGAAGTAGATGAAGAAAGAGCACAAGAAAAGAAAAGAAAAGAAAAATTGACATGGATAAATTGCCCTTACTTTAGTTGCCGGCCTACAAAGATTTTGTTGGCCGGTGAGTTTGGGCCATTATTGAAAATTAAATCGCCACTCCAGATTCTTATTTGAAAAAAAAAAGTCCATTTTAAGCCCTCTTTAGAGAAAATTTAGCCAATTCATATCTTTATTTAAAAAAAATTTCATGAGTTTTTGCTTATAATAGTAAAAGAACATATGTGAATGTGTCATGGTCGCGAGGTTCCTGTGACCAAAGGATTGTACCGGTTCGATAAAAATCATCAAATTCGTCTAGGTTTCCCCTAGGGCTTCTAAAATGTTCTTAGAGACGGGAGAAACGATAATTGCGCTGAGTTCTAGAATTCTCTCATAAATGTCGGTGGTAGTTGATAGGTCTAGAGATGCGATCTCGTTCGTCAAATCGAAAATCAATCAATGATTGTAACGAGAGGGCTACTAGTATTAAAAGAGGTGCCCCTCATTATAATCATTCAAACCATTTCAATAATACAAAGTTCCATCCTCCTAAAGCTTCTTTCTCTACTATTTTCTCTCTCTATGATCAAGTAAGGAAGTGAGCGATCAATCTCAAGAAAAGCTTAACTTAAATGCTCCAACGATCCAAACGATTTGAGTAAACTTAAGTTTGCGTGTTTAGCAAAAAAAAAAAAAAAGCTAAATGCGTAAAGGAAAGATAAACTTTTTTTTGTTGGTGTAAAAAATAAACATTTAAACGTGCAAAGAAGGAAACTTAAATGACTACCCAAAATGAACAAGATTCGGTTTAAAAAAGTAATTTGTTTATGGATGAATAGACACTTATCTTTGACTATTTGAATTATGAATTTTTCAACTTTATGTGTATATTTAAAAAAGATATATTTGATTTCATTTTCATGCCAATCAATCTTATCGAAAAAGACCAATTTTGGATTTAAGATCTAGATATTGATTTTAATTGTTTTGATATTCAATGTCTGCTAAATCAAGAAAGAAGGAATAATCACGATGACTTCACTCATCAAACGATCCCACCATTCTTTATCCTCCCAAGCCTCTGCCTTGATCGTTGTTGCTTCCGCTTCAGTGGTCGCCGCAAATGTCGACTAACCCCGTATTGTGAATATGAATGATTCTTTATTAATTTTGGACAGGAATATGAAAGGCTTGGAATGGATTAGAAACCCTTCTTTCACCTCGATCATGCTCCAGTGACTGTCGTGGATGATGACGTCTAACCCCACCTCGTATTATGAATATGAATGGTTCTTTGTTAATTTTGGACAAGAATACGAAAGGCTTGGGATGGATTGGAAACCCAAGTAAGAAAAAGGCATTATGAATTAAGGGTGAGCATAGTCCGCATTTGGCCGATCCATCCCTTATCCTAGGAGCAACCCACACAAAGCTAGTCCTCAATTTTTAAGACCGAGGACCGACCCTATTGAACTTGAGACTGAGGACCGGACCGAATGAATGTATTTAGTCCGATTCTAAAGTCAACCCAAGACCAACTGATATTTTATTATTTCATTTTTTATACTTCTTAAAAAAGTGATTGGGGACTGGATTGACTCAATGGGTTCAATCCAGTTTCAAGGTCAATCCATGACTAACTAATAATTTTTTATTTTATTTTTTGTACTCATTGAAAGAACAATCAAGGACTATACCGACCCAATGGATCTGATGATAAGCAATGTCAGTTAAGAAAGGCAAGTGATGAGGGTCAAGTGGGCTGAATGTCAAACAGAATGAGCATCGAATGTCGAGCAGGGAGGAACAAGCCAAGCGAGCATTGAGCAACGAGCGGCACGAGTGACCCAAAGCAAGTGAGGCAAGTGTCAAGTGGCGAGTAGAGAAGTTTTTTTTTTCGATTTCAGCAAATTGAAGACTAACGGGACAAATAAGATAGAAGAGAACGAATGCTAGAGGAAAATGCGATGCCTTTTTGGACGCCGTGAGGACTCATCACAAAAACATTTTCCTCCTTCGTAAATTATGACTATTAATGCCGTAAAAGACATTAAAAACCTTATTAAAGATCAATGTAAAATTATTTGAACTCCTCACTAAAAAGCTATTTAATGTTGTTGACGCGTTTATTTTAAGGTTTTCTATATATATATATATAGTTCGAGTTAGTCTGGATTGGATTGACTCGGAACTCTCAAGACCGAAGACCGATCACATGGTGCTAATCTAGGAATTCTAAGATCAAGGACCGATCCAGTCTTCCTAAGAACCGACCAGGACCGGCAAGGTTGGGTCGGTCAAAGGTCAGTCCAGGGTTGACTCTAGACTGATGCTCACCTTGTTATGGATTCAGGCCTTTACAACCCCATCCGTAACCTTATTCTGGTTCTTGAAAAGTGCGCTACTCTTAAGGCCTTTCACTTTGGAACTGGGAACCGGGAATCGGACCGGTACCCATAAATTGGAACTAGGAACCGAACCGGTTCCCTCAAGAACCACCAGTTCTGGGTGGTTCTGGTCCGGTTATGAGTGGTCTAGGCGGATCCCGGTTCTTTTGCACATCCCTAACTACTCCTGCAAGTTCATCAACCCCTTCAACAATATCACTAGGGACTGATGGCGAAGGTTAGCGTGTCCTCAGCGAACCGTTCATGTGTTCCACCTTCTCTAGCATGATGGCATCTGCGTCGACCACGTGCCACCGACCTGGGCAAGGAAGCCATCAGCATGCTCAATCTAGGGCTTAGATCAATCTCCATCTTAAGACAAAGTTGCTGGAGTTGCTGTCAAAGGCAGTGGTGGACGAAGTTGACAGCAAGAGAGAGGAACTTCAAGGAGGAGATCGCAAAAGATGGAGGACTGAAGTAGATGAAGAAAGAGCAAAAGAAAAGGAAAGAAAAAAAGAAAAAAAAATTGACATGGATAAATTGCCCTTACTTTAGTTGCCGGCCCTCAAAGATTTTGCCCGCCGGTGAGTTGGGCCATTATTGAAAACTAAATGGCCACTCCAAATTCTTATTTAAAATAATATCCATATTAGGCTCTCTTTTGTGAAAATGAAGTCACTTCATATCTTATTTAAAATAAATTCATGAGTTTTTACTTAAAATAGTAAAAGAACATATGTGAATGTGTCAAGGTCGCGAAGTTCCTATGACCAAAGTATCATGCCAGATTGATAAAGATGTCCAAGTTCATCTAGGGTTTCCTCTAGAGCTTCTAAAATGTTCTCGAGGACGGGCCAAATGATAATTGCACTGAGTTCTAATATTCTCTCAACATAAATGCCGGTAGTTTATAGGTCAAGAGATGCAATCTCGTCCATCGAATAAAAAATCAGTCAATAGTTGTAATGAGAGGGCTACTAGTGTCAGAAGCGTTGCTTTCCTCTCATTATAACCATTCAAACCATTTCAATAATACAAAATTCCATCCTCCCAAAGCTTCTTTCTCTACGATTAGGTGAGCGAGTGAGCAATTGATATCCAAGAAAAGCTTAGCTTAGGCGCTCCAACAATCCTATGAAACTTAAGTCTCCATACATCTCGATCCCAAATGATAACAAATACGTGTTTAGTTAAAAAAACAAAAAACAAAAAAATCTGAATGCATAAAAGGAAAACTAAACATTTTTTTTTTGGTATAAAAAAATAAACATTTAAACATGCAAAGAAAGAAACTTAAATGACTACCCAAATGAAAGAGCTTTAGATTCGATTTCAAAAGTTAATTTGTTTGTGGGATTAATAGATACCTATCTTTTACTATTTCAATTATGAATTTTTCAATATTACGTGGGCATTTTATGGAAAACGGATCGTGTGTATTTGATTTCATGCCAATCAATCTTGTCGAGAAAAGATGAATTTTTTACTTAAGATCTAGAGATATTGATTTTAATTTTTTGGATATTCGATGTTCGCTAAATCAAGAAAAAAAGGAAAAATCACGACAACTTCATTCATCAAATGATCCCACCATTCGCCGATATCTTTCAAGGCGACACTTTATCTTCTTGAGTCTTTGCCTTGATCGTCGTCGCTTCTGCTTTAGTGGCCACCATGGATGACAATGCCTAACCCAACCCCGTATTGTGAATATGAATGGTTCTTTGTTAATTTTGGACAAGAATACAAAAGGCTTGAGATGGATTGAAAACCCTTCTTCCACCTCGATCGTTATCCCTTCTGCTCTAGGGGCTACTGCAAATGACAACACCTAACCCCACCCCTGAACATGAATGGTTCTTTGTTAATTTTGGACAGGAATATGAACATGAATGGTTCTTTGTTAATTTTGGACAGGAATACAAAAGGCTTGAGATGGATTGGAAACCCAACTAAGAAGGGTATTATGGATTAGGGCCATTACGACCCAATCTGTAACCTTATTCTGGTTCTTGAAAAGCGTGCCACTTGAAGGCTTTTTACTTTGATAAGCAGATGAAAGATGAAAGATAAATTTGACTTTGATAAGGAGATGAAAGATAAAAGATAAATTTGCAAAGATTGTTGAGATTGTGATTGATTGGGGGTCTTTACAAGGAGTATGGCTATTTAAAACTCACAATCAACGATTACAAGTTTAAAAAGATAACTTTCTAATCTTATCTTCAGAAGAAATAACTTCTTAGTCCTATTTTGCAACCATAAAAAGTTGCAACGACACTTATCAACAAAAAGATACAATCCTGAAATAATGGCAATAAACATAACTAGCCAGAGGTGGACTTGAGAGTGCCCAGGTCCAAGATTCAAACCCTAGCAATAGGAATAAAAAAATAATGTTTTGATGTCAATAACTTATTTGGCGAGTTGCATCCATGACTTTGTTCACCACCATCGACTAAGTCTATCACTTGTCGATTATAGGTCATATTTGGGTGTCAACAAGTCTCTTAGTGCGCGAATGATAATTATTTTGCCCATAAATTGATTTCCGAAAGAGAAATAGAATTTCCTATTTTAATTCCTAGATAAGTTTCTAAGTAAAAATTCGTATTTGATAACGACACAAAATTTCTATTCCTAAAATAAAATTATATTTGATAATGACATGAAATTTCTCCCTTTTGGGGATCACTGGATGGCAATTGGGTGGTCGACTAGTAGAGAGGACAAGCGATCATAAGAGTAGGACTAAAAATTTGTTCTAGAAATAGAAAAATGAAAATACGTCATCATATAGATTTCTATTCCATAAATAAGTCTGGAATAGCTCCTTTAAAACACTTGAATAATCTCACTTAGATCTTATGTCTCCCCACATGGTTACAAAGTTGTGATCTTGGCTTAATGTTTAAAAGGCAAAATGGACAAGTGATGAGTGAAAAGTTAGGTTAAAAGAATCACCTGGAATCCCATATATATAGACTATATAAGTAATGGAGGATGCTTCATATCATTCCAAACATGTCTTGATTATAGGTCGTAGTATATTTAGAGTCAGTTTTCTTGATTTCTCGTCTTCACTTCGCATGTAGTTGAAAATTGAGTAAAATTGGTCACTAAGGTGCGGATGACAAAATTTCTGGAACATAAATTGATTTCTGGTCAGAAATTGATTTCTCAATTTCTATTTCAGAAATTAAGAAGTTAAAAATTTTAGCTTTTAATTTATTCTTCAAATCTATTTCTGGAATAAAAATCTATTTTAGAGATAGAAAAATCAAATTGTGTTACGAAACGAATTTCTGTTCCAAATTTGATCAAGGAATAGATAAACAGAAAAATAGAGAAGTAGAAATTTTACTATGCTCGCTTTAGATCAATTCAATGCATATGGCCTGGTGATTTGCCCATGCACCATCATCAACAGATGAGCAAATCTAAAAAGTACCAATACAAAATATGTAAAATTGAACTCAAGACAGACTTTACAAACTCAGAACTATGCTAGCGCCTATTCTCCGAATGCATTCAGCTACATAGAGACAATAATTTAGGAAAACCAAGCAGATAAATAAAGAATAGAAACTGTAAAAGGTCGTATAACTATCGCTATATTTCGAAAGAACCCTCCGACAACCCCAGAGAATAACAAGAAAGTTGGAAATTCTTCGGGTCGTCCACCGTCCATCCATGGATATTATCATCAAATTTCCGATCCAGGTTCTTCCTATGGACCTGTAACATCAGTGAAAGTAGCTACATTCGATTAGCCAGCAAGAGAATGTACCGAAACCCTAATCGATCGTCGAAGCAAGCAATGAAATCATCTGGAGATTATTGTGCGTGCATCCCTGATTTATTCACAGAAGTTGCGCATTAATTTACTAATTTGAGGTACGCTCCCGAAAACTTCCTTAGTACTGCTATCGCGATCGGGGAATCGAATAGAATGGAAAACTCGGACGGCATAAATTACCTGACAGAAAGTAGTGTTGATTAAACCCATTAATATCTTCTTGTTGGAGTGGGAAGCCAGAAGCAATCTCTCTTTCTTGTTTCAAATCTTCTGAACTCTGCCCCTGATATGGAATCGAATCGATTATGCAGCTGCTGCTGTCGCGCGCGTAGGTACTATTCATAGCGGTGCCATGAGCAATCCCTCCCCCGAAACTCGCCATGGTATTCATGCTCGTCCCAGGGTCGAACGCCATCGCGTTCGTGCACTTGTTGTTCCACCTGCCAAAGCTTCGCGCCATGCTGTGGCTTCTCTTGCTGAGCTCCCCTTGCAACCGTTGCGATTGGATCGCTTGTTTCTGGAGCAAGCTCTTGTAGTATTGGAGCTCGTTTTGTATCCTTTGGTACTCCCCGAACGCGCCATGGACCGGGTCCTGCTGCCGGTGCCTGGCCTCCCAGATGAGCGAGTTGGCGACCTGCCGCCGGTCCTGCTCGCACACGGCAAGCACCATCTTGGTCACGTTGCTGACGCCGTACACCCCGTGCACGGCTTGGAATTCCACGGATTTCTCCGCGGGGAAGTAAGGAAACAGCACGCACTTGTCGTCACACTTCTTCCTTTGGTGCTTGCACGAGGCGCAGGCCGCGTGCGTGCCGCCTATGCCATTGTTGATCGGCCTATGCATGGGTGCTGCATCAAGACGACGGAGAAAGAGATCGAGAAAGAGATCAAAAAGAGACTACGAATACTTATATTTATGTTTCGTTTGCTTAAAGAAATCCTACCTTGGATAGAGTTGTCATGAGATTCAAATTTCATATCTGTGTGTATATAAATTCGAAGGGCACTAAAAAGAAAGTGATTTAGAATGGGTCAAGTTGTGTTTTACGTGGACATGTAAAGATTATGTCAAGGTAGGACAGAATATATATCTTGAAGATTGTTGATTAGGGTTTAGGTCAATCATAGAAAGAAAGAGTTCAATTCTAGGGCAACGATATCTAACAATTCCTTCTTTATTAAGTTAATTATGTTCTTTGAAAAGGGAAACAAAATCTTGGTTGGATTTGGCTTCTTTCAATTGAAGACTTGTAAGATAGGGTTTGTTGCATCTTATATCAAATTGATGCCACAGTTTAAAAAGTAAATTTTTTATTTATCTAATCTAGAAAAACAAAAGAGTGAGGAAAAAAAAGTTAATTAGTAAATAACAATTTCTTGATCTTGTTACCATATTTAAAAAAAGTTACTTCTTATTACTAATTTTGCCAATCTCAATAGTGTTGATCTAACAATTCAAGTATGGATGATATGAGGGGCCATAGTAAGTAGTGTCTTGGTTGAATTGACCGGAGGTTTAAGGCATAGTAGGCCAAGGAGGTGGCCTAGATGACCAAGCAAGTCTCGAGTTTTATGAGTACTCTAAAATATTTTTGGAGGCTATGTTGAAAATGTATGCTTGTATTCTATAGAACTCTTGCAATCAATAGGAATAAGTGTTAGAGATTAAATCCTCTACCGTTAGATAAGGGGAGTTTTACGGTTGCAATGAAAAAAGCAAGTAAATATAGGAGTTTTCTCCCCTCATTTGTGTTATCCCATAAACTCGATGCAAGGAAAGCAATAGAACATTCTCTCCCAAAGCACTTCTTTCTCTAAAGTTTCTCCTAGCGGTCTGAGATAGATCAAAGTGATATATTGAGGGAAAAGTTGAGAGCTCCGACAACTCTAGTAAAAGATGAACAAGCTAGAAAAATGGAGGACCTAATTTGACAGCAAAATCATGCAACTTGGAAGTATGTAATGACTGAATAATGAAAGTTAGTACAATGCCTGAATAACGAAAGTTAGTACAGTACAGCAAAAGTTTGCAGGGAACCCTAACTAACAATTTTGATTATCAGAAAGGGAAAGCAGAGTCATGGGTCTCCGGGTCATGTTCTCGCTTTGGGGCTTCACATTGACAAGTGTCATGGGCTTCTTTTAGGGTTAGATCAGCCCAACCAGAATCCAATGCAAAACCCTAACTAACCAGACCCACAAGGTGAAGAAATTCCTATAATCTTTGTCCTAGTCCTTACTGTTTTTGTCCACAAATAACTAACAAGACCCACCAGGGTGAAGAAATTCCCATGATGTTCCATTCTGTCCTAGTCCTACTGTCTTTGTCCGCAAATCCTGTTGTAGGGCATTCATCATATTGTATTTGCTAATTAAGCAAGGTATTGTTACAATGATTTCTTCTTCCATGTTCATCATTCAAGTCACTTCCCTTGCCCAACACTTAATCCAACTAACAACCAGCACCAAACACCACCACTTTTGTCGTCCAATGCCTCTGTACTTGCCCTTAAAGAAACAGAAAGCTTTTCCTTTATGCAATCATCATTGTATAGAAAGATACAGAAGATAAAGATAAAGATAAAGAAGGAGGAGGAATTTAGTTTTGCTGCTAAAGTGGGTGCTCAATATTCTCGAGCTTAATAAATTCCCACCTCCCCTCCAATCCTATTCGAATTTGAAACTCTCCTCCCACTTCCATCCCTTTTCTTTGTCTATCACGAAGAGAGTCGATTTAGAGTAGAGAGAAAAGACATTTTTGTTTTTTCAAGACGGAAGAAGAAAAGTAGAATGAGTACAGCGAGATTCATCAAGTGCGTGACTGTTGGCGATGGAGCTGTTGGGAAGACATGCATGCTCATCTCTTACACCAGCAACACCTTCCCCACGGTCTGATGTGTTCCTGGCCTTCAATTTTCATGTCTCCTTGTAGGACTTCTGTGAATACTGAATTTTGATATGGTTGTGCAGTATTTTTTTTTTTTTGATCGATTGAGAATATTTAGCAAACAATTAGACGTCTTCTTTTGCCATTTTGTAGGATTATGTGCCTACTGTGTTTGACAACTTCAGTGCCAATGTGGTGGTAGATGGAAGCACAGTTAACCTTGGGCTGTGGGATACTGCTGGTGAGTGTCTGCACTTGTTTCATGAAAATTCTTGCTGTACTAACTTTCATTATTCAGGCATTACATAATTACCAATTATATGATTTTGCTGCCCCTTTAGACTGCTAGGAGTGCTCCTAATCTGTGAATTCCCTGTCTCTTCTGGTGCTAGAATATAGTTAGAATTTCGCAAATCAAATTTAACCTTTGTATCTGACCATGTGCTTAGCTTTTATTGAGATTTAACAGACAGTCGTGTGAATGATATGATAGAGCAGATTAGGGAAAATTTAGTTTGATTGAGAAACAGTCGCTTATGCAAACCAATTACTCTGTACTTCTGTGTATTCAGGAAACTGTCGTGTTGAATCATCACACATTTGATAATAGACAGGGCCTATAATTATTTCTATCAACAAAGCTGAAGCTCTCAAATGAATTCAACTCGAGGTAAAATTTATTTGATTTGGGCTTTTCTCATCTTGCTTGCAGGACAGGAGGATTACAACAGGCTGAGGCCTTTGAGTTACAGAGGAGCTGATGTCTTCCTGTTAGCATTTTCCCTCATCAGCAAAGCAAGTTATGAAAACATTGCCAAGAAGGTAAACTGTCTTCCTTATAACGCAATCCATACATCCATTTCGTCTCACTGCTTATGATCTGACATTCTCGGCTTTTCTTCCTGGCCAGTGGATCCCCGAGCTGAGGCATTATGCCCCAACTGTGCCGATTATTCTGGTGGGCACAAAACTGGGTAAGTCCAGATACTCTTTATCTTGCCATAGCTTTTAGCTGATGCCAGTAGCCAAATTCAATGTGTGAACTCTCGGATGTTATGTGTCCTCAGATTTAAGGGAAGACAGGCACTACTTGATAAATCACCCCGGCGCAACCCCAATCACAACTGCACAGGCAAGTTGACAACATCGACCAATGAAGAAATCTTCAATCCAGCGAAACTAACTTCGTAACTAATTCATTTCAGTCTTTTCTCGTTAGTTTTTCCTCTGTAAATGAACTCTAAATAAACCATTCAACGTTTTGTCAGGGAGAGGAGCTGAAGAAGAACATTGGTGCTGCTGCTTACATAGAGTGCAGCTCTAAGACCCAGCAGGTTCGTTCTCTTCTCCTCCTCTTTAATGTAACAAAAAAGCATCGGCCCTGTTGCTGCTCACATACAGTCAGTCTCTGCATTAACATCTGCAGAATGTGAAGGCAGTCTTCGACGCTGCAATCAAGGTGGTGCTTCAGCCTCCGAAGCCGAAGAAGAAGCGAAGAAAAGCGAGGCCGTCGTCATGCATCTTCCTATGAGACATCTACATTGCCCTCATCCAGACGGCGATAGTATGATTCTAGATTATCGGAAACGTGCTAGCTTCCGGGACATATTCTTAAAAGACGACCCCAAAATATTTTCTCATGTTCTGTAATTTTCTTCAGCTGAATACCTGTGCCATTGTATTGGGAGTTGATTCAAAAGATTTACACAACACATTATACGCAAAAGCATAAAGAGAAAGAGGCCAAGGCTTGATCAGTGCACGCTTTTTGAGACTACATAGTTTGCTCTGGTTAAATACTGTCTGGTTCGCTCTACTTTCCGCAAAATTTTATCAATATCACTTGCTCCTAAAATGAAATCTGCCACTCGTCAACCTCAATAATCATGCAAAATCCCATGAATCATTTCATGTATCCTAGTTTTTCCGCTGGAATGAACATGAAATAGAACTACAAATAATAATATCCCACTTAAGACTATTTATTTTGCGGAAAATGAATGAATTGGAAAACATTTTCTTGATAATGATTGTTTTTATCTCTTGACTAATTATTCCAAGTAAATACAAGCAATCATTTTTATCATTCAATTTCTGCAAAAACAAATGGACTCTAAAACCACTGAGAACTTGGAAGAGTCCTTTCACTTTTCTTCCTCCAAACTGCATATGCTCAATCATTAATGCTAAAGACCCACATCGTACTTCGTCAAAACTTGAGAGACCATTCCAAATCCTCAAAATCATTCCAACGTCAACCTCCAACCAATGATCGCCCAAAGTCACAAAGATCATCCAGATGTGACCTCAAAATGAATTGAAAAACCAGAACTGTCTTGAGACTTACCACTAAACAGCATCATCTAAGGGAAAGACGTTACTCATGCAATCTGGGATCTTCGCCAATTCAGAAGCTTGACCGGTAAAGGTAACACAGAATTCGACTGAAAGAGAGAGTATCATAACTCAATTCATTTAGAGCCCTTTGGTATTCCTGGAATTAGGTCCCAAACCGAACAGCAGAAAATCCGGGGAGTGTCGGGGTAGGAATTGTTAAAGTGCCTAACAGCTTGGCGCACTTCCTGCTCGGTCCAGAACTTAAGGCTGATGGCAGACCATCCCTGCAACATTCAAACACACATCTAGTAGGAATGAGTGATTCCAAGTTCCTTACAGGTTCAGCCTAGAACCTAAAACCTACTCTTGAGCACATGTTTATCATTTTTTAGAAATTGGAATCTATCCTTCGGAACCTGGAACCTAGAACTTATCATGTCACAGGTTCCATGACAGAACTTGGAACTCGAACCTATCATGTCACAAGTTCAAGGGTCCAACAGGTTTTTTTTTTTTTAGTTAAACAAAACGAAAATGAACGCAATAATAATAAATAAGTTTGTCATTCATCAAAGAGAACACAAAATAAACAAAACTATCAATAGAAGAAAATGAATTCTTGGCAAGGAATTCAACTAGATAAAAGTAGAAGTGAGTAGTTCTAAGTTCAGTACAGGTTTCATCTGAAACTTGGAATCTACCTATTAGAACAGGTCCTCATTTTTTGGAATCTGAAACCTACCTTGTATACCCTAAAACTTGGAACCTATTTTATCATAGATTCCAAGGTCTACCTAGGTCCCACTTATGTTATTATTTGAAAGATTACAATTCACTAATTTATAACTTATATTAAGATAAACGAAAAATATGAAAATTAATAAAGTAGGAATCTTAGCTATAAAATAGAAACTCAAACTAGTGCTTCTAAATTATACATTCATCATTGAATAGCATGGAATATTGACAGATCATACAGAGACATGGATCAAGAAAAACATTAAAACTTATTTTAAGTTCTATGTTATAGGTTCCAAGTTCCAGGTTTCAGGTTCCAAATTATTCTGACTAAGAATCTAGAACCTACCCAATGGTTCCTCATTTTTTAGGACCTAGAACCTACCATGCATACCTTGCATATCTTGGAACCTAGTTTCTACCGGTTCAGTTCTCAGGTTTTAGGTTCTACCCTAGAACCATACTCACCCCTAACATCCAGAACCTCAAAGATTCAAGGAAAAGAGAGATCTCGCGAGAATAACAAGGAATGGGGTAAGGGTAAAAGGCAATGAATACTCAGAGCGATAGATCGTAACATTTGTCATTTCGCCTTTTTGAGAGAAGAGGTTGCGCATCACGTCCTTGGGCAAGTTGTTCATGAAAATGGGCAACCTTCTCGACCTACAACATGAATAAACAGCCATTACGAATTGTTCGTCTGCTCTTTCGAGTTTAGCATCATATCGAGCCAAACTAGCATTGATTGTTGCATGCTGAGAACAGAGGCACTTGTTTGACCAAAACTAATTAGCTAGGAAGTACCCACACTCTCCATGAGCATTCGTGTCGTCTTAATTACTCTTCGACACTCTGGTCAACGCGTATCGGAAAATCCAACACTTGGTCAGAATTTTAACACATGATTCTGACATGCACGGATCAATTTTAAAAAATTTTTAATAAATGAAGAGTCAAAATGTAAATATGTAAGAAAATATCATTGGGAAAGAAGAAAAACTTAATCTTCTTTTTTCTTCCAACTCTCACTTTCCACGACACACAATTCACCCCCCAAATTTGTTTTTATGGTCTTCTCTTTTGAAACACTCTGACATGTGAGTCTAGAGTGCATATTGTTTTTTTTTCCCGCCAAATTTTATGAATTATTGGAGTGAAACTGAATTTGTCAAATTGAAATAGTAAATGATAGATTAATGTTTTTCATGTAAGTTCATTATAGGCTCTTTTTTATTATTTATTTATTTATTTATGAATTTGATAAAAATAATCATAAAAATGATAATTTATCATGCATATATAAAAATATACATTTAATATACAACGCATCCTAAGGTATCGGGATTCTCTATTTTTTTTTTTTAAAACGAGGTATCGGTGTGTCATGTCCTGTTGGGTGTCGGGTATTGATGTCGGTTCTACTTAGCTAATAAGAGCTTGTTGTAATCCTAACTAGTTTGTTTTAATTGTGTTGGAGATATTCAGATATTTTCTAGAGATACTCAAGATATTTTTCTCCATTCTCCATATCTTTTATAATGATGCATATATTTAAAAGGTTCTTCATATCTTTATTTGGTTATGCATATCTAACATGTTATCTTAGATAATCATCTCATAGATACTCTTTGTTAATATAGTATACATCAAAGTTATTGAAAATTTTCTTAATTCTTTATCATTAGCATATATTTCTTATCTAATCGAAACCGAGCGGTGATAAAAACAGATTCAAAAAGCTTGTGGGATATTATTATTCCACATGATATGGATGACGCTCTTTAAAAGTACATTAGATTCCCCAAAAGATGCATTGATATCTTCATGTTACAAAAAAATGATCGACGAGCAGGCTGAGAAACACTATAAAACTCTGGCAAACAAATCAAGTATCTCTCTGCGACTCGACAGTGGGGCGTCCCGTTCGCCGATCATTCACCGCTCGTAGGGCTGTAAGCGATTAGTATATAACCCAATTAGATTTAAAGTCACTTATATATTTCGTGTGATCAATATTCAAAAAAGGGTAACCGATTATCTATTGGTAATCTACTGCCATTTTGAGAAGTCTACCGAAATAGAATTGTAAATTTGCACGATGAAGGAGAATGCTCATGGATGGGCTTCGTCGATTGCAAATTTAGAAGGCACGCTGCAAGAACAGAGGCAGAGAGAGTCGCAATAATTTTAAGTTTGCTTACTACTTTGCAAGAGAGGTTATGATCATCGAGACCTTCAAATTTACGATTACTTTAGATGATTTATTATGTCGATTATCAATCACCATTTACATGAACTTTTATGTAATTTACAATTATTAAGGTCAATTATAAATTATAAGTTGTTTTTTCTTGCGACAGAAGATCGGTCTTATTGATCGAGCAACTAAAGTAAGACCCAAGCTGTCTTTCGGTCTAGCTAGGTTTTTTTTTAGGGCTACATTATTGTCCCCTAGAATATGTAGACGTACAAGTTTTCTTTTTTTTTTACTCTAGTAAAAATGAGAAATTATATAAAATGCTTTCACACATTTTATCATTGTTTGGAAGACCTAGTAATTCATAAATTAAAAGTCGCAATTTAAACGTCAAATTCTAGGTAATCTCTCTATTGGGGCACTTCTATTTTAACTTTTTTTAGATCTATGAATATCTTGCGGGTCTCAACATGGAGGATAATGTTTATTTTGAGCACATCTCTGTCTTCTGTAATTACGTCATAATTGTGGAATTTTCCAAAAAAAGGAAGCAGTCATTTTTAACCTTAAGATTTAAGGTTTAGCACTTAAGTATCTCGGGATATTGACGTTTCTATCGCATTAGTATCTCGGGATATTGACGTTTCTATCGCATTTTAGTCCAAGATTGCATTGGAATGCTAATTCGCCTATTGATGTGACATGCACAAATACCTACCATAATTTGGGGGCCAACTCATGTTTTTCGCCCGATGGAAAGCACATCATAATTAATGCCCCTTAAGAACATTAAAATCATAATTAGTGAAATAACATCACTTCGTCTTGTTATTTCTTACCTAATTCTTTGACAATGCAGATTAGCTATGTCTCGCACCATTATTGGCATGTTGACAACTTTAAACATTGATCATGAGCCCAAAAAAACGAAAGAAAGCATAGTCATGTCAAAATCAGAAGTGGCACCTACTTTTTTTCTCCCGTGTTTAAAATAATGGCTGAATTTCCCTTCCGGGGTTTCCAAATTTGAGATGTTTCAATGAAATAATAGCAGCAATAAAATAGAAGTAAAAAATTTGATCCCTCCCTCATCCGAAAAAAGAGAACAAATTATGAGAGAAAAATAAATTCTTTTAAGAATGCGGAGAACATGGGGAAACGAACCGGCAAAAAAGAAGAAGTCTGATATTCTAGAAGGAGTTGCCCGTTTAGTAAAGATATTGTTTTGAATATTAAATGGTATCCAAGCAAAAAAAAAAAAATATATATATATATATATATATATATATATATATATTAAATGGTATCCAATCGGCACACTTCCCGAGATGATCACGTTGGCGCACGACCCGGTTCGGAAACGCTAATGTTCCGACACAGGGAGAGAGAGACGGGACCATCCCCATCAACCGCCATTTTCGTACATACGTGGGCTATGATCAACCGCGGATGTCGCAGAAATTTCACGCGCCGAGATCGGATCGGACCGATAAGTGGGACTCCGTCCTAAAATTAAAAAGATGACATTAAATATTTTGATATAATTCGTAAATTATGTATAAAAGTTATAGAGAATTAGATTGAACAAATTAAAAGTAATTAGTATGACGAAATATTATAAATCTATACACGCTGATAAATTTATTTATAATTAATTTTTTAATTACAAAAAAATCTAAACTTATATAATTGTGATAAATTCTACTATCAAAATAATAAGTTGTACTATATATGATAGTTGATTAGTGTACCGATCTGAAATTTTCAGATATATCAATTTGTGATTTTTTCATAATATTAATTTAATTTTACGGAAATTAACGAAAAGTAAATTTATTATAGATATATAAGTTTTATTACTATTGAGATTTTTTTTGTAATAGTAACTCATTTAAAAACTCATGGATTAGATTTTATATTAGATTAGGTGTATTAATTTGACATTTTTCATTATGATTACCTAATTAAAGGTTCATATTTGACCAAAGTTTTGAAATCATTTGTTAGGTGTCATTATCTTATGTCAAAATCAAATGGATGATCGTTGTTCGGTGAGTAGACCCGCGGATCGACACGAGACCGCCCGGTTTCCCAACCGACACGCCTCTCCGTCTTCCTCCTTCCCCCGCCTTTAAAGCCAATTCTTCTCAGGCGGAAAAGTCAACATCTTTCCGGATTACACTTCGCTTCTCGTTCGCCGGCGACGGAGCTCCGATTCCCTTCTCCTCGCTCCATCGAGAGCCCTTCCGATTCCCCCCCTCCGACGAGGCGGCGATGGATCGAGCCTTTTGGCGCGCCCGGGTCATCAAGAACCACCTGACCCAAGACCCGTCTCCCCAGACCCGTTCCCTTTCCGGCGCCCCCTGCCTCGACTACTCCCCGCCCGAGCTGGCCGAGCCGGCGGCCGCCTTCGACGTAGCCGCGATGCGGGCGCTCCTGGATGGGCACAACGTGGCGGAGCGGGACTGGCTGTTCGGGCTCATGACCCAGAGCAAGCTCTTCAACCCCCGGCGGGTGGGCGGCCGGGTCTTCGTCGCGCCGGACTACAACCAGTCGATGGAGCAGCAGCGGGAGATGACGATGAGGAGGCTCGAGTTTCTGCAGGAGAGGGGCGTGTTCGAGGGGTGGCTCACGGCGGGCACCGCGGAGGACGAGCTGCGGAATTTGGCGCTGCAGGAGGTGACCAACATATACGACCACTCGCTGGCGATTAAGCTCGGGGTCCACTTCTTCTTGTGGTGCGTCTCGCTTGTGTGGTTTTGAGTTTTTGCTTGGATGATGGAACCGTGATTGTGTTCTCGGGTAGTTGACTTTTAGTTAGCATTGGAGCAAGATGGTTATTTTCATGATGTTGGTACTCATTACTGTTGAACTCTGTACTTGGTCGGGTACGATTATGGAGAATTGAATTGAATTCTCTGTTTATTCTGTTCGTTGTCTGGCAATTTTCGCAGAGAGGGTGGGAATCTCTCTCTTTCGTGGCTCCGTAAGTCTCCTATGTTTTTCTACATATGTTGTTTATGCGCTTGCTCTGCGTCCCGCATTACTTTTCTGCTTAGGTGAATGTGGTGCATCCGTTTGGGGTCTCGTATCCTTTACCTAAGAATAGTGTGATTTTAAGGATGCTTACATCTGTTTGCTTTGATGGGATTTCAGGGGTGGCGCTATCCAATTTTTCGGCACAGAGCGGCACCACGTGAA
This sequence comes from Eucalyptus shirleyi, assembly GCA_017140165.1. Lineage (NCBI taxonomy): Eukaryota > Viridiplantae > Streptophyta > Magnoliopsida > Myrtales > Myrtaceae > Eucalyptus > Eucalyptus shirleyi. The sequence goes on along the minus strand of CM029456.1, from coordinate 16,358,980 downwards.
GTGGTTGAGAGACACCGAGAATTATGTGGTCAAGGGTTGCTTTGCGATGACTGAATTGGGGCATGGGAGTAATGTATGCAACTTTGGTGAACTATGTTATGACCGACTCTCTTTTCTGATGGGTCCTATCTATGAGTGAATTCAATGTGTGTGTTATTCCTGGATGAGTTTTTGTTTAAACTGATTGCTTGCTATTGGGGTTTGTGCTGTCAGGTTAGAGGCATTGAAACAGTAACGACATATGATCCAAGGGCCAGGGAGTTTATTATTAACACTCCATGTGAGTCGGCACAGAAATATTGGATTGGAGGAGCAGCAAATGTAATGACACTTTTACTCGCAAAATAAAATTTGCTTGCAGTATGTAGCCATGAAATATGACACAGGCTCTTACTTTTTTATCATATTTCTTTGTAGTGAAAGCACCATGTGTCCTTACTATTAATATACTTGTTATTGTGGCTGTGCAGCATGCAACGCACACAGTGGCTTTTTCCCAGCTCAATATCAATGGGATCAATCAAGGGGTCCATGCATTTATAGTACAGATAAGAGATGCAGATGGCAACATCTGTCCTAACATACGTATAGCCGATTGTGGGCATAAAATTGGTCTGAATGGTGTGGACAATGGTCGGATATGGTAATTACTTGTTGTTCATCAGTGCAAATTTTGCTCACATGTGCATATCTTTGTATGGTCTAATAAGTTCCTTCAATGCGGTGGATTAGGTTTGATAACGTGCGGATTCCACGGGAGAACTTGTTGAATTCAGTGGCTGACGTTTCGCCAGATGGGGAATATCTTAGTGCTATAAAAGACCCTGATCAAGTAATTCACATCTAAAATTGCAGACATACAACTTTCTTACATTCTTTTTTTTTTTTTTTTTTTTCTTGACATGTTTGAGCTGGATAGCAGCAGGAGAGCATGTTTTATATGTTCAATGGAGTTTCTCAAGTGATAGTTGCACTTCTATTTTCCAGAGATTTGCAGCATTCTTGGCCCCATTAACAGCTGGGCGTGTAAATATTGCAGCCAGTGCAATTTACTCTGCCAAGGTAATTTTAGTTGAGTGCTTTTGTGAGTTTTATCAGTTATCAAGTTAACTTTAGAATTACTATGCGATGACTGGAGGTGAATGCTATACAAGCATCATGGTGTATCTGATGTTCATTTTATCAGATTGGTTTGGCGATCGCAATACGGTATGCATTGTCGAGGCGAGCATTTTCAATTGCACCCAACCAGCCTGAAGTACTATTGCTGGACTACCCAAGTCATCAACGGAGACTCTTACCTCTCCTTGCAAAGACGTTAGTTTTCTCTCTTTAATTGCATTAATAGCTGGATGTCTGTGTTTCAATATCATGTCATGAGATGTGTTTTCTACATTGGTTGGATATTGTTAATATTCTATAAAAGACGGTATTTGCAAGTTGCAGCAGACTTTATTGTATAATTGTCACTCCCATCAAGTGACTTTGCCTTTTGGTTTAATTTAATTGCCGTGATGCATGGTTTCAATTTATCATGAATTATTTCAGCACCTTGTATCATTCCTAGAAATTGATATGACCTCCTTTCATTAGTTTTGCATTAGAAAAAATTGCAATATGTCAATTGCCCCATTGCTAAGCCTTTTTTACCCTTAAGTTCAAACCTTCCGGAATGTATTTAGCATTGTGGGTTCCTTATACTTGTTGCCATTCAACAAGCACACCAGAAATGTCAAGCCAAATTTATCAGTTAATGAGTGCTTGTTTGAATCGCTAACTTTATTGGTGTGCATTATTTCATTAGCTATTATATGATCAGCCTAAAAATATATAACGCCTAACGGTAAAGTTCATAATTCTGAGTCGCTAGTTTGACAATTTGGCATATATTTGTGTTGTTCTGAGCATTATTCCATTCCATTGCAGATATGCAATGAGTTTCTCTGCTAACCACTTGAAGATGATTTACGTGAAGCGGACACCTGAATTGAACAAAACCATTCACATCCTCTCTAGCGCATTTAAGGCTTCATTTACCTGGCATAACATGCGGACTCTTCAGGAATGTCGTGAAGCTTGTGGAGGACAAGGCCTCAAGACTGAAAATCGTGTTGGCCATTTGAAAGGTGAAAAAGATGTGCAGTCCACATTTGAAGGGGACAACAATGTTTTGATGCAACAGGTTGTCACCTTTAAATTCCTACTGCAAAAGGGAAAAAACAAGTTAATTATTTTGAAGTACTTTAGTACATGAGGTGAATTTGTCTATTTGATTTGCTGTTCATTTTCTTTCTGATAGTGAGACCAAGGGAAATGAATATAAAATCATGTTTAGGATCTGTTAGTGTTTAATTCAGAATAGATTGAGTGCTTTTAACTGGTCACTGTTTATGTGGCAGTTAGGTTAAAAATTGGTGACATGACTTTGCAACTTCTATTCTGAACGGCCCTCTAGTTGTAATTTCTGTAAATATGAGCATGTTTGGGATGGTCCCTTTTTCTTCTTGTTTCCTACTTTTCTTAGGTCTCTATTTTTGTCTTAAGTAGTGAAAAGTGCAATAGACAATGAATTGCCATCCAAGGACGTAAAATATATGTATAAGCAGCTTTTTTCATTTTAATCATCATTAGGACTGCAAAAGTGAGCATTTCAACTAGTTTTTTGTTTGTTTATTTTTACCTTTGATTCTTCAAAAAGGAAAATTGCAGAGTCGTGAACACAGATGGGTGCAAACATCTGTCACCCTGCAAAAAGTGGGAAAATCAACAAAAAGATCATTTTAAATCTCGTTATATGTACTTGAAAAGGCCTCCATTGAACCGGTTAAGACATGGAGCCCTGATATTTTTGTTGTTCCCTTTTCTTTTTATTCCTTACATGCTTGTAACACCTTGTTTCATCTCATTCTATATCTGTCTTATCAGCATGAACTACTCATCTTAGTTGGTAGTTTGCTTCTGTTTAATTTTACTTGCAATGCAATGGGTGATACTTCCTACTAATTATCTGTGCTCTTAAAAGGTTTTCTCAGTCGAATGTGTGCTATTGTGAATTCAGATAAGCAAGACGCTCTTTGCTGAATATCTAGTGGCTCGAAAGAGAAATAAGCCATTTAAAGGGTTGGGATTGGAACACATGAATGGACCATGCCCCATGCTACCGCAGCAGCTCCCCAGCACTGTGCTTAGAAGTGGCCGGTTCCAGGTTGATGCCTTCCATGTGAGGGAGAGAGATTTATTGAATCGTTTTGCTGAGGAGATATTGCAATGTCAAGCACGAGGAGAAAGGAAAGAGCATGCACTGCTTTCGGTGTGTACATGTTATGTCGAAATGAAGAAATAACAACCCCCCCCCCCCCCCCAACTTTCTCTCTGTCTCTGTCTGTCTCTTAAATTGTTTTCTTTCACCATCCCAGAGTTACCAGCTTGCAGAAGACTTGGGTCGAGCTTTTTCAGAACGATGTGTACTGCAAAATTTTGTAGAAGTTGAAGAAAATTCACCAGCTGGTTCATTGAAGGTAAATATGTATTTATTCTCCCCAATACTGACATAACATTCACTTTGAGGAATGAGCAGTTTATTATTGGCCAGTTTGATAGGATTTAATGTAACTAAAATAACACAGTAGGCTATCTATGATTCAAATGAAAAAAAATAAAATAAGGAATTGATTGGAAAGTAGATCTGCTTCTCTTCTGGCATCTGGTTTCGCAATCATAATAAATGTGAAAAGTGCCAAAACACTAAGAAATGTTGGATGTTAATATCTGTGTCTAATCTTATGGTACTTTATTGGTGAAGCCTTCAGGAAGCTACAGTAAAAAAATCACTGCAAATGTCTAAAGCCCATCGTTGTAGCCAAAATTATAATGCACATTAAACATGTTCTTGATTTGTCGATGATGCCATGATTTTGGGTAGGTATCCATTAGAAAGAGGGTATTATATGCACCTTGAGTTGAAGGATATTTGTTTCCACGAATATTTCGTCCCCTTTATCTATGCATTAGATGACATGACAAGCTGTCCTGTAGTGCTAAGTCTACAAGACTAATAAGCCTTGGAGTGCTTTATTGCGTGCCCTTTTGTGCACTGTGCTTTGGGCTGTACTGAATATGCAAATCTTTGTATTTATCGGCAGGACATGCTGGCTCTGCTGAGATCCATGTATGCCTTGACTTGCATGGAAGAGGATGCTTCATTCTTGCGGTATGGCTACTTATCCACTGAGAATGCCGCTGCTGTACGGAAGGAAGTGGCTAAACTCTGCAGCGAGTTGAGACCGCACGCACTCGCTTTGGTCAATTCCTTCGGCATTCCTGATGCTTTTCTGAGTCCTATAGCTTTTAATTGGGTTGAAGCAAATTCGTGGTCTTCAGTTCAACACTAGAGCTTGCTGGACAGCGCCGATACCTAGTTGGCCAGAAAAAATTTGATGCATTGGTTGCTATATATTTTGTATCCAATAAATTCTCAGAAGAAAATGTAGATTGTGTTGCTGAGGTTTCTGCTGTCTTTCCTGCGACACACATCATGTAGTTTGCATCCTGATTATTTCTCTGGTTTCTTGTACTTGGGTCAACGACCCTCCTCATGGGAAAGTATACACTTGGTCATGGAATTCGTTTCCTACGTCGGTATGGATTTGATATGGCCAAGAAATTATCAATAATGGAAGGAAGTGGCTTTGTAATATTGGGGGATAAATATATTATGCTGAGCTTTGAAAGCTTTCATTTGACATATTTTCAGCCGTTGATAGTCGGTTCCTTCATTCTGGCTTTGCTCCCATGAAGCTTTTCCAAAAACTGCAGTTGTCTTTTATGCTGACAGAATGCCAGAAAATTGACCACAATGCATGAAAATGCTTTAGCGTGTGAATTTGAAGCCAGCCATGAGAATTTCTTTATTGGCTTATTCCCAACCGGGCTAAACATGGACCCGCTGTGATAGAGGTCAAACTGTGACAGGAGCTTCAAATTAGAATCAAATGATGACTATGAAAAATGGCTACATGAAGAGGAGATTGATTCCAGAAAACCTGCGGGGTCGGGTGGAAGAGGCCGAAGCCTTCGAGTGTTTCATTCAAGGACCGTGGTCAGTTAACTCGCCTCAAAATGCGCACAGTTCACGAGCTTTAAGTGACATATCGGTTGATATAACGACTGACTACATGAATGTACCGAAAGCATTTATGTAGGGATTGGAGCAACTGCCAAAAACAGATGACAGACTGCACCTGATGCTTGCTTCCACGAATTTTGGAGAAAATATAGCCAGCATAACAGATTCAGTTCTTTCTCTCCTCCTCCTCCCTTTAATGGTCTCTTGATCTTCCTCTCTTGTCCTACAGAATCACCGTGCATTTTGACATTTCTGTCCAACGGGTATTCTTCTTGCTTTTCCTTCTTCTTTCCTGGATAGTTTCCTGCAATTTCATGTCGCACTGTGATGTGATAATCTTACAATGTCATCTTCTTCATGTTCTATTTCATTTCTCTTACGTTTAATTCCTTGCCACAGTTTCCATAATTGATTAGCAAAACATCTCACCCTACATACGCTTGTAGATAATATTATAAAAATTCCAAATCTTGAAATACCAAACGTCAAATATTTACGATTTGCATGTTCTAAGCTAAGTTCTCTGTTTCCAAGTTTTATAGAAAACTCTCCCAAAAAAAGAAAACGTCATTTTAGAATAAACAACTTAAGATACATTTGGTTGTCCAAATTTCTAACTAAGATAGAACTAGTTATGATAAGATATGAAATTCTTGGATTTTTCTATATCCTATATATTGTTTAGTGAATCATAGTATTAAAATCGACATATTCACATCATATTATGTGTGTGTGTGTGTGTGTGTGTGTGTGTATTTATTTATTTAATATAAATAGCATATCATTGTAAATGAGCCTATAAGTTCATAAATGGAGATGTTAAAAATCTCTCATGACACTATTCCTTAATTTATTTTTATTTTTATTTTATTTTATTTTATTTTATTGTTCCTCTTTTTAAAATTATTTTCTTTATTTTATCTTTTTAACCCTTCCATCATTCTTTAATAAAATTTTATCAAATAGTAAATTGTACTAACTTACCTAAAATATAAAAATACATAAAATATATAATAAATATAAAATAAAATATAGATTTAATGTTTATTTTAAGATACAATTAAAGTTGAATATAGAAATAAAAATAATATTAAATTAAAAAAATTAATTTTTAATTTCTTAAATTAGAATTCAAATATAATATATATTGAAATATAATTTTAATTTTGTTAATTTAATAAATTTGTTATTTGAGAAAAATAACTTTTCTATTATAGACATTAAAAATCCTATCCACATTTATCTCACCTCTCCTATGGGATAATTTTATCCTACATATATTTTTCTTATATCCGACTTTATCCTATCCTGAACAAGTACCAAACGTGAGATAGGATAAATCATATCATATCCCAAATTTTATCCTAACTGCCAAACACAGCCTTAGTGTTTCGTATATTTTCATAGTGTTTTTTTTTTTTATAATTTTAATCTTAATATGGAATGTCAATTCAAAATCGGTAAATTGTTAGAAGAGATTAGTCCTTACCATCTTTCTATATATAGTTGTCTTTAAAAGGTAAAATGACATCATGTGATTAGTTGAGGCTTCAAGTTGCATGATCCTACGGATAGCTCGTGATCTGATGTTTCTTTTTCGGATCAAAGAGGTCACGACCGTGTCACGGGAGAGCTTTATGATAAAGTCATCTGCCACCGTCGTAATTCATGTTTGCTTTTCTTTTCCAAGCAAATCCTCAAATGCAACATCCTTGCAAAGTTTTGCTTGAGACGTGCCGTGGCAATCCCTGAAGGTCATGCATCATTACGAGGTCTTTTAATTCTCTATTGGATTGGTCAGGATCATCATGGGTGAATCAAGACTGCACATTGCAATGTACCCCTGGTTGGCAATGGGCCACCTGACTCCATTCCTTCACCTTGCCAACAAGCTAGCCAAGAAAGGCCACAAGATCTCCTTCCTCGTCCCTCCCCGGACCCGAGCCAAGCTGGAGCACTTCAACCGCCATCCCGACCTCATCACATTCATTCCGATCGCCATCCCTCACGTGGAGGGACTCCCTCCTGATGCAGAGACCACCTCCGATGTGCCCTTCCCGCTCCACCCGCTCATCATGACCGCCATGGACCACACCGAGCCCACGGTTCGCCAACTCCTTCAGACCCTGAAGCCTCATTGTGTCTTCCATGACTTCACTCACTGGCTGCCCGCCATCGCACGTGACCTGGGGATCAAGTCGGTCCATTATTGCATCATCAGCCCCGTAACTGTCAGCTACACCCTATCACCGGCGAGGCACCTCAGTGCGCACAAGTTAACGGAGGCCGACTACATGGTCCCCCCAGCTGGCTACCCAAATTCATTAATCAAGCTCCACCTCCACGAGGCGAAAGCCCTGATCGCAATAAGGTACAAGACTTACGGCAGCAATATCGGGTTCTCAGATCGTATGTTCACTGGATATGTTGAGTCCGACATACTGAGTTTTAGATCGTGCCGAGAAATTGAGCAGCCCTACATTGAGTACCTGAAAAGCCAGTTTGAAAAGCCTGTTTTGCTTTCTGGACCGGTCATACCCGAGCCACCAACATCTGCTCTAGATGAGAAATGGGTCGAGTGGCTAGGAGATTTCAAGGATGGCTCGGTGATTTACTGTGCATTCGGAAGCGAATGCACAATGCAGAAGGACCAATTCCAAGAACTATTGCTGGGTTTAGAACTTACGGGATTGCCTTTCCTAGCAGCACTCAAGCCACCTTTCGGAACATCATCAATTGAGGAAGCCTTGCCTGAGGGATTCGAAGAAAGGGTTCAAGGACGGGGTACAGTCCACGGCGGTTGGGTACAACAGCAGTTGATACTTCAGCACCCAGCTATTGGTTGCTTCATTACGCATTGCGGAACCGGCTCGACCATTGAAGCAATTGTCAACAAGTGTCAGCTCGTGCTATTGCCGCAAGTGGGCGATCAGATATTCAATGCGAGGATGATGGGCAACAACTTGAAGGTTGGAGTCGAAGTAGAGAAAGGCGAAGAAGATGGGCGCCTGACTAAGGAATCTGTGTGTAAGGCTGTGAATACAGTGATGGATGAAGGAGATGCATACGGGAACGAAGTGAGAGAGAACCATGCTAAGATTAGAGAAATTTTACTGGACAAAAAGCTTGAGTCCACTTATATAGATTGTTTTGATCAAGAGCTCCAAAATCTGCTCCGTTGATGCTTCCAATTTCGGCTGTCAAGGTTAGATGACCATTATTGCTGAACAGAAGAAGATGATGAGGAACACCAACTATGGAATTCCGTACGACAAGAAGCCCTTGTCCTATTTATACTGCTAAAGTTTTTTCATGTTCATCACAAATGTAGAATAAGAGAAATGTCGAAATTACAAGTTATCATCAATAAAAGTGTTCATCTTTACATGTCAAAACACTTGCCGTCTAGCAATCCAAACAATTTATAATACAGCCGACCTAAAGATTTCTGTTGTTCACACACACACAAAGGCAAGCACGTGCGCACATATACGATCAACATGAAATCCCACGATTTAGTGACGACTAACCAACCCCTTTCCGGAATGTAGTTTAATCTGTTTGACCCAATTAGTCAAAAAAATCAAGGCTCCAGCCAACTGATAGCTGTTCTATATTTGAGTTCACAAAATTGGTTAGTTATAGTGTGATCTATAAGTACAGAGATCAAGGTGGTCCTGTACTCTCATTTACAGTTGTGCGTGTTTGCATTATACCAGTAAGTCCACATCCTTTGGCAAGTCAATCCAGTTCTTCAACTCTCTGTCTAAGTAGCTCAACTTCTCTAGCTAATTCTTCATCTCTCCTTTTCATTGCCCACACCATGGTACACAAATGGATTGATAAGGAGAAAGAGCACGGAGCTGTCTATATATATGATGTAGCAAGCAACTTTGTCAGACCAGAACGAACATTTCTGTCATTCCTCAAGAAATTTGCTTTCGCCGCTACCATGTGAAATTAATGCCGCAAAGTTGATTATGGAAGAAAATTCGGCAGTTAATGGTAGTCACTCAGGACAATAACGGATCATAAGAAAGTTTCTGACATTATATCCATGCTCCTTCAGCTGCTCAATTGGCACTAATATAAAACACCAAGTACCTTTATTTGATGAAAGGTAAATTGACGAATGTTGCAACATAGCCAATTAGCCAAATACAATGTAATTTCAATGCATATGAAGCTTAAAACAAATTGATAGGCAAGCCTCACAGAAGCTTCTATGACAACCCAGAGAGAGAGGAAAAGGGAAGCAAGCAGGAAAACTTATATTGCTGGATACCTCTAGTTCCTGTCTGCGCAACTCCTCTTTTCTTGCCTCTGATCTAGAACTTCTTTAAACTTCGAATATAAGAGCTGCTCCGGCCACCTGAGGAAGTGCAAGAATCATTTAAGAACGCGAGAATGACCCAAAACATGTGAGGTCATAATGGTGAGAAAATCAGTATCTTGAATATGCTTGCAGCTAGCACAGTCATCAATTTAGTATTTAACTGGATGGATATATCCCCTGTAGGAGCAACTTTCCAAAAGGAGGAAAACGGAAGTCCTCACTGAAAATTATGTAAAGCACACCCAGTATGACTGCAACCTTTCATTTTGACAAGCTATTGTGCAAAGGATGAACATTCAAGTAAATCACAGAGAGAGCTCATAACAGCTACAAATATTCAAGAGGGACAAAAAAATACAGGTCACATGGGCAAACCTTTTTTCACAAGGTACTTTTGTTTTAAGGAAAACGAGCAGCACTTTGGTGTAACCCCAATGAAGGTACAAAAATATTAACCGTGACAATCTCTCGAATGCCAAGAAAAGCATAAAAGAATAACCTGAACAACAATTTCCCAAAGTTATCCAATACCCTCCTAAATCACATAATGTCCCATACCTTCTTGAGAACAAAAAGTAACCATATCATGTAATCTCAAATGATTTTGAGGCTGCAACATAACTAAACACGCCACCACCCAAATATTCTTATTTATATCTCGGAGTCAAAAAAAGTTTCCTGATTTTATAAGTTCACCCGCAAGCATCAATCACCGCAAAATTCAAAAAGTATTAGTACATTCCGAGAACACAAACAATTCACCAGCAAGATCAACAGCAGCCTGGACAGCCTTCTCTTTATTCAAAGGCCGTATAGCAACATCGGTTGCGCGACCATAAATGCGCCTTTGAATTTGCGTGGTAAACCTGTGATTTGCCTAATCGGAAACAACAGGGGTTTTCCAATCATCTACCGCCGGCAGTCCAACTTGCTCAAAAGTCACAAACGCAACACAAACAGGACCAAAGGTCCAAAACCCAATATCACGCTCGCAGAAATTAATGATCAGAGACTAAGAACAATCAAAAATGATTCGACCCATGTGAGACGATTGCATAAAGAAGGCATCTTTATCGACGAAAACGAGAGAGAGATCAAAAAGAAAACCTGGGCAAGATTGATGATGAACTGTCTGAACTTGGGGTGATGGGTGTCTTGTTTCTTGATGCGATTGGCGATGGGTTTGCTGAAGGTTTTCAGGGCGAGGGTTCCTAACTTCACCACCGGCAGTACCATCTCTCTCCTCTCTCGGATTCAGCGACGGAGCAAGAAGACAATGACATCACCCATTACGCTCCGCCGTCGCTGCGGGGGATGCTCCGCCGAAGGAGGGAGGCTGCGGAAATGCTTGTGCGCTCTGAGTCCTCTCTACCTCCGTTCTTGATAATTCTTTGTCGAGTGGGTGAAAAAAATACGAAAGTGATGTAAAGTGAAACGAGGAGTAATACTGTGTTAAAAAGTGTCATGATATATTTATGAGAAAATTTCAAATAAGAACTTAAAAGTGAATCAATTTTTTCAAATAATGACTCAAGGTGAATTTTATGTTATATAAGGATCCTAAGTGGACCCATTATTTCAAATAAAGACTCAAAAGTGAATTTTATGTCAATAAGGACCCAAAGTGATCAAATTAATCTCACCGGCAGACATTTTTCAGCAATTAAAATAGGGGTAATTTTGTTAGAAATTTGTGATTGAAAAAAAAAGGAAAAATTCTAAATTAATTAAGTTTAAGTTATTCATTTAGATGTTTATGTTTTCTTCTTTCTTCTCCCTCGCTACTCCTCAACCAAATTGTTGCCCAGTTATCATTGCGACTCGATTCTTGTCACTCATCGCCTTGCTTGACCGGTGGAGAATTTGGGTCTTTGCAAACAAAGAAAGAAGCATTTAGTTTTCTTGTTATTTTTGAATTCGTGCCTTAACCAGCAGAGAATTTGGGTCTTCAACTTTGCAGAAGATGGATACAAAGGAATAGGAGAACTTAGGTCTTCGACTTTGTAAAAGATGGGTACAAGGAACGACGAGACCGTAGAAAATGTAAGGTTTTTTTTTTTTTTTTCTATTTTAGGATTTGTTGATTTTCCCTATATTTTTTTTGGACAAAATTGCCCAAACTCCAGTCGTCAAAAATGTCACATGCTTAATAGCCGGTGAATATTTAGCTAACCAAAAAGCTCAAGTTCTTATTTAGAATTAATTCAACCACTTCGGGTTCTTATTTGAGACAATGGGTCCACCTTAAGTTTTTATTTGACACAAAGTTTATTTTTGGTTCTTATTTGAGAAATTTGGTCAACTATGGGTCTTTATTTGGAATTTTCCCTATATCTATTGCAAAACAATTTCACCTCCCAAAAAATCTTAATTTGTATACATTTACTCGTATATTAATTTCGTCTTTGAAGTTTCAAAATATACATATGAATCATTATGGGAATATGGACAATGGAATATCAAGAACTCTAACTAGATTTTTAAGTGAAAACATAAATTGATACACCCTTATAAATGTTTTCTCCATTAGTATCCTATTTGATTTTCTTTACAATGTAAATATGTCAACACACCTGACAAATGACTGCAAGATGGATTTTATACTTAATGAGTAGCAAAGTACTCACTAATGGGATTCCTCTTTATAAATAAGATTTTGTTAATGAGTGCTCCAATTATACTAGTTAAGCTCGTATGTGCAATATATGTCATTTTTAAAGTATTATTTTTTTTTTCATTTTGTGTAGAATCAATATATTAAAATAAAGATATTTCTCTATTAGTTATAAATAACAAATGGCCGCATGACCTTATGAATATTCGATATTAGAGTGAACATCAATGGGAATTTCAATTTAGATTCACCATTATTATAAAAAATAATAATAATAATAATAATAATAATAATAATAATAATAATAATAATAAATAAATAAATAAATAAATAAAAAGCTGCTAGAAGATAGGTATCAAGTTCCTTATTCGGTAACATATAGTTGAAAGATAAGTCCAAGGCTAGGACCAATAGTTTATCCACTCTCAAACAGCTCTCCCCTAGTCGCATCTCGTCTCCCATGGCGGTAACTCAACTAACTCCATTTTCAATACTAATCTCTCCACAATTCCGTTGATTCACTTCAGAATTGTTCCAATTAAGAATCCGTAGGACAAACGTCTTCGTGAAGAGAGACAACTTTCAAGAGAAGTAAACCGGACCAATCTGAAGAACATGAAGGAATGGAGGATCCTTGAAAAAGAGATCACTTCTCAGTACATTAAGAGTTGCTGCTATACCATGTACAGAAGGTACAAAATTCACATCCAACTTTGACGTCACCGATCGAATCCAGTGAACTGATCAGAGACGTCTCCTTCGGTTATCAGAGTACAATCTCCGGTCGGCTTTAAGCATCCCCAGTCTTTCCAGCTGCTGGCAAAGGAGATCTCCCTATCGTAAACAACCCTCTTGCTTATGATCACTGGACTTTCTTCCTCGGTAATTTCATGTGTCGACGAGTTGAACATTGACGCACTAGAGATGCAGTGATATTGCAGTGCATCTTCAGCCACATTGGCAGGGCTAGAAGGAGGGCTTGTGGCGGTTTCTGAGGTAAGTTCATCGGCCTGGTTTTGCAGGTACCTGTCCAAAATCGAAGTGTCAGACGAAGATGGTCTTGAAGAGGTTATTGTTGAAATCGATCTGCTCTTTGAAAGCCTGTGTCTCGCATCCTTGTGCCATTTCCTGAGACCTTCACTACGCGGTCTGAAAACACAGCCTTTGTCATCCCGGAGCCCATCTGCTTAGACACAACATCACAAACGATTATGCAAGCACCTTGCAGAGCATATCTCTACTCTACCAAAACCAATCTCGTCGTTTCTCCAGGCTAGATCCTAGAATGAACCATAAGTGACATGAATGAGACTCTAGGATTTGTGAAATTGTACCTGTGAGAGAAGCGCATAAAGGGGCATTGTCACATAACCACACAGGATCTCCACTGCCACACCGATAGAAATCCTTATGGCAATGTCTTGTGTTTCTTGGTTGGAGCAAGATGTAAGGCCAAACTCATACTGTTATTGCAAACAGGATCAGCTAACAATCGAAACAAACAAACGTTTCAATTGACCTTGCTCGAAGAGACTTACCCATGTCCATGCAAAGAACGCCAGCTGAAAGGAGTTCTGCAACCAAATCAAAGAAGAGAAAATGTAATGCCTGAAGTTGTCTTATTTGTTTCTAGTTGTTGTCCATTGATGTCAGCAGCTAGATTCATGGGGGCACTCATTCTTTTAGCCCGTTATACTTTACGTGGGAGTTTTTTTTTGGTCGATACTTTACATGGGAGTTAAATTGCTTGCTGTGTTCATTATCCTTTTTCGTTGAAGTGATGAGACAATAGCAATACAAACCTGGATCATGACGAACTGGATGAGATGGAGGAGTTAAATCTTTACTGTTTTTTGTGGAAAAAGAAAAGAGAGATAGATAGGTCAAGAAAAGCTTACTTAGTTCTTATAAAAATGGGAAATGTATTACATTTGATTGCGGTTTGAACAATTGATTTACTCAATTAAAAATAATCAATTAGGTTTATGACGAAACCTGAAAATTGATTACTGATTTAATTTGAGTAAATCTACCTAATAGACCTCAATAAAAAAAATTGAAGAGTAACAACAGGTGATTGAGTTCAGTAGTTCCTCATATAAAATTATTATTGACAAATAAGTTTAACAAGTTTGTGGGATAATCTCTCAAAATATGCATTTTATTCCCAAAAATGTTGGAAAAGCAATAAGTTCTTGAATGAAAAAAAAAAAATAGTAAATCTTGTATAAATCAGTGTAGGGGAAAAAAATTCAAGAGGCGTTGTATACCGAATTGTATGAAGAATTCACCACAAACGACAGCATATCATCGTCATGCAACGACACCGTTCACACGAGCCAGAAAGAAAACCAATAAATCAACAGACTTACCATTTGGCTTCGAACTCCAGCAAGCCCTTGCACGTCTGTGTCCAGTACGCTGATCATTCACTGCTCGCAGAGCAGTAATCGATTAGTATATAACCTAATTATTTAATGTCAATTATATATTTCGTGTGATCAATATTTAAATAAGGGTAACCGATTATCTATTATTAATTTACTGACATTTAAGGAAGTCTACTGAAATAGAATTGTAAATTTGCACAATCAATGAAGGAGAATACTCATGGATGGGAACCACTCATGGATGGGCTCCTCAATGAAAATGTGAAGGGTTCAAAATCCGGGGAGGCGCCAGATCCTCCCGCTATGTCACCTAGGGGTTTACGAATTTAAAAAAAAAAAACTCATGGATTGGCTCCGTCGATGCAACCAACCATAGGTAACTTCACTAAGAATAGATGGAGAGAGTTACAATAATATTAAGTTTGGTTACTATTTTGCAAGAGAGGTTATTATTATCGAGACCTTTGAATTTACAATTACTTTACATAATTTATTATGTCGATTATCAATCACTATTTACATGAACTTATATGTAATTTATAATTATTTTAGTCAATTATAAATTATAAGTTGTGTTTCTTATGACAAAAGATCGGTCTTATTGATCAAGCAAAGAAAAGTGAGACCCAAGCTGTCTTGTGGTCTAGCTAGGTTCTTTTTTTTAGGGCTACATTATTGTACCCTAGAATATGTAGATGTACAAGTTTTCTTTCAAGCACTATGTAACATTACTCGAATAAAAATGAGAAATTATACAAAGTCCTTTCGCTCATTTTATCATTGTTTGGAAGACCTAGTGTTTCGTCGATTATAGATCCCACAACGAAATATCTTTCACTAAGTATTATTTTTTGTTTTTTATTTAAGAAGATTTCGGTTATGTGTTAACTTTGAACATAAAGAGTTAAATAAGAATGAGACTATACACCTTATACTCTCAAAATTAAAGAAGTCATTGACTTATCGCACACTTAATATCAATGATAATTAATGTTGAAACCTAAGCAATGACATCATTCAAACTCACTTTAATATAATAATGAAAACTTATTAAAATTAAAGTGGTCTATACAATAACAAGGTACTTCGAAAACGCTACATATAAACAAGATGCTTAATAAAACACTACTTTTTACTAATTTTGAGGACACAAAGTCGGAATTTAATCGAAATTTAATCAACGATGCTAGAAAATGAGGACAACACCTAGTAGACAATAATCTGAGATGGATTTAAGGACACGACGTCAGAATCTAATCAAAGACACTAGATAATGATAACAACACCTAGTAGACACTGCTCCTAGATGCACATATGCACACGTCAGAATTTAATCAATGACACTAGACAAAGGCAATACCTAATGAACACCGTCCCTAGATGAAGATGAGAACACAACATCAAAATCTAATCAACGGTGGTGGACAATAGGCTAGCACTAGAATCTAATTGACAGCACTTCCCAAGATATAAACACTCACCGAAAATTGAATCTACGATGGAAATCTTAGGTTACAGTTAGACTAAACTACGTAAGGATAAAGGCAATATAAAGTAATTTTTTGTGTTGTTTGGGGGCTATTTGTTGAAGTGCTTGTGGTATTTATAAGCCCATTTGATAACTATCAATAGTCTATTACTTCCTCCTTAAGAGTCGCTACACTTTCCATAGTGAACCACCTTATCCATGTTTAGATTTTGACTCATTGGACAACATTCTCGCAGCTTGTCCAGCAAGCATTAACTGCTCCTTCTTTCAGTTTAGCGCCTTTTTAACTATTCCCACATATTTCCACCATCAATATTGTGCCTTCATCAATGATCTTTGGCTTCGACATGTGCCAACCCACTGCTTCATCATAGTATTATTTGTCTTTTTCTGTCAAAATTCAGTCCGAAGTTTTTCAAAGTTCTTAATCATCTACTTATGGACTGAGCTGATGTGAATTATGACTCATGTACATCTATGAGGTTGATTTTAACACTTTCTGCTCCTCATGCCTAGCACGTGCTTGTAGGGATAATTTTGGATGTAAACACCTAGTAATTTCCTAAATTAAATGTCCCAATTTAAAAGTCAAAAGTCTAGACAATCTCTAAATTTTGAATAAAGAAGTCTTTTTTTCACGAGGTCCAACTAAAAATTACTATTTCTTTTTTACTGAATCGACCATAGTACTCTATGGTATGGGGCTTTAACAGGTCTTTTGATAGAGATCAATCGTTTATTTTTGGATGCGTTGACAAGTACTATAATGTGCCTCTCCATGGGTGCCTAGTAACCAATCGGAATGCTACATGAAGAACATAAGCCAGATGACGGAATAGGAAGACCTAGGATGTGGAAGGGAGGTCCATAGCATTTTTTTTTTCCAATGCAATAAAGTTACATAGTGTCTATTTTTCGTTGATAAAGGGGTATTTTCAGTAATTCTATTTTAACTTTTTTTAGATATATGAAAATCTTGCGGGTCTAGCATGGGGGATAATATCTATTTTGAGCACATCTCTGTGTTTCATAATTACGTCATAATTGTGGAACTTTCGAAAAGAAAAGGTCGATTTTATCCTTAAGATTTAAAATTTAGCACTTAAACAAAAGATTTGTATCCCGGGACATTGACGTTTTTGTCATATCTTATTCCACGATCGCGCTGGCATGTGAACTCGTCCATCAATGTGACACGCACAAATCTCTCCCATAATTTTGGCGCAAACTTGTACATTTCACCCGGAGAAAGGCACATCATAATGTCCTTGAGAACATTGAAATTCTAATCAAATCTCCAACCTCCCTAACTCGTAATTAGTGGAATAACATCGCATCGTCATTGCCATTTTCTTACCTAATTCTTTAATAATGCAGATTAGCAATATCTCACACCAAGGTTGGCATTGATTATGAGCCCAACAATACGAAAGAAATCATAATCGTGTCGAAATCAGAATCAATACCTATCCTTTTCTCTCGTGTTTAAAATGAGGGCTGGATTTTCCTTCCAAGGGTTTCAAATTCGAGATCTTTCTATGAAATAATAGCAGCAATACAATAGAAGTAAAAAATTTAATCCCTTCCTCATCCGAAAAAGAGAACAAAATATGGAAGAAAAAGAGTTCTTTTAAGAATGCCAAGAGTAGAAGGGGAAACTAACCAACAAAGAAGAATGATATTCTAGAAGGAGTTGCCTTTTTAGTAAGGGAAAAAAGCCACTAAAAACCCCAAACTTTATCAAAAGTGACAAATTTACCCCAAACTTTTTTTTTTGTAACGGGAAAAATCCTGAATTTTGCCAACCATAACACATTTACCCAAATTTCTTTTAAAACCCCGAACTTCTATCAATGTGACACATTTATCATAAACTATATGGCATTTTGGTCTTTTTACTTTTTAAATTTTTTTTTCTTCTTCTTCTCTCTTCCCTCCGCTAGCCATGGTGGAGCCGGCGGAGGGAAGCCATTGTCCGGCGAGGGCAACACGTCGAGCGAGGGTTGCCCTTGCCAAGGCTAGCTAGGGCCGCCCTCGCCAACGTCGGGCAAGGGCCGTCCTCGCCTGACGTAGGCGAGGGCGACCCTCATCGATGTCAAGCGAGGGGTGCCCTTGCCATATCTTGCAAGAGAGGCCCTCGCCCGACCCAGCTAAGGGCTGCCCTCACCCGACACCAACGAGGGCGGCCCTAGCCAGCCTAGGTGAGGGCGACCCTCTGAGGGCGACCCTCACTCGACGCTGGCAAGGGCAGCCCTCGCTTGACACTAGCTTCCCTCCGCTAGCTCCGCCATGGCCGGCGAAGAGAAGAGAGAAGAAGAAGATAAAAAAAAAAAAAAAAAAAAAAGAGGAAAAGAAAAAGACAAAAATGCCCTTGGTGGGGTAAATGTATCATAGTTCATAAAGTTTGAGGTTTTTCATGTCAAAAAAAAAATTAGGGTAAATTTGTCACTTTTGAGATTTTTGGTGGTCTTTTACCTTTTAATAAAGATATGGTTATGAATATTAAATGGTATCCGATTGGCACACTACCTGAGAGAGAGAGAGAGAGAGAGAGAGAGAGAGAGAGAGAGAGAGAGAGAGAGAGAGAGGGGGGGGGGGGACCATCCCTTTCGACCACCATTTTCCAACATATGTGGGCTATGATCAACCGCAGATGTCGCGGAAATTTCACGCTCCATGATCAAATCGGACCAATGAGCGGACTCATTCCCAAATATTTTGATATAATTAGGGAATTATGTACCAAATTTTTTAAAATCAAATTGAACAAATTAAAAATAATTAGCATGACGAAAAATCATCAACTAATATACACCTAACAAATTTATCCCGAATGAATTTTTTTAATTACAAAAAAATTCAAATTGATATTATTATAATAAATCTCACTGTTAGATTGATGAGTTACACGGCAAGTGATAGTTAATGGTTATATCAATTTGAGATTTTCAAATGTACCGATTTTTATTTTCTTCACAATATTAATCCAATTTAATGAAAATTAATAAAAGGTAAATTCATCATAAATTTACCAGTTTGGTTTAATTTATTAAGAATATACTATTGAAATTTTCCATGGTAGTAATCCAATTAAAAAATCATGAATCGGATTTCATATTAGATTAGGTATATTAATTTGAGATTTTTCATAATGATCACCCCATCAAAAATTCATGGGTTAGATTTCATATTTGTTCAAAGTTTTGACACCACTTTTTGGTGTCATAATCTCTTATCGAAACCAAATGGAGGAGTGTTGGCCGGTGAGTGCTCTAGTAGAAATTCATATTAGATTAGGTATACTAAATTAAGATTTTTCATAATGATCACCCCATTAAAAAGTCATGGGTCGGATTTCATATTTGGTCAAAGTTTTAATACTACTTTTCGGTGTCATTATCTCTCATCAAAACCAAATGGATGACTATTGGTCGGTGAGTGCACCAGTAGAAATTCATATTAGATTATGTATACTAATTTGAGATTTTTCATAATAATCACCCAATTAAAAATTGATGAGTCAGATTTCATATATGGTCAAAGTTTTGACACCACTTGTCCATGTCATTATCTCTCATCAAAACCAAATGGATGACTGTTGGCCAGTGAGTGCACCAGTAGAAATTCATATTAGATTAGGTATACTAATTTGAGATTTTTCATAATAATCACCCAATTAAAAATTGATGAGTCGATTTCATATTTGGTCAAAGTTTTGACACCACTTGTCCGTGTCATTATCTCTCATCGAAACCAAATGGATGACTGTTGGCCAGTGAGTGCACCAATAGAAATTCATATTAGATTAAGTATACTAATTTGAGATTTTTCATAACAATCACCCAATTAAAAATTGATGAGTCAGATTTCATATTTGGTCAAAGTTTTGACACCACTTGTCCATGTCATTATCTCTCATCGAAACCAAATGGATGACTGTTGGCCGCTGAATGCATCAGTAGAAATTCAAATTAGATTAAGTATACTAATGTGAGATCTTTCATAATAATCACCCCATTAAAAATTGATGAGTCAGATTTCATATTTGATCAAAGTTTTGACACCACTTTTCGGTGTCATTATTTCTTCTCAAAACCAAATGGATGACTGCTGGCCAGTGAGTGCACCAGTAGAAATTCATATTAGATTAGGTATACTAATTTGAGATTTTTGATAATGATCACCCCATTAAAAATTTATGGGTTAAATTTCATATTTGGTCAAAGTTTTGACGTCACTTTTCGGTGTCATTATCTCTTATCAAAACCAAATGGATGATTGTTGGCCGATGAGTGCACCGGTAGAAATTCATATTAGATTAGGTATACTAATTTGAGATTTTTCATAATGATTACCCCATTAAAAATTTATGGGTTAGATTTCAAATTTTGCCAAAGTTTTGACGTCACTTTTCAATATCATTATCTCTTATGGAAATCAAATGGATGATTGTTGGCTGGTGAGTGCACCAGTAGAAATTCATATTAGATTAGGTATACTAATTTGAGATTTTTCATAATGATCACCTCATTAAAAATTCATGGGTCAGATTTCATATTTGGTCAAAGTTTTGACGGCACTTTTCGATGTCATTATCTCTTATGGAAACCAAATGGATGATTGTTGGCCGATGAGTGCACTAGTAGAAATTCATATTAGATTAGGTATACTAATTTGAGATTTTTCATAATGATCACCCCATTAAAAATTCATGGGTCAGATTTTAGATTTGGTCAAAGTTTTGACACCACTTTTCGATTTTTTTTTTTTATGACCCAGGGAAACCCACACAGTCGGCAGCCGGCGGGCAAACCCTAGGGCCGCACGAGGGAACCACCACCCCATGCAAGCGGTTAAGGCACCAAGCACCTCCGCTGGGTTTCGAACCCCTCACCTTGAGGGCAAGGATCAACGGAGCCTTATACAACGGAGCCATCGCGACGGGTAGTCATTATCTCTTATCAAAACCAAATGGATGACTGTTGGCCGCTGAATGCATCATTAGAAATTCAAATTAGATTAAGGCCCTGTTTGGCAACCATCCAAACAGTGCTCGATTTCCGATTTTTTGTTCCTGCACCGCTTTGGGAACGAATCGCGTTTGTAAATTTTTGTCCAAAACTGATTCTCGGGAACAAATTTACTCCCGAGAATCAGTTTTGGACAAGAATTCAAAATAAAAAAAAAATATGATTCTCCGTCCGAGAATCAAAAAAGAGAATCAAAAGTGCCGAATCAAAAAAAATTTATTTCTATATTTTATTTTTGTTTCTTCCTAGTATGAAATATATATTTGTTGTATATAGAATACATATTTAATTTTATGTTATAATTTCGTATTTTTATTTATTACATATTGTAGGGATATTAGTATAGTTTATACTATGGTTTATTATTTACTATATAATAAAAATTGATTAGTTAATATTTTTATTACTTAGTATAAAAATATAATTAATCGATGAATGGTTTATGAAAATTCAATATCAAATTTATTTTAATCTAAAAAGGTAATTAAAAAAGAATTGGAATAGAAATTTTATATAGTTATCAAACGTGTTTCTATTCTTTTTCTATTCCAATCAAAAATTTTATTTGTTACCAAACGCGTTTTTTACTCGAATCGCCTCGGGAACGAATCGAAATAATCATTTCTCGGGAATCGGTTCGGGAAACAGAATCGTTACCAAACGCGCCTAAGTATACTAATTTGAGATCTTTCATAATGATCACCCCATTAAAAATTGTTGGGTCAGATTTCATATTTGATCAAAGTTTTGACACCACTTTTCGGTGTCATTATTTCTTATCGAAACCAAATGGATGACTGTTGGCCGGTGAGTGCACCAGTAGAAATTCATATTAGATTAGGTATACTAATTTGAGATTTTTCATAATGATCACCAAATTAAAAATTGATGGGTCGGATTTCATATTTGGTCAAAGTTATGACACCACTTTTTGGTGTCATTATTTCTTATTGAAACCAAATGGATGACCGTTGACCGGTGAGTGCACTAGTAGAAATTCATATTAGATTAGATATACTAATTTGAGATTTTTCATAATAATCACCCAATTAAAAATTGATGAGTCAGATTTCATATTTGGTCAAAGTTTTGACACTACTTTTTGGTGTCATTATCTCTTATCGAAACCAAATGGATGACTGTTGACCGGTGAGTGCACCAGTAGATATTCATATTATATTAGGTATACTAATTTGAGACTTTTCATAAAGATCACCCAATTAAAAATTCATGAGTAGGATTTCATATTTGGTCAAAGTTTTGACACCAATTTTTGGTGTCATTATCTCTTATCGAAACCAAATGGATGACTGTTAGCCGGCGAGTGCATCGGTAGAAATTTATATTAGATTAGGCATACTAATTTGAGATTTTTCATAATGATTACCCGATTAAAAATTCATGGGTCAGATTTCATATTTGGTCAAAGTTTTGACGTCACTTTTCGATGTCATTATTTCTTATGAAACCAAATGGATGACTATTGGCTATTGAGTGCACCAGTAGAAATTCATATTAGATTAGGTATACTAATTTGAGATTTTTCATAATAATGACCCCATTAAAAATTCATGGGTCTAATTTCATATTTGGTCGAAGTTTTAACGCCACTTTTCGGTGTCATTATCTCTTATCAAAACCAAATGGATGACTATTGGCCAGTGAGTGCACCAGTAGAAATTCATATTATATTAGATATATTAATTTGAGATTTTTCATAATGATCACCCGATTAAAAATTCATGGTTCAGATTTCATATTTGATCAAATTTTTAACACCACTTTTCGGTGTCATTATCTCCTATCAAAACCAAATGGATGACTGTTGGCCGGTGAGTGCACCTGTAGATCGAGACCACCAGGTTTCCAGCCAGCACGCCTCTCCGTCATCCTCCTTCCCCCGCCTTTAAAACCACTTCTTCTGAGGCAAAAATGTCAACATCTTTCCAAATTACACTTCACTTCTCGTTCGCCGGCGACGAAGCTCCAATTCCCTTCTCCTCGCTCCGTCAAGAACCCTTCCAGTTCTACCTCCAACGATGGATCAAGCCTTATGGCGTGCCCGGGTCATCAAGAACCACCTAACCCAAGACCCGTCTCCCCAGACCAGTTCCCTTTCCGGCGCCCCCTGCCTCGACTACTCCCCGCCCGAGCTCGCCGAGCTGGCAAGCTTCGACGTCGCCGCAATGTGAGCGCTCCTGGATGGCCACAATGTGCCGGAGCGAGACTGGCTGTTCGGGCTCATGACCCAGGGCAAGCTCTTCAACCCCTGGCGAGTGGGTGGCCGACTCTTCGTCACGCCGGACTACAACCAGTCCATGGAGCAGCAGCAGGAGATGACGATGAGGAGGATTGAGTTTCTGCTCGAGAGGGGCATGTTCGAGGGGTGGCTCACGGGGGGCACCGTGGAGGAGGAGCTGCGGAAGTTGACGTTGCAGGAAGTGGCCGACATATACGACCACTCGCTAGCGGCCAAGCTCAGGGTCCACTTCTACTTGTGGTGCGTCTCGCTTATGTGGTTTTGAGTTTTTGCTTCGATAGAGCGACAATTGTATTCTCGGGTAGTTGACTTTTAGGGCTTGTTTGGTAATCAGCCAAACAGTGCCGGATTCTATTCTTTTATTCCCAAGGGTAATTAACATTGGAGCAGGATGATTATTTTCGTAATGTTTGTAGTCATTACTGTTGAACTCTGTACTTGGTATGATATCATTATGGGCAATTGAGTTAAATTCTCTATTTATTCGGTTCGTTGTCTAGTAATTTTCACAAACAAGGTAGGATTCTCTCTCTCTTTGGTGGCTTAAGGGCCTATTGTTAAAAATTATTTTTGTTCCCCAGAACAACTATTTCTATTGTTTTGTTCCGGGAATGGAAAAAGAATATAAATATTTTGTAAAAATTTTGTTCTCGGAAAAAAAAATCGGTTGGGAAAAAAATCGAACAAAAAAGCCTATTTTTTTTCTCGAGAATAGATTTGGAACAAAAATAAAAAGTAGAAAAAAGTAGCTTCTTATTCCTATGAACAACTTTTCTTTTCTCTTTTTTTTTTCCTTCTCTTTTCCCTTTTTCTCTTTCCTCTCCTTCTTCTTCCTTTTGGCCGATCGCTAACCTCAGTCATGGCCGGTGACCGACCGACGAGGGCTGGCAAACAGCCAATGATGGTCTGACAACGCCTCACCATGGCGAGGCCGACCTCACACCGCCTGGGCAAGGTCGAGCCTGGCAAGGCTCCGGTGAGCTCGCCAAACCTTGCCCAACCGATCACTGGCCACCAACAACCAGCCACAAAGGAGGAAGAAGAAGAGAAAAGAAAAAATATATATATTAAAAATATAATAAAAATATTTAAAAATTAAAAAGAACAAAAATTATACAATTTTACCAAACGCAATTCTTTCCTGAGAAAAGAAATTTCCTACAATTTCCAAGTGCATTCTTATATTCAAAAATTTCCTGGGAACAGAAAAAAAAAAAATCATTTCTGATCAAAATTTATTTAAAAGTGTTACCAAACGTGCCCTAAGTTTCTTATGTTTTTCTGCATATGTTGTTAATGCGCGTGGTCTGCATACTGCTTTACTTTTCTGCTTAGGTGAATGTGGTGCATCTGTTTGGGGTCTCGTATCCTTTACCTAAGATTAGTGTGATTTTAAGGATGCTTACATCTGTTTGCTTTTATGGGATTTCAGGGGTGGCGCTATCCAATTTTTGGGCACAGAGCGGCACCACGTGAAGTGGTTGAGAGACACGGAGAATTATGTGGTCAAGGGTTGTTTTGCGATAACTGAATTGGGGCATGGGAGTAATGTATGCAACCTTGGTGAACTATGTTATGACCGACTCTCTTTTCTGATGGGTCCTATTTATGAGTGATTCGATGTGTGTGTTATTCCTTGATGAGTTTTTGTTTAAACTGATTGCTTGCTAATGGGGTTTGTGCTGTCAGGTTCGAGGCATTGAAACAGTTACGACATATGATCCAAGGATCAGGGAGTTTATTATTAACACTCCATGTGAGTCAGCACAGAAATATTGGATTGCAGAAGCAAATGTAATGACACTTTTACTCGCCAAAAAAAAATTTGCTTGCAGTATGTAGCCATGAAATATGACACTGTCTTACTTTTTATCATATATCTTTGTCGTGAAAGCACCGTGTGTCCTTACTATTAATATACTTGTTATTGTGGCTGTGCAGCATGCAACGCACACAGTGACCTTTACCCAGCTCAATATCAATGGGATCAACCAAGGGGTCCATGCATTTATAGTATCAACCAAGGGGTCCATGCATTTATAGTACAGATAAGAGATGCAGATGGCAACATCTGTCCTAACATACGTATAGCCGATTGTGGGCATAAAATTGGTCTGAATGGTGTTGACAGTGGTCGGATATGGTAATTACTTGTTCATCAGGGCAAATTTTGCTCACATGTGCATATCTTTGTATGGTCTAAGAAGTTCCTTCAATGTGGTGGATTAGGTTTGATAACGTGCGGATACCACGGGAGAACTTGTTGAATTCAGTGGCTGACGTTTCGCCGGATGGGGAATATCTTAGTGCTATAAAAGACCCTGATCAAGTAATTCACATCTAAAATTGCAGACATACAACTTTCTTTAGTTATTTTTTGTTTTTTTGTTTTTCTTGACATGTTTGAGCTGGATAGCAGCAGGAGAGCATGTTTTATATGTTCAATGGAGTTTCTCAATTGATAGTTGCACTTCTATTTTCCAGAGATTTGCAGCATTCTTGGCCCCTTTAACAGCTGGGCGTGCAAGTATTGCAGTCAGTGCAATTTGCTCTGCCAAGGTAATTTTAGTTAAGTGCTTTTGTGAGTTTTATTGGTTATCAAGTTAACTTTAGAATTACTATGCGATGACTGGAGGTGAATGCTATACGAGCATCATGATGTATCTAATGTTCATTTTATCAGATTGGTTTGGCAATCGCCATACGGTATGCATTGTCGAGGCGAGCATTTTCAATTGCACCCAACCAGCCTGAAGTACTATTGCTGGACTACCCAAGTCATCAACGGAGACTCTTACCTCTCCTTGCAAAGACGTTAGTTTTCTCTCTTTAATTGCATTAATAGCTAGATGTCTGCGTTTCAATAGCATGTCATGAGATGTGTTTTCTACATTGGTTGGATATTGTTAATATTCTATGGAAAAAGACGGTATTTGCAAGTTGCAGCAGACTTTATTGTATAATTGTCACTCTTACCAAGTGACTTTGCCTTTTGGTTTAATTTAATTGCCGTGACACACGGTTTCAATTTATCATGAATTATTTCAGCACCTTGTATCATTCCTAGAAATTGATATGACCTCCTTTCATTAGTTTTGCATTAGAAAAAATTGCAATATGTCGATTGCCCCGTTGCTAAGCCTTTTTTACCCTTAAGTTCAAACCTTCTGGAATGTAATTTTTTAGCGTTGGGGGTTCCTTATACTTGTTGCCATTCAACAAGCACACAAGAAATGTCAAGCCAAATTTATCAGTTAATGAGTGCTTGTTTGAATCGCTAACTTTATTGGTGTGCATTATTTCATTAGCTATTATATGATCAGCCTAAAAATATATAACGCCTAACAGTAAAATTCATAATTCTGAGTCGCTAGTTTGACAATTTGGCATATATTTATGTTGTTCTGAGCATTTTTCCATTCCATTGCAGATACGCAATGAGTTTCTCTGCTAACCACTTGAAGATGAGTTACGTGAAGCGGACACCTGAATTGAACAAAACCATTCACATCCTCTCTAGCGCGTTTAAGGCTTCATTTACCTGGCATAACATGCGGACTCTTCAGGAATGTCGTGAAGCTTGTGGAGGACAAGGCCTCAAGACTGAAAATCGTGTTGGCCATTTGAAAGGTGAAAAAGATGTGCAGTCCACATTTGAAGGGGACAACAATGTTTTGATGCAACAGGTTGTCATCTTTAAATTCCTACTGCAAAAGGGAAAAAACAAGTTAATTATTTTGAAGTACTTTAGTACATGAGGTGAATTTGTCTAGTTGATTTGTTGTTCATTTTCTTTCTGATAGTGAGACCAAGGGAAATGGATATAAAATCATGTTTAGGATCTGTTAGTGTTTAATTCAGAATAGATTTGAGTGCTTTTAACTGGTCACTGTTTATGTGGTAGTTAGGTTAAAATTAGTGACATGACTTTGCAACTTCTATTCTGAACGGCCCTCTAGTTGTAATTTCTGTAAATATGAGCTGGGGATGGTCCTTTTTTCTTCTTGTTTCCCACTTTTCTTAGGTCTCTATTTTTGTCTGAAGTAGTGAAAAGTGCAATAGACAATGAATTGCCATCCAAGGAAGTAAAATATATGTATAAGCAGCTTTTTTCATTTTTATCATCATGAGGGCTGCAAAAGTTAACATTTCGACTAGTTTTTCGTTTGTTTATTTTTATCTTTGATTCTCTAAAAAGGAAAATTGCAGAGCCGTATCCACAGATGGGTGCAAACATCTGTCACCCTGCAAAAAGTGGGAAATGAACAAAAAGATCGTTCTAAATCTTGTTAAATGTACTTGAAAAGGCCTCCATTGAACCGGTTAAGACATGGAGGCCGGATATTTTTGTTGTTCCCTTTTCCTTTTATGGGTAACATGCTTGTAACACCTTGTTCCATCTCTTGCTATATCTGTCTTATCAGCATGAACTACTCATCTTAGTTGGTAGTTTGCTTCTGTATAATTTACTTGCGATGCAATAGGTGATACTTCCTACTAATTATCTGTGCTCTTAAAAGGTTTTCTCAGTCGAATGTGTGCTATTGTGAATTCAGATAAGCAAGACGCTCTTTGCTGAATATCTAGCAGCTCAAAAGAGAAATAAGCCATTTAAAGGTTTGGGATTGGAACACATGAATAGACCATGCCCTGTGCTACCGCAGCAGCTCCCCGGCACTGTGCTTAGGAGAGGCCAGTTCCAGGTTGATGCCTTCCATGTGAGGGAGAGAGATTTATTGAATCGTTTTGCTGAGGAGATATTGCAACGTCAAGCACGAGGAGAAAGGAAAGAGCATGCATTGCTTTCGGTGAGTACATGTTATGTCGAAATGAAGAAATAAACCCCCCCCCCCCAACTCTCTCTCTCTCTCTCTCTCTCTCTCTCTCTCTCTCTCTTAAATTGTTTTCTTTCACCATCCCAGAGTTATTTTCAGAACGATGTGTACTGCAAAATTTCGTAGAAGTTGAAGAAAATTCACCGGCTGGTTCATTGAAGGTAAATCTGCATTTATTCTCCCCAATACTGACATAACATTCACTTTGAGGAATGGGCTGTTTTTGGCCAGTTTGACAGATGTAATTAAAATAACACAATGGCAACCGAGGGGACTGACTTGCCCAGTTGGTTAAGGTACTGTGCCAAAGGCATGGCAAGCCAGCCGTAGGATTTTCACTTACTCCATATCACGCAGGGCGAGGACAGGAATTGGTTACCCCATGCCAGCCCAGTCGTAGTCTATGTTTCCACAGATACACTGGGATTGGTTACCCACCTTTATTGCCTATGGACCCCCAAATTCCCGATCTATGTCTATCCACCCGACCAAGAGGATGGGGAGGCAAGTATGGGGTCTCCCACCCCAAGGCGGTTCTCCGCCTTTACCTCTATTGAGCAATTTAAGGACCTGCTCAAGTCCGAGGCTATCTATGATTTAAATGAAAAAAAAATAAGGAAATGATTGGAAAGTAGATCTGCTTCTCTTCTTGCATCTGATTTCGCAGTCATAATAAATGCAAAAAGTGCCAAAACACTAAGTAAGAAATGTTGGACGTTAATTGTGTCTAATCTTATGGTACTTAGGGTGCGTTTGGGAACTCACTTCCCAAAGCCCCTTAAGAGTCTAAAGCTCCTTGGGCCAAGTAAAAGGTGTTTGGCAAAAAAATTTAAACTCCCATTCTCCAAATGCCAGCCTTGTGAAGGCTGAAAGCCCAAGGCAGGTCTACCCCTGCCTTGGGCTTTCGGCTTTTTCGGCATGCCCACGCGGGCACTGTTCATATTTTTTTATTTCCAAAATTACCCTTACGAACTTTTTGTTTTACCGTCTTTTGCCCTTGTGAGGACACTGTTCATCTTCACCATCTGTTCTTCGTGACTGCGAGGGGCCGGTGACGGCCAGAGGGACGCCGGCGTGATCGCGACAACCTACACGATCGTCGTCGGAGAGTCGGGTGACCTCCACGAGTCGCGGTGACTCAACGACGATGGCGAGGGGCCGCCCCGGCAAGTCGCAGAGGCCCAGATCTGGGTCCTCACGGCTCAAATCTGAGTCGGCGCCGAGGTCGCGCGACCTAGGCGCAGCCCTCGCCGAGGTCCCCCGACCTCAGGCGAGGGTTGCCTAGCCTCAGCGACGGCCGATCGGGGTCGCGCTACCGCCGGAGGTCGAGGCGGCGCCGTAGCCGAGGCTGTGGTGGAGGTGGACGATGACGGAGTCGACGGCGCGGGCGGGGAAGGAGAGGAGGAGCTCGAGGAAGGCGAAGAAGGGAGGGTCGTCGAGGGTCCAGGGGCTGGTCTCGTCGGAGTACCAGCGGGCGACGGGGAGGGAGTGGGTCAGGGCGAGCCAGTGGCGGTGGACCTCGAAGTCGGTGCTCCGGTAGGAGGGGACCAGGAGGAGCTTGACGCAGGCGGCGGCGACCGCGTGCCACAGGAGCTCGGAGGCCGGCGGCGGCGGCGGCGGCATGGGAGCGGTGAGGTTGGGGATCGCCGGCGAGGGTCTAGGTTGAAGAAGGAGCGGCGCAGAAGGAGGAGCTGCGCATCGTGCGGCACCTGGGAAAATGACCAAAAGAAAGACTTTGATTTTTACTGAAATTTCATTAAAAAAGAGTCTAAACTTGGATTTTATTTTAGGTTATAAGTTATAAACTATTTTGATGTGAATTTAACTAAAATCTTAAGTACATAATGTCTGTATTTATAACTCACACTAGTCAAATTTTTTTATTTTTCTTTTGGTAATTTTTTTTTATCATAAAGGTCATTTGTCCCCCAAACACCATTTTGCTCAAAGGTACTTCACAAAGAGCTTTCAAAGTATAATTTACCAAACACAGTTTGCATTTTGGAAAACACTTTAACTCAAAGGTCTTTGCATTTCCTTAAAGACTTTCCCCAAAAGTCTTCCCAAACGCACCCTTAATTGGTGAAGCCTTCAGGAAGCTACAGTAAAAAAATCACTGCAAATGTCTAAAGCCCATCGTTGTAGCCAAAATTATAATGGACATTAACATGTTCTTGATTTGTCGATGACCCCATGATTTCGGGTAGGTATCCATTAGAAACAGGGTATTATAATTTATATGCACCTTGAGTTGAAGGATATTTGTTTCCACGAATTTTTTTTTTTTTTGGCTTTCGTCCCCTTTATCTATGAATTAGATGACATGATAAGCTGTCCTGTAGTGCTAAGTATACGAGACTTATAAGCCTTGGAGTGCTTTATCGCGTGCGCTTTTGTGCACTGTGCTTTGGGCTGTACTGAATATGCAAATCTTTGTATTTATCTGCAGGACATGCTGGCTCTGCTGAGATCCATGTATGCCTTGACCTGCATGGAAGAGGATGCTTCATTCTTGCGGTATGGCTACTTATCCACCGAGAATGCCGCTGCTGTACGGAAGGAAGTGGCTAAACTCTGCAGCGAGTTGAGACCGCACGCACTCACTTTGGTCAATTCCTTCGGCATTCCTGATGCTTTTCTGAGCCCTATAGCTTTTAATTGGGTTGAAGCAAATTCGTGGTCTTCAGTTCAACACTAGAGCTTGCTGGACACCGCCGATACCTAGTTGGCCAGAAAAAATTCGATGCATTGATTGCTATATATTTTGTATCCAATAAATTCTCGGAAGAAAATGTAGATTGTGTTGCTGAGGTTTCTGCTGTCTTTCCTGCCACACACATCATGTAGTTTGCATCCTGATTATTTCTCTGGTTTCTTGTACTTGGGTCAACGACCCTCCTCATGGGAAAGTATACACTTGGTCAGGGAATTTGTTTCCTACGTCGGTATGGATTTGATATGGCCAAGAAATTATCAATAATGGAAGAAAGTGGCTTTGTAATATTGGGGGATAAATATATTCTGCTGAGCTTTGAAAGCTTTCATTTGACATATTTTCAGCCGGTTGATAGTCGGTTCCTTCGTTCTGGCTTTGCTCCCACGAAGCTTTTCCAAAAACAGTAGTTGTCTTTTATGCTGACAGAATGCCAGAGAATTGACCAGAGTGCATGAAAATGCTTTAGCGTGTGAATTTGAAGCCAGCCATGAGAATGGCTAAACATAGACCCGCTGTGATAGAGGTCAAAACGTGACAGGAGCTTCAAATTAGAATCAAATGATGACTACGAAAAATGGCTACATGAAGAGGAGATTGATTCCAGAAAACCTGCGGGGTCGGGTGGAAGAGGCCGAAGCCTTCGAGTGTTCATTCACGGACCGTGGTCAGTTAACTCACCTCAAAATGCGCACAGTTCACGAGCTTTAAGTGACATATCGGTTGATATAACGACTGACTACATGAATGTACCGAAAGCACTTATGTAGGGATTGGAGCAACTGCCAAAAACAGATGACAGACTACACCGTGCTGCTTCCACGAATTTTGGAGAAAATATAGCCAGCATAACAGATTCAGTTCTTTCTCTCCCTCCTCCTCCCTTTAATAGTCTCTTGATCTTCCTCTCTCGTCCTACAGAATCACCGTGCATTTTGACATTTCTGTCCAACGGGTATTCTTCTTGCTTTTCCTTCTTCTTTCCTGGATAGTTTCCTGCAATTTCATGTCGCACTGCGATGTGATAATCTTACAATGTCATCTTGTTCCTGTTCTATTACGTTTCTCTTCTCTCTTACGTTTAATTCCTTGCCACAGTTTCCATAATTGATTAGTAAAACATCTCACCCTACATACGCTTTTAGATAATGTTATAAAAATGCCAAATCTTGAAATATCAAACGTCAAATATTTACGATTTGCATGTCAAGCTAAGTTCTCTGTTTCCAAGTTTTATAGAAAACTCCCCAGAAATAGAAAACGTCATTTTAGAATAAACAACTTAGTGTTTCGAATATTTTCATAGTGTTCTTTTTTTAATTTTAATCTTAATATGGAATGTCAATTCAAAATCAGAAATCGTTAGAAGAGATTAGTCCTTACCATCTTTCTATATATAGTTGTCTTTAAAAGGTAAAATGACATCATGTGATCAGTTGAGGCTTCAAGTTGCATGATCCTACGGATAGCTCGTGATCTGATGTTTCTTTCTCGGATCAAAGAGGTCACGACCGTGTCACGGGAGAGCTTTATGATAAAGTCATCTGCCACCGTCGTAATTCATGTTTGCTTTTCTTTTCCAAGCAAATCCTCAAATGCAACATCCTTGCAAAGTTTTGCTTGAGACGTGCCGTGGCAATACCTGAAGGTCATGCATGATTACGAGGTCTTTTAATTCTCTATTGGATTGGCCAGGATCATCATGGGTGAATCAAGACTGCACATTGCAATGTACCCCTGGTTGGCAATGGGCCACCTGACTCCATTCCTTCACCTTGCCAACAAGCTAGCCAAGAAAGGCCACAAGATCTCCTTCCTCGTCCCTCCCAGGACCCGAGCCAAGCTGGAGCACTTCAACCGCCATCCCGACCTCATCACATTCGTTCCGATCGCCATCCCTCACGTGGAGGGACTCCCTCCTGATGCAGAGACCACCTCCGACGTGCCCTACCCGCTCCACCCCCTCATCATGACCGCCATGGACCACACCGAGCCCACGGTTCGCCAACTCCTTCAGACCCTGAAGCCTCATTGTGTCTTCCATGACTTCACTCACTGGCTGCCCACCATCGCACGTGACCTGGGGATCAAGTCGGTCCATTATTGCATCATCAGCCCCGTAACTGTCAGCTACACCCTATCTCCGGCGAGGCACCTCAGTGCGCACAAGTTAACGGAGGCCGACTACATGGTCCCCCCAGCTGGCTACCCAAATTCATTAATCAAGCTCCACCTCCACGAGGCGAAAGCCCTGATCGCAATAAGGTACAAGACTTACGGCAGCAATATCGGGTTCTCAGATCGTATGTTCGCTGGATATGTTGAGTCCGACATACTGAGTTTTAGATCGTGCCGAGAAATTGAGCAGCCCTACATTGAGTACCTGAAAAGCCAGTTTGAAAAGCCTGTTTTGCTTTCTGGACCGGTCATACCCGAGCCACCAACATCTGCTCTAGATGAGAAATGGGTCGAGTGGCTAGGAGATTTCAAGGATGGCTCGGTGATTTACTGTGCATTCGGAAGCGAATGCACGATGCAGAAGGACCAATTCCAAGAACTATTGCTGGGTTTAGAACTTACGGGATTGCCTTTCCTAGCAGCACTCAAGCCACCTTTCGGAACATCATCAATTGAGGAAGCCTTGCCCGAGGGATTCGAAGAAAGGGTTCAAGGACGGGGTACAGTCCACGGCGGTTGGGTACAACAACAGTTGATACTTCAGCACCCAGCCATTGGTTGCTTCATTACGCATTGCGGAACCAGCTCGACCATTGAAGCAATTGTCAACAAGTGTCAGCTCGTGCTATTGCCGCAAGTGGGCGATCAGATATTCAATGCGAGGATGATGGGCAACAACTTGAAGGTTGGAGTCGAAGTAGAGAAAGGCGAAGAAGATGGGCGCCTGACTAAGGAATCTGTGTGTAAGGCTGTGAATACAGTGATGGATGAAGGAGATGCATACGGAAACGAAGTGAGAGTGAACCATGCTAAGATTAGAGAAATTTTACTGGACAAAAAGCTTGAGTCCACTTATATAGATTGTTTTGATCAAGAGCTCCAAAATCTGCTCCATTGATGCATCCACTTTCAGCTGTCAAGGTTAGATGACCATTATTGCAGAACAGAAGAAGATGATGAGGAGCACCAACTATGGAATTCCGTACGACAAGAAGCCCTTGTCCTATTTATACTGCTAAAGTTTTTTCATGTTCATCACAAATGTAGAATAAGAGAAATGTCGAAATTACAAGTTATCATCAATAAAAGTGTTCATCTTTACATGTCAAAACACTTGCCGTCTAGCAATCCAAACAATTTATAATACAGCCGACCTAAAGATTTCTGTTGTTCACACACACACAAAGGCAAGCACGTGGGCACATATACGATCAACATGAATTCCCACGATTTAGTGACGACTAACCAACCCTTTTCCCGAATGTAGTTTAATCTGTTTGACCCAATTAGTCAAAAAAATCAAGGCTCCAGCCAACTGATAGCTGTTCTATATTTGAGTTCACAAAATTGGTTAGTTATAGTGTGATCTATAAGTACAGAGATCAAGATGGTCCTGTACTCTCATTTACAGTTGTGCGTGTTTGCATTATACCAGTAAGTCCACATCCCTTGGCAAGTCAATCCAGTTCTCCAACTCTCTGTCTAAGTAGCTCAACTTCTCTAGCTAATTCTTCATCTCTCCTTTTCATTGCCTACACCATGGTACACAAATGGATTGATAAGGAGAAAGAGCACGGAGCTGTCTATATATATGATGTAGCAAGCAACTTTGTCAGACCAGAACGAACATTTCTGTCATTCCTCAAGAAATTTTCTTTCGCTGCTACCATGTGAAATTAATAGTGCCGCAAAGTTGATTATGGAAGAAAATTCGGCAGTTAATGGTAGTCACTCAGGTAAATAACGGATCATAAGAAAGTTTCTGACATTATATCCATGTTCCTTCAGCTGCTCAATTGACACTAATATAAAACACCAAGTACCTTTATTTGATGACAGGTAAATTGACGAATGTTGCAACATAGCCAATTAGCCAGATACAATGTAATTTCAATGCATATGAAGCTTAAAACAAATTGATAGGCAAGCCTCACAGAAGCTTCTATGACAACCCAGAGAGAGAGGAAAAGGGAAGCAAGCAGGAAAACTTATATTGCTGGATACCTCTAGTTCCTGTCTGCGCAACTCCTCTTTTCTTGCCTCTGATCTAGAACTTCTTTAAACTTCGAATATAAGAGCTGCTCCGGCCACCTGAGGAAGTGCAAGAATCATTTAAGAACGCGAGAATGACCCAAAACATGTGAGGTCATAATGGTGAGAAAATCAGTATCTTGAATATGCTTGCAGCTAGCACAGTCATCAATTTAGTATTTAACTGGATGGATATATCCCCTGTAGGAGCAACTTTCCAAAAGGAGGAAAACGGAAGTCCTCACTGAAAATTATGTAAAGCACACCCAGTATGACTGCAACCTTTCATTTTGACAAGCTATTGTGCAAAGGATGAACATTCAAGTAAATCACAGAGAGAGCTCATAACAGCTACAAATATTGATTGGACTTATCCAACAGGTAGAATGACCAGTAAAATGTGTCTCCGCCACATTTTCTTAACGTTCAAGAGGGACAAAAAAATACAGGTCACATGGGCAAACCTTTTTTCACAAGGTACTTTTGTTTTAAGGAAAACGAGCAGCACTTTGGTGTAACCCCAATGAAGGTACAAAAATATTAACCGTGACAATCTCTCGAATGCCAAGAAAAGCATAAAAGAATAACCTGAACAACAATTTCCCAAAGTTATCCAATACCCTCCTAAATCACATAATGTTCCATACCTTCTTGAGAACAAAAAGTAACCATATCATGTAATCTCAAATGATTTTGAGGCTGCAACATAACTAAACACGCCACCACCCAAATATTCTTACTCATATCTCGGAGTCAAAAAAAGTTTCCTGATTTTATAAGTTCACCCGCAAGCATCAATCACCGCAAAATTCAAAAAGTACTAGTACATTCCGAGAACACAAACAATTCACCAGCAAGATCAACAGCAGCCTGGACAGCCTTCTCTTTATTCAAAGGCCATATAGCAACATCGGTTGCGCGACCATAAATGCGCCTTTGAATTTGCGTGGTAAACCTGTGATTTGCCTAATCGGAAACAACAGGGGTTTTCCAATCATCTACCGCCGGCAGTCCAACTTGCTCAAAAGTCACAAACGGAACACAAACAGGACCAAAGGTCCAAAACCCAATATCACGCTCGCAGAAATTAATGATCAGAGACTAAGAACAATAAAAAATGATTCGACCCATGTGAGACGATTGCATAAAGAAGGCATCTTTATCGACGAAAACGAGAGAGAGATCAAAAAGAAAACCTGGGCAAGATTCATGATGAACTGTCTGAACTTGGGGTGATGGGTGGCTTGTTTCTTGATGCGATTGGCGATGGGTTCGCTGAAGGTTTTCAGGGCGAGGGTTCCTAACCTCACCACCGGCAGTACCATCTCTCTCCTCTCTCGGATTCAGCGACGGAGCAAGAAGACAATGACATCACCCATTACGCTCCGCCGTCGCTGCGGGGGATGCTCCGCCGAAGGAGGGAGGCTGCGGAAATGCTTGTGCGCTCTGAGTCCTCTCTACCTCCGTTCTTGATAATTCTTTGTCGAGTGGGTGAAAAAAATACGAAAGTGATGTAAAGTGAAACGAGGAGTAATGCTGTGTTAAAAAGTGTCATGATATATTTATGAGAAAATTTCAAATAAGAACTTAAAAGTGAATATATTTTTTCAAATAATGACTCAAAGTGAATTTTGTATTATATAAGGATCCTAAGTGGATTCATTATTTCAAATAAGGACTTAAAAGTGAATTTTATGTCAAATAAGGATCCAAAGTGATCAAGTTAATCTCACCGGCAGACATTTTTCAACAATTAAAATAGGGGTAATTTTGTCAGAAATTTGTGATTGAAAAAAAAGGAAAAATTTTAAATTAATTAAGTTTAAGTTATTCATTTAGATGTTTATGTTTTCTTCTTTCTTCTCCCTCGCTGCTCCTCAACCAAATCGTTGCCCAGTTATCATTGCGACTCGATTCTTGTCACTCATCGCCTTACTTGACCGGTAGAGAATTTGGGTCTTTGCAAACAAAGAAAGAAGCATCTAGTTTTCTTCTTATTTTTGAATTCGTGCCTCAACCAGCGGAGAATTTGGGTCTTCAACTTTGCGGAAGATGGATACAAAGGAATGGGAGAACTTAGGTCTTCGACTTTGTAAAAGATGGGTACAAGGAACGACGAAACCGTAGAAAACGTAAGGTTTTTTTTTTTTTTTTTCTATTTTAGGATTTGTTGATTTTCCCTATATTTTTTTGGACAAAATTGCCCAAACTCCGATTGTCAAAAATGTCACATGCTTAATAGTTGGTGAATATTTAGCTGACCAACAAGCTCAGGTTCTTATTTAGAATTAATTCAATCACTTCGGATCCTTATTTGAGACAATGAGTCCACCTTAAATTTTTATTTGACACAAAGTTTATTTCGGGTTCTTATTTGAGAAATTTGGTCAACTTTGGGTCTTTATTTGGAATTTTCCCTATATCTATTGCAAAACAATTTCACCTCCCAAAAAATCTTAATTTGTATACATTTACTCGTATATTAATTTCGTCTTTGAAGTTTCAAAATATACATATGAATCATTATGGGAATATGGACAATGGAATATCAAGAACTCTAACTAGATTTTTAAGTGAAAACATAAATTGATACACCCTCATAAATGTTTTCTCCATTAGTATTCTATTTGATTTTCTTTATAATGTAAATATGTCAACACACCTGGCAAATGACTGCAAGATGGATTTTATACTTAATGAGTAGCAAAGTACTCACTAATGGGATTCCTCTTTATAAATAAGATTTTGTTAATGAGTGCTCCAATTATACTAGTTAAGCTCATATGTGCAATATATGTCATTTTTAAAGTATTTTTTTTTCATTTTGTGTAGAATCAATATATTAAAATAAAGATATATCTCTATTAGTTATAAATAACAAATGGCCACACGACCTTATGAATATTCGATATTAGAGTGAACATCAATCGGAATTTCAATTTAGATTCACCATTATTATAATAAAAAAAAAAAAAAAAAGCTGCTAGAAGATAGGTATCAAGTTCCTTATTCGGTAACATATAGTTGAAAGATAAGTCCAAGGCTAGGACCAATAGTTTATCCACTCTCGAACAGCTCTCCCCTAGTAGCATCTCGTCTCCCATGGCGGTAACTCAACTAACTCCATTTTCAATACTAATCTCTCCACAATTCCGTTGATTCACTTCAGAATTGTTCCAATTAAGAATCCGTAGGACAAACGTCTTCGTGAAGAGAGACAACTTTCAAGGGAAGTAAACCGGACCAATCTGAAGAACATGAAGGAATGGAGGATCCTTGAAAAAGAGATCACTTCTCAGTACATTAAGAGTTGCTGCTATACCATGTACAGAAGGTACAAAATTCACATCCAACTTTGACGTCACCGATCGAATCCAGTGAACTGATCAGACGTGTCCTTCGGTTATCAGAGTACAATCTCCGGTCGGCTTTAAGCATCCCGAGTCTTTCCAGCTGCTGGCAAAGGATATCTCCTTATCGTAAACAACCCTCTTGCTTATGATCACTGGACTTTCTTCCTCGGTAATTTCATGTGTCGACGAGTTGAACATCGACGCACTAGAGATGCAGTGATATTGCAGTGCATCTTCAGCCACATTGGCAGGGCTAGAAGGAGGGCTTGTGGCGGTTTCTGAGGTAAGTTCATCGGCCTGGTCTTGCAGGTACCTGTCCGAAATCGAAGTGTCAGACGAAGATGGTCTTGAAGAGGTTATTGTTGAAATCGATCTGCTCTTTGAAAGCCTGTGTCTCGCATCCTTGTGCCATTTCCTGAGACCTTCACTACGCGGTCTGAAAACACAGCCTTTGTCATCCCGGAGCCCATCTGCTTAGACACAACATCACAAACGATTATGCAAGCACCTTGCAGAGCATATCTCTACTATTCAAAAACCAATCTCGCCGTTTCTCCAGGCTAGATCCTAGAATGAACCATAAGTGACATGAATGAGACTCTAGGATTGGTGAAATTGTACCTGTGAGAGAAGCGCATAAAGGGGGATTGTCACATAACCACACAGGATCTGCACTGCCACACCGATAGAAATCCTTATGGCAATGTCTTGTGTTTCTTGGTTGAAGCAAGATGTAAGGCCAAACTCATACTGTTATTGCAAACAGGATCAGCTAACAATCGAAACAAACAAACGTTTCAATTGACCTTGCTCGAAGAGACTTACCCATGTCCATGCAAAGAACGCCAGCTGAAAGAAGTTCTGCAACCAAATCAAAGAAGAGAAAATGTAATGCCTGAAGTTGTCTTGTTTGTTTCTAGTTGTTGTCCATTGATGTCAGCAGCTAGATTCATGGGGGCACTCATTCTTTTAGCCCGTTATACTTTACATGGAAGTTTTTTTTTTTTTTAGGTCCATACTTTACAAGGGAGTTAAATTGCTTGCTTTGTTCATTATCTTTTTTCGTTGAAGTGATGAGACAATAGCAATACAAACCTGGATCATGACGAACTGGATGAGATGGAGGAGTTAAATCTTTACTGTTTTTCGGAGAAAAAGGAAAGAGAGATAGATTTGTCAAGAAAAACTTACTTAGTTCCTATAAAAATGGGAAATGTCTTACATTTGACTGCGGTTTGAACAATTGATTTACGTAA
Source organism: Eucalyptus shirleyi (assembly GCA_017140165.1). NCBI lineage: Eukaryota > Viridiplantae > Streptophyta > Magnoliopsida > Myrtales > Myrtaceae > Eucalyptus > Eucalyptus shirleyi. The sequence continues at coordinate 16,319,370 of CM029456.1, read as the reverse complement.
TTAAAAATAATCAATTAGGTTTACGACGAAACTTGAAAATTAATTACTGATCTAATTTGAGTAAATCTACCGAATAGACCTCAATAAAAAAACTGAAGAGTAACAACAAGTGATTGAGTTCAGTAGTTTCTCATATAAAATTATTATTGACAAATAAGTTTAACAAGTTTGTGAGATAATCTCTCAAAATATGCATTTTATTCCCAAAAATGTTCGAAAAACAATAAGTTCTTGAATGAAAAAAAAAATAGTAAATCTTCTATAAATCAGTGTAGGGGAAAAAATTCAAGAGGCGTTGTATACCGAATTGTATGAAGAATTCACCACAAACGACAGCATATCATCGTCATGCAACGACACCGTTCACACGAGCCAGAAAGAAAACCAATAAATCAACAGACTTACCATTTGGCTTCGAACTCCAGCAAGCCCTTGCACGTCTGTGTCCAGTTCGCTGATCATTCACTGCTCGCAGAGCAGTAACCGATTAGTATATAACCTAATTATTTAATGTCAATTATATATTTCGTGTGATCAATATTTAAATAAGGGTAACCGATTATCTTTTATTAATTTACTGACATTTAAGGAAGTCTACTGGAATAGAATTGTAAATTTGCACAATCAATGAAGGAGAATACTCATGGATGGGCTCCGTCGATTGCGAATTTAAAAAGGAACGATGCAACCATAGGTAACTTCACTAAGAATAGATGGCGAGAGAGTTACAATAATTTTAAGTTTGCTTACTATTTTGCAAGAGAGGTTATAATTATTGAGACCTTCGAATTTACGATTACTTTAGATAATTTATATGTCGATTATCAATCACTATTGACATGAACTTATATGTAATTTATAATTATTTAGTCAATTATAAATTATAAGTTGTGTTTCTTACGACAAAAGATTGGTCTTGTTGATCAAGCAAAGAAAAGTGAGACCCAAGCTGTCTTGTGGTCTAGCTAGGTTTTTTCTAGGGCTACATTATTGTACCCTAGAATATGTAGATGCACAAGTTTTCTTTCAAGCACTATGTAACATTACTCCAATAAAAATGAGAAATTATACAAAGTCCTTTCACTCATTTCATATTTAGTCAAAGTTTTGACACCACTTTTTGGTGTCATTAAATGGATGACTGTTGGCGAGTGAGTGCCCCCTAGATCGAGAGCACCTGGTTTCCCGGCCGAGGCGCCTCTCCATCGTCCACCTTCCCCCGCCTTTAAAACCACTTCTTCTCAAGCAGAAAAGTCAACATCTTTCCGGATTACACTTCGCTTCTCGTTCGCCGGCGACGAAGCTCCGATTCCCTTCTCCTCGCTCTGTCAAGAACCCTCCGATTCCCCCTCCGACGATGGAACAAGCCTTATGGCGTGCCCGGGTCATCAAGAACCACCTGACCCAAGACCCGTCTCCCCAGACCTGTTCCCTTTCCGGTGCCCCGTGCCTCGACTACTCCCTGCCCGAGCTCGCCGAGCCAGCAAGCTTCGATGTCGCTGCGATGCGGGCGCTCCTGGACGGCCACAACGTGCCAGAGCGAGACTGGCTGTTTGGGCTCATGACCCAGAGCAAGCTCTTCAACTCGCGGCGGGTGGGGGGCCGAGTCTTCGTCACGCCAGACTACAACCAGTCCATGGAGCAACAGCGGGAGTTGACGATGAGGAGGATCGAGTTTCTGCTCGAGAGGGGCGTCGTCGAGGGGTGGCTCACGGGGGGCACCGTGGAGGAGGAGCTGCGGAAGTTGGCGCTGCAGGAGGTGGTTGACATATACGACCACTCGCTGGCGATCAAGCTCAGGGTCCACTTCTACTTGTGGTGCGTCTCGCTTGTGAGGTTTTTGAGTTTTTGCTTCGATGATGGAACGACGATTATGTTCTCGGGTAGTTGAGTTTTAGTTAGCATTGGAGCAAGATGGTTTTTTTTGTAATGTTTGTAGTCATTACTGTTGAACTCCGTACTTGGTTGGATATCATTATGGGCAATTGAATTGAATTCTCTGTTTATTCGGTTCGTTGTCCGGTAATTTTCACGGACAGGGTAAGATTCTCTCTCTCTTCGGTGGCTTTGTAAGGGCCTGTTTGTTAAAAATTATTTCTGTTCTCCGGAACAACTATTTTTATTCTTTTGTTCCAGGGAATGAAAAAAGAATATAAATATGTTTAGTAAAATTTTTGTTCCCAAGAACAAAAAACCTATTTTTTTTCCCAAAAATAGATTCGGAACAAAAACAAGAAATAGAAAAAAGTAACTTCTTGTTCTCGGAAATAATTTACTTCTATCTTCTCTTTTCTCTTCTTCTTTTTCCTCTCATTCTTCTTCCTTTTGGCCAGTCGCTGACCTCGGCCATGGCGGGCAACCGACCAATGAGGGCCGACGAGGGCCGGCGACCTCGCCGGACCATCGCCAGCCCCTCGGCGACGCCGAGCCATGGCTGGGCCGGCTTGAGCTCGCCCAGCCACCAGCAAGGCTCGACCTCGCTAGGCCAGGGCGAGGCCGACCTCGCACCGCCTGGGCAAGATCGAGTCTCACTGGTGGCTTGTCGAGGCCAAGTCTCACGGTGGCCAAGCAAGGCTTTGGCGAGCTCGCTGGACCTCGCCCAGCCAATCGCTGGCCGCCTGCAACCGGCCACAAAGGAGGAAGAAGGAGAGAAAAGAAAAAAGAAAAAATATAATAAAATTAAAAAAAAATGAACAAAATTATACAATTTTTACAAACACAATTCTTTCTCGGGAATAGAAATTTTGTGCCATTACTAAGCGCATTCTTGTATTCAGAAATTATTCCTGGGAACAAAAACAAAACAAAAAAATTATTTCTGATAAAAAATTGTTACCGAGAATTGAAACGTTACCAAACAGGCCCTAAGTCTCCTATGTTTTTCTGCATATGTTGTTAATGCGCTTGGTCTGCGTCCCGCATTACTTTTCTGCTTAGGTGAATGTGGTGCATCTGTTTGGGGTCTCGTATCCTTTACCTAAGATTAGTGTGATTTTAAGGATGCTTACATCTGTTTGCTTTGATGGGATTTCAGGGGTGGCGCTATCCAATTTTTCGGCACAGAGCGGCACCACGTGAAGTGGTTGAGAGACACCGAGAATTATGTGGTCAAGGGTTGCTTTGCGATGACTGAATTGGGGCATGGGAGTAATGTATGCAACTTTGGTGAACTACGTTATGACCGACTCTCTTTTCTGATGGGTCCGATTTATGAGTGAATTCAATGTGTGTTATTCCTTGATGAGTTTTTGTTTAAACTGATTGCTTGCTATTGGGGTTTGTGCCGTCAGGTTCGAGGCATTGAAACAGTTACGACATATGATCCAAGGACCAGGGAGTTTATTATTAACACTCCATGTGAGTCAGCACAAAAATATTGGATTGCAGAAGCAAATGTAATGACACTTTTACTCGCAAAAAAAAAAATTTGCTTGCAGTATGTAGCCATAAAATATGACACTGTCTTACTTTTTATCATATATCTTTGTCGTGAAAGCACCGTGTGTCCTTACTATTAATATACTTGTTATTGTGGCTGTGCAGCATGCAACGCACACAGTGGCCTTTACCCAGCTCAATATCAATGGGATCAACCAAGGGGTCCATGCATTTATAGTACAGATAAGAGATGCAGATGGCAACATCTGTCCTAACATACGTATAGCCGATTGTGGGCATAAAATTGGTCTGAATGGTGTTGACAGTGGTCGGATATGGTAATTACTTGTTCATCAGTGCAAATTTTGCTCACATGTGCATATCTTTGTATGGTCTAAGAAGTTCGTTCAATGCGGTGGATTAAGTTTGATAACGTGCGGATACCACGGGAGAACTTGTTGAATTCAGTGGCTGACGTTTCGCCAGATGGGGAATATCTTAGTGCTATAAAAGACCCTGATCAAGTAATTCACATCTAAAATTGCAGACATACAACTTTCTTTCGTTATTTTTTGTTTTTTTTGTTTTTCTTGACATGTTTGAGCTGGATAGCAGCAGGAGAGCATGTTTTATATGTTCAATGGAGTTTCTCAATTGATAGTTGCACTTCTATTTTCCAGAGATTTGCAGCATTCTTGGCCCCATTAACAGCTGGGCGTGCAAGTATTGCAGTCAGTGCAATTTGCTCCGCCAAGGTAATTTTAGTTAAGTGCTTTTGTGAGTTTTATTGGTTATCAAGTTAACTTTAGAATTACTATGCGATGACTGGAGCTGAATGCTATACGAGCATCATGATGTATCTAATGTTCATTTTATCAGATTGGTTTGGCAATCGCCATACGGTATGCATTGTCGAGGCGAGCATTTTCAATTGCACCCAACCAGCCTGAAGTACTATTGCTGGACTACCCAAGTCATCAACGGAGACTCTTACCTCTCCTTGCAAAGACGTTAGTTTTCTCTCTTTAATTGCATTAATAGCTAAATGTCTGCGTTTCAATAGCATGTCATGGGATGTGTTTTCTACATTGGTTGGATATTGTTAATATTCTATTTGAAAAGACAGTATTTGCAAGTTGCAGCAGACTTTATTGTATAATTGTCACTCTCACCAAGTGACTTTGCCTTTTGGTTTAATTTAATTGCCGTGACACACGGTTTCAATTTATCATGAATTATTTCAGCACCTTGTATCATTCCTAGAAATTGATATGACCTCCTTTCATTAGCTTTGCATTAGAAAAAATTGCAATATGTCGATTGCCCCATTGCTAAGCCTTTTTTACCCTTAAGTTCAAACCTTCTGGAATGTAATTTTTTAGCGTTGGGGGTTCCTTATTCAACAAGCACACAAGAAATGTCAAGCCAAATTTATCAGTTAATGAGTGCTTGTTTGAATCGCTAACTTTATTGGTGTGCATTATTTCATTAGCTATTATATGATCAGCCTAAAAATATATAACGCCTAGCAGTAAAATTCATAATTCTGAGTCGCTAGTTTGACAATTTGGCATATGTTTATGTTGTTCTGAGCATTTTTCCATTCCATTGCAGATACGCAATGAGTTTCTCTGCTAACCACTTGAAGATGATTTACGTGAAGCGGACACCTGAATTGAACAAAACCATTCACATCCTCTCTAGCGCGTTTAAGGCTTCATTTACCTGGCATAACATGCGGACTCTTCAGGAATGTCGTGAAGCTTGTGGAGGACAAGGCCTCAAGACTGAAAATCGTGTTGGCCATTTGAAAGGTGAAAAAGATGTGCAGTCCACATTTGAAGGGGACAACAATGTTTTGATGCAACAGGTTGTCATCTTCAAATTCCTACTGCAAAAGGGAAAAAACAAGTTAATTATTTTGAAGTACTTTAGTACATGAGGTGAATTTGTCTATTTGATTTGTTGTTCATTTTCTTTCTGATAGTGAGACCAAGGGAAATGGATATAAAATCATGTTTAGGATCTGTTAGTGTTTAATTCAGAATAGATTTGAGCGCTTTTAACTGGTCACTGTTTATGTGGTAGTTAGGTTAAAATTAGTGACATGACTTTGCAACTTCTATTCTGAACGGCCCTCTAGTTGTAATTTCTGTAAATATGAGCATGTTGGGGATGGTCCTTTTTTCTTCTTGTTTCCCACTTTTCTTAGGTCTCTATTTTTGTCTGAAGTAGTGAAAAGTGCAATAGACAATGAATTGCCATCCAAGGAAGTAAAATATATGTATAAGCAGCTTTTTTCATTTTTATCATCATGAGGGCTGCAAAAGTTAACATTTTCACTAGTTTTTCGTTTGTTCATTTTTATCTTTGATTCTCTAAAAAGGAAAATCGCAGAGCCGTAACCACAGATGGGTGCAAACATCTGTCACCCTGCAAAAAGTGGGAAAATGAACAAAAAGATCGTTCTAAATCTTGTTATATGTACTTGAAAAGGCCTCCATTGAACCGGTTAAGACATGGAGCCCTGATATTTTTGTTGTTCCCTTTTCCTTTTATGGGTTACATGCTTGTAACACCTTGTTCCATCTCTTGCTATATCTGTCATATCAGCATGAACTACTCATCTTAGTTGGTAGTTTGCTTCTGTATAATTTACTTGCGATGCAATAGGTGATACTTCCTACTAATTATCTGTGCTCTTAAAAGGTTTTCTCAGTCGAATGTGTGCTATTGTGAATTCAGATAAGCAAGACGCTCTTTGCTGAATATCTAGCGGCTCGAAAGAGAAATAAGCCATTTAAAGGGTTGGGATTGGAACACATGAATGGACCATGCCCCGTGCTACTGCAGCAGCTCCCCAGCACTGTGCTTAGAAGTGGCCAGTTCCAGGTTGATGCCTTCCATGTGAGGGAGAGAGATTTATTGAATCGTTTTGCTGAGGAGATATTGCAACGTCAAGGACGAGGAGAAAGGAAAGAGCATGCATTGCTTTCGGTGAGTACATGTTATGTCGAAATGAAGAAATAAACACCCCCCCCACCCAAAAAAAAACAAAAAACTCTCTCTCTCTCTCTCTCTCTCTCTCTCTCTCTCTCTCTCTTAATTGTTTTCTTTCACCATCCCAGAGTTACCAGCTTGCAGAAGACTTGGGTCGAGCTTTTTCAGAACGATGTGTACTGCAAAATTTCGTAGAAGTTGAAGAAAATTCACCAGCCGGTTCATTGAAGGTAAATCTGCATTTATTCTCCCCAATACTGACATAACATTCACTTCGAGGAATGAGCAGTTTATTATTGGCCAGTTTGATAGGATTTAATGTAACTAAAATAACACCGTAGGCTATCTATGATTTAAATGAAAAAAAAAATAAGGAAATGATTGGAAAGTAGATCTGCTTCTCTTCTGGCATCTGGTTTCGCAGTCATAATAAATGTGAAAAGTGCCAAAACACTAAGTAAGAAATTTTGGACGTTAATATCTTTGTGTCTAATCTTATGGTACTTAATTGGTGAAGCCTTCGGGAAGCTACAGTAAAAAAAATCACTGCAAATGTCTAAAGCTCATCGTTGTAGCCAAAATTATAATGCACATTAACATGTTCTTGATTTGTCGATGACCCCATGATTTCGGGTAGGTATCCATTAGAAACAGGGTATTATATGCACCTTGAGTTGAAGGATATTTGTTTCCACGAATTTTTTTTTTGCTTTCGTCCCCTTTGTCTATGAATTAGATGACATGACAAGCTGTCCTGTAGTGCTAAGTATACGAGACTTATAAGCCTTGGAGTGCTTTATCGCGTGCGCTTTTGTGCACTGTGCTTTGGGCTGTACTGAATATGCAAATCTTTGTATTTATCTGCAGGACATGCTGGCTCTGCTGAGATCCATGTATGCCTTGACCTGCATGGAAGAGGATGCTTCATTCTTGCGGTATGGCTACTGATGGATTTTTTCTTTATTGATGGACCTGAGTTGGCCCATCCGCCCAAGTTGGGCCCAAAAAGCCCGGCCCACGGGAATAGGGCCCGTGGATGGGGGAAGGTATAAAAGGGAGGAGAGATAGAGAGAAGACACCTTTTGGCCATTCTAACGTACGCGTCTCACTCTCTCTTTCCCTCCAAACGCTTAAGGCACGTTGTTTCCCTTTTCAAGGCAAATTGACATCATCGAATCAGAATTTCTTCCTCGGTCTTCAGCATCGGTGTCTAATTTGTGGCTAACAAAGTACGCTCAAATCCGTGGTGTGCTTTACGATCGGTAATACGTGTTATTCCCGGGCTTCGTCTTCCGCATTGATTTAGGGGTTCGATTTAGTGTCGAATCCGGTTTTCGGGGATCCGCTATTCCCAACAGCTACTTATCCACCGAGAATGCCGCTGCTGTACGGAAGGAAGTGGCTAAACTCTGCAGCGAGTTGAGACCGCACGCACTCACTTTGGTCAATTCCTTCGGCATTCCTGATGCTTTTCTGAGCCCTATAGCTTTTAATTGGGTTGAAGCAAATTCGTGGTCTTCAGTTCAACACTAGAGCTTGCTGGACACCGCCGATACCTAGTTGGCCAGAAAAAATTCGATGCATTGGTTGCTATACATTTTGTATCCAATAAATTCTCGGAAGAAAATGTAGATTGTGTTGCTGAGGTTTCTGCTGTCTTTCCTGCCACACACATCATGTAGTTTGCATCCTGATTATTTCTCTGGTTTCTTGCACTTGGGTCAACGACCCTCCTCATGGGAAAGTATACACTTGGTCATGGAATTTGTTTCCTACGTCGGTATGGATTTGATATCGCCAAGAAATTATCAATAATGGAAGAAAGTGGCTTTGTAATATTGGGGGATAAATATATTCTGCTGAGCTTTGAAAGCTTTCATTTGACATATTTTCAGCCGGTTGATAGTCGGTTCCTTCATTCTGGCTTTGCTCCCACGAAGCTTTTCCAAAAACAGTACTTGTCTTTTATGCTGACAGAGTGCCAGAAAATTGACCAGAGTGCATGAAAATGCTTTAGCGTGTGAATTTGAAGCCAGCCATGAGAATTTCTTTATTGGCTTCTTCCCAACCGGGCTAAACATAGACCCGCTGTGATAGAGGTCAAAACGTGACAGGAGCTTCAAATTAGAATCAAATGATGACTACGAAAAATGGCTACATGAAGAGGAGATTGATTCCAGAAAACCCGCGGGGGTCGGGTGGAAGAGGCCGAAGCCTTCGAGTGTTCATTCACGGACCGTGGTCAGTTAACTCGCCTCAAAATGCGCACAGTTCACGAGCTTTAAGTGACATATCGGTTGATATAACGACTGACTACATGAATGTACCGAAAGCACTTATGTAGGGATTGGAGCAACTGCCAAAAACAGATGACAGACTGCACCGTGCTGCTTCCACGAATTTTGGAGAAAATATAGCCAGCATAACAGATTCAGTTCTTTCTCTCCCTCCTCCTCCCTTTAATAGTCTCTTGATCTTCCTCTCTTGTCCTACAGAATCACCGTGCATTTTGACATTTCTGTCCAACGGGTATTCTTCTTGCTTTTCCTTCTTCTTTCCTGGATAGTTTCCTGCAATTTCATGTCGCACTGCGATGTGATAATCTTACAATGTCATCTTGTTCCTGTTCTATTACGTTTCTCTTCTCTCTTACGTTTAATTCCTTGCCACAGTTTCCATAATTGATTAGCAAAACATCTCACCCTACATACGCTTTTAGATAAGGTTATAAAAATGCCAAATCTTGAAATATCAAACGTCAAATATTTACGATTTGCATGTTCAAGCTAAGTTCTCTGTTTCCAAGTTTTATAGAAAACTCCCCAGAAATAGAAAACGTCATTTTAGAATAAACAACTTAATGTTTCGAATATTTTCGTAGTGTTCTTTTTTTAATTTTAATCTTAATATGGAATGTCAATTCAAAATCAGAAATCGTTAGAAGAGATTAGTCCTTACCATCTTTCTATATATAGTTGTCTTTAAAAGGTAAAATGACATCATGTGATCAGTTGAGGCTTCAAGTTGCATGATCCTACGGATAGCTCGTGATCTGATGTTTCTTTCTCGGATCAAAGAGGTCACGACCGTGTCACGGGAGAGCTTTATGATAAAGTCATCTGCCACCGTCGTAATTCATGTTTGCTTTTCTTTTCCAAGCAAATCCTCAAATGCAACATCCTTGCAAAGTTTTGCTTGAGACGTGCCGTGGCAATACCTGAAGGTCATGCATGATTACGAGGTCTTTTAATTCTCTATTGGATTGGCCAGGATCATCATGGGTGAATCAAGACTGCACATTGCAATGTACCCCTGGTTGGCAATGGGCCACCTGACTCCATTCCTTCACCTTGCCAACAAGCTAGCCAAGAAAGGCCACAAGATCTCCTTCCTCGTCCCTCCCAGGACCCGAGCCAAGCTGGAGCACTTCAACCGCCATCCCGACCTCATCACATTCGTTCCGATCGCCATCCCTCACGTGGAGGGACTCCCTCCTGATGCAGAGACCACCTCCAACGTGCCTTACCCGCTCCACCCGCTCATCATGACCGCCATGGACCACACCGAGCCCACGGTTCGCCAACTCCTTCAGACCCTGAAGCCTCATTGTGTCTTCCATGACTTCACTCACTGGCTGCCCGCCATCACACGTGACCTGGGGATCAAGTCGGTCCATTATTGCATCATCAGCCCCGTAACTGTCAGCTACACCCTATCTCCGGCGAGGCACCTCAGTGCGCACAAGTTAACGGAGGCCGACTACATGGTCCCCCCAGCTGGCTACCCAAATTCATTAATCAAGCTCCACCTCCACGAGGCGAAAGCCCTGATCGCAATAAGGTACAAGACTTACGGCAGCAATATCGGGTTCTCAGATCGTATGTTCGCTGGATATGTTGAGTCCGACATACTGAGCTTTAGATCGTGCCGAGAAATTGAGCAGCCCTTCATTGAGTACCTGAAAAGCCAGTTTGGGAAGCCTGTTTTGCTTTCTGGACCAGTCATACCCGAGCCACCGACATCTGCTTTAGATGAGAAATGGGTTGAGTGGCTAGGAGATTTCAAGGATGGCTCGGTGATTTACTGTGCATTCGGAAGTGATTGCACAATGCAGAAGGATCAATTCCAAGAACTACTGCTGGGTTTAGAACTTACGGGATTGCCTTTCCTAGCAGCACTCAAGCCACCTTTCGGAACATCATCAATTGAGGAAGCCTTGCCTGAGGGATTCGAAGAAAGGGTTCAAGGACGGGGTATAGTCCACAGCGGTTGGGTCCAACAACAGTTGATACTTCAGCACCCAGCCATCGGTTGCTTCATTACGCATTGCGGAACCAGCTCGACCATTGAAGCACTTGTCAACAAGTGTCAGCTAGTGCTATTGCCGCAGGTGGGCAATCAGATATTCAATGCGAGGATGATGGGCAACAACTTGAAGGTTGGAGTCGAAGTAGAGAAAGGTGAAGAAGATGGGCGCCTGACTAAGGAATCTGTGTGTAAGGCTGTGAATACAGTGATGGATGAAGGAGATGCATACGGAAACGAAGTGAGAGAGAACCATGCTAAGATTAGAGAAATTTTACTGGAAAAGAAGCTTGAGTCCACTTATATAGATTGTTTTGATCAAGAGCTCCAAAATCTGCTCCGTTGATGCTTCCAATTTCGGCTGTCAAGGTTAGATGACCATTATTGCTGAACAGAAGAAGATAATGAGGAACACCAACCATGGAATTCCGTACAACAAGAAGCCTTGTCCTATTTATACTGCTAAAGTTTTTTTCATGTTCATCACGAATATAGAATAAGAGAAATGTCGAAATTACAAGTTATCATCAATAAAAGTGTTCATCTTTACATGTCAAAACACTTCCCATCTAGCAATCCAAACAACTTACAATAACTGACCTTAAGATTTCCGTTGTCCATACACACAAAGGCAAGCACATGCGCACATATACAATCAACATGAATTTAACACGATTTAGTGACGACTAACCAACCCTTTTCAGGAATCCCCACGGAAGCCTTCTGAAGAAAGAACACATGTAAAAAGAATGACATGCAATTCGTAATACGACATCGTTAATCATCAGAACGAACACCCAGGCAAACATCTAAAAGGTGTATGAACAGAAACAGACAGAAACATAAGGAAAAATATTAGCCAAAGGAAACGAGTAAATTATTCAAATCATGCTTCATAGATTCTGTATTTGGGTACAATGTAGTTTAATCTGCTTGACCCAATTAGTGAAAAAAAATCAAGGCTCCTGCCAACTGATAGCTGTTCTATATTTGAGTTCAGAAAATTGGTCAGTTATAGTGTGATCTATAAGTACAGAGATCAAGATGGTCCTGTACTCTCATTTTAAGGTTGTGCGTGTTTGTGTTATACCAGCAAGTCCACGTCCTTTGGCAAGTCGATCCAGTTCTTCAAATCTCTGTCTAAGTAGCTCAACTTCTCTAGCTAATTCTTCGTCTCTCCTTTTCATTGCCTACACCATGGTACACAACGGATTAATAAGGAGAAAGAGCACAGAGCTGTCTATATATATGATGTAGCAAGCAACTTTGTCAGACCAGAACAAACATTTCTGTCATTCCTCAAGAAATTTGCTTTCACCACTTCCATGTGAAAGTATTAGTGCCGCAAAGTTAAATATGGAAGAAAATTCGGCAGTTAATAGTAGTGACTCGGGACAATAACGGATCATAAGAAAGTTTCTGGCATTATATCCATGCATGCTCCTTCAGCTGCTCAATTGACACTAATATAAAACACCAAGTACCTTTATTTGATGAAAGGTAAATTGACGAATGTTGCAACATAGCCAATTAGCCAAATACAATGTAATTTCAATGCATATGAAGCTTAAAACAATTTGATAGGCAAGCCTCACAGAAACTTCTATGACAACCCAGAGAGAGAAAGGAAAATGGAAGCAAGCAGGAAAACTCATATTGCTGGATACCTCTAGTTCCTGTCTGCGCAACTCCTCTTTTCTTGCCTCTGATCTAGAACTTCTTTGGACTTCGAATATAAGAGCTGCTCCAGCCACCTGAGGAAGTGCAAGAATCATTTAAGAACACGAGAATGACCCAAAAAATGGGAGGTCATAACAGTGAGAAAATCAGTATCTTGAATATGCTTGCAGCTAGCACAGTCATCAATTTAGCATTTAACTGGATAGATATATCCCCAGTAGGAGCAACTTTCCAAAAGGAGGAAAACGAAGGTCCTCACTGAAAATTATGTAAAGCACACCCTGTATGACTGCAACCTTTCATTTTGACAAGCTATTGTGCAAAGGATGAACATTCAAGTAAATCACAGACAGAGCTCATAACAGCTACAAATAGTCATTGGACTTATCCAACAGGTAGAATAACCAGTTTAATGTGTCTCCGCCACATTTTCTTAACGTTGAAGAGGGACAAAAAAATACAGTTGACATGGTCAAACCTTTTTTCACAAGGTACTTCTGTTTTAAGGAAAACAAGCAGCACTATGGCGTAACCCAAATGAAGGGACGAAAATATTAACCGTGACAATCTCTCGAATGCCAAGAAAAGCATAAAAGACTAACCTGAACAACAATTTCCCTAAGTTATCCAATACACTCCTAATCAAATACATGTTCCATACCTTCTTGAGAACAAAAAGTAACCATATCATGTAATCTCAAATGATTTTGAGGCTGCAATATAACTAAACAGGCCACCACCCAAATATTCTTATTCATATCTCGGAGTCAAAAAAAGTTTCCTGATTTTGTTCCATTCATATCCTCTCGCAATAAGTTCACCCGCAAGCATCAATCACTGCAAAATTCAATTGCCAGCACATCCGGAGAAGGAATAGGAAATGGGAAAGTATTGGTACATACCGAGAACACAAACAGTTCACCAGCAAGATCAGCAGCAGCCTGGACAGCCTTCTCTTCATTCAAAGGTCGTATGGCAACATCGGTTGCGCGACCGTAAATGCGCCTTTGAATTTGCGTGGTGAACCTGTGATTTGCCTAATCGGAAACAACAGGGGTTTCCCAATCATCTACCGCTGGCAGTCCAACTTGCTCAAAAGTCACAAACAGAACACAGACAGGACCGAACGTCCAAAACCCAATATCACGCTCGCAGAAATTAATGATCAGAGACTAAGAACAACAAAAAATGATTCGACCCATGTGAGACGATTGCATAAAGAAGGCATCTTTAGCGACGAAAACGAGAGAGAGATCAAAAAGAAAACCTGGGCAAGATTCATGATGAACTGTCTGAACTTGGGGTGATGGGTGGCTTGTTTCTTGATCCGATTGGCGATAGGTTTGCTTAAGGTTTTCACGGCGAGGGTTCCTAACTTCACCACCGGCAATGCCATCTCTCTCCTCTCTCGGATTCAGCGACGGAGCAAGAAGACGATGACATCACCCATTACGCTCCGCCGTCGCTGCGGGGGATGCTCCGCCGAAGGAGGGAGGCTGCGGAAATGCTTGTGCGCTCTCGGAGTCCTCTTCACCTCCGTTCTTGATGATTCTTTGTGGAGTGGGTGAAAAAATATACGAAAGTGATGTAAAGTGAAACGAGGAGTAATGCTGTTAAAAATCCCAAATTGGTGTCATAATATATCTATTGCAAAATAATTTCACCTCCCAAAAAATCTTAAATTGATATAATATAACACATTTACTCCTATATTAATTTCAATGTTGAAGTTTCGAAATATGCATATGAATCAATATGGGAATAAGGACAATGGAATATCAAGAAAGATCAATTCTTTGGGATCCTTCCATTCTTCAAACGGAACGAATAAAGCTAGAATCAGACCGATTCTCTAAATGCCTTTCTGAAAAACTCTAATCAGATCTTCGTGTGAAAGCATAGATTGATACATTCTCACAAATATTCTCTCCATTAGTATTTTGGTCGATTTTCTTTACAATGTACTCATATCACCACACGTGGCAATTGACTATCTTGCACTTAATGAGTAACAAAACACCTACTTATGAGATTCCTCTTTATAAATAGGATTTTATTAATGGGTGCTCCAATGCTACTAGTTAATCTCATATGTACAATATATTTGTCATTTTTAAAGTATTGTGTTTTTCATGTTGTGTAGAATCAATATATTAAAATGAACTTTCACCCAAAATATATATATATATATATGTTAAAATGAAAATATTTCTTTATTAGTTATAAATAACAAATGGCCACACAACCTTCATGAATATTCAAGGTTAAAGCGAACATCAATGGAAATTCCAATTTAGATTCACTATTATTATAAAATGCTGCTAGAAAATAAGGGCAAAAGAACCGCCCAAGTGCCATAACTTGGCACGGGAGGACACTTAAGTGTCATAACTTCAAAATGGTACTCTTGTGCCAGTTTCGAAGTTAAATGGAACATTTAAGTGCCACTCCGGCGAAACTCCAATCAAATGGCTTACGTGGCAACTTTTCGGCGAATTTGGTCCAAAAACGGCGTCGTTTTACATGCTAACATGGCGGTCAAAATGCAAAAACGACGCCGTTTCATGTAAATAATAATATAAAAATTAATTAAATTAGATTTAAACTTAATTTTATTTAAAATATTCAAAAAATTAAGAAAAAATTAAGAAAAATTTTTTTAAAAAAAAAAAAAAAAAGGGGGTGAGGGGGAGGTTGAACGGGGCGGCTGAGGGCCGAGCCCTCATCGCCACCGCCTCCCCACCGTCGCCGGGAAGGGCTGGCGACGGAGGGGGGAGGGTCGGCCGAGGTCGCTGGCCCTCGGCCAACCAACGGTAAGGGCCGCGACCCTCACCCCAGATCTAGGCGAGGGCTCGTGCCGGTCGGCTGGCCTCGCCAGCCCCTGGCCAGGGCCCGGCGACCCTAACCAACCCTCCTCGCTCCATTGCCAGCCCTTCCTAGTGGTGGCAGGGAGGTGGCGAGGGCCCACGAGCCCTCGTCGAATCTGGGCGATGGCCGCGACCCTCACCCCAGATCTGGGGGAGGGCTCGCATGAGGCAAGGGTCGCAGGCCCTCGCTGCCTCCTTGCCGCCATCGGGAAGGGCTGGCGACGGAGTGGAGAGAGTCGGCCAAGGTCGCCGGGCCTTGGGGGAGAGCTCGCGTGGGGCAAGGGTCGCGGGCCCTCACCGCCTCCCTACCGCCATCGGGAAGGGCCGGTGATAGAGTGGAGAGGGTCAACCAAGGTTGCCGGGCCCTAGCCAAGGGCCGGCGACAAGGACCCGCAGGCCCTCGCCCAAATTTGGGGCGAGCATCGCGGCCCTCGCTGCAATCCGATGAGGGCTCGCAGCCCTCGCCGTTGGTCGGCCAAGGGTCGGCAACCTCGGCCGACCCTCTCCCCTCCGTCGCTGGCCCTTCCCAGCAATAGCAAGGAGGCGGCGGCGGCAAGGGCTCGGCCCTCGCCCACCCCGTTCGACCTCCCCCCCTTTTTTTCTTAATTTAAAAAAAAAATTAAGTTTTTAAATTTTTCTTAATTTTTTGAATATTTTAAATAAAATTATGTTTAAATTTAATTTAATTAATGTTTATATTATTATTTACACGTCGACATAAAACGGCATCGTTTTTGCATTTTCTCCACCACGTCAGTGTGCAAAACGACGCCATTTTGAACCAAACTCGCCGGAAAATTGCCACGTCAGCCATTTAGCCGGATTTTCGCCAAAATGGCACTTAAGTGTCCCTCCGTGCCAAGTTATAGCACTTCAGATGTCCCAACCTCGAAAATAGGTATCAAGTTCCTTATTCAATAGCATAAACTTGAAAGATAAGTCTGAGGCTAGGACCGATAGTTTATCCACTCTCGAACCACTCTCCCCTAGTCGCATCTCGTCTCCCATGGCGGTAACTCGACCAACTCCAATTTCAATACTAATCTCTCCACAATTCTATTGATTCGTTTCAGAATGGTTCCAATTAAGAATCCGTAGCACAAAAGTCTTCGTGAAGAGAGACAATGTTCAAGACTATTACAGCGGCCCAATCTGAAGAACATGAAGGAATGGAGGATCCTTGAAAAAGAGATCACTTCTCAGTACTCTAAGGTCAGTACTTTAAGGAGATCACTTCTCAGTACATTAAGAGTTGCTGCTATACTATGTACAGAAGGTACAGGATTCACATCCAACTTTGACGTCAGCGATCGAATCCAGTGAAACGATGAGAGAGGTCTCCTTCGGTTATCAGAGTACAATCTCCGGTCTGCTTTAAGCGTCCCGAGTCTTTCCAGCTGCTGGCAAAGGAGATCTCCCCATCGTAAACAACCCTCTTGCTTATGATCACTGGACTTTCTTCCTCGGTAATTTCATGTGTTGACGAGTTGAACATTGACGCACTAGAGATGCGATGATATTGCAGTGCGTCTTCAGTCACGTTGGCAGGGCCAGAAGGAGGGCCTGTGGTGGTTTCTGAGGTAAGTTCATCGGGCTGGTTTTGCGGGTACCTATCCGAAATTGAAGTGTTGGATGAAGATGGTCTCGAAGAGGTTATGGTTGAAATCGATCTGCTCTTTGAAAGCCTGTGTCTTGCATCCTCGTGCCATTTCCTGAGACCTTCCATTACGAGCTTCGAAAACACAGCCTTTGTCATCCCAGAGCCCATCTGCTTAGACACAACATCACAAACGATTATGCAAGCACCTTGCAGAGCCTAGCTGGATCCTAGAATGAACCATAAGTGACATGAATGAGACTCTAGGATTGGTGAAATTGTACCTGTGAGAGAAGCGCATAAAGGGGGATTGTCACATAACCACACAGGATCTGCACTGCCACACCAATAGAAATCCTTATGGCAATGTCTTGTGTTTCTTGGTTGAAGCAAGATGTAAGGCCAAACTCATACTGTTATTGCAAACAGGATCAGCTAACAATCGAAACAAACAAACGTTTCAATTGACCTCTCGAAGAGACTTACCCATGTCCATGCAAAGAACGCCAGCTGAAAGGAGTTCTGCAACCAAATCAAAGAAGAGAAAAAAATGTAAAGCATGAAGTTGTCTTATTTGTTTCTAGTTGTTGTCCATTGATGTCAGCAGCTAGACTCATGGAGGCACTCATTCTTTTAGCCCGTTATACTTTACATGGGAGTTAAATTGCTTGCTTTGTTCATCATATTTTTTCATTGAAGTGATGAGACAACAGCAATACAAACCTGGATCATGACGAACTGGACGAGATGGAGGAGCCATTTAGGTTGTCTGAACCAGAACAAGTCGTCATTGGGCTTCACAAGACAGGTCCCTCGAGTCACAGAATTTTCAGAGCAACTCTGCGCGCACATTTGTGTTATTATCACTTGGAGCTTTGTACCGACAGCTAGAACAATCTGCAAAAGATGAATGAGGTCTAAGCAACAGGAAAAGGGTTCTCTTGATCAGATCACCTCGTCACAGACAAAGCAACATGAGAAACCACAGGTCGTACCACGAGAGGGATGAAAGGAAGCCAGTAGTAGTTGTAGAATTCTGCACTCAAATCAGGTTGAAAGAGTCAAGCAAATGGATAGCTTTGCTTCTGGTTTAGAGTAGAGTTCTGTGAACTGAATACCATTTTACTTGTACATTTAAAGGGAGTTTTAGCATATTCATAAGCTTTGTGCACATTGCAAGGTATTGTCTTACCGTGCGCACTGAAAAATATGAAGAATATGGAGAAGATCCAAATCCAAAATCTGCAAGAATGGTCATTATTACTTCGCCGTTTCAGTGAAAGGATAAAAAATCTCGTTCATTTTTTCGGTCAAGATGCAGAATCTAGTCTGAAGCCGGACATATACTTAGGGGGGAATATTTCACCTGGTTTCAGCCACTTTCTTGAAATCATCATCAAAAGCTCTGTTAATGAGCCTCTGAAAGTTGAAATCGCTACCTCCAGAGATATTAGCCTAGGAGCAAGTAAAAACAAAGAATACAGTTAGTCATTGAATATGGAGGTGATGACTCACAACTACCTATTTCATTTTTTCATTATCTCTTGAACTATGAAGTAAAAGGACTTTTGTGCAGTAGTGCTTCATCGACAAACTCTTCAAGTCCAGAAATCATTGCTACGTCCATGAGTAGATCTCCAACCCAGAGTTGCCAATACAAGGTAGAAGAAGACATCCTCTTACCATGATGAATCCATGACGGAGAGTGAAGTAATCAGCTTTTGATATTGACCCTCTGAACTGTCGGATAAAACAGACCTTGAACAATGATAATAAAGAATAATTTCAGTCAGGAATCCGAAACCAAACTTGATGACGATACCATAAATCAATGGCCAGACTGAGTTTGGCTCTGTTGGGCAACATGATCATAATCTTTAATGTGCAATTCCTAGGTTATACATCGTTCTGTATGCCTGCTGTAACAAATAGTAAGAATGCAAGTTCAGTTCATGTATGTATGGGGCGATGGCAGCCTTTGCAACATGTTCTATAGAATAATCCATTCAACGGGAGTGATGGCTGTCTCTGCAACTTATATAGGTATCATGACGTGAATGAAATTGCTAATTTCAATTATTGATAGGTCTGAAGTGCATGCACAAGTTGTTAACGAGGTACTCAATTCTTAGCTCATGATTACGGCGAACTCACTGGCCAAAGTAAAAGAGAATGGCGACTCCAGAATTTCAGATGCCGCTGCCCAAATGACGTTTGATCCGTAAACTGAAATCTCCTTGGATCTGCAAGCAAATGTAGTAATGCCGAGAGTATATCAAAATCATTTATGGGAATCACTGCTTCCCAGCTCAGCTCCAGTTTCATTACTGTAAGAGCAACAAATTTCTCAAAATAATCACATTTGATCAGAACATGAATATCTGCATCTTAAAATTGCAACCCTATCTATGGGGTGAGATCAGGAGACAAGGACCAGTAGAGGAGGTTGAAGCTTACCGTGAACAATCTGATGCTCAAGGGTTCGAGTCTCTTCTTCCCACGCCTTCCATTTTGCCATCTGTTGACAAAACCAAACACATCGATCACTTCATCGAAACCGTTCGACTCTGTCGCTAGTAAATGATTGATCAAGATGGTGGCTAGTTCGGATCGTGCTTGAGCTCCACATTATTGGAGTCCATGAATGTGAGGACACAAGTTCATAATTTAATATGCACTGCAATGATCTTCTAATCATTTGCCAGGACGTTTATTACCTTGGCAATTCCCAGGTACATGGTAACGAGGCAGTAAGAAACATGAAAAACGGCCAACACCGAGATGAAGATGTTGAGCTGCATCGCCCCATCCCTCGAAATTAAGGGAACCAAACCCTGAAAATTTGTCAACCCAAAGGAAGAGCATGCAATCAGTACAAAAAGAAAAAGAGGGTTTATCTCCAACGAAATCTAGGGCTGGCAATGCTTCTGAGCATCAGTATTCAGGTTGCTCATGCATTAAAGTATATGTTATATGAAGTTCACAAATTATTCAGCCAAAAATTACTGGCATTAGAAGGTGCTTGAATCTTGTAAGATGAAAAACGTTAAATTATTCATGAGAGACTAGATGAGGTCTTTTTAACATGACTACATGAGTCCCAAGAAACTGCAGTAAGGCTTATAGACAATTCTCAATAAACTATGCGCGGTATTCTCCAAGGATGATGACAACCCAAATGGATGACTAGTTTCTAGAGATTTATCCTATTTTCTCCACCTTTGCCGTGCAAAACGATCCGTCATCTGCAGTTTCAAGTGAGGTGTTGAAGTCTGGCTTCAAGCCTGATGCTGCTGACAATTGAGTTGCAGAAGAAACAGCTGGTTCTGCAAACTCCACTGCATCCTTGCATGGAAGAAACGAGCTTGCCATGGCCTCCGTCACGCATATTTGCGAGATAGGTATCTCTGAAATTGTCAGAAGCAGCGATATGAACCCCATTTTCATCATTTCTGCACATCCACATCGAACGTTATAATAAGTTGTTCGCCCTATAAATTACGCATGGATGCTAACAAATTTGTAAGAATTGGTGCTTTGAGATGAACTACTGAATGTACACGGTGAACAAATGCAAACCATCTCTTTTAAATGTCATAAAAACCAAAGTACATAGTCCTACAACAACGTTGTTGCATGTACAACTCTGTATTGTGGAAAAAGGCTACTGTTACTGTTAGATTCATTTTCGACTGACCTGTTTTAATTTTTGCCAGAGCTTTATTGAGAGACTTTCTCCTCCTCTTCTTGAGAAACTAAGACAATCGGCAGAACCACCGATTCAATAACATCAGAACATGAAGTTATCAACAAAGGAGGGACAGTACACAATATGTAAACTTAGATATGCTGTAAATTAGCGCAGAAAACAATCTGTAAGTTTACTGATCTCCTACAGCAGTTGAACAAAGTACCTCAGCTAAGTGGTGAAGACCAGAATCGATAACTAAGGAGACGACGAAGAAGAAGAGGCAAAAGATGGAGACTGCCCATGTTGGCGTCTCTTCAAGCCCACTGTTCCCTCCCTCCATCCTCTCTCTCTCTCTCTCTCTCTCTCTGGAGTTGATTCTGCTGGGATCCTGCTTTAACTTGGTTGAGAATGGAAGCCAGAAAGCCCAATATATATATGCTCGTACGAACATAAAATATGCATGGGTAAAGGTTATTGGCAAGTCACTTTATTTTTCAGACATGACTAGTCAGATCAGACCACCATCACCATGTTTTTCTTCGCCGTATGCACCGTTGGACATTGAATCAGAGGACGGATCAAACGTTCAAATCCTGACATTACGTGCCAAACGTTGTATTTACAACATACTTCTTAACGTTTTCTCTCGCGTGTAAGTTGAATCTGCACTCTTTGATCCGTGGTCTAGTACCATATGGGACAGATCGTTTTCTAAAAAATTTAAGCTATTGGAAAGAAAGGCAAGAATGCTTACGATTGTTGAACCAAGCATCAATTAGTATCACTTGATCAAGGGTGCGATGTCACGCGAGTTATTACATAATACAAACATTGCATGAAAGACTTAAGACTCAATTTGCTTCCTAGAAAACAACATCTCGATACAGCAACATAGATCGCTCATTCATGTTTTCCTATGATTCACGAACATAACTCGAAAACAAACATTGTTTGATTAGGCTCATGACGACTTGCGTTAGAGGTCACACGGCACAACCATCACTCAAAAGAGTTAACCTCCATTCTACGTGCGGAATTCTCCTTTAAAACAAGCTAATCACCTCCCTAATCACCAGGATGTCTTGGACGATACATAATCATCGTACAATTCTTATGCACACATAATATAGTAAAAGGGGAGATTTGTTTTTATGTTAATCAACATTTTCTTTATGACATTTGGTATAAGAATTGCTTGAATGACATATAGATATACTTCGCAGTCCTGTTATAAATTTCGATAACGCAACCAACATAAATCTTCACCTATTACCAAATTTAATATTATCTACATTTTCATCGCGTTCACCAACTTAAATTATTTTCGCAAAATATATAATTCTATATTTGGGCGGAACATGCAAAATAAAACTCGAAAATGACTTGACAAAAAGAAATAAAGATGACACGTCAGCCCATGTGCTTGGATTCTATATAGGAAAGAAGTATCGTTTTTATTTTAATTATTCCCTCTAATAATAATAAAAATTGGAAAATATAGACATAGCTACATACATCCAATCTGGACCACTACCGGTGATTAAATCTTGACAAATTAATTTGCTTCAATAAATCTATTATCCCAACTCGTTCGCAACGATCAAAAAGCATCTACAATCTCTAAACTTTATGATTCAATTACTTTTCATCCTTAAACTTTAATTTTTCAATTATACAAATTTTTCTATAGATGTGGGGAAGAAAACGATTGGAGCACTAAAAGTGAACGTTCAAAAATGTTAGAAACCACGGAACCCCGTACAGGGTTTTTTTTAACCCCAAATTCCCTGAAGAACCACATTTAGGGTTTTTTTTTTTTTTTATACCTGGGGAATCATCGCATGACATTACGGTTAAAAATGGGTAAACCCTAGAGTGATCTTGAAGAAAAAACCCACTACCCCGACGTCGCGTTAAGATCCTATGTGATCCACAGCATTTGAATTTCTTCGTCTTAGTAAATATCATGGGAGCACTTATTCAACTGAGCTAGACATCATGGAAGCGTTTTGTTTATTCTGCGCAAGACAATTTGATTCGGAAAATGTTTTTTTAATGAAATATTCATTTGACCAAAGGGATTTTTAAAAAAACCCAAAAAAAGTCAACGAGCTTATCACATAGCTTATCATCGTCTGTTTGATTGCGGTACTTGTCTGCATTTGCGTACGGTCGCGCTCCATGAAAGGTGAGGTGCGGCTGCCGTACGGAAAAGTTTGAAAATTGCCAGGAATTTCGTCACGATTCCACGTCGAAGTCCCGATCACACGTTCGTTACCAAATCCTCGCGGTGTCGTGAGAAAAATGGCCGTCGAAGCATCACGAAGTCAAAAAGTCCTGCGGAGGTGAGGTCGGCTTTGGGGATTTGGTACTGAGAAATGATTAGGATATTGTCGTAGTAGGTGGTTCGTCTCTGTCTTCCATATGAGAATACACATGCGTTAATCGAAAAAAAAAAAAAATTTGATCAATACAAGGTCAATGGCGTACACCTCCAATTAAATTCCGTACCGAGCTCCTGTTCCTTCTTTAAATCGACTTTGTCGTGGCACGACGAGGAGGTGACCAAATCTGCTTGAGCCACATCGCTTGAAGACCTGTCTGTGTGAGCTTGGATAAGACATTGTAGTTAAAAAGCCCAATTTGATTCGATTCGGCGAAGTTCAACATGATTTTCTCTTTTTGAGTTATGGATAGACTTGAGCAACAAATGGGACATAATCTAAGGGTTAGACATTATTCGAACTCATCAATTGATTGCCTCTAGTCTCGAGTAATACCTAAGACTTGCTTTGAGTGAAGGAGGGGAGGGGGAGCAAAACGAATTGAATCTTGAAATAACATCTGGGGATTAAATTTTGAATTTCTATGAAGTTTCAAATTTGGCTTTATATTTTGTTGACTCATGTCCCCTAATTAGAAGTCCAATGACAAAATTACATATTATTTCAAAGTTCAAGAATCATTCATGTTATTTTTCCTCTCAAGTTCATCAATTAGGGTGAAAAATACTAAAAAGAGACAAAACCTCAAACTCTATATATGCAATTGACTATTCAGTAACCACCTATCGACAATGTTCCATCTTTTGCAATTTCATCGGCCTGAATCTAGAGGTTGAAATCGGCATGGTCCTACCTTGATTCAACCAATTCACGCCGAACGAACGATTGTACTTAAACGGTAAATTTACCCAAAAATAAGAACAAAGCTGTGTAGTATCACGTTGGATCATGGTAAATAGTTAGCTTAGCAGCTTATTTCATGGGCATTTTTTTTTTTTGTGGGTCGGATTTCATGGGCTTAAACATCTTCAAAATTCGATCGAAATGAAGGGTGGAAAAGAACCAAACTTGGCCCATTTTCCATATGAATCCAGGCCCACAAGCCCATCTCTCATCTCTAATCCGCAGAAGCCCTAAAACCCTCCCTTCCTCCATTGCCTAGCTTACGATCACAGCCATAAACCCTACAGAGCTCTTGCTTTTCTCACCACCAAGCCGAAGGTACAAAAAAGTTCGTGCGTTGCGTCTCGTTTTTCTGCTCAATTTGTTAATTCCCGTCGTCGTGGTCGTCGTTGAAATTTGCTGAAAGTGAGTTCGGTTGTGTTTATTTAGACCCACGTAGCAAATTTGAGGGTCGTGCGATTTTGGGGTCTCCGGAATTGAGTTGCAAGTTGGTTATTTTCTAGTGGAATCTTTTTTTCAAGGCGTTGTTTCAATTTGGTCTTTCGGTTACTCGGTGGACACGGTAATAGCATGTGCTGTTGGTGGCATTTCTTTGCTGACCGTTCCCTTTTTTTTTCGCCGGGTTGATCAATGTGCGTTGGAATTTCTCTCTATATTGTATGATGGATGTGGGCAAGATAAGTCATGTCATGTTATGTTATGTTCTGTGTTATGTCATGGTTGTCGATTCGGCGAGTTCGTACATCTTAGGCTCATGATGCTGATGGCCGAATCGGTTGAAAGGGGGTGCTGGCAATATGCCATTTACGGTTGTTGGTGCGTGGAACGTTGGGCATTTGAGAATGTAGTCAAATAGGATACTTTTAGGAAGTGGTCTTGGTACTCTGGATTAGCTTAGGGTCAGAATTTTGACCTGTTGCCCGGAAAGATCTTTGGCTTCACTATATTAGAGTGCATTGGGGTGTGGTCATTTAGTTTCCTTTCGTGCTGGGATTTATGATTGAAAGACATTGTGTAATCATCGCGTCTACTACTGATTACAAATGGGATTTATTTTGGCCCTAAGTGGACTTTTCTTTTAATTGCACCGTCTAATCTATTTGTTCCTTATATGAGAAAAGTAAGTGGATATGAGTTTTGTCATCTTTGCAGGAATTTATGGTTGACTTTTTCGTGCTTATAGGAAGATGAATTTCAATAACATGAAAGTGCCAAAAGTGCCAGGAGGTGGAGCAGCATCTGCATTGCTCAAGCTGGGAGTGATTGGTGGTCTTGGCTTGTATGGAGCCACTAACAGTCTTTACAATGTCGAGGGAGGGCATAGAGCCATTATGTTCAACCGCCTAAGTGGTGTTAAAGACCAGGTTACTTATTTACCTCTACTACAGCTTATAATTCTCTTTAATCTCACAGGATTCATGTTAGAGTATCATGAGAGTAGTTTTGTGCTAAACTCTCTCTCTCTCTCTCTCTCTCTCTCTCTCTCTCTCTCTCTCTACATAAATATGTATATCAATGGGAACTTGTAGATAGAAAACTGGTCATGCCTTTAGCATATGCTAATGTGCTTACTCTCTTTCCCTACCTTCAACTTGCATTGAAAAATGTTTCTTCATATAGTTTGTTTTCTCAACATTTTTTTTCTACTGCATTAAGGATGCTTGTTGTATTTTGTTGCGCATGCACGTGGTTCTTACTAGGAAGGTGTTCTGGTCATTCTCAGGAATTCTTGGTACTCATTTGATGAAATGTGATACCTTACTGCTTGATCATGAAATGGATGATGGATTATATAGTCTTCAAAGATGGAGTTATATGTTTCAAAATTGACTCTTTTTTTTTCTAGTGCTTCTACTGCTGTTCTCGATAAAAAAAATTGTTCCAGGAAGGTAACATGCATGGGATCAGGAGATGGTGCTAAAACTAGTGAATTACAAATTTTTGACTAATTTAGAGGAGAGGAGTATAAATGATAGACCTATGGTTTTCTAAATGGAGGTTTGTTTGGATAATTCATCATGCTGAACTCACTGGTCATTTTACAGGTTTATCCTGAAGGGACGCATCTAATGATACCATGGTTCGAGAGACCAATTATCTACGATGTACGAGCACGACCTCATTTGATCGAGAGTACTTCGGGAAGTCGGGACCTTCAGATGGTAATTGTTGTTGCTTTATAATTGGTAATACACTGTCACTATTGGGCAGAGTAGGTATTTACGTAATTTTTTCCTTTCAACTTATTTATATAAGGCCACCTTGTGATCTGAGAAAAGACAACCTGTCTGACTATGAGGATATTAGATCTTAATGAAAAGCCTGGCAGGCCTTTCCTAATCATTATGTGTGCATCAGGGACTGTCGGAATCTTCTCCATGGGCATCTTTTTGTTAGTGATAGCAGTAGAAGTATTAACTTCTATTGCATTATAGATATGAACTGATTAACTACCGGCCACAATTATCAATGCATATGTTGTGATTGCGGAGATACATTGGTTTTCATGTGACGTTCACCTCATTTGACCATATTCTTCTTTTTCGTGTCGTTGACAATAGTAGATGGTCGAATCTGGTCTGTCACTCTACCATCTTATGCATCATTGTTCTTCTGGGAGATAACTCTCATCTTCCCCAATCAAATAAGGAAAGGCAACCAATTGTTGTCCTGAGGGCATGTAGAACCTTTTCTCACTCATTGTAGCTGAGGTAGAAAATTAGTCGTGATTAATGCCAGAAATGAATATCACTGATCATTTTTGCTTGACTTGTGCTGATTAAGTCCACAGAAGATTGCTGACGCACACAATCGTGGGAGCTTCTGCAGCAATGTTCAATTGCATGTGACTGTCAGATTTATTATATTGTTCCTTGTTTGTTTGGTAACCAGTGGCTGTTGTTGCATCAGATTGGTTGTTCGCCCAAATCATTACCCTTTGTTAGAATCATTTTGAATGTTAAAGCTTATGCCCATTGAAATTGAGCATCTCTTTTCATGTAGGTCAAAATTGGACTTCGAGTCCTAACTCGTCCTGTACCCGACCAATTGCCTACAATTTATCGTACGCTGGGAGAAAACTATAATGAGAGGGTTTTGCCATCAATAATTCATGAAACTTTGAAAGCGGTGGTTGCGCAGTACAATGCAAGCCAACTTATTACCCAAAGAGAGGTAACAAGCTGTTTTGGTTCTCTTCGGTTCAGCATGTCGATTTTCAATGTGGCATTTACGTGCCAGAAAAAGTGAGAAATTGATGGTGATTTGAATCATCAGCTGCTGCTGCTTTTCTTACTGAAAGTGTGATGTATGCCCCTTTTCTACTTTCTATCCTCTTCACCCTTTTTTCGGTGATCCTGGATTTGGTATGTACCTCAGATAGTAGCAGTGCCTGGTGTTTAAAATCAAGTTCTGGATTTCAGAATCTTAGGTCATAAGATCTCATACCTTGGAGCAGATTCTATTTCCTTATGAAACTAATTATTTAAGTTTAGAAATTTGTACATTTTGTGATCTTTTATTATCTACGTATAGACTTTATTTTGATTCTAGTGTTTGGGATGATATGGGCCTTTAAAGTAAGGCTTCTGTGGAGTTCCATTAACACAAAATCACTGTTTAATGTGTCCAGGATCTGTTATTTCTCCCTTTGTTAAGGCCCATTCTTATCAATATATTTCTGTAACATATTTGCTAAGAATTTGGTTATCCTGTCTCAGGCTGTCAGTAGGGAAATACGGAAGGTACTGACAGACAGAGCAGCTAATTTCAATATTGCGTTGGATGATGTGTCCATTACTACTCTAACTTTTGGAAGGGAGTTCACAGCTGCCATTGAGGCCAAACAAGTGGCTGCACAAGAAGCTGAAAGGGCTAAATTTGTTGTGGAGAAAGCTGAACAAGACAAGAAGAGTGCCATCATCAGAGCACAGGTATGAATCCAGATTCAGCTTGGACCATTTTGGCCTGCTGAAATAACCTAGGCGTGCAACTTCAGTTACCTCTATTCTCGGATGGTTCTTTAATTTCGGCCTTTGATTGATCTATTTCCTCTCTTGGTATGTCACAGGGTGAGGCCACAAGTGCTCAGTTGATAGGTCATGCTATAGCCAATAATCCTGCATTTATCACTCTGAGGAGGATCGAAGCTTCAAGAGAAATCGCCCATACAATTTCAAATTCGAACAATAAGGTTTTCCTGAATTCAGACGATCTGTTGCTTAATCTCCAGGCTATGGAATTAGCAAGCACAACCAGTAAGAAAAAATGAGGGGAAACGGCTAATTTTCAATATGGTTAGTTTTAATCCTCCATTCGTCCAATAACAAGAGTACTTCCAACTGTGCATGCCAAGTAGATTTTCCTGACCTTCTGAACTCTGGAAAAGCAATGCTCTCGGGAGGGATATATATTAACTGCTCAGACAAGATTCAAACGGGATACCTCTATCTCTTTATTTGTCCTTTTGTTTCCGTAATTTCATAAGGTAGGGAATTCCATGACCAACGAAGGTGGTGCTTGGTTTAATCTGGTTGTAATCATCGCTTTGACGAGGTGATTGTACATCGGCAAGTCATTTATTTAAGAGGTCGAAGAATTAACAAATCACTTGCTTTGTCATAGTGAGGCAACTGATTCGGCACATTGAGCGTTTCTCTCAATGATTGATTTTGGTTCAACTTGCATAAATTGAAACAGTAAGAGGCTCGCTTATGGAGCTGTAGATTGGCAAATGGAGTGACTTTGATCGTTGCTCTTTTGGGGAGCAAGTCAGCTGTGAAATATCCTGTGCTAGTTGGGCGCTGTATCCTGTGATGTCGGAGTGCCCGGCTTGTAATCCTGGTTTTCGATATGGTCAGGGATATTCGAGCAGCTGATTTCCCTATGAACAGGAGAGATCCATACTTGTATGCAGTAGAGACCCAGATCATCTTCGATGCAGACATCCTTCAATGTACGTTCACATTGTGCACCAGTCAGCTCAAACCAATTACAAAATGAAGTCAACATTGTTGAATAGTTACTTAGGATCAGCTTTCTTGTTCTAGATGCTAGTTTAGAGATTTGAGCGTCAATGCTGACGTTTCCACAATATATGTGGCTGTGAGGAGACAAGGTAGGTAAGGCTGTCTTGCCAATGTCTGACGGGGGAAAACTTTGTCCTAAATCGATGACTAGACGTAATCATAGAAAGCTGGCTATCGCGGGAATCATATAGGACCCACATGAGCACTGTAATATTCAGCGGTTGCGACTGTCCGGGGGGGGAATCATGCAGGGCCGGCACGAGAATCCCGCACGAGCTCTCGGATGTTCTCGCCAGTGGCGGTTGACTCGGTCTCCTGCCAAACAGGGGCCGAGGCCAGATTTCTCCGGGTTGGTTGGAAAGGTCGCCGACACGATGTCACGAGAAAGTTAAGGAAAGCATTCGATCCTAATTCGTGGCAGCAGGCTGAACCGTTTGATCGAAAGGGTAAAGAGGGAGTCGGGTAGAACAGGGCAGGGAGAGCGAGAGAGAGAGAGAGAGAGCTTTAGGAAATTTGTGGCATGCGTTGGGCCACAGAATGATATCCCAGCGCAATCATGGTCATGAGTAGTAGTCAGCAGTCGTAGGATGATCCTGCTTCCATTGCAGTCCACGCCCCAAATTTGGTCGGTTGCTAGCTGGTTCCCACCTTCCCCACGCTCGCCCGCCCGCCCGCTCGCGCACGCATTTTGCATCTGCTGCTTCTCTTGACATCATTCTGTCGCCCGCAATTCTCTCTTGGCTCTCCACTGCCTGCTCTGTGCATTGGTTGGTTCCTAGCTGCTGCGGCATGCCTGACGATATACCCGAGCGTCCAAATTCGTCACCTCGGACAACTTAAACTTCAACTTCACGGGTGTCGTGCATGAAAAACAAACCATCCGTTTTATGTCACCTTGGCTCTTGAATCCAATCTGAACAATATATGTACACATACGTATGTGCATATTTTTGCAAGTTGCACTTTGAAATTTCGTGTGGGGACGATAAATCCAATGGACGGTCTAATCCAAAAACTTAATCAAGAGACAAAGAGATAATGAGTTATGAGATGAATACATAATTTAATATTTAAATATTCTACAAAAGCCAACATAGTATCGAAGTATGAGGTCTTGAATTCAAATTTTTCTGGACTCTTTTCTACCTCCCCAATATAATATTTTCACGCTTAGTATTAGGTAAAAAAACCAAACTAAGCATGGAGGGAAGTTATAGAATATTTAAATATCAAGTCATTTCATTTAAAATCCCAAGCTTTTAAAAACATTGTTAGTGGTCTCACAAAAGATACCACATGCTTATAAAGAGCATATAAATACACATGGAATTCGACGAATGAGGAGGCTGCACATACAAAATCAACCAGGGCAAAACCCACGTCAATTAAAATGTTTGGTAGATGAAAAGATGTCACAGATATATAAAGAGCATATGAATCACACGTTAAGCAAGCGAGATGCTCTAACAAGATAAAAATCCCCGCAACATTCATGGGTTCTTCGAACCGGGACAAGAAATGGGTGCGGAATCACCATAAAAAAAATAGCGGAAAGAAAAGTGAAAGGTAGGTGAAAGCAAAAAGAGTATATTCCCCAATGATGATCATCCAATCGGATGGGCACCATACGTACGTCAAAAGAGGTGCGGAAAAATACCGGTGGCTCTTAGTCCACCGATTTCCATTCCATGACAAAATAAAGTGGGGGGGTTCAGTGCGGTGCACGAGTCGGTCCAAGTGAAGTCGTCTTTCCACGGCTGAGCAGGAATTGGAGGACGACGCCCCTCCCCCCCTTCTTTTCTTCCACGGCAAACGCAATTTGTCAAGCATCGGTATGCGTTGGATTCGTTGTCCGCCTCTCGTTTCGATTGGAAATGTCATCGGGCATTGCTTTTCTTTATGCAAAGGACACCAAAAGCAAGGTAGGAGATGACCATATGTATCTTCTCGACATTCAATAGTGATGCACTATACAAATATTGCAGCAGTCTAGTCCTCACCAGCCGTCCCACGTGACATTTTGTCACACCGACGATTTCAAGCAAAGATTGGTTAAAATGACTAAAATGAAATTTCACATCAAGATTCATAATCAAATTGGTAGAAATGAAAGGTTTAGAATTGAACTAGATCCGGACAATAAGATTAAGAATGATTGGACAATGTCTCTTAGAATTATTGTACACAATGTACACTGTATAAATTAGGACTTTCGCGCTCTAGCCTTTTCCTTGAGATGAAAATAAAGCATGCAGAATCATTTATTTACTCTTTTTTATTATTTTATTTTATTTAGTTTTGGTAAAGCCTTCTGAATTATTAGTGGGACCACGCCATAAAGAAGGTGCGACCTTTCTGATTAGACCAGCAAAGGAAAAAAAAGAAGAAGTAGTTTTATTTTGGGGCCCAAGAAAGAGACGAGACATGTTCATCATTTAGGGATGTGGCGGAGCTACGTCATTATGTTGTCAGCACGCGGACGGTCAAAAGTAGGATTCTATCATCTAATATTGATGTGACTGCATCTGGAAAAATAATTAGTCAAAAATATCGGAAAGTTGTGGGTCGGCATCCGTATTAAAAGCCAATCGACCGACGTGAATTTCCAGACATTTTTTGAATTGTTATTATATAATTACGTCCGATAATTTTCCCATATAATGCCGTCAAGGAGAAATACCAAAAGCATACCTCATTTTAACTTCAATGACTACTTATGTACGCCTACTTTTGCAAAATATCATTGGCTCACATCTAAGCAAAATCCCATTTTTACAGAGACCGAATTACCTTTCTTTGCTCACCTTAGAGTTTTAGTGATTCGATTTTTAGTTGATTCTTTAGTGTTTATATTGGTGTGAATTTAAGGATTGGCATTTCTCAAAAGAAAATAGCTTTTTTTTTTTAAATACATGGACCGGATGATAGTAAATGTGAATGTGCGAATTGGTCTTCAAAGATTAATCTGGTGCATGTAATCATTACTTTTAAAAGTAGGAATATATCAGCGATCGCTTGTTGACAAGCAAGGTATGTTTTCGATAATTTTTCCTATATAAATTCATGTGGTTTAGGTGAAACACAACCATAATTTCCTAACCAAGTATCCAACATCTCTTAAAATCAATAAGTCCATAAATATAAACACATAAAATCATATGTTAAATTTCTTGATTTTCTAAAGCATGAAAAATCGAAATTTTTTTACTATCTTTCAATTTTTTTATAACAAAAATAAGATCATGATGGAGATTGCATTACACATGGAATGGATTTTACATCTATTAAAAACCCATAACTTTTTGGACTTTATTACTCAAATCTATATCGACCATTTAGCAAAGTCAAGCTAATCCATGCACAATCCAACTCATTATATGTAGGTTAACAAATGAGTCTTCAATCAATTTTGACACACTTAGTGTATGTTTGGTAACCAGCTAAATAGTAATTATTTATGTTAATTTGTTATTTATAATAAAAAAAGAAATCCGTTAAATAAAATTTTTGTTCATAGAAACAAATTAGTTTCTAGGAATAGATTTTGAAGAGAATCAAGAAGTAAAAAAAAAAAAAACAAGCCTAGACCATTTTATGTTTTTCTCTTTTCTTTTCTTCTTTTCTTTTTCTCTTCCTCTTCTTCTTCCGCCTTGGTCGATGACCAGCTAGACAAGGTCCAACAGCCTGATCATGGTTGGGTGAGGTTCGGCCTTTCTAGCCATTGGGTAAGGTAAGGCCGACCTCACCTACGAGTCAAGCCTTGCGCAAAAAGAAGAAAAGAAAAAAAGAAGAAGAGAAGAATGTAATAAAATTACTAAAAAAATTAAAGAGAAATTTCACATCACAAAAATTTTTTACATGATTACCAAACGCATTCAACTACTCATAAATTTGTTTAAGAATAAAAAATTTATTTATGAGTAAAAATTATTTTCAAAAAATATAATGGTTACTAAAACTCAAATTAAGTAATCAATTTCAATATATATGTATATGTATATGAAACGGAGGGAGAAGGTAAAAAGCAAAGTGACATCAGGCACGCTACCCAGGATGGCGTGGGAACAGGTGGCGTTGTAGCCAATGATCAAGTCACGACAATCTTGCAGTCGGGAGAAACAGAATTCCCCGCGGCGCACGTGGCGGACAAGGAGAGGCCCCGCCGCTGTCCCGTTGGCGGTGGTGCGGTGCGGTACGAGATTGCGTAATATCCGCGCCACGTCAGATTTGACCCATCCCTCCTCCGCGGCTGGCTGTCGAAAGGGCCGCTTCTGCTGGCGCTCTCGCTGACGTCACGCCCTCCTGTTCCCCGGTCAAAAGCTGAGAGCCAGCTTGGCAAAATTTCGCGCCAACCCTCTTCATGAGGACCCTGCGCTCCCCCAAAGTCAAATCTCTTTCCAATGAGTAAACCCTGGTTCGAAAATCGTCAAATCAAATAAAATTTTTCTCATATATCTATCTTTTCATATGAAAATGATCTCAATCGGCTAAATGTGACCCACGTGCCGGTAGATTTTTTAGATTGTGGAAAAATGAGGAGTGTCAGCTTAACACGCGATTCTCGATTTGATTAATCTTAAGAAAGTTCAAAGGGTAAAATTTTGAATGTTGTCATGCGATATAAAAAAGCATATCCTTAAATTCGCTCATGAGATGCCGATTGGTCAAGTTTCGCTAATTCATCCTTAATATATCTCTCTATCCTCGTGTAAATGTGTGTTTTCTTATTTATGAAAATCCATTTAAATTGAGTGGGAGAGAAGTCTCCAATTTGATGCCATTGGTTGGAACATGGACAATTTCCAACATAACAACTGTAGATCATATGTTGAAATCGTACAAATTGCATTTAAGTTGGTATTGGTCAAAATCACTTGCATACTAAAGGTCTGAATTGAACCAGTTCATTCATTGGACTTGTATGGTGTTCCATACACCACACTCATGCCCCCTGGTTATTTAAAAAAAAGATTGAGTTAATGATTCATGTTAGTTTATGGAATCCATCACTAGGTACTAATTTGGCAACACATATTACCATATATAGTACAACACAATTCACATTTATAAGGTCAAGTTTTTAGATAAATTGATCACGATCCTATAAAATCTCACATCCTATTTGAATAAATAGAAGGCCCTATTCTTGAGTTTGAATCATGCTAAGTCCTTTTTTTGCATCCTTTATTATATATTCATAATCCTTAATCTTAAACCAAGCTTCAGTTTATAAGCAAAGAGAAGCGTTGTAATATTTAAATATTAAATCATGTATTCATCTATTGATTTAATATCTATAGGAAATTTTTTTGAAAATGTCCTAGACCTATTGCATTTGAGTTGATTTGGTTTTAAATCTCTTAATTTGGTTAATTTAGTTCTAAACATTTTGAATATTTGCCAATATAGTCCATTCGGCCAATTATGGCCGAAAATTGCTTACTACAATGAATATGGTTTGGGTGGGCAATTCCCACCTTGGGACCAGAGACCGCCCACTAGAGATTAGTTCCGAAAAATTTGAATCGAGATCCGTCCATTGGTTCGATGGATTCACCCGAGAATCGGATTGTTAGTCCGGTCCGTGAGAGGGTTCATGAAATCAATCCCCAATCCTTATAAAATTGCATTCAATATATAATTTTCACAATGAACCTAATTCTATTTAGAGCACCAAAGCTTGTTTGGCCTTATATTCGGGTTGAATTGCAAATTATTTATTTTGATTAAGGATTGAAAACTATAGGGCAGAATGAATAAAAAATACTCATTAGCTAAAAATTTAATTTCTTTGAAAATCATGGTACGATCCTCTTAAGGTTTCTTGACATCGGAAATATGTGGAGAATTAGATTCCATGTCAAAAGTCCTAACATGCACAAAAGTTAAAACATTAATCTTCAATTGGTTATCTCATTCCTCTATATTTGTTTAAGAAAGTAAGTAAATGGATTATTAGAATTTAAAAGAAAAAAGTAAAGGGTTAATCCTATTACGTCAGTAATGTCCAATATCTACAAATATGCACGCACGCACACACACACGCGCGCGTATACACACACACACACACACACACACACACACACACACACACACATATATATATTCAATTAAAAAACTATAAAATAATTAAGTAATTGAGATGAACTTTTATTTTAATATTCTCTTGGTGGGAGAGCAAGCGATTCTACACTTAAAATCAAGAATTAGACCCGTACTTACCGGTTCCACTAAATTGGAACCGAGAACCCAACAAGCTTTTCTAGTCCGGTCCGAGTGTTTCTCAATTCTTTTGCGTACCCTTATCGATATGTGAAAGTCAAGTGTTCTATGTGATATGAACGACGTTGACGTGAATAAATTATATTAATTTCTTTAATGCCTTTTCAATTTATTGTTACTTTTTACATTCTTATTTTTTTGATTTCTTTTTCTTCTTCTTCTTCTTCTTCCTCCGCCGACCTAGCCTTGGCGATCTACCAGTGAGGGGTGCCCTCATTGGCCTAAGATGTGTCATGATTAGCAAAGTTCAGGATTTTTCATGTCACAAAAAAAAGTTTTAGATAAATTTTTCACTTTAAGCAAAGTTTGGGGTTTTTGGTGGTTTTTCCCTTATTAAAATGAAAAAAAAAAAAAGTAGAGGGTTAATCCTATTACATTAGTAATGTTCAATATCTACAAATATACATATATTTACATATATATAGTTAAAAAAACTACAAAATAATTATGTAATTGAGATGAACTTTTTTTAAAATATATTCCTAGTGGGAGAGCAGGTGTTTCCACACTTAAAATCGAGAATCAGATTGGTACTTATTGGTTCCACTAAATCGGAACTGAAAACCCGATCGATTTTCAAATGAACCATCATTCTAGTTCAATTCTAACAATCCAAATAGTTCTCGATTCTTTTGCACACACCCTTATTGCTAACGTGAAAGTGAAGTGTCTTATGTGATATGAACGACATTGACGTGAACAAATTATATTAATGTCATACATGCATTTTCAATTTTTTTTTTTTTTTCTTCTTCTTCCACCGACCTAGCCTTGGTGATCTACCGGTGAGGGTTGCCCTCATTGGCCTCAGAAGAGGCGAACCTTCGCCAGCCTTTAGACACGGTGACCCTTACTGAGGCTCAGCGATTGGCATGGAAAAGATGAAAAAACAAAACAAAACAATAACATTAAAAAAAAAATCAATTAAAAAGTACGAAAACATATTTTAAAAACTAATATAATTTGTCCTCAACCGATCCATCCCCTTTTTTTTTTTTTTGAAATCCCCTTTCCCGTACGCGTTATATACGCAGTGTGGAAGCGGCTGCCCATAATCGGCAAACCCTAACTGGTCTTCTTGTCTCGAGCCAAGAAACGTGCACACGTTGTCGCACACGTCATCGCGTATGCATGTGGTGTCGAAAGGCGCTTCTGTTCAAAAGGCTCCAACTTCTTGTCGGTCAACCGATCTTCCCCCCCTTCTCTTCTTTTCTGACGTGCGTGGAAAAAACCGCCGCGCACCGCGTGAGCCCACATTACGCATGCCATAACGTGTTCCCCCCTGCCCCAAAAAATCACCTGATGGAAACTTCCTTTTGGCCAATTCGACTTGCACTAAACTTAATATAATGGAATTTTACGTAATTGATTGCATCATATAAATTATTTTACAGGGTTTTAATTGGTTCACGTAATTTCTCGCCGAATTTCATTTTTTTCTTGTCGACGAGTTTCGTCTTTATTTTGACGTGTTAGCTTGCGTTTTTTCATCCTGATCAAAGCCATTACGCACCTTCTAAAGCCAAGGGATGCCTGCATCTG
Organism: Eucalyptus shirleyi; assembly: GCA_017140165.1. Classification (NCBI taxonomy): domain Eukaryota; kingdom Viridiplantae; phylum Streptophyta; class Magnoliopsida; order Myrtales; family Myrtaceae; genus Eucalyptus; species Eucalyptus shirleyi. Next base: position 16,282,813 of record CM029456.1, on the reverse strand, counting down.
CTGTATTTGTACAGTATCCGACTCGATTTGGCATCCTATCATCAGGCCGATGTGTGTGAATATTGGATTCGGCTTTGAGTTGATTGCTAAATTTATCTAATTTAATATGGACTTGTGTGGCCCAAGATAATATGCCCATTGTGGAATTATCTTTTAACGGTCATTCCTCATATAATCTGTGAAAGTAAGATGCCATATATAGCAATGCGACCGCCCATCATGGAGGCACATGATTAGATGCCTTTTAGTAATTTCACGATTTCGACACTGTTTTATGCATGCGTCCCTTTTTTCTTTTCGTAAAAAAATAAAAATAAAGAAACGCTCGATGCCTCAATAGAGAAACTATCCATCTGAAACTAAAGCGAAATTTAAAATAAAGAAAATCACTTCAGCCGCGAATTTCGCTTAATTGGAATAAAATCAGCCGCATTATCGATTGTAGTTCCATTAAAACGCACTTTGACCACATCAATATGACAAGAAAAGATAATTACTTTTTTTTTTTTATGGTAGAAAAATTCTATTTTTGAGCGACACCAGTGCATACGTCATCGACACGACCGAAAAGAAAAAGGCCAAAGCCTAACCATCCGTTGACGCACTCCTCCTCCTGGTCGCGTGACGTCATCCCTCACCCACTCCTCTCTCTCTCTCTCTCTCTCTCTACTTTCTCTCTCCTCCGTCCCCCCCATTTATATGCTCCCCCCCAGCTTCGTCCTCTTCGCACACAACGCAAAACGCGAATTCCTTCACTCCTTCCTTCGATAAGCCTTACGCAAACGATCCCATCGATCTCAGAAACCCAAGAGAGAGACCCGACATCATGCAGCAAGCGATCCCTTACGAGCCCTCGCTCTTCCCCGTCCGCGCCGGCGGCGGCCCGCCGAGGAGCCGCCGCCGCCGCCGCGCGCTCCTGCTGAACCCGAGCGTCGTGGCCGGCGGCGAGCACCAGCGGCCGGCGCGGCGGGGGGAAGACGAGGAGGAGGAGGCGGAGGAGGAGGAGCTGGCGGCGGGAGTCCGCGAGAGTACGCGCCGAGCGGTGGCGGAGAGCGCGGTGGTGGTGTTCGGGAAGCGGGGCTGCTGCATGAGCCACGTGGTGAACCGGCTGCTGCAGGGGCACGGGGCGAACCCGGCGGTGCGGGAGTTCGGCGACGAGGAGGAGGCCGCCGTCGTGGGGGAGCTGGAGAGGATCTCCGGCGGCGGGAGTGGGGTCGTTCAGTTCCCGGCGGTGTTCGTCGGAGGGAAGCTGTTCGGGGGGCTGGACCGGGTGATGACGGCGCACATCACGGGGGAGCTGGTGCCGGCCCTGAAGGATGCCGGAGCTCTTTGGCTCTGATGGGGTCCCTGCCTGACGGAAAAGAATTTTATTGCTTCATTTTTTTCATTTCTTTTTCTGCGGATTTTTGCTTATATATAGAAGGGAAAATTTTGTGTTCCTCCTGGTTCAGGAGCTGTTGCATAGAAGGAAAGGCAATTCAGGATCTTCATCATCTTCCTCCTCCTTTTTCTCTTCTTGAATTTGGAATTACTGTGGGAAGCAAATCAGTCGGGAACAAAGGTAGTTTCAGACATCATGGTGGTGGCGATCTTCTTCTTCTTCTTCTTCTTTTTTCCTCGCGGTACGATGTTCGGGCCATTTTCGTTGCCATCAAGTCCTTTGCGTTGTCGATTTTTGATTCGTTGCAATCGAATTCTTCCATCACGGACGGTGATGATGATATTGACAACTTGACGTGACATGCACCATCTTCGACAGTAGCGAAAGAAAAAATGATAATTGATATGGGGAGAGGAAGCGGCCCCCTCCTACCACTAGCCAATGATGATGAAACAGCACTCTACCATGGCTGGCCGGCCATGCCCCCGCAATAAAGGATAGTAAAAATCCTGTCCACCCTTATCGACGAACGCCGCACAGCACTCGTCGACCACTAGCGAGGGTCTCATTATCAAGAGCCCCCCACCACTGTCTCTCGCAGTGGTGGCCGGGGCCAGCAACGTCCCGCCGCCTCCTCTCATCCGATCACTTCATCTAATTTTTTTTTTTTTTAAATTGTGTTATGACATGTATTGTAGACCCTTTGATGAATAATTTGTCGTGCCAGCAATTTGATAATATATTCATATAGGCGGGCGAAAAAGAGAATCAATTGCGTTAATAGAAAAATCGCCTCGACATCATCCTCACGACCATCAAGCGAAGCGAGGCCCATGCTGTCCGTAGCGTCCATGATTCATTATCGGAAGTTGCCATGATGGATGTTCTTCTCAGCCAGTACAGTGGATGATGAAACCGCCTGTCCTGTCCTTCATGTGCGTCTGTCTGTGATGTGATATCCGTGCTGTAAAAAGGCACACTGCGTTTGCTCGTGCAGGCCGACCAGGCCATTTCGAAAATGTTCTAAATGTTCTCACAGGTGGGGCAAAGATCACGATCCACGGTTGGTACGAAGTCGAATCCGGGGCAACGCTTTACTGGCCTCTTGCACGCTGTTGAGCTCGGGCTTAGATGAGCTCGGTTCATTGAACTTGGCCACATTGCCTACCAAGAAAAATCAGAATCGACTGTTCTACGAGCCGTTTTCATGACGCGGTACGTTATTTCTGCTTTGCATGGGACTTTCGTGATCAGCAGGATGGCGCGATGGGTCTGCAAGGTAAGAAGTACTGGAAGAATTATCATGGTTCAGGAATCCGTCCCTCCGCGAATGAGACCAACTTGCTTAAACCATAAACATGACCTGTCCAAAAAATCTTAATGCCGATAGACAAATAAAAATCTGAGTTGTCGAACGGACTAAACGAAACTGATGCCTTGATCGATAATCTCATCAGTCTTTAAGTCTTAGGACTTGGCTAGGATGCTGCCCCGAAATGAAGATGAATACTCAAGACTCCCAACTGTGCACTACCAAGCATTTGCTTGAAAAGAGAAGGATGATCATCCTCGTATAACAATTGAGGGGGATTATAGTACATACATTGAAGACCTCAGGCTAAATAACTGCTAAATGGTGTCTAACCATGAGTCAAAATCGTCCAATTCTTTTGATCTAGTGACAGATTTTACCTGCTGGGGTTGCAGTACACCCTGCTGGGTTTGCAGTACACTGTGATGAGTGTTTTGTTGGGCAAAGTTTGGGGTTTCTTCGAGTAAATCATCGAGAAGAACGTCGATCTTAGCAGAATCAGGCACAGGTGCAGCCGCAGAGGAAATAAAGCCTCGTCCAGAGGCCTGTGGCATGGATGTCCGAGTTTGATCTTGAAAAGCAGGGGTGGACTTAGTGAAGCCAAAACCAGATGGTTCAGTCGACTTGGTTTCACTCAAAGAGTTAAGAAGCGCATCGAGCTCAGCTTCTGCAGCTGCTGCCTCAAATGTGGAGTTTCTCTTCTCTGGGTCTATATCAGATTTCTCGATTGACTGATCTGTGGACTCTATCACTATAGTTTGTCCTAAGCTAGAAACTTCTCTAGTATCCACAGAAATATTATCATCCGGAAAGTTTAATACTGAATCTGATTTACTTCTGCCCGTTCCAGCCTCTTTACATTCCTCTTCTTTTCTTTCTTCCCTATCAAAATCATCAAGAGCTAGTCCATCTAACTGATTCTGAGCTGCTTCAGTTTTGTGTGTCTGCATTTGGTCGGAGGCCTTTTCACTGCTCGCAATGTATGGGCCTGTATGCTGTCAATTAATCACATGAAATCAGATTCTGCTTCGAGAGCACAGCAAAACTTGCAACCAGTGAAAGAGATGATATGAGCAAGTATTTGATATTTGTTGCTCGAGGTGCCACCATACACTTCTCAGGGAAAAAAGTAATCAAACATTTAGCAGATCCTAGACAGACAAAAATTCCTTTATGACTACCATGTGACTTCTGCAGTACATGAACCCATATCAACTTTCAGAAAGCAAGTTAAGATCAAAGAACCGGAAAGATAATCGTCCTGTCCTGATAAATTTAGATTAACAATACAAAGGCACCATATGTAGAGCAGGTAGATTTTTCTTAAATCCACACAGAAACGGTACTTTTTGCCACCAAGCACATGTGGGCAGAGAATCTCAGAGGTACATGACACATTGGATACTGAGACATGCCTTAAATTTGCAGAAGTCATTTGTATCTCATGTTAAAAATATTTAGAAGCCCAGTGTCAAGTATCTCAATAATTCTCCCACAAACCTTCCTTCTGCAAGAAGTAGTTACTTGTGGTGACTATCCAGAAAACATGTCATCGTTAAAATCTCACTCCTCAGTGAAACCATTGTAACTAAAGAAACCTTAATGTAACTTTCAAATCACCCATTAAGTTCTTCCCCAAGAAATTCGAACTTCTAACCATAAAACAGGATAGCTGAATCTTTTCTTTGCCAAGTGATTACCAAACAAAAATATGGAATGGCTAAAGTACAAATCCCATTTGTACCCAAAGACTTGCCACATGACACTCACCATTCAATTCAGATAAATTCATATATAACTTCTGCAGATAGATGAGTTGAGAAAGGAGAAGTACCATTTCAGGCGGTAACAGATCTGGCTCAATGAAGAGCAGTTTAGCTAAGTCCACCTTTGCTAGTTGTTCCGCAAGTGCATTCAAGTTCAGGGAAAGAAATGGCACCTGAATAATACATCATACAGCAGAAGCAACATACTAAGTGGAGACAATTTGACAGAAGTGAGATAGATCTCATACTTGAAATGTAACGACAACAAAAATGAAAGTGGCTGGCACAAAGCCATGAGAATTCATTGAAATGGAGTGGAGTTTGTAGATGACATATCACAATGAAAAACTAGAATCAAAGACAAAGCATTAAGCTTATGGACCAGAAAAGTAGACAAAACATTAGTTTATCTCATTTTACAGATGCTAAAAGCTTGAACAATGCCTCCCCAAAATATCATGATTATAAAAATTCCAGCCTAAGATAACTTTAGGCAGAAATGTACTCTGGCTCCAAGCAAATCAGCTCACTTTAAAAGACAAAGTGTTAAGTTTTGCACATTAAAGTAGACAAACATCAGATTTTCTCATTTTACAGAAGCTAAAAGCTTAAAAAATGCCTCCCCAGAATATCATGATTATAAAACAACATCCAGCCTAAGATAACTTTAGGCAGAAACGTATTCTAGCTCCAGACACATCAACTTGCATCATACAAAATTATTGCCTGTGCTCCACTTCCTCCCTCCCTCCATCTCTCTTGCTTTTTCTCTTAAAATGTACAGTCATACATCTTTAAAAAAATTACTTTGCACTTTGATAGAGACTATTAGATAGGCAACGATGAGATCCAATTTGTCCACTGCTATGAAAAAGCAATCACAATGATCCTAACACACAACATCAAGAACATGTGTACTTGTGAAGAGTGAGGCTGCTCAAATCACACAATGACCACACATTTCTCAGAAGTCATAGGTGGTTGAGAACTTGAGATAGAAAATCACTTTAATCTACATGATCCCACCAAAGTAATAAGCAGAGCCATCCTTCCCCATACAACTCACTTCGAACTAACAAATTCTTTTAACAAAGACAGAGCCGCATGCAATGCAACTAAAATCCTCAAAAGAAAGAACCTGTCAAACTAAGCAGATGGCGAAAGCAAATAAGGTCATGTACCTCATGACCTGAAGTTGCCCCATCGTCATCCACAATGAAAGTGTCCTCATTGGCCCATGACAAGACCGCCTCACCCTTAACTGAAAGCAAAGTACTTGCTCCTCCACCAAAAAATTCTGCCAAAACCCGAGAGAAAGTTACACATCGAAACATAAGCCAAGATTTCGATGAGGGCCACGGCAGAAGTATCAATGCAATTAGCAACAAAACCAGCCTCCCCAAAATGGTATAAATCAGTAATCTTTCCATGAAATACCACAATCATTCATAGATACATCCATCCACCGATGAAATGACTACACTTTCTTCACACCACCCCTCCTGTCTACAAAACAGTACCAACTCCTTCCAAAGACTAACGAGAATCGCCGAAAACATCAAATTCAGTAGTTGGTCCTGATGCAGCAGGTAACAAATAACTACCCAAATCAACTTTTCAACTCCGAGTCAACACGAAGCCAGATCAAATGCCGAAGCGAGCAAATGCGCACGAAACAGAAAATCAAGCACGGAACTTTACCGGGAAGAACATCACCCAAGGACACAAAACTATCCAGAACAGGGTCGTCGGAAACGGACTGAGATTGAGATTGCGATTGAGCCTCGGCAATCAAGTACTGGTAATCCGCCCCTTTACTCTTCGGCGCCGGCACATCGGAGCCCTGAACCCAGCCACCCTCGGCGACGCCCGAACCGATCTCTTCTTCCTCCTCCTCGTAGCGGTCCCAATTCGAGGGCAGCTTCGGCTTCTGCTTCGGCCGCGGCTTGGCTTTCTCGGGAGCATGCTTTCCTGGCGCCGCGCTCGCGCTCGCCGCCGCGCCGCTCGGAGTCCCCGGCGGGGGCTTGGGCTTCTGGCTGGGATGGTGCTTCTTGCTGTGGTGCAGGGAGTGAGCTCTCTTCGATCTGGCCAGAGACTTCGTGTCCATTTCCGGCGAGAAAGATGCTTCGCAACCGCTCGGAATTTTCCCGAGAAACTTTGCAGGCGACGGAAAGCGAGAGAAAAGTGAGAGAAACCGACAATAGACCCGACCCGAGTGCCGATTTCGCTTTGACCCGACTTGGAACCGGATTGTGCCAAGGCCCGCCGCCCATCAAGAAAACAGAAATGCGGGCTTGCCGGGGGCCCAATCGGATCGGTCTGGACCCGCCCAAAGTGATTCTGGGCTTCGTTGGCCTCGGCCAGCCCGTGGCACTCGGGCCATGATTAAAGTCTGCTATCTTCGAGGCTACACAATCCATCTAAAATGCACATTCACTTAGGCTGCGTTTGGTCGACCGGATAAAAACCAGGATAGGATATGTTTTATCATATCCCATGTTTGGTAGCTGTCTAGGATAGGATAAGGTCGGATATATGAGGGATATAGACCGGATAAAAAAATCCGAGGGGGGATGGGATAAGGTTGGATAGGATTTCTTTTATCCAAACATAAAACCCTACGCTTTTTTTTCTTTCTCCGTCGTTTACTCACAGACGACTCTCTGTTTCCAAAGTATGACATTGAAGCCCTCGTTTTTTTTTTTAAAAGGGTTTTTGGGGTTAGCTATAAGCTTTAATGTTATCTTTTTGGACCTTTCGATTGTACCCATGACTTGAAAAGAGGTGGATATGGCTTGAAACTTTATCTTTATTTCCATTGCCAAGAAAACCATTATCTATAATATTATTTGCTTCTGTCTTTTATTTTCATAAATAGTTTCTCTGTCTCTTTGGCAAAAAACCTAGGCATGATTTGGTATTGGACCTGTAACAAAATGGAAACAAATGAAAAACTTGTAAGAGAGAAAGAATTCATGTTTGAAAGTGAATATATTGAAATTGAGGTTATTCTGAAAACGTTTGGCATTGAAGGGGTATCAAAAAGATTATTTCAAAGGAACGTAAAAGATTATTACAATGCGTAATTATGAAATTCAATGAAAATCTATTAATTTGAAAAAGATATATTGTTTTGGATGATTTTGTGAATATTAAACCTGCAAATTTGTACTTGTCTAATGTTAGTGTTTTTAAAATATCCAAAATTAAATCTGTAGTTCACCAAACGATAGATTTGATAAGATATGAGCATATCCAACTTTAAATCCGCAGTTCACCAAACAAAAGATTGGATATGATATATATTATCCGACTTTAAATCCGTAGTTCACCAAACAGTTGATGGGATATGAAGAAATCCATGGATTTCTTATCCTATCCTATCCAGTCCTATCCCATTTAGAAATCTAGATGACCAAACGCAGCATTAGGGTAATAATCCTAAGAGAGTTTCCTTAATTAGGTAAAAATAAAATAAAATCGAGGCCTTATTGTTCCGCTTGCCGATTAGAACTTGTTACATCTGCCTTGAGTTCAAAATTAGCACGAGGGAGAGGCAAATACAATCGTTCAATCAAAGGTCAATCAAGGTTGCGAGAGTGCGCAAATAGTCAATTTTTTTTTACAAAGTATTAGAGGATGTGGCGATTTGCATCTATCTATCTATCTATACCATATAAAAAGTCCAGTCTATTTTAAGTAATGTTCATGAGCTCGAGCTTAAGGCCGGTCTACATTAAAATAATGTGAATATCTCTTGAATAATGCGCAAATTGTATAGAAAAAAGAGGAGTTAAAGACATATATCATTGCTCAGTAGCCTTGAGATTAAAATATTGATATAAATGTATATGTGTCTAGAATTGCTGTCCTCCAAAATCATAAATATTAAATAAGACACAAGATTACTCACACTCGTGCGATAAACTATTAACAAAGCAAGATCACAAAGTAAAGCCGAATCCATCTTGGGGCACCGAAGAGATAGGTTATATGCAGGTGTCCTCTTTCCCCCAAAAGAGCACTTCTAAAGTATTAATTCATATAATTCCTATAACTAAGGTCACAAAAATGACCAGGTGGCAGGTGTGTACACTAATGCATCTTGCAACAATAATAAGATGAACAACAGTTGCACAATGCAATCTCTAGGCTTAAGTTGTCAGCTGTAAGCCACCTGTCTTATGTTGGCAAGTTAGAGAGAGCTTTTAATAGCTTTAAGCAAGCACCAAAAGCATGACTTCTTTTGCAGCATTGTGGATCCTTAATTATTCATTTAAAATTCAGATTATGACATTTTAACTATACTTATATATGTAGGGAAAAGTACATTAGAAATGTCAAAAGTTGTGTACGTTGTTACTTTAGTGCCGAAAGTTTATATCGGATTACTTAAATGCCAAATCGGAGAAAAAACGATCACTTTGGTGCTATCGATGAGAGATTCCACCCAAATTAATTACGTGGCTTTTATATTTAAAAAGAAAAAAGTTGCGATGGCTTTTAAACGACATTGTTTTTCATCATCTTTTTCATCATCCTTAAGAAATGATGTTGTTTTGCCGTCATACGTGGATAGCTTCACAAAAACGACGTTGTATAGCTCATATGGGGACTAAAATTAGGGTTTCTTTGTTGTTCACCCGCCGTCGCTCGGCCACCGTCGTTCACCCGTTGTCGCTCGGCCACCGTTGCTAGGGCACCATTGTAATTGCTCGACCAAGTGAGTGAGGAGAGGCTGAGGTTGTTGCTAAAGAAAAAAGTGAAGGGAAGAATAGGAGGTGAGGGCGGCGGCGGTGGAGGAAGAAAGGGGGTCGAAGGTGCCACTGCTAGTGTCGTTGTTGGTGTCGTTGCTAGTGCCGCTACTAGTGTTGTTCTTCGAGGAAGAAGATGAGGAGAAGCCCATGCCTTCTCTCTCTCTCTCTCTCTCTCTCTCTCTCTCTCTCTCTCTCTCTCTCTCTCTCTCTCTCTCTCTCAATTTGGGGATTTAGGATTCTTACTTAGGGGAAAAACGCCAAACGGCATCGTTTTATTGTTTAAATGCTGACTATACTTTCCGACGAGTCACATCAGCTTCAAAAATTAATAATAAAAAAATGCCACATTGGATTTATGGCCAATTAGATCAACGTTGGCATTGAAATGATCGTTTTTTTAAATTTGTTGACACTTAAGTTATCCAAAATAAACTTTTGGCACCAAATTTAACGTTGTATACAACTTTTAACACTTCTAATGTACTTACTCTTATATATGTAAATGATATGATTGTCACTGGTGAGTTCACCTCTTGATAAAGGATATGGGCCCAACACCATTTTCGAGGTGTGATTGTTAAAATATTCTCTTGTGGTCTTTATTTGTGTCAACAATAATATGCTTTGTCAATTCTTAACCATGCACAAATGGAGAGCTACAAGCCAATTTCTACACTTATGCCCGCTTTTCATGTTATCAAAAAGAAAAACACGGCCTTTTGATTTTGTTTCAAATTTATCCCGCAGATAATTTTCCTTCCAAAGAACCGCCGAAAACTTGGTGACGTACCGCCCACATGCTGCCATTATGGCAATGTTGCATAATCTTAAAATATAATGACTAATATCTATGATTTAGATATTGCTCCGACAATTTTCTCTTACCTCAGTTGTGTTTTTTTCTTGAATTCATGTTGTTTAAATGTTTTCGTTTGAAATTTAGCTTTTTTTTAATAAAAATTTTATTGGGTTCTTATCTGTTAGCAATTTTTTAATAAAACCATATGTCGGTCTATGTCCAGGTGCCTGCCATCAATGTAATTTTCTTTTCCTCTTCTTGCTCCACAAGTATATGGTATTCCTTTTTCCTTTTTGTAAAGCATTTTCAAATCTTTGGTTTGCTGGTTATCGAAATATATCCATATTGGCTACACGAAAGTACCATGGACGGAAGATTAACGGTGGGATAGATTTGAAAAGAAAATAAAGATCAGGCATTTTTGTGATAATTTGATAATGTTGGGATAAATTTAAAAGTTGATTAGTGGTTGGGCTATTCTCCCGCAATTTGGCCATAGATAAATTACTCATTACAACTGACTTGTTTAAAAGGGCAATAAAGCATTTGTCTTATATCCAATTCATGCGAAAGGCTATAGACGCACGAAGAACTTCATCCGTTGCCCTAGCTAGATACACCCTCAATGATGAAACTTTTTACAAGCTTTTTCGAAGATCATGCAATCTTTCTTAATAGATATATTTCTTATCAACATTCGGGTTTACAGCTCAATCTCAAATCCAAATAAAAAATGAAGAAATAGATTTATAAAAACTGAAAAGGAAGCAATCATCGCATAATTAAGAAAGACTTTCTCTAGTCAGTGTGCACAAGTCATGTACATAGTGATCATAAATATCTTTCTCCAGCTAGTTGCCTTGCAACAATGTCCTCTTTGAGACCCACCTTGACTGGGCACTAAGAAGACAAAGGTCACTTTTTAATTTATATCACGGTATCTTTTGTGTGTGCAATTTTGGTCTAGCTACAAATTGCCCTTTTAACCTTTACATCAATGGTGGGGAATGTATGGCCCTTAAATGTTTAATGTTTCAAAACCCCATTTTTGAACACAAATTTGTCTCTTGCTATGCCAAGAAATTAATCATCTGAGAGGATAGACAATCACCAACCATGCATGTCTCGATCTTATAGTATAATAGGTTTTCTAAGGTCTTTTATTGATCTTCTCTAGTGGAGCTTTAGTGCTTATATGATAGGCCCTGTTTTGTGCTTTTGCTATGTGTCTTTGCTTTTCTCTATGGTTAATTGCATACTCTTATGAAAAGAGGTAGGGACCATCCTTTCCATGTAGAAGGAAAAGGAGAGAGTCTTGTGCTTTTAACTTTGCTTTCAAGCCTAAAAGATAATCTCTAATCTTTTTATAAGAAAATGTATGGAATTGTTGATTGATCTTCATGTAGTGGTGGTCTATTCAATATTCTAGAGAGAAGGTGCTCCCATCATCCTAGCCACGAATTTAGTACAAAGTAATGTCCCATAAAAATCAAGAAAACAAAAAGGAGATTAGTTTTTAGTAGATAATTTTAGCCAATCATCATAAAGCAAATCATTATGACGAGAAAATTCACCTTAAGCTAATAATTCTAGATTCGTAGAGTATCCAACTGATAATTAGTCACTAGATAAGACGCGAATCCAAATTTGGACATATGTTCATAATTTGCGTATTGATTACTAATAAGAAACACTTTCATCGAAAAGAAAGGAAATTAAAGCAAAAGAGAAGCAATTTGGGCACCTTTTTTTTTCTTCTTTTTATTGAAAGAAAATTTCATTCGTTTATCAAAATCACATATGAGAGTAACATAACTTCTAAGCAAAGCAAATCTCAAAGAATTATAAAACAAAACAAAACCCATAAAACAAAAAAAATATAGCCCAGTATGTTATAAGCATACTCTCATTCCAAAAGACTAAATCCGTCACAACAATAAATTACTAGAGCCTTCTGTGATGGGCATATGTCGAGATCTTCCCCTTCAGAAGCTATGCCTAAACAATCTTCTCATTTATGATCAACATCTTCTAGTGCGCACTTAATTTCAGCGTCCTCGACATCATTGCCATATGGAGACAACAACAATAATATATTGAATCACTGTAGATCTAATGCCTCTAAGGAAATTCTAGATCTAGATTTAGATCGGAGAGAAAAGTTCTCAGACTTAAATCCCAACGTAAACTGAGAAATGAGAGCTTCCGTCGAATCTCGAAAGAGTCATAGAATCATGTCCCAGGCATCCTATTAGCTGAACTAATGTGAAGTTCTCACAAAGATTTTTGCTCCAAGCAGAGTTATTCACCATGACGAGCAAAGAAAAGCAACGACAACGAGCGAAAGAAGATGTACAACCAGGCAAAAAAGAGACTCCCAAATTAGAACAGAAAAGAAAAAAAAAAAAAAAAAACAGAAAATCAACGCCTAGAAAAGAAAAGCGGGCTCTTAGCTTCAGAAACTAAAGCTGAGAGCCTGCAAATGAAGTTGTTTTGAGGGAGTGTTTTTGGGAGTGTGGGGGTTGCCAACGGAGTATTAAGGGTTTTTAAGTTGATTTTTGAAATGGCGCCTTCTTTGATAGGATATATTTGCAGGCTTAACAATTTTCACTTGCATTTCGGAAATCTCCGTTTTTTTCTTATGTTAGTGTTGCCATCTCGATCATCAAAAGGAAAACAGAATCTACTTAAACTATTACTTCCTTTATGATCGGTGTTCTTGTCCATTTGACCAGAGCCTTTACAGCGTGAGGAAAAAGAACCATCTTGTGATGACTAGTGCTCTAGTCAATGCACAAAAACCTAAGTGGAATTCAATCTTCTTTCACTAAGTGACGCACAATTACTTTAGTCTCATCATTCATAGTATGAAACTTTCCGTTATGTTAGAAGGCTGAATGCAAAAGTATACGTGTTTAGCATAAGATTAGAGAAGATAAAAAGGTACCTAAACCCCGAATTCAATGGTTGAACCTGCGATTTGGGCACCCCGATCGGAATTGAGGCGTCGACGGCCTGGACCCAAGCCCTAGCGCTAGACTAGAGTCCCCAGTGGCTTGGTACGTGACCCAGGCTCCCAAACTCGAGTTCTCGACTCCCAAACCTTGGACACCAATGGTCGGCCCTAAGATGCAGGCACCCTAACCCGGATCCCCAGCTGCTCAAACCTAGGACATAGAACATGCTTCCAAGACCTCAACCGCCACAACTCAAGTCCAGCTAGTACCCAAACCTAGGTCCTAACTATCGACCCAGAGATGGGAACTCACATCAGGTCGCAAGACTATTTTCTCAAAAGTGTATTTCGCCAGTAAATATCAGAAAATGACTTCCATTTTTTTTGCAAATGAAACCGGATACAAGTAAATCATACCAAGGTTCTTTAGAATAACTTCCTTTATAACTGGTTTTTGAACAAGTTCCTTCTTCGTGTAACAAACAAACCATTAGTATCGCCACTTACAACAATTGGCTTGAGATTGGAAGAAATTAAAAACAGGATCGATCCCTTTGAAATTGATCAAAATGTTGTCACTTACTTTTTTACTCCTAATCAACTAGTTCATTTTCTTCTTTGGACAAAAATAAAATTTAGTTTCCTTATATTTGGCACAAACGGAAAATAGAATAATGAGATGTCCATTTTCTTATTCATGGCCAAACTTTTTAGTTTCTTCACCTTTTCTCTATGCAATGTTCTTGCTCCCTGAACACACGTTCGATGACACATCACTTGATGAGGGTTTTTACTAATTTTTTAGTACATGTAGCATTACTTGTCTCTCTTTCCTCCAAGAGTCCTCCCTTTGCTACAAGAGTCACCTACAATTGCCGCTCGCCTACAGGGCCACCGCCATCTTCAGCAACACCATCGCAACTGTGAAGCACGGCGACCGCCGCCATGCTCGCCTCTATCTCTCCCTTTAGGTCTCTCTCTCTCTCTCTTAGACATACACAAAATGCTAAGAGTTCGTCCGAAATAACTTTTGCTTTTGACTTTTCACTATTTTGGTATCTTATGATGCGCACGTTTTGACTCTTTGTAATTTTGACATTCTAAATCTTTCACATTATATAAAGGTTGACATATAATCTACATATAATATTTCCACAGTTTTTTTTTTAAGGTCCGTGTACATTTAAATCTCAGCGGTAAAATGACCCTTTCCTTAGTCCATTCATCTACGTATGATGGAAAACCAAATTCTGAGATTTTGAGTCGTGGAAATCTCAAAAGTTTTCCTTGTGCTGATCCAATACGCAAACGGCATACTTTCTCCCTCCTATCTCCCCTCTTTCTATCCGTTTCCCTCCCTCTTTCATTGAACCTGGCTTTGGTATATACTTTGAGAAAGAAACGATTAATTCGCATCAACACAATCTTCAACAGCGACCCTAACACACCCCAAAAGCTATAAAGCAAAAGATCATCCCAAGTATATTCACATCCAGAATTTTATAGTGCTTATAATAAAGGCTTTGGCCTACTTTAGTTCGACAAGCAAAGAACTGCTTGGTTAAGTTAGTCAAAGATAATGAGTATAAAAGTAATAAAGCAAACGAGAAAATAAAAAAACTCAAAAGGGAAAGAAAACTAAAGCAGAAATAGAGAATTGGTCTGGGAAAGGGCACATATTCCTTGCCACTTTTTTTATATGCTAAAGTATGTGGGCTTCTACAGACGTGGATTCCTCGACCTAAATCTGCTCTCCTTTCAGGGTAAATTTTCAAAAGCAAAGAAAGATCCTTTTCCCAGCAATTATACTTCAATTGCCGATATTTGCGTAACTCCAATTTTTGCATTGACTAGTTATTATAAAGCAAAATAGTATTGGGTAACATAAGAATTGATTAACAAAATGACATAATAAATTACCAGTGGACACTTGGATAATTGGATCATGTTCGGCATTGTAATTCCGCTATATCATTGTGCCAATGGATTTTACAATGGGATAGACTTTTGAAGAATAGGGGATCACCTTTTCTGTGGAAAGAAAAATTCAAAATAGCTTTTGCAGACTTTATGAAGATTTTACACAAAGGATTTTACTAAAGTTTCTTTTCACGATTCCTGAATATATTGGTCAGAACTAGATCTCATATTTAACATATGAGCGTGTACTCTCACAAAGTCACAATTTAACATCTTAATTAAGAGAACCTTATGTAATTAATTATATAGTCAATCCACAATTCCAAGATGGTCCAAGTCCTATCACGCTTAACGCAGCTACATATCTCCTTTGAATTAAAATATTTATATAGGTTGCTGATAAAACCCTAATTCGCGCTATACTTTCTTGGAATTCCACACAGAAGAACACATGCTACAAGACAAACCCTAAAATCTCCTTACCAGTATAAACTCTTCCAAAAGGGAATAAAAGGAACAGTGCAACTTCACATGACTTGGACTCATCTCCTTGTAAGCTAATTCCATGTAAAGCCCGTGTCACATCCATGCCTAGGTAGTTGGTCCTAGGAAAAAAATCAGTATCTTTTGAACTCTCTCCGTTCGAATTGCTCAAGTGAATATATACAATAGACACGCATCTAGAGACACACTTAGAGAGAGAGAGAAGGCATAGCCCTTCCTTCATTTTAACCAGAAGAAGACAACCAAAGAACAAACAGACCCGTGGTGACAACGTTTTGCTTTTCCCCAAAGACTGTTCATTTTGAAATTCCACAAAAGAAAATCGATTCTTTGAATTGCCCCGACAGACAGAGAGAAAGAGAGATAGAGAGAGAGAGAGAGTTTGTGTAGGAATCTTGATTTTGTGAGGGCCTTGAAAGTTGTAAGAGTGTGAGGGGGGGTTGTTGTTGGGAGGAGGAGAGAATATTCTCAACTCGCCAAAGTTCAACAGCATAAGTCCAAGGAAACTATCGTAAAGAATTGGGGAATGATTAGATTATGATTAAGGGGGCTGTCAGCAAAAGTCAGCCCACAAGCAGACGCTCTTCTCACGCTTCGAAAAATTCACTGCCTTTGTCAGCTCGCTGTCTTTTAACCTCTTCCCACCTTTCCTCATTTTCGTCTTCAATTTCACAACAGATTCAAAAATCCCCGCATCTATCTATATACATGAACGAGTCCCCATTTTTACCTAATGGGTATAATAGAATAATATTTCCAAGTATTAGAAAAATGGAGGAATAGGTGGCTTTGATGTTCATTGTACACGATTTTCTCTATTTAACTAAAGCGAATACACAAAGAAAGCTTTTGGCTCACGGGTCCTTGTTCATTGCATGGTTTGCTTTAGTTTGCTTTAGGTAGAAGCAATTTCTCAGTATTTTCGAGTAGGTTAATTAATTACTTACCACTAAATAAAAATAAATAAGAAAAATGAAAAAAACGCGTCGCTTTTTGCAATTCAAGACCTACCACTCCCACTGTTGTGCCACATGATGGTGGGTTACAAGCAGTATTCAAAGTACAACCGAAAGTTTTATTTTCTTTCCTTAAAGAAAAGCATGTACTAGTGCTTGTGCTGGCAAAAAGGAGAGGAACAAAATATCAATCATTCAGTTTACTATCTACCGATCAATAATTGACCAACCACTCAAACTTAAGAGATTGACTCGACGGCCTCCATACACGCACAGGCTCCCACGTATAATATGTATGAAATCCACATTATTACCTATTCTACTTAGTATGATGTTATATAAGGAACTGGGATCCTTTAAATTCATAGGGTAAATTTATTATAAACTTACCCTCTTGAGAATTTGACATGTCATTGAATAGTCCATAATTCTTTTCCATTTTCTTTCCTCTCCGTTTTTTTTTCCCCTTCACCTAACTCTGATTTTGCCTTTAGTGGTAGCTAGTGCGGTAACTACTTACTAGAGCTGATGGTTGGCTGGATCTAGAACACATCGGCGGGATGGGAGGCGAAGGCGGCAACAAGACGAGCGTGCGACCGCATCGGTACGGGGGAATGGCCGGTGCCACTGAGGTGACGGCGACCTACCAAGATTTGTTGCGGTGGTGGTGGGGAAGGAGAAAGTCGGAGAGGAGGGGATGCCTAGGATTTCCAGTTTTCTAAATAACTTCTCCTAAATCACAAGAGTATTTTGGTTCAAAAGTAACTTTTCCGATTAAATTTACACCTACCTAAATTTAAAGGATCTCAATCCTTACTTAATTTACTAGGTTCGCTTCAAAATTCACAAGTCCATGGTGCTTCAACCAAAAAATTGTGGTTTTCATAACCAAATTACATGTATTTTGTTTGCAAGATCAATAATTTTAGGTCATAAAATGGATTAATATGACCAAGTGGATTTGAGATCTTGACAAGGAGATCCATGGTCTCACAAAGAACTGCCATCCGGACGATTATTCCTTTCAATGTCTTTGTTTCGTCGTTTGCATTGGATTTTACCTTGCTTGCCAGGTGGACACGTGCTTGTCGCCACGTGCATGGGAGATTTAAAAGATCCTCATGTCCCAAGAACCCTATGAAAAAAACAAACACTCTTCTTAATCCAAACCCATGAAAATTAGAAAAATAAAGAGTAACTGATGAGCCAGAAACTTAGGGGGAATTTTATTTTAAGTTTTTTGGGAAAAAGGATAATAAGGGGCGTGATTGGATATGTATGCCTTGCCGGCCAAACTCACTCCGTCTCCATCACATATAAATTTCCTTTCTCATTTTTGCATCTTTTTGACCAAGAAAAAAAGCAAGTCCACCATTCTTGGGACGACAAGTACATTTGAAATTGAACTTCAAATGATAGATGTATGAAACAGGGAAGAAAAACTTATGCGTCATTTGTGTACATGCTTCACATGTAGAATTGAGAATTTTTTGTAATTTTAAAAAAAAAGTATTTTTCTCCTACTTCTCACAACATATAATCACGTTATTGAAAAGGGCGCAACTCACGTTATTGTGTCATGATGGTTGCATAAAATTTCAGATGAGGTTTTTTGTATTTACATAATGGGCCTTACTATGTGAGGCAAGTCTGAAAATCTGAAATGTATATTACAATTCTTTTATAATACTTAGAATTTCTAGAAACTTTTTTCTCAAGACATCAACTTGAAAAATTACAAACTAAGTTTTTACAAGTACACACGAATGTATAATCACAAATGCAGAGATTTCAAAACTCCTCAGGAGCTCTTATATATTATCGAAAAAATCTTATTTGATCGAGTTCCAACTGTCAATATTTTGTACAGTTTTTTTAAAAATGGAAATAAGTGAATTCGTAAAGGGCTATTGAAAGTGAGAATACAAATAGACAAATGGGAAAAATACAAAAGGCTAAGGAGAATTATTGGATAATCATTCCAACCTGCGCGCAAAAGGCAAAGAGACAACCTATTCCCCCGAACCTCATCATAAGTGTCATCATTAACCTTTTCTCCTCTCTGCCTTGCCCGCAACTTCTTTTCCCCCCCTCCCTCATTTCAACTTTTCACCACCTCCCACAAGTGTATACTTTCAACATTACTTTACTTAACAACACCATACGAACAACTTTAACTAAAATATTTATATCAGAGAGAGAGAGAGAGATAGAGAGAGAGAGACCCTGTTGCTAGGGTTAAGAGCATAAATATATACCAGCTCTCTTGGGTTTTGTCTGAAATTTCCATCTAAGGTTGCTGTTAAACTCGTGTGTGTGTTGCTGAGCTTTTCTTAATAGACATAAGATCCAACTGTGTTCGAGAGAGAAAGAGATGTTAGAGAACATGGCCTCACAAGAAGTGATCGCAAATGGCTTTGCTCATCAGAACCCAAGTATTCCTGGATCCAATCCACCACCACCTTCCGCCACCAAGAAGAAGAGAAATCTCCCAGGAACTCCAGGCAAGTTTTCTTGTTATATTTTTCTTCTTCTTCTTCTTCTTCTTCGCTTCTTCTCCTCCTCCTCTTCCCCTCCTCCTTGTCCTTCTTCTCTTCTAGCTTTGTATAGTGAAGATTCAGGGGCTATAATTGGGTTTATGCAGAAGTAAAAAATGCTTACTTTGCACCAAAGAAATTCTGGGCATGTAATATTTTTGTTAATTAGAAGATGTTTTTTTTCCGTACAGATCCAGAAGCCGAAGTCATAGCTCTCTCTCCGAAGACCCTAATGGCGACGAACCGGTTTTTGTGTGAAATATGCGGAAAGGGGTTTCAGAGGGATCAGAACCTGCAGCTCCACCGGCGAGGGCACAACCTGCCATGGAAGCTGAAGCAGCGGAGCACCAAGGAGCCCAGAAAGCGCGTGTACGTCTGCCCTGAGAAGACGTGTGTCCACAACCACCCGTCGAGGGCGCTCGGGGACCTGACCGGGATCAAGAAGCACTTCTGCAGGAAGCACGGAGAGAAGAAATGGAAGTGCGAGAAGTGCGAGAAGCGGTACGCGGTTCAGTCGGACTGGAAGGCGCACTCCAAGACCTGTGGCACCAGAGAGTATCGATGTGACTGCGGTACCATTTTTCGAGGTAAACTACTAGCTCTTCGCTCTTTTTCATATGTTTGCCTTTCTATGATCCAATGACGGCCGAGATGAAACTGGCTAGTTTTAACGCAAAGAAAGAAGAACGTTGATAATTAGTTGGAAAAATTATCCAATCACAGAGAAAAAGTTACCACTGATGTTGCAGATTTTGCTGTTTGACTTGGACATTTTTTGTGGACTTCCTTTCCAAAGTAATACCGATAAGATTTTTGGTTGAGAAGACTATATTGGAGGTGAGCGAGAAGCTATTAAAAGCAAGAAAGTGGAATCTAGTGTGGTAACTGTGGTTGCGGACTTGACCCTTGATGTGTGCATGGCAGGAGATACATGACAAGCTACGAAAATAGGGTCTTATAATTAGATGTTTGTTTTCTTGTTCCAACACATCCAGGAAAACCTAAGAAAAGCACTAGTGATCTCTTTTGGATGCGAGTGCTGGTAAATTTCATGGGGATGTGGTCACCGATGATCGACCCGAAAAAAGGTTAGGGAGGATGAGGACAAGGGAGACTAGGCTAGTGTCCTTTTGTTGACTTGTGGTAACCCAAATCTCTATATGTCCCGAAGTTCTTTAATTTCTTGGAAACGTTGGTCACTTCACAGCTGGACAATGGCCGGCTTCTTTTATCTCTTGTCCTCCTACTTCAATATGTGCTAGTCAGCATGAGTTTATATGATAAACACAAATAAATGCTTGAGTTTTCAAAAAGCCTAGAGAAAGCATCATATGGAGTTTGCTTAAAAGCTCCTTCACCATTAATGCGAAAAACAACAATCAAAAGCTTAAGCTTTTGCTGCTTGCCTCTCCTTATATTAAGTAAAACCTTCTTGACCATGTAAGAGCCCGTTTTGACATGTTCCATGCACCGGCGATTTCTCTCACCTTGCAAATTTCGTTTCCACTTCTCAAGTCATTGACTTTCGAAAAGAGAGCGACTATATTTCTCTGTCAGTACCGTGGTACACCCGGTTACAGTCAGGGAATCCTAGCTTTCTTGTGCTACATGCAATTCTTTTTGTTTAATTAGCGACCACTTGTCGCCTTATTGCCGGATCTCAGGCGATGTAAGACTGATTGTATCTGTCATTTAACGTCATCTCGCAGGCGAGACAGCTTCATAACTCACAGAGCGTTCTGCGACGCGTTGGCGGAGGAGACGGCGAGAGTCAATGCGGCCTCCACCATTCACCCAACGGCCGCCTACCACTTCATGGGCACCTCGCTCCTGCCTCCAAACCTCCCATCGAACTTACCTTCCATCTTCAAACCAATCTCAAGCAACATGAGCACCGAGCCCATGATCAATCACCAACCGAGAAATGGTGGTGGGCTTTCTCTATGGATGGGTCAAACCTCTCAACCCCAAGATTCATCGCTGGGCATCAATTTGCAAGAGATTCACCAACTTGGGTCTCTAAATAATCCCTCAGCAACGCATTTGTATGCCGACAACACATGCCCAAACAACAACCCTCCGCCGTCGGATCACAACCTGAGCGGCTGGGTCTTCGGAAGCAGGTTCTCATCAAGTACTGCCTGTGAGGACATCAGCATAAACACTCCTTCACTTCACCACATGAAGGAAGGTCAAAATCACCATCATCATCAGAACAACATCCTAAGCGTCCCTTCACTGTACAGCACTCAGCATCAGCAACCAGCTTCATCTCCCGCGAACATGTCCGCGACAGCTCTCTTACAGAAGGCGGCGCAGATGGGCGCGGCCACCGAGCCATCTTTCCTGGGGAGCTTTGGGTTGAAGCCCAGCGATAATAATGGTCAACAACCTCAGGATCAAGATAATAAGTTTTGCGGGCTTTTTGGGTCAAGCCAAATGCCAAGCTCTGACACTGCAGAGAACATAACACTAAGCACAATGCAAGCATACCCACCACCTGCGAAGCGCAGGAACATCACTCAGAGCGATGATAACAATGCTTCTTCCGGAGGTGGGCAAACTAGGGATTTCTTGGGTGTGGGCGTGCACACCATGTGTAACCCTCCATCCATCAATGGTTGGATCTGACGATGATGATGATGGTGATGGGTGATGGTGATGGTGATGGTGATGGTGACGATGATCATGAACAGTGTTCTTTCTCTTTTACATGTGCTCATACAAGCCAATTTGATAAAAAAGTTGAGAGTTTCTGCAGGGAAAGTTGGAAACTTTACAATGGGGGGAAGAGAGAGAGAGAGAGAGAGAGAGGAGAGAGAGGCAAGAAAAAAAAGTTGGCATATTTGAGTGCTGATGAATTTGCCCTTAAAAGTTTGGTGTCTTGAGACAGGGACCTTATGGAGGGTCGAAGGAGATATCCATGCATATTCTCTCTCACCTCTTCAAAAGTTGATCATTTCATTTTAAAAACAAATTTAAAAAAGTGGTGGCTTTAAATAGCGTTGTTTTGAGGGAGGTGGGGAACTTAGTGGAAGACCAAAGAGGAGCATCACTTTTTAGCTCCATTATTGCAATATAGTTTCATCTCCTTGTTTGTCTCGTCAAAGGGAAAAAAATGTGAGAGTGAGACGAATCTAAAGAATGTTTCAGTGGAAACAAAGGCTTGATCCTAGTACAAAGCATAGGGCCCGAAGCCAACTGGTGGTACTAATTATAGCCTTTTTCATATCACTAAAACCATGCATGCAAGCTTAATATATATTTATGTGAGTAAAGGATTAGATGGAGTTGGTACATGCAAGAACTTGCAGGCGGGGACAGTTCATCTGTGCTGCTTTTCTTCTGTATATAAACGTGTTAATCTGCTGCTCTTTTTTTTCCCTTTAGTTCTTCAGTACGTTCTTGTCTAACTCTCTGCCTGTAATGAAGTTATGGTGCAAATGTTTAAGGCTATCGGTGCTAAAGAGTACTTTCTTGCATATATATGTTATTGTGAATTGCTTATTAATTGCAACTGATTTACATTAATTTATAGGGTACAGTGGCACACATATAATTTTTTATTGTTTAAATGAATGATCTTCCTAAAAAGAATTATGACATATATAGTTCTAAGAGCCTGCATGGTAACGTTTCTGTTTCTCCCGATTTCTATTTTTTTGTTCCCCGAAACAAAAAAAGAATAAAAATACGTTTGGTAACGCCAACTTATTTTTTTATTCCTTGGAATATAAAAGTAGTCGGGGAATATATTCGGAACAGAAATAAGAAACAAAAAAAAAAAAGTAGTTTCCTATTTTCGGAAACAATTTATAGAAATACTTTACCAAAAAAAAAAAAATTCTAGAAATAAGCCATTTTTTTCCTTTTCTATTTTTCCTTTGTTCTTCTTCCTTGCCGCAGCCGCCGCCGCCCACCTGCTAACTGCTGGCTACCTTTGACCGCCCCGCAGCCACCGCCAACTAACCGCCAACTGCTAATAGACACCAGCGACTACTACCACCACTCGACTATCGACGACTACACCGACGATCAGCGGTCAGGTGACGACGATCGGTGGTCGGCGTTTGGCGTCCATGAGCAAAAAAAAAAAAAAAACAAAATAAATACAAAAATTTATGAATCGTATCAAACACATTTCTATTATTTTTCTATTTCGAAAATATAAATTTTGTATAGTTATTAAACGCGTTATTTTACTCAAAAATTGTTTCAGGGAGTAGAAATTAAAAAAAAACTATTTCTAAAAAGAAATTGTTCTCCAGAGTAGAAATGTTACTATGCACGCCCTAAATGTCCGAGTGATCCTTGCCAAAAGCAGATACATACCTACAACAATATGGTTCTAAGTATATGAGTGAATAATAACCGTTTGACAGATCGTATGTGTGTGCTTAAAACGACAAAGCCCAACTGAATCATCACAAGTGTCGGATATCCAGCGCTCTAATAGAGTATTTCCTTTTGCTACATAAGCAAGGAACCCTATGACATGATAAAGGCATAAGCGTGTCAAAACAGTCGCCCTCTTTCCTTTTCATGGATGTCAATCTCTTACAGGTTATCTTGAGCCGACCAAACGCCATCATTTTCAAGTGCGCTTGAGCACACGTCTGTAGACAGCGAGTGCACTTTCACTTTTGTTTTTACACTATAGAGAGCTTTTAATCTTGAGTCTATGTATGTGCAATGGCTTTTCTCTTACCCCCACCAGGATTTTACTTTGCCTTTTGCTGATGAAACATGCAGTACAGACATGAAAAAGACCTCAAGAAATCAAAAGAAAAAGATGAAGAGGGTAAAAGAGAAAAGAGAAGCTAGCGTTGTCCCTACAAAAGAAAGTCCCCTTAGGTTTTGAGATGTTGAGAGGAGCAAAGTGGTCGCGTGGAGTTTGGTACAAGTTAACAGGGCAAGGTAGACACGCAAAACTATGTTGGAGAGTTTAGTACAACTGAAATTCAAAGCTCCAGCTTCGGCTTTTGAGTCTCTTGAGAGCTACGATTGGTAGAAGCGATTGCAAGGGGAAAAGAGCGATGTTGTTTGCACCTGCCTTGTGCTTATATTAAGAGAAGAAGAAAAGAAGTGCGAAAAACACATGGGTTTCCTCAGGATATGGAATAGTTAAAAGGGGTTTTTCTTGATGAGAAGTTCAGGACTTAAGACAATGAAAAGTAACAGCGGATGACGTGATCAGAAAAAGAGTTGGACTAAGCAAAGCTTGCACGTCAAGAATTCATAGGGTGCGAAGTGTAGGGTTTTGAAATCGTAAGGTGTGATAATATCAACCGTAAGTTCCGGCAAAGTATAGATTTCAAAAGTAGATTATGCCAAGTGTTACTGAAAATAAACTTAGAACATGAATCTTATTTAATTTTTTTAATAATCCACGGATATGAGCGTAGAGGTTCAACAATCTAAAAGATTATAGGAATTTTGGAAGTAGAGGTGATTAATACGCAGATAAGCCCGAAAAGCAAATGGATAAGTTTGGGTAATATTCTTATATGAGAAAGTCCGACCTACCTAATTTCGGCTAGGGTCCTACCCTACCCAAAGATTTGTGTGGGCTTGGACTTGAACTGGGCCCATCTAATGATTACCTCTACATAAATTCATATGGATTGATTAAGCTTAGGCGTTTGGCCAGTATTGGTAGCCCTAACTCAAAGATGTTTGCACTAATTGATGGAATTTGAGTAGGTGACCTTCAAATTCCAAGATGGAAATCCGCTAATGTCTCGATCAAGAGCGCCAACTCTGAGTTTGCATGATTTGTGCAGAATTTCCTATCTACTCAGGAAGTCCATCATTATGATGCTTTTGTCGAACGACAAGGAGAGATGATTTCAGGAGTTCTCTAAAGGATGTGTTAATGAGATACTATCCCGAACCTCAATAGTTATGCATTTCCAACGAGCATTGATGCAATGTGACACCATATGAAACCCTAGTCTCTTTTTTCCTAGAAATCATGTAAATACATAGTACATTGGAACTACATATGATTACTATGCAATATCCTATTGTCATGTGATCACACCACCGGCCAAGACCTCTCAAGATTAACAATTGAAAGAAATTTTGGCATACATTATAAGATAAATATATCGCACGTGTATAGTTGTAACAACTGCTTATTGGCATGCTTTTGACGATAGAAGGAACTGCAATAGTCACTTGGATAGATCGAACTCCAGTTTCATAGTAATGACCGATAATAAATACTTATTACTAGGCAAAAAACATTTTACTTAAGTAACAAAGCAAGTTACATGATTCTATTAATCATAAGTCCAAAAAAAAAAACTACATAAATTACGCAAATAATCTATAATGATTAATGAAGAATTTAATGGAGTGAGCAAAACACTTGTTTGAACTTGCATAGTCTTCTTTTTCTTTACTGATTTGAGAATGTAAATCGATTAGAGAATTAAAACTATACTTGTCGAATGAAATCGTCATTGCTATGACCTCCAAGTCTTCTTATTGAAATTAATCTAAAGTATTTTCAGCATTTTTAAGTTTGTTTCCAGTTTTTGTGCTCTTCATAAAGAGGAAAACCGGAAGAAAATAATTATGAAATAATAAGGTTAGAGAGTATCAATATCCAAAACTAGTTGAAAGGCCAAGTATGCATTAATGTTTCGAAATATGAAGAACGTACGGGGCTCTATAGCAGTAGATTTGTAAATTAGGGGTATCTACAAATAACCTTAGTTTTTTCTTTTCCCTCTCTTTTTAAATATCGGCTTAATTCCAAAAAAAATACTAACTTTCAGTCCAATCCAAATTTGCCCAAACTTTTCTCTTGTCCCAAAAAACTTTCATCAACTTGATGTTGCTACTAGTTTCTTCAAAATTCTCAACATCAATGCTAGTTAAAAATTAGAAGTTCATCATTAGAATTTGCATCTTTACCAACACCCTCATCTACGTATAGAACAACAACAACCTTCTAATGTTGATAATTTTGAGAAAAATAGCAATATTTTTTTGACGAGATGTAAATTTAGAGCTAGAGTGAAAGTTTGTGATTTTTTTAGATTAAAAAAAAAAGTTCGGACAAAATTGATCTCGAACCTAAAGCTGAGGGTTTTTAAGGGAATTTGGCTCAAGTAAAGTAGCCCTCCTTGCCAAAAAGGTGGGCATACACGTGTGGCGCGCAAGTGGGCCGAATGGGCCTTTCATTACTTGGCCCAACTGAGAACGCTTCCTTATTGTAAGATTGGCGGGCCTGATTCAGTCCAACTCAAGCCCGGGTGGACTCTGTAACTAAACGGCCCTCCTTAGACCCGCCCAGATTGGTCCTTAGGCTCAAGATCTACAAAGCCCATGAGCTAGTGGGCCAGTGAGATAGTAGGCCCATCACACTGAGCAATCAAGGGTCTAAGCATGGGACACGCTTTACCTTTCATGCTATGTGTTATTCACGTGGCAGATTAATATAATACAAAGGATTCGAGTGACGTATTGCAAGCTACCAAACAAGACAAGGTATCCAAGGTTCATATTCATATGTGGACTTTTAGATTTATGGAAACTATAAACCATGGCGGTGACCTAGATCCTTTGAATACACGGGCAGATCAACATAGTTAAAGCGTCATTTTTCTTAGGATTCAATGATCCTATGCGTAGAGAGTATTGCTATGGTCAAATATTGCTCAAATAAATTTCAGATTCATGGGTTTTATTCAATCTTGTTCATATGACCTTCTTAGTGTTATGTGGTGGCCTTCAAAGAGGTAAATTGAAATTGTTAACTTACCCTCTACATTTGGGTGATTCGAATCCGACTTTTTGCCAATAAATTGAGAAATGGTTTATACCACATAAATAATGTACACAACTGTGTCCCCCATTGGAAGTATTATCAGTAGTACGGATATGTCCCAACATCAATTTACCTAGTTAAGACTGCTTAGATGAATTCCATGGCGTCCTTAACGTGATCAGATGCTAGTTTCATTTCTCCTCGGTTCGTCTTCAGCTTGAAATACACTTAGTTGACAACGATTGCTCAGATGTCCTTTGTTCTTTTCCTGCGTCCTTCATGCATGAAGTGAGACCTTTTAGGCATAAAGAAAAGAGTGCTAAAGGACAGGTACATTACTTATTATGAGGGTTCGGCACATTCTCTCGCGGAAAAGGCCATACTCATGATGCACGTTGTGGTGAGAGAGAGAGAGAGAGAGAGAGCAATCCTTAGAAGAAAAATGAAGCTAGTTATCAATTTGATTCATTCGAGGGGAGAAGAGCAGTTGGTGGAGCAAAAAGATACCTGGGGTCAGATTGATTGTGGGGAGTACTATTGAGAAAATATTGCACCTAATTATGGATTCGTTGCTCGATTAGGGTGGACAAACCTTTTGGATCTTGTTAAACTAGGATATTAGTCCTTTGGCAAAAGATAAGCTCAATTACTCTTACATATAATATACTTTCCTAAGTTGGTAGATCTTTAGTGCATACATATTGAACGAATACCCCCTTATCTACTTTCTCAGCTTTGGCAGCACAGTTTATAGGGCACAGGCGAACCATAAATTATGATCCATCTTTTCTTGAAGCCTTGTCCCGTATGGTGTCATTTTCTAATGGTTTCTCTTCTGTAGAATTCAAGCGAGGTCCTTTATGTATATATTTCTCATTTATAAATGCAGATACTTGTAGTAACGCAAAATTCAATGGCAAACGATCGATCATTTGAGTTTTCAAGTATTTTTTTTTTCCTTCGCGAGAAGCAATTTTCAAGTAAGTTAGGGAGGGCAAGAAAAAAAATAGAGGATATCGAGCGTTAGGAAATGCAAAAAATCAGAACCAAACTATAAATGGCAAATTGAAATTCGAAGAAACTAATAAAAAAAAGAAAAACCTTACACCTAATAACGATAGAAAAGTTAAAAGACAAGTCGTTGGTTTTTTTTCCTGCAGATTTTTGTCATTTACAGAGAAATGGTTTACCAAAGTGGGGGGAGAAAGAGATTGGAGGGAGACACCGTCGATTTTGTTATATCGGGTGAGGTTTCTTGCTATGCATGAGAAGTCTACGTGAAGAAATAAAATTATGGTTGGCACTTCATGATAGGGCCTCTCCCTCTCTCTCTCTCTCTCTCTCTCCTGCTGTCTTATGTGTATTTCTCTATTTTAGCTTTTTGTACACTCTAGGTTGACATTGGAACTGCAACTGCATCTCTCTCTCTCTCTCTCTCTTTCTCTCTCTCTCTGACTCTCTCTCTCTGTGAGTGCGAGTGCCTGTGTGTGGGTGGGTTGAAAGGTCTCCTGTAAATAAGGTTGCCCCATCTCTACTCAACCCTATTTAATCTTTGGTTGTTTCTTTTAAGCCTAGACAACAGTTTTTTTTTCTTCTTCTTTTTTCTTCATTTTCATAAGTGAAAGCTTTCTGTACACAGAAGTTGGTAAAGGACCCAAATGTACAATTATTCTCCTTCAAGTGTTTCAATTGGTATCGTATGGATCGGCCATACTTAGGCATCGATCGGTGGCTATCCGGCTAACTTCAGATCCAAGCAACGTCTCTTTTCTGTCTCTGCAGATCATACACAACCAGAAACTCCATTTTTCCCCATTTCCATTATTTAATTATTCATCTCTCTCTCTCTCTCTCTCTCTCTCTCTCTCTCTCTCTCTCTCTGGGAAGCAAGAGTAAGAAAGGGTGGTTTTCAAGCAGGATGGGTTCTATTCTATAAGATTGCAAAGGATGTAAAAAGTGAATGAGAGAGAGAGAGAATTTAATTCCTTCCCAACCCACAAGAAGAAACTCACATGAATTAAAACAAGCTTTAAGAAGGAGACAAGTTGCTTTTTAACTTCATTCCCTTCTTCTTTCTTTTTTTTTTCCCTTTTCTTTTCTCTCCCTCATCTGTCACTTTCTCTCTCTTCCCAAGAGAGATATTGTTGTAGTTGGAGTGCATATAGTTTAGGTGACAGGAGAAAGATATAGATCTCGTGTCGAGTGGTATATGGGAAGTGTGAGGAAAAGCGAGACGGAGGAAAAAAAAGCGAAGAACAGGAAATCATGACTTGGTGCAATAATGACAATAAGAGTGATGAGCAGAGAAATGAGAGCGCAACCTCACCACCGCCATCCAACAGTAAGGCCGGTGTTGTTGCCAAGAGGCCTCCAGTGTTCAGGACTTGTCCTTCCTGCGGGCATGAATTTGAAATCCAGGATCAGGTTTTATACCAATCTCAGTTCCATGAAGAATTTTCGTTATTTCTTCTCGCATAGTCGTCTTGGTTAATAACTCGCCAATAAACTCTTCCTGATGATTCTTTCTTTGATGAACAGACTGGGATTCAGGAATTGCCAGGGCTGCCGGCTGGAGTCAAGTTCGATCCGACGGATCAAGAGCTGCTCGAGCATTTGGAAGGGAAGGTGCGGCCTGATGCTCGGAAGCTTCACCGCTTGATCGATCAGTTCATCCCTACCCTTCAGGGAGAGAACGGGATTTGCTACACCCATCCAGAGAAATTACCAGGTACGGGATAGAGAGTGCCTTTCCGGCTTTATGCCCTTCTTCTTTCTTCTTAGATATCTTGAACCTCTCACTTGATTTAAAACATAGTTATTAAATCGTCTGAAAAAATGTTGAGAATTGAATTTTACCCTAAATATTCTCTGCGAGACGTGCGGTTCATTTGTTTTGGGTTTCTCTCTCTTGAAGCTTTTCCTTGTTCTCTTGGTCCTTTTCATTGCATCAAACTAAGAACGTAGATGGGTCATCTAATAAGAAAGTAATTCAAGATTGTTTACTGCATACAAGTTATTTGAAATTTCAGTTTTATTAGACCCACGGTTGCTAGATTTCATTGCATGAATGGTACAAGAATCTTCACAGAGACTCTCTCTCTCTCTCTCTCTCTCTCTCTCTCTCTCTCTCTCTCTCTCTCACATAGGAAGAGGAAGATATAGAAGCAGGTATCACATTATTGTCCCTCTTCTTTTCAATTATTGAGCCGACGGATTTTAACTTTAACTCCTGGTACATGGACAATACGTACTCAATCGACTATAATTACCTTTGAAAGGAAATCTATTCAAGTGCTTGATTTATTTGCTTTTATGAGATCGTCACTTGTGTTGCATGTAAATTATATCTCATCCATGGCCATAATTCCTTCTCTAGCCAAAAGATCCATCTATTTTTCATGCATTTGTTAATGTTTTAGTAGTAATTCAATCATATTTACCTCAGACCATACCTATTCATTGTCTCTAGGAATATACTGCATCCAAATCTAAGTAACGTCCACTGGCAATATAAAGCATTGACTAGTCTTGCGTTTGAATTGCCAAGCAGCAATCATTGATCTTTATAAACATTTTTGCGTTGCATAAAAATATGAGATACCCGATTATGTTTATCATGTCTACTAGTATGTACGTGTGATTGTCCAAGTTGTGTAATCTGTATGTATATTTCTAATGATGATGAAGGCGTGAGCAAAAACGGCATGATCCGCCACTTCTTTCACCGACCCTCCAAAGCGTACACGACCGGCAACAGGAAGAGAAGGAAGGTCCACACGGACGAGGAAGGCGGCGAGACAAGGTGGCACAAGACGGGCAAGACCCGCCCGGTCTTCATGAAAGCAGAGCTCAAGGGCTACAAGAAGATACTTGTGCTCTACACCAACTATGGGAAGCAAAGGAAGCCAGAGAAGACCAATTGGGTGATGCATCAGTACCACCTTGGCAACAATGAAGAAGAGAAGGAAGGTGAGCTGGTGGTATCAAAGGTCTTCTACCAAACACAGCCAAGGCAATGTGGTTCGCTCATGAAAGACTCATCATCACTTAAGCTGAATGGACAGAGCGGGCACGAGAATGCTAATCTCAAGAACAATCCTGCCCTGGTGGAGTACTATAACTCTTCTTACATATCTTTTGACCAAGGAAGCCAAAATAGGGCAAGCTCTCAACATCAGATGATCCCTCGCCATTTTGCAGTCCATGGTGGGTCTTCTTTTGTCTCTTGAACATACATTTGAGGAAACCCAGAAAACGAAGAGTATATTATGCAATGCTTTTAACTTAAAGTGACATACTGACGTAATATTATCAATCCGACCGAGTGATGATATTTCATAAGCATGACACTTGGTTGTAAGCATTGCATCGATATATTCTTCTTCTTTTATTTGAAAGTAAGGGGACTATTGTTGAATGCATTATGGAATGACTAAAGTAGAATGCTAGAACCAATCATTGAAGAATTGATGGAATAAGTTAATAGGCATTATGTGACTCCAAATTCTGGTGGAAAAGGTAGGGAGGAATAAGGAAGGTCTGTCAGATGAAGGCTACAAGAGGTAGATTCTTCTATGTGGTCATACATATATACATATGATGATTCTTAGGGCTGCTTTTACATTTTATATATTTTTTGCGAACTTTATGCTTAGGCGTATGCTTTGTACAGTGTCCAGGTGTGAGTTTCATGTGGTCCATGACCCTTTTTCGAGGGACAGAACTATTAATGTTATGTAACTGTACAAAGCTTATTCTTGCCTCAAAGTAATTGGACACTTCTACCTCTTTTTTTTCCCTTTATTCTTCCTTTTATTATGTTATGATGTGTTACTATTATTGTTAAGATCTGACCGTGTTATGAGATGTTAGTCTCTATTTAAATGCATGTCTTTTAGGACTCGCAACATTCAAGTATTCCAGTTTGGTTAATCTGCTTGAGTGCATGCATGTCATTCTTTCCTCGTGCATTGGGTAAGGCTCCATTAATGATACAACCTGAAAGTTACTTTGAGAACAAGACATTATAATTGAACATGGAATTGTTTGGTAATGTATTCCAATCAACCTTTCAGCCAGCCCCAAGTGTAAATGCACGAAAAATGTGAAGTAGGTGATTGCCCATAAATAGTAGACATAGATCAATAATTATATATATAGAGTCGGCTGTCTACTAATGATAAGTTGGACGGCGAGTATGTAATAATTTCTCTCATCTAACACATTCTATGAATGAAGAAAAACGATTGCTAAATTGATGAGCAAGTGACATCCTCCAAGAGAGACATTGCAACCTCCGATCAGATCAAACCTGCCGAAATTCATTCTTGGCTTTGAATAGAAGGAAGCTTATAATATTTCAGATGAAAAGTTATGGTGACTTTTCTGTAGGGCTAGCCCAGCTTCAAGAGCACATTAGGCCCACTGTTGAAGGCCTAATTTGACGAGGCTATATTCAATCAGTGGCCCAATCCTCAAATCTTTCATGCATACTGAAAAATAATATGAGAATTGTAGGAAAAATTCTCCAAAAAATTACTTAACCTATTGTACAATGGTCAATTCAATTATAAACTTTTCAATAATCAATTCAATCATAAACCTTTTGATAATTTGTCAATTCAAGTCTAGGTCAGTTCATTATCCCAATTTAATCCTCAACCATTTAAAAATTTGTCAATTTAATCATAAATCTTTTAATAAATTGTCAATGTAGTCATTCAAGTTAATTTTGACCTGAAATTGCTAACGTGATCTAGTCAATATCGGCCATGCATGTAAGAAAACATCTTGCTAATATCACAGGGTGACATTCGAACTCCTCGTCGAGCCATGCCTCAAGTTGGAGGTAGGGGTTAGTGTGTTGCACCAAAAATAATAAAAAAATTAAGCAAAAAATTGCTCAAAAAAATGTTAAGTCACTCACATCACAAATATAAGTCAAATAAATCATTTTGAATTTCAAATTCACAAAGGATCGGTTTCTCCAAACATGACATTAATTGCATGCTCCTAACAACAATCAAATCTTAAACTTCACACTTTTTTAAGACACAAAATCCTTGTCCTTTGGTTATCTGAAATCCCAATCCTCAAGGCTAGACAAGCATGCCATCCCCAATGTCTTGGTCAAATGCATGCAACGTGTTCAACATTTGTCGACACATAAAAAGTATCAATGTCTGACGAAGGGCGGCGCACGAGTGTCGACTAAAATTAACTCGGGGAGGACATTTGTGCCATACCTTAATGATATCCTAACCCACGGAAGCGACGCCTGTCTAAATAAACGAATTTGTATGAAATGTTAATTAAGCAGTTTAATCTCTGTTGTGGTAAACTTTGGCAGAACGTGACTTGCACTTACTGAATTGCCAAGAAAACCCTAGTCTCTACTTCAAGCTACTCTCCGCCAAACCCATCGCATGACGAGGGAACAGTGAGAAAAGAAGAGATGGCACGTCAATTAGCATTTGTTCGCCGGCGTGACATTAAAATTTAGGTAAGCCGACCTGCACATCAAGACCTTATCTGCTTGGATTCCCCCTTTCCATCATTATCATAATTGGTAATTATAATTGACACCAACATTATAGTATTGAAAGACCAGAAGTCCCGTCCTTGATGCTCTCCCGGAACATGACAAATTTCAATTCAAACCCTCCCTTTGTATAGACTCAAGCTCTCCTGTTTACAGAGAAACTGTCCAATCAATTCTAGATTCGTTATATGGATGTCAATTTGGTTATAAATTTCTCAATCTTATCAAAGTTTAATGCCGGTCCTTCCAACCAATTCTTGACATAACTCCTTAATGTAGCGGTGTGCCACGTAGGATGGTTTGCATCGCGATTGACAGGAAATATGATTGAAATACATAAAATTGTTGTGCATATTTCAATTCAATTCTAAACTTCTCAATATTGCCGAAATTTTAATGCCAGTTCTTCCGGTTATTTCTCACCATAGATCCCTGACATGATGGTGTGCCGACACAAATCCTTAATGTGGCGATATGCCACGTAGGATGGCATGCATCATAGTTTTTGGAAAAATATAATTGAAAGACATAAATTCGCTGTGCATATGTCAATTCAATTTCACACTTTTTAATTTTGCCCTAGTTTCAACGCCAATTCTTCCGATCAATGTTCATCGCAGATCTCAGACGCGGTGGTGTGCCACGTAGATGGCCTATGTCGTGATTTGTAGGACATTGAAAGGACCAAATTGGTGGAATTTCGTGCGACCGAAACACATGTGAATCGACAGCACGAGGGTGGTGCATGCCCGCGGACTATTGGAGCCTCTTTTGGGGCCTTTTTGCTTGGACCGGTCAAAGGAAGAGCAGCAGCAGCAGCAGCTCAGCAGCAACCACTCCATTGAAATTTGTGGTCGTCCCGCATGAGGACAATTAATAATCACTCGTAGGAATATGCTCACGAAAGTCTTGGTGTGAATAGCGCGTGCGAGGTTCCGCTATGGACAAATAGTCAATATTCACGGGGTAGAAATGAAGATTTACTTTTTCTTTTTTCTTTCTTTCTTTAAAATGTATTTTGTTTTGTTAAAAAGAATTCGATGAGAATGGAGATATTGGAAACGATATTCGTTTTAGGCTAAAAAGGAATGGAAACAAAAAAAAAAAAGAAAATTACATTTTGGGAGATTTAGTGAAAGCTCGCTTCTCTTATTTTTGTTCACAAATTGATTCCGATTGTCTCCTTACTTTTCATCGGTTGTTTTCTTTTTCTTCGACGGGAATAAAGGTGGAAATTTGGACGATTCTTACGAACTAAATATATTAATGCTTGATGTTGGTTTCGATATATAGAGTTTTATCTGGACAAATATTTATTGATTACATGAGATAAGCTCTATGTCTACACATTTTGCGAAAGTAATATTTATGGACATTTTTGCTATATTGTCGGATAATTCACGGCAAAGTTGTCGGACTCAATCAAACGGCTATATGATGATGACTGTCAATGAACGATTCACAAGAATCGTAGGTCATTCAACAGCTTGTGAAGAGTTCAATAATTTCAAAAATCCAACTTTTCTAATTTCTCCTTTTCACATTGACTTTAAAGACGCAGAGAGTTAGAAAGTAGGCCTTGGTATGTAACACACCATGATCACTTCTGCCCATAGTTGAAATTGTTTTGAATTGTCTCATTTTGTTTATCAGTTGTTTTCTTTTTCTTTTAAGGCAACGAAGATGAAAATTTGGACGGTTCATAAAAATTAAATATATCAATGCTTGATGTCGGCTTCGATATACAAATTTCCATTTGGATGAATATTTATTGATTACATAAGATTAGCTCTACATCTACATGTTTTGCGAAAATAAAATTTATGGACATTTCTGCCACGTTGTCGGATAATTCACGGCAAAGTTGACGAACTCAATCGAACGGCTAATTATCAATGACCATTGACACAATAACCCGTGATGATTGCCAATGAATGGCTGACAAGCATCGCTAGTCATTCAATAGCTCATAAAGAGCTCAATAAATTTTAAAAAATCTAACTTTTCTAATTTCTCCTTTTCACATTGACTTTAAAGACTTAGAAAGTTAGAAAGTAGACCTTGATTTGTAACACATTATGATCACTTTTTCTAGTATACACCCTAAAGTAGCCCATAATCTATTAATTAAAATAGTGATTTAAAACTATGTGAATATTTTGTTCGTAATTTCGCAAGTGTTGCACTATGTTTGATGTTTCTATAAATAAATAAAAAGTGAAGGTCTAATTTTATTTTTATTTTTTTTTTACGTTTCTTGGGTATAATTGGTGTGTGAAAAAGAAAATTATTCAATAAGCATGGAAATATTGGGAAACATATTTTCATTTTAGGCTAAAAAATAATGATTTTTTTAATTACATTTCTTGAGCTTTAGTGAAAGCTCACTTTTCTTATTTTATTTCAAAACTTGTTTGTGGTCATCTCTCTTTTTATCAGTTGTGTTTTTTTTTTTACTTGAGTGGCAATAAAGGAAGAAATTTCGACAATTCTCATGAACTATATATTTACCAAATTCCACTTGAATGAATTTTCAATTAGTTATTGAAGACTTAGCTCTCTACATCTTAATGTTTTGTGAAATTAAAATGTCCCCATGTTGACAACTCTAAGTCTTTTTCTTTGGAATTTAATATTTAACTTTTCTAATTTCTCCTTTTCACATTGATTTTAGAGATTTGGAAAGTTACAAAGTAGACCCTGGTATGCGGCACACCATTATCCTTTTCTTTTCTTTTTAAAATGGCATACGTCCAAAGTAGCCCATAATTTATGAAATTTATAATTTAATATCAAGTGACTATTTCATATATATTTCTGCAAAGTGTTGCACTATATTCCGCAAAGTGTTGCAAGAAAAGAATAGATGCATTTCACACTACTCTTTTGAATAATGCTTGTGTTTCTTGCACTTTGGGAATGCCCGATTCTCTAAGTCTCGGTCAAAAGAAGCTCTAGAACCGAAATATATACATATACAGATAGATTCACGCACGAGGGTATTCTCTCTTTCTTTCTTTCTTTTTTTTTCAATTTATTTGCTAGATCTAACTTCTGCGTTAGGTTTAGGTTTGGTTTGAGCTTAGAAAAAACTATTTTTTTCTCGAGAGCATTAAATTAATTTTGTCTCCTTCGTTTCAATTTTCAAACCTCTACACTGCTAGAGTTTGTGTGTAGGCATGGCTGGATCGCAACTATACTTGCCTGTCATCCTTCATCAATGGCTAAAGATCCTGCCCGAATTACTTTCAATACATGTACACGAAGAAATAAGATATAATAAATAAATAAATAAATAAACAAAGAAAACGGCGCGAGTATGGCTTCTCGATCGTATCAAGTATAAACAATTCAAATTCGGGCACTTCACCTGAGTTTTGGATAGCACATTACCTCATCTATAAAGATCAGTGAAGTATTTTATGTGCTCGGACTTCATCCCATGCTTTATCCGATCACCAATAAATACGGCGCTTGGCCCAAAAAAAAGAGAGGGGGTTAAATGCCCATCCAAACGCACCCTATGCTATTGGACAATACATGCTTGGAAGGTTTCGAGCTTGCCCCTGGGATTTATCAACTTATATATGCACAATATGGTGAAAAATGATGTCATGTATAGCAGAATTTTGTTAAAGTTTTCTTGACAGCATCGAATACTAGGAAAAATACAAAAGGAGGAGAGACGACGTTTTGACCGTAGTTTCTTTAACAGAATTTTGGTCCCCTATAGAAGATTTATAGATGACGAATGGGCAGTGGAAATCATTGATTTTTCTGTTTACTCCTACACAAAATGGAATTCGGGAAGTGGGCATGTCGAGGGGGCCCAAAACAAGAAAAGAAAATAATTTATCGAGATGTAAATTCCGCAACCGTCGTCCTCATTTAGAAACTTAGGATTGTCGCAGAAAAAAGTGCAAAATAAATTTTACATGCTATAGTTCTCCCTCACGCGTGGACGAAATAATTGAAGAAGCCAGTCACCGAAAAGAAAAAAAAAAGACCTAAAATGGTTAAGATGGTAATTTCAAGAGTCAAATTCTAGATTTATGGATGGTTAAATGAGACAAAAAAAAATTGTATGCTGAATATATTAAACATTTTTATAGAACATCGCTTTTAGGGTTTCAAATGCCACTAGTTCTTTTAAAAATAAGTATTGACACCTAAAATCACATTAGATTATGTGAAATCTTTTCAATGCATTCAAAAGATTTCAACCTATTGTACAAATATTATTTTAGTCATAAATATTTTAATTTTATCAATTTAGTCACAATTCTTTACTTGAAATTTCAATGCAGTTATTTCCGGCCAATTTTCCTTGAAAATCATTATAATCACTAGTTATTCTACATGACATGCCACCATATTAGTAATTTCTGATGAAAATTGACTAGAAGTACTGTATTGAAATATCATGCAAAGATTTAAAAGTTTATAAATAAATTCGCATATGCACTATATGTTTGAGATCGATGGGACAATTTTCTCTGTGGTCATTACAGCTGTTCTCCTAAGTCCAACTGCCAGCATTTTTTTAGGAAATTAATAATGGAATTCCAAACATAGCAGTCCCCCCCACGGGGAAAAAGGTAGATGGTCTTCATTTTTCTACCTTCCGCAATTGAGGGGGGATGCACTTGCAATCAATTCCTGGATTCGTCCCTTAAATGTTAAATCCCAATCAAATCGCTCACCCGTCCCTCACTGATCTTCTTTGACTTGGGAAGCCTCCTGTCGTTGAAATCTCGAACAGTTGGAGGACCAAAAGGGCCAAAAATTCAATTTTTATTAGGCCTTTTGCTGCAAAATTTTTCCTCTCCAAAAATGTCCTTATTCGATCGGCCCCACTTCCACTCACCAAAATTAAATCACGTTTGATTCTGTACTCACGTTTCGTATGCCATTAGTCAAGGGATAATGCTTCTTGATGTGATCTCTCTCTCTCTCTCTCTCTCTCGCCCTCAAACAGTACTTTTTAAAAAATTATTTTTGGTTATTTTAGTAAGAGATATAAAAAGGATTAAATGTAAGAAATTGGAAATCTAAGCAAAGGACAAAATTTGGAATGTACTTTTCTCTTATATATCTTTCTTTTATACTACAAAGCTAGATTAGGGTATAGTTTCCTGCATTACCTTTTATGAAACTCGACTATTCACATGAAAGGTGACACTCCACAACTGTTGAGGAAATTGAATAAGAGTGACTACTACTTCACGTGATTTTCCATCCATACACACTTTATTCCCATATTCTCTTTTCTCTCCTCCTCTCTCCTTTTCTAGCATATAACTTTCTTTATATTGAAGAGCTGGATTAACATTTATAAAATTCAGCTCTCCACATGAAACGTGTCACGATAATATGATCCAAGTGACTACTTCACATGAATTTTTTAATCTATCGTCACATGTTCCCACGATGCTATAAGAATCAGATAAGAGTGACCATGTCACATGACTCATGCGCCTATTATATCCTTCTAATTATTAGAGAATATAAAATGTGAGAATAGCGAAAAATATGATTTCCTTTTATTTTTTGCTAAACATAATTCCCTTGTTCTTAGACTTTTTTCCATTAACTTCATCCAGTTGTATCCAATCTATTTGTTTTCCAAAAAAAAAAAAAGAAGAGAATCTCATCGCTTATCTCCACTAAATATTTGCAACTAAAGAAGCAAATCTCCATCATCTATTCCAAGACTTTCAAAGCCCTCTAAAAACAGTCAAACTCAAACGGTAATACCAAGGAAGAAAGCTTGGGGAAATGGAGAGCACATCCTTTTCCCTCTCGCTTTTGCTGACTCTTTTTGACCGAAGCTTCTCTTTGTCTGGACCACATTCTTAAATTCACTCAACGCCCAGAATGGTTTTTCTTTTCTTAATTTTCCGACAATAACACAATAAGTTGACTGAAGTCTCTATTTTTTTATTTAATTATTTATATATTCTTGAGCACAAGAACGGAGACGCCGCTGCCTAAGGATCAAGGAACGACTTGTGAGTCTTATAAATCGATTTAAGTCGAGCACCTACAGCTTTTACAAATACGTCTAGCAAATGGACTTGGTAATCCGATTGCCGAACTATAAATCCCCTAACTTCTCTTGCCACCCGGAAGATTGACTTACCGTTGTTTTAATGCATTGAATTTGTAGGACCATAAATACCAAAAATATTTTTGCATAATAATATTACAAATTACTATTGTAATCCAATATAATTAAACTGCACATGCTTTGCGAGTATGAAAAAATATGGCATTGAAAGGATTTTGTAAAATTATTCAAATATAAAACATTTAACTTTTCAGTTGATGTAAGGAAATTGTTGACACCATATGAAGAAATTGAAGATATATGTGCAAAAAAAAATGACAACGTCTCCACTTCTTTTGATATGTTTGTGATGCAAAGGAAGAAACACTTGGAAAGGGATCCCAAGAGATAGTGTTAATTAAACGATGAAGTGCCGGTTACAATATCTTAGGCGCTTATTTATAAATAGGTCTTAGTTTATGAGATAATCAAATAATTGAAATTAAATAACATAATCAAGGAAAAGATATTGATTAAGAGGAAAGTTTTCAAAATGCTACTAGAAAATCTATAAAATACATTTGAAATTTTTAACGTATTAGAAATCAACAAAAACGTGTGAGTTTAAGATCAAATATTGTAATCCATATGTAATTTCAAAAATCCTACAACATTTTTTAATTTATGGGACCGTATGCTCTTTCGACGCTTAAAGATTTTCATATAAGTATTTGCCCGTTGTTCTACATCAATTTGTTCATGAGATTAAAATAAAAATTGAAGTACATGAGAGATAAAAAAAAAAAAAACACAATTATTAACCATTCGTCCATTTATGGTAACACTTATAGAATAACAAAAAATGCTCCGAGTTGAAGAAAATAATTATGATCCCATCAAAACTAGTGGTTTCCCAATGCTTCTTTACGTTATAATACAGGTACATCACATTTCAAAAATCATCACGCTTCAAATTTCAATTAGTTCATTAAATAATTAAACTACATTTTAGTTTCTATGATGATGCATCTAGGATTTGCTTCACTGCAAACCATAAAACTACAAGAGAGCCAATGAGATTCTTCAGTATACATTTTATCTTAACAGCACTACGCTCCGGTTCATTTATTTTGACAAATAATACGAGTTAAACCTCCAAGGAAATCTCTAGACGTCGTTTCCCATTGAAAATGGAAAAAATGAATTGTTATTTCGAAATTTTTTTTTTGCAATGCACTGACTGTATAAAAAAAATCTCTCTCTCTCTTTTTTAGTGCAAGGATACATACCTGAAAAATGGCAAACAGTTAAACTCAGCGTCCAAATCCATCACTGTACAAAACCCATCGAACTGGGGACCCACCACCGTCATCCCCTTCCTCCGGTCGTCTTCCTTCCTTATATCAGCATCAAGCTCCTCTCCGCCATCTTCAACCTCCCTCCCTCCATCCCTCCCTCTCTCTCTCTCTGTGCGCGCCTCTGTTCCGCAGAGCAGAGCAAGAGCACGATGCGGCCGCCCTCTCTCCTCCTCCTCCTCCTCCCTCTGTTCCTCCTCTCGCTGCCCCTCGCCGCCCCCCTCAGCCAGGACGGCCTCTACCTCCTCCAGGCCAAGCGCGGCCTCTCCGACCCCGCCGGCGCCCTCTCCTCCTGGAGCCCCCGCGACCCCGACCCCTGCAACTGGACCGGCGTCCTCTGCGGCCGCCCCGACCGCCGCGTCACCTCCCTCGACCTCTCCTTCTCCCAGCTCGGCGGTCCCTTCCCGCTCTTCCTCTGCCGCCTCCCCTTCCTCTCCTCCCTCAACCTCCGCTGCAACAACCTCAACTCCACCCTCCCCTCCGCCATCTCCGCCTGCCGCGCCCTCACCCGCCTCGACCTCCCCGAGAACCTCCTCGAGGGCCCCATCCCCGGCTCGCTCGCCGCCATCCCGGGCCTCGCCCGGCTGAACCTCTCGTTCAACAGCTTCTCCGGCGGGCTGCCGCCGCAGTTCGGTGAGTTCGCCCGCCTCGAGTCGCTCTCGCTCGTGAGCAATCTCCTCAACGGGACGATGCCCTCTTTTCTGGGCAACGTCACGAGCCTCAAGAGGCTCGAGCTCGCTTACAACCCGTGGACGCCGAGCGAGCTCCCGAGTCAATTCAGTAACCTGAAGAACCTCGAGTACCTCTGGCTCAGCGACTGCAGATTGAAGGGCCCGATTCCGGAATCTCTCGGGAGGCTACCTCGGCTCTGGAACTTGGACCTGTCCGTGAACCGGCTCACCGGGCCGATCCCGAGCTCGCTTGCCTGGTTGAAGAGCGCCATCCAAATCGAGCTCTTCAACAACTCCTTGTCCGGCGAGTTGAGCCTCGCGTTCTCGAACTTGACGAGTTTGCGGCTCATCGACGTGTCGACGAACCAGCTGACAGGGGCGATTCCGGACGACCTGTGCAACTTGCCGCTCCAGTCGCTCAGTCTGTTTGAGAACCATTTCGAAGGGACTGTACCGGAGAGCATTGCATTGTCGGAGAATCTAAAGGAGCTCAAGCTGTTCAACAACAAGCTCAACGGGTCGCTGCCCAGCGATCTCGGCAAGAACTCGCCGCTACAGAGCCTGGACGTGTCGTATAACCAGTTTTCGGGACCAATACCTGAGAACTTATGTGCGCATGGTGAATTAGAGGACTTGTGTTGATCTATAACAACTTTTCCGGAACAATCCCGCCCAATTTGGGGAAATGCGAGAGCTTAAACAGGATCAGGTTGAAGCATAATCAGCTCTCTGGAACAGTTCCGGAAGGATTATGGGGATCACCTCGCGCGTTTTTGCTCGAGTTGGCAGAAAATTCACTTGTTGGGAATGTTCCAGATGCGCTTTCCGGCGCACATAATCTCTCTGTCTTGGATATTTCCAGGAATCTGTTTTCCGGGCCGGTGCCGGATGTGTTCGTGTCGCTGACTAATTTGGTAGAGTTCCATGGTAGTCACAACAATTTCAGTGGTCAAATCCCCAGAAGTTTGGTGCAATTGAGCCGGTTGAGTACGCTCGATCTTAGTGACAATGCACTTTCCGGTGAGATTCCTGAGGGAATCAAGGGGTGGAAGATGCTGAATGAGCTTGACTTGGATAACAATAAGCTGTCCGGTGAAATTCCAGCTGAAATCGGCAGTCTGACGGTGCTTAATTATCTCGACCTATCCGGGAATTACTTTTCGGGGAGAATCCCCGATGAGCTGCAGAATTTGAAGCTCAATTTGCTCAACTTATCAAACAATCAGCTCTCTGGCGACATTCCATCAATGTATGACAAGGAAGTTTACAAAGATAGTTTCGTCGGTAACCCGGGATTGTGTGGAGATCTACAGGGTCTCTGTTCTACAAGGAGCGATGGGAGAAAGTCGAAGTCCTTGTGGATGCTTAGTGTGATTTTTGTGCTCGCTGTCCTTGTTCTTGTCGTGGGGATTTCTTGGTTCTATTATAAGTACAAGAACATCAAGAAGGCTAGGAAAGGTGCCGCCATGTCCAAGTGGAGATCGTTTCACAAGCTCGGCTTTAGTGAGCTCGAGATCGCCGATTGCCTCAAAGAAGATAATGTCATCGGCAGCGGAGGTTCTGGAAAAGTTTATAAGGTCAAGCTGAGCAACGGCGAAGTAGTCGCCGTGAAGAAGTTAAGGGGAGTGACGAAAAAAGAGGCTTCGACCTTCGAGCCCGAGAAAGACGGGTATCAAATCGAGGTCGAGACTCTAGGGAAGATCCGGCACAAGAACATAGTGAGGTTATGGTGTTGCTGCAACACGGGGAACTGCAAGCTTTTGGTCTATGAGTACATGCCGAATGGAAGTTTAGGGGATATGCTGCATAAAAGTAAAGGGAGCTTGCTGGATTGGAGGACGAGGTACAAGATCGCGCTCGATGCAGCAGACGGGCTTTCGTACTTGCACCACGATTGTGTCCCCGCGATCGTTCACAGGGATGTGAAGTCGAACAACATATTGCTGGATGGAGAATTCGGAGCTAAAGTTGCCGATTTCGGAGTCGCAAAGATTGTCAGAGTTGGCAATGGAGAAGAACAGATGTCTGTCATAGCGGGATCCTATGGCTATATCGCACCAGGTCTGTTACTCTTATCATTTTTATGAAATCCGAATCAATTCGTTTGCGCAATCTACCGTCACATGTTCGAGATCGATTCTTCAGTTCATTGTTTGAAATTTTGTTTTGTGCATTAGGTATTGCATCAGCATCATATTACACTTTCAAATGTCTCTTCAGAAATAGCGACATATGCTGATCCAATTCTTAACGTGAACTGGACTGTGTGATGCAGAATACGCCTATACTCTTCGAGTGAACGAGAAGAGCGACATATACAGCTTCGGGGTGGTCATCCTGGAATTGGTGACAGGAAGGCTCCCAATAGATCCTGCTTTCGGAGAGAAAAACCTGGTGACATGGGTCAGCGCCACCTTAAACCAGAAAGGGATCGACGACGTGATTGACCCCAAACTCGATGCCAGTCACAAGGAAGAAATAACCAAGGTCCTCGAGGTCGGCCTCCTCTGCACCCTTTCACTCCCCATAAGCCGGCCCTCAATGCGAAAGGTGGTGAAGCTGCTGCAGGAAGCCGGCTCCGGCGGCATGGCCAGGATCGTCAAGAGGGACGGCAAGCTGTCGCCTTACTACTACGAAGATGCCCCCAACAAGACAAATAACGCGTCGGAGAATCCGGTGCGGTACATGAAAGAGCAGGGGAGCAAGTAAAGGGGGAAAACAAGAACCCCATTGCTTCGCCCCTATGGAGGCACGAGAAATTGGGGAGGAAGCCATCGGCGCAAATGCCTCGGTAACTCTAGGAATCTGTTGGTTAGGCTTGTTCAGGTGTTCCCAAAGTTAGTCCTTAGTTAGGTGACAGGAACATGCGGACAAAGGCCATGTCAACTCTTAACACATGGGGATAAGATCCCATCCCAAGACAAAAAAAAAAAAATCAACTACAGCGGCAGCAGCAGTACCGATTGGCTGGCTGGTCCCAGTTTGAATTTTTTGCCCCTTCCGATCGGGTGCTCTTGCGGAAACGACCGGTGTGTGAAGTCACCGATGATGGATGAAAAGCCCATCGTCCATCCGGTCTAAAGGACAGCTTTCATTAATTATTGGTGTTTAGCTTGTTTAGCTTTTAGTGCATGTGGCGTAGGTGCAGGGGTGGTGGGGGGGGGGGACGCTTTGACTTCCATGCCGTCCTGCATTGAAGTGCCCATGGGGTAGCTGTAGCTTCGTTTTTGTACTTTTGTTTCTGCATCTTCTTGGCACGTCCTTTCCATTAAGAAATTGCAGAGGAAATTGACGGGAGGTTGCATATTGCCCCCACTAAGGTTCTCAGGATTTGCAGC
The DNA here is from genome assembly GCA_017140165.1 of Eucalyptus shirleyi. Classification (NCBI taxonomy): domain Eukaryota; kingdom Viridiplantae; phylum Streptophyta; class Magnoliopsida; order Myrtales; family Myrtaceae; genus Eucalyptus; species Eucalyptus shirleyi. Next base: position 16,238,191 of record CM029456.1, on the reverse strand, counting down.
AAATTGCCCAGAAACTTTCCATATTGCTTTAATTTGTCCCTCTAAACCTGCTTGTCGGCGTGTGCGAATTCTAGAAGGTGGTTGTGATGGGTCCTCTAACATTGACTCCAATTAAATTTCACATTAAGAAACGCAAATTCCTCATAGAAACATAAACATATATACCGGCATGAGAATAATTCAAGAAAAATATCACATGTGACTGAAGTTCCAATGAAAATCTGATTAGAGTTAACGCCAAATATACATTCATATATAGTCTTGAAAAATGTTTTTGAACAGTCACTTTCTTTTCTCGTGAGTATATTATTATTGTAAAGTTAAAATTTTAATCTTTTTTGTGTACGCGTTTTCATCTCAACAACATAACCTTTAAGGGCACACATGATAATTATTACGTTTCTTTGTTTTTTTATTTTCCTATTCTTGATAACAAGTTTGAAATATAAATCTGTTTGGCAACGTAATTTTTTTTTTGAGCAAATTTTTATTTCAAAAAAAGGTTTAGAACAAAAATCAAAAGTTAAAATTTTTAGTTTTTTTTTTTAATTTTTGGAATAAAAGTGAGGAATAAAAAAACTCCTCGTGTTCATTCTTATTACCGCCTGCCACCCACTTGTCATCGGACGCCGGACGGCTGTCGTTGGTCACTGGCCGCCAACCTCCCTGCTTGTTGACCACCACCTACCGCCACTCGAAAGGGAGAAATTGTGTTATTATCAAATGAATTTTTATTAAAAAAATATAAATTTTGTATAGTTATAAAACACATATTTTTGCTTAGAAAATCGTATGGAAAATAAAAAGTCAGAAATTGATTTTAAAAATGGATGGTTATCGTGATAACTCGTAGAAAATGTAGGGCCCGTTTGGTTCGGCTTTTGGGGAATGCATTTGCCAAAATGCAAATACCTTTGGGTGAATGGGGTTTTCCGAAATGCAAATGTCGTTTGGTAAAATTTACATTGAGATGCAACTTTGGCCAAAATACCGTTTGGTAAAATTTGCATTTGTAAAGGACTTTTATTAAATTAAAAAAACAAAAAAACATTTGTTTTATTTTTTTTTGAAGTCCGGCCACTAGACCGCCGGATCCGGCGGCGACGGGCTGGATGATGGATCTCAGACGCTGGGTCGCGCGACCTCAGGCGACCGTCGCTTGAGGTCGCGTGACCCAGGCGACGGCCGCCGGGGTCGCACGACCCAGTCGGCCGTCGCCGGGGTCGAGCGACCCAGGCGACGGCCGCCTGGGTTCGCACGATCCGGGCGGGGCCGCTGGGTCGCTCCACCCGGCGGCCGTCGCCGGGTCGCTCGACCCAGCGGCCGTCGCTGGGTCGCCCGACCCGGCGACGCCGCCCGACCCCGGCGGCCGTCGCTGGGTCGCGCGACCTCGGCGGCCGCTGGTCGCGCGATCAGCGACACGGCCGCTGGTTCGCGCGACCCGGGCGTCGCCCGAGGTCCGGCGACGGTCATCGGGTCGGGGACCCTTGGCCGGCGGCCGCCGGCACATTGCCGGCGCGCGCGACCCCTTGGCCGGCGGTCGTCGGCCTCCGATCGGCTTTTCTCTGGTGAAGATGAACAGTGAAGTTGCATTCCACAAATGCAACTTCCCAATGGACCTCTCCCTCTCCATTCCCCTAAAGTCCCTTCAAGCCATTTGGAGATGCAATTGCATCTCCCCAAAGTCTCTAAAAATATTGAACCAAACACCATTCACTTTTGCCCAAACCCCTTTAGAGGCCAAAAGCCCCTTCTAAATGCCGAACCAAACGGGGCTGTAATAGTGCTTCAGTTTCCAGAATACTGAGCGCGTGATTTTTACTGTCTTGAAAAGTCAAAGTGCCCTATTTCAGTTGTAGTAACTTTGGAAAAGCCATACCAAACGCACAATAGATGGTTCTCCAGATGTTATAATCAGATTGCAATTATCCGATGAACAATCGCTGTCCGAGTTATTGGTCAAAAGTGTTTCCTTTAAAAAAAAAAAGACTTACGAAATTTTTTTGGGGCATTTAAACGCACTAGGCTCAAGCTAATATGGTGAGCAAGCTGCAAAGTCGATGGGCCTGGAAGATAAGATGTTGCAGGCTCTCATGGGTCCGAAGAACCTGCAAATCGAGATGGCCTTCTCTGCAAAGCACCGTCGCGAAGCCCATCATCGTCCGGGCTTGGAAAAGAGAAACGCGGGACGGCTAGGAAACCTGCCGACGTGCTTCCGTGTCGAAAATGTTCACGATGCATGGCGCGTTCAGAGGAGAAAACGATTCCAGAGAAGCTAAAAGATGAGAACTTCCAATTCATTCTGTTGTTGGCTGATCTTGGTACTCGAACAATTTCTACATCAACAAGCTTTTGTCGTATCAGGCAGATGATCAGGCAAGACTTGCAGCAGATCTTGGAGAAATATGGTGGAAGAAGGAGACTTTAAGGTTGTATACGGTGCTCGTTCTTTGCTGCATCTTTATGATGGGTGTAACAGGAACTGATCTGTAACGCTGCACTGGTGATAACGAAGGTTGAAACGGGACTAAAGTTTCGCCAACAGAAAGTAACGAAAGACAGCTTGCAATGCCTCATTAATGGCTAAGAAAAAACAGCAGTTGAGCTCCTCAAAAACCGGACAGCTTCTGGATATAAGGCGAGAAGAGATGCAACTACACAGAAGCCTCCCAGAAACGAACAGTTTCTCGAAGCTTTTGCTCATAGAGAGTATTCGGTTTCGATCAAACTTCTCGCGCTCTGTATTTGACGCCACCCAACTGAGAAACCCTTTGACAAGTAACGGCGAAAAACAACAAATCCTTCGCGTTCTGATTTATATATCGTTGTCCAAACTCGACTCGTAGTTTCCTCCATTGCAGTCACCGAGATCCTTGAAATTCGAAGCTCTTGATATTTTGGCTGGTGGCGGAAGAGAGCATTTCATCAGTATTGTGATATTCCTGAACATGGAGGCTCCGGCGCAAGAACAAGGTCAATCCCTACTTCGGATAACCGGTCCGTCGCAAGATCAAGAACCCAGAAGGCAACCGAAGACGCCGGCGCAAAAGGCGGTGCGGAAGACCTTCAAGCTAACCGCGCACTTGGCGAACCTCCTCCCCACGGGGACGGTCCTTGCATTCCAAGTCGTGTCCCCGGTCTTGACCCACCAGGGCAAATGCCCCACCTCCCTGAACCACACCCTAACCCTAGCCCTCCTCGCCCTCTGTGCCGCCTCCTGCTTCTTCCTCAGCTTCACCGACAGCGTCCGGGACGAGTGCGGCAAGGTCCGGCACGGGATCGCGACGTTCAAGGGCCTGTTAGTCCTCGACGGGTCGGTGCGGCTCTCGCCGGAGGAGGCGGACAGGTATAGGATAAGGCTCCTGGACTTGTTGCATGGGGTCATGTCGGTGCTGGTCTTCGCGGCAATTGCGCTGTTCGACCCCAACGTGGTCAGGTGCTTCTATCCCTCCCCGTCGGAGGAGGCCCGACGGCTGCTCGTGGCGGTGCCGATCGGGGTAGGGGTGGCGTGTAGCTTGGTTTTCCTCGCGTTCCCAAGCAAGCGGCATGGCATCGGATTCCCTCTCTCTCGATGTTGATCATATATTGGAGGTCTTGTGAGTTTTTCAGGTTTTTCAGAATTTTGCTCACGTAGATCAACAAGATGGATGACCTACTTACATGCAATTCAAGAATTGAAAATTCTTTGCTAGTTAAGACATGTCCTTTTGCTCTTTCGTAAAGATTGCTTTGATCTTGCGAAGTGGAATTATAATTTTTCATGATACATGGCTATGATTTAATCTAGTATACACACTCCAATCTTGTAATATGTATTTCAACTTACACGATCAAATAGAGATGGATGAAAAGAGCTCACTTTTTTACTGGGCCACGGCCCAAAACCAAAGGCCCACTGGCATGGCCTGCCATTCCTTCACAAATATTCAGACAAGGTGAGTTGATAATTGTAGGTCTAGGACTCCAATTTTTCTCTTTAACCTCTCCCTGTCTCTCTAGACTCTACATATATATACGCACACACTAAAGCATGAAGATCATTCTCCAAAAGGACGATATCCGGGGGTTTCTTTCCTTGTGATGGACAGATTTTGGACTCGATACTAGTGAGTCCCATGATCTAGACACAATTTACACATCAACAATCCTTAAGCTCGACCTTTTCTCTTGAATGTTCGTGATGTTATCATATACAAAAGTTTTCTTTTTCTTTTTTCTTTTAATCTTATCATGAACTTGGACCTCAATTAAGAGAGGTCGAGTCAAGTAAATTTGACTAGAGAACGAGAGCGAAGATGCTGGAGTTTTTCACGTGAAAGATACCTTTCACGATTTTATCGATATTTGTCCCGATTCGCATCACATTGCACTCACGAATTTCTCTATTTTTATATCATGCTTTGGCGTGGTCGAATGTAATTGCGCAAATTAATTTCGTGACGCCATCCTCACCACGCCACGAGAGAGAAAAAGTCCCTGACGCGACATCCACTTTTAATTAACTCGTAATAATTTCCGAATTACCTGCTGGAAAAAACCCGGAAACGAAAAGCAAACGAGAATCTCCACTCGCGGAGCCCCCCGCGCGTGAGGCACACTCGCCCCTCCCTCCGTCGGCCACGTCATCATTCGCCGCCGCTTTCGGACAAGCCCCCCTCTCATCGTACCGAAACTCCAGCGGTCGAGAGATCTCCCTCCTTCCTCAAAAAGTCCCCCAAGAAAAAAAAACATCTCCATCTTAAATTAATCGAAAATGAAATTAAAAAAAAAAAAAATTATATATATATGTACAATCATGCACAGCAGAGGAGAGAGAAAGTGAGGGAGAGAGAGGGAGACATTTTAGAGAGAGAAACTACAGGAACCCTTCCAACAAAGGAGAAAAGCGATTCGCGAATCAATCCAATCCTTCGCTTCAACTTCACTGATCCAATTTCCCGACTCGATTTTCTAGAAAAACCCAAAAAAGAAATTTTGATTTGTTTTTTCTCGCTTTTCCACACACAAATGCAAAACCCCGTTTCCTCTCTCTCTCTATCTCCTCCATTTTTTTTTTCCGATGGAATTGCTATTATTATTATTATTATTGTTGCCCGTGAATTTAATTTCATGCCGACGGCAGCAAGAAAACATGCGCGCGATTAAAGAAACCGCGACCGCCGCTGCCGCCGCCGCCGCGGCGCGCGGTCGCGGTCGCCGTCGCCGTCGCGGCTGCTCTTCTTCTTCTTCTTCTTCGCGTTCATCATGGAGATCGTCCTCTCGTAATTATGGCGAGGGGGGTGCTGGTGTCTTTTATGGCTCCAGTTCTCGGGAATTATTAATATCATTATTATTGTCGCTGGTGCGATATTCCACAAATCTGACCTCACATCGCAATCGACAAAGAGAGAAAGAAAGAGAGAGAGAGAGAGGGGAAGAAAAGACTCGAGGAGAAGTTATCAGTATTTTTTGAATTTTTAATTTTCCTTTTCGGTGGAGAGAGAGAGAGTAGAGAGAGAAGGATAGAGAGAGAAGGAAAGTCTATTGGGTGAATTTATATTCCTCGCTTTTTCGTCAAACCAACAGAAAGTCATTTTTTTTTAAGAGCGGACGGGGGAGTTTTTCCCTGAGAAAGAAGGAAGTTCGCTTCTTGATTTCTAGGGTTTGCGTTCGTCCCCGTGCTCGATTCTGGGTCGGCAATGGAATTCGGTTTCTAGCCCTCCTTGACCACCCCGTTCCGATCCGAGTTTCTCTCTCTTTCTGAGCTCCGAGCAAAATGGAGGAGGAGGAGGTGGCTGCAGCTGCTGCCGGCGCTAGCAGTAGCGGCGGGGGGGCCGCTGCCGGCGGAGGCGGAGGTGCTGGTAGTGGTGGAGATGGAGGTGGTGGCGGTGGTGGGGATGCTGAGAAGAAGAAGACAGCTGAAGGGGAGGGCAAGTCTAAGCGCAAGATGAAGACTGCTTCTCAGTTGGAGATTCTGGAGAAGACTTATGCTGGTGGGAATGCTAATCAGTTTATTTGCACTTCTGTGTGTTGCCCTTTTTCTGATTTGTGTTATTTGATTTATTTGCGCGTATCGGTTTTTTTTTTCACTGAAATTGGCGTTGATTCAGTGGAGCCGTATCCGTCCGAGGCGATAAGGACTGAGCTGTCGGGGCAATTGGGGCTTTCCGATAGGCAGTTGCAAATGTGGTTCTGTCACCGGCGTTTGAAGGACAGGAAGGGACCGTCCAAACGGCAGCGTAAGGACTCCCCAGCTGCCGCTGCTCCTGAGCCAATGTCGGTTGGTGGGGAAGCGGCGAATGAGCTTCCCTATGGTGCTGTTGCTGGATCAAGTTCGTTTGCGCCGGCTGTGGATCCTTGGCGAGCTGCCCCGCGAGTCGGGACGGCTGTTGCACGAATCAGCGGTGATTATCCGGGGATGAAGCGGCATTACGAGCCAGAACCATCAATGGCTGAGCGCCATGCAATTGCATTTGTGGAAGCACAGTTGGGCGAGCCTTTGAGGGAGGATGGGCCGATTCTTGGCATGGAGTTTGATCCTTTGCCGCCAGGTGCATTTGGCACACCTATTGGTGAGTTGAGTTCTTTGCCTTTTGAGCATGCTCATTTGGATGCAGCTATTTTGTTTAAAATCAGGGAATTACAATTTCTTTTAGTGATTGGCAGTTATGTCTTGTGGGTGCATTAATTAGCTATTACAACATTTTGCAAGGCCAGTTATCTTTTAGTACTTGAATGTCGCATGGAGCTTAGATCAAATCTGTTTGTTGGGTGATTAGATGTTAATGTTTTGCAAATTCAATTAGGCGAGTAGGAGTGAAGTTCAGATCGAACTAATATAGCTCCACAATGAAGACAGACAAGAGTAGCCAGATAAATGATTGGTGTTTTGGACATGGGAAATAGCAAACTGGAGTACTTCAGTGAGCAGAGAACTTCATCTGTATTGGAACGAGTTCATCTAGAGTATTTCATAGATGGTCGGATTAAGACTTGAGATAAAGGGTCAGAGTAGTATCTAACTGGGGGCCATATCATGCAAAAGAATTTATGCAACTCTTAGTCGAAAACAACTTCTCTTTGAAACATCATGTAGAAATTATGGCATTGCGAAGTACAATCTGGAATTAGTAAAGATGTAAGGAAGATATATGAGAGCAAATTATTGTGCATTGGACAGTCCTTGGACCAAGGCCTCTGGCCTTGACCTTGACAAAAGGGAAAAAACTGTTGAAGGGTAAATAGGATGTGTCGCCATCTGCAGTTGTTCTCCTACTTTGTGATTTGGAGGAAATTTGGAGTGAGCTACTTGAATTTTATCTTGGTTGTGCAATAAACAATTGACTGCTAAGATCATAGGGCTATTGATTTGGACTGAGACATTTTGGAGTTTACAGGTTTAACTTTGGAGTCCAAAGGCAAAGATTTGACTGACGTCTCTTTAGCTTTGGAGACGTTTCTAAGAATAGGACAGAGTGAACCTGATTGTTGTTATACTGGTTGCCATTTGTGAGATTGTTGTGAAAAAAAGGCTATGCCTTGTAAACACCAAATCACTGCTGTCGGATTTGCAATTTCTCCTCTTTATTTGAGGAGATAAATGCAGAAATATGAATTATTGATCCTTAGTCTCATACAAACAATCCAAGGAGAATTCTCAGTTGTATGCATTTTCTTTTCTTGAGAGTCTTTTGTGATAATGTTATGCCTATCGGAAACATACTCTGTTTAGAATATCTTTATCTTGTCCCTAACAATTCAAAACTAACGCTAAGTTACAGGAGAACCAGGAATAAAGAGAACCTTGTTTTCTGATCTGTTGTTACTCGAAGTAAAGATCAGCAACTTATGAAAGAGTTTCTCCCTTTCACATAGAATAGAACTGGCTACTTTTTCGACGATCCCTTATGCCACTGCAAGAAGAGGTTTTAGGAGTCGCTTTAGCTGAATATGGGCTAATCTGTATTATGTTGCTGTTTTTGAGAGACTAGAAAGGACTTTTTAGAGTTTGCTTTTATGTGGCTGTTAGCCTGTTAGGGCGTCCAGTGATAACAAGATACTAGCTTTCAGGTGGCTGAATGAGTTGTCATAATTTACTGCTTAATGTGTCTAGGGTTCTTTTACTTTGGGGCCAAGGATTTCGATGGTTGAGTCCTTTGAAAGGTTTGAAAGTAATAAGTTGATGTATTTCTTGTCCGACCCATTTTAATCAAGTTCCTTGTGAAAGGTTGTAATGACCCATGAAGCTGCTTTATAACCTCCGGTAACAATGTTGTTTTCTCTGCAGGAGGAGCAGTGATGGGGCAACATAAACAAACTGGAAGATCTTTTGAGGCCAAATATGAGCGCTCTGATGCTAAATCAACTAAGGTCAGTAGGTGTCTGCATGTAGAATGGTGCAACTATGTATATTCAGGACATTTGAATAGATAAGCATACGGGGAGTGGAAAGGAATACTAGTTTTAGATCATTCATGAAGAAGAAACTATATTGAGAGTATAGTAGCTGAGTTTATTTTTGGTTCTATCCTCAGATGATCTGAATTTTCTCCTAGCAGAGTTGGATAATTTAGCGTAGTTAATTGGGATTGGTTAGCTGAAATGAGCCACTCATCCCCCTATTCACAAAAAAGAAAAGGAACACCCAACCCCCTCCCCGCGTGCGAGCACCTCACACACGCACAACAAAAAAGGGTGGGGGGAGGGTAAAAGATTTGACTAAACTGATGTGAATATTCATATTTTCTGTTCTTAGGGTGTTGTGCGTCCAGTCCATGAATACCAGTTTCTTCCGGAGAAACCAACTGTTAGAGCTGAGACATATGAAAGAGTTGTTACACCATACCATGGTGGTTCAGATAGTAGTAACCCACGGATTTCAGCTGGACTTCCGTTCCTGCATGCGAATGAGCCAACGCCCTCTGGATATGGTCTTCAAAATCGGATGCCCACTTTGAGTCTCTTGACTCCACCAGGCAAGCAGGGGCATCTCTTGACATCGACTCCAGGAGAGTATGATTTAGATCCATCAAAAACCTCGTCTACAAACTTGGAGATTGAAAATAGGCTTGGTGCTCACTCTGCTTCGGCATTGGACAATCCGATTGTATCATCAGACAGACGGGTCATTCACAATGAGGAACTTTTACGAGCTGAGAGAAAGAGGAAGGTAATCTCATGGTTCTCCAGTATTATGAAGTGTGTATAGGTAGATATCTTGTCTGCAAGATTATTATCTTGAAGAATGTTTCAGTAAGTGTTGTCTCCAAACTATTACCTGCACAGAGTGAAGAGGCTAGAATACAACGGGAGGTTGAAGCTCATGAGAAAAGGATTAGAAAAGAACTAAAAAAGCAAGATATTTTGAGACGAAAGGTACGGGGTGCTGATTTTCAATGAAGTTTATTTGTTTTAATGGATATAATCGCATGTCTAAGTTTATATGTTGTCATTTGATACTATTGCACATCTATACCTAGAGAGAGGAGCAAGTAAGAAAAGAAATGGAGAGGCTTGACCGTGAAAGGCGGAAGGAAGAAGAAAGATTACTGCGGGAGAAGCAGAGAGAGGTAGAGAGGTACCAGCGTGAGCAAAGGCGTGAATTGGAGAGGAGGGAGAAGTTCTTGCAGAAAGAGTCTAGAAGAGTAAGCTTGAGGAACTGTGGTTTTTCCTTTCTTCTCAATCTGTCTGTAAACATTAAGTTGTTTCAACTAGTAAATTGCTGGTGCGTTTGTAGGCTGAGAAACAGAAGAGAAAAGAGCAAGCTCGCAGAGAAAAGGAAGCTGCTAGACTTAAAGCTGCTAATGAGAGAGCAATTGCTCGCAGAATGGCAAAAGAATCAGTGGAACTCATTGAGGATGAACAATTGGAGCTAATGGAGTTTGCAGCCTCAAGCAAGGAGTTACCTTCAATTATGTCTCTGGATTTTGAAACTTTGCAAAATCTTGAGTTATATAGAGGTAGGTTGTGCAATCTCTGGTTGGACATGAGGTTCTTTGTGATTGCAGCAGCAGATTATTCTGAAGCTATTTATTGTCCTCATCAATGCATGCAAATTGATCTCTTGCTTTACTTTCATGTTATATATTCGAGAGATTTGATTGTTCTATGGGTGAGGCCTTCTGGAATTTGTTTACTATTGCGGTAGCGGTGATATGCACGAATATAATCTTAAGACTGACTCATAAGCTGGAATGTCCTGGGACCTTGGCTTCTTGACCTGAATGCAAGTAGCCAATGTGTCTTTAATAGGAATTTATGTTTTCACCTTTTCTTTTCACAAGACCTTGTAGATGATAAACCAGCATGCTAAATTTGGCAGGATTTAATCTCCTTAGAAATCCATGCTAGCTATGTGCCAGTAAACTTCCGCAGTTGATTTTTACTATGTATTATGGCAGTCTTCTTACTGTCCTATTGTTGGAACATAAGGAAAACTTTGCATGAACACAACTTTTGAAGCCGTGGAATTTGAAGCTCAGAAGCAACGTTATAATGAGTTGAAGAAGAAAACCTAGGTTGACTGTTGATTAGTGTTAGGCTGACATGTTTGGCTCCAAATTTCCAACTTTTGGGTTTTTTTTTTTTTTTTTTTAATTGATTAGTTTTTACTGAAAATTTTGTATTTGTTTTATAGCCATCCCTAGCTTAATTGAACCAACTCATGAGATACAATTTAGTAATGCTGTCTATGAAGATGTTATCTATTATTCCAGATTCTATGACTGCATTTCCATCCATATCTGTGCAAATGAAAAGGCCGTTTGCAATTCAACCTTGGTCACATTCAGAGGAGAATATTGGGAATCTTCTCATGGTAAGCTTGAGCTTTGCTTCTCCTTATATTTTAGTTTTATTATTGCTTTTCACATGTCCTTTTATCTTCCCTTGCTCCTTTATCCTTTTACTTTGGGAAAAAATGCCAAAAGAACTCATGATTTTTATCCTAGTTAATATGTTACCTCTTACTTTAATTTACATTTAACGCATATACTTATTAATGATATACTGTAATCATTGCTTTATTTACTATCTCATCAAATATCGGGACAAATTCATTTAAATTTAATGCTGTCCCGTTAGATGTCAGATATGTAGGTTCTGGTTGATGTGAGACTATTTGTTGTACCTTTTTAAGGTAGAGGGACGAAGTAAATTCTAGTTCAATGATTAGGGTTGTTTTTCTTATACTGTCCAATGTTATTGAGGAGAGCAGAACTTAGGTAGATCACTTCTTAAGACAGCAAACTATGCCTAGGCCTTTCCAAGAAATAGTTGGTTAAGATAGTACCGGTTTTGGAGTTTCATCACAGAAATGATACACGCGAATTCGAGTTGTCCAAGTGTTAGATCTGTTATCCTGAGTATCATTCTATTTTGCCATGCTTGATCCCCATATAATTAGCATCAGACTATGAGGCCTCGTGGGCATCTTACATTAGCATGTTAACTTCTTTTAGATCGTGTTCTCTCACATTCCTTCAAAGACTTTAGGTGTCCCTGTGAGTTTGTAGTTGAAAGTTCTAGCATATAACAATTCTGTTTATTATACATTGCTACTGGACAATTTTTCTCTTCATATGATGAAGTATGATATTTCTAATAATGTAGGATTTGTTCGAAATAACGTTTTCCTATTGTAGATTGCGATATTGTAAAAGTGATTGATATGATACGTGTCGACTCATTTGATAATTACTGTGGCCGTATGCCTTGCTTTCCCAGTGAAAGAAATGTCAGTTTGTGCATGAACCTTTAGAATTTGAAATATTTCACTGCCTATGTAAATCTTTTCCTGAAAATATCTTGGATTTTGTTTCTTGACTATAGGCTTGGAGGTTCCTGATAACTTTTGCAGATGTTCTTGGTCTGTGGCCGTTCACGCTTGATGAGTTTGTTCAAGCTTTCCATGACTATGTACGTTCTGTTTTCTAACATGCATTTCATTCCTTAAGGAGTTATTATCTCTAGGCTGGAAGTGCATGAGCCTTCTTGGTTTCACGCTAAGCATATTTGCCTTGTGGCTCAGGATGCAAGGTTGTTGGGTGAGATACATGTTTCTCTGTTACGAACAATCATTAAAGATATTGAAGATGTTGCAAGGACACCTTCCACTAATGTGGGAGCGAATCTAAATAGTGTTGCTAATCCAGGCGGTGGCCATCCGCACATAGTTGAAGGGGTGAGCTATTTCTTGTTAGTTCCTACAGTTGTTTGGATTATCATTAGATTCACTGTGTGTAAAGAATCCTTTATGCGTTCACTAGTAGATGGATGACACGTGTGCTTAAAGATAGTTATGTAAACAAGTTTATCCACTCAAGTTGAGAGTGTGAATTGTTTCTTACTCTGGTGGAGGTCTTAATAAAAATCCTAATTATTTTATGAAGGACATTGTCGTGGAACTTTTTTTGTGCAGAGGAGGGTTGTAGATGTGTTCACTTCTGGAAGTTTAATAATTAGTTGCCAGTGATTTTTCTGATAGAGTATCATGGTATCAGTTGGCCTTTCTTGTGTCTCTGGCGTTTATCTTTATTCATTTCAAATATAAGAGTCGTGGGAACATCCTTAAGCTGCTGTCAGTAAAAATAGGAACTTTCGATCCTTTTACTAATGACACTGCTTCTCGAGCTGGTTGTACATGAGCAGTTATCTTTTTCTGCTTTGCTTGTCATTCATAACCTAAGATTAAGGCATTCCTTGTAGGCATATTCTTGGGGTTTTGATATTCGGACGTGGCAGCGGCAATTGAATCCGCTTACATGGCCTGAAATACTGCGGCAGTTCGTCCTTTCTGCAGGATTTGGGCCTCAACTGAAGAAAAAGAATGTTGAAGCAGCATATATTCATGATGATCATGAGGTGACTTCATATCCATCAAGAAAGCTACTTGTTTCTTGGATTGTCATTTCGTGTTGCTGTTTGCATTTCAGAAAGAGTATAGAAGTTTCAATACTTTGAGAGAGATATTTCCTTGCATTGGTTTGTTGGTAATGATGGTATTTCCTTCTTGTGTTATATGGCTAGAGTTCGTTCTGTATCTTGTAGTAGGACTCGGAAGGCATGTTAGCCACCCTAGATCTCGCAAAAGAGTAGTTTGAAAATGACTGGGACAACTTCCACTTTTATCTAGAGATTGAAGCTAGTATCTAGTTGTAGGACTAGAACAAGTTGCCATGGATAAGGATAACCATGAGAACACTAATTGGAAAAGTTCTTGAGGTTTTTTCCTTTTTGCATTTAATTTTTAGATCTTAAGAATTGTACTGCAATGATGAGATTCTTTTGTGTGCATTTGTTTCTTCTGCTTGTTTGATGGTCATTTCATTTGCATATTAGTTGTTTTGCAGCCATTTTAAGCCTTATGTTCACATGTATTGTTAAAAACTTAAATATCTGGAAATCTCTTACACATAAGCAAGGATAGTCATTCCTTTCTCAATATGCCGAAACTGAAAAGTGCTGCGTGGAGTTGCCTGATATTTGCGGCTTCTTTACCTTTTTCTGGGTATCTTGAAGTTACAAATGTAGTTGAATTTTTATCTGGTATGTGACTGCACTGGGTGTTGTTTCTTTGAAACAAAATTCATTGCCGCCTCCTGAAGCCATATGCTTCAGGAGAACTGACCATTTAATTGACTCCTCATGAAGCGGTGCTTCAGGAGTCCTGTGGTCACTCCATCTCCAGGGTGCTTCATTAGTATTTCGAAGAACAATTTCCACCACGTTAGCAGAAGAATGGAGAGCATTCATTCATTGTAATTGTCAACAGAAAGCGAGTCAGGTGTTTATTGCCGTATAAAATTCATGGTTTGAGGAATTAATCTAAGAAATCTCTAGTTGTAGTTGACTGGACAGAAGATCATCAATCTTATGAGTTTAGTAACTGTTTTGCTGTTTGGATCATTGCATCCCAATGTTGTGGCTTCTGAGTTCCAATTTAAGATTTTAGGTATATTAAGTTGTGGCTGGGGTTGCTCTTCATACTTTCGGGTGATGCTAGTTTGAGACAAACTTATCGAACATCATTTCCATGTTATCTTTCACGTTGGTTGTATATATTTTAACTGATGCATTGGATTAAGGGTTTTTAAGCGCTTCTAATGGTCTTTTGTGTTTTTCTCCCAATGACAGTAAAGTATTTTCACTTTTTGAAACTATGAATTTTATTAAATTAACTTTATATATGGAATTAAATAAAAGGCATTTCTTAAGCTAAGAGTCAAAGGAAAGGGCTAAAGTTTGCAGCCCTCAACATCCTGAGTTACTTTACTTTGCTGTAGTGAAAAGTGAGTACTTTTCACTCAAATGAAGTTGTTTCCTCCAATGCAGGGGCAGGGTAATGATGGTCAAGATATAATTTCTATTTTGCGAAATGGTGCAGCTGCTGAAAATGCCTTTGCCAAAATGCAACAAAGGGGATTTTCTAATTTACGCAGATCGAGGCATCGTTTGACCCCTGGAACAGTCAAATTTGCAGCTTTTCATGTTCTCTCTCTGGAGGGAGATGATGGCCTATCAATACTTGAAGTCGCCGATAGGATTCAGGTGAGAGGATTTGTTGACTGAAAAATGTTTGATCATGTTGTCCTTAAAGTATTAAATATCCTTTTTATGGTTTCTCTTGAAAGAAATGTGGACTACGAGATCTTACTACTAGCAAGACTCCAGAAGCATCGGTAGCTGCTGCTTTGTCAAGGGATACAAAGCTTTTCGAGAGAACTGCTCCATCAACTTACTGTGTCCGACCTGCTTATAGAAAGGATCCAGCTGATGCTGAGGCTGTACTTTCTGCTGCTAGGGAAAGGATTAGAGAATTTAAAACTGAGCTTGTTGATGAAGAGGAAGCTGATGATGCTGAAAGAGATGAAGACTCTGAAAGCGAAAGCACGGAAGACCCTGAGGTGGATGATTTAAATGCTGAATTAAATTCTCAGGTGGAGGTCTCCCAAAGAGATGTCAATCTACTTGGTGTGAAAACTCTTTCGGGTGATGAAAAGGATGATGCTGATGAAATAGACATCTCACAGAATGGCATGGAGAGAGCGAATGGAGATTCATCATTGATGTGTCCTGAAGATTTGATCAAGGATGAAGATACCAGTGCTCCTGTTGATAGAGGTGATGGTGGCATTCAAGATGAAGTAACTGATAATCAGCAAGACACCGATATTGATGAAAGCAATCCGGGAGAGCCATGGGTGCAAGGACTTATGGAAGGAGAGTACTCGGATCTTAGCGTTGAAGAGCGCCTCAATGCTCTTGTCGCTATTATTGGTGTTGCAATTGAAGGGAATTCAATACGTAGTGTTCTTGAGGTAAACTAATCTCATTTCACTGAGCATTGGGAAATAATTATTGTACTCCTGTTTGTGGTCTGAAATTTGCGTGACTTTCTAGGAACGCCTGGAAGCAGCGACTGCATTGAAGAAGCAGATGTGGGCAGAGGCACAACTCGATAAACGCCGAACAAAAGAAGACTACCTGATGAAGATTCACCATCCACTCCAAATGGCAAGCAAAACCGAAGCTAACCTTCCAAACATATCATCAGCTGAGGCCAAGCTAAGCCCTTTGCTTGCTGTTGATGGTGGTAATAATGAGATGCCAGTGGATCCTGCTATTCAGCGAGAATCAATGATGGTTCAGCAGAATCCCAGTCCCTTAATAACTTCTGAAGGAAACGTGCAAGTGCAAGATATTCCTGGCGGTTCAGAAAATTTTTCACTGCAGCAAGTAGGATATGCGGCTGAAATGTCCCGCTCACAGTTAAAATCTTATATTGGTTACAAGGCAGAAGAGTTGTATGTATATCGGTCATTGCCTCTTGGTCAGGATCGAAGGCGCAACAGATACTGGCAGTTTGTCACATCCAATTCAAGAAATGATCCTGGCTGTGGTAGGATCTTTGTTGAGTTTCATGACGGGCGATGGAGGCTAATTGATTCTGAAGAGGTGCTGATCCATCTTAAGTGCCCACTGTATGATTGAGTTGTTTGCCTGCATTAGCGGTTATATGTGTGTGATTTGTTATCTATCAATTTTTTCATGCGTCTCTCTGGTAAATTAGTATTTATATTGATATTTAGATGTTGCTGCCTAACATTGTTCTTTTCCCTTGATATAACTTCCCCACAGTTCTAATCAATCTGTGCAATGCATGCAGGGTTTCAATTCTTTGTTAGCATCTTTAGATGTACGTGGGGTTAGAGAATCATATCTTCACTTCATGTTGCAAAGGATAGAGTCATCATTTAAAGAATCTGTTAGAAGAAATGCAATCTGCACTGGTGGCAAGAGAACAAGTGAAGAGAAAGTCAAGAGAGAGGCTCTTGAAGTGCCACATGGCTCTGATGCTTCCATAGGCATTGACAGCCCTAGCAGTTCTGTATGCGGAGTGGATCCTGAGACATCAGAGACCTCCACATCGTTTGAAATTGAGCTCGGAAGAAATCGACATGAGAAAGATGGTGCTCTAAAGAGATATCAGGAGTTTGAGAATTGGATATGGAAGGAATGCCAAAGTCCTTCGGTGCTATATGCCATTAAATATGGGAAGGAAAGATGTGTGCCGCTTCTTAATGCTTGTGATCGATGTCATGAGATAAACTCTATGGACTATGATAACTGCCCTTCATGTTATTGGACCTCTACAACCTTGAAAAACGACTTATATCTCTCTGAGTCTGCAGCACCTTCTGAACACAAATTGCACATGCTGTCTGACCCTACTAAGCATGGTTCGGTGTCTTCCCCTGTGAAAACAAGACTGCTTAAAGTGTTATTGGCTTTGGTGGAGGCAAGTCTATCCTATGCTTTTAATACCTCAAGCCCTTTTCACTGTGATGTTTTGAATTGTGCTTCCCTGAAGATTCTTGCAGCTTATGGTTTTCTTAATGATGACTTGTCAGGCTTTTGTTCCTCCAGAAGCTCTTGAGTCCGTTTGGACTGATGATTATCGCAAGTCTTGGGGTATGAAGCTGCGAACTTCATCATCAGCTTCAGACCTTCTTCAGGTTCGTCTTAACTTGTGTCGTTATGCTGTTGCTATATTGTACTTCTAGCACCGTTGTCCCTTTTCCTGAGAAACAGGGAAATGCCTTTCCCTTTGACTCTATGTGCCTGGAAGCTTTTTTTTTTTCCCTTCCCTGGATCTTAAAAGAATGGAGTATGGCTATGCACTCCATTGGTGCTTTTGCATCGTCTTTTTATTGCTTGCTGTCTTATTTCAGCCTTTAATTGTCTGATGGCTATATGACAAGACTTTTTCTCCCTAATGGTATTCCTTGCAAAGTATCCTCTCTTCTCTAAACTTGTTTCTTTTTTTTTTTTTCCTTCCCTCTTTATTTGTTTTCAGGCTTTGACATTGTTGGAGAGTGCCATTAGGAGGGATTATTTGTCCCCTAATTTCGAGACCACTAATGAATTGTTGAGCATCTCTTCCGGATTTGCTACTGATGTTTCTGTGAGTCTTGAAGCTTTGATTGTACTCCCATGGATACCCCAAACAACAGCTGCTGTTGCATTAAGGCTCATGGAATTTGATTCAGCCATCTCTTATTCGCTCCATCAAAAGGCGGAGTCTGCAGTAAATGAAGGATCTGGGGACTTTGTGGTGAGTTGCTTTGTCAATGTAATGAACTCTGATATTGTTTATGAGGTTGCATAATGATGAAGGAAGGTACATAGCGGTGGATTGTTGTATGCTGCCAACTTTCCTATAGCCAGTCAATTACCTTAGTAAATTATGATGATAACCATAGATGGCGACGTGATTTCGGTGGCTTTATCACAAATGCTTCATTTTACTACTGTTCAACCATTTACTGCAGGACCTCACAGGTTATTACTTCTGTATTTGATCTCAGTAAGCTGGTCCGAGTTTAACTGGAGTTGTAGGACTATGATTTGAAAAGTTGAAAACCTCTTTTTCCCTTTTGCTTGGCTGTGATAATCTCACATACCATTCAGTTTATCTTGGCGTATTAATTTATCTCAATATCAATCCACAATATAAGCAACCTATGAACATGGCCTAAGAATTTATGCATGAACTTTGTGGCATAAGCCAAATTTTCGTCCTTTAAATCCTTGCTGATTGTTTATGCAATTAATGGGTCTGCTCTTCCTTTTCCCAGAAGTTTCCATCAAGATACATGGGCACGAGGAGTTGGCACAACCATGATAGTGCAGCAACTCCTTTTCGAGGTGGGCCTGTAGATGAAAACTGGGCTGACCCTGGGCCGGCACTTGCCAGGTCTGGTCGACGACGGGGCCGGGGAACTGGAAGGGGCCTTAGTCGCACAGGTGGCCGGAGATCCCAGAGAAGGATAACTGGTGGTCCTAGGTTTGACTCTGGCAAGAAAGCTAGAGTGGCAAATGGTGAGAGAGGGCGGTCCCGTGGACGAGGTGGACGTAGGCGAGGACGACGTAGCACTAGAAATCGGCAGAGAGCAGTGAAAAAGGAAGTTCCCGTCTTTGATGAAAGGGACGCCACAAAAGAACTGATGATGGAGGAATCGCCAGGGGTCTTGATTGAGGATGGATGGAATGGGGATGATGGTAATAATGCGGGGCTGAATTTGGAGGAAGCCGAAAATAGCAGCAGTTCAGAGAGTTCAGAATTTGAGGATGAAGATGGGCAAGTGACTGGGTCGTACAGATATGATCTCGCTGCAGATGATTACTCTGGAGGCCTCAATGGCAAGGCCGATGAATTGTCGGAAGCAAGCGATGATAATATGGATGGCAATGAGGAAGTTGAGGAGGAGGAGGACGACGACGAGGATGAGGGAGACGATGGGGGTGGAGATTTAGATGTTCGAGAATACATAAACGGGGAATTCGATGAGGAGGAGGAGGATACAAGAGCCATTGATGGATTTGAAAATGTGGACCCTGATGAAGGTACAGGATCTACATCTTCGGAGTACAGTGACTGAAGGTCCATGTTGCCGGCAGAAAACGGTGCTCCCATCATATTGTTTCGACAGTAGGTTCTTAGCGCTAAATGTATTTAGAGAGAGAGAGAGAGAGAGAGAGAGAGAGGGTTGTTGAAATCACTCAATGTCAGGGCAATTCTGTCACACGCAGAAGTATGTTCGCGGTGCGGTGTACTTTGATAGAGCAAATACTCTACGTACATTTGGTGATAATGAGGAAGAAAAGCTTGGATATTCACTTCTATTCCGATAGCCTAAAGAAGAATTACTTCCATTTCACTTCCATTCGTATTTTGGCTCCTCTCACTCACTCGGGTTTTTCCTGCTCGGCGCTTGATAATGTGCCCGGTGACATGCTGTGGCTACTGTGATCCATGATGAGCATGGACGAGTCGAGTCGGGGTACTGGACGAGTCGAGTCGGGGTACCGAACCAATCATTTTGGAGCGGTTGTCGAATGCGCGACGTGGTTATTCTGTTACATGGTCGACACCAAGGCCTCTTTTATTCCTGATTCTTATGGTCCCCAAATGCTTCTGCAGTTCAACTTGTGTCGTTCTCTTTTGGCGAGACTTAATTACGTTACCGTGCAATCATATACTCGCAGGCCGTGATTGATCGAGTTGGAAGCGACCTTTGAGAGAGAAGCAGCGACGACTAATCCAATTGATTTTGTTGACTTCATTATCGATTCGATAGCTAATCAGGATCTTGTTTGCTAATCACGAGAGAAAGCTTCACATTAACAAATCGCATTGACAAATGCTCCAAACAAGAGAGATTTCGTCGTATGCGAACTAATCAATCAGTCGACTCGTTCCGCAATTTGCTAAGGCAGGCACTAAATTACTTTGTGTTCATACAAATTCGGAACTCCAACTCAATGAATGTGGGGGAACATCTAAAACATCAAAGTGCTGGAAAAAAAGAAGAAGAAGAAGAAGAAGATGAAGATATGTGGCCCTAAAATGAATAAACAATTAAAAAACAAAAAGAAGAAGAAGAAGATGAACACGGAGAGATCGGAATGAATGATCAGCAAGGAATCTGGTCGGTGAACCAACTGAGCACTTTGACCGGGAGCTTCACCAGATCCACTGCCAGGTTCGCCAGCCAGGCGAAACAGATGCAGCACGGGCACAGGCAACTCAATATCGACCTGCAAATTCCAGAAAACAAAATAAATCCATTAAATAAAATAAAAATCAATGAACAAGGAATCCATCCAAGGCGACGCAAAACTGTCGTACTCGGAAGCCAATTGCGAACGGAGAAAAGAGATTGCAAAAGATCAAAGCTTGATCGCCATCGTCGCTGCGCAAAGGAAAGACTTTACGCAAAAGATTCGACAATGCCGATGAATTTTCGCACGCCGCGCATCGAACGGAATGGCGATCGCGGAGGGGAAGGGACTCACCCGACGAGCCAGACGACGGCTCCGACGAGGGACAGGACCAGAGCGACCAGCGCGAAGGGGAGGCCCAGCAGGAACCCCAGCGGCCTGCACTCCATCGCCGAACCTTGCTTCTCCGACCTGCGCGTGATTTCTCCCGGAAAAAGATCTTTCGCGGCGCGGAGAAACAGACGGGGGAAAATCGTCGGACGCAGGCTGGCTGGTTTTGAACTTGCGGAACCGGCAACGCGGAAATACGAACTGCCCCCGTGAAATGACGGGAAGACCCCTCGGGCGGTTGGCGGCCCCGTGGGAGGGGGCCAGGGGTAGTCTGGTCCAAGAAGGATCTTTCGGAAGGTTCGACTCGGTTTCCGTTAGAGCCGCGGAACCGGCCTCGCCCTGCGCGGCCGCTCTCGTTTTAATTAAGTTGCCCGTTCGGTTTGGTGATCGTGAGATTTCACGGCAAACGACGAGTGGGACCCCCAGAATCGTGCTGAGGACGTGGCATTCCTTTCAAAATAATGATAATGATGATGACGATGATGATTTGGTTTTGTGATTTGAATTTCCAATTTTGGAGAATGGGCTTAAAATAGCGTCGGTCTGGCTTATTTTTGGTCTGCCGTTTTGAGATTTGTTTTTTCTTTTGTGACAAAAATTAATTTGAAGTGAATATAGCACGAATACACCGGTTTAGATTAAATGCGACGCGATACTTCGAGAGGTTTATATAACAAAAATAAGTTTTAGGTAAATATAGCATGTGTGTACCATATTGAAGTTTTTTTATGGTATTAATTCAAATAAAAATACATGGTTATTGTGTATTTTTTCGAAATTGATACTGGACGAATGACATGATTTTTATCTTTTTGGGGATAATGACACAAATTGTTTTTGAATTTTCAATTTTGGAGAATGGGCTTCAAAGGAAAATGCGATTTACCGATGAGCGTCGTTGTCCAGCTTACTGTGGCATGTCCGTGTGGGGGCTTAACACCGGCCGTGCCCCAGACTAGCCAAGTTCATGTGGGTGTGCTCGCCCGACTCACGATCCCAGCACTGGTGTGCATGTGCTGGCGTCTTGGCTCTATGCCATGGTAATGCCTATTAATGTGTAATCTATTTTGAATAAGCTAAAATTAAATAAAAATAAATAAAAAGGCTGCTACCACCAAAATTACATCCGTGTCACATTTACTTTAAATCAATTTTTAGGTCAAGAAAAATTCTAAAAATTGATATACTTGTGCAACATTTACCACAAACTGTATACCTATGTCCCATTTACCCCAAGTTGTGGTAATTTTCGAAATTCTTTAGGAATAAATGTGACACGGATGTATCGATTTGAAATTTTTCATGACATTAATTTGACGTAAATGTGGCATAAGAGCACGAGTTTAGATGTTAATGTCGTAAATGTGGCACAAGTGCACGAGTTTAGATGAAGTGCGGCATGGTACTTTGAGACTTCTTGTGACACAAAAGGTAGTTTGGGGGTAAATGTGGTATGAGCGTACAAATTTAGAGTTTGGATAGTATTAACCCGATAAAAATTAATCGGTTATCGTGTTTTTTTTTTTTCGAAATTAATATTGAACCAATGGCACGATTTTTATTTTTTCGATTGTAATCCGCTGGGACAAATTGGGCTTAGCCTTCGACTAATGATGCCCCTCTTGGTGTTATAATTCCACTTATTCAATCTCCAAAGGGTCATCTAACTTTAACTTCGCCTTCAGCCTGCCGGATTAGCAGTGGCCAAGATCGTCGTTGCTAAGTGCTGAGCTTCTCAACCTGCCACGGAATATGATGAATGAAAAGCGTTGACTCTCCCATGTATAATCCAGGCTTCTCAATTCTCCATTATTATCCTCTCTTTTTTTCCCCACTGGCTTGAGCATCGAGGGTCAACACGCCACTTGATTTCCAAACAATAACATTTTGGCGTACAATCACTAGAAAATGGAGAATAAAAGCTAGAAAAAGAATTTGAAACACAAGATTTTATCCCGATTTGTCCTTAAAATAGGGTTACGTCCATCCAGTAGATATTTCCACTATAATTAGCACTCCATACCTCTTTGCCACATCCCTTAATTGCAAGAGAAAGAGATTATTAATAAAATATATATATATATATATATATTATCTAATAATTATTCATGAGCTCAATCCTAAATTATTGATAAAATATGCCTCAAATTATTAAAGTTTCTCTGTCGGGGCTCTCCCTAGACCCTATTTGCTCATTGGGAAGCGAGATTCTCGTGCCTTCTTGTCGATAGGAAATATAAATCACATCTCAACCCAGACGTGTCCTAACTAGTATAACCCCGCATGCTTAGGTCGGATCCTCACCCTCGGCCATATTCGTGCTAGGGACAAACATGGTTGCATTAAGGCATGGAATTCATGACCTCTTGCCTCATGTGCTATTTCACTTCATTGTACGGAGCAAGTGTGAGGAAAAGGGGAGCTGAAGAGAGGTGCCAAATCGATGGAGGAATATTCCCCGCATGGATACTGAAGGGGGGGGGGGGGTGTAAAACGGTGATGATTGTGGTCAACTCCTCCACAAAACAGCTCTGAAAAAAACAAGAACCTAAGACTGGTAGATTTCTAGGCCTACTACTGTCAATAGGTTGTTGCCTCGTTGGTCCACGATTGTTTTTGTCTTCTCAGCTTTTTGAGTAGATAATTTCTTCTTTCTGACCGACAAGTAGTGGACCATCTCAACCTGTATATTCACACATCTTGTTGTGATTTCAAGTTATGCAAAAACATGACATTTAGCAGACGAATAAAAAATTCGAGGGTTCGCCATACCAAGCCTCACGCTTCAGATTTTTTATATTCTATTTACACCCTTTAGAAAGAAAACGGTGAAAAACGGTGAACCATCATACCGTTTCTCTCTTGTGATTGGCCTATTTGATGTATGATTGGGTAGCCACATTCGGGATCGAGCTCATCTCTCACGACCGAGATGATTTGTCTGCTTAAGCAGTTGAAGTAGACGGAGCCCAAATTGGGCGTTTTGGGCCTCATTCTATTGTTATATTTTGGCAATCCCGATACTATCACCACCTTCCCTCTGTACAAAAGTTCGCTTTGACAATGGCACTTACTCCAAGTCAGTGCCACCCTCTACTCGTCCCAAGGCCCTTATGGCAAAATTCCTATAAACACATAAATGTCTAAGATGGGATTCATTTTTCACATTCACTTTGAAGAACTACTGCTAAAATCTCACGGAGCGAATTTAGTATGATTGTAACCTGTCAAGGTAGCTTTAAAAATCAACTTTAGATTTACACCCTTTGCTTTTAACGTATAGAATTTGACTTTTATTTAATGATAAACACCTAAGACATGTCAAAAAGTATATAAAGTAGATATTTAAAATCAAAGACATATGGAAATTTCTAAAAAAATTGAAGCGGCAAAACGATCATAAATAAAAATACTTTTCAGAATCAAAGCAAACATATTTTCTGCAAGGGTGAGATTGGAAAAAAAAAAAGCGAGAGGACAATCATGACAAATTGCAAACAAGTTTTCTTGGAATACTTTTTTTTTTATATATAATACTTAGAACACAGAAACATTTTGATTCCACAATTATGCATGACACTTATCTAGAAAGAAAATTATCCAATCAGTCGTAAACATATTATATCAATATCAATTTAACTCTAATTTTTTTTTTAATAATTTTATCAAATTCAGTCTTAAACCTTTGTGTATAATTTATAAGTCAATTTTCATCATAAAATCATTGGCATGGCAGTTCATTCATTGCCGTCCATTCTGACCGTGTGAATTAAGCTTCATAAATGTGGTGTACCAAATAAAAAATCACTTTCTAGATGTCTGAGTCAGATCACAGTTTTTAGTCACTTGGGTTTGAATCACCAAATGAAATTATTGTCATTTTGGGGGACCCATCTGATTGCCTAAAAGATTTTGAGGGAGTCCTTGTCACGGCTGGACCACTAAATAAAAGATGTGTGTCCTTTTCCTATCTCCACTTAATTTTCTTTTCCTTTTCTGAGAAATAATGGGTTTCAACCCCACGTTCGTGTTTCCGTCTCTATGTTGCCTTTCTGATCATGTATGGCTGAAATTTAAAGCCCACTTTCCCAATGGAGACAGTCTCTTCGCTTAAAATATCTTTTTAAGTTGAAGAACTTCTCTTGAGTCTTCCGTCTGCATTCATGCTAGCTAAATTTGCGCACACACGTTATTCAATAGAGGAGATTACGGCTGCATTTGGTTCAGCATTTGCAAGAAGCTTTGAATTCAATGCAAATGTTGAAAGCTCGAAACTATTTGGGAAATATAATTGTGTTTGGTAAATAATTTTAGCATTCGGTGGAATCTTGAAAGCCAACATTTTTTTGAAAGATTTCGAGTTTTTGAAAGTTCAAAATACCTTCAAAGTTGAACCAAACGCAGCCGTATATAAGATTCATCATTTCTGTAAATAAGTAGTATAATATATTTTAACACTGTTTTCCTCATTAAAATACACATTTTTGAATTTTTGGCAAACATTTGCAAGTTGCATATGCTTTTTACAGAATATTCTTGGGATGAAAGACACCAGCAAACAAATGGTATTAAATAAGTATTGTTAAAGTTCTACTATCACGGATCTTGAATATATGGATTAATAAAAAAAAGCTCGTTTAATTTCCACAAGATAAATAGAAAAAAGAAAGGGATAATTGTCTAAAAAGTCATAATTCTATTATATGAAGGTCAATTTAGTTT
Source organism: Eucalyptus shirleyi (assembly GCA_017140165.1). NCBI lineage: Eukaryota > Viridiplantae > Streptophyta > Magnoliopsida > Myrtales > Myrtaceae > Eucalyptus > Eucalyptus shirleyi. Next base: position 16,213,096 of record CM029456.1, on the reverse strand, counting down.
TAAATATTTCATTGTGATCAATTTAGTCCTAAACTTTTTAACGATTTATGAATTTAGCTCTCCAGCCAATTTTCAACAATTTCCAGCCAAAATTGATTGGAATGACTGTCTTAGCAAATAATCAACATGTTTACAACTAAGTTAGCCACATTGCAAAGTTTAGGAATGATATAGTTCACTGTTTAGGAACTTTTGAACAATTTTCCTTAAAAAAGGGAAAATAGCAATTCCCAAATATCACTATCAATGCCTCGGACATCTCTTTATGAAATGAGACAATGAGATTTTGAAACGTGTAACTAGATTTTCATGCTGACTTTTGTAATTTGAGAAAAGAATGAGCTAGAAATCTTTAAGTTGAATTTTAAATCTCCGTGCAAAGCATGATAATCAAGAATGCATAAGCCGAAATTATCGACTTTTAGCCTGATAATTTTTCGTTGGCCATGACTTTTGCATGATAACTAAACCACTCGTTGCACTTCACAAAGTCCTTGTGAATATCCAGTACACGTTTTCAGATAAGGAATTGTCTCTAATAGATAATGAATGATTGTGTCATCACATCTGAATCATCTCCTCATTTAAATGTGTTAAATTTGATAATTATTGATGTAGACGTTAGCTATCCGATGCGATATGATCGGTATTGATGTGAAATTTTTTCTATAATTTTTGCTTTATTTTTCATTACCTTTTCTTTTTCCTAGTGGCCAACTACCGGCCACGGGCCACGACTTGTGATGGGTGGCCTCACACCATCCCGTGCTCTGTGGTATTCAAGAATTAACAAAAACCATGTCCTTGCAGGTGCTCCAGCTATACATAATGCTAGGGAGAGGGCTCACCTGGCCAAATGTGGCGAGGCCCAATGAGCCTCACCTTGGCTTGGGCAAATGGTGGCCCTTGCTAGCCATGGCCTGTGGTTAGTGATTGGCTTCTAGAAGAAAGAGAGGAAAAGAGAGAAAGAAAAAAAAAAATGTCCACGTTGCGTTGATTGACCCTTGTCGGCCTAGCCCGGGTGATCGTTAGCCTCGCCATGGTGAGGATGGCCATCATCGGCAATCGTCCTCACCAAACCAAGGCAGCCTCATCGAGCCTCATTAGCCCTCATTAGATTTGGCAAAGGGAGGCCCTCGCAAGGCATGGCCAATGGTCAGCAGCCAGCAATCAGCATGGACAGGAAGAGAAGGGAAAGAGGAAAGGAGAAAAAAAAATTACAAAAATTATTTAAAAAAATTGTCAACCTTAACGTCTATCATATCACGTGAGATCAATGATAATGTCTACAATAAATCCGAAAAGATATGACTAACGTGTCTAAGCACGATGAAAACCCACATCATAATCAGCTATAAGATCCTTGATCGACAGCATCCTATCAACACAGGACCAAGCACAGGTGCCGAGATCCGTCAGTCCACCGAAGGAAAGGATCAAGGTCAATTCTTGCTTCGGCCATCTCAAGAGAGCCCCCCCCATCGCTTTCAATCCCTACACCATCACTGTACCCACGGATATACACGCACGCCACACCAGTGAATCCATTCAATGCCACCTTCATCCTTTCATACTAAGAAAACTTAATCATACTTCACGAGTTCCTCTGATCCTTCTCCCCTCTCCTCTCCCCTTTAAAAAGATATTCAGGAAAAAAAGGGGATCCACAAACCCAGAAAAAGGCAAAGAAACAAAAGAGAGAGAGAGAGAGAGAAGAGACACGAGGAGATATGATGCAGCAACGAACCCTAGACAGAGACAAGAAAGCATAAAATACAAAATTTCTCGAGTTGTGGTGGAGAGAGCTTTGGAGATTATTTCCCACTCACGACCCTCCGGGAAACCGACAGAGGACAGCACCCCACTCGTCGACACTGTCATCTCTGTCCCTCTGGGTCCGGGGTCCTCCATCTGGTCTGATGCCATTTTGTACCAGGGCACGAGCACTTGCCTGCATAAAAGCTCGACCGTGTAGCTAGGATTTCGAAGCTTTCGTGTGCGCCTTTTCGTTCCATGCACGCTTGAAGAAGATAGAGATTTGGGAATGCTTGCCGTGCCTCCTTTGAGGGAAGAGAGAGGCGATGAGACCCGCCGAGGAGAGACCTGCTTCTCCATCGCCGGCGGAGGAGGAGGAGGAGAGGACGATGTCGCGCTGTTCCTCAACTTCTCCGACGCGGGCGACTTGCTTGACAGCATCAACTTCGACGACATCTTTGCCGGGGACGATGCCTTGCCGGATTTGGAGATGGACGCGGCCGAGTGCTCTACGGGGTCCGAGAATCAGGCCAAGGCGAATCCAAGCGTGACCTGGGATGGTGGAGGTCCGAAGGAATTATCGGAGGCAGAAGAGAGGTCGCGGTCGGGGTCGGGGTCGGGGTCGGCGGCGGCGGCGGCGGGAGCGGGGGCGGGGGAGGTGAGCTCGAGCGGCGGGGAAGGGAGTGAGAAGAAGAGAGAAAGGCGGAGTGGTGGGAAGAGGAAAAAGGAAGGGGATAGAGGAAGAAGAAGTTCTGCTGCTGCTGCTGCTGCTGCTGCCGCTCAAGGTAAAACTAATCCTCAGGCTCAAGGGAAGAGAAAATTCAAGGTAAAAGAACCAAAACGCAAATGCAATCTTACTCAAATTGCAAACTAATCGTCACTCAGTCATGTAAACTTGCTTGACATGATCGTACTTACACGATTACGACGCGAGCCGGAGTCCCGGACAACAATTGGCGAGTCGAGGCCGCACGTTGCTCGGTTCTCCGGCTTCCCACTTCGCACTAATCAAGATTGTTTGTGCTTTATTCGTGTCTTTAAGCGATGACAATTTCTAAATTTGGCTTGTGTAATTGTCTGTGCTTGTGCAGGTAGATTGGACACCAGATCTGCATAGGAAGTTCGTACAGGCAGTGGAGCAATTAGGGGTGGACAAGGCAGTTCCTTCCCGGATCTTGGAGCTCATGGGCAACGATTCTCTCAATCGCCACAACATTGCAAGCCACCTTCAAGTACAAAATCCATTTGATGTTCCATTTTCTCATGTGTTCTTAGCTTCTTTCATCAATACCATTTGGCAAATTCGCTAGGATTTAGCGAAAGAGCTTCTAAATTTTGGTGGAATGTGGATGGATTAATTAAGGGTGTCCGGTTAATTTTAGATCTGATTAAACCGTGTCGGCCGAGGCCAGTGTAGTTTGATAGACGGTGAGGAGACGTTTGAGTACTGATGTTGAGGTGCGAAATGTGGCAGAAGTACCGGTCGCAGAAGAGGCACCTGCTATCTCTCGAAGCGGACGCAGCAAGATGGAGCAAGAGGCGCCAGATCTACGGCGGGGCCGCCGCGGCCGCCGGCGGAAGCAAGAGGGTTATGACGCCTTGGGCGGCACCCGCCATGGGGTTCCCTCCCGCGCTGCCCCCGTGCACCATTTCAGGCCCTTGCATGTGTGGGGTCACCCGACCTCGAGCCCGTCCCTAGAGCATGGCGCATGGCCGCTTCATTCACAGCCGTCACTTGTTCCTTCTCCACTGCCAACATGGGTGCCGCCGCCTTTGCTGGAACATCCTCCTCTGCCGCCGCCGTTGCCGCCTCCAGACCCTTCCTACTGGCACCAGCAAGTAAGCACAGGATATCCACCCGAGTTCCACGTTATATCTTATATTTCAAGTAGTGACTTAGCTAGAATTAGAAATAACTTAGGACTCTCCTTATTGGCTTGTCATGGCCTTATATTGGCGTTCCAGGGTATGGATATACTAGTTGAAATTTTGGTTCCTTCAAGGGTAAGAAAATAAATTTATTATATTTTAGTTGCATAGTATATTTTTGAAAAATAATAAAAGAATATATATTTTATGACGTTACACAGAGGAAAAATATAATTATTTATCAAGTCAAACAATGAAAAGTTTTTAGGTAATGTATCTCCAAGTTGCTTCAAAAATACGTTAGTATTCCTCTTATCTACTCTTGTATTGCAGATGTTTCGTTTGTAAAATACATAGAAGTAAGAATTGCAACATGGCGATTATTTAATTTAAATCTACGATATTATTGAGGATTGGATATTAGTAGGATTTTGTGTTTATTTTGACGTCATAATATTTTACATAGGGCTGTCCGTGAGAGAATATAAGATTTGGTGTTTATGAATTTTTCTCAAATATCTCATGAATCAATCGTGTCTCCGCACATATGTAGGTGAAAAAAAAGAACGCTTGAGTAGAGAATCAAGGGATACACACACACACTATCTTATTAGGAAATTGACTAATTACTTATAATTCTTAATTATTTTATTTATATAATTAATTAATGCCTTTTTATTTTTCATCCCATTCAACTTATTAGTAAAAATGGGTATCAACGTCTAAGCCCACAGTAAACATATGATGAGCCCGAACAAGAAATCCAAGAACACCTATACTGATCATGGCATAAACCATGGTCTTCATCTCCGGTGAAAGGTGATAAGGCCTTAGTGGGCCGGACTCCCTTCCATCTTTACATGTTATATGGATCGATTGATTGTGTCATTCATATAAAAAGTCGACAAGAATGTGTGGGATTTCAACACGTGGCACATTTGATATCTATTCTACTCAACGATATTATTATATATAAATTTTCTATAGTTATATGTGAAATATTGATGATTATACGTGATTCGATGTTGTGAAGGGATTTGGTTTTGCACCAGTTCCGGGCATACCGCATCATCAAGGCATGTACAAAATAGACCCTAGCATTGGTGTCCTGACGCCATCGGGGCAATTGGCCTCCTCTCAACCTTCATTTGATTTTCACCAAGTAATTAGCCTACAGCAATCTCATTCAATCATATACATTGCTATGATTATGTGAATTCGGACCAACTTTTATTTCATTGTTCTATTTGTAATTGTCATGTTCAACAGTGGAGTGAGAACGTCGATGTGGCATCGGAGAGGTCCTATCGAAGCCATGGCAGCCACTTCCTCTCGGCTTAAAGCCTCCATCTCTGGAATGTGTGTTGGGGGAGCTTCAACGCCAAGGCATTGCCAGCATCCCTCCCGCTTCCTCCCCTTAGATTGACCTCCTGGTGGCGGCCGCAATATGAGGCCATCGAGAGGAGGAGAATAATCCCTAATTCGACGACATTTCTGGCGCGATAGATATGTACATAAACTCGTGGATGAGTTTGTCCCTTATTGTTGATGGTTTTCCAATTTGCCTCAATGAGATAGTTCTACTTTTTTGGATGCCTTCACACAAGAAGATGACTATAGTTGGTATAATTACATGCGATCAAATTTGAGGGTGTGAAAGGGTGACTTATGGCACAACTAGCTTTTCAAACCGTTCGGGAAATAATTTAGTTTTGGAAAGATTATTATTATATATGAGATTAGATTTGAATAAATTATACACAAAATTACTATATGGTTTTACTTCTCTACTGCAATACCTTGGGAATTTTAAAGTTTTTAATGGTGAAAAGAAAGCGTAATGGTGATGGAGCAAATCGAGGGTTCCATTACGGCTGCATGACCTTTTATTTTGATTTTAAAATGTTTTTGAAAAGACAGGATGAAGCGTTCGTGCTCCTTTGTTTTTTCATGAAAAATAAATGAGATGAAAAATATTTTTTTTAAATAATCATTTATTTAGTTTATAAACATAAATAAACAAAAATATCTGTATCAGTTGAAAAAAAAAATAGACATAAATCATTATTGATAAAAATATTCTTATTAACTAATTATTTCAAGTGATTTAAGAGGTGATTTTAGGTAGATATCTATAAAGTCATTCATTTTTCGTGTTATAAATGCAATTTAAGAAGTAATTTTACCTGTTGGATCAAAAATGCTTGTGTCTTTGAAAATTTTACCAAATATCCAATCGCTAAATACCTCTCTCTCTCTCCTCCTTTTTCACCACGTCGCTAAAATGCCGGTGCTACCACACCTGCCACATCGCCACTATCATACCTAGTCTCATCACAGCTCGCACCTCTTGCCACTGAAGCTTGGCTTGCCGTCAACCGCCGCGCCGTACCTCTCTTCCCATAGTGAAGGCCTACTTGTCACGATCTTATGACCCCCATGATATTGCCACTCAATCTCGAAAGATACGGGGGACTCGGGCTTAACGATGTTGAATCCGGGCATTGCGTGCCTATACCCTACTCTTGATGCGCAAAAGGAAAAGAAAAAGAAAAAGAATCAAATTTCCTCGGTGGTGACGTGTCCAAATTTGAGGGGGAAACTTTACTTTATTCAAGAGAAGGCTAATTTTGAGTATCTTAATTCTTATAAAAAGGCCTAAAAGGGCAAATAAAAAGAATCAAAGATGTACCAATCAAGCGTCCATCTTTATTTATATAATGTTTGGGCTTGCTAATTAGGCCCAAGTTATCTAGGAACGGAACGGACGTGGATGTCGAATTACGAATTATCTTCAAGTGTGTCGCGAAGTTCAGATGCGACAATCTCGCCAAGCAGTGAGCGAGATCTGCGTCGCCGGCGGACCGATTTTCCGTCCGGCGACCGGATGTTCATCGCATGCAGAGAGAGAACGGAGAAAAGAAAAAAGGGAAGAGAAAACACCCACCGGGATCAAACCATCGCCGTAGATAAGACACCATGCACAGAGTACATCCCGTTCTAATCACATTTCGTTTATTGATCGTTCATCAAACATCAGCAAATATCTACAATCCGATCCACGCGGGGACCGCCGGCCGTCGAGATCGCCGATCAAGCGTCCCGAGTCCGACCTTCGTTCTCGTCCTCCGGATCTTCGAAGTTGGGGTCCTTGGCGTCCACGGCGTCCTCCCTCGCGAGCCCCATCTCGGCCCGCGAGCACCCGTCGCCGGACCACGTGAACTTGCCCCCGTGGCCGCCCTTCTTCGGCGACCCGTTCACCCCCGTCGCCGACTTCCGGTCCTTCCTCGCGTCGGGCCTCGGGTTGGCCCTGGGGCTGTTGCTGCTGCTCTTGCCCGCGTCCTTCATCTTGCGATCGATCGATGGATCGATGATCGGGTGGTGGTGGTGGTGGGAAATGGGTGCGAGGGATTTATACTGGACGGAGACGCGAGAGACGACGGAGACGCGAGGCTAAGAAGAGAAACAATGGAGAGAGAGAGAGAGAGAGAGAGAGAAACTGTGGGCGATAGGAAGGTGTGGGCATGTGATTCGAGGAACATGGCGAAACGGATAAGAACGAGCACTAATCGTTGTCATCATCATTATTGCTGTTACTATTATTTTAATTTATTTAATTCAATCCAACAAATTTTAATTTAATATTCGACGTGGTACATAATTTTAAACATTTTCGTATAATTTAATAATAACTACGTTAAATATTTATCATTAGTTCCAAGATCTTGTAGAGCAAATTAAAAGTTCAAAGACGATATAGTATATTTGGTCAAAGTTTAGATATCATTTTATGGATAATTTAATGTTCAGGGTTGATATTGTACATTAAATCGAAATTCGATGGATTATTTATGCTATTATCCATTATTTCTCCGACAATTTAATTATGGATTGGGAATCTTCTCTTACTTGAGGATTTCGATTGATCACGTCCGCTGTACATTTAGGTTAACAATAAAGGTGGGGATGAGGCAATAATATTTGGTTTTGGGTTTGCAATTCAATCCCTCGACATAGAGGAATTCAAGGAAAAAAGTTCGGTCGACTTGATTTATTTAATTAAAGTAATGTGAGTAGTTTTTCTTTTTTGGTCAAAAGAAAATTATATTTATTGTTCAAAATGATGCAAATGTAAATAATTTTCATGACAAAGCAAATCGAAACAGAGTATGAATATTGAAAAACAAAGCTGAAATCTAGAACACAAGTAGGATTAATGGAGCATTTGCAAAGTTAAACACAAACTTGTTCCACATGAACAGATCTATAAAACAAAATAGATGGCCGAACACTGATCTCGTGTCTTTGTTAGTGATGAGCACATGCTGAAAATTCCTTCTTTAATAATTATGACATTGTCAGTTGGCAATGCACACTTAAGTTCGACTTCTTCTATACATCGTTATACGGAAACAACTATAATAGGTTATACAAACACAGATCTAACAAGTGGATGAACAAATTTTTATAGTTCAATAACATGCTAAAACTCCTATGATCATCATTAGGACTCGAGGCATAAAACATGTACATGAATAGAATAGAGGGGCATTGAATCCCAAAAGCATATTTATTAAACTCCCAAATCTAAATCAAAAAAAGATAGCACTCAAATCTAGAACTAAATTGAGAGAGTTCAAATTCTCGAATTGAGAACTAGACCGGGAGAAGAAAGCTTCCAAATATAAATCGGGAAAGAAGAAAAAGTAAACAAAAACAATAAAATGCAAACAAAATCAACTAAAAAGAGAAGAAGGGAAAGGTGAGATTAGCTCAAATCCTCCTCCATTTCTCCCATGACTAAAGGTAGAAGAAAACAATGGGAAAAGGAGGAGAGAAAAAAGATTTTTCGACTCCATCAGTATTGTGAGTAGTTAAAATTGAAGTCTTGTCACTTCAATTGCTTTATACTAGTCATGAACCCGCGCACTGTGCAACAAAAAATAACTCATGCACACATAATAACTTAATTACAACTTGCAGGTTTTCTTTTGTCTTTTTTTCTTTTTTTTTTTGGATCTTTTACCTTCAAAGTAGTCTATAGACCAATGCTATGGAGAATCTAAATTGACATTTCCTTAAAAAATTTAAAAAAAGTTTATTTTAATAATACATCTTGATAAACCTTTTTATGTATATAGAATCAATTCATTGTGATTATATGATAATCGAAATTGATAGATCCAATTAAGTAACATCATATTTGGTAAAACTACAAATTACTTGTTGAAAATTTAAGTAACGAGTTTTAAAAAGTGTTAAAAATTAATTAAGATGATGTATGATAATGATCAAAATTAACTGCCAAACGTTATTAACCTATTATTGAAAAAGAAAATAAATGCCATTGTTGGTTGCTTTTATCAATACATTTGGTAATATTGTAATTACCAACAATTATTTTTCTCTTAACGAATTGAGCAAATCCTTCCTTGCATACCAGTTTTAGTCTATTTTTTACTCAATTAAATCATTTCGGTCAATTTTATTCAAGGTCACATTACTGAAAGTGCTGAATTTTTAATTTGCAGCACTTAGTTGGATAATCAAATGGGCCATAAGTATCATTACAAACATAAGATGAAAACTTTATCAATTTACAAAAGTGTAGCGTAAAAGGTACCGGAGATATAACTTGGATAAGTGTAACGTGCTCAATATGGTTTCTACATATATATGTAAATAAACTACTAAGAAATATCCATTATGACCCTCGACCATCCTAATGTGCATGCTTGTTCATATAGAACAATAAATTATTCATGAAACAGACAAAACGCACTAGAAGAAATCTTCTAAGAAAAAACATTTGGAAAATGAATATACAACAATCACAGTCTTTCACCTGACTTATTGTAGAAACACAAGATTATAAGAAATAGGGAAAATTTTAAATAAGACTTCGAAATAGATGAGTTTTTTTCAAAAAATGGTCTAAAATGAATGTTGTCTTGAATAAGGATATAAAGTTGCTATTTGACCTCAAATGAAGGACAAAGCTCGTCAGGTCGAATCTTCTTTGGCTAGCAAGCACATGCTTATCTTGGGGGAAAATTACCAAAAAAATTCTAAACCTATCGATTGTGTCGATTCAGTTATAAACTTATTTTTTTAACCAATTAAGTTTAAACATTTTACAATTCTTCCTGATCAGTCCATCCGGCTAAAAATGGCCCGCCGGAGCTGGCGTGGCAGCCAGCCGGCACCGGCAATATTTTTTAAATAATATTTTATTTTAAAAAATATTTTATTAATTTTTTTTTTTTTTTTTTTTTTTTCTCTCCCTCCTTCCTCCTCCTCTCCTCCTTCTTCCCTTAGCTTCGGCGACCGGCCAGAGGAGAGGGCTGGCCGGTCGCCAGACTAAGGCGGTTGGCGGGGCAAGCCCTCGCCAGATTCGACGAGGGGGGCCTCGCCGTCGCCGGGTCTGGCGAGGGGAGCCCCGCCTGATCTGGCGAGGGCTCGCCTCGCCAATCGGCGCGCGCCCAGCGACAGCGGGGCGAGCCCCCGCCGGATCTGGCGAGGGCTCGCCTCGCCGTCGAGGCGTGAGGCGAGCCCTTGCCAGAGCGGCGGCCTCGAAGACCTCGCGCGACCCGCACCGCCTCCTCCTCCTCAATCTGTTGCCCTCGCCACCGTCGCCGCCGCCGCCTTATTAGGGTTCATCGGTGTCGACACTGCAGCCACCATCGCGCGCGGTGGAAGCCAGCCCCCGAAATCACATGCGGGGGGGAGAGAAACCGCAGCTCCTTGCAAATCGGCGAGGGCTCGCCTTGTGGCAACCGCGAGGCGAGCCCTCGCCAGATAAGGCGGGGGCTCGCCCCGCCGTCGTTGGGTGCGCATCGACTGGCGAGGCGAGCCCTCGCCAGATCAGGCGGGGCTCACCTCGCCAGACCCGGCGACGGCGAGGCCCCCCTCGCCGGATCTGGCGAGGGCTCGCCCCGTCGGCTGCCTCAGTCCGGCGACCGGCCAGCCCTCCCCTCTGGCCGCTCGCCGGAGCCAAGGAAAGAAGGAGGAGAGGAGGAGGAAGGAGGGAGAGGGAAATAAAAAAAGATTAAAAAAAAAAGAAAAAAAGATAAAATAAAAATTAATAAAATGTTTCAAAAAATAAAATATTATTAAAAAATATTGCCGGTGCCGGCCAGCTGCCACGTCAGCATCGGCCGGCCATTTTTGGCCGGATGGACTAATCGGAAAGAATTGTAAAAGGTTTAGGGCTCAATTGGTTAAAAAAATAAGTTTATGACTGAATTGGCACAATTACAATAGGTTTATGACTTTTTTGGTAATTTTCCCCTTATCTTGGCAGCACAACTAGGGGCATGATTTTCCAAAGACATTTCTTTTTTTTTTTTTTAAGTTTTATCTTTTAATATTTTCACAGTTCATCTTCCCTGTACTTATGCCTGGAGGAAAGTTGCAAGTCTCGAATTCACCTCAATCTTCTTCCTCAACAACAATGGCGACCTCAAGCTCACCAACAAGACGAGTCACCTAATGGGCCATGCATTCTACTCTTCCTACTCCGCTTCAAGAACTCTCATGATGGCGACAAGTCCTCCTTTTTTTTCGCCGTTGTCCCTAAGTACCCGAATCTATTGGTCGTGACCTTGCCTTCGTTGTCTCCGCTACCATGGACCTTTGGGCCCTGTCCGGCCAATATCCGGGCCTTCTCAATGCCAACCATGTCAGTTCTTTAACCATCTTTTTGCTGTCGAGTTCACGTTGTCCAGTACTTCAAGTTCGGCAACATTAATGACAACCACGTTGGGATCAACATCAGCAGCTTGGTGTCGAATGCTTCTGCTCCGACCACCTGTAACGTCGCCGACAATGACTTGAGCAAGCTAGATATTAATCTGAAGAGTGGTTGGCGATGCAGGCGTGGATTAATTACAATTCCAGTGAGAAAGTGATCAATATGACAATTGCTCCTAGTTTGGCGAAACCCAAGAAGCTAATCTTGTCCTTCAAAGTGGATTTGTCATCGATTTTCCACGAGTTCATGTGTGTTGGCTTCTTTGTTTCAACTAAGGTGCTAGCAAAGCTCTCATTACATGATGGGACAGGGTTTTTGCATTGATGATGTAGCGAGAGCTCTTAAGATTTCATCTTTGCAATTGTTATGAGGCACAGAGAATAAGCATCCTTACACAACATAGCAGTATCGGTGTTATTAGATGTTCTTGCAATGTTAGGGGTTCTCCCTATGGTCCTAATCGTTCAAAGGATCAAGAAAAGCTGATATGGTCTAACAATTAGGCGTTTGTAAAAAAACTGGGAATCGCTCAGAATCGAAACCGAAACCGACAGTTTCCATGGAAATTGGTCCGATTCCCAATTCTAATTTAATGGAATTGGTGAATATCGGTCCGATTACTAGTTCTATGCGTGGAACCCCGTCCACCCACTCGAACCGAATCGAAATATATGTATATATATATTTTAAAATATAATTCATCCCAATTACTTAATTATTTTCCCAATTTTAATTAATTTGTAATTTTTAGACTATATATATAGATTGAATGTGTATAATAGGATTAACACCATACTTCTTCTTTTTTTCAATTCCATTTATCCATTTACTTACTTTCTCAACCAGAACAAAATAAATAAATATAAAGGAAAGGGAGAACCGATTGGAGATATCCACAAGAGCCAATGGATCATCTTAAGAGTATAATTAGGTCTCTTATTAACATTTCCCATGATTAAATTAGGTTGACATTGAAAAAAGATGAATCAAGCAATTAATGTTTTTACTTCTATGGAGGTTAGGACTTTTAACTTGGAGTTTAATTTTCCACATTTTTTAGTATCGGGAAAACTTAAGAGGATCACACCGTGACCTTCGAAGAAATTAAGTTTTTAGTTAATGAGTATTGTCTATTCGTTTTGTATTATAGTTTTCATTCCTTAATCAAAATTAATGGCTCGTATTTCAACTCGAATATTAGGCCAAACAAGTTTTGTAGGCATTGGAGACCGGTTCCATGGACTCACCCGAGAACCGGATCGAACCGGTGATTCGACTTCTGAGTGGATCTATGGAACCAACGAGTGGGTCCCAAATCCAATTTTTCAGAACCGATCCTTAGTGGCGGTTCTAGTTCCAAGGTAAGAATTGCCCACACAAATCATGCTCATCCTTATTAGCAGTGAGAGCTCGAAATCAATCCTCACCGGCTTGTCTCATTGGTGAGCTGGAGTGAGTTTGAGACTTGCAACTTCCCTCCAAAGCTCCCACCTAGTATGGAGAGGATAAACAGTGAAAATATAGGAAAATAAAAAGAAGAAAAAATAAATGTCTCTAAACAAAAATTTCCCTTCTCATATAGTCAAAATAAGCATATGCTCGCCAACCGTCGAAAATTTAGCCAATTTGGTGAGTCATTTCAAATTAAATGGTCAGTTTAGATACTTATTAAAAATTAAATGGCCATTTTAAACCTTTATTTGAAATTTTCCCTACAAAAGAGAAAGGGAGACCACCAAACATATTTGGGGATTTTTAGGTCCATAGATTGTAAACATAGTTGAAGACAGGATTTTCCCCTACAATTGAAAAATCTAATTCAATGTCGAGGAATAATAAACAACCATTACAAACGGAGATAGAAATATTTATGTTATTTTTCACCCAACTTTACCTATGCTTTTCCAAATTCTATTCTCTAATGTTTTCCCCCATCTTTTCGCTGCCTATTCAAGCCTTTATCAAAACAAAATGGTAAAGAAAAAAACAAAGAAATGGGTGGCACCTTAGGGTTGCTGGCTCTCTCCTTGCGACGATAGAGGATTCACAACCCGCCTTGCCTTTCAATATTTAGCGACAATAGGATTTGCTTAACACTCTCATATTGACGGTAGAGAATCCCCGACCCTCCCCACCTTGGCATTGGATGGCGTGGCCAACTACAACAACAACAAAGGGTCGCCTAACCCTCTGTCGATGCTTGCACCGGATCACGTCATCTCAGGCCGTAAATGGTGGGGGTGCCCTTTGCAATGATGCTAAAGGGTCCAGGACGCCCTTGTCGGAGGTGGAGGAGGGTAATGACTCCTTCCGTCCCTTTCTTTTTCTCCATATGATACATATATTTTACATTTAAAGAATTTATAAGTTTGTTTTAAGGGCGGACGTGGCGTTTGGTCGGACAAATTTAAAGCAAAAAGTGAAAGTTCAGCGCACTAAAATAACAGAGATCAAAATTAAGTGACCCGATTGTAAATACTGCCTGGGCTTGACTACCATAACATAAGTAAAGTTTACTCCCATTTCCTTTAAATGCCATGACAATATTTTCTAGTAACGGGCCAAACCAAAATATCCACCTGGACCGCATCCGCTGACGTGTCGCCGCTTCATTGGACGGCCACGAGCCAGCTGAAACTGCGGACTCTCCTGAAAATACCCTAGCAACGAGCACCGGCGCGGGCGAAAAAGCACGCATTCCTCCGCCGTCTCTCCTCCGCCGCCGCCGTCTCCTCCGCCTCCGCCTCCGCCGCCTCTTCTCCTCCGGTGAGCCTCTCTCCGTCTCTCTCTCTATCTCTAGGTTTGGAGTCGTTTCGGATTCTTCGGCTCCCGCGCGCGCTCTGCCGCTCGTTCCTTTCTACTTTCGCCGCCGGTGCCGATTCGGCGGCGGCAATCGGGAGGGCTCGCCGCCTCCGCCTCCGCGCGCGCGCGTATTTTGAGATGCATTGTCCGCTTAGCTTGCCGTTTGTTCTATTGAGGCCGTCCTCCTCAGGTCGCGATTGCCGAACTGGCATAGTTCGCCTGCGACTGAGCTCGTTGTGCGGTTTTTTTGGTAGTCGGAGAGTCTGAGCTCGATCTTAATGACAATGCACTCTCTCCTGTTTGTGCTTTTTGGATTCGCTCGCGGTGTGGGGCTTCGTCTTCTTTAGGCGTCGGTCTGCGTTTGAATTCGTGCGGTGATGTAGTTGGGTAGAACCTGGGTGCGTTTGTGATTTTCTCTTGTTTCTAGATCCTTGTGTTCCCTGTGTTCATTTTTGGGATTCATCCCTTTTCCCCAAAGTTGAGCACAGTTGTTTTTCCAGAGCAAGACCCGCTCTGTGTGACGTGCGAATTTGCGAGCTTAGTTTGAAGCTGAGTTTGATGTTTGTTTGGGATCCTTTCGATTGTTGTCTGTGAACTTTGGTGAGCAGGATTTTTTTTTGCTTTGGGTGGTATGCTTTTAGGGTCGGGTCAGAGCACACAACCCTTATGATTCAGGTTGGGTCGGGTAACATCAAAACCCAACCTGACCCGTTGACACCCCTAGCAACCGCGGAGTGATGGAGGCTTGGCTTGGCTTGGATAGAATGAAACTAACTTGCATGAACCACACAGAATGTTTAGAAGATTGTGAACTGGTTGGCCCATGGCAACATTGGCCAGTGGGTTTCTTTGTAAATGGATGATTGTCCTGAGGCAAAGTGGGGTTAAAAAGAAAAGAAAAATCAAATTCTCTTCCCTCGCATGTTCCAGGAACCCAGTAAAGTTTCCTTTGAGATGACCAATGTGAATGTTCATATATTCGTTGGGCTACCATATTTCACAGGTTTTGCATATCTTTATTGTGTGTTGTGTACTGCACAACTAAACATCATGGTCATTTTTGTTTTTGTTGGTTTTGCAGAAAACCAGGATGAAAGTCAAGCTCTTGAGTATCCTTCGCACAATGCCTGGCTGCGCTTCATGCTGCCCAATACATTCATAAACTGGACAGTTAATTTGTTTGTTTTCTGCATAAAAGAAATAATAAACAGTCCAGTAATGAGAGCTTTGTTGGCTTTTCTTTGTGCCGTCAGGCTGTCATTTGATTCCCTGTGCTGTCTGACCAAGATTTGATCCATATGTAGCTGTTTCCTAGATATTGCATTTGTGTAATTTAAACCTTTTCTCATTCGGGAATGGATCCTTCCACAATCAATTACTAATACATCTTTCATTCTTTCCCTTTTAATTGGCCAGTGATCATATATATCCTTTTTCTTCGCCCCATAAGTATCAAAATCAGTTATTGTCATTTTCTTATTCATGAAACAACAAACTTATATATGATCAGACATACAACTTAGACGAGAGATTTAACTTGTAGTAGGTTCTATGCTTCTGATTTTCTCTCTACTACTACGTTGTCCTCCTGCTATTACTCATTTGTTTTCCTTCTCATTGCTTCTTTTGACGGCCATTTATCTGTTTTTACTATTTGCTTTCATTCTTAATATAAAAAAGGAAGCAATGATATTCTTCACATTGTGAACCATTTCAAGGACAACAGAAGTGAAAAGGTTCTCTTTAATTTGCATAAATTCATGACTCAAACAGGTGCATGCACAATGCATGTGCATTTTTTGTGCAAACTCAAAAACACACGCGTGTGCATGCTTGTGCACAAGAACAGAAGCATGCACATGTGCGGGCACTCACATACATTGAGAATAGCCAGTAGAAAAGGAGGCTTGAATTTTGGATTTATCTGCTTATAATTCCCACATAGAACTTGCCATGGTCAATGTTTTGATTCATTTTCACAGAATTGTTTGGAGACTAACATCAACTGGTAGCAAGCATCTGCTTCATTCTTTTGTTACAAATGTTCTACTCTAAGGGGACAGTTTTCCTTGACCTATTTTTTCCTGAATTCTTGCTGGTGTTATTGAACAGAGTAAGTACTCACCTTTAGCTGATAGCTACAATAGGCATTTGTAGATATGTAATAAAGAGGGAAGGACTTGTTCATTTGTAGTGGCTACGGAACCCTAAATCTTCTGTTTATCTGAACCACAGATGGCATGCTGTCGCTTCATGGACTTGGGATGCCCAGGATGAAACGTGTGGAATTTGTAGGATGGCCTTCGATGGCTGTTGTCCCGACTGTAAACTCCCTGGAGATGATTGTCCACTGAGTAAGTTTTTACTGTTCCCCACTCTTTTCTTAGTAAGGTATGATGTTATAGCTGATACTGCCTCTTGAATATAGATGGAGATTTCCTGCATTTCTCCTCTAAGATGTTTGCATTTGAATCTGAAATATCTATACATAGTCAACAAAGCAAAAACTAAACAGTCAAGCTAACATTTGCAGAAGGCTAAATGCCCTGTACTTTATAGAAGGTCCCATTTACTTGGCTTTTTATTTCTTTTTTTGCTAGAAGAGGAGCAATCTTGGATATAGCTCTTGTTTCGAAATGTATGCGGCATTAGTCTGAGGCAAAAATCTAAACAGTTGCTGTTTAGTTTTTATGGATGTTTTCATATCTCTAAAAACTTGATATGTTTATAATGTTGAATAGCATGGCTTTTTTCTCCTTTCTTCCCAATTTGCCCATGGATGTTTTCTATCTCTAAAGATATGGTCCTCATCCTTTGAAGCCACAAAAAAGAAGAAAAAGGTAAACAAGGGTGCTTTCTAAGAATAGTTATATTGATTACATATTCTGTGATTGTTCTGCAGTGTGGGGTGCATGCAATCATGCTTTCCATCTTCATTGCATCTTGAAATGGGTAAACTCGCAGACTTCTCAGGCACATTGCCCCATGTGTAGGAGGGAATGGCAATTTAAAGAATGATGAGTCAAAACTCACAAATCCTCCCATCTTTATTGCGTCTTGAAATGGGTAAATACAAAGGCTTTGATCCCCATGAGTTAGGAGGAACAGCAATTTTATGGAATTACAAGCCAAAAGTGTATGAAATCCTCCAACTCTTCCTTCTTTGTGCTTGAGTGTTTTTTAATTCACCGAAAGGTATATGCAATTGATCTGTGAGGAATGATGTCACTTTGGAGAAATGTTATGTGAATGGCCAACATTACTTGGTGTTTGGCCCTATCCACTCTGTAATAGCCTTATTGTCATGAATGTCTGATTTATTAGTGGGGTAATGTAATCTTTATATATGCATGAATTCAAGGGATTATCATGATACACAGTAGTCCTTAAGTACTGTCTAAAGATTGCAGATTTGCATGTTTTTCATACCTTGCATTAAACTACATCTGTTCTGGTAATCTGAGTTTTACTTTTCTACAATCGCCTATCGCTGTCAACTATTTTGGTGTCTTTAGGCTTCTTTTTTTTTTTTTTTTTTTGGATGTCTCCTGACCTGTGCAATTTGCTGAAACTGGGCAATGCCTTAAGAATTTCTAACCTATTGCACGGACATCTTCATTGGGATCTGAAGTGTTCTCAAAACAGGGAAAAACGAGGTGGCTGGATCCGTTTCGATTCAAAGCAGGGGTTGATGATACCTCGTTTTGATCACAGAACATTTGCTCAAAAATGGGTGGGCCTTGCTTATGCGCTGCCTGTGCATCATCCTCTCTGTCTATAAGCCTGCATGCATTGCCAAGTTGCTTTCACCTGAGGGTTGAACAAAATAGTTCAATAGAGTACCAAATTCAGGTACCCGTATATGAAAACATCATCCTCTGTCGGTGTCGCTATAACTGAGATCAGTTCGGTTTCCGTTTCTTATTATCGAAGCACAAGAGAAATCCTCCTCCCACTTGTCATGCTTGAGATATGCCAGAGGGACTTTCATTTTGTTGGTCATTGTGAATGAGTGAAGTTAAGAGACGTGGGTCTCAAGTACTATATAGTTGACAAACTTGGTTCATTCACATGTCTCTGTCCGTTCTTCTGATCTGCAATTTGTCTTCATGTAATTCCTGAAACTGGGAAATAGATCTCCACTTGTACGCAACATCAAATTGAACACAACCAAATGGTGCTCTTTCCCCCTGCCGACCATTTCCTGAGATTGGGAAATCATGCTGGACGTATCCCCAATCACCTCAATTGGATCAGACTAGTGGCCTTCTTGGCCCCTCGAGGCTTCATACTTGGACGGCTCTCTCTCAATATCGAAAGGAAAATTTCTAATTTTTATCACTATACTTACATGTTTTTTTCTAATTAAGTCTTTGTTTTTAAACTCTATTCGAGTCTTTATACTGTGACGAATTTCATAATCAAGTCTTTGTGATGCAAAATTTGTGAGCTGACCTAACCATCATACTATGTTTTCCTCCAGCGGGCATGTCAACTAGATTTGCCCAGATTTTTATGTTGGAATGTGGGAAATTAGTGAAAGTTGAAAGAATTTATTAGACCAGTTAAAAGTACGTCAACTTAATTAGATAAGGCATGAAAGAAGAGGGATGTGACATAAAAATTTTACTTTTTAAAGAAAAAAAAAATACCTATAGATACATAATCTTTTCATCTCTCTATACACGCATTAAGTAATCGCCGAAGAATAGTTATTCAATTTATGGACTGTTGTCGCATGTGTTCTCATTGCCACCGCTCTCTGTCCTTATCACTTACGACCCCATAACTTAAAACAAGATCTTTCGCTTGGAAAAAACCCTTTGAGAAAGCATCCTCGATCCAAAAAACCAACTTCATCGAAGAAAACGATTCCTCCAAATGACTATCTTTTCAAACCAAAAGAGTAGACATTCGCTTCATGATTAAGCTTTAGATTTCAGATGGGCTGGTCCATGGTGGGACAGGGTTTCGTCAGTTGAAGGCAAAATGCCAACTATGTAGATGTTGATGGTTTAGCGTGTGCGTAGGTCCTTCGCTCACATGGGACCGTCACCAACTTTTACAAAGAATCCTAGCATCTTCCTCTCTTGTTTCCGCTATAAGAAAAGCAAGTACTCTCTGGCCTTTCACTGTAGCTAGGGTTTAGAGCAAGACGTCGTTTTGTACAAAACCGTAAAAAAGGAGAATTAAAATAGGGTCGAAATTGTCATGGTTTGTCCCTATATCTCAATGTGGGGTTGAAGATAGAGACATTAGATGGGAATTCAAATAAACTTATACTTGAGGTTCACGCATGTCCCTAGAAAAAAGTAGGAAGATGACAAGGAACGAGAGTACAATTGGAAATAAAATTCCTATGCTTTCCATTCTATCTTTCAATTTTACAATTAGGATTGTGACGGTTTTGGATGTGCTTTCTTTCTTTTTTTCAAATTTCATTGCCTAAGATTTGAAGCTAGGAGAATATTATCGCGGGTAATTTGATCATTTGACATTACAAAGGAGAAAAAAGGATGGCATGTGAATTGGCAACTCCCAACGAAATGAATGAATGAATTATTATGATTATCCCCAAAAATGATTTCATCTTTATATTTGGCATCAATCACGATTTCTACTTTTTCGAGATAACAAGAGGATATTTTACTTTTCATTCGATTAATTCCGGCATATGTATTTGGTAATCGATTATGTGGAATGTTCAAAAGCTATTGAAATTTAAGTATTCTCAAAATTAAATTAATCTTCGGCATATTTTGAAATGCCAATTTATTTTCCCGACTGGAAGTCATTTATTAAAGAAAGGATATGTTGGACCTCTCTAAGCGGAAGCCTAATTCTCTTTCTCATTGTTCTTTTTTTTCTTTACATTTTTAAATTGGTTCCCAATCTCCAATTCCCATTCTAACTGTCATTCAACGGGACGAACGTGAGCTTGCTTTTGCATAATTATTTGGTTATTTGAAAAGATAGAAAGTGAAGACAAATTTAGGATCCGTTCATTTGAAAAAAAAATATTATTTTCAAGAAATTATATTTCAATTTTTAGATAACAGAAAACTAATCATTCAATAGAAAACATTTTTCATTGACTAAAACAACATAATTTAAATTGGGGGAAAAAACTTCCCCTTTGAACAATCAGGAAATCACTTTCTCTAAATCACTAAATAAATGTAAATTAATCATTTTTTAAAATGATTTTCATGGAAAAAAATTTCCTTTATTATGAATTTTTCAATAAAACAAACACTAGGTTTGTTTATTTCTTGAAAAATGAATTATATAAAAAAACACTTTCCAAAATAAAATAATTACTTGTATTACTTGATACTCAAGAACCGAAAATCTACTATCTACTCACATTCCATATGTACTTTTAATTGAACAATTACAGTAAATCATGACCTCTATTGACCATCATTTGCTATAATCCATTGATATTTAAATACACGAAAATTATGAAATATTAATAAAGTAAAAGTCTCAATCATGTATATTATTAAAAATAAAAGTCCAAACTAGTGGTTTCATATTACACACTTATCATTCAATGCCATGGAATGCCGCACAATCACTCAAATTAATTGACGACATGAATCTGGAAACTATAGTTAAGAAACAAGTCAAAATTTAATCGACAATATGACTTCATTAACTAAAAGTGCAATACATGAAAGTAAAGATAATTGAAAGATAATAAATTTGTTTGTTCACAAACACGCTATTCTATAGACAAACAATGTTATTTTAATGGTTATATCATAATCGCCGCTAAGTAGTTCTTCTATGGTTATAGCCATGTTCCCTTATCTTTGAAAATTTTGTGCCCACAATTTTCATGATGTCATGACCTCGTTTCCAAATAGTTGTTCCTTTAAAATCGCGTGTTAGTTGCTCCACAACCTCCATCACTCTCTCTTGATGCCTTAATCAATAATTTGTTGACCTCATTGATCCATACTTTTGTCAACTATCATTAGCTATCCATTGTCGACAACTAAACAATACTAGTCATCGATTTGCATTAATATCAATAATAATCATCGTGATTGTCGACAATGGGGTATATGCTTAATGATGCTCTCAACATTCTAGTCATTTGCTTTTATTCATATAGACAACTTGACCATTTTTCAGTGTAAACAACAATTAATATCATTTTATCTTATGTTTCTCATGAGGTAAATATAAAAAGTTTTTTTCTTATCCTAATTTCAAGGAAATAAAAGCATTCTATTGATGAGGGTTACTATTACAGAAAATCTTAAATCATGTCCATCGTGGCACAAATAATCTAATTTTGTTTATCATTAATAGCTTTAAAATTGCTCTTTATGACACAAATACTCCCAAATATTTTTTGTGTCATAAAAACCCTTAATTTATACTAGTGCGACAAATTAACCATTGATAGGATTTAAAAAGATGCTAAGTTTGGGTTTTTTGGTCATTAAGAAAAGAATATAGGGTATTTGTGTCACGCATACCCTTAACATTTTTGACACAAATGCCTTAAAATTGCTTGTTATGACACAAATACCTCAAATATTTTTTGTGTCGTCAAAACTCCTAATTTATACTAGTTTGACAAATTAACCATTGATAGGATTGAAATAGATGCTAAGTTTGGGTTTTTTTTTTGTGATTAAGAAAAGAATATAGGGTGTTTGTGCCATGCCGGGCAAGTTTAGAAAATTGGAGTCTTTATGTCGTAGTAGATAAATTTTGAGGTCTTTTGTGATATTTACCTCCGAGTTAAATTATAAAAGTTTAATTTTATATGATGAACAAGATCCTAATCTAAGAAGGAAAATGTGACAAGCCATATATCCTCCATATCTCTTATACAGTTTACATTTATATAAAATTTTTATCATCCTAATAAAACTCGTATTCTCTTGACGTGACATTCTTCTAATATATTTTATTTTGATATAACACTCAATTAGTTTCAAATATATTGCATGATATCAATTTGGTCCTAAATTTTCCAATATTGCTAATGTGATCCTTTTGCGCAAAACTTCAATGTAAGCCTTCCGGTCAATTACCATGAAATATTACCAACGTTACATCAGATTTAGTCACCATCAACCATCCTATATGGCATAGTATTGTGGAGAATTTATGGAATGTTATATCAACAACATATTTTTTAAAGAATAAATTATATCAACATATTTTCTTTTTTGAAAAAATTATATATTTTTCAATAATTTATGTCTAAAATAATTTCAACAATAATGACAATATTTTACTTTTTAAACTTTTTAATTTACCATCATAAGCAATACCAATGGTCGTTTTTTGAAAAAATATATATTTTTCATCATTTGAAAATGTCTCTGCGGAAATGACTGGCGTTACTTTATTCGACAAATTGGGACGCTTGTCCCTCCTCCACTCACGAACGTTCAAGCGTATCCTCCTTTTTATTAGCAGGAAAACTCATAAATCTTGAGTGGGGTCAATCAAAGAAACGAGATCAAAGGCAATATCTGAAAATCTGCCGACACATCGAGGGCGCCATTTCATACATGAGAAATGAATCCAACAATACAACATATCATCATAACGCTACGGACAACTACTGATGATTACAGGAAAAAAAAAAAATAAAAAACGAAGAGAAAAGACACGTTCGAAGAAGAAGATGATGATATCCCACGAAATCTGCAACCGTTGGATGGAGACGCATCGGACCATCACGTGTTGCCACCTGTCGAGAAAAAACAAAAACGTTCGACAAATTAGACTTATCGTTAAAACGCCCAAACTCGCACGTATTCTTCCTGATACTTTTATTAAATATTTTGCACATTCAAAAGCCCGGAAATGCTGGACATGTGTCATTACGCGCCGTGATCTACAATATCTGCTTTGAAAAAAATAAAATAAGAGAGACCCGCCTAATTAGTGGGGTCCCCATGCATGACTCATCAGATAATTCTATCTGCTATTTATTTTGTAAATAATAATCCCATTTTTTTCTTCTTCTTCTTCTTTTTTTTTCCTTTTTTACAGGGTACAGAGAGAGTGGGGTCCTTCTAACAATTATTGGACTAATAATATTTTTCAATATTATATCCATATATACATATATACATACATACATACATACATATATATATATAGAGAGAGAGAGAGAGAGAGAGAGAGAGAGAGAGAGAGAGAGCCTACTCAACCAGGTTCAATTCTTGGTAATGGCATAGACGGCATAAATGATACCAGGAAGCCAGCCAAAGAGCGTGAGCACCAAACAGATCCAGAACTCCACCTGCACAGACATACATAAATCAAAATCAAAATCAAAACCAAAAACCAAAAACCAAAAACTCCCAAAAATCATATTTCCTTTTTTTTTGTCCTTTTGCTGGTATTTTAAGAAACCAGAAAAAATAAAAAAATAAAAAAAAGAGAAATTTTGCGTCCGAAAATAAGACTTTCAACCCCGCATAAAACTGGCAAAACCCTTCTAAAAAGAAAAAACCCAGAACTCTCGACTTCAAGGCAAATTACTATTTTTTTTTGCTCACTCTAAATTAAAAGCAGAGTAAAAAAGAGAAAGAGATGAGGAGGGCGATCATCACCTGGCAACCAAACTTGAGGAAGACCCCGAGAGGAGGCAAGATGATGGCGAGGAGGATGTCGATGCAGGTCATCGTGCTCTCGTCCGACATTTTTCCTGTTCCTTCCTCTCTCTTCTGCTAGCTCTCTCTTTACCGAAGCGAAGGAGGAGCGGATTCGCTCTCTGCAGAACAGCCCCTTTTGAACAAACTCGAGAAAATGGAGAAGAAACAGAGAAATCGAGAGGGAACGGAAGAGGGCGAGAGAGAGATTGGAGGGATACTTGCAGGTGAAAGTGAGCAACGGATGGATGGAGGATCGGGGGTCGTATTTATAGCGGCGGGGCCGACACGTGGCGGCCAAGCCAGGGCTTTTGCCTTTCTTGGGCTTTTGCTTGCTTCTTTTATATTTTTATTGTTTTTTGGATCTGTTTATTAATTACTTATAATTATTAATTATTTTATTTATAATTAATTAATTAACCCCTTTTTTTTTTTCATCCCGTTCAACTTATTAGATAAAAGGTTGTAGTAGTTAAGAAAATATTTATGAGCTCTTTACTTGTCGTATGGATCGATCGATCATGTTGTTCATATTAAATGTTGACAAGAATGTGCAGAATTTTGACATGTGGAATATTTATTTTTTATTTTATCTAGCAATATAATTATATATAAATTTTCTATCGTTAATATGTGAGATATTGATGATTATATATGATTCAATGCTGTGAAGGGATTTGGTTTTGCATTGGCTCTAGGCATACCCCATCATCAAGGCGTGTACAAAATAGACCCTAGCATCAGTGTCCTGATGCCAACTGGACAATTGGTCTCCTCCCAACCTTCATTCGATTTTCACCAAGTAATTAGCCTATGGCAATCTCATCCGATCACATATGCTGCAATGGTTATGCGAATTTGGACAAACTTTTATTTCATTGTTCTATTTGTAATTGTCATGTTCAACAATGGAGTGAGAGCGTCAACGTGGCCATCAGAGAGGTCCTATCGAAGTCCATGGCAGCCACTTCCTCTCGGCTTAAAGCCTCCATCTCTAGAAGGTGTGTTGGGGGAGCTTCAACGCTAGGGCATTCCCAACATCCCTCCTGGCTTCCTCTCCTTAGATTGACCTCTTAGCGGTGGCGACGACGACAGCGATATGAGGCCATCGAGAGGAGGAGAAGAATCCTTAATTCAACGACATTTTTGGCGTAATAGATATGTACATAAACTTGCAAATGAGTTTGTCCCTTATTGTTGGTGGCTTTTTAATTTGCCTCAATGAGATAGTTCTACTTTTTTGGGTGCCTTCACATGAGAAGATGACTATAGTTGGTATAATTACACGGGATCGGATTTAAGGGTGTGAAA
The DNA here is from genome assembly GCA_017140165.1 of Eucalyptus shirleyi. Lineage (NCBI taxonomy): Eukaryota > Viridiplantae > Streptophyta > Magnoliopsida > Myrtales > Myrtaceae > Eucalyptus > Eucalyptus shirleyi. The sequence continues at coordinate 16,187,971 of CM029456.1, read as the reverse complement.
GGGCGACTTATGGCGCAACTAGCTTTTCAAACTGTTCGAGAAATAATTTAGTTTTAGAAAAATTATTATTATATTTGAGATTAGATTTGAATAAATTATACACAAAATTACCATATGGTTTTACTTCTCTACTGTAATACCCTGGGCATTTTCAAGTTTTTAATGGTAAAAAGAAATCGTAATGGTGATTGAGCAAATCGAGGGATCCATTACTGGTCGCATTGCCTTTTATTTTGATTTTTAAATCTGCATGGAGTTCCATTTTAAAAAGTAGTGACAATTCCACTAACAACTGCATTTATGGTGACATTTATGGTGAAAAGTAGAAATTGTAATGAAAGGGACAGCTCCGTTATAAGAACTAGAAAGCATGATTTCACTCGAGGAGAAAATCCTATTGATTCTGATTTGACTAAAAAATATAGGCATTTGTAGGTTTGAAACGAAAATTGTTATGGATTAAATTATAATAAACTTTGGAAGTCCAAATAAATATTTGTGACCAACGTGAATATCATTTGAAAGTGAGTAGTTTTGATCCGATTGAACTTTCAATTGATTAAGATGCCCATCACATTCATATAAGTTCAAAATTCTTAAGAAAACTTGAACAATATAATTTAAATAGATAATTACTTAGGTTTGTTGAATTACAAATATCTCATATAACTTTAAGACAGATACTCACACTTAGGAGATAAGTAATTCACCAAAACAAGCATAACAAGTGATATATAGGTGCGTTGCACGGTATTGAATATCTTCCTCTTTTCCACAAAATAAAAAATGAAAGGTTTTCCAGTGATAATATATCCCGTTATTAATTACATACAAAAATTTCCTAATACAATAATCGAGAGAATTTTATATGTAATTAACGATAGTACCATAAATTTGACCGGGACTCTCACTTAAGTCACGAGCATTCGAAGGTTTGAACTCGTTCCCTTGGCGATGAGGTAGCGAAGCCCAACCATCATGGCTATCTACGGATGGGTTCGAATCTCAATTCTTTTATCTTTCTACATACCGATAATTTTTTATGTCCACGTTAATCGCTCAAATATTTCACAATAAATGATTTGGGCAATTTCGCAATACCAAGTTTCCCACGGGTCTGCCAGTTTTGGGCCCGTCCGGAGGCCCAAACGATAAATGGGCCAGACCCGTTGTTATTTAGTCCGTCTTCAACCTCGCCTAGGCATTCGGCTTTTCTGTCAGTGCGGACCAAGACTCGTGAGCTTTTGCTTGTGCAGGAGGAAATCTCTCTCGCCTTCGCTCCAGATTCTCTCTCCTCTCCCCGTCTCCGAAGCCGACGATCCCTTCCTCCGAATCGGCGGCTAGGGCTCCTCCGCGATTTCGCCGGCCGCTCCTCGATTCAGCCGCCGCGCACGGTAGCCGCCCCGATCTGGCCCCGCGCTCCGACATGGCGCCCGAAAAGAACAGCTCCGGCTCCGGCGCCGGCGCCTCCCGCGAGGAGGCGCCCGTCAAGGTCCCCGCGAAGGACCCCAAGAAGAAGGAAGAGAAGAAGGACGAGGACTTGGTGAGTGCGGTTCTCGGCGCTTTGATTTTGGTTTCCTTTCTTTTTCGTGTTCGATTGGAGCGTCGTTCGAATGCGGGATGTTGTGGCTGCGTGAGTGCGGCTTTGTGTTGCTTCGGTTGTGCTGTTGAAGTTGGTGATTTTGATGGATTTAGAGCTGAGTCGGGAGTCGGGAGTCGGGAGTTGGGAGTCGGGTGCGGTCTTTGTGGTTTGGAATCTTGGCGTATCGTGGAAGTGGTACCGGTTAGTTGCTGAGGTGATTATGGAGGAGCTGGTGCGCGTTAATGAATTCATTTCCGTTAAGTTCTTTGTTCGGGGGAGAAATCTTTTCGTTTCTTGCTTGAAAGGTCAAATTATCTGGTAGGAAAGATTTGCTGTTGCTTCCTGTAAGTTTACAATGACTCGACCCATTCTAATTGTCGACAATAATGAACCAAGACTGTGCTGAGACCGAAACTCACTCGTCGAGCGGTTTCCTTGCCCCCCTTCCATTGTTTTATGCTGCCGGTGAGTTCTGTAGATGCTATCTCGGGCAGGCTGGTTGATTGGTTGTCTGTGAATGTATTTTCAGTCAGAAGAAGATTTGGCATTGAAACAGCAGCTGGAGCTATATGTGGAAAGGGTTCAGGATCCTGATCCTGGGTTGCAGAAGGTTGCTCTAGAAAGCATGAGGTACTTCTGGTCTTGGAGATATTTTTTTCTTCCATTTCTCCTCCTACTCAACCATTAACTTAAGGGAAATGAAGAATTCTACATTTAGCTTGTCCTTTGTTGGTTATTCCGTCTGCTTGGGGGGACTGGTGTTCTGATTGTTGCAGGTCTGGTGCGAGTATGATATGGCAATTATGCAAAAAAATCTGGCATGCAGCTAGAAGAAGAGTCGAATGGCCAGTTTTAGGAAAATTCGTCAGTAGAAACCGACTATGTAACTATAGGAAGAAAACTAGAGAATTGGCATAGGGCTTTTCTGGGGAGAATTTGTTGTTTTTTATTTTAGACTAGGGAAATCTTTACGGCATGCATTTGTACCGTGAATTTGGATGTTATGAACTATATGAACATTATGTGGATCGAATTAGAGAGGAACTCGCCGTTTTTGCTGCTAGAAATGAGACAATCCTTAATAGACACTGGTTGTGGTTGGAACCTAATTATACAAAGATGTCTCACGAATAGAGTGGCTGTACATGTTTATCTTTCTAACATGGTCTGACGACACCTATAATCGTCTTTGTAGACAAGAAATTCGTACTTCAACGAGTTCAATGACTTCAGTTCCAAAGCCCCTGAAGTTTCTCCGACCTCATTATGGAACTCTTAAGGCGTATTATGAAACAATGAAGGATTCAGATTTGAAGGTGTAGTATGGATTGAAATGGCATCATTTGCTAGGATACTTAATCTGAATTGCAGTCAATGATCTGGTTTACATTGATGCAGAGATACCTAGCTGACATACTCTCTGTTTTGGCCTTGACAATGTCTGCTGAAGGGGAACGGGTAATTCTTCTTGTGACTTAAAATCATATTTTGCTGGGCAACGTATCTATGACTTGCTTGTAGGATGACAAGTTATTGAAACTCCAACCTTCTATATTTTTGTTGCCATTGTTCTTAAAAAACATTTATTCGTAGATAGTCAGTATCAGTATCTTTCGAAATCATGCCTCATGCCTCCCGATGTAAGATCATCCCACTGAATAGCCTGCATTTGTTTTAGGTGTAGTGTAGATGTTTTCCATAACCTTCCCAAGTTCACTTCTCCAACTCCTTTGTAGATTTGATATTGATTTCTTTCTTTTATACATGGTGTTCCAGGAGAGTCTGAAGTACAGGTTGTTAGGTTCAGAAGGTGATATTGGCTCTTGGGGCCATGAGTATGTCAGGTAATCAGTCTTGATGTTGGATTTGATATATGTGATGTTCTATTGGTTCTTTTTTCCCTCTCCTTTTAATACTGAAATTTTACCTAAAATTTCAGTATATCTAGACAAAGATGTGGTCTATAATGGTTGCGAGTGAATGAATATATTTGCTTGTCAATGTTAATTCGATGTTTTATGTACCCCAGTGGTCAATGTCCCACCTTTTAAGTTGTTGTTAACTGGGGTATAATGATAAAGCTCTGCTATATTTGTAAAGAGGGACAAGTATTTACTTCTCTGAAGAGTTCTGAATTAACATGATCTTTCTGTGATAGCCTCTTCTAGATGCCTAGTTTTGTTGATACTTCCTGAGTCTGGTACAGCTATGTGCCATTAGTACGAGGATTTTGCTGCTCTGCATCAGCCCACTATTTAAGTGGCTGTGGACCAAAAATGAAACCAAAAATTATTTTCAGTTGTTGGTTGTTTGCTCCAACTTTTCATGAACCTTGGAGGAAATGCTTCTCTTGAACCCATAGGATGGAAAATAGCAGCATCTTGGTTCGTTAGACTATATATACGTCCATAGTCATTGCTTTTATATTGATTATATGTATTATATTTTATATATATGGGGAACGATACGGTGATGTTGCTGTCTCTTTGTTCTGTCAATTGTGAAATCCTTGCGGAAGGGATTATTTTGAACGTTATTCATTTTCCAGTGCTTGGTGCATGATCTCCATCTGGAGATACTGGGTATTGAGGAATTCTTGTTGTTTTGTGCTTTATCTTGAAGTTACATTGCACTTTGTCTTACCTTAAACTTAACATCTGATCTCAGGAATTTAGCTGGTGAAATTGCTCAAGAGTATACAAAGCGACAGGTAATGTTGGCAAGCTCTTCTCTGTTTTCTTCATATCATGTAAGACAGGTTTTTAAACTCATTCTTGAAGTGCTTTTCTGTTGCCTGCTTATATTTACATTAATTTACATTCTAGTGCTACATGATGTATAACATCTGGCTTTCACTTATTAGTGTACGCGGGCTTAGTTCTATAGTTCTAATTCCATCAGTGATCCCTATTGACAATACCAACTGCATATGAGATAATTTGTTCTTGAAATTGGTGATCTCGGATATTCTTTGACCAATTTATATGTTTGACAATGCTTTTTTAAACCTTGGCAGAGTGAGGAGGCTCCTATAGACGAACTCATGGAGCTTGTACAACAAATTGTAGCTTTCCATATGAAGGTATTTATCATTGTCTAATTTTCATGTTGGTAGGAAATGGATTAGGATCATTGTATGCGGAAGACACCTTTCCTGGAATTTATTCACAGATAGGTTTGTAACTTTTGATGACGCATTACTAAACCATTTTATTTTGTTGTAGCACAATGCTGAACCTGAAGCTGTTGACCTGTTAATGGAGGTAAAGTAAATTATTCATGCCAACCTTTTATTTTCTAGTGAGGCTGTTTTGAAGTGAATCTAAGAATATTAAAATGACTTCCAGGTTGAGGACCTTGATATGTTATTGAAGCATGTCGACGGCACTAACTTCAAGAGGACTTGTTTATACCTCACCAGTGCTGCAAGGTATTTGTCATCAAAACAGTGCATAACAGTCTGGGTATTCACTGTGGATTGCTCGGGAAATGGTCTAGGAGCTTAGTAGTTGAGGACTGCTTCATGAGTGTGGCTTTTCTCCCTGTCAATTCTCTCTTTTGTATCAATTGCAGATACCTTCCTGGACCTGATGACGTGTCAGTTCTGGATATTGCTTACAAGATCTATCTCAAGTTTGAAGAATACGCCATTGCCCTTCAGATTGCACTGTTCCTAGATAAAATGCAGGTATATTTGGTTAGATATGAATAAACATTTTTTCCTTTCAAGTTGTGTACATGAATTTCTTGTGAGGAGTTCCACAGTGCCGCATATTGGATCTCTCTTTCAAGTTGTGTACATGAATTTCTTGTGAGGAGTTCCACAGTGCCGCATATTGGATCTCTCTCTCTCTCTCTCTCTCTCTCTCTCTCAGAAAAATCTAATCTAACACTTGAAATTACACATGCAGAAAGTGAAGGAGGTCTTCATGTCTTGCAGTGATCTTCTACGGAAGAAACAATTCTGCTATATCCTTGCTCGACATGTGAGTTGTTTCTCAGCTAAATTGAAATGCCTCTTTAATCCTTGCTTCAGATATAGTTGGTGTACATGGCAAGATTGTCTGGGGTGAATTTGATAGTAATTTGCTATTCTTTTTTGCAGGGCATTACCTTTGAGCTTGATGCAGATATGGTTCCAGATGGAGATGAAAAAGAGGCATTGCAGGAAATTGTCAACAATACCAATTTAAGTGATGGTTATCTTACTCTTGCCCGCGATATTGAGGTTATGGAGCCCAAGTCTCCTGAAGACATCTACAAGGTTTGAACCGCTGATAATTGTTCATGCTTTTGATGACCTGATCTGGTCTTGGTTAGCAAAACTCATTAACTTATTTTATCATCAATATTCGAGTCAACCTCTTGGATGCATCATGTTATAAGGCACTGCACATGTAATGAGAGCTGTGTGATTGTGCCCTTTCAAAGAGATGCCCTTAGTGTGGACTACTTGCTGCAAGCTTCTTTGTTTTAGCATGTTACTTTTTGTATGTATCATGTGTTACCTTTTGTTTCTGCAAATCTTTATTCATTCCGATATAGCATTTTAACTTCAGGCTATGGATATATGCCACATGTATAGGTGGCATCATATTTAGTTCTTGTCCCTTAGATCATCTTCCAATATGAAATAATTGACTGAAGGCTTAGCAAGGATTACAGGTTGCTAAAGAGTATGACTGATATGTTTTGTCTAATGCATTATATATTCCAATTATTTCTTGATTTCTAAACTTAAGTGCCGTGACATGGTCACTGACATGAATAGAGTGAGTATGGAGGATGATTTTTGCATGTAATTGATATCCTTGAAAATTAGCATTCTTAGTGTGTTGCTCTCTCGAAATATTATGATATACTAGAATATGACTTGTAACTCGTTGACCTTGTGCTAATGAAAAATTGAATTGTCACAGGCACATTTGCTCGATGGTCGGGCTAGTGGTACTTCAAGTGTGGATTCAGCGAGGCAAAACCTGGCTGCTACTTTTGTTAATGCATTTGTAAATGCTGGCTTTGGGCAGGTAATCAAAGAAAAAACATTATCTTTTCAAGATTTCCGTTTTTCAAATTCCTTTGTTGCGTCTGCAGGATAAGTTAATGACAGTTCAATCAGACTCTACTAGTGGCTCTTCAGGAAATTGGCTTTTCAAAAACAAAGAGCATGGAAAGGCTAGTGCTGCTGCAAGTCTGGTGCGTGTACCTTGCTACTTCAGGATATTTTTGCCAGAAATTTCTTTAGGATCAGATTGTTATGATTTTCTCTGTGGCAGGGAATGATTTTGCTGTGGGATGTTGACACTGGACTGGCCCAACTAGACAAGTACTTTCATAGTAATGACAATCATGTTATAGCTGGTGCTCTGTTGGGTGTTGGGATAGTGAACTGCAATATCAAGAATGACTGTGATCCTGTGAGTTGCCTTTATTGTCTGTTACACTGATAACATTGTCTATATGTTGAATCTCATTCTTTTTCTTCGGAATATCTCAGGCTCTGGCGCTTCTTGGTGATTACATTGATAAAGAAGATGCATCTATTAGAATCGGCGCAATTATGGGCCTTGGACTTGCATATGCCGGCTCTCAGAATGAGCTGGTATGTATACATTTGGGAGAAATGACTCTTTTTCCATTGAACATGCATACTTATGCTCATGCAGTCATTTTTCTTTTGATTACCATCAAATCCTTTCTATTTTCTTCCAAGTCATCTCATGAGCAACAGCATTTTTAGGGACTCTTGAATTTTTTATAGGTTTGCTGCTGTGAGAAATATTCTTATTGACAAGCATTAATTTGGTTTTTATGAACTTCATTTTCAGATCCGTGCTAAATTGTCCCCGATACTTAATGACGCTAAAGCACCCCTCGATGTGATTGCATTTACTGCAATCTCTCTCGGCTTGATATACGTGGGCTCCTGCAATGAAGAGGTGGCACAGTCAATCATATTTACTCTGATGGACCGCAGCGAGTCAGAGCTGGGAGAGCCTCTTGCTCGTCTTTTACCTCTTGGCCTTGGTCTTCTTTATCTTGGAAAGCAGGTATGTTGATGGAGCCTCTTCAATTCATATTGCTACCATCAGGGCATCTGGGTACTACCTTATTGTTTAACAGATACTGACACAGATATACTGTTTATTAGTGCTCAGTTTCCTTGAATACTCTTCTTATTTTATAGGAACAAGTCGAGGTCACAGCAGAAGTTGCAAAGACTTTCAATGAGAAGATCAGAAAACACTGTGAGATGACCCTCATTTCCTGTGCATATGCTGGAACAGGAAATGTTCTTAAGGTACCTATCTCCACTATAGTTAATAACCCATTGAAACAACTGTCAGAATAATTTGCTGATCTTTATTGGTGCAGGTGCAAAACTTGCTAGGTCATTGCGCACAACATCTTGAGAAGGGGGAAACTCATCAGGCACCTGCTATCCTTGGAATTGCCTTGGTTGCAATGGCTGAAGAACTAGGTCTTGAAATGGCAATTCGTTCTTTGGAGCATCTTTTACAATATGGAGAACAAAACATCCGCCGGGCAGTTCCACTGGCTCTTGGGCTTCTATGCATTGCAAATCCAAAGGTAGTTGACATTCATGAATATTTTCTGAAAAAATCTCAACATGAAGCATACTGTACTACCTTATTGGGTTTTGATAGGACTAAGTTTTTAAATGAGCTTAAGTAAGTTTATGATACCATGATCTCAAAGTATTTATATCATTTATATCAAATCATAATCTAATCTGATTGGAAACTATATCCCTCGATATGCCACCAATATGGACAAACCATTTCTGCCCATTTTCTGGAGGGAATTGATCCTTATTACAAGGGTGTTGACTTTTTTAATCCTGCAGAACTCAGAATGCTTATAGCTCTTACTTGTTTTATGCTGCGTAGGTTAATGTAATGGACACCTTAAGTAGGCTAAGCCATGACACAGATTCTGAAGTTGCAATGGTGAGAAGAAACAGCTATGCTTTGTGCCCCTTTAGTCATTTGAATTGGAATATCGAGGCTGATATTTTTGGTGTTTCTATAGGCTGCTGTTATTTCATTGGGCTTGATAGGTTCTGGAACCAACAATGCTCGAATAGCCGGGATGCTTCGTAATCTTTCTAGCTATTACTACAAGGACGCAAGCCTTCTATTCTGTGTAATGCTCAATACAACTGTTCTCTAATTTGCAGATTATCTTTACTAGATAAGGTTATTATTTGACGTGATTTGGCCCCCCTCTGTAGGTGCGGATTGCCCAAGGTCTTGTGCACTTGGGGAAGGGTTTGTTGACTCTTAATCCTTATCATTCAGAACGATTTTTGCTCTCTCCGTAAGTTTTCTTTGCACAATAGATCTGGGATATAATCTGAGATAAGGCACACGTTCTTGAGATTAAACTGAAAGGAATTGATGGTATACTATTAAGTTTCTTTTTAAACATTAACATCACTTGTTATTCTAATGTGCACTTGTCTGTAGGACGGCACTCGCAGGAATAATAACAATGCTTCATGCGTGCCTTGACATGAAAGCCATCATCTTGGGGAAATATCATTATGTTCTTTACTTCCTTGTTCTGGCCATGCAGGTTCATCTCTAGCTGGAAGTCTTGAATTTGGCATTTTTGCTAATTTCGTGTCCTTTAGTAATTTGCGAATTTTTCCTTTGTGGTGTGGCAGCCGAGGATGCTGCTGACGGTGGACGAAAATCTGAAAACGTTATCTGTGCCAGTACGGGTTGGCCAAGCTGTTGATGTTGTCGGGCAGGCAGGTCGTCCCAAGACCATCACTGGCTTCCAGACACATTCGACCCCAGTCCTTCTGGCAGCTGGCGATCGGGCAGAGTTAGCTACTGAGAAGTACTTTTAACTCTCTCTGTAGTAAATTTTCATTTACTCAACTCGGTCATTTGCGGTGCCCTTAAACTGCGACTGCTTCTTGCAGGTATATTCCGCTCTCTCCTATTCTTGAAGGATTTGTCATCTTGAAGGAGAATCCAGACTACAGGGAAGATCACTAGTTGGCCTCTTGTTGGGCAAAATTCTACTTCCACATGGCCCGAAATCTTCTAGGCAAATCAAGTGACTCATCTGCGTCCAGCTTGGGTTCAACTCTTTTGCCGGTATCCTCAAATATCTTTGCTTCCGAAGACGACAGGTGAATCAGCGAGTTGGACGTGGACACAAGGAAAATAGGCCTCTCGAATGTGCCCCGGGAAAAAAGTTACCTTGTTTGTTGAGGGAAAGATGCTTCCTAATGTAGTGCTTTAGATTATTGCGACAACACAGAAGCAATCTCTCTTTTCGCTTAGAGTTATTCCTGTAATTGATTCGATGCTCCGATCACAATGCTTTCATGTGATTTTTGCGGTCATGCATCCAATTGTCTATGGATGGATATTCGTGGACCGCCTTTCTAACGCAGAGGGAATGTGCTATGAAGGTACATTTTCAGGGGTGATGTGAGAATTTATCTAATATCAACAGCAAAAAGTGACTGCGATGCACATTCCCATGTGACGGTCGTTCTTTAGACGGTGAATTTCTGACGTTTGGTTAGCTGCGATTCTCTCGGGAATTACAAGTTTTCGTCAGAACTTAGGCTATAAATGCTCGATGCTTGGCAACATTTCAACTTGCGAAAAAGAAAAATTTATAAGAAAGAAAAGTGTAGATGCACTCTCGGGCGACCACCAGGCGCGGGGCGACGGGACCTCAGGCAAAAAGCTCGATTGTGGTCACTGTAACCCTATTGGGCCACTGGCCCGGTGTGCGTGCAGCCCTTGAGAAGCTTTGCTTCGGTTTGTGCAGCCTTGGCTAGGGGCGCCGAGGTTGGTAAAAGAAGAATAATGAAAATTTTCTGTGGGTAAAATGGAGATGAAAAAGAATTGGTCAGTTGGAAGTTGTTTTCCTAACAGGGTCTCCAAGCCAAAGCAAGCCGGAGGCGAAACCCCGAGCAATGTCACTAGGAAAATGCAAAGCAAATTCGCGGGGCTATATTATTATTATTCATGATAACTGGAGCTTAGGCAAATCATAAAAAGTACTTGAAAGAGAAATTGCGATTTTATATGGGATGCAAAAAGTTACGATATAACCGGCACATGATATTACATATGGATAATGATATAAATTGAACATAAACAAGAAATTAATATTTAGTCAGCAATTATGATAAAACGGTTGTCACCAGAAAAAAAAAAAAAAACACACCCAATCGACTTGAATCTGACCCATCTCTTCATGAGATCAAAATCTACGGTTCCAAAATGCCTCTACCAAACTTCAAGCAACGCATTAAGTCGAGATCGGACTTTGGGCCAGTCTGCGACGAACTTGGGCCGAGCCCGTATATCACGAGCCCACTCGCATGGTGGGCCCAAATTCTCTCCTCCTTCCCTCTCCCTCTTCCCGGGGGTTTTAGCTCGCTTCTCCACCGCCCCATTCTCTCTCTAGGGTTTTTCGGCGATCCAGAGAAACGGTACCGCCGGTCAGAGCTTCTGAAACCGGAATACTTCTGGACAAGGAGTAATCGGCAGACGCCGCGGGTTTTAGCTCGCTTCTCCAGCGCCCCATTCTCTCTCTAGGGTTTTTCGGCGATCCAGAGAAACGGTCACCGCCGGCCAGAGCTTCTGAAACCGGCTTACTTCTGGACGAGCAATATTGGCAGACGCCGCGATGAAGGTGAAAGTGATATCGCGTTCCACGGATGAGTTCACCCGAGAACGCAGCCAAGACCTCCAGGTGAGCGCTCTGCCGTCTGAAGCTCTTCCAGAATTTTCGTTGAGATTCTGCTTCGGTGTCTTCGTCATTGTTGGAGTTTTTGCTGAAAAAATTGATCCGAATTCGATCAGAGGGTGTTCCGCAACTTCGACCCCAACCTTCGGACTCAAGAGAAAGCGGTGGAGTACGTCCGGGCTCTGAATGCTGCTAAATTGGACAAGGTGAGCTCTTTTTTTTTTATCTTTTTTAAGGGGACTTTTCGGATCCTTGGGTATTTTATGCGATGCGAAGTTCTTCGTCAGCTTCGTTTTCTGACTGGTTTGCTTCCGTACGTGATCGGTTTTCCGTTTCCGTTCTGCCTGCTTATAATGTGGCTGTTCGTTCGTTCTTAATTGTGTATCTTGCTCTGTTCATAACTGGCTAGGTTTTCGCGAGGCCCTTTGTTGGAGCCATGGATGGACACGTGGATTCGGTATCTTGTATGGCCAAGAACCCGAATTACTTGAAGGGAATATTTTCTGGCTCTATGGATGGAGGTATGTCGATTTTATGCTCATCCTGTCGTTGTGTTTCCATTAAGCAGTGAATGAGGATGAGTGTGGTGCAAGTAACTGTTGATTCGTTATGATACATCGATGTATGAGTTTGAATTTGAGAAATATAATCCTTTAGGAAGCTGCATGAAGTTTATTTTTAAGTTTTTGATAACATTAGTGAGTGACGGTGGAATGGTGTTTAGCCCCAAATCTCTGTTAATTGTGACTTCTGCAGCTATTGCTGTTCTTTTTGAGAAATTTCCTGTCGAAGACTCAAAATTTTTGTTTTCCAAAATTATATTGTTATTTTCCTTTTACAGATATCCGCCTTTGGGACATTGCTTCGAGGTAAGGCTAGTTTGATGTAATTTTCAGATCTTCATGGAGTTTGCATCTAGTGTCTTTTTTGTAAAGGAAAAATGTATAGTGTGAGCATCTGTTTCAAAATCGATGGACAGGCGAACAGTATGTCAATTTCCTGGTCATCAAGGCCCTGTCAGAGGCTTGGCGGCATCTACAGATGGTCAAATTCTGGTATCCTGCGGAATTGATAGCACGTAAGTCCCATTATTGGCACTTGACAGTTGATAATGATTTTTGCAATATGTAACATTAATATATGGCAGTTTTTGGACTGGCAAAATTCTGCATGTGTTATACTCCTTACATGGCAACCTGCTCTTTGGTTGTTCAGGGTTCGATTGTGGAATGTTCCTGTAGCTACTCTTGGGGAGTCTGATAGCACACATGAGAACTTGGCAAAGGTATGCTTGTCTGTATTTTGACACTTGTTGGGCCATGAACAGTTGCCCTTTTGAACTAACAACTCAATTTCGTTGCATTCAGCCACTGGCAGTTTATGTATGGAAGAATGCATTCTGGTAAGTTTTATTGTCATCTACCAATTGTGAAATCCAAATCTTTGGGTTCATTTAGATATTCTTGGTATCAAAATTCTTTTATGTAATACTCAGGGCAGTTGATCACCAATGGGATGGTGAACTTTTTGCTACAGCTGGTGCTCAAGTAGATATTTGGAATCAAAACAGGTGTTTGAAGGCAGTAATATCTCTACTTTTATGTGATGCAACTTAATCTTTTATCGTGACCCTCCATATAATCCTTCTGTGTAGGTCTCAGCCAATAAGCAGTTTCGAATGGGGAACGGATACCGTCATATCTGTAAGATTCAACCCTGGAGAACCTAATGTATTGGCAACATCAGGGAGGTATGTATGCATTGTATTTGTCCCATCCTCCCTTGTCTTTGCTTCTTTTGTTCACATGGTCCTGTAAGATGTTTATTCAAGGTTTCAATGTGCTTTTGTATCCAGCTGTTATGGTTTGTTGTTTGTCAATTTCATCTAAGTTCTGGATGCTCAACAAAATATGAGCCGCCACCTTCATTTGTCTCAATCAGCTTTAAATTTGATAAATATATTTCCTTTGCTGTTAAATATAAGACATAATAATGGCCTTCTTTTTCATTGCAGTGACCGCAGCATAACCCTCTACGATTTGCGTATGTCATCCCCAACAAGAAAAGTTATCATGAGGGTAATTTGGCAAGTTATCACTTCAGTGTTTTATCAAGAGTGCAATCTTTTGAAGATGCAGGAGAAAAATAATAAGAAAACTTCCACTGAGACGACTAATTTTTTTTGAATCAATAATGGTGAATCATGCTGATCAGATGAAGATGCATACATTCAAATGTTTGTTTTCTTCATTTAGAATATCTTCTCCTTTTAATCTGGAGGTTATCTGAAGAACAACTTAGTGATGTACAGTTTTAGTTATGTAGCCATTGCTAACTCACCTCTCTTGTTTCAGACAAAAACTAATGCTATTTCTTGGAACCCAATGGAGCCAATGAACTTCACTGCTGTAAGCACAACTGTTATAACTTGTTTATACTGTGTTGCAATTCTCTTCTGATAGTTTTCCTTTCTGGTCTTCTCCAATCTTTTAGACTGTGGATTGCGCTACTGATTGAAAATCTTTCACCTTCTTTTTTCCCATTTCATTGAAGTGAATCTGAAGTTTGGTTGACACTTCTAGTTGTGCAAGGCAATGCTATGTAGTTAGGGGAATTTCTTTTTGCAAGGTTCTATGTAGATGTGGTGATTTTGTAGATTGGTTGGAACCTAATGGACACTATTGAATGCTATGTCTCAAGAAAAGACAAAAAATCGCGACTGTTGATGCTGAAGGAAGAGGACTTTATTATGTTCTAGATGCTATGAAGTACTCCAAATCGCTTATCTATGGTTTTTACACGGGCCTTATGTTTTTGTTGTCTCCCTCTGCCTATTAGCTTAAGCTTGCTGCTTTTAAATGTGATATATCATTCCTACCGTGTTTTCAGCTTTTAAGATTATAACTCTTGATGGTTGGCATTGTTGAAGGAATTAGCTGCTAGTTCTGAAGTAGTATCTGTCAGAATTTGTTTTGACAGGGTACTTTTATCTAGGAAAAATATGTACAATTTCCAATTGTTTACATTTATCAAATGTGTTGGCAGATTTTCTTGAGCAGAAAAGATAAACAAGCATAGATTCTGGAGGGGAAAAAATTGAGGTGTTGCTCGAATGTTGTCATTAGGCAATTGTTTTTTTTTTTTTTTAATCTAACCTTGATATGTGTAGCAACTTACCATAGAAGTCCTATGTTGTTTACATGCTTAGGAAGAAGAGTTTTTCTGTTTTCATACATGCCACTTGAACGCTCAGCGTAGTAGAACTTACGGTAAAACACTGCTACATGTAGGCAAATGAAGATTGCAATTGCTACAGCTACGATGCTAGAAAGTTGGAAGAAGCCAAATGTGTACACAAGGATCATGTTTCTGCTGTGTAAGATGATGGATTAGTAGTTTTAGAGACCATTGCAGTCATGTATTTATTGCTGTCATTGTGGATTCCTTGGAATTGAAATCTGTCTCTCTTTATAGGATGGATATTGATTACTCTCCCACTGGCCGGGAATTTGTAACTGGATCCTATGATAGAACAGTAAGTCCAGTGTTACATTTGTTTTGTGTGAATAAAAAGCTGTGGTCAGTAGAGTCACAATAACCCATACTCTTTCTCAGGTAAGAATTTTCCAGTATAATGGAGGTCACAGTAGGGAAGTTTATCATACAAAAAGAATGCAAAGGTATCCCCAACTACAGACTTTTGGTTTATAATCTCTCTCTCTTTCCTCTCTCTCTCTCTCTTCCTCTCTCTCTCATGTTCATTAGAGATGTCTTTTAGATGGCAGTATCATTGAAGCCCTTAAATGATAGGGGTCCTTTTGAGGTTGGAATTCCATTGGGTAAGCTCAATCTTATGTCTTCTGACTGGGTTTGCTTGTGTGTAGGGTATTTTGTGTCAAGTTCAGTTGTGATGCGAGTTATGTCATATCCGGGAGTGATGACACCAACTTGAGGCTTTGGAAAGCTAAAGCTTCTGAACAGCTGGGAGTTGTAAGTAGTTATCAGCGCTGGTTTATATCAATTTCTGAAACTCTCTTTTGACGATGAAGCATCTGAATGCATGCTTCAGCATAGCTGTGCCAGTGCATGAGCAACAGGACATAGTGCACTTTTCTTTCACAAAGAACCATTGTGATTGGCTAAACAATTGTCATTGTCATGCACAGACATGTATAAGATGTCATTGATGGAAGATTAGATTTGAGGCATGGCTAGAAGAAGGTTGTGTGAATGCCAAAAATAAACGGACTGAAGTTGATTCTTTATAGAATGCTGCTCTGAATCGGCAAATCAAGCTCCTCACATTGTACTTGCATGCCATAGGTTCTTCCAAGAGAGCGCCGCAAGCATGAGTATCATGAAGCTGTCAAGAGTCGATACAAGCACCTCCCTGAAGTAAAGCGTATTGTGAGGTAACAATATCTACTTAAAATCCATGTGCTGATGGGTCTTCATGCTTTTTTGCCTGTGAAAGATGCCAGCAATATCTGAAAACACTACTTTCTGCTTCTAGTGGGAAATAGCTCATTAGTCTTTTTTCAACCTTGAATTTCTTTGTATATGCAGGCACAGACACTTGCCTAAACCAATATACAAGGCAGGTATTCTAAGGCGCACCGTGAATGAAGCAGATAGAAGGAAAGAAGAAAGAAGAAAAGCACACAGTGCCCCTGGATCTAGTTCAGCAGAGCCATTACGTAAAAGAAGAATCATCAAAGAAATTGAGTGATGCTTCTTCTTTTAGCGTGCTGTGCTGCATGGCATAATATTTGCATTTCTCAAATCTGTATTGTTGGATGGGGCTATCTTTCTCAAGTGGTTGCTTTTGAGTGAAAAGTTACCTCACCTGAGAGATGAGATAGGGCGACGATGCTCAAGCTCCTTTCAGTCTTAACAATTTTGGTAGAGTACGGCGGTCCTTTTCTATGAAGGGTGGCCCGAGAGTTAGCCAATGCTTGGTCACGCCAGCTTTTGCCTGGAGCATCACAAGTAGTCAGTTTCTGATCTATTGGCGATTTATCAAGACATGATTTGTTTGTATCATAAGCTTTGATCTTTAACTTGAGTTCAAAATGGAGCGGAGGAGATTTTGTTACTTTGTAAATCAAGAACAAAAAACAGGATTTTTTTAGTGGAACTGGAGTTGAAATTACTGAGCATCAATGCTCTACTTATGTCAGTCTCACGGTGTGGTTGGTTAAGGGTTTGTTTGGTAGTCATTATGTTTTCGAGAACAATTTATAATAGAAATGATTTTTCTTTATTTTATTCTCCAGATGAAATTCTAAGCATATGAAGACATTTGATAGTTGGCTAAAATTTTTATTTTTGAAATAAAATTACGTTTGACGTTACTCTCAAAGTTTCTAATTGACACTACTCTCAAAGTTTTTAATTCAAATGATTTTCTTTTAATTTTTGTATTATTTATTTCTTTTCTTTCTTATCTTCTTCAAGCTTTGGTTGGTTGCCAACCTTGGGATGATCGGTGATCAACCGGTTGGTGACCTCACTGGAGTGTTCTTGGCCCCCGACGAGGTCGCGCCTCATTGATGGAGCCTTGTTGGCAATTGGGCGAGGCTAGGCTTGCTCAATCGTCAATGAGGCTTGACTTCTTTGGCCACCGTGAGATTAGCCTCAGCTTGATCATTATAGTTCTGAACTTGATAAACAATTTTTTAACACAGTCCATTCAACTAATTTATATTAGAATTGACGGTGATAGTTGTTTGAAATTTGTAGACCATTAATTCAGTCTATAATCTTTAATTTGATCAATATAATTCTAAACTTGATAAACAATTTTTAAATATAGTCTACTCAATTAATTTATGTTAGAATTGATGACGTGTCGATCTAGTTAGTTAGTGATAATCATTTGAAATTTATGCTGACATCGACGTCCAGATTCATGGCATCTGTTCTTCTGCCAAGTCCTCAAGATTGTCCGTTGTTCTTTTCACAAGTTGTCTACTTCATCCAGCACGTGAGCTGCACTTTCTGTTTACACGTCGCTTCATGTCGTTACCAAAAGAAAAAAAAAGGCGAGAAAAGGGAGAAAAAAATTCATTTCTTTCCTGCAAAGCAATTAGGTGTGCGTGTTGACCCAATTAACAAGGGCCTCAAAGACACCAACAAATCATACCAAAATGCCAGACATAAACATAAACAATAGACCCAAAAACACCATTACTTTTAATACATGAAAATAAAAAATAAAAAAAGACTTTTTTTTTTTTAAAAAAAAAATGTTGGGGTCGACATTAAACTAAATACGATAAAGCCGGTTGCTTCTCGGCGAGGCGTGTATCGCCGGCCCTCTTTCGGGGAAGCAACCTGCGAACCACTTTCCCGACGCGACGCCTCCACTTACAGGGCAAAGAATTCCTCGATATTACGAAAACGCCCTCGCCCTCCACGCCTCAAAACCGAGCCACGCGGTGTTGTGACCCGCTCGTCGTCAGAGCACTTCCCGAAAAGCACCACCGAGTCACTCCTCCGTCCGTCGATTTCGCGGAACCGCCGCCGCCGACGGTCGCCGCCGCTGCCGCCGTCGCCGATTCGATCTCCCTCCCCCCCGCACGGGAGCTCCGGCCGCGTGAAGCCGGATGCGAATCGGGGTCAAATGATCCTCCCCAAGCTCGCCCTCCTCCCATGGCTCCTCTTCGCCTTCTCCTTCCTCTCCTGCCGCCGCGCCGCCGATCCGGGCGGGAGCTGCTCCAACTCGAGCTCCCTCGTCGGGCTCGAATCCGAGCTCAGGATGGTCCAGCACCAGGTGCGCGGCACCGTCAGGGTGATCGACGACTGCTCCTTTAGGGTTTCCCGGTTCGACATGCTCTCCGGGTTCGACGTGCATTGGTGGGGCGCGATCGCGCCCGATTTAGGTAACATGACGTCCGGTTACGCCGTCTCCGATCAGGTCTTGAATCGGACGTACAAAAACGAGTCTTTCACCGTTCGTTTGAGGAGTAATGTTAGCTGGGATCAGATCCCGGTTCTGGCCGTGTGGGACTTGCCCACGGCGTCGGACTTTGGGCATGTGGTGTTTCCGAATAAATCGGAGATGAGCCCGGCCCCGACCCCGAATCCTGGGGATGGGGCGGTTAGGGTTTATAGGGAGCCGACGATGTTTGAGAACTGTAAAGTGTTGTCTCCCAACTATCGTGTGTGGTGGACATTGGATGTGGATCGAGATGTTATTGATATAGGGTTAGAAGCGGCAATTGGGACACAGAATTACATGGCTTTCGGTTGGGCAAACCCAGAAGCCACGTCTGAGTACATGAATGGAGCTGATGTGGCGGTGACGGGGTTCACGGAGGAGGGCACTCCATTCGCAGATGATTATTTTATTACGAGGTACAGTGAGTGTACAATTAATAAGGATGGAAATGCAAAGGGAGTCTGCCCTGATACGATATATGAGCCTACCGACCCCGTTGCAGTGAATAATACTGTGTTGGTGTATGGACATAGAAGAGATGGTATTTCCTTCATCAGGTACCGGAGGAAGCTGAGTGTTGTTGATAAGAAGTATGATTTGCCTGTGAATTATAAAGACAATGCGACTGTGATTTGGGCATTGGGGTTGATGAGCCCACCAGATACTCTTAGGCCATATTATCTTCCTCAGAATCACGGAGGTGAGGAGTCTGTGCGATTTGGTCATTTGCTGCTGAATGTGTCCGAAAGGGTCAATGATTGTCTTGGTCCGCTGGATGCAGAGGATAAGGAGGATCAGGATTTGATTATTGCAGATCCGAACATGCCTCTTGTTGTTGTGACTGGTGAGGCAATGCATTACCCAAATCCACCAAACCCTTCAAAAGTGCTTTATATCAATAAGAAGGAGGCACCAGTGCTGCGAGTGGAAAGAGGGGTAAAGGTAAAGTTTTCAATACAAGCAGGGCATGATGTTGCATTCTACATCACTTCAGATTTTCTTGGCGGTAATGCCACTTTGAGGAATACAACAGAGACTGTATATATTGGAGGGCCTGAAGCTGAAGGAGTCCCTGCCAGTCCAATGGAGTTGTTTTGGGCACCTGATAGGAACACACCAGATCAAGTTTACTATCAGTCGTTGTATCATCAGAAAATGGGATGGAGAGTTCAAGTGGTTGATGGTGGTTTAGCTGATATGTACAACAACAGCGTTGTTTTGGACGATCAACAGGTAAATTTTTACTGGACTTTGTCTGAGAAATCGATATCCATTGCTGCGCGTGGGGAGAAGAAAAGTGGTTATCTTGCAATTGGATTTGGTAGTGGAATGGTGAACAGCTTTGC
This sequence comes from Eucalyptus shirleyi, assembly GCA_017140165.1. Classification (NCBI taxonomy): domain Eukaryota; kingdom Viridiplantae; phylum Streptophyta; class Magnoliopsida; order Myrtales; family Myrtaceae; genus Eucalyptus; species Eucalyptus shirleyi. The sequence goes on along the minus strand of CM029456.1, from coordinate 16,168,353 downwards.
TTATGTTGGTTGGGTTGACAGTAATGGCACGGGAAGGGTCAATACATACTGGATAGATGGGCAGGATGCATCCAGTGTGCATCCAACAAATGAAAATTTGACATATGTGAGGTGCAAGTCAGAAAATGGGATTATCACAATGGAGTTCACTCGTCCACTGAAACCAGCGTGCAGTCATAGCAACAGGCCAGAATGTAGGAACATAGTTGACCCCACCACTCCTCTTAAAGTGATATGGGCGATGGGTGCTAAATGGACTAATGAGCGCTTAAGTGAGAGAAATATGCATCACATAACCAGTCAAAGGCCTGTGCGAGTGCTACTTATGCGTGGTTCTGCTGAGGCTGAGCAGGATCTACGGCCAGTATTAGCAGTTCATGGTTTTATGATGTTTCTTGCTTGGGGTATTTTGCTCCCTGGCGGAATATTGGCCGCTAGATACCTCAAACATGTAAAAGGTGACCAATGGTACAAGATACATGTTTACTTGCAGTACTCAGGTTTATCCATTGTCTTGCTTGCCCTCCTATTTGCGGTTGCTGAGCTTCGTGGTTTACGTTCGAACTCATTGCATGTAAAGTTTGGCTTCACTGCTATATTTTTGGCCTGTGTACAGCCATTAAATGCATATTTTAGACCGAAAAGACCTGCCAGTGGAGAGGACGTTTCTTCGAAAAGGATTCTTTGGGAATATTTTCATGTGATAGTTGGCAGATTGGCTATTGTTGCTGGTGTGGCTGCCCTGATAAGTGGAATGAAGCTCTTAGGAGCCAGATATGGTGGTGAAAATGTTCATGGGCTTGATTGGGCTTTAGTTATCTGGTTCTTGATTGGTGCAGTGATAGTCATGTACCTGGAGTACCATGAAAAGCAGCGGCAAAGGGCGAGAATATATGGAAGAAGTAATTGGGTGTTGGGTAATCTGGAGGAAGATGATTCCTTGGATCTTTTGAGCCCAAGAGGAATTTCTGGAGAAAAGGAGGCTCAAACTACTGGGAGAATGGAAGTTCAGCTAGAACCTTTGGCCAGATAGAAATTTTTGGGCATGAACTCACCAGTCGCAGTTTCCGTTTTTGGACATTTTTCCATGCATGTGGAAAGCATCAGGCCCTTCTGTCCGTTTGAAAGTTCTTTGCTGCTCGGTAGGAGCCGAATGCGGATCACCTGGTGATTATTTATGCATTGTACTTTTTATACTCAATACATCTACACTGACACAGTGAAAGGTTTTCTAATCATCAGGTTTTATTCTTTTGTTAGATGAGCTGAGAGTATTCCTATTTCCATGATGTGTATGGTCAGTAATGTAGAAGAGCTTCTTGTGATTTTAGAATCAAATTTTGCTCGAGCTGAACAGCGATATGTACCTGTAAATACATGGAGATTTCTTTATCAAAGTTGAAGTTGCCAACTCCCATTGGTCTTTACCCAATCATTAGCTGATTGGATATGGTTCTTCGATTGTCGAATTATCTGCTTGTGCTTGTGCCATAGCAACCTTCCCAGCTCTTATAATACTTATTGCTACTAATGATCAATAAGCTATATGCTGAACTAAACTCTTCATGCCATTCCTTTATGATCTTGCTTTTACTCTGTGCTTGATCTCGCTGTACTTTTTTCCACTGAGTAATAATCTTGGGGCTAGAGGCTTTGATCTATTAGTATTTGTTTTCATTGGTCGTCACTCTATCTCCGTTACGCTGCAGTTCTTGTTGTTCTTCCCTTGGAGAAATTTCCTGTCCAGGACCTGGTTTTACGTTTTCCATTTTCCGAAATGGCAGTGGTGAAGCCCTTCACATACTTGCATCTTAATTACACGTCATCTATCAAACTTGTTTCCCTGCAAGTGTGAACTGTTAATATTAACTAAATGGCTGGTAGACAGCTAATTGTCATTGTTATTTTCATCTTACGGATATCCGCCTTTGGGACGTCACTTCGAGGTAACACTTGCTCAACGTTGTTTTCAGATCTTCATGTAGTTTGCATCCGGTATCTTTATTTGTTTATAACAGAAAAATGTATAGTATAAGTATCTGTTTAAAAATCTATTTGACAGGCGAACAGTATGTTGATATTCCAGTCATCAGAGTCCCGTGAGAGCTTTGATGGTATCTACAAGTGGTCAAATTCTCTTATCCTGAGGAATTGATAGAATCTTTATTGGCGCATGGCAGTTGATCGCCAATGGGATGGTGAACTTTTTGATACAGCTGGTGCTCAAGTAGATATTTGGAATTAGAACAGGTGTTCTTGGACAGTAATTTCTCTTTATTTTTGTGATGGTACTTATAATCTTTTATCCTGACACTTCATATTATCCTTCTGTGTAGATCTCAGTCAGTAAGCAGTTTTGAATGGGTAACGGACACAGTCATATCTGTAAGATTCAACCCTGGAAAATTGGCAACATTAGGAAGGTTTGTATGCATTTCATTTGTCCCATCCTACTGAAGATATTTTCTTTGTTTCTTCTTCTCACATGCTCCCGCAAGATGTTCATTGGAGGTTTCACATCTGGTTTTGTTATCCAGCTATTGTAGTTTGTTATTTGTCTACTTTATCTATGTTTTTGGATGCTCAACAGATGTGATTCACTACTTTCTTTCGTCTCGATCAGCTTTAACTTTGATAAGATTATTTCCTTTGCTATTAAATTTAAGGCATGTCATGATAGCCTTCTTTCTCCTTGCAGTGACTGCAACATAACCCTCTACAAATTGCGTATGTGATCCCAAACAGGAAAAATCATCACTGGGGTAATCTGGCAAGTTGTCACTTCAGTCTTTTACTGGAAGTGAGATTTTTTAGAATTGAAGGAAGAACTTAAATTGAAAACTTTCACTGAGGCAACTTATTGTCTGAATTGATAGTAATATAATCTGGTGAAGCATGCTGAGCAGCTTCAGTAACTGAATATGAAGATACATACAACTTTATATGCAGTTGTTATTTCTTCTTAATGCAGAATATCCTCTCTTTCTAATTTGGAGATTAGTTGAAGAACAACTTAATCTATGATGTACAGTTTAGTTATGTAGTCGTTACTAACTCAGCTCTTCCTATTCAGACATAAACAAATTCTATTTCTTGAAATGCAATGGAGCTGATGAACTTCACTGCTGTAAAAACTAGTTTGTATTGTGTTGCAATTCTCTTCTGATAGAATTTCTGTATGTTCTTCTCCAATCTCTTAGACTGCAGCTATTGGGTTGCCCAGGGAGTGCACTAGCAATTGAAAATATTTCACCTTTTTGTTCCCCTTTCTTAATTGACATACGAGGAATAAAGCAAAAATATGTGAAATAAAGCATTGAAGTGAATCTGGAATTCAGCGGATACTTTTCGAGTTGTGCAAGGCAGTATGCAGTATTATGTAAATGGGGGAGTTTTTTTTTTTTTTCAAGGCTCTATGTGGATGTGGTGATCTTGCAGATTGGTTGGAACCTAATAAAATGCTACACCTAACGCAAAAGATTGCAACTGTTGATGCTGAAAGGACTACTTTAAAGATTAAGAGGTGGTTAGATTGGTTCTTTGAATTTAAGCTTATGTTGTTGGTGTTGAACAGATTAAGAGGTGTTTAGATTGGTTTTATGAATATAACCTGGTAGGTTAAAGTATCCAACATCGTATATGGGCCTTACATTGATGTTGAGCATGAGAATTAGGTTTGATCCTGAATTTATTTTACATACAAGTGTCATAGGCTGATCGATTTACGTTCCTTAATCCGTGCGGCCTTCAAGTAGCTTAGACTCACATGGATAGAGAGAAACTCTAGAGAGAGAAGTTTTAGATTTGTATTTTACTTGTGAATGAGTTGATACAATGAAAGGAGGGACCCTACATATACAAGTATAGGACAAATCGTATCCATAGGTCTCACCTCAATTTGACGGTGGAGATCATATTTCCCAAACTTCCAAGTATCCACATTTTCTACGTACTTGTTCATTTATTGTATTGCTCGTCTGAGTATTTTAAAACACTCAAGAAAGAGTTGGTCACGCTGAAGGTTGGTCACTGCCATTGTGTAGAACTTTCTTGGATCGTTCCTTTTTTCGGGTCGTGACACAAGGCTCTCGGTCATAATTTCCACGTGCCATTGGCATTCCTGTGGTTTATAATCTCTCAATAGTTGCTTATTCAATTGGTCAGAGAGTTTAGTTGCGACGCAAGTTCTATTATATCCGGGAGTGATGACACCAACCTGAGGCTTTGGAAAGCTAAAACCTGCGCACAGCTGGGAGTTGCAAGTACTGCTGTCGGCACTGGTTTATATCAATTTCTAAAACTCTGTAGCCCTGAAGTATCTGAATGCGTACTTCTGCGTAGCAATGCCAGTGCATGGGCAACTGGACAGAGAACCCTTTCCTTTCACTAAGTACCATTGCGATTAGCCAAATAACGGTCGTTATCATGCACAAACATGAAAAAATATGTTAATATTAAAGCCAGAATCGAGGCATGGGTGGAAGTTGGTTTTATGAATGCCAAAAATGAATGGACTGATGTTAGACAGAGGCCCCGTAGGAGGCAACCCCCATCCTGGGTCAGTTACCTTACGGTAACCACCAGCAATGATCCCAAGATGGGCCCCTGGTTACATGGTTCTCGAGTCGGTTTCATGGTGTGGTTGGTTAAATTAACTCTCCCTGTCCGGTGCGTTCTAATACAGTTCCGGTAAGAAACGAGGGGCCAAAGCCTCTCTCTGATCCACCCTATAACCCAGATGTCAGTTCCACCTGAGATGCATCGCCTTTTTTCCTTGGCCATCCTGAGATGCATTATTTTAACTCATCTTCTTTGGTGATGGAATTATACGATAGACGATATCGAGTTACTGAAAATGTCGCACCATTGATCTTCACGATAAAAGAACATGACTTCATCTGTGGTGTATGTAAAAAATACCAATAAAGGAAACATTTTGACCATCCAGGCACCATCGCTTTCTAGTGTCCACCATACTAAAGGCGGTCCTCATCCTATCAAAAAGGAAGAAATTTCGCAATCAGATTAATCATTTCATGTCAAACGTTGGAGAAATTTCAAATGAATCAGTGAAGACATAGCTTGTCCATGCTGCATTGGACCTGTCAACTCAGAAGACCTTTTAACATGTTGTCGAAGCAACCAAGCGCCAAATGGTCATAAACCTCGAATAAGAACATGAAAATGGTAATGCCTTTCCCACAGCAGTAAATTGCAAAGACTCTTGACTAGTTAAATTTTTGCAGAAACCAATTTTTGTGAAGAAAGCCTCAATGTCTAACAAGCTCATCATTTCCGTTGGTGACTTAACACTGCCGGAGGGTTGACAAGGTCCTACACTTTTACAGGTCATTATAAAATGGCGGTTTGAGATCAATAGCAGATAGCTCGATTTTCACTAATCATCATGAGAATGTATAGTATGATTGCTTCAAGATTGCAGTTGCAAGATCCTCTCTATTAAAATTTCAGATGCCACTGCTCGCACCCAATTGTCAATGACAGGAGATCAGGTTAAGCTCGTCTTTTACGATCCTCGTCCTCCTCATCAGAGTCACCACTTTCGCGGAAGCGCGGATTCTTCTCCTACAAAATTAAATGAGACCATAAATTTCCCAAATAGCAACACCCAGATAACATGAAGAAACACATACAGCAAAATCGCCATTGTTTGTTCTGTTGTCATATTCATTATCTAAATGTACCAGCCAGCTTTCAGCATGGTTATGACAACAAAAATGGGACATACGAGCACACACTCCCTTCTCTCAACTAAATGAACTCTGACATGACAGCATGAAACTATTGGTGGTGCTAACAAGTTGCAAAGTAATCTGCATGCTTCAGAATGGAGGTACATGGTGAACGGCTATAATCCAAAAACCCACTCAAGTGAACGAGCCAGACTAAATTTCTCTATCTCATATTCTTAAGATACAAGTACTGTATCTCCAGTAGATAGATACTTGCAATTTCGGGAAAAATAAAGAAACCAAACTGGAATGGATAGACTTGAAGATACAAATACAAATGTTAAACAGTATCTAAAGGTGACAATACCAGTCTCGACTCAGGATCTTGGTCTCTACTGGATTCATGGTCTGACGTTCTCTTTGAAGATTCATATGGACGACGGTCATCTTCTCGGTTTCGTTTCCGATTATAATCTGCATAATCAGGTAGAAAGTATAAACAAGTACTGCCCATGAAAATTGTTCAAATGTCGAAAGGATCTACAATCATTTTTGCCAATGTCACCTCTACTGTAACGGTATGATCCGCCATGACTCTGGCTTCCACCATGCCTTCCGTCTGAAAAACCATATGGTCATAAGATTTCAATAGTACTCTTCAAATAAAAGGCAATACAAAATAGTCTAAGCGGCACAAGAAAAACATGGGCCTTGATGCTGCATTGCATTGTAGAGGTATTGGGTATTTCCAGGCATCTGTTGAATTGAGGTAGAGATTGTGAGTTTAAATGTTGACTAACGACTCATGTAGCATGAGAGCAGATATTAATTCCCTGAATTTGGTTAATCCCCTTGTGTATTCATCTTGCAACCAGCAACTCATTCGCCACCAGGGACGTAGTACAAAGACCAGCCCATTTACCACACTAGAGCACACAGATAGATGTAGTGAAACCAGCCCTAGAACACTTACAAGGAGGTGGTATAACAGGTGGGAAGGAGCCCAAAGAACCAGCACCATAGTCTACAAGCTGCCGTTGCGCTTCCAACTCTTTCTGTACTAACTTTCCATATCCACCTCTACGTGAACATGTTATAGGAAAATTAAATGGCAAATATAAAGTCTTCCAACTATATTTATAAGACAGATTTTGAGGAAAAAATACATCAACAATATTTTTCACACAAGATGATATTTCAACTAGTACCTCAAAGAGAGAGAGAGAGATAAATGTTAAGAAGAACGTTACGAAGGATAACTAAAATCAAAATGAGCAATCCAAGAAACTCAAATATATCCATGGATGAAGTTATAAACATTAGTATTTATACCATTTATAAGCTCAGCCGAAAAAATTCGTCTGTATTATAAACGTGAAGAAGAGCGTTATGAAGGATGACCGATATCAAAATGAGCAATTCAAGAAACTCAAATATATCCATGGATGAAATTATAAACATTAATATTTATACCATTTATTAGCTTGGCCGAAAAATTCCTCTGCATTATCAGCCTTAAACTTTTAAACACCAAACATTCTTTGGACGACAATATGCAGCAGTACCAGTTATTATCATTTGGGCCAAAAGCAGAATGCCACTACATATCTTCATGCTATTACGTAGTTTACTCTAGAAACCATTTCCAACTAAAAGAACTCGCATTTATTTGACCTTAAGAGGTCCAGAGCTATTAGAAATATAATTTTAAAAGGATATCTGGATCATAGTCAGTGCGATATTCATCTCGTACCTGAAGAAACAAATTAGAAAGAATGATTTAGTTGAAACAAATTAAGTTGCTCTAGATTTTTAAACAGAGAAAAGAGGCAATCTCACTTGTCCACCACTTCGACCACGGCCCCATTGCCTTCCTTCCTGAAATCCCCAATCAAAATCTACACGGATTGGACGGTCATCAAGAATTGTCCCACTAATATATTTGACAGCATCTTCGGTATCTTCTCTAGAATAGTATCTAAAAGAAGTTAATAAACAAGATACATTAGAAAACTCGTATACACAACAAGATAAGTGGGTATAAATATGTCACAGCAATAGGAGTGCCCTCAGTAATGGCTTTAGCTGACACTAATCCAACCGAAGTAAATATAACCAATGTGCTATCATACAAATATGCAAAATTAAAATCACAGTAAGACAGGATAAAAAGATTGTAGTACAAAGAGCATCCTTTATGATGTCAATGGTACACTAAAAACCGCATTGAGTACACATTGAGCTATTCATTTCCCTTCTGCTAAAGAACACCAGCCTATCCACTTGAGCCATTAGACCTAGCCGATGACATCATTGCTAACAATTACTGACACCACCAGCTACTAGAACGAATTATCTCGTTAAATTTCACTAATGCAGTACAAAATCAATTAAGCAATTGAAATTAACCTAATGTGCCTACAGTGAACAATCCAAGGAAACTCAAGGACTTCGCAATTAAAGTGAAACTCTATATGAGGTTTTTGAAGATTTAGGCCATACAAAACAAAACAGAAGCCACAAGGTGTTTTGCTATTCTTATCCAATCCCATGATAATCTTCTTGAGTTCTCCAGCTCTGCTGAAAAGCTCGTAAACTTGTTCTTCAGTTGTGTAGAAGGACATATTCCCAATGTAAACAGTGGTAGAAGACAGCAGTGCTTGTTCAAATTCCTCTTGTGTACCAGAAAATTTTCTGTCTCGGTATGCTGAAAGCTTGTTTTGGTCCTGAGATGAAGAAACAAATCAAAAGAAGGCAAGAAAAGGGAATCACTGCATCCTATCACTCAGATATACACGGAGATGAATATTTTCTTCGCCAAAGCCAAGTCTATTTTATGTTCATGCATCTTTAATCACCTGCAGAACTCATGAAGAAAAAGGGTATTGAGTGATGACTATGTTAATTCTCTCAAATATAGACGAGCTCCAGCCTAGTCGGCAAAACCTTAACCTCAGTCACACAAAAACACCAAAAGAGAAATTGTAAAAGTCGACCAACGCATCTCCAGAACAAACTCTTAATTTCGTTGCAGCAATCGTGCTGCGGGCCTCAGAACCGGAAAAAAAGCATTAGAGAAACATCCAGATAATCTGCTACACAGAAAGCGCCCGGACGAAAAACATGAAGCCTCCTAACAGCGGCGGCGAAAACCATTCGAAGCAAAAGGACACATCTTTCTTCAAAGGGCATTCATCACGCGCGCTCTAAAGACTTCAATGACCCAAATAACCTTAAAAAAAACTGGAAAAAAAATTGATCCGGAATGCCCATCGTGCAATCATCCAACCCAACCAAACCATAAAACATTTGAATAATCAGGTCCCGCCGGAACTTCCCCAAAAACAAGAGGGTCCATCGGGGCGGAAAAGAACCAAACCAGAACAATCTCCTTCCACAAGCTTTTCTGGAGCAATCTAAACTCGTCCAATCGATCGCGCGGAGCAACGCAGAACGCCACGCAAATGACGACGGAGAGACGAAATTGCGTACCTTGAACAGAGACGCCATCGCCGGAGAATCTACCAAGAGCAAAAAGACGGTCAGCAGCCGCTCCCAGCTGAAGCGCGAATCGGTAGCGCCGAGTCAGTAAACATCAACGCGAACCCTAGAGCAGATCGCAGAAGGTGTAGAGAGAGAGAGAGAGAGAGAGACCTCGAGAATGGCTGGAGCTACTACTGCTACCAGTCCAGGAACGCCGCGAGGGAGACGACGTAGTTTCGGGGTTTCTTCCACGGTCGGAGCGGAGCTCGGCGGCCCGCTATTTCGGGTCACGGGCCGTGAGAGCGGGCCGGGGTTTCGGGCTTGGGTTAAACCTGCAGACGGGCGTCTCTATTCCTGGACCGGTGTTACTCTATCCGAGCATCCAAACACTCCGTTTGCGGGGTCCAGTCCCGGAACGCAGCGAGGGAGACGACGCCGTTTATGGGGTTTCACGGTCGGAGCTCGCGGGTCCGCCATTTCGGGTCACGGGTCGTGAAATCGGATCCGGGTTTCGATCTTGGATGAAACCTGCAGGCGGGCATTTTTATTCCTGGACCGGTGTTACCCTCTCCGAGCATCCAAACACTCCTCAGAAGGGTTTTAATGCACTGGCGGCTGCTCCAAAGCCCTCCTTCGACGCCACTTCGTTTGCTCCTCCGTGCACCGATACTCGCCGCGAGAGATGGCCTCCGTCGCCGCCAGATCCATTTTCCGGTCGGCCTCCGCCCGCAGCGCCGCGTCGAGGCTGGCGTCGGGCGCCGCCAAACCCGCCGGGTCCGCGCCCCGCGCCGCCGCGACCAACCGGCGCCTCTCTCATCGGATTTTCAGGTGAGAGTTCACTTTCGATTTCGATTCCGGTCCTGTCTATCATCTTCGCGTCTGCGGTTCCGGGATCGATTCCGGAAGGTGCGGTCTTTTCGTGACGTCTGTCGATTGTGGTCTGAAGGAGCCCCGTGGAGATGAGCGCCTGCGCGGAGACGATGCTGCCGTACCACACCGCTACTTCCTCGGCATTGATGACTTCGATGCTCTCCATCACTCGCCGCTCCTATGGATGGCTTCCCGATGGTAAATTCTCAGTTCCATTTTTTTTTCCTTTCCAAAGATTGCAACTCTTGCGGAAATTTGAATCGCGCTTGAGCGTTCTGTGGTGGCTTATTTGGCTTTGATTTGCTTGATTGGTCCTTAGGCTATGTTAATTCAGAGCGGCATTGAAGCTTATGTTAGTATTCTAGGCTTTTCTGTGTTGTACCTTGTGACTCTGTGTTTGCAATTAGTAGGTCAAATGCAGACCGAACGTGTATTGCCATGTGCTGCGCGGGCATGTAAATTATGTGTTTAGATTAACTAGCGTGAACCTTTATGAAGATATAGTGTGGTTGTCTAGGTGGTCTCACTGATGGGTTTCCCTTCTACTTGATTTTTTAGGTATCTAACCATCACTCGTAGGCCACCTTGATAGCCTTTTCTTGCTTTATATCTTCTGGTGAGTTGCTGCGATATATTTGTTTTAATTGATTTTGATCTCTTTCCTTGATATAATGAGGACCTGAGGTTATGTTTGTGCAGTTACTTTCAAAGTTAAGAGTTAAAAATTTTTAGGAATTATACAAGGAAATATAGACATTAGAGTACCTATAGAGAAGTTGGTGATTCTTATTCAGGGAAAATAAAAGTGCTTTAGAAATGAGAACTATTTTCGTAATTGTAGCTAGTTTTCTTCTAATCGTGGAGAAGAGCGCACTTTTTTTTTTAAAAATCAATTTCTAAAGTGCACTAGCATTCCTCAGTCATGTTCATAGTGTCTTGGTAGTATTGTAGAGAACCGTGAGGGCACCTTGTTGACTGGATGTTTGTGTTTGTGATCAATACCACCAAGAAATGATGCACCTCTTGTCTTGGACATAGATGGTTTTACGTTTCTCCACCTTTATATATCAATAAAGAAGTGCACACTCCTCTTTTTTGTCAATTTTGTAGGCCGAACCAAGACTAGATGAAGGACAAGAAGCAAAGATCAAACCTTTATGTTTTGGCTCCATTCAAATTCCAGTAGTAGCTTTAAGAGTAGGGAGGATATATCTTCTGTTGTCATGGAACAGTTGTATTGAAACACGGTTCAGTTTATCAAATAATCTAAGCATTGAATTATCAGAAATTTTCCTTAATTGAACTCTTGTGATCATCTGTTTGTCATTTTAGATGAAAAATATCCTTTTTGGTCCCATACTATGGTTTTGTTGATCTTTGAGTGCTCTTCGTTGCCAGTATTTACAACTTGATGATGATATGCAATTTTATGTGTTATTGTAAAAATTCAAGATAACTCTTGGTTGGAAATGATCCAGCTATCATAGGTTTCACTTATGAATGAATGTTGTTGCATCACTAGACTTTCATGTTTGGTGTATGGATTTTGAACTTTGGAATGCTGCTCATGTGTGATTTATTACAAGCTTTTTGCATAATTCTTCTGGATGTGATATTCAGACTCCAATAGTTCTTCATTTATTCTAGAATATAGGAATGACATTATTATCAGGAGTTCATTCACTACTCTTTCTCAACAGCTTGCAATGATGACGTGTGATGAGTGCTCAAGGGGTTCATTCTGTGCAAATTCTTAGAGCTTAGAAGCTGAATGAGCTGGCAGAGCAGACCAGTCGATACTGTGTGTTCTAAGTCTAGATGGACTAACATCAAGCTAGTTGTAGTTTCTTTGCAATAAGTGATGCTTCACTTGGCAACCAGAGATTTCTGCTAGGCCACTGTTTATATAGATTTTTGGAGGAACTCTTGCCAAATTTTTGTCTACGATCAGTTTTTTATCAAATAGAATGCTGATTCTGACATTCAATCAGCTTGCAATGATGATGTATGACCAAGGCATCGGCACAAGTATTGTCAAAGAGTTCATGCATCTGAGAGATCGTGCAACGAGGTCCTGGCAATCCCATTATGGAATTTTCTCTCTTTTGTTCTCGTTTTCTCCTCTTGACTTTCCTTCTAAAAGTATCCTCTTGGACATTTAGGATCAAAGCTGTCATGCTTTTCAATCTGTTCTTTCTTTATTACCCCGACGATAAAGCTTTTAAAGCTGTATTGCTACATTTCTTCTTTAGTTCATTATGACGATAATGTAATGGCATAGAGCAGTTTGTTTAGACCTTGCAAAAGAATGTCTCCGGATGGCCAACATCTTACAATTCCTCTTTCACAAGGTTGAATATTTCAATGTCCATGGAAAACCTTTAAGGGGTGACTTGATGGAATGAGCCTCGGATTCTAATATCACACCCGGTAACTGGGGCTAAAACAAAAAATCTGCAATATGCGAGGAGACTTGTCAACTTACAGTCTAAATAGAATTTTAGGCAATGATCTCATAGTCTGATTGCTCTTTACTTTAGACAAATCATCTGGCCTAGAAATAAGCTTCTCAGTCATAGCATAAGAGAGTGGCCCGTGAAGAGCTACAATTTCACTTCTATTTTGACATTTAAAGAATGCTTAGATTTTGCCAACTATCCAGTATTTTCATTATCTTTTGGCCAAGATATCATCGTGGCTTAGCTAGGGATTGTATGAAGTAAGAGTGCAATGCCGGTTAATTGCATATCAAATTATAGATTTTTCCCCTCTTGCTGACCCCACCTTTTTGTTTTTTAGGTCTGTAATTTCTGGCCCGGGGGAGAATATTCATGCTGGTCACCATGATTTAAGTTACTATTTCATCTTCTTTTTCTTGGTTTTGTAAGTTTCCAAATCGATTTGCATTATTCACTAGTTGCAATAATGAGTAGGATGAAACAACTTTAGGCGGTTGCCAGCATTTGGGATTGCCCTAATTTTTCTTGAGATTGTTCCCCTTCTTTCGGGAGATGAATTTTATGTCTTTCTTTGCAAATTTCTCCAACCTTACCTAAATTCGGCTTACACTCCGTTTAACGCACAGATTCATGTTTCTTCCCATTATAATCTCGAGGATGTTCATAGCAATTTGTATAGGGACCAACAGTTTGAACTCACTTATGGGTTGTGTAGATTTGTCCTGATGAATAAATTTCAGGAACTAATGCAATTCCTCCCTTTTTCAATCAACTACATACTCGTACGCTATTTGTCTAGACCCCTCAAACGCTTTGGTCACACTTCATGTGGTGCTTCCGGATTGATAATTGGGACTACAATATATACTAACTCGAATTATGATTTGTACTCGAACGTTTATTCTAAAGTTCAATTATAAAAGAAAAATATTTACTATATTTAGCATTGTAATATTTTTTCCTACTTGCAGAGGACGGAAGGCAACTATAGATACTCGATAGTGATTGGCATTTTGACTTTTAATGAACTCGGATCGAGGGTCCCTGGAGAAAGCTTGGGTTTGTCTCACCATTAACATTTAAGGTTGGGCTTGATGCCAATCTATGTCCGTACGACATGGGCCCTTATCTCCGAGCCCCGTGCTCTCTTGACATATGGTGGGATGCCATCTATTGATTTCATACATATGGATGGCCATGCAGCAAAATTCTGTTCAATGGCCATCTTCCCTATCAACATTCATTTCGAGGAGGATAATTTGCAAGGGAGTGTCACACAGAAAATCTTTCTGGTAGTGACGTATGATTACCAACCTCTCTAGTGTTTTTTTCTGCTATATAATATAATTTGTAGAAATTTAGTTGGTTCGATTCTGCTTATCTTTCATTTCTTTCGGTAAATAAACATTTGTGCACGTATATATTGTATAACAACTCAATGAAATTTATCTTTAAAAAAAAAAAAAAAAAAAAACTTCATAGAGCCCGTCCGAGTCAATAAGATACTTTTCAGTTTTAACCATAACAAAAGAGAAGTATAATAAATCTAATAAGATATGATTAGATGAGACTCCTTCACTAATCATTAAAGAAAAAAAATTATAGAAGACACGGAATGGGATTCAAACCCAACCAAATGTTTCACAATGACGTAAACTCTATTATAAATTAACCATTGTAATATAGAGTAAAGCACAACAAATTGTAGAATATATGATTAGATAACACTCCGATCACTAGCCATAAAAAGTAAAATAAAAATAGTACAAAACATAAGACTTGACCGCTAAAATAAAATTGAAAAAAAAACCCATCTCGAATATGATTAAGACATGAAATTAACAATTCCAAAATATCACGAGGAAAATGCTTTTCGTAGAATTACATATGTATTAATCAAAATCTACTAATTTGAATTTAATCCACTTGACCCCACCCCTGACCCCTCACTTCCTACTCCGCATCTTGTCACCTCCACGTAGTGGCCCCAATCGCCCGTCCATATTCCCATCCCCTCGTAATCCGACGGTCCACGGTGCAGCCCGTCACTCCGCCCCGGCTCTACTCGGCCTCACGCAACCATTTCCTCCGTTGGCTTCCTTAAACTGGCGGTGCCTGGAAACCGAACGAGACGAGACCGGGAAGGAGAAGAGGAGGAGCTCGGCGGTTGAAGAATTGGCCTCGGATCGCACCCGTAAACGGCCGGAGAGACGCAAATTTGCAGCCCGGATCATGCCAATCTGTCGATTCCGGTGAGCCAATCTCCCTTCTGCGCCGATCAATTCGGTCGCCGGCGTCCCGATCGCCGCCCGTCGGTCGCGTAGTTGAGCTCGGATCCGAGATTGAGAACGCCGGACAGTGCGGTTTCGTGCTCGACGCCGAATCCTTCACGTCTCTCTCGGATAGGCTATGCTCGATAGTTCGCGCGTTGATCTTTCTTGTTTGTGGATTTGCTCGTCGAATGTTTGTGGCGGGAATTAACTGCGTTTAGCTGTTGGAGCGAGGTTTTGGAGGTTCTTTTTTGTTGAGGACGAAAGGTGAGCAATTATGGTAACTCCTTGACGGTTTGAAAAAAATTCAGATGATGCGGAGTTCGATTGGAGCTCCGTGCCGGCGATTGTGCGATGATAGATTATATTCGGCTGTCGTGTTCTGAGCTCGTTCGTTGGTGTAAGCAGATATTTGACATGGGTAGTGTAAAGTCCTACTTTTCCACTTTGTGGCTGAATCAATGTTCACGGTTAGCCTCGAGGAAGCACAGGTTTTAAATAACTGCAGGAGATTGAAAAGATTAGTCATTTCACATAATGAGTGCCAATGGCATTGTGTTTGTATTGGCTGGTCAAATTTATTATGCTGCTTGATGCATCTAGGCTGTAGACTTAACTCGTTGGCGTTTTGTTGGGATGCTTAGAATGTGGTATTCATGGCCTACTCAGTTGTAGGTATGCGTCATCATATTATCATAGTTGTGAAATCTCATCATCATGAATCGACATGGATGACTTTGATGAAGATTGGCCTTGGTGTGTTGATGCCCTTCGGTTAATTTATTTGGCCATTGGTGTGACTTATGTATATGTTGATGAATATCTCTTATTTAGGATGGGAGCCTCTGGCGGATGTGCTTCTCGTTGTGGCCTCTGAATCTGATAGTGTTGAGATGCATAGAGTTGATTATCTGCTTCAAGGACAACAATGAAGCGATATGTTGACATCAATGACGATGCATCATCTCAGGATTTCTACTGTGACAACCGAATATCCAACAGAAAATACACTATATTGAATTTTATTCCAAAGAACTTATGGGAGCAGTTCAGGTGACCCTCATTTTTTTTTTTTTTGGGGGGGGGGGGGGTTTGTTTGTGGGGAGACTAAATATTGCTAGTCAACAAATAAAAAACCTAGAAAATTCAGGTGCAAATTGGTTGAGAAACTAAAACAACAGTCACCTGAACATATCCTTATTTAAGGCAGTCTGCTTACACTTCTTCCACTTCCCATAGCCAATATTTATTCTCATTTACTGAAATCAGGTCTGTATATGTATGTAATACAGTTCTGTTTTTTTTTTTTCTGTTTTCAGCCGGTTCATGAACCAGTATTTTCTATTGATTGCCTGCCTTCAGCTATGGTCACTTATTACTCCAGTGAATCCTGCCAGTACATGGGGTCCTCTTATCTTTATATTTGCTGTCTCAGCAACAAAAGAGGCATGGGATGATTACAATAGATATCTCTCTGACAAAAAGGCAAATGAGAGAGAAGTATGGATTGTCCGTCATGGAGTTAAAAAACTGGTAAATAATCATGCTCAAGTTCCCCTACCTCTTTGTCCTAAAAAAAAATCCCCCCTGTTCCTTTTTATTTCCCTTTTTCTGCGGAAGGAAGCTGTTTCTTTCTTTTAAATCTGTTGAAGAATGGTTATCGATCTTCTTAAGTGGTTTTATCTTGTGGACTGGTTTGTCAGTTATTGCATGTTTGCCACTGATTTGAACTTTTCAGATTATAGAAGTCTGGTAGTTATAGTTTCAGTCAGTTGTTGTTTTTCTTCTCTGTATATCACAATGCTCTCTACACTGATAATGGTTTTTATTTAGTATACACAATGTAGAAGTATCGTTGTTGCCTGGTTGTTACACAATTTACGCATAGTTCATATTCATAACCTTCGGTTTCTAGTGAAATGATGTCTAGAAAGCAAGGCTCTGTATATCTCAAATGTGACCTTAATAGGCTAATGGTGGATTTACCAATTCCTGGCATGGCAACATGATGTATGCTGCCAATGGACTTCCAACCAACTCAGCTGTGTCAACTTGTTCCTGAGGTGAAGGGTGTTGCCAATCTTCTTTCATGGTTCGGCATCCCTTTTGGCTCGATACTTCAACTAAAGCAGGACATGCTGCGTACATTGTTTATGTTGGTCTGTTTGATAGTATGCCCCTAGGGAAGATATACCCTGTTTAGGTTGTTAATGTGATTAGTGGTTCTAAAAACTAAGTTTCATCTTTTTGATTGGAAAAGGCAGTTGGATTTGATAATGGTTCGGTTCCTAGAAGCACAGACAAAGAGGAATTGCGCGTAATATTTGCAGACCTAAGAGAGCAACTTGAGATTATGATAATCTACATCATCTTTATCTTCATCTCCTTTTTGAATTAATAATGGTGGGATGAGAGTGCTTCTCATGTTTCAGGTAAGAGTAGAGTTGTAGAACTATGGGGACCTCATATTTCATCATATAAGTTAAATAAAGAGGACACAAAAGAAATGTTTTGCCTCAAAAAGGAGCGGTTATCTAGTCCACTGGCAGTTGGAGAACCAATTTCAATGATATACAGTTTATTGATATGATATTCTACTTTGACACATAAAACAATGGTGGTTATTTGTTATTTTGGTTTGATGATGTTGCAGATGTTATACAGATAAGATGGTTATGCTGGATTTGTGCCTCTCTGGGTCTGAAGTTCATTTTTCTTTTAAGCATAACTATAGTTGCTATAATAAGGGTTTGGAGATAGACTCAAGCCCAATGTATCTTAGAATGGGGTCTCTGCATCAATGGAAATGTGTGATATTTGTTGATAGTCTACTTTATATCCTGAAGTGACTTTATTAGTACACCTCTGATTTTCAAGAAAATAACTTTGTGCTTACTTTTCTTTTTAATATTGTACCGTATCTTCTAGATTCAAGCACAGGACATTCGTGTTGGTAACATTGTATGGCTTCGTGAGAATGATGAAGCACCATGCGATCTAGTTTTGCTCGGAACGTCCGATCCACAGGGACTCTGCTATATAGAGGTAATGAATGAACCTTTCTTGTGCCTAAATGAAAACTTGAGCAGCTTTGACTTTAGCCAGGGCGGATCCTCTAGTTTCATTCCTCTTCTATGTTATAGTTAGATGTTAAGCAGATATTAGTGCTGTGCTATCTGTGCGAAAGAATTGGTGTGCGACTCATTAACTGTTGAGCATGCCTGAGAGGGATGATAGACTGCAAACCTAGGTTTTATGGCACATATGCTAGTATGAGGATAGATTAGGATAAAATGTGCTAATAACTTTAATGTTCAAGCTAAAACATGTAAAATCAGGAGTCAAATAATTCATCTAGGTCAGCTGTCCAGTCTACAATCTATTTAAGAAAATAGTTTTAACATCAATCAGTTACCATCCTTGGCACTTGGTTTTGGGTATTGTGCTAAACCAGTCAGTCACCACTTAGATTTCTCCGGCATTTGGTTTACATCTTGCCACTGAGTGCTTTTGGTCATCTTTTCCAAATATATAAATTTCCATGAGAATTATTATTAGCATATTGATGTGAATCTGAATAGAGAAATATGGTGCAGTCCATCTAATTTTGTTGGTAACACTGCTTTTGTGCTAGTGTGAATTCCATGTCCTTCTTTCAAAACATTATGTAGTCTCTTGTAACATGTGCAGACAGCTGCCCTTGATGGTGAAACCGATCTAAAGACAAGGGTTGTACCTGCTGCTTGCATGGGAATCGATCCTGAACTGTTGCACAAAATCAAGGCAAGAATGTTACCTATATTTTGGTGAACCTAATAAAGCAACATCCTGGTTTTTTATCCTGGCTAATATTATCAAAGGGATCTTCAACAGGGTGTTATTGAGTGCCCCAATCCTGATAGGGACATCAGAAGATTTGATGCTAACCTTCGATTACTTCCTCCATTTCTTGATAATGATGTGTGCCCTTTAACCATAAAAAACACCATTCTTCAAACATGCTACTTGCGGAATACAGAGTGGGCTTGTGGAGTAGCTGTTTATACAGGTGTGTTGGCTAGAACAACTTTACTGCTCAGTATTTTTTTTAATTCTTTGTTTCTTTGTATTTGGCTTGTTAAGAAAAAGGATGAGAAAGATGGGAAGAGATGCGTGCATGTGCCTGTGCATGTTTGCATGTGCGCGTGGGTGCACAGAGAGAGAGGGAGGGAGGGAGGGAGGGTGGGATGACATCAAGTTGTGATGACCTGGACTGGATAGACATGCCAAATCTGGAAGACAGCTTGCTGCATTGCAGTTAGCCAGTTAAGTATCAAAATGAACGAGTAACTATGAGCAGAATCTAGATTAATTTGAAATTAGAGAAGGTCCACCATTGCTACAGTGAAGGCAAGCACTGGAGGTTCAAGAAAAGATCTGTAGAAGGTGCTTGGCGGATAGAAGATATCACGATAAAGATACTTCATGATGTATTCAAGTTTAAAAGAAGACATGGATAGGCAAGACTGGAAATTATGTGGCTGTGTGTTTTTAGCTACATATAGGCATGTGGTAAAAGCATGCATTCTTTTGTGAGTTCTTTTGTCATGTAGCTCTTTTTCTCCAACTCTTTGGTTGGGGAAGTAGCATTAGGATGACAATGCTATTGGTGTTTGCTTCTTTTTACTGTCTTCTTTGGGGTTTTGTGAGGAATGATGTACTGGAAAGGGAAGTTTCCGATGAGTCTAATGATTGTAAGTTAAAAGCTGGAGAACTTGGTTTTCATGGATACTCGTATTGTGGCAGAATCTGAGAGAGTTCTAATGACATATGCATTGACATGATTGTTTTCTTTGTCACATAAATAATAACTGTTAATGCCTCATCATGAAGGTTGCAATTAAGGTGCATATTTCTTTTTGATTTATTGCTTCAGGTAATGAAACAAAAATGGGTATGAGCAGAGGTGTACCAGAACCTAAGCTTACTGCTGTAGATGCCATGATTGACAAGTTGACTGGAGCCATATTTATCTTCCAAATAGTCGTCGTAATGGTTTTGGGGATAGCTGGTAATGTATGGAAGGACACAGAAGCAAGAAAGGTCAGTGAGATCAACAAGGCTCCTACCATGTACTTTCTTGTTGATTGATTTTCGAGTTATACGGTGAACTTCTTTTCCTGGAAACTTCTTCATGTCATTTGTTGGGACATCTATTTGCTTTGTGATTCCACTGTTTTGGTTCCACATTTTAATTATCTTATTTCCTGCACTGCAAAGTTAAAGTACTTTCATAAGTATCGGTTTTTAAAACTTTGTACTTCAGAGTAATAGTGCATGGCTGAAGAGTAAGTACATATTAAAGCAGGTGGAAAGATATCAAACTAAATGCCAGACACATTAGCTAAGATCATAAACATCTTATTGAATTAAGATCTAGCAATAAAACTCCTGAAGGATACAGTGTAGTTTTTCATAATGTTCTGGAAACTGTGGAAGATTTCCTGGAAAAATTAAACATATTTTAAAGCCAAGCTGTTGGAACTATTTTCTTGATCTTTGAGTTTTTTTTTTTCCAAGTTTCTAGTCATAAGCAATGGGATTTGGTAAAAACTAATTGTGTAGCCTTAATATCTACTAACAATAGACAAGTGAGGTGCTTTCTGAGTTTATGCACATAAATATTCAGTGATTTAATATAATGGAAATGGTTATATGCTAATCTTCAAATGCTTTGACTTTGTGATCTGACACCAAAACTGTGACTTATATAGGAAGAGGCTCTGGAATGTAGCTCTTGTTTGGTTTTTCCTATTATGCCTCTTGAATTTTTTTTTTCCTTAGTAAACTTAATTCCCTTATGTTTAACTGCAAATTTGCAGCATAAGCTGATTTTGTGTTTCCTTCTTTTTGGGTCCTTTTTTGGTGAAGCAATGGTATGTCATGTATCCACACGAAGGTCCCTGGTATGAGCTCTTGGTCATACCTTTGCGGTTTGAACTTCTTTGTTCCATCATGATTCCCATATCTATTAAGGTGAGATCTCAAGATTATGACTGAAAAATCAAGAAAATTTCTTCTTTTGTCATAGCGTTTTGATCTTTGTTATTGGAAGTTGACCTATTGCAAGAAAGGTAACTTTAACTATTAGCAAAGGAAATATGATGTGGCTTAAGGAAAAAATAGTTCTATTTTATGTTATCATTCTTTCTCTTGACAGTCCTTGCAAATTAAGTCTGGACTCTTAAGAGTCTTGCAGCAGTTTTTCTGCACATTATGCAGACATAAAGATTGGTTTTCCATCAAATCATAATGGAAAAATCATCTAATTATAGCTTGTAAGGCTGCTATTTACATTCGCACAAACAGCTGAAGTCTATGGATTTAGTGATTAATGAAATGAATACTCGTTAGAGAGGTGATCAAAGTCTTGATAAAGTATTAGAGGCTTCTACCTGACTCAGTGTAGGTGGTTGCTCTGGTAGTAAAGATGGAAGTTTGTTGCAAATGCTTAGAGTTGCTTAGCAGTTAGTGCTGGAGCTGGAACTAACTTTTTTAATCAAACCACTTAATTTTTGCTATGCATGGGCAATTGAGCTACTATGTCAACCTTGACTGAATCAAATGATTTTGCTGGTAATGTGCAGCTTTACATAACAAAAAGAGAGAGGTATCTTGGCCTAATATCCTGTGCTCTATTTCAAGCTGGAGATTACAGAAGTGTTTTAGAGAAATTCTGCACTAAAAGAGCTTCAGATAAATTAGTAACTTCGAGACCTTTGAAAAACTTTTGGCAGGTGTCTCTGGACCTCGTGAAAAGTCTGTATGCAAAGTTTATTGACTGGGATCAGAAAATGGTTGACCAGGAAACTGGTATCGCTGCCCATGCTGCAAAGTAAGTTGTTTAACTTAAGAAACCTGTATTAGAGTTTGGCATATCTTGAAAGAAGTTTTATGTAGCAAATGTTTTGTCTCCCCTTGGCAGCACAGCAATAAGTGAGGACTTGGGTCAAGTTGAGTACATTCTGACTGACAAAACTGGAACACTCACTGAAAACAAGATGATTTTTAGAAGATGCTGCATCAGTGGCAAATTTTATGGAAATGAAACTGGGGATGCCTTGAAAGGTTCTGATTCTGTCAAAGCATGCGACATCTTTCATTTTATGTGTTCATTCTTTTGAGTCCTTGGAGCATTAGCAGTTAAAATTCTTGTTGCCATTTTGTACACAAAAACAGTCAAAGTAAAAGCGACGTTCTCTAGGTACTTAGAACCATTAGTGGGGATTACCATTGGTATTTTTTGTCCAGTGAGGTCTGGCGAACTTGCTTGCATATTTTTGGTCCAGGAGTGGAGTCATACACTTTTTTTTTTTTTTTTTTTTTTCTGGATCCGGGTTACCATTAAGTCTGGTCCACTTTTTTTCAGGGAATTGGGTGCGTTCAATAGTAAACCTGCTTAGTTAATTATAAGAAAGAAATGCCATTGGCTCTACTTTTCCAGTTCGTTAAAACTAATAGTCCTTGCAATTGCAATGAGATTGATGCATCAACAGGCCTAAAGGATTTTCCTCTTCAAGTTGCTTGAAAACTAAAAGGGAGGGGAAATGGGAAATGATGTTTCTGGTTACTCAACATAAATTGACAGACTAGCTGAGGGCAAAGCAAAAATTCATCACTACCTTTTTCAAGAGATGACATTGTCACGAGTGATCGAGTTTCTCCTTATACAAGTTTTTTTTGTTAATGTATTTCTTTAATTTAGTTTCTTTCAATTGGACTTATCAAGTGGGCTGGTGGCCGATGGGTAAAAGATTACCGATTTCATATAAACACACAAGCTACTCTTTTCATCTGATTCACATTGTTTTTGACATTCGACAGCAATAGCCCAGGATGTTACGAGTTGCTTCTGTGGAGTACTGTTTCATTAGCATAGAAGTAGCATTGCCTGCTAAATAAAATTCTATTCTTGGTTGAAAGCATTGGGTGGCTTTGTTACAAAAAGTCTAGACCTGCATGTATATATGCATATATGTGGCTTGTAATACACAAGCAGAGCGCTGGCTATCACCATTTTGTATAATTTGTGTTTAAATCAGATACTCTGTGCCTTTATGGCTCATGGAAGGATATAGGGTCCTGACATCTAATTTTGTCCTCCTTGATATATAGCACTGCTCCATTTCTTTCATTATTTAATTTATTATTTGAGTTATTAAATGGAAGTGTGCCCTATACTGAGAGTTTGAAGGTAGAAAAGATGTTGCCACGTTTAGATTTAAATGCTCGCACGTCATCTATTTCAATTCCTAATTGTTAGTGGTAAAATCACCTAATTCAGTTCCTAAATATTCCTGTTAATGTAATTTTTGATTCAATCAACGTGATGATGTGAGATCTTACAGTTAAGTCATAGAGGTAATTTATAGCATTTGAAGCTACTTGTTTTATCAGTTGGAGATTATTTCCATAGTTTGCACAGCTATGTAGAATTACCATGCCTAATCAAAACTGCAAACTGATGTTTTGCTTGAATCTCATGCAGTCACCATCTAGTATATTTGATCACTTACTGTGACCAGCTTTACTCTTATAACTAGTTTTCTTCTTGTATACAGACTTGGAACTGCTTAATGCTATTGATTCTGGCTCTCCAGATGTTATTAAGTTTCTAACAGTTATGGCAATATGCAACACAGTTATCCCTGTGCAAAGGTGATCCCAACTTCTTTCTGGCCAGATGCTTTTCCATATCTGCAGTTATTTATTTTAGTGGCAATTCACCATATAGATACCATTTGGACATGTGTATCATGTATTTCTGCTACAGGTTTTTATGGTTCCTTTGCTTCTATTTTCTTGCTGCAGTAAAACTGGAGCAATCTCATATAAGGCACAATCTCAGGATGAAGATGCTCTTGTTCATGCTGCTGCAAAACTGCTTATGGTTCTAGTCAATAGGAATGCAAATATTCTTGGTACCAGTCATTTTCTTCTGTCTTTTGTACTCTGCATAGTCATCTATGTTTAATTAAAATGACTTTTCGTCTATATTGTATCTCGCAGAGATTAAGTTCAATGGAATAGGTATCCGTTATGAGGTATTGGAAACTCTGGAGTTCACATCTGATAGGAAAAGGATGTCCATAGTGGTGAAAGACTGCCAGAATGGAAAGATATTTCTGTTGACCAAAGGAGCAGATGAAGCAATATTTCCTCACGCCAATTCTGGTTAGCCCCATCATGTGTTAGAATTTGTCAGATGAAAAGAGTTGTTTGGATGTTTATATGTGTTGTTTATTGATGTTGAGGGACCATCTCTGGTTATACCATACTCAATCATGTAAAAGTACTCCACTGCCTATCGGACATTGAAAAAATTGCAACTTGTTCTAGTAAGTGTATTCTTTGGTTAGAATTTATCCGGTTAGAGGTCAAGAATTTTTTGTTTTTGTTTTCTTTAAATATTTTCAGACTTTTGAGTGTCCTTAGGAGCAGGGAGATATTGTTTTTCTTTTGATTGGGGGGTTTGGTTGTATTTCAACCTCAAGTAATTGTATACTCTTTTCCTTTTGATGGTATGATTCTTCAGGAATTTAAAATGGTAGCAGTTTTCAGGGGAATGCTATTGAATCTTCTAGGTTGGAATGTGATGATTTCAGCACATGTCATCTACCTTGTGCTGATAACACCTGCTTTTTATTTGAGGATTTGCGCTCAATGATGAATTTAAAAGTTTCCTTTTCAGATGCCCCATCAACTTTCAGTATAATCTTAAAAAAAGTATCCTTTTTTTTGTACAAATGGAACTTTTTGCATGCAACCAGTGGCTGGATCACCTGGTGCATGCTTCAAAATGCTACTTTTGCAGTGTTGGAAATTCTACAAAAATAGCCGAATTGAAAGTATACCTGTTTGGACCACCGCCCATGGTGGCGCAGCTGGCTTCGGGCTCCCTCCCCCTCACGAATGGGAGGAGTTTGAATCCCAGAGGCGTCGTGTTCGTGCAACTCAAATGCGGCTGGGTCTATGGTGGTGGCTCAATCCGCCCCGGTTTACGTCTAGGCTGCCGGCTGATGGTGGTTCCCGGGTCATCAGAAAATGAAAAAGAAAGAAAGTATACCTGTTTGCCTGATTTTGGAATTGATTTCAGTGAGAATTTGACCTAGGGATCAATATTACGGCCACTTGCTTTGTCATTTCAGATTCAGTAGATGTAAGGTAACTTTGTCAGACTGAAAGAGCTAGTTATGGTGCTCTCACATCTTTTACCTTACACCCTGAAAACCAAGAAAGATACATCAGAGGAGTGTCAATGGTGCAATTTGTAGGTTTCTTAATTGTGAGTTCATAAATTTTTGACAACTTTATTTATTTTCCAGGGCAACAAACAAGGACCTTTGTGGAAGCTGTTGAACAATATTCTCAACTGGGTTTACGCACTTTATGCTTGGCTTGGCGTGAACTAATGGCTGATGAATATCATGAATGGTCTCTATCATTTAAAGAGGCTAGCAGTACATTGGTTGATAGGGAGGTAAATGATACACTAACTATTATTCTGTTATTTTCCTGTCATACATTACCTTTCTGGCTTTTTCTTAGATAGTGTGCCTTAATTTCCTGAAATAATTGGATTTGCAGTGGAGAATAGCGGAGGTCTGTCAAAGAATTGAACATGATTTTGAAGTTCTTGGAGTCACTGCAATAGAGGATCGTCTTCAGGTGACTATTGATATGTCTTGTGGGATGTTCTGAATCTACACATACTTTTCCTCTTTCAGAGGGCTCTATTTTCCCATGCTCTTTCTAATATGCCTTTAGGATGATGTTGTATTTAAACAATGATATATCTTACATTACTACTCAGGATGGTGTTCCAGAAACAATTGAGACACTCAGAAGAGCAGGAATAAATTTTTGGATGCTTACTGGTGACAAGCAGAATACTGCCATACAGATTGCACTGTCTTGCAACTTCATATCTCCTGGTTGATTGATTTTCTTTTGTGTTTCAGTTCATAATGCGCTGGAGAACAAGGAAGATAGAATCTAACAGCAGAATCTATGCTTTCCTGACTTCCCTTGCTTTCCATCTCTGACAGAGCCCAAGGGTCAGCTTCTTCTAATTGATGGGAAAACCAACGACGAAGTTTGTAGAAGCTTAGAAAGAGTTTTGCTCACAATGAAGATAACTTCCTCAGAACCTAAGGTAAGGTTTATGGACTTCATGTGGTAAATCATGTGGTTTAATATATGTTCACCTTACCACTTTCTTAGTTCAGTCAATTCTCTCTTGCCATGTCTTTGTATAGTATTTTGATGGCGTCATATTATATGCGAAAAAAATAGCTTTTGATTGTCTTAATCGAATGTTTCTTGACGATGGATACTTGCCATTGGCAAGGCTTAAACTGAGAAGGTTGAATTAGGTTGGATATTCTTTGGTCATAGTACTTGTATCACTGGGAATCTTTTGTTGTGCTTATGTGTGACATTTATTGAGTAGGGTGAATTTCATTAGAGGTCACTAAGAGGGTGAAATGCTAGCACGTAATTATTTTGAAGGAGCCATATGGCCTTGACTTGGCACGTTCACATATGTAGGCATGCATTTTTTGAAGAGTATAGCCATTTAGATTGGTGTAAATCCTAGCTTTCACCTTATGGGAGCTTTAGGGTGATTGGTCTTGTAGGAGCTTTGGGTTGATCTACATCCAGTGGGCCTCCCTCTAGCAATTAAGTTATCTATTCCTGGCAAAGTTCTAGAATAATAGGTACCATCACAGCAATTAATTCAATACTAGACACCTGTTAGCATTCCAGCCTGTGAAGTATCAAAACTTCTGGACTTCCTTGACAATTTTTGGGTTGGTTTTTCCTGCGGCCACAAGTGACAAACAAGCATAGACAAAAAGTACATTTTCTGTATCCGTTCTAGAACAATACCCTTATTGCTTCTTGAATAATCTCCTTGTTGGTCTAGACTGCCTCTAATCATTCATCTGGATGAAATGAAATGATGATATAACGAGTGTTAAACCACTCAGCTGTTTGTCACTTTCTACACCTGACACCTATAGTTTCAAGCTCAAGTTATTTGTTCAGTGGATCTTCTTGAGTGCAAATTTATTAATGTGACTGTTGGTTTTCGGTAACCAGTTTTTCCCTTGAATTAGGATGTGGCATTTGTTGTTGATGGATGGGCTCTTGAAATTGCTCTGACATATTATCGGAAGGCTTTCACTGAGTTAGCCATATTGTCGAGGACAGCTATCTGTTGCCGGGTGACACCATCACAAAAAGCTCAGGTAATTCTACTGAGAAGTGTCTATATTTGGTGTTAGATTATGACAGAAGGCTTGGGTACTTGGTAATAGGTTTTGATTTTTATTTTATGTTTTTCGATTATGTAATTGATTTTTTTTTACCAGAAATTTGCATCTCTCTTTATGTGCATATGATCTCATAGCAGATTAGAGAATCATTAGCTTTTTGTCACATGATAGAATAGCAGATCAGAGAGTCATCGGTAGATTGTTTGTTTAATACAAACTGACCTTATTCGCTGCCTAAGAACTTTGCTATTTAATAAATTTTAGATGTGGTAATAAGATGGGGAAATTAAGGGTATGGAGCATGTTAGGCAATGTGCTCTATATACAGTGTGAGCCTGTCTCTCAGTAGTTTGCAACCTTTGGACAAATGGTTGTCTAACATGGTAATGGAGCAAAGATGAAGAGTCTAAATTCTCGTTCTCATCTTTATCTTGCCTCTGTTCTAATTATCGTGTTATGTTTTCACTTGTCTGTTCGACATAGTCAAATACATGTTTCACCTGTAAGGCTTAACTAACATTTGACGGCATGTGGTAAAAATATGTTAGATGTACACTATGGGTCCATTTTCATGACAGCTTAAGCCTTGGGGACCAATGGTTGTCTACTAGTACAGAAGGTTTCACTCCTTTTAAGTTGTTGACTTTTAGCGTCATCAAATAATTTAAATTTGCAGGGAACTCCTGTAGCTCTGGCTTCTGCTGGTCCTCTGAATTTCATTTGGATCTGTCTAAAGCTGTTTTGAAAACATCAACATGAGTATCATGATGGGAACTTCAAAAATGATATATAGCAACAAAGCTTTATCTTTGTTGATTATTGTGTTTATCCTCTATTAGAGTAGAATGATCATCATGATGGGGTTAGTACATGACTTGAAGTTGCTTTTTGAGAACTGAACACTTTCAAGATCGGACATAGAAAGTGCAAGTTATGTTTTTTTTTTTTTTTTGCAAGTGTTGTTTACTCTTCATAATATTGTGGTAACTGTGAATTAGTTTTCTTTCTTTTAGTAATGTTAATTACTGTATCTTACACTTGTACATGATTAAAATTATGATGCTGGTATAGTAAAAGCCAAAATTACTTCTATTAATGCTTAAAATATATCTAACCACTAATTACTATTGTTGTTCCTTTTTTCGTAAAGATACATATTCAGTGACATTACGTGTCATATCTTGTGTTCCTCATGCAGCTTGTGCAACTCTTAAAATCATGTGAGTACAGAACCTTGGCCATTGGAGATGGTGGAAATGATGTCAAGATGATTCAACAAGCTGACATAGGAGTTGGCATTAGTGGCAGAGAAGGACTACAGGCAGCTAGGGCTGCTGATTATAGCATTGGGAGTAAGTATTGCAGCCCATGTCCAATGTTCGATCTTTTCTGGTTTGGATGTTTGCATTGACATCAAATCATTTATACTTTATGTTTATGGCTATAAATACATAGAATATGTGGTCATTTGGAGAAACAGTGTTGCTAATTCAGAGAATAGATTCCTATTGGACTTTTCTTGTTGAAAATGCCGAAAGATTTTGGGTAAATCTTTCTACGGGCTGGGCCGCTGGTACTACAAACCTTATTAAATGTAATTAGTTGGTATTTCTTCTGTGGAAACTGACCTTTTCTGTAGATAATTGTGACCCTATGCAGTCTCAGTTCTATGCATTAGTAATTGTGTAGCAGCACTTTTATTAGCTAACCATAAAGAAGTCCACATTATTCCGATGGAGAGACCGGTTTGCTGGAAAGGTCTACCTTTAGTAATGGAATAGTAGGATGGTCTGTGAAAGTGGGGAGATAGTTAGATCTAAGTCTTCTCTCTGAAATTAAATGGGGATGACCAGCATACATATGTGGGTCTAGTCAACAAATTTCATGTTCCAGGATATCCTTTCATCTGGCTCAACCTTTGAAATACTTTATTTTTGGGATTATTCTTTGAGAATACGTGGCATGTATTGTTGTTTAGTTTCCTCTATGTGCTTGCTGCCATGGGACTTCTAAATGTTGACTTTTCTGACTGCCATCTACAGAATTCAAATTTCTGAAAAGATTGATACTGGTTCATGGGCGATACTCCTACAACCGAACAGCATTTCTCTCGCAGTATTCTTTCTATAAATCATTACTAATATGTTTCATCCAAATCTTGTGAGTTCCCATTTTGGTTCCTCTCTCTCTCTCTCTCTCTCTCTCTCTCTCTGCGTGCTATGCAAGCACACCTTATGCTTGTACCTGTTGTTCTAACACAAACACACTACCAGTTTCTCCTTCATTTCAGGTATTTCTGGAACCAGTCTTTTCAACTCAGTCAGCTTGATGGCCTTTAATGTTTTCTACACCAGCATCCCTGTCTTAGTTAGTGTACTTGACAAAGATGTTGGTGAAGAGACTGTTATGCAGCATCCACAAATTCTTTTTTACTGCCAAGCGGGGAGGTGCGTCCTCAATATGTTATGAGATCATGAGTATAGACTTTTACTCTCTTTTGGCTCTTGGTGCAGAAAATCTTCTTTAACGTTACTTCTTGAAACAGGCTTCTGAATCCTAGCACATTTGCTGGATGGTTTGGACGATCGCTTTTTCATGTAAGTGCAGATTTAGACCATTTCTTGTTCTGTGGTTTTACTTTTTCAGAAAGATTAGCTGAGCGCAGATTCTTTTCTCTTATTCAACAGAATTGAATAATAGTTATGTTGATCTAATTATAGGGACAGCTTATGGTGACCCCCTGAACTTTGGGAAAAATATCTGAGTTGCCGCTGTATGAGTATGGAATTCATAATTTCAATATGGAATTCTAGTATATATGAGTCCCCTTTTCATTGCCCTTAAGTGAAACAAAGTCATGGCTATCTGATTGCACACTGAGAAGATCGTCTTTGGATATATGATAGTCATTTGCCAGCTCCATTCTTAGGAAGGCAAAATATTTAAGTAACACATTTTAGTCTGTTAAGAGGATTGTGGCTCGTGTGGAAAAAAGAAATTGGACCTTACACAATTTGACTAATTTCTGGCTGTTGCTTGTTATTCTGTGTTTAATAAATGTGGATTGTAATTGCAGGCGGTTGTCGTATTTGCCATCAGCATACATGCATATGCTTATGAGAAGAGCGAAATGGAGGAGGTATCTATGGTGGCCCTCTCTGGATGTATATGGTTGCAAGCCTTCGTGGTGACACTGGAGACAAAGTAAGCTTCCCAATTCACCGTTTTGCTACTATAAGTTTGGCTTCTTCTGATACCTCATGTTCCCTAGTGAAAAAGTCAATACGACTTCATGCTGAGTTATTTGTTATGCCCTTTCTTCCTTAACTGCTTGTCAATTGCTAACTCCTTAAACTTTGATTGCAAATG
Source organism: Eucalyptus shirleyi (assembly GCA_017140165.1). Lineage (NCBI taxonomy): Eukaryota > Viridiplantae > Streptophyta > Magnoliopsida > Myrtales > Myrtaceae > Eucalyptus > Eucalyptus shirleyi. Next base: position 16,137,889 of record CM029456.1, on the reverse strand, counting down.
CAGCTCGTTCACAATGTTGCAACATCTTGCCATATGGGGAAATTTGTTTGCATTCTACATCATCAACTGGATGTTAAGTGCCATCCCTTCATCAGGGATGTACACGATAATGTTCCGGTTGTGCCAACAACCATCTTACTGGCTAACTATGTTGGTGAGTAATCATTTTGTTGATGCATGTTTCATTTGGGCTCAGTAATCTTTCTTTTGAGCAGTCAAGTATGGTGATGCCATTCTACAGATGAGGATTAATCAGGCTTTGGTAATTGCACGGAATTAAAGATGATATGGCGGCAGTGACTGAAATAATAACTACATTGCATATTCTCACCATACAATTTTCACCATAACTCCACCATACCCAAGCAATATGATCTGGAAAAGTGCAAATGAACCAAAATGCACTCTTGATGCTAAGATTAAGGTTGCATGCGTTTTTCCTAACCAAACAAGGATTTTTTTTTTCTTTTGGTTCATTTTGCAGGTCATAGTTGGAGCAGGAATGGGTCCTATTCTAGCTCTGAAGTATTTCAGATACACATACAGACCTAGTCAGATCAATAAACTCCAGCAAGCAGAACGCATGGGGGGGCCGATTTTGTCCCTGGGAAACATTGAACAACAGCCGAGGCCAACGGAGAGAGACGTTACTCCATTGTCAATCACTCAACCCAAGAACAGAAATCCAGTGTACGAGCCTTTGCTTTCGGATTCTCCCAATTCCACCAGGAAGTCTTTCGGGACTGGAACCCCCTTCGATTTTTTTCAGTCGCAGACTAGACTGTCTGCGAGTTACTCACGAAACTGTAAGGACAACTAGAGATGACCATTCTTTTTTCTTCTTCTATCCTATCAGAACTTGTATAGTACCTATAGTACCGGCATAACGAACTTTAGTATGGAGATATTAGAGTTTGTATCATAGAAGGAACACTTGTACTATGATTTTACGAATGATCAAAAGGTATATTTTTTCTGCTAATGTCTGAGGACAGCACTCGATCGTGCTTATCATATAGCCTTCGAGGTTTTCTTAATTGTGTAACAAATAATATGGATGAATCGGGAGTGACCGCATGTTATGTATTAGGTTCCTAACTACGCCTGGAGTTTACCAGTTGTTACCGTTACGCTTTAGTCTTTACCAACTTAAAAGAAGTTACTAACTGTAGAAAGATTAGAAATTACCTCTCTCATTGCTAAGTTACTAAAAGGAAGGAAATAATACACTTATAGGTACTTTCCTGACGTAAAATTTCTACTGGTCGCTGCGAAAAGTACATATCAATCCCAGAATGAGACGATTGAAGCTCGTAATTCTTGGATTTTAGGAAGGGAGTCTGTGAAATATGTTGCCTAGCACATGGGCAAGAGTAGATCCGTGAAACGGATTGTCACGCCCCGAATCCCGAGCATGTGCCCATCTCTCTCTCGTCAATAATATTTTGCAACTTCCCAGGATGAGTTGCCGGTCCTTTTCGTTTTATTGCACATGCGGAAGCTAAAATAAATCCTCTGATAGTAACCATCTCGGGATAGAAAAGTAGGACAACAAATTCACAAACAAACATGCATTTACAAACATACTAATTCATGTACAAAGTCTGGTTAAAAGACTACAAAAGACTAGCTTTCCAAAAAGAGACGGTCCTAGCTGACCAACACTTCCGATTACCTCTTCTTAGCTCCAGGTTTTCTACTCGACAACCCTAAAAATGGTTATTCAATAACCAGTGAGACTCCGAGGGGAAATACGCCTAGAAGCATCCTAATCACGCAATCACACAATTAGCATAAAGTACTTACCTCGCCTCAGTTTCACCCTACAGGTCAGCACAGTTTATACACCTTATGCATAAAATTGATGCACACAACAATTGAAACACATTACTCAACTCAATAAATCACATGGGTCAAGATTATAGGGCTAAATCGTTATGACACATACCATATCATGTCCACAATTTTGTCCCATAATCCGTCACATCTATTGCACTCAACATGTGATCCAATTGATAATTTCGCCCACTTGAGGGTACGGCCTACTTGAAGTTTAGCGGTCTACTGGCATAGTCAGGCATCGTCTCACCCCATTGAGCACGGTTACGTCTCTTAGATGACTTTCCCAAAGGAGTATAGATCCAGAATCTACTGCGACCCAAATCCCACCGAGTGGATATCCCATATAAGGTAATGTCTAATTAAATACAGTTCGGGGATGGGTTCTCTTAATCAGCACACAACCATTCAATTTCGGCTCACTGCACCGTGTATTGCATTCAAATGCCTCCCTTAAAATGGTGATCTTGGCCTGTTTTCTTTGTATTAAAAACGTCATGAAAATAGTCATATGTTAATACACGGTCAATTTGAATCAAAAGACTGATATCTATCTTTTTCAAACCTCACTACTTAATATAGTACTTAAAATTCATTTTTAATGTTAAAACCTGACACCCGAGATTTTCTAAATAAATATCGAAATTCATAAATTATGGAATTAAACACTCAAATTTTCAATCAGCACTTAATTTTTGCAATTTAACACTCGATTGCAGAAATTAACCACACCATTGCAATCAGCACGAAATTCTAGTCATCGGCTATTCCGGCCTAATTTCCGAGAAAATAATTAATAAATAATTAATTTAGAAAATTAATTAAATAAATCAACTTAATTTCTAAAAATACTAACCTAGGCCAAAATAATTAAACTAAATACCAATACGAACTCGGAAAATTCTCAAACCCTTCTAAACAAATAGTGCAATTTATCTAGGTCTTATCTAAACCATACTAACCACCTAACATGCTCAATTAAATAATTAAATTTCTAATTTAATCTAACTAACCGCCTAATTCCTAATTAAATAAATCTAAACACCCCTTAAACGTCATTATTCTACTAAGAAGAGTTTAGAGCCTAAACTCACCGGTTTATTGGGAAACCGGTTCATCGTGACAACGACACGACGGTGGCCGAAAATTGAGTTTGCAACGGCGTTGACGGAGCTCGGACCGGGCCTAGAATAGGCCCAACAAATCTCAGTCCAATTTGAGATTTGCTTTTGAAACGGGTTGGGCTTGAAGCGAGCTGACCTCACAGGCTTAGGCTGCTGAATTGAGTCGAACTAAACAGGCTTCGCTGATTTCTTGGGCTGACTTCAAATGAGTTGGAATTGGGCCTAAAAAACTAGGCCTGCTGGATTCTTGAAGATTTCGCTAGGCTAAGCGAAATTTGCTTGGGCTCCTGGACAGGCCCAACTGCTGGGCTGTGAACACAAAATGGAGAAACGAGTGTGGAAGTTGGGCCAAGGAAAATGCGGAGGCTGAAGACGCTGTTTCATGGGCCTGCTTTGTGGACGGCTGAAATCATGGACTGCCTGCTCGGGCATGGACTGGCGTCGAAGGCACGGACGATGGGAGCAGGCGGCGTTGAAGACACGGAGGAAGGGAATTGTTTCATGGACAATTGCTAGGATTTGCGTGGGCTAAAGGAATACTTTGCTGGGCTTCTCGAGCGATTTGGTGGACGCCTAGTAGCTAAGGAGAAGACATGAGCTGGTGGGGCTTCCTTTGTTGACCAAGCGTGGGAACATGAAGCAGCTTCGGCAGCAAATGAAGACGCGTGGAGTTGAGGGCTACATGCGATCAACCAACGGGCTTCGTGGGCTTGCTGTTGACCAGGGAGACACGCAGCTTCGATCGTCGACTATCGGTGGCTTCACTGGACGCACGAAGGAGTCGCGGGTCAACGAAGCCAGGAGGAGGTTGACGCTGGAGTTGTTGCGGTTGATGGTTGACTCGGATGGATGCTACGGTGGGTGAAGCTGCAGTAGATAGCAGCAAGAGAGATGGTCCACGAAGGGAATTTTGTTGGTGGAGGTGTGCTGGCCGAAGCTGGGGTTTGTTGATCGAGGGAAAACAGGGAAAAATGAAAGCAAATCCGAAGCTGCAGAGAGGAAAGGAGTCGGCCGTATGGGACGTGCGAAGGAGATGGAGGTGGCGTGCGTGAGAAATTTGAGAGGGGTATCCAAAAATCATCAAACCTATCTCTTCCATTGATGGCCTTGTCCCCTAAAGTCTACATAATTATCCTCTCATGTCTCCAATTCTTTCTTGAAATAGAATTCCTCAATAATCCAAATTTTGGTGTCAAAATATAGCCCATCAACCATAACCCTAAACCACATCATCCCGAAACTTTTTCTCTCGAAATGAAGAGAATTTCCTATGTTTTGCTAGCCATGGATGCTAAAACCCTAACCCTAAACCACATCATCCCGAAACTTTTTTCTATCTGAATTCTGTCTTTTCTTACCCATGGGCTTGTCTTCAACTATTACAAAACCTCCCTTCTTCGAGTGATTATGGACTTCTTTGGAATTGACGATGGGATTGACTTTATGAACTGCTTTCCACTGTTCTTGAAAATTCAATTTTGGTCGCGATCACTGTAACTGAAGATGGGCCCTGAGTTTCGATTCCACTTCTGTCGAATTGCTTTTGGTTAGTTTCACGTCCTCCGTCTTCGAATATTCAACTCTACTTCTCCAGTCTTCGTTTCTACATGTGGGCTTTTGAGAATCTGGCGCATTACATGTATTGTATTGGGGGCTTTTTCTTACTCTCTTCATTGCTCTCTATTAGCCTACTGATAGCTTTTGTCTTGATATACTTACTGTGGGATGGAATCAGAAGAGCTTAGAAACTTTGTGCGCATGGCTGCCCTTTGCTCCAGATTGGGTAGACTTAACATTGAGAAGCAAATTGATGTTTGGGATGAAGAACTACCTCCTGAAAAATTGGCAGAATGTAGCTTAACATTAGTGGGACGAATTCTGTCAAACCGATCCATAAATTACCCCGCTTTCCAGAATACATTAAAAAAGGCTTGGAGAACTGAACAAGTAGACTTTTCACAACGATAATATGGATTTTATGTAATCAAATTTCATTCGGATGCTAACAAACAGCGTGTAGTGGCTGGAGGTCCTTGGCTTTTTTTAGGCCATCTTTTTATCCTCAAGCCATGGCAGCCAACTACTCCACTACATTATTATGATTTCTCAAAGTGTGCCTTCTGGGTACAAATTTTCGACTTGCCATTGGAATGTATGATTGAGAAGTTGATAGCAAAAGTTGTGCAAGATATTGGTCGGGTACTTAAAGTCCAAGTTTATCTTAAAGAGGGAACAACTCCTAGGATAGTTTGTGCAAGGGTTGAACTGCAGTTGCAGGATCCTTTACGATCAAGAAAGTTGATTCGTATGGATGGGAAGCTACTTTGGCTTGATTTTTGATATGAGCATCTCTCCCACTTTTGTTATTATTGTGGGAAGTTAGGTCATTTTGCCAACTACTATAAGACGATCCCCTATGATGAAACAAAATTTGAAGGAAGGGATAGTATGGTCTATGGTCAGTGGCTTAAGGCTGAAGTCAAACAATCTAGTCCTTATTGGCAATCCTACACCCCATATTACAATAGATCAGCATGAAGAGACCATACCTGAGACACCTCTGTCACAGCTTCAAAATGTGCCTTTGTTACTTCCACCACCTACTGATGCTGCAGCAATATCAAATCCATCACCTTCTCAAACAACTCAGCAAGTTACAGGATCTGGTCACGCGCATGATCAGGTGAAAATTCTAGATGGATCTCCTTATTCATATTGCGTTAATCCTTGCATCAATTAAAATGAAGGGGGCCCAATCACCTCCCATGGATAACAAGAAACATAGGAAGATGAAGACTTCAAGATTGACACCTAAAGTAGGGGGTGCAAAAAAACAGAAATGCTATATGCCATATGATCCAAAGGGTTCACTATTGCATGATCTAGATGAGGCTACTTTGATGAAAACACCTGTGCTTGACATGGGAGAAGTTCGACAATGGGTGATGGCGGCTGGCCCTCAATAGCCACCACCTCACAAATGAAACTCATATGTTGGAATTGTCAGGGTTTGGGCAATCTCCTGACAATTCAGGCGCTAAAGGTCATGACGGCCAAGGAAAAGCCCAATATAGTTTTCTTAATGGAAACGAAGAATGGTGCAAAGAAGCTAACTAGTATCTAACATGCTTTACACTTTCATAATGCTCATGTTATCAATCCTACTGGTCTGGCGGGAGGTCTAGCAGTCTTTTGGAACAATCAGGTATCCATCAAAGTACTTCTTTCCACCAAGGATTATATTTATATGACTTATAGGAAAGTGCAGGAAGACCGTACTATACGTCTAACTTGCATTCATGCTCCTTTTGATTTTCAAATTAGACAACTTGTATGGGCTGAAATGAGAGGGATAAGTTCGGCTAATGTACTACCATGGATCTGTGTGGGTGATTTTAATGAAGTACTTTATCCGTGGGAAAAGGTTGGGAAAATGCCGCCTCATCGTCTTCGTATGCAATCCTTTAGGCAGGTTCTGAATGATTGTGCCCTTATGGAGCTAGAGAGCAAAGGTTGTGGTTCACTTGGATGAATAACAGGGAGGGCGATGATCTGGTGAAGGAAAGACTGGACAGGGCCATGTGTACACTTGATTGGCGACTACTCTTTCCTAATACAGAGGTCTTTGCATTACTTGCAGTGGGCTCTGATCATAGCCCTTTGATTATTAATACCTCAGCAAAATATCGTCGAAGAGGGCAGAACTTTATCTTTGAATCTTATTGGAATGAAGATGCGGATTGTCAACGAATCATTTCCAAAGCCTGGAAGTCAGTGAAAGTACAAGGTTTTGATCTAACTCCTAAGTTGAAAAAAGTTTCTTTTGCTTTGACATAGTGGAGTCATTCCAAATTTACTAGAGCTTATCTTAAAGTCACAACATTACAACAACGTCTCCAGGATCTCATAAACCAGTAGTATCATAGTTTCAACAGCAATGAAGTAAATCAGATTAAAGAGGAGCTAAGGCAGACTTGGCACCAAGAAGAGCAATATTGGGCTATGCGGTCGCGAATTCAATGGTTAAGGTGAGGTGATAAGAATACCAAGTTTTTTCATGCTGCTACTCTTCAGAGAAGGCAGAAAAATCGTATTATCATGTTGAAGGATGATCACCAGCGATGGATTCGTGATTCAGAGACTTTGAAAGCAATGTCAGCATCCTTCTTTTCTAGTTTATATATGACGGTGGGAAATAGAGATTATGGTCCTATACTTGCTTAATGTCCGCAGGTTGTCACCACAGAAATGAATGACAGGCTGCTGGATTTGATATCGTCAGAGGAGGTTCAACAAGCTACCTTTCAGCTAGGTATTACTAAAGCTCCTAGCCTTGACGGGTTCAATGGCTTATTTTACCAGACTCATTGGGAGGTAATTAAGGATGATCTCTTTCACCTTGTAAAAAAAAAAAATTCAGACAAGGAGGATGCCTACAAATGTGAACCGGACTATCATTGCTTTGATTCCTAAGATACCTCACCCAGAAAGCCTAGATCAATACATACTAATTAGTCTGTGCAACTTTGCCTAAAAAATTATATCTAAGGTACTTGCTAATCGCCTAAAACCTTGGTTACCTAATCTGATTTCCATGGAACAGTCGGCGTTTGTGAATGGTAGACAGATTCAAGATAATATACTGATCGTTCAGGAAGTTCTTCACCAATTCAGAATTCATAGGAGGCTGAGAAAATTTAATGTCATTTTGAAGACTGATATGAATAAGGCTTATGACAAGGTAGAATGGAACTTCCTTAATGACTATCTTCTAACAATAGGTTTCCATCCAAGGTGGGTACACTTGATACTCCAATGCATAACTACAGCATCCTACAGTGTATGAATTAATGGTGAGCTACTTCCTTTCATCTATCCAACTCGTGGCCTAAGACAAGGTGACCCTATTTTTCCATATTTTTTCATTCTATTAGCGAATGTGTTATCTACTCTGATTACTCAAGCAATCAACATGGATCACATAAATGGCATTAAATTAAATATGTGGTGTCCAACCTTATCCCACCTCTTTTTCGCAGATGATGCCATATTTTTCCTAGATACAAATATTTGAGAATGCTAGAATCTAGCAAATATTTTACATCATTATTGCATGGCTACAAGACAAGCTTTGAACAAAAACAACTCAGGACTTATTTTTAGCAAGAATTGTCCTTCGAGTTTACAGGAAAATTTGTCGGTTGAGTTCAGAGTACCGATACTACAAAGGTGTGGCAAGTATTTGGGAATCCCGTCAGACTGGGGTCGATCTAAAAAGGAAATGTTCTCTTGGCTTTTGGGGAGAATACAGGCAAAGTTGGAAGGATTGAAAGAAAGTTCATTTCAAAGGGTGGTAAGGAAATTCTCATCAAATCTGTTATCCGAGGCAATCCCTCACTATGCTATGTCGATTTTCAAACTCCCTTTTTCTCTTTGTAAAACTATAGAACAAAGCATTGCTCATTTTTGGTGGAAGAATGATCATAATAGAGCAGGGATACACTGGAAGAAATGGGATATTATGAAGAGGAGCAAGGAAAATGGCGATTTAGGCTTTCATGATCTCGTCGACTTTAACCGAGCTATGCTTGGCAAACAAGCGTGGAGATTGATACAACAACCTCAAGCTTTATGGAGTTAGATTTTTAAGGGGCTATACTATCATTCTACAGACTTCCAAGTGGCAGCTAGAGGTCATCGACCATCTTGGGGATGGCAGAGTATTCTTGTGGGTAGGTATGCAATTTCGCCAAACGTTAGATGGTCAAAGGAATATCGAATATCACAATTCGCGAGGATAGATGGTTATCAAGAGGCATTCTTGGTGGACCTGCGACAAAAAGAAGAACCCAAATTGGTGGTTGATCTCATTGATCCAAGCCATAATAGATGGAATACTTCTATGATGAGTAATTTTCTAGATGACGGCATAATCGCAGAGGCCCTAACCATTCCAGTTAGATCGACCTTTGCTACAGATACACTCGTTTGGACAGCCACAAAGGATGGCAGCCATACGGTGAAAAGCAATTATCATGCTCTGTCTTCTATTGATAGAAACCACAGCAATGGTATCGCATCAACTTCTTATCAACATCCTAAGCTATTGTGGAAGAAAGTATGGGCTATGCGAACTGCTCCTAAACCGCGTGTCTTTTTATGGTCAGTTTGTCAAAATGCACTCGCCACTACTGACAATTTGTTTAGAAAACACATCATTGCCAAACCATTTTGCTAGATTTGCAAACAAAGCATCCCAGAGACAGTAGAACATTTATTTCTATCTTGTTCATGGACTAAAGATATATGGGATCATCCTCAAATCAATATACAGGTAAGGGCTAGATCGATTACTCGATTCGAAGTTTGGTTAACAGATGTGGCTGTATTGCCAAATTGCGTACCTGGTCTGGACCTTGTTGCCAATGTTCTATGGCAAATCTGGAAAATGCGAAACGGTTATATCTTCCGTGGCCAACGTCCGGATCATACATTAGCAATGGAGAATGCCTTATCGCAAATGCAGCTTCTTCGGGCTTCTGCATCTCCCTCTCTGTCCCGACCTACAACACAACCGCACCCACATCAACTCTAGAAACTACCAGATCCAGGCATATTAAAATGCAATATTGATGCTTCGTTCAAACTAGGAGACTCAAACGGATCTATGACATCGATTTGTAGAGATCACTATGGACAACTAACTGATATATACATTGCACGATTCCCAGTTGTTTCGCCTCTTATTGCGGAGTTTTAGGCTCTAACCTTTGCTCTTCAGCATCTGCTACATCAGGGGCTTCATCAGGCTCATATTGATCTAGAGTCGGACTGCAGCATCGTTGTGGCAGCTGTAACAGGGGAGGATCCGCCGCCATGGGAGACGCGCATCCTGTTTGCGGAGGTGACATCTTTTCTCCCTCTTTTCCCTAACCTGAATGTTCGGTTCTGCAAGCGTGAGGCTAATGATGTGGCCGATTGGGCCGCGAAAGCCTACAATTTGGCTATGCAGGCCCAAGACTGGAACATATCCCCTCCTTACCTTTTGTTAGATCTTGTGTATGTTGACGCTTTAAAGGCTGGTTGTAAGCTACCGAAGATATAATATTATCTCTGCTTTTGACCAAAAAAAAAAAAAACCATAAATTCGAATTTAACTTAATTTAGCTTCAATTTCATCCTCAATTTCCTAAATTCAAAGTCCAATTTCATCGAAAAAAAATCCCGAACAATTTTCTATAAATCCCTGACACTCAAAGGCTCGGCTTGGAAGTCCAAATTTCTTTTAATTTGGCCCGTACGAATTTCCGCTAATTTTCCGCAATGTCCATATCGATTTTCCACAAGAATCCCAGAATCTCTAAAAAAATTTCGGAGAATGAGTCGACATTCCTAAAATAGCTCATGACACCACAGAACTTTCAATTTCTGAAATCAGGTTCAAATTCACGGTTATTTTCAATCCGACGTGATTTTAGTGTGACATAGTCTACCAAGTAACTTTTATGAATTTTTAGTGCAATTGACCTATGATCAATTTATCTCGAGTCACAATATACATTTTTGACACATTGGCGATTCTCGGTTGTCGTGAAAATCTTAAGGTTTCAATTACAAATATAGGGTACCCAAAACGTAAGAAAATCAATTTAGTGTCGATCGATGAGAATTTTGCAATTAGGTGAAATCACCCACATTCTGATCACATATCTCGGTCGAATCGACCTATTTTTGATCTCTGATCGATTATGACAATGTCGTAATGACCCTTGCAGATCAACACAGTCGAGTAGTCAATTTCTGATCGAATTTTCAAGACCAATTGCATTTAGATTCCTTAATTGCTTCCGCAAATAATCCAATTATCTCATGAGTGATTAGCTCAGAGAATAGCACTATCGGTGCGTCAATGAAATGCCCGATTTATTTAATCGAAAACAAAATCTAAAAATTCAGGCTGTCACACGAATAAGTTGGATTTGGATTGAGTCGGAAATGATCAGACCCAAATTAATTCATTGAACCTATTTTGGTTAATTTTCATGTGATGCAGATCTCAATATCCAACCTATATTTAATTTATATTATTACAACATTTTCATATTTAACTCTATCTAGAAAAAAAAATTCATATCCAAATTATGGGGAGAGTGCAAAGTGACCGAATGCGAAATCAATGCAAAATCAAATGAGGGGAGGGGGGGGAGAGAATTATAGACATGAGTTGGATGAAAATAGGCTTGTGAACACCTATATTATTGAATGATCATAACCCATCTAGTGAATACAATTAATCCATATAACAAATTAACTTATCAAATGAGAATTAAAGAATGGATTATATGGGGTTGGATCTAGTTATAACTGGATCAAACCGGTCTTTGGGCCTATTTTCTAATTTGAGTTCAGGCCAATTCGAACTACTGGACCTCAAATGCTCCGGCCAAGACCTATCCAGAACAAATTTTAAATCAAAAATGGGAAATAAAGCCTCTTTTTTTTTTTTTTTTGAGAAACCCGAATGAAGAAGCCAACGACCACAAGTATGGACATCAAACGGCCCGAAAACAATGCTATGTTAGGGTGAGATCTGGCAAAAGAGGAAAGGAGGAGGAGGAGAGGGAGGGGTTGGTGTTGTTTTCAAAGCACGTCAAAGAGCGGACTTTTGAGGCCGAAAATGGCCTCAAAGGCCTTCAGCCTTTGGAAAGCTCTGAATGAGAGTAATCACGGGCCAAGAGACTCCATCCAGATGAAGAAATACGCCCCTTGTCTGCTATTTGATTTTATGTAGAAGTCTTAAAGTTCGAGCTATAGAAGCACAGGACCTTGGCCCGGATGGGTTGACTACTCTACTTAAGGTCAAGCTATAGACCGGGCTGAGAAAAGTCGCGCCCAGTCTTTTCCCATAGGACCGAAAGATCCCCCTAGGCCCCGCCCAGCCCGCCTGGCCCCTTTGCACCTGTTCCGCCTCCAAGGCAAGGCCAAATGTATGCAGCTGAAGGTCCTAAATTATGCGAGGATCGGACGTCTAATCTGAAAAAATCTCGAGCGAGACTTCTTGAGTGGATTGATACCTGTTTAAATACTCAATCCATAGACATCAAATATGTAATACTCCTCGTCCACCGGACGGCAACCTTCTAATATCATCTGGTAATAACAATTTGCAGTCAAATCAGCAAGGGAAGGAAAACATAAAAGTAACCAATAATGAGTGCCTTTTTCGGAACTACATGGTGTGCTTTATCAACTAACATGTACTCTGAGTTCAACTGGCAAACCTGTCCACCTCTCTACCTATATATGTATATATACGAGTATGTGAGAGTTTACTTCAATATTGCCAAAGACGGCCATGGAACTTGTCAGGAAATGGAGTTTTGTCTCTGCCGGTATCCTAGAATCTGCAACAAGACATAATTGCTCATTGAAAGGACCATTCATAAACATCCTAGGAGAATATAGTAGCAGAAGCATGAGGTTACTGATAAATGGTGCCAGAAAATTTAAAAAAAAAACAAATTAACATGAAGCTCCATTGTGGCATTAACTTACCAGATAGTCATTGATGGATCCAGTGTCTGCAATTATCCCTGCAAGCGTTGCTTCCTTTTCCAGAATTTGCAGCTCAGCCTTATGTGGATCAACAACAGGGAGAACATTTTCACGTTCACTTGCTGAGGATAAAAGATTCAGGCTAGGTCCTTGACGGCTGATGTCATGGTTCCCTTTGACCACCAATATTTCAACTTCTTCAGCTTGCAAAGGTGTTTTGTGAGCAACATACTGCAGAGTAAAGAATCATCTTTCAGAAAGAAAGGAGACAAGTGGCCCAAAAAAATAGACTACAACATTCTACAATGCATAGATTGCATAAGGATGTCAGATTTTCATTCACCTCCAAGCCCCAACACAGGAAAAAGAAAAAGAAGACAAACTGAATCTTAAGTTATCCATTGAAATATTCCACTGAGAGTGCGTTCTTGAAGTCAACACTATTTATGCACTCTTTTTAGAGCTCTCCTGGCCCAAAAATATGATTCTGAGAATAGGTGAATTTCAAAATAAACGAAAAATGAGAGCTTAAAAGCATCATATCATCTATGATTGCAAAATTCAACTTCACTAAGCTTGTGACATTTTTACTAAGCACAAATGCGGATATTGAAGACCAATTGGGTGCCCGTAATTGCTTGTTGAATTTTTGCTTTAAGTCACCATCTGAACATTGCGTAATTAAGAAGTCAAACAAACACCTATCTCCAGATGCAGGTCCCTAGCAAATCATAGACATAATTACAACAATCTTGATGAAAGAATACCCAAAATAATACACTACTGCAGGAAGTGTGAAAAAATAATAATTGAATCGTATTTGCAATTCCAGCAGAAAATCTTACATCACATAGATGTTTAACTGACAGACTCCGCCTGCTGCAGAGGTAGGGCTGCTTCAGAGTTGGAGTACTTTCTTTATCCAAAGAAACAAGCATGAAATATACCTCTAACTGTACAAAAAAGAATCCAAAGTGAGGAGGAGCGTAATGACACATAGAAAGGGAAAAGATGTTCACCATACTTGACTACTTCACCAGTTGTGAATCTAAAGACCTAGGATGGTTTCTCTTTTATGCACTTTGTGAGTGTACTTCAAATAGAAAAACTAAATATCACATGGGCAATGTGAGATTTTGTAGGACCACTACCAACTGTTCTAAAAGCTTAAGCTAATAGATGAAGGTGTGGTTTATTATTTAAATATTCTAACACTCCTCCTTACGCTTAGTCTGGTCTTTTTGCCTAATACTAAGCGTGGAAATTTAATTGGGGAGACAAATAGGGGCCTGGAAGATTTGAACTTAGGACCTCTTAGCTCTGATACCATGTGAGATTTTGTGGGACCACTGTCAACTGTTCTAAAAGCTTAAGCTAATAGATGAATGCGTGGTTTATTATTTAAATATTCTAACAGGCAAAAATCCTCTATGCTGTGGATTTATTATTGACTTTTGACAAAGTTTGATTGTGTATAGATTACCTCATTATTTTCCCCTAAACTCTTGAGGTACTCAACCAGCTTGGATAACCGCATGTTCTTAGAGTGCTTGTTGTTACCATTTATGCCACCATGTCTTGTGTGACTTCTTGTACCACCCCTACCCCAAGCAAGCACTTCTGGGTTCCATCCAGGCCCAGGAGAAATTCCTCTGGTATCTCTGGTTGCTTCCAAATCATTATCTGGGCATTCAACATCAGCTGATGAAGACGGTAATGATGAACGTGGTCCTGTCCTTTTTCTCCGACGTCTCTGCCTAACTTCAGTACCACGTTCATCAGCGGAAGATGAATCTTTGCCACCATTACTATCATGTTCATCTTCATTGTCTTCAGAACCTTGATGATCAGTTCCTCGAGAATTCCGTCTTCTCCTAGTAGAAGGCCTTAGATTCCGCTGTGGTCTTCCCATTCCAATACCTGCGTCTTTACCCAGCGAGCGTCTTTTGACAAGTGCTTCAGACTGCCGTTGAAGAATTTGAGCAATGGATGCTTGAATCTGTCAGTTCAGAAAATTAGGAGTGTAGCCGCTATACATGAACCAACAAAATTTTCATCGCAGCTAGTATTGAGGATCAGAGATTCCACCAATAACTACCCATAATCATGAAAAGCAAGAAAAAATTACAGCGGTATATATTTCAAATCCAATATGCATGCACTGTGACAATTTCCTCTGGTGTTTTATGTTCATATTGAAATATGAGGGAAATGGTACAGCCAGCAAGACAGGCAAACTAGGGCCAAAAATTGATAAGTCAGGCTGACAAATCTGGGCGACAAGTTCAACGACCTGCTTGTTGCGATTTCTCTCCTCTTCATGAAAAGCCAACTCCTGAAACAAAATTGCAAAAAGCCAGTCAAGAAAATGAGAAAGCACAACCTAGAACTATCATCTGATCAAGAAAGTTCATAGCCCTGTCAATTTAATACCTCTTCCTCGTATTTGTCGATATCCGGATATAAAGCTGCTATTAAAGCATCAAAGTTGGGATCATCTCTCAGTGAGCGTCGGCTGGCACAGTGAGTGCGGCAAGCAGGACATTCATTGTTCCTGCACAGAAGTATCAAGCAGAACAACATCTTACCGCATTTGTGAGCTGCAAAAGACATAATAAGGGAAGCTTTTTTCTTTATTTCATACCCCAGTCGCATCGATTTGTCGATGCATTCCCTACAAAAGCGGTGCAGACATTCCATAACAGTTCGCGTTTTCCGGATGATGCCTGCAAAGATTACCGGATTTGACAACCCTTTCTTGTATGATGTCATTACCAGATGACAAGAGAAGTAATGCTACATATCAACTTCATAAGAAATATGAGTAGCTTTTCAGAAGTTGCAAGAGCATGATAAAATCAAATAGGTATCTCGAGATGATGAATTTCAATATCCTTATGATAATCACAACTTAAGGGAAGCATGATAACTAAACTACTGATGGATAACATTATCCAAAAAATCAACTAATTTTTTGAACAAGAAGACCAGAACTAAGCGTAACTATGTTGTTAAACCCTCCCCAAAAAGTACTCTGAAATTACCAATGATACGTTTAATAGGTACGAAAAGTAGACTTCCATCTTTCCTAGATCATGGCCAGTCATATTTTTGAACCTAATAGAAGTTCACCATCCTAGTTCTGATTGTCGGTTGGAGTCGTGGTGGGTTTACAGAAGTCTGCAACAGTAATCTATCATGATCTTATAACTAAAGCTCAAGATTAGAAGTCATTGCATGATGTCGAAAATCTGTCCAATAATGTATCTTATTCTCTTTTCAAAACAACCAGAGAGACTGGAGAAGACGAAGTAGTGCTTTCCCCTGAACAAAATCAATACAATGGCACGTCTCAGCACAATTAATTTAGCAAAAAGTCCAAAGTCTAAATATATGGAGTCATCGTCCAGGGAAAATATCGGTTATGATAGAGAACTCATTGTGGGACAATTTGAACTTAAGGCATCTTCTTTACCCAGACTATGACATTAAAAACACCATAGGTGTTGATGCTAACATTTCCACATAAAACTTCTTTCTTTTTATCTCCATAAGCACCAATATGAAAGAGAAAAATCGTTGTGTAAGAAGACAATTAGACCAATGGTTGCTTATACCAATCTAGTTCAGAGAGTCAGAGACTCTAATTTTGTAGTAGGCCTCCTGCACAAAGAACTTAAATTAAATGGGCACATCTAGCCTCTTAAGTTAATGAGATTGCCCAGTGCAAAAAGACATAATTATGAACATAGATTTTAAACCTCAATTCCAACAAATCATAAAAACAAAGTTTAATTAGCTCATATCCCTTTTTTTTCTTCCCCAAACTCTACAGAACACGCATTGAGTTATTACAGTCATACATAATGCAGCAGAAGTCGACACATGTCACCATCTTTACAAATGATTCATAAAGGATATTTGCCTGGATGCATCCTATAAAGATAAAGCCATACTTATATTAGAATTCAGAAGTATTTAGACGCAAGATGCCAAGGGAAACAGTACCTAGACAAATTGGGCATTGTACATCTTTACGAATGTCTGATAGTTTTACATAGACAAATCTGCAGGAAACAAGAAAAAAATAAGTGATGTCAGCATTCAATATGGAAATTGCTGATACTCTAAAGGGACTATATAAGCCAAAGGAGGAGTCTTCAGTACCAAACAAGATAAATACAAAAGCTAACAGAACAGATCATGCAAGGCCTTTTATCTATGGACATATAAAGCAAGCAACCTCATACACTAACACACCCCCCCCCCCAAAAAAAAAAACCCAAAGCAGGCCCTACCATGTCCTTCCGAAAGAACTTGTCTTCAGATGCATAGAGAATATTATGATGTTGGGAATAGAATGCAGTAATCCCACTTTTATACACTTGACCTTAGAATTGGGGAAAAATGAGACCATCCCCAAAATGATGATCAAAGATAAAGAAACACAAACTTTGCCACACATGCAGCTCAGTTTTCGAGGAGGAGGATTTCTGAACCTGTTGCTGACATAAGCCAAAAGACGAATAGTAACAAAGCCCAAGACCATTCCCAAATAATCAACTAGATGTGGACATCACAGATATATGTATTTGTAAACTCTTAAGGTTCACATTTGCCACACTTTTCGTGATATTCCAGATACCAAAGTGAGAATCTCTCTGCTTTTCAGATTCACGAAGCTTATAGACAGAGATTCACCCCAAGAAAATCTTTCCAAGATACTTAGGGCTTGCAAGGATTTGATGCACTCCTTAAGGTCCTTAGGTTCCCAGGAGTTGGATTTTGAGACTATCACTGTCCAGATTCAAACTTTTTCGAACTCTTTTAAAAATACAAAGTCAGATGTCGTTCATTCACAGCTGCACCAATGTTTACAAGTAGCTAGTAATGCGGACCAGCTGGACAGGGTCCATTTCAAAATAGATAATGGGGTCCAACGTTCATTTGCAGCATTGAACAACAGAAGCATATGTGATGCTTGCATTGGTGAATACGTTCAATGAACAAAGATATTAGAATTCATCTCTGTGGGGTCTTTATCAGCCCAAATTTGGACAAAGAGCCCTAAAGAGGAAGTAACCACCGTAAGGATGTCAAATACCATCTATAAAGACAGAACTACATGATAACCACGCAAAGTAGCTGAGAGACATGGTCTGTTCAGAGTTTTAGAAGTCTAGAACAGAGAAGGATATTATCAAAAGCAAGTGACAGGCAACTGCAATGGATGTTAAAACTGATGCCCAATATCTTGCACCGTCCATCTTCCACTCAACTCAAATGATCATTTCTGCCACATTAATAATGCACTAGTTAATCTGATGGACGAAGTGCAGGACTCCATACCAGAAACACTACCTATGTCAGCTGTTGTAGTAAAAAATTTCTTATCCTTTGGCACTTTAATTGTTAATAATATCACACCTGGGCTCCATCACTAGTCAAGGATCGCTTTTGCTTATTAGTCCAACTATTCATAGCAACTCAAAGCAGAAACCAAAGTCCAAATGGCATAGTGCCTTCTCCTCACCTAAGTCAGTAGATTAATGATCCTTAACTTATGTAAATGCCTCTTAACATGGATCTTGCACATACATACACCTGAGCCAACTAATAGTTTGACCATAATCGAAGCGCAAAGCCTGTCTTGATAATTTTAAACACCGAACATAACATAATTAAGTTACAGAGACAGAAAGATCAAAAAATCAAAGCAAAAAACTGGAGAAGAACATCAAGGCTCGCCTGCAGCGACAACACACAATTGAAATAAGTTCTGGTTGGTTTCGAAAAACTAAAACTGCCACGAAAATATTGTATGCGATGGTAATACATCTATACGCGGCACAAAAGAAGCCCAGTCGACGTCATTATTTTCCCATCCAAAATTTGGACGCGACGCCAACTTAAAATCGAAATAGACGCACAAAAATAGCAATGCGATATTCATGTGTAAGACAAAACCACGATCTCAACGAGCTGAAAATCCTCTCGAGATGCAGCGTCGGACTGGCAGCAAAGCAAAATGAATTGCAACATGCAATAGTTATTCTCATGCACTGAATCAAGCGAAGCCTGACCACCAGAAGACGCGCCCGAATCGGCCACATCAACAGATCAACACAAGCAACTTCAGAGACGCGGGAGACGCGACATCACTTCACGAAGGAAGCCAAGGAAACAGCGAAATCAAGCAAAGCGGCACGGGCGCGAGCCGCGCGACTAACAAGCAACGACGAGCAACGAAGGAGGGAGAATCCGGAGCGATAGGGATAGATCGAGAGGTGGAGAGGAGTGAGTACTCAGGTTTCTCCTCCGAGCTGGACGACGGGCTCCCTTGAGAATCTGGAGACAAAACAAAGAGCGAGAGGAATCACTTCCAATGAGCGCCAAATCCGATCGCATCAATCGCGAGCTCGCGCTCGCATGCCGCGGCACGCACCGCACAGATTACGTATACGAACAGAGAGCTCGTCAACGAGAGAGAGAGAGAACGACAAGAAAGAAGGAGAAGAAGAGGAGCTGAGGCGGACCTTCTTCTTCTTCGTCAGCTCCTGCGCCCCCGCCTCCGCCCCCGGCGGCGCCGTCCTGCGGCTCCCCGACCGGCCGGTCGTCCTGCTCGGGGTCCCCGTCGCGGCGGGATTGCTTGGCGTGCTGGTGGTGGTTGTGGTGGTGGTGGTGGTGGTTGTGGTGGCCGCTCGGTGGCGAGGCCTCCTCGTCGTTCGCGCTCTCCGGCAGGGACCGCTTCTGCGCAGGCATTGGCGCTCGTAATGCGCGAGGCGACGGATGAGAGAGAGAGAGAAAGGGAGGGAGAGAAGGTAGCGAAATGGTGAAGAAGAAGCAGCAGAAGAAGAAGAAGAAGGAGGAGCACCAAGGAGGAGACGAACGGGGAGAATTTATAAGAAGCTGATTATTTTTATCGCTCGCTAGAGAGAGAGTTCGGAGGCTACGGCAAGAAAAGAGAGGAGAAGAGAAGAGAGAGAGGGGAAGCACATGTTGGTTCGGTGGGACGGCCTTTTGTCGATCAAGGAGGATGGGTATTTCCGTCATTTTACCCATAATTTTTTTTTTTGTAATTCATTTTTCCTTTCGATTTTTTTTTTTCCTCCTCTTTTTGGCCTTTTGCTCATCTTTATTCCAATGTGCTGCGCCTTTTCTCGTGTGTTGGGAAGAATTTGCGTTACGTTTCCTTCTCATTCTTTTTTTTTTTTTTCATAGCTCGGAGGAAATGTCTTTTAAATTGTTTTTTTCTTTTTTTTACGGAATTCCACGGTAAGTTTTCATCCTAATAATTTACGAATAATACTTCTATGCCAATTGAATTGTAGATGAGGATTCGAGCGACCGTGTGATGAGTAAATTAGGGCAAAACGAATCCATAATATTTCTTTGCTCGTAAATTCGACTTTTATGGAAATCTAATAAAATTCAAGCCTATTTACCTATGGTCCTTATGGTTTGCCTTATATTCATTGCAATTCATACCCACTATACATATCTTCAACAATTATTAAAGTTGTTTCGATTTATATCCAGGGGGCACATTTTATTTCCCAAAAGACAAATGATTTGGAAGTCATTTCTTAAAAATGAACAAAAATTATTTTCACAGTTTACAAAATATTTAAATATAAATTTATCGATAATCAAAATATTTTACTTCGACTAATAATTTTAAGCAGTACAAGCACTCTTTCTCAAAAAATATTTTCTAAATCATTCATTTTTTAAACATTCAAAATTTATTAAGTTTAGATTTTTCTTAATCAAAATGAGGAAAATAGTGGATAAATAGTGTAAAAAAAAAATAGTCGTGTAGATGTTTAATTTTCTCTTTTATAAATATTTGGCAAGTTACAATTTTATCCTCACATATAAATATGCAGATAATGCATAATTAAGGTTATTTTTAGAAAGAAAGAAAAATGGAAGTCCTGCTTCCTTCGTATATAAACTTGCAAGGATTCGATTCTCATGGTTTTTCTTCTTTTGTTTTCTTTTTTATGTTAAGGATACATTTTGACAAAGGAAAATATTTTTTAGAAAAAAATATTTTTTGAGAAAATATTGTCTCCTTTTCAAATTAGGAATTCATTTTAGTAATTTTGTGCATACATATTGTCATTAGCCATAGATAGTTTTCCATCGACTGATCATTTTCAATAGACCAAACATGTAAAAGTCCTGAAAACTAATTCGCAAAAAAATTCTTTCACTCAAACAAGCGTACCCACTGAAAATTTCATGATAAACGAAAATACTTTTCATGGGAATCAATTTCTAGGAGAATTATTAATTTTTCATCTTGCTAGAAGGAAAGTTATTTTTCTCAAATTTAAGCTTTTTTTTTTATTCATGAAAAACATTTTCCATAGAATGATTAGTTTTTCGTCGTCTCAGAATGTCGGAATTCTTTTTTTTTTTTTTTGGGGAATAGTTCTTCTTCACACAAATGGATCCTAAGTTCGAGCACGAGCACAGCCGATATGTTCCCCTCCCAAAAGATTAAAAAAGAAAAGAAAAGAAAGAAACTCGAGGCATAGGACCGGTTCAAAAGGGGCAGAAAGAAAGGAGTGTGACCCACACGCTTGGAGAGTTGATGCCAAGGTCCGGTGGTCCCGACTCTTAAAAAGAGAGTTTGACTGTTCTCATGTATTATCCCCTCAAAGCTCCATCGTACTTGGCACTATGCAGGATCCCCCTAGGCCCATCGCAGTCAGGCGTGAAAAGATATGGGCCGACTCGATGTTCTCCGCGACTCCAGCTAAACCCCGATGGCCGAGGCCGACCGGGTCAAAGGTTTGGAAGGTTTTGCAAATGATGGGCGTCGGATCTTTGGAGCGGATACCGAAATGGGACATGCTGCCGTTTAAAAGAAGCCATGCCCTGGTGCAATTCTACCGCGTCCTGTCGTGATTCAGTCTTGTATTCTTAGCAGTAGCTCACTGTAGCAATGGAGGATTTGTTTCTCGGCCCCGCCCTGACGCCAGGGGGGGGGGGGGGGAGCCAAGCCATGTTAGTGGCTTTCGCTTGTGATACCCATGCTCATGTCATCTTTTGCCATCTAGTGGGACTGATTGAAATTGTATTGTTAGCGCATGACCCATGATTCGCTCGCAGTTGAAAGAGATTTGAAGAGTGATATATACACTCTTCCAAGGAGGATAGAGAAGAAAAGTGATTTCAGAGCTGAAGAGGGTGAGAATGAAAATATGTTCAAAAGATTTTAATTAATTATGAGGCTTTTGATGATTTTTTTTTTGTTTTTGGTCCTCGAATGTAGAAATAGAATGAATTGGAAACAGAGGGAGGAAAAGGAAGAGACATTGACAAGGGAATGCCTGTGGATGCAGCAGCAACATTATTAGCCAAGCCATCATCGCATCAGCATCAACCGCATTTGCATTTTACATCCTCTGATTTCGAAGATTTATTCTTCACTCCCTCGAGATTTCAATAGAACCATACTTTTCCACTCCTTTTTATTTTAAAATTTCTGAAAGATACTCAATGTTGTTTTTAGATTTTAAAAGGTCAAAGATGATTTTTGAATCCTAGACCAAAAAAAAAATAATAATAATACGAATTGTCCAAAAATATTTTTTTATCGTCAAAACAATCATTCATGAGAAATTATTTTCCAAATTGGAATTATCCCTTTTCTGGAAACCACACATGCTCGCGTGCAAAAGCTAAAAAGTTCACTTACCAAGGCCATGATCCTCGCCCCAAGCTCGTGCGAAAAAGACACCACCTACTCCACTCCCCTTCCCCCCCATCTTCCAGGCAATCGTACAGAGCGATGCGCATGTCCGATTGGCCAAGAACAACATAAACAATACCCATAACGAGTTCAAGACCAGGAAAAAGAAACCAGATACCACCTTCCCTAGGTCCCATCTCCATGAGATCCCTGGAAATTATCAATCCGAAATGCCAACCATTCCGAAAGCAGGCGTCGCAAGCGGATTCCAGATCCGTCCGCTCATGACAGATCATCAGAGTCGAGCAAAGGAGGGTGCCGTTATTAGATAAGAGACGAAACACCTTGCCCACCAAGAATCTCAAGCTTAAATTATTTGATCTTATAGGGAGATAACATTCGCCTACAGTACACAATGGCAACTAGCGGAGCAGGCCTATCCGCCTAAACTTCCCTCATTTAGAAGGACTAGGAACCTCGAATTTAAAGTCAAGGAAAGTCATTCTTTCGTGTCAAGAGAGATTATGAATAATATAGATTATCACGGACTAGAATGACAGAAGAGAGAGAGCATCAAACCGGTCCGACGGGCTTATCTGATCTGGAAATGTTTGTAGGTGGCATTCTCTTGGATCCGGCCCCGATTATCTACTTGTCCACAGATTAGCTCCTTCATTTGAGTGCTGCCGCCAGCTTTTCCACTCGAGCCCTCGATGTGAGGCTCGGCCGGGTTCTTTCTTCTCCGCTCGTTGTGTCCCGCCAATCGCCTGCGGCAGCTCCTCTTGTTTTCATCGAATTCCAACAGCTCATGGAACCTGCACATCAAGCTCCGAGTTGGAAGAAAAAGATGGGCGAAGATAACAACATCGATCACGATCGAACCTTATATAAGTTCAAGACAAGACATTTCCTTAGTTATTGTGTGCTTATGAACATAAAACGCACTCACATCGTACAGAGGATTAAAACTATGAAGACACGCACATCGATCGGAACTAAGATCATAGAGAGAATTTAGCTTCCAAGACGAGCATATGCACTGCAAGCTCAGAGCCAAGATACATAACTATTTATTCAGTGTAGATTACTATCGTGAAAATCCGATCCACCAAGTTTCCAAAGTAGATTGAAGTCAGTCGGACTTGACCGGAATGACGTGATTCAAAATTAAGCAGAGCGAGAATCGGAGTCTCCACACAACTTAGAAAACGACCCGGACAGAAATTGTCCAATAATTCTCATAGAAGGGCTGAAAGATCAAGCGTGCTAGCAGATTTGGTGAAATTCGACCGCAATGTAAGGAACTCCTCGCCCAATTTCCAAGCGGTTCGCTTGCTTTCACTGTGCTCTCGGTAGCACAATCGACGAAAACATTCGAATTCTAGATATTCTATTACTACTATGTGGTCTGAGATTTTATCCTCCAAATTACAAATCTTCGAAATGAACTTAGAACCCTCAGTTTGTAGACATGAATTGATGCAAGAAAAGCATGCGGTTTCTACTCATCAGGAGCTCATGTTTGAGTTCAGAGTTCACCACTGCTCAAGATCGTACAAGCACATCACACGACACGACACGACACGACATGACACGATGCAATAGCACGATACAGACAGGATCGCAAATAAGATCGGACCAGACCTGCTACATTGCTGACAGAACCGCTGGTAAAGGCCGCCAACGACCACCGCCGGAGCCTTGGCGTGCTGCTCGCACACCTTGTGCCTCCGGTGGTACTGCCTCGCCTCCGTGAGATCGGCCGTGCACTTCTCCGCCTGGCAATTCCTCGACGCGGCACCTAACACCGGAGCGTCCGCAGCACACAAAAACGAAAAGGAAGAAAATTCATTAAATCCACTCCCGTCTAAGATATAGAGCTCACTAAAGTCTAAGCTGGCGAACGAAGACGACGAAGAACGCATTGCATACGGCACGTGCCGAGAACCGGAATTTTGCTATTACCGCTCCCGCGCCTGCTCCCGCTCGACGGCGGCACCTTCTTCCTCTTGGAGTCGTCGTCCTCCTCGCCGTCGGCGCCGCCGGGGCCGTCCCCGCACTCGGCCGCGGGCTCGGCCTTCAACTTCTCCTCGAGGAACGCCCTGTGCTTTCCCTTCTCCATGGCCGCCCTCGCGGAAAGAAGGGCTCCGTGGAGCGCTTCCGACGAGCTTGTTTGGGGGGGGGGGTGTTGATGAGAGAGAGGGAGAGAGAGAGAGAGAGAGAGAGAGAGAAAGGGGGAGATGGCGATGGCGATGGTGGTGGTGGTGGTGGAGTGGAATTATAAGCGAGGGGGAAAAGGTGAAAAGAGAGGAGGGGAGAGAGAGAGGGACTGGGCGTTCGTGTTTTGGTGTGGGGGTGAGGACCACAAGCTCCATTTTTTTGTTGGTTCTTGATTCTTGAAACTCTGGTTTTCAGAGGCCCCGTTGGCGTACGTATGTAGGGGAGGCGGCGAGTGCGCGTGAACGACAGCAGGAAAAAAAGTGAGAGGCAGAGTACCCCTTGAAATCTTATAACTTATCATTAACATGTGATTAGATTTTATTTCTCGATTGAAATAAAATTTTAAAATTTTCAAAAAATGCAATCGAGTTCTGAAGTTAATTAAATTGATGCAACCAAGTATTTCCGTTAATTACTTCTGATTGGACATACGGAAATTACTGATGTTATTTTTTATTTTTTTATTTTTCCTAGGTGGCGTTGTGACGTTATTTTGATTTAAATTTTTTTAAACCCTAATTAGAATTAAATTTTAGAGTAAAAATAAGCTGATTTTGAGAAAACCAATAAATAGAAAAAATAAAAATATAAAAAAAAAAGGCGGCAAAGGCCTAGGTTGCCATTGCCTCAGGCAATGGTGGGACAATGGCGGTGGAGGGCCGTTGGGTCTTGATCAATAGTCACAACCCTCACCAACAATAAGAGAGTGCCCTTTTCGTTGATGATGGGATGGCAGCAATGACAGTGAGGGAAAATATGACATAAAATTCAATATATATAGACTAACATTATCATAATCATTAAATATGTATACTATATTACGTGACCAAATGATTGATGAAAATGTTGATATTGATCTATATAAATTTTGATTGACGAGAATGATGATATTGATCTATATAAATTTCAAGAGATAGAGAGAGGAGGATAGAGAAAAGGCACGCCTTTTAAGTTAAGCAAGAGGAGTAAGAACTCAAGGGCATGCTTGGAGCACTTGCACAGATCGCATTGGGTCAACCTTAAAACCTTGTAAAAGAACATGTATTCCGCATGAATGTTGCACTTATTAGATGAAGTTATATAAAACATATTGCCAGCCAAAGGAAAGATTAATTTTGTAAATATCAATAACTTGAGGATGCACGTCATTTTATGAATTTATGCATTTCATGAGCACATTTATTCTAATATCATGTGATACCTTTCAAAAAACAAATATGTATCACACTTGATGTTATTACACAAGTCATTATATTTTCTTGTGTTGATTATGGTAGATAGACCAACAGAGGGACATGATTGATGGGGGCTCAACAGCCTTGCTTGACAACAATGGTAAGAGTCGATGACTTATCGTTGCGATCTTGTTGGCAACTTAGGGGACGGTCAGCATACCTTACTTTGAGCTAGTATCGACAACCCTCATCAGTTAAAATGACGGAGGTAAGCCGACTTTTCTTTGAACTCTAGGAGGCATCCCTTTCCTTTCCTTTCGTTTTCACTATTAGCTTTTTCGTTTTTTTGTTTTTTGTCTTCTCCTATTTTTGAAAGAAAAGTACATATAAGCATTATTCTTGTTTGATTAGAACTGACACGGCACCGATAAGTCAGTTCATGTTAACATTTTTATTTCTATTTGATGAAAGGATGAACTCATACACAAAAAGGTGTACTTCAAGCGTCCAATCAAAAAAATAAAAATAGCATACGAAGAATAGTATATAAAACGAGTAGATTTTTTTTTTTTTTTTTTTTCCATATTGGCAGGGAAAAAGGGAATCAACCTAACACTTAAGACATAAGGAGAAGCACGAGCTCTTGAGTTCTGCTCGGGCGATGATTCTCGTGAGTGGTGGTGGTCCCACCCGCCACTATGAGGAGCGTACGGCCCGCGATCGTATGGGTCTGCGGTCGTGCACGGTCGGACCGCCTGGGAGAATAAATGCTCCAATGGTGGCGGGACTCCCTTAAGGAGACCACGTGTCCGACCGTAAATGGACCCGGGGCAGGTCAACAGTTGACTTTGACTCTTCTAACCTCCTTCACGAAGCGCGGGCCAATGGGAGGTCGAAACGCGGCAAGCTCATGTGGCGCCGAACGCGTGGAGTAACTGCCCTGCCGCGTCGGATGCTTTTCCCGTTATACGCGAGGGCATCACTACGAGACGGGGGCGGTGCTGTTTTTTGCTCGCCGTAATTTGGGAAATAAATGGTAGATTATGCTTATTAAATTAATTTGTAAAATTGATGTTCGGAGTGACGTGGAAGATTATTATTTGGTGTTTAAGGTGGCTTACTTATTTAAACACTCAATAACAGTTTGTCGCATTATTTTGTGAAATTTGATTTTGTAAATAAATTTTAATAAATTTAGTATAGCTGGACTTGGAAAGCAGATTTTCAGAAGGGGATGATTTCAATCGGATTTCATCGGACCGTGAGATTCAGGATTTGTTGGGCTTGCTTTGAGCGTTGAAGGCACGTTTGCTTGGTGGAAAAATTTCATAACAAAGAAAAATGTTTTTTGAAAAAACAGAAAATCATTTATGATGAAAGAAAACATATACTTTTCGCCTTATTTTTTCTTAACCAATCGCTTTCAACTAATTGAACACCGAAAAACTAATTTACAGAAAAATCCTTTGCTCAAACTAACACATCTCGAGAGTAAATAAGCAAGTCAAGATCAAGAAAATAACCATTTCTTCACATTGGTCATTTTATATAACAAGACACCTTAATATATCTCATACATTACACAATAAGAAGTTTATGCTTACTCCTTCAGGATAAAGTGAAAAGCTTGATCGTCTTAATCATAATAATTGCAAATATACTTTTCATATGCCGTGACATAATTATTATAGTGTAACATGCGATTTAAATAATTATTTTTTTGTTGTGGCGCCAAAAGTCTGGCTAATCAAATATTTCTGCACATTAATCATCGTTAATATGTTTGCGTAGGCAAACTTGAATTGATTTTTCCAAAATCCACGAGCAATATTGGCTTTTGATAAAACGAACACGTTCATAAGCAAATACGTAACTTCACGGGGAATTTATGACCCGGGATGCGATACGGTGGGGGACCGTTAAATGAAAAAGGCCTTAAAAGTTACCGAACATGTGCGCAGACCTAACCACCATCGAACGCGGTACGGTCACGAATGTCCGAGCTTACTGTTGATGGGCCCCACGACTTCCTTTGAATTGGAAGCTACGACCATTAAATTACATAAGATCGTCGTAAAAAGCAAGGCAGTTTTCTTTTCTTTTTCTTAAAAGAGGAAATATCAAATGAGAAAACTTGATAGGAGGAGTCGCCCATAATTTGGGAAAACCTGGACAAAGTAACTCTTTCTTTTTTTTTTTATAAATATTATCGATTCTTTCCAATTCTTTACAACATGTGTAGATCGATCACCGAGACTTGTGGGTTCTCATTCAAAATGGGATTAAATTTGATTTATGTTTGTCACAATAGCCGCTACCTAAGGTCCTTCGAGTATGAAGTATATATGTGCAGCTCATGAGGTGTTTATTCTTTGTGTGACATTTGAACTTGACTAGGTGCTTTTAAGCTCGTAGTTGCTACTCAACAACTTTGTTAGAGCTCTACCTAAATTCGGTTAACCCCACCCTCTCATCAATCCAATTAATTGGGATTGATACGATTCATATGTATTCATGTCGTGAATTCATAGTCAAACATTTTAATGTTGCATCCTTAAAATGCTTTATTAGACCACCATGATAATGTCTTGTCACATTTTAGCAAGTCTAAAATAACGACACATAAGTCATGCCATAGCTTGTCAGTCTTGTAGTTTGGAGAATTTCTTGTTAGATCTAAGTTGACTAATCCAAATTAACTATAGGCATTGATTATGCAAATTTTATATGTGGGAGCCACGCAACATTGGTCATGATGAACTCGATTCATATAGATGCTTATTTGGACAATTATTTTTTTTTTAAGTTTTTCTTCTTTTGGTTCAGAATTTTACCTTTCCTTCGTGGCCACTCTTTCGTAGGCAAGGAAGGCTTTCATTTTTCCAGGAGTGTAGGAAGAATGTCTAGTCCTAAGAAAGACATTAAAAGCTTCATCCTAGGTTTGGTCCGAATCTTGAGATCTCTATGATGTAAAACAAGAAGAGAATATTGTTAGTTACAATATAAGAAAAACATACTATACCAATTTAGAATATGAGACGTGGGGACATCAATACGTTAAAATAATGAATGCACTCATAGAGCTCATCGTTCGTCATTGTATATCAAATGGACATATTGCAAAGGCCCATGCTGGAGTCTAAAATAATAATGCACGAGTCATATCGTAAGTTTTTTGTCTTGTAATTTGGAGAATTTTTCATCGAATCTAAAAAGACCATGATTACTGATTATGTGAATTTCACGTGTGGGGGCTAGGCAATCGCTGTCCACGATGAACTCGATCCATATAGATCCAGATTCAGACAAGTATTTTTCCTTATCTTTCTCTTTTATTTCTTATCTGGTAAGAGGTTTTCCTAATCCTTAGCCGCCGCTCTATAGTAAGCAAGGAAGGCCTTCATTTTTCCAATAGAGCAGGAAGAAATTCAGCTTTCGTGGCACGAATGTCATTTCCGAGAAAGCAGGAGGGCAATGTGGTCATTCGGATAAAACCCTAGGTTGGCCTCGGGCGATTTCCCAATTTAGATTCGCCATTTTCGTCGCTCCGACGCTTCCCCTCTGGTCAGCTGCAGGGAGTGTGCAGTTCGTTCATCGCTCCGCCGGCGGCCTTCTCAGGTCAGTCTCTCCGTCTCTCTCGCTTCCTCGCCGTTTCCGATCGCCGTTCCGGTCGCTCGGCGGCGAAGGATTGGATCGGACGGCGGCGGAAATCGCGCGTTTTCGGTGTCCGATGCGGTCCGGTGGCATTTCCGATTGCGAGTTCGCGCTCGAGCTCGCTTCGGCCGAGGGAGATTTTCCGTGTTCTCCTGTCGATGCGGATCTTTCGTTGGTGCGATCGTCCGGGAATTCGGGCGTAGCCTCGACGTGTATCGCTTTTCCTCCGGGCGTTCGGGACCGGATGTCGCGGAGCGATCTTCGCGAGTCCGGATCGTTTGCTAGTTTAAGTTGTTGTGGGATTCCGTTGTGAAGTTCTGATTTGGTTCTGAGGAGGTTTGTGTTGTGAGGTGATGCGAGCGGGCTCTTGGAGGCTGTCGTCATTGATATGGAAGCGCGATGCTTGCTTAGTATTAGATCAGTAGGCGGTACGGGTGGTCTGCTTGCTATCTGTGTGTTAGGATTCCACCGTGTACTTGCATCGCATCTGAAATGTTGGAAAGTTGGATGATGAATAATATTTGTAATGGCCTTAAATGTTGTTTGTTATGGGAGATAGCCGAGTGAATGCAAATTTTTCACTTCTGGTCAATCTGTTCTGCATTGCCAATGCATGTTGTCTTATTGTTCAAGGCAACAAGTACTTTGCACGCAGATTTTGGGTATCGATAGCTTTTATCAACTCGTGATCAATTGTTAGACGTTGGTCAACTTTGACCGGAGAATGTTCTTTACTTAGACTCCGCTGAAACTGCACTGATGAGTGCTGAGGGCATTTCTCCTTATTGTTCTTGTGTTCATCATCGTTTGCATGGACATTGTCATAATTCATGTTGAGAGGCATCATGGAGCATGTTAAATCAAATTCTTGGTTATATGTAACATGACTATCCTCATCTGATGTCCTTTTGTGCGCAGGTCAGCATTTGAGTTGCAATTATGGCAGATGGATCACAGCGTCCGTCTATAATTCAGAAATTACATGGGCAGTCTTACCTCATGTTGAGGCTTTCTCCAAATGTGTGCCCTAGGGGCTATGGTGCGGAGAATCTGACTGGCAGATATACCTATGGAAGGTCACAAAGTTCTTTGCATCCAGCATTTCAAGGCACTGGTCTGCAACTTGTGTCACCCCTTGATCCTGTTTTTGTTCAAGCTCCCTCGGAGAAAGGTGTAAAAGGTTTTCTGACTGACTTTCTCATGGGAGGAGTCTCTGCTGCTGTATCCAAGACAGCTGCTGCTCCAATTGAACGTGTTAAATTGTTGATACAAAATCAGGATGAAATGATCAAGACTGGAAGGTTATCTGAACCCTATAAGGGAATTGGTGATTGCTTTGCCAGAACTATCAAGGATGAAGGTGTGATTGCTCTCTGGAGAGGCAACACAGCCAACGTCATTAGATACTTCCCAACCCAGGTGATTTTCCTTGCTCGATAATTGGTAGTTAAAATAGCTTCCTTTTTAGCTAATCCTTCATGATTCGTTCTAAATCTTGGGTTTCTTAATGTATTAGATAATTGATGGCCATTTGTATTGAAGGGAACTCCATTTACTCTTTAACTGTTGAATTTTGTCAGAGATTTTTCAGTTGGCACTTTTAGTTATTGTGTTATTTTACCATCCATAGTCTAGGGAAATTGCTGAGATGTTTGCTTAATGTTTCTACCAGGCCTTGAACTTCGCATTTAAGGATTATTTTAAGAGGTTGTTCAATTTTAAGAAAGACCGTGATGGATACTGGAAATGGTTTGCTGGTAACTTGGCTTCTGGTGGTGCTGCTGGTGCTTCATCTCTTCTGTTTGTCTACTCACTAGATTACGCCCGGACACGTTTGGCTAATGACGCGAAGGCTGCTAAGAAGGGCGGGGAGAGGCAGTTTAATGGTTTGATTGATGTTTACAAGAAGACCCTTAAATCCGATGGCATTGCTGGCCTTTATCGTGGGTTCAATATCTCGTGTATTGGCATCATTGTGTATAGAGGGCTGTACTTTGGAATGTACGATTCTCTGAAGCCTGTGGTTCTGGTTGGAGGGTTGCAGGTATATAAACTTACTATGTGCATTAGATCATCTTGGACTCTTTTAAATGTAAATGATGAAGAAAATGTTTCCTTGAATATCTTTCTCCTCTCCCCTGTACTTACTTTGTCGTTTTCTTTGGTAAAATCTCTAAGGGTCAGAAGCTGCTACACATATTCATTACTGTGTCTCCAGTTGATCCTGACTTGTTTATGGGATTGGAATCTTCATTTGCTTTGCTTTGATTTGTAATTGAGCCTGCTTCTGAGTACTGCTCTTTACCCCTGAAAATTACTGAGATTGAATTTGAATTTACTTGTCCTATTAAATCTGATGACCTTGCCATTTAGATTAGTTTTCACATGTCAGGTCAACCCTTCTGAAACAACGGCAAGCCAGGGTGGACTGAGTCATGGAATGTTGTTTGCTGCTTAATATCCCTTCTTTTAACTTGTGCCTGCTTGAGTTTTTGCAGGATAGTTTCCTAGCTAGTTTCTTGCTTGGATGGGGAATCACAATTGGTGCTGGACTTGCTTCCTACCCAATTGATACTGTACGTAGACGAATGATGATGACCTCTGGAGAGGCTGTGAAGTATAAAAGTTCTTTGGATGCATTCAACCAGATTGTCAAGAATGAAGGTTCCAAATCACTCTTCAAGGGTGCTGGTGCGAATATTCTCCGTGCCGTTGCAGGCGCTGGTGTACTGGCTGGATATGATAAGCTGCAGCTTATCTTATTCGGCAAGAAATATGGATCTGGTGGCGGCTAATAGGAGCGTGGTAAGGGAGATGATGACGAATATGAAAGCATTAAGTAGGTTATCCTTTGAATCTTGAAATAATTTGGACAAGGAGAAATGCTTTCATCAATTTCTTCCTTTTCTTTTTTTGTGAATTGGAATTTGGAAGTAAAGAGTGTCTCAAAGACTAGATGATATGCATGCTTTTCCTTTTCTCCCTGTGAGTTGTCTTGTAAGAGTAAGATTTTGCATCCCCTCGAACCTTTTCGGCAGTTGTTGCTCCTCAGAAGTGCTTGAAAGGCGGAAATCCTATCTCCATGGAAGGTTGTGTTTTATGAATATTTGCTCGAATTTCAGTTTCGTTCATCGGCCTTTCTATTCGTCTGAGCGGAAAGTAAATTATCACCGTGATCGATCGGCTTATGTTGAGCCATTTGGATGGGCAAGCATCACGTCGGGCATTTGCCCGTTTCAAGTTTCAGGCCTGCCTTGTCTTAAAACTTTGTCGATAGCGGATTCCTCAATCTTTTCTCACTGATCAATTCGAGGAGAGTCGCCATTTCTACAAAATTCCAACACAACCGAATCTCTTAGGGGGTGCATGGCAAATTGCAATTTCTGTTCTAGAAGCAATTTTTCTATTTCAGACTTATTTCTGAAATAGAAATCTGTTTAATAAACCCATTCAATTTTTATTTTTGAAATAGATTCTTGTTTCAGTAAGGAATAAAAATTAGAAGTAAAATTTTCTATTTCTTTATTTCTGGAATAAAAATGAGAAATAAAAATTCTTTTTATCGTTTGTCAACCAATCCTTCATTTGTTGTTGTTGACCATCGTCCGTCGGTTGCCTGTTGCACAGGTTGCCGTTGTCGCGACAGCTTTGGACGCCTTTCGTTCGTTGGCTGCTGGCTCGTCGGCCGCCGTCCAAAAAAAAAAAAAAATTGTTTCGTTATTAAATGAATTTATTTTTAGAGTAGAAATTTTGTGTCGTTATCAAACGGTTTTTTTTTATTTAAATTTTATAGAAATAGGAATAGAAAAATCCATTAGTAAAAAAAATAAAAAAATCTATTTATCTTTTAGAACCTATTTTTGAAATAGAATAATTACCATTTATCCCCTTATTAGTTTTGTACAAAAAGAAGCTTGCAAAGAAACACGTCAACAGTCTCTAACTTCTCGAAAACATTAATTGAAAACATTAATTGAAGAGAGAGAATGCATAGTGTTTAGCGGATGGGCCCCAAGTCGGCGGTTGAATGGACTAGTATGAAGCTGATGTATTTATCACCTGAGCACCTAATGTTTTCTCGAACTTCTTTATAGTTCTGAAATAGCACTTCCATGTATGAAGCTTGGGCGTCGCAGAGCAAGTGTTTTCATTTGAATTCGTTTCGTCCGTTTCTTCTTATACGCTTCATAACCAAGAAAGCTCCCTGGTCAAGAATCTTAGACAAGATCTGCTCTCGGTCTTGTTCAAGAGGGGGTTTGATAAGGTGTTTAGACCTTTCGTCAAATTACACCTATATCACTTGAATTTCAAGAAACTCCGGGGGGAGATGGAGATGGAAACTGTCTCTCTCCTGCTCCACTCAGAACAACAACGACGAAAACTACAGGGTTAGGAGCCGTGTCCCCATCGAGCCCCGTCGTCCTCCGCCGCCGCGGGAATCGTGCCTCCGCTCTCATCCGAAACAGTGGCTCCCAGGAAAATTTTTCCAATCGCATATCTTGTGCCTGCTGCTCTCGTCGCGGTTAGGGAAAACGTCCCTTTTTCACCAGTATTTTCTGTCGTCTCCTACCTTACGCCGACTAGATATGAACATTATGACAAAACTGAAAGACAGGAAGAGTGTCTGGAACAAGTTCCCGAACGGATAACTGTCGTTTTAAATGGTCGTTGCAACAGTCCATCCGAGGTCTCAAGTATGAAAGAACTAGAGTCAACGGGACAAGGATTACATGTTTTAAACGGAGGACTGCACAAATTTCAACTGAAAAGGGCACGTTTTCTCGTATAAAACAACCCCCCCTGGTCATTTCACTGCATAGAAAGAGGAGCTTAACCGCACGAATGGCTTCACATTCTTTTACCTTCTTTCTTTCCCATGCGTTCATCTTGTTCTTGCTTCACCTGGCCCTACCATACTACAATGCCGCCGCGAAACACGGCCACTCCCCCAGCCGACACTATCGGCACCAGGCTCACCATTCCAACCCCAGACTCTACCATGCCTACATTGCCCTTCAAGCGTGGAAACGCGTGATCTACTCCGACCCGCGTAACTTCACCACCAACTGGTCCGGCCTGTCCGTCTGCAACTACACGGGTGTTTTCTGTGCGAAGGCACTCGATGATCCCAAAATTCAGGTGGTGGCCGGTATCGATCTAAACCATGCCGATATAGCCGGGTTGATCCCGGAAGAGTTAGGCCTCCTGACCGACCTCGCTCTCTTCCACTTGAACAGTAACCGGTTCTGCGGAGTACTGCCGCAATCTCTATCTAATCTCGCGCTTCTGTACGAACTCGATCTCAGCAACAACAGGTTCGTGGGACCTTTTCCTTCGGTCGTTCTCTCCATGCCTTCTCTTCATTTTCTCGACATTCGCTACAATGAGTTCGAGGGATCATTGCCTCCTGAACTCTTCAAGAAAAACCTAGATGCGCTATTCCTCAATAACAACCGGCTTACGAATGCCATACCTGCAAGTCTGGGCCAGACTTCGTCTTCCGTCCTCGTGTTGGCGAATAACAACTTCGGCGGTTGCCTGCCGCCCAGCATAGCTGACTCCGCCGACACCCTGGAGGAGTTGCTCCTGATCAATATAAGTTTGTCGGGGTGCTTGCCTCCCGAAGTCGGGTTCCTGTATAAGCTGAGGGTGCTGGATGTGAGCTTGAATCACGTCGAAGGTCCGATACCCTACAGCGTCGCAGGACTAGCGCACCTGGAGCAGCTGAACGTAGGACACAACATGATGACCGGCGTCGTGCCTTCCGGCGTGTGCATCTTGCCGAGCTTGGCGAACTTCACTTTCTCCTACAACTACTTCTGCGAAGAGGAAGGGACGTGCATGAACCTGACGTCCAAAGGCATAGCCTACGACGAGAGCCACAACTGCTTGCCCGAGAAGCCGTTCCAGCGGAGCGAGAAGGAATGCCAGGCCGCCCTCGAGCACCCGGTGGAGTGTTTCCAGCATCCGTGCACGGGCGGTTTCCGTGGCCCGGCTGCTTTTGCTCCCGCGGGGTTCCCGGCAGCAGCTCCTCTGCTTTCATCACCTTCTCTTTCTCCTTCTCCTTCTCCTTCTCCAAGTCACTTCTAGTTTATTTTTAGACTTGGGGTTGGACATATGGCACTGTATATGCTCTGGATGTTACTGCAAAGCTTGTTTGTTTGGATGTATGTATGTATGTATGTATGTATGTATGTATTACAGCACTTTTACAGTTCATGAAAATTCCAATTTGTGTATATGTCACGCCTGAAGAAACAGATCAATAAAATAAAAATGATTAATAATGTTGTCTCTTGAAATTCGGAATATGTTTGATTATAACCAGTCCAGTCCATATACTTTATCGGTGACATTCTTTCATTGACAATAATTTTAATTTTGCTAGCTAAATTGGAATTTTGCTTTGTGGAGTTAGTCGCTGATCATGCTTCGAGTAATCTCAGGACAAAATTCTGATGTTTTTCGTTCCTTTACAAAGTCCCATACTTAACTTCAACAGTCTTTTGTTAAAACTTAACAAATAAAAAATAATTAATTAGCTTTTCCAAAGAAGATACGAATAAACTCGAAAATAGTTTAGCATTTCAAACCAGTTGAATTTGGGATTGTGAACATATTCTCTTTTGCACCAAGTTACATAGTTTTTAACAGAAATATATTGAATGGCATTGTGCGATGCGCCCTTATTGGGTTATCTTAATCCAAAATCTTAATGCGAAAACCGAAAAAAAAAATTTCCCGACAATCGTTGAATCAATTGGCATATAGTTAATTAGAAATTACAAAAATCACGTAGACAAAATTACATATGGTCTTATTTTTACCACGGCAACGCGTGGGATTTTTCCTCCTCTTTGGAAATCAGATCAGCCAGGTAAGAAGTACAGACAATTTACTTTACTGATTTTCCAGGAATTTGCATGCTTAGGAAATACTTTTGAGTTTCATTTGTTTTGCAAAAAAAAAAAAAAAAATA
The DNA here is from genome assembly GCA_017140165.1 of Eucalyptus shirleyi. Taxonomy (NCBI): domain Eukaryota; kingdom Viridiplantae; phylum Streptophyta; class Magnoliopsida; order Myrtales; family Myrtaceae; genus Eucalyptus; species Eucalyptus shirleyi. Next base: position 16,101,637 of record CM029456.1, on the reverse strand, counting down.
AAATTGATAAACAATTTCATGAAAAGTGAAAACCCATCGCTTGTTTCACTTGAAATTGTTAAGTCTATCCAGAATGCATTATTATCATCAACAATTTTATTTTCATTTGATCATATCTATGAACAATATTAACGATTTTTTTAAGAAAACATTTTTCAAATCATTCATTTTTTCCAAAACAAACATTCAATGTACACTCTGAGAACATGATGCAGACACAAGAAATGATACTGAAGAACTTTCCACTTGGTTGTGATTTCTGTACTTATTGAATATACATTGTAAGGAGAGCTAAAAAGTAAGAAAGAATCGTGTCAGCTATTTGACCCTATAGTCTCTCTGATTTAGCATCATCTACTGCATTTCCGAGCCGATTACATCATATTTACCACCTTCTCTCAAAGATGGGCTACAAACAAAATGAGTTGCATCCCGAACCTGCAATCACAAAATACAAGTGAAGTCGAGTGAGAGTTCCATCATCAAATTCAGAAATTCATTTGACATCGAAAGGCATTTCATCGAAAGATGTCCTTCCATAATACAGCACTTTTTAATTGCAAAACAGTATCCGCAAGAGGTTGATTTAATTAATTTGCGCAGAAGTGCCGAGAAAAGCACGAGTGAGAAATTGTGAATCCCAAACTAAGAACTTCGTCTGATTTTCGAAAATTCCTACTGCTGCCTCTAAAATTTAGACCAACCAACGCATTAATCAGTTATTTAGATGGCACTGTCACTTACAAGTTGGCGATTTTGTTTGATATTACATAATGTACAAGCTGAACGGTCCTCAGGCTGGCGGTAGTGGGCGTCGGCAGGTTGGGCATTCCATCTTTATGTCCATCCATCTTTGCAAGCAACCTGAATGAAAGAAATGGTCACATGGAGTCACCTGCGAGAGAAATTTCATACATGTCGTTAGCAAATATAACACACAAAACGAAGATAAAAAGACCCAAAGTTGCAGAAGTAAACCATGCAATCATTTGACCGCTGAGTTAGATCGATAGAAGTCATGCAAATGACACAGTCTGTAGTGTGGCTGGAATCCTGATCAAACCGCCTGTAGTAGCTATATTTCTCTGGCAAAATCTGCAAATTTGCACCAGGATGAGATCTCCATAATTGATGAGTGGTAGAGGTGGAGTAGTTTCAGATTAAGAAAATTCTTGCTAATAGAATGAGGAGTTGACAATGACAACCTCTCTCTCTCGCCTGCTAGCGCACGTGCACTTGCACACTCACGCAAGCAGGCATTTTGTAATTGAGGTTCATAAAATACTCTTCAGAAAACAAAATACCCTTTGATGAAATCATTTTCTCTCCTTCACGTGTGTTTCTGAAAAGTTCCAGAAAGTTCAGAGACGGTGCAAGCTAAATCCAGAAAGCACATTGTTCCCTTGAACCATCATATTAAGCAATCAGACTCAAATGCTGAACAAATGCTTCAGATGCTCAGAGCACCAAAATCCGAATTTAAACAGGTAATTTTTGAGTTAAACTATTTCAACCCAAGGCAAATTAGTAATCAGTTCTTCAGTTGAAAAAGTACAGCCTAACTTCAGTGGAAAATTTGTTCATTAGAGCAATGCATGCCACATGAGAAGTTCATTTTTTCCCTCAGTAAAGCTATAATATTTCCCATTGTAACAAATAAGTGCAAGATGAAATGCAGGTTCCCTCAAGAATCTCAGCAGTTATCAGAAACATCAACCAAGAAATTGAAAGACATTAAACTAGAGGGGTAACCGCAGCTGAAATTTACATAGACATCCTACCTGACGAGGAATGAACCATCGTGACCCAAAATAATGCTGAAGAAGTAGAATAGATGCTTGAAGTCCAAGAAATACACCCAAGCATACACACCAGCTTTTGTCAGGCTCAATCCGCATAAAGTTGTATGGGCAGCCAAAAATGTACAATGGGATTGCGAGACGCGTGACAGTCATTCCCAGGATATAATGAGGGTGCAATGGTTTTCTTGAATCTCGGAGAACATTCGTAATTATTTGTGGTACCCAGAATGAGTAAATAAGGAGGAGGATGGGACGAATATAATTATGGAACTCGTACATGAGCAGAATGCCTCCCAAAAGGATCCCATCTGGAAAAAACCCATAATTCATCAGTATAAAGTACACCACTTATCAAATCTAAAAAATATTGCAACACACAAAAGTTGGTTGCAAAAATTGTCAGGGAAGTGAATCAATACTTGTGCTACAAATAACAGTTCCTCTTACTTCATATTAAGATTTGGCCTAACAACTTGAAACAGCAAATGAAAGATGGAATAATAAAAAACTAGTGTATCAGAAAGTGAACAATTCTCAGTCATTAATTAGCCTGCCGCAATGTCGAACAAATGCACTAAAGGGTCTTTGGGTGTGGCTACTGTCATATCGGTTAACAAGCATTCCTTGTTGGATACACAGTTGCTCATACATACTATTCTTTCTAGTGACGAATATTACTACATCCTGACCTGAAACTATCCTCTTATCATATCCATACTTTCAAACCCTTGAATAGTACAAAATGCACATCAGAAGTTTGTATTGATAGCAGTACTTACAGAAACGACTGTACAACACCGAGAGCTCGCGCCTCATAGTTTCCCAACCCTCTCCGTTGTTCATAGGTCGACTTGCTTTCCATATGGCAAGAAGATACCTCATCTCAAAGATTGAGAAAACTACGAATTTGAAAAATGCTGCAGTTGCAAAAGCATTGAACAAGGACTCTGCATTACCAAATGAACATTTTAGGCCATAATCCAGCAAGAGTAGTCATGATCCTATGTGTCCCTGATTACTAAAACAGAATGAAAAACTGCACAGAGGTAGGTAACAGCTCAAAAGGAGAACTCATACATCAATCTAAGTTTTCAAAGAGCAATCAGATGTAAGCTGCTTATGGGGGAGCACTGGGGAGTCAAAAGTCTTATTGCTCTAATAAATCATGGATGACACTCAACTATTGGTGCAACAATGCTGCCTAAGAAAAAGCAAAACTAAGAAGCTACCTAAATTGATGTCCTGACTTACCTACAAGTATCCCTGCAGTAAGATGCAAGAGGCAAAGATAAGCATCCATAATAGCTTGTTGCCCAATCATTATTATTGAGACCTTGGCAGCTCCCTAATGGACACAGAAAAATTAATGAACTTAGTACAAAAATAAAGTGAAAAATGATGACAATTTTCTCTCAGAATATGTGACTCCTTACCGATTGAGTATTGCTATGTTCCATTTGTCGAATTAGAAGGAGAACTTGAAGGAAAGATACCTGAGGCAAGAATGTTAAGGGAAGCACCCAAAAGCTCCTAACGAATCATAACAAGGGGTACTGATCATATGAAAAGGATACAAATGTGACCATCAAGGTGTAATTCACTGCTTTGTTGTAGTAAACTTCAATGTTTACAGAAGTAGCATTCAGCAGCAAGGGTGCAAAACAATCCCCATCATCATCCACTGAAGGACTCTCCATTAGACCTTCCATTTGATAATGATCATGTTCACCATCTACAGAAGGTGTGGAGAAATCAATGAGCACAAAGAGGATGAAAATCATAATACTTCCCGATATGTAGAAGTCTGAGAACATATCTATATCTTTTCTTTAAAAGATTTCACCAGAAAGAAAGCAGAGGCAGGGAAGAAATCAGAAGCTCTCCCTAGTCCCTTGACCCTTGGTGAGCATTCATGGAGATGTTACACGGAATAAGGAGAAATGGTGTGAAAAAAGAATAAAAACATGATAGGACTCTGAGTGTATCAAAACAGTTCTCATAATCACTTTACTGGCAAGTGGCATCGGCTGCCAACATAGAATTGAATCTTATTTATGTATGAAATGAGTAGAACCACCACAAAATTTGTATTTAAGCATTGATCATTTTTATCAGGTTTAAAAGTTTAAAAGAGAGATGGTTTTGAAATTGCACACATACGCTTCTTGGCTTCATTTGTGAATGTTTCACAAAAAGTCTGCAAGAAACATACTTTGACAACAATTATTGTAGAATAAAAATATTATGCTGAGAAAGTTTGCATACCATCTTGTTTGGAAGAAGTGTGTGAGATTTGAGCTGCAAATTCGATGTTACAATGTTTCTCCACATCATAGATTGGTGCTGCACGTGATGGTATTCCCTCAAGAAATCAGAAAATCAAATGAAAAAAAACTTGGACGAAAAGGTAAAAGGACAGCTGCTTATTACAATTCTTCCTTCTCCAAATCTTTTTCCGTGGAGATTCTTGAAAAACCTGGGATGAGAAGACTCCAAGCTGCATCAGAATCAAAAGTTGCTGCTGTCAAAACACTCTTCAATTAAATGACAAAATAAGAAGAATTATTTTGATAAATACCATCAAAATATTGAAAATTCCAGAAAGAGAGAATATCAGAACAATCAAGAAAATAGCTGGCTCATATTGGAAATGAGAATTTGAAAGATCTTTTGACTGGCATAACTTATCAGTTATCACCAGTGAGGCATAATATCAGTTGCCCCCATTTAGATCTAGTACTAGCAATGGCACTCATCCCACCCAGCACTGTTGGCAAGAAACAAAGAGTCAAACCTCAACTCAAGCATTTCGTTCGGACAAAGCAGCAACAAAATGGTCAGCATACATCGTGGCGTATTTTAAGGAATAGGAAATTGAAAATGCATCTCGACTGTTTTCCATCTCGGAGAAGGTAGCATTCTAAATGGGATGAAGATCATATTTGTTTGTGGCCTGCAAAGCACAGATCATCTCTCTTAAATCGTTCTATAACCTGTTTGACTTTTACTTTGGAAGATGGAGGAAAAGTCCAACTTCCTCTGAAAGCTATTAGAAGGGTCAGGATGCTACCAAAAGTTTCTGTTTTTCTGCAGGAAACAGCATTAGCATCTAAACCTTAGGCAACTAGCAGAAAAGGGGTAAGATCTCCATAATTAGATGTTGCTTGTGTCAAAGGGCAATAGGAAAAATGGCTCATCTGTTGATCAATTCCTCCTGGTCAGGACATTTTTAGACATTGGCAGGGGCTTTTTTGAGCATTAAATGTATTAGACCTGAAGCTTAAGCTGTTGGGTAGAGGAGAATAACATGTATCTGACATCTAGAAAAACTTCTAGCAAAATGATGTGAGATATCTCAACACCTCTTATGCAAACTGAATGACACAATGCACATGGGATTGACACAGGCAATAAGACAGCGTGAGAAAAAACTATTGGATGGGGTATGGACAACTGAAAACTGATTTGGCTACATGCTTTATTTTCCAACCTGAAAGTCTAAGTTATAAGGGGGAGGAGATGTATATGAAGCCCAGACAAATACAGTAGACAAGTTATATTGTGTAGTTCAAAATAGCAGCTAGAAAACCAGTTTGAAGACAGGCATGAACTTTTGACCAATGAAAAACAAGAAAGCGCTAAAGATGATATCTCTGGCAACTTTTGGGTTATTTGGAATGAAGAAATAGTAGAACTTTTGACAGAAAGAAAGACGCTTGGATACTGTTGAAATTCTGGGTTTTTACTTTGAACTTTTGGTTTGAGCGAGAGCCAATCCCTGATGTAACAACTTACTGACTTAAATGATTCAAACTTATATGAATAAAACTGTCAATATGGAGGCAATCCCTTGGTGCCATTTTTAATGCAATAATTTTGATGGACTGATGAAAAGAATGGCACCATGTAGAACAAGGTTGCAAGGATTAGACTCACTTCAAGCTAATATGGCTGTTCAAAGATTGATTGGTTAATTAGTTATTAGCAATAGACAATTTCAATCAATATAAAAAACAGTATCAAGTTGTTTCCAGCCATTATGATCTTAATATTCCATGGTTCAATCCAAGAAGCCCGTTTCCTTGGTCAATTCTGTATTCCACTTATCTAGGTTGGGGTATTTTGAAGTCACCAGCTTATGCATAACACGACCGTGCAATCTAGCCAACATATCTTGTCCAATGAATAAGCAGACTACAGAACAATATTATGGATTGACAAGATTATACAATTTCCTCTGCACATGATGTGACCAATATCTACAAGAAAATCAGATACCAAAGAAATAGTCGAACTACCCAAGCTAGATCTATTCCCCAAAAAAAGAACCAAACTAGATCTTGTATTTATTTATCTTTTATGTCCAGGAAAAGATAAGGTCTGGTATTCTAAACATTACAAAGCTGTGTCCCAGAATTACAAAACTGGAACCCAAACATACAACAAGTAACGTACACGAAAAACTGCCGAATTATAAAGTCTTAACAGAGAAACAGCTCATTTTGAGAATTATAAAAACCAGATGCAACATGAAGGGAAAAATTTACCAAATGATAAGGATTTGATAATATGTAATCATCATCCTGGCTAAACTCGCCCTCTTTCCCACTGCAAGATGGTAATAACTAGAAGTCAGAACTTAAAGTGAGGAGATTAGATGCATGAAAGGGGAAAAAAAAAGAAACTAATGAGCCTAATCTGCAAATGAAGTAACAAGTGCATACAAATGATTAACCACCATTTAACCAACAAGCAGGTAAGAAAAAATAAAAGCAAATTTCAGTTTCACAAAATTTTGATGCAAGAATGGGGCAACTCTCAGGATATATATGATGAATGACCTGAACTTAGTTTCAAACAAATGAACATTGAGGTCTAATTTAACCATGTGGTCAGACCTAAAACATTTGCTACAAGGAAATGAATTCATGACAGACAAATCTGGTTTAAAGATGTTCTCCAAGTACAACAGTACACACAAACGGATGAGCATATATTCCAAGGAAAAAGTCCGACAACTTACAAAATGCCGTGACAAAATTTTAAGATGCAACAGTGACATTTGGACAATCATGCGCAAATCATACCTATTTGCTACCATTCGAAGCTGTCTAAATGGCCATATATATACACCTTCTATCCTGATTCGAGCACCGCCGACAGTCCGTTCCTTGTCAAATACATCCTGAAAGATAATGACTCCCTAACACCACCAAAAGCAGTTAAAAGTAATATAAGTTAGCAATCAAGAGGAAAAACAATCTGTTATTACTACACAGTATCTGCAAAAGTATCAAAGAAGTGCATACTTCCTGATATCACAATGTGGCCAGAAAGTCATGGAATCTGTAATATATACTCACGTTATGTCCAGTCCCCATTACCTGAATATAATGTACACCGGCTATTTTTGTTTGGGTACTAACTAATTCAACAATAGAGTTGCCACTAGATCTCTTGAAATCTGGAAACCTCGAAGAGCTATTTGTTGAATCTAGAAATCTCCAAGTACCTGCAATAGTCATGTTTCCAGACACATTCATGTGCCCACTTAGATGAAGAGAAAAAACTGTGAATGAGAAAACCAAAGGCTCAATGCAGATCAAATAAAAGCAGAGACAACAGCTTAGAGCACCAAACTTCCTTATTTGGAAATTCGGAATTACAAGCACTCCTGAAACTCCAAGTAAGGTAAAAATCCATCTTTTTTAGAAAAGAATACAATGACAATGAGGTTGATCTAGCCAGAAAATATTTACAAACCTTTGTAAGTTCCGCTTATATTCCATTCACCAAGTGAACCCAATTCGTTTTCATCTTTCCTAACAAAAAACCCCTGCAGGAAACTTAATGAGTCAGTATAGTCACCTTCCTGTACTTCCTAATTATGCACATGAAACTCAGGAAACATATCATGTCATCAACTAGTTTTGAAAAGGTCATTGAGCCAAGTGTGATGGTACCATAATATATCAGAATAAAAGTTAAAGCAGGAGGGAGGGGTGAAGCCTATTTCAGGGTCACTGAGAAGCTTTTAGTTTTAAGCAATTCATGCAATAGAAAACTCATGTAGAAGAGAATTTTCATGAGCCCAGTATTTCAAAACGAGATGCCAAACATCACAATAGGTATATATGCCCACTATGCCAGGCATCAGTGAATTTCACAGTTCACTATGCAGGAGGGATGGGCGAAACCTATTTAGGGGTCACTCAGAAGGTTTTAGTTTTAAGCAATTCACACAATAGAAAACTCATGTAAAAAAGAATTTTCATGAGCCCAGTATTTCAAAAGGAGATGCCAAACGTCACTATAGGCATATAAGCCCACTATGCCAGGCTTCAGTGAATTTCACAGTTCACATTATCTTCCTCATTTTTAAACATATGAAGTCAAAGTTGCAAGGTTATAGTGCACATCCTTTACAATTTTCACTGAGATGAATGGAAGATTGCAAGGTAAAGTTCACAAGAATATACATAAGTTTAATGGTTACATGATCTTCTTGGACAGGATGTTGAGAAGGACAGTGTTTCAGACCAGGCAACTGCTGCATAGTCATTAACTAATCCAGTCTTAGGGAATGGTTGAGAGCCAGCTTGTGAATTATTACAAAGCATCGAACAGCATCAAGCCAGAAAAGGAAAAAATGCTGTCAAGGGACTAGGCTCTATTATCAATTATGTTGAAGCAAAGGCAACTTAACAACAAGAGCTACGACGACCAAGCTTTTGGTCCATGGGATGCTCGATGCACTTTATTCAGGCTCTCCAAGAAGTCATTGGAATTCATGACAAGCAAAGATCAGCTCTGAATGGAAGATCATAGCATGGTCTCTGCTTTAAAATACTTGGAAGAGATTTTCAAGTTCACTGGTGTACAAGTGTGGATAAGAAGAGTGATGGGGTTTTGGCATCAATGCAGCATGTCTAACCTCCTTTTTGTGAGACAACTTTCTCAATTCTGATTAGCTGCTCAAGGATGAGATATTTTAGCTACTTCTAGCAATCTCTAGGGCCAATGAGGGTAGAGATTCCAAAGTAAGGGAAGGTCAATGGCTATAAGCTGCACTCAACGCTTAACTTTTTTTTAGCTTACGAGATCCAGAAGTAGCTACATCTTTATTGAGGGCAAATACATCTTGAGGTGAAAGTGCCACTAAATAAAATTTTCAGGAAGAAATTCTCCAGAATTGATTAGTTCTACCAACCAAAGCAGGGAATATAGGGAGAAAGTGTAATCTGAACACATTTTAATGAGAGATGACGGTTGATGATGTAGAGGGAGAACAAAAGGGTGCATGAAACAGAATCAAAACTACTCTGACACTGCAGTTCGTTCTGCCAGGCTCCCTGGTGGACTAAGGGGTTTGATAGATAAAAATAGCTTCCAAAATTTTAAGCTTTATTTTTAACCTTGGTTGCTCAGTCTCTTGACTTGTTTCGAGGGAGAGACTTTGTTTTTCATAATGAGAATTATCTTCACACTGAAGTGCACCTGACCATCCAATCTAACACATCACTCTAGCTCATTGGTGGTAGAGTGGCCCATGTACATGAACTGTAGTTACTACTTACTATCCATTCCCTAGTTATGGAATTTGGATAGGAAAGCAAAACTAAGAACCTAAATGAATATAGTAAGCTCATTCCGGGATAACAGCCCCCAAACCCTGGCATCTCACTCTCGCTTCAACTGTAAGACCAGAACCACATTCAGCAGTATGTGAAACGTTACTGGTACCTGACTGGACAACCTCCTCTCCACCTACACATCGTAATCCATCTTGAGAAATGTTAGTTCGCAATGAGCTCACCCACAAAACCTCATGAACAAATCTCGAGCGCCCCCGCTATAAAGTCGTTCAACAATCACGATTACAAACAAAAAGCAAGATCGAAAACACGCCTCTCGACACGCTGAAAACTCACTAAAATGCCACACAAACTCAATCAGCAGTAGAGCCATCAAGCGATCAACCCAAAAGTTCTGGATTCTGACATCGAAGCGCAAAGAGACTCCAGCCTCAGCCTCAACTAAAGCGACGGATTCAATCGTGCGCCGGACATGACAAAATCAACGAGGACCAGTCAACTAACCTCGTCGGCCCAAGAGCGGCCCATCTCCCTCAACGGCCGCAGAGCCGCCGCCGGGCGACAGAACAGAATCCCCAGCCACAGCCCCAACTTTATCGCCCCGGCGCGCAACGACCGCAGCTTCCTCCCCGCGGCGACCATCTCCGAAGAAACCAAGAACGAGAACACGAACACGAACAAGAACGAGAACAAGAAGAGTCCTCGATCGGCGGGGTCAACTGCGATCGAACTCGAGCTCCGTCTTCCTCCTTCTCTGACTGTCACCGAGCGCGCCGCGAGAAAACGATGCGGAGGCCATGGACGGAGGGGAGGAGGAAGTTTTAGGGAGGGAGGCAGGGACAGGGGAAGGAGAAGTGTTGCTTCGAGTGGAGTCAAACCACGGCAGCAACCAGCCGCAACAACTCCCTCTGGACAATGCGTCAACACCCGATTCGGATGCCGATGGCGAGACCTCAACGGCTTAATCCCAATTTAAAAGAAAAAAAAAAGCTCCCGAATTTAATACTGATCAAAGCCACGGACGGCGAGGGACGGCGAGAGCGGACGGCGACGGAGGGAGGCGGAGCCGCCGGAGAAGCGCCCCCCCGCGACGGCGACCTCCGCCGGAAGATGGGGATTCCGACCGGAGACCGCAGGAATCGAAGCGGGCGGAATCGAGAGTTGATTGGTGGGGTCGGGATTCGGTCGCAGCTAGGAGTGACCGTCGGTAAAGAACCGGAGGGGGTCGGAGAAAATCCAAAATTAAAAAGGAATAATGCAGGTCGGAGAGAGAGGGGTGGAGTACAGGGCGGGATAAGGTTCACGCGACGGAGGCCTCCGTGGGGGGCACGCTCCCCCCATGGCATCGACACGTGTGTGGACCTCGCGACGATAATCCTCGGTTTCGTAGCCCCTGCGGTGTAAATCACGCGCGTTTCATCGTAATTCTCGTAACCGTGGAGAAAAGTTGAAATTTTTCCTTCTTTCGAGAATTTTCACGAACTCCCCCTCTCAAATCGGCACAAGCCTGCTTTACAATTGTTTCGTGAATACGATGTTGAAGGAAAATTACGATTGCAAAGGGCGATTGAATTTACATTTAATTAAGAAAAGTTACGATGAGTGAGGAAAATTATCACAAAATAGACTGTGAAATTTTGCGTGTTTAAAATGAAATTTATGATTGGTTAAATGGTTTGCTAACAATAACTCAAAAGGAGCTGCCTATTAATGTAGATTATTCTTTTTTGCGGAATATTAAGAATCGTAGCAGCTAGAGAGCTTACCACCACCAAAGAGAAATTAGGCTCTCTAAAGAAAAGTCATGAGATGATGTTTTACCGATAAATCAAGATTAATGAGGATGATTATTTATGCCAGAAATGAAAACGATCCATTTGGCAATATAGGAAGAGAAACTTATGCTTAAGATCGTAGATTAATATTTTTTTTTTTGTGAAATATTATGAGTCGTGAAACCCACAATAACAAAAAAAAAAAAAATCCCGTAGAGAAAAAGCTATGAAATGATGTGTAACAAATTAAGCTATGAAATGATGTGTAACAGATTAATCATAACAGAAGCTCCAAAAGCAAAATACGTGACTAAAATGCAGAAAGTTCCAAAAAATGATTATTGTCCAAATTTCTTTTGAAATTTCAAGAAGAAAAAACAAGTACGAGCCTACTCGCGTAAACTAAATCCAATGTAGCTTTATTCTTAGGCTTCTCCGTACGTGCATTCCTATAAAATTTGAAGGGTCGTTTTCTTATTTTATTTGCTTAATTAGCATAATAATCGAACATTATTAAAGTAAATGGCATCTTATCCTAAAGCGGTTAGCACAAACAAATAAATGAACAAAATAATTGTGTCAAACGTACCATTTTTTAATATATTTACATGAAGAACGTGGAAGGACATGTATATTGAATTAGGCAATTATACATTAAAAAAAATAGGCAATGACTTACATTATTTATGTGTGTATTAAATTTTCCAATATGACAGCTCAAACCGCTTATCCAGATAATCTACTTGGAATTACAATAATACCAGTCAACTCTGGCATGGAGTCCTCGCCTTTGTTCCATGGATTTTGACGAGCATCAAAGTACAATTTTAGCGATGGAAGTATAAAGTTACATTGAAATATAATTAATTTCTGTTGTTGAGCATATGAGTTTTTTCTTCCCAACCTGCCTTATTATAAAATTAAAACATAACTGAATTATTGAGATCATTTGGTCTGTTCCTTAAGGAAGTGATGGTTTCTCCAGCCTAATTCTCTAAAAAAAACCTAAACATTAGGTCTAGTCCCAATTCTATCCCAAGCTTCTTCTTCTTCTTCTTCTTCTTCTTCTTCTTTTGGCTTAGAAAAACCCCAAACTTTAGCTTAGTCCTAAATCTGCCCTGATTTTTTTTTTTTTTGACTAAAGAAGAAGCCTCAAAACTTTAGATCCTATCTCAAATTTATCCCAAAATTCGTTTTATCTGAAAAAATAAAAAAAAAAAACCAACTTTCAATCTATTCTTAAATCAACCTCGGTGGTCTAGTCCCAACTTAACGCGACATTCCATGTTGACAACAAATTTGCATCGTAAGGAGATATGGAAAATTATCTCCAAAATGAAACTATTTTAGGATATGAAAATTAGGGACAACTAACAATGATTTTTGGATGAAGGGCCAATGGAGCAAATTTGAGATTAGACCTAAAGTTGGAGTTTTTTTTAAGGAAATTATGCCTAGTTTCTCCATAAAAATCATGCTTTTGCAAAGATAATTCCTATCACTTTATATGATTGGTGAGATTAAATATTGAATTCAGGATTACAGTTAGTTTTTGAATAAAGTTTCAAAGGAGTTTCAATATTATATTGATTTCAATAAGCGTGGAAGAAATTTTCATAATAAAGTGTACTTCACAGATAGTTAATAATGAAGTATGAACACAAGAGGTATCCATAATCGCCAAAATAATAATAATAATGGCACATAGTTTAAAAATAAATTAATGTTATTAGTGATTTAAAAAAATGTTATATAAACGATAAATATGTACCCAGGTGTAACTTCCCCAAGAAAGATGAGATGAATAAATATTGGATTGGCATCTAATCAACTTAGCTACATATGGTAAATGGAAAGGTTGTTACAAAAATCTTAAATCTATTACACTTTTGTTAATTCAGTTTTATATCGTTAAATTTTACCAATTGAATCTTAAATATTTTCGCAATTTGTCAATTGAGTTCATCCAATCAATTTTGGCCGAAAATCATTAATATGGACATTAGCCATTTTACATGACATGGGCAGACTTACAGGGACAAATTTTCATATATTTTTTTTCTGAATTTTTTTATTGAATTTTTAAGTACTTTTTTTTTAAATCTTTTTTGATTCAAATGGCGATGGGGTCACTAGCCACTAGTTGAGGGCTGGCGACCACTAACTAAGAGCTAGCGACCCCCATCGGCCCTGGGCAAGGGCCGCAAGGCCCTCATCGATTGCTGATGAGGGGTTAAGGCCCCTTGCTAAGGCGAGTGTGGGCATCATGAGCCCTCATAGGCCATGACAAGGGTGTCGGAACCCTCACTTGCCCTTATTTTGGCTGACAAGCGCCTAAGACAGGGTTGATACACCCTTGCCTCGCCAAATTTAGCAAGGGTTCATAAATCCTTGCTAGATCTAGTGAGTGCTGCGACCTTCTCCCTTGCTTAGGGATTGGTAGCGGTTGCTAGCCCTCGGTGAGTGACCGATGGTCTCGCTGGCCCTTTGAAGAAAAAGAACAAAAGAAAGGAAAATAATAAAAAAAGGAAAAAAATTATTAAAATTCATCCACATTAGATAGTAGCATTGATTGGATTGCCATACGAACAATTTCAAGCCAAAAATAACAAGGTAAACTCAATGGTCAAACCACTGGGGGTTCGCCCCAGTGGCCACCCTTCCAACATGGAAGGGGGAGGTGAGGGGTTCAAATCCCCACCTCCTCAGGGGAGAATGGGGGTAGGGATGCGTAAGTTTCGAGAGTGGGTTGCGACTCCCACGCCCGAAGAGGGGCACAAAGTCTCAAGCGAGTGAGTGTAGAGTAGGAATAGAGTAGGACTGACAAAAAAAAAAAAAAAAAAACTCAATGGTCAAACCTTGGAAAATTTTAAGACTCAATTAGCAAAATTAAAATATTCATGACCGGATTGACAAAAGTATAATGGGTTTAGGATTTTTTGGATAATTTTTCCTATGGTAATTCTAACTTAGACTTTGTACCATTAAATTTTGTCATCGGTGTTGCTTTACCAAGAAATATTAGATAAATGGATATGAAATTTGGACTAATTGAAAGTAAAAAAAAAGGGCAATTATGATGACCTTTGTAAAGTTATCGGAACACAATACCTCTCAACATTTAGCGTATCCAATCATAAATTGAGATGTCGATAAATACAAATTATGGCAACAGCCAACATTATAAACATACCAAAATAAATATCTAAAGTCTTGGATCCGTGCAAGGCATCTTGGTAGTTGATGGACATGAATGTGCCGTTGCATCCTCGCCATTTAATGGGTTACGAAAATACTTGCGAAAAGAGAAGTGCGACGTAGAAGGTAAACTTAATATTATAAATTCCTTAGAGAATATGTAATATCTGATAGGGAAAGAGAACCGTACGATAGTCATGACCAAATGACTACATAGATTGACATTAAACAATAGTTCTTCACCTAAACCACTCTTTTAACACCATCCTAGGGCATAGCTACAAAGGTGGTAAGTGCGTTGGGAAGCTTTCCTTCCAAGCCTTCCAACCGAACGAAACCAAAAGAAGAGACAAAGACAAGCAAACGTCCCACGCAATTCCCATGAAAACATTAGTTTTACCTTCTTCATCAAGAAGACGTGACACCCCCCGAACTTTTAGTTGCGTTTAAGGAATTAGCAGTTAGCACCAATTTGACGAAGGTTAATGCCACATTTAATCACTGTACCGTTGAAAGGTTTCGAAACGGCTGGTGAGAAATGAGCCGAAAGAACAAATGCTAATAAAAACCCTAGTCAAAACGATTTCTTGGTTAAAAAAGCAAGAGACTTTTAGTAGCAGTGGTAATGGCCGTTGATTGAATCCATGGCGAGCCCACACGTGTCGAAATAATTAGGAGGAGAAAAAGTAAAGGAGAAAGGAAGAGATAACGCATGCTAATTGTTAAATTGCTAATTAATGACGTGGAGTAGAGGCCAAATGTTTCCCAACGAGGTTCGTCCTTCTGTCCCTGGCATTCTCTGCGCATTTTTCTTGCATGCTCTCGCTCTCAACGGTAACCTCGCGAAATATGGTGTGAAAACCTCTCTCGGCTCTCTATATATACCTCCTTCCATACCCACTCTTCACCATTCGCCAACTTGCTTATACTCTCTCTCTCTCTCTCTCTCTCTCTCGCTCTCTCTCTCTGTCTTTCTCTGTCTGTCTGTCTGTCTGTCTGTCTGTCTCTCTCTCTCTCTCCGAGCTAGCTCTGATTCTCCGTCTCTAATGGAGTCCACAAGATTCACCGCGTGGCAGTTCGTGGCGGCAACAGTGTGGTTTGCGACTTGCTCGGAAGCCTGGGAGTTCTACGTGGGTGGCAAGGATGGCTGGGTGCAAAACCCTTCCGAGTCCTACAATCACTGGGCGGAGAGAAATCGGTTCCAAGTCAACGACACCCTTGGTAATCCTCCTCTCTCTCTTTCTGTTTAGGGCTATATGCAATGTCATACGTTTTCTTGACTTGATGATGTTTGTCCGTTTGTTTTCGTAGTTTTCAAGTACCAGAAAGGGAAGGACTCGGTCCTGGTGGTGTCGAAGGACGATTACAATTCCTGCGACACCAACAACCCTCTTCTCTCCCTCACTGACGGCGTCTCCAGGTTCAAGCTCGACCGCTCCGGCCCCTTCTTCTTCATCAGCGGCATCGCCGACAGGTGCAACGCTGGCCAGAAGCTCATTGTCGTCGTTCTGGCCGTCCGGGGCAAGTCCCCAGGCGGTGCCCCGACTCCATCTCCAGCCCCGCCTGTAGTCCAACCTCCGGTTACGCCACCTCCTCAGCCGGATTCGCCCCCGGGTGCGAGCCCGTCGGATGCAGATGCTCCTGTGCCCGCCCCGTCGCGTTCCTCGGCGTCGAAAGCGGGGTTTCCTTGTGCCGGTGGCGTTGGTCTTGTGATCGCTCTTGGAGTTAGTTTGCTTATTGGTGGCTGATTAAATTGTACTTGGCTTGGCTTAACTTACTCTTAGGGCTGTCTTAGCTAGAATTAGGGGTCTAAAGTCTGAGGATTTTCGTTTTTTCCAACGTTGTTATTTCATATTCTTGATTAATAAATGACTTTTTCTTAGAGGCATTATTAGATAAAAAAAAAAAAAAAGAAGAAGAAGTTCGAAGTTATAAGTGAAGTTAAGATGCGGGAATTCAGTCCCTTTGCTAAATAAATATGAGTTTGAGTCCGGAAACTAAAGCACATGGATTAAGGAAAATTATAAAGGACGAAAGAATTTTGATTTTGCTTTTAGGCTCGCATTTTCCTCGAGTCCCTTTTTTATTTTTTTATTTTTTTTATTTGGCTTCAGTTTCATCATAAGGTGAACACTAGCTCGGAAAATCATATGCATACCAGCCTTTTTAAATTGCAATACAGATCGTCATTATCAAGCATAATTTTCAAATCTAATTACTGCCAAATTCGGAATTAACCAACCCGACTTGGGAATTTCAGTAATTTTCTCCTACATTAATTTTTTTTTTCCATTGCGTCAAAGAATTATGAGCACAAAAACTTCCGGCCTCTTCATCTAAGTTACGTTGCTGAGAATTACTAGTTACGTTTGCTAATTAAAAGGCTAATTAATCCGAGGTTTGGTTTCACGTGAAGTTTGGTCGTGGGAATTTGCAAAAGCTAACATGCGCTAAGGACATCCCCGACATCCTCGCTAGCCGCGCGAGCAAAACCTTAGCGCAAAGACAAGTGCTCGTGACTAGTCCACGTGCCATAAATTGAGGCTTTTGAGGCTTTTCCTAGGAGGACAATCCCCATACGTTCCAAATAGACAAGTTTCGTAGCCTGCAGGTTCATGTAAGGAATCCCATTAACTTCCTCAGCTTTTGTGTCTGAGTGTTAGTGTCAGTCCGAGATAGCGCTTTCGTTGTTGGTGTTCTTCGATTCTCTATGCATTTCATTTTCATCGGAAATTTCCTCTGCCCTTGTCATCATACTCCAACTTGATATTTTCCGCCGCCCGTTTAGGGTTGAGTCCTAGGATTTGATGGCAGATTTAAAATGCCACCCATAGAGTTTCAATAAAAAATTGTGTTTGTCTAGTGAGTTTGCCATGTGTTTGGTTCATCGATTCTCAATCTCATTATTGGCGTAAAACGAGTTAATAAGACCAACACTAGGATCTAATTTATATACAACTTCATAGCAAATAAAATTTTAATAGAAGTTGTTCGCAAAAAAAGGGTGTGGGATCCCTGTTAAAGTTCCTATGTGGAAGCTTCGCATATTAAACTAGATGTCGTACTGAAGAACTTTGATCCTCGCACGCGTTGGGACCTTGAACAACAGAGTCTATGAAAGAAAAGCTCTCAAGTTGTATGCGATCCATCCAAATTAACATGGACGTGAGTCGATTGAATGAACAGGGAATGACGCATCGCATTTTAAATGGCATTATTGGATGGAAACACGAAAGGGACTAGACTTAGAGAGCAATCGAATGTCGAATTCTTTTTTTGGGAGACGAAAATAAAATTTGGGTCAAGATTAGGATTGAAGCTAGAGTTTGTGCTTTTTTCACGGAAAAAAAAAATCTGTTAATTTCCATGCTAACGTGGGTGTCAAATCCGAAGAGCAAGAGTCGACCACCTCGTCTTAAGTCATGATGAGTTGGTTGAGGTCCTCTGTTCAGACGACCAAGTCATCGCTATTTGGGTAACTATAATATAGTGAATATGTAGAGACTCTAATCGAAAGATAAATCAGAACTAACACGGTCTTATACCATGATTAAATTTGCAAAAAGAGAACCGTTAGGTATAATTCAATTTATTTTACCGAATCAAAATATTACAATTGTGTTTTGTCGATGTTTGCCTGACTAGTTATGTCTTTATTAGATTAATGAAACTCAAAGATTTTAAATACATGAGCACTCTTTATCAAGTGATGTGCCATAAGCATAAGATATTTGTTTTGTTCCTTTGTAAATTGATTGGATCACCACGTCAATAGACATGTGGCCCTATTTGTGAAGGGATTGGGGTTGGGGTCAAAGAGTACTAGGTCCAGGGTTCGATTTCTATTAGCATCGTGTACACACATATATAAGAGGAGTGATAAAAAAAAATCATGATACCACCGCCCACAGCGGCAGCTCTGGCTTTGCGCTCTCACCCTCATTCGGGAGGGGGGAGTTCAAATCCCAGCGCTATCGTGAGGGATTTTTAAGTGTAGTGCCTTGGTGGTGGGTCTTGGGTTAGTGTCATTCCTAGTTTATTTCGCCGGCTGTACAGGGTTTCAGGGTCATAAAAAAAAATCATGATTCTATTAGACCAACATCTATAGATTAAATCTTGTATTTTTTGTTCTACATCCTTAGAAAGCAATTCTTCCGTCCTCAAGCAAATTTCTTTTAAGGCAGACCTTTAGGGCCTGTTTGATAAAAAGTGTTTCTGTTATTTTGTTTTAAGGAACAAAAAAAAAGAACAAAAACATGTTTGGTAAAACTTTTATTTTTGGAAACAAAAAATCTATTTTTTTGTTCCTTGGAACAGATTTAGAACAGAAACAAAAAGTAGAAAAAAGTAGCTTTTTGTTCTTGGAAATAATTTTGAAAATCAAGTTTTCTCTTTCTTTTTTTTTTTTTTCCTTCTTCTTCCTTTTGGCTAGTTGTCAGCCTCGGCCATGGTTGGCGACCAATGAGGGTTGGCGACCTTGCCAAAGCGTCGCCGTGGCTGGGCGAGCTCGACCTCACCAAATTTGTGTGAGCTCGAGCTTGCCCAGCCAAGGCGAGACTGAGGTGGACCTCGCATCGCCTAAGCAAGGTCGAGCCTTGCCAGTGGCCTAGTGAGGCTCACCTGGCCACCAAAGCCAAGCCTTGCGGTAGTCTAGCGAGGCTCTGGCAAGCTCGCTGGACCTTGCTTAGCCAGTCGCCAACCACCGATCGGCCACAAAGGAGGAAGAAGGAAAAAAAAAGAAAAAAGAAAAAAAGAAAGAAGAAGAAAAGGAAAATATAATAAAAATATTGAAAAATTAAAAGAAATAACAAAATTATACAAGTTTATCAAATGCATTTTTCTAGAAATAGAAATTTTTTTCAGTTACCAAGCACATTCTTATACTCAGAAATTGTTCCTAGGAATAGAAATAGAAAAAAAACTATTTTTATTCAAAAATATTTCATAGTATAGAATAGTTACCAAACGCGTCCTTAGCGACACCTGAACATGTAATGAGGACTATCAATGTAAGGGAATCTACTAGGGAAAAAAACCTCAAGAAGTGTAATAGCATCCCAATCTCAAAACTACGATCAACAGTATATAACCATCGAAACACGTCATCTAAGATGCTGTTCGGAACACCATGTCATAATCAGCGACTTAGATTGTAAACTATATATGAAATCAATCAATTTAACTTCCGAATCTATTGTTGAGGCGCATACGAGATGGGCACAATAAGGGCGCTTCTGATTCTTGTTTGCCGTTGAGCACTAGAGAGAAAAATTGTGAGATATTATGCTAAAAGCACAATGGTACTTACATTCAACAAAAGAAATTTCAAAAGATCTGCAAGATTTAGCCGAGAAACTATGAAGTATCTGCAAACTAATCTTCAAGGGGACTGGAACCATCCTCAGGATCTTTCATTTCAATTTGTAGAGATTCATCAAGAATTTCACGTCTGCAGCACACTGGCGAAAGCCTGGGCCTTTCAGATCTTCTCTGCTTCCTTGATTTACACTCACCTCTTAGCCCGTTCACAGATAGAAGGCGCATCGTTCATTCTGTCGTCCTCTGTGTACGCTCTCTTCGTTAACAAGAATCAAAAGGAACACAGAAGGATCATAGTACACTACAAGAAAACATCAGCAAAGGTCAATCTGCAGGGAACGGAGGGAATTTGAGAAGATAATTACTTGCAGCTTCATCAACCATGACCATCGGAATGTTCTAAAGCCCCATGCTTCCTGTGAAATATGGACATCGGAACACGCACAAAAGAACTTGTTGCAAGTCTCTTGAGTTTGAACATATCATCAAGTGGCCCTATCTTGCAAGAAGATGAGAGGAGCCATCTTTAGATTTTGAAAGAGATTTGAAGTACTAATCACTTCTGTTCACAGGCTTTGCCTCCGCAGCTTTACGGACCTGACTAGTTTTCATGCCTGGGGTTCAGGTTGTAAGGTCCTTAAGGGGATTTCTTCACATGAAAGAAACTAGACTCTAGACTCCAGCGACCTTCTTTCTTTGTTATTGCAGCAATGAATTCCTCATCCAGCTACCACTAGAACAAAAGCAGAGTTGAAGCCACCAAAGTCTTTAAAAAGAAACTAGCATTTATTGTCACTTTGTAACTGGAGTTGTGAAATCCCAGAAGAAATTTTGTTCGAATTCCTGAATCCTGCAAAGATCTGAAATGATTACAAAGCTAGGTGGAAAAACAAGTTACAACTTAAAAACTAGTGTAGCATGCTTATTCATTGGTAAAAGTTCACTCTTTTTAACTGATGCAGCAGAGCACGGGGATAATAGTTAATTTTCTTGCTGGGTCAAAGCTTTTGCAGCGTGTCGAGAGGATCGAGTTTGTCGCCTCTCCAGCCAAATCCAAGCAATCCAGACACGTTCAGGTAGATAGCATAGCCCCCCAGCTCGAAGCGCTTGGATCACATTTTGACAAACGGAAGCAGGGCTAAGGAATGTGTGCATTGGTGGAAAAACATTGACACACACATCCCCAGACAAACCAATTACGGTAAAACCTACGGGAAACATGTATGGATTCTTGGGTAATAGGTCTCCCGAACATTGGGTACCTGTCGTTAAAACAGGTTTAATATTTTAGAATCAGGCCCGAGCCGAGTAGTGGAAAATATAGCTAGAAAGGTCGTCCCAATAGAAACCAAGTAAACAAGTCTTTGGGAAATAAAAAAAAAATAACTGCAAGTTTTTCTCATACTCTCTGTCTAACGGGTGAATATACACATTTGAATTTGACTATATTCCGAAACAGCATGTGGGATTTGGATTGTTTAATACTATTTCGTTATTTTAATTCCTCGTTGGGTTTTTCTAACCATACGCTTTATATATTCTTGCGATTCCCCACAATCATCATCACGCGCAAGAACGCCTCGGCATCTATTTCCTCGTGCAATGCGGATATATTATATAAGCCACTGACCTCGACTCGCTCAGAATTCGATTCCCATCACTAGCTTTGATAGCGATCCATCTCCCGCTTTTCCGTTGACCTTCAGCTGGGCTCAGTCGCCTTCTTCCGGGCTCAGTCGCTTTCTTCCGCGAATTCGAATGCGGCTGAGAGGCGCTTGGTTGAAAGCAGAGTGTTGTAAGTCTTAGCTCGAGTCTCGCCTCGGACTTGTCTTATTTCACTGCCTCGTTGTTCAATTTTCCTTTTCTGTGCGTGCTTGTGCGAGTGGGGAAAGTGGGTATGATGCGTTGTGCTGTGATGCTGCTGTTGGTTGCGTGACGGGCCATGTTGGTTCACTCGGTGTGGGCTTTTGGGCTATTGCACGCCACTTGCTTGAAAATATTCCGCTGAGAAAGGTTGTGGATGTTGGGTTCTGCCTATGAAAGGCATTGCGAGCGAGTTACGCTGTTCCCGTGCGCGGGTCTGTTCTGCGTGTAGCTTTTGCTGTGGGTTTGTCCTGTCCTGCGAGTTTCAAGTTGCTTTCAAGGCCGTAGTCTAGTTTGCACGCTAATATGCATATTTCTTGTTTCCAGGAATGTCGATTGGAGCTCTCCTGAGGTCTCAAATTGTGAAGTGGCGTTAGCTTGGCGGCATTGGAATGATAAAGACACTGGTCCTACCATGCAATGTAGGCACAACTCGTCCCCTGTAGAACATACTTCGTTTTTTCTATGGTCTTTATGCGAAATACCGTGATTGTTGTTTGGAATGTGCTTCAGTGGATACAGATGATTTTTTCTAAGTTGCCAATTCTCTCTCGATGACATTAAGCGCGGTACTTTTGCTTAAAATTCAAAGTCGTCCTTCTACATTTTTCTTTTTCCAAAAGTTTCCTTGTATTTTTAAAAACAGTCGACCAATTGTCCTTCCATTAATTTGTTCATAAGAGGTACATTTTTTGTGACTGTCACTGGAATGGTTCCAGGACAAACGGTGAACCATTTTAAAATGTAGGACCATTTTGAACAAAGAAAAAGTAGAGGGATGATTTTGAATATCGAGCCGGAGTACAGGGACCACTGGGGATATTAAAATGCTAAATTTCCATTTGTTGAATCCGGGGTCCAAAGTTCAGAAGTTATATTGGTACTTGCTTATTGACTTGTTTACATGTTGGGTTTCTTCACCTTTACCTTATTGTTAGGTTCAAATGCTATTTAGCTTTGATTTTGATACTACAGTTGAGTATCTCATTGAGCCAAATGCAGTTGAAAGTGTGTGCTTCCGCCCACTAGTGCCTGACTACAGTTGATTAGCTTGAAACTTCTTTATTGCTATCATTATCAATAGGTGGTTTTTACTTTTTAAGATAATTGATGATATTTGATGAATGGAAGTTATATGGGTAAATGGCTACACGGTAGAGTGATCAACTGGATTGGTAAAACGTTATGCAAAGGGTAAATTGAGTACATGCTTTAGAGGTCGTTCATTGGAGTTCTGAATTTTATAGCATTCACATTTTTTCTTTTATTGTAACTTATAAGCATTTCATGGCATTAGAATTAACTTCAAACTTTAATTCTAGTTCATTTTGAACCTCAATGTTAATTCTTCTACTGCAAGCTTCCTTGCAGACCTGTCTTTTACAAAATACATTTATTTCCTTTTAGGCTGTCCTAAATTTATGAAGATATCCATATGCATCATAGGTGTTGAAGTTCAATTCGGCTAAGATTGAAGGGCGTAATCTGTCAAAATCAAGAGGAACCAGGATGGAGTTGACTCTAACACAGCCCGATGATTGGCATCTTCACCTTCGTGACGGGAGTCTTCTTGAAGCTGTTCTCCCACACAGGTCATCTATTTTTAGCTATATTTCTTTTGTGGATTTGCATAACTCGTATGCATATGTTCTCTAGTCAATGCAAATTATCGCACAATGGGAGGTGTCCCCGTATCTTTTGAGCTAGTTGCCTGATGTCACCTTCTTGTGT
Source organism: Eucalyptus shirleyi (assembly GCA_017140165.1). Classification (NCBI taxonomy): domain Eukaryota; kingdom Viridiplantae; phylum Streptophyta; class Magnoliopsida; order Myrtales; family Myrtaceae; genus Eucalyptus; species Eucalyptus shirleyi. The sequence goes on along the minus strand of CM029456.1, from coordinate 16,078,354 downwards.
GTGGTATTTTCTACTTCTCCAGTGCGAGTCATTTTGGAAGGGCTATAGTGATGCCAAATTTGAGGCCTCCTGTCACTACCACATCTGCTGCAGTGGCTTATCGGGAATCCATCATGAGAGCATTGCCAGCCAACAGCAACTTTACTCCTCTTATGACACTTTACTTGACGGATTCCACAAAACCTGATGAGATCAAAGTAGCCAGTAAGTCTTACATTGCATCCAGATTCAGAGCAGTTCCTCATTTCTAATCGAAGCTGTATATGTACACTATTTTGACTTGAAGTTTTCTCTACTCTACTATTTAAGAGGTTTGAAGTTTATTGAGGTTGTCATGCTCATGACCATTGTAAATGTTAACTCTGTTTGGTCTTTGTTAATTGAGTTTCTATTTGAGTTTCTCATGACACTGCATATTAATTCACGTCGACCATGATCAAGTAATCAATTTTTTTTTAAAAATAAATTTGCTTTCTTTGTAAGATTTTGATGAAACTACTTGCCGGCTTCTAATTAATAAGATAATAAAAAGGAAAATTAGGCAGAGGCTGATAGATTTCCAAAATGCAATACAGGTACAGTGCACCTTGTACCTTTTGAGCTTGTCTGGGTTGGCAACTTAATGGAATTAAGCTTTTTGGTTTGCTAAGGATAAATCATTTTTTTCCTGAGGATTATGTCCTTTTGATGGCTCCTTTGTTTTTCGCCTGTCCTTTTCTTGATTGAGATCTTGTCAATGATTCCTTTTTGCAATATCTCTATGCTAGCAGTTTCATTGACGTTCAGTGTTCAGAATCCAATTTTACAGAAAATAAAAGAGTCATTTGCCTCCTCTCTCTTTTCTTATTTCAGAGTTAATTTGTTATTCTTCAGTGTTAGTCAAGAGTCAGTGATGATACTAATTGCATAAGCAGGACAGAGTGGTGCTGTGTTTGCAGTAAAGCTGTACCCAGCTGGCGCTACTACAAATTCTCAGGAAGGTGTTACCGATCTTCTAGGAAAATGCCTTCCTGTCCTTGAGGAATTGGTCAAGCAAGACATGCCTTTGCTGGTAACTTGTTTTTTCAAAATTAATTGTTGTTAGCTATCTAGCCTTGAATTTCGATCAAGATTTCAGGTTTGTTACATGTGCAGATGGATTGTATTATGGTATGCCTGCTGCAATTTAAATTGGAGAATAATTAAATTGTAAGAGAACTAAACACTTTACCATGTCTTTAGAAGAGAGGAACAGTGAGAGCTAATGTGAAATTAGGTGAAATCTGACACAATATTAGACGGTTTGGTAGTTTTTATGTATTGGTCATATGTATCCAAAGGTTTTTTTCTTTGTTAAGGTTTATACTGCTTCTTGGATGAAATTGCTACAGGGTTGTTAAATTAATGGGTGCCTATCTATCCTTGTTTTTAGTAAATCATTATGCAAATGCGATATGCCATTTTCCCTCGTTCATTATGGTGGTAGATTGACTAGAGAAGTTGCCGTTCTTGCTTAGAAATGCTTTAGATGCTACTTGCAGGTCCATGGGGAGGTTACGGATGCTGCTGTGGACATATTTGATCGGGAAAAGGTCTTTATTGACACTGTTTTACAGCCTTTGATCCACAAACTTCCACAGCTGAAGATTGTGATGGAGCACATCACAACATCTGATGCTGTTAGTTTTGTTCAGTCTAGCAAAGAAGGTACAATGCCAATTTATGGCTTTTTACTTTACCCCAAGCCCTCTTCTGACAAAAATTTATAAAGAACTGAAGAATAAGAGAGTGAATCTGAATCTGTATAATTTTTCAGGATTTCTAGCGGCTACGGTTACTCCACAGCATCTTCTCTTGAATAGGAACTCTATATTCCAAGGAGGATTGCAGCCACATAATTACTGCCTTCCTGTACTAAAAAGAGAGACCCACAGTAAGTGAATATTTTTGTATGCTGCTGCTGGTACTGTGTAACTTGCCTTTTGGTCTTGCTAAGCAATCTTAAGTAGCCTGGAGATTTAATGATGGGCTACATGCTGGTTTGAAATTTAAAGTCTGATAGGCCTATTGAAATATATTAACTGCTGAGTGATCTTCCCTTCCTGAATTTGCATCAATTACACATCTTGCTCAAAATTCCCCTAATCATGATTAGTTATTCATCCTGATTGACACTGACATGAGCTTTTCCAGAGCAGTGTGCTTAAAGCTTATTAATTTTCCCAAATTTTACTTGTAGAAAACTTATTTTCTTGAGATTCACTTGGTCATGTTTGATGCCATCTATAGGACAGGCCATAGTGGCAGCTGTGACTAGTGGAAGTAAAAAATTCTTCCTTGGAACTGATAGTGCTCCTCATGAGAGACAAAGAAAGGAGTGTCCTTGTGGATGTGCTGGTATCTACAATGCTCCAGTTGCTTTGTCACTCTATGCTAAGGTCTTTGAAGAGGTACTTTCCCATCTCTCTGACCCACCCCCACCACCCCACCCAAAAAAAAAAAAAGGAGAAAAGGAAAAAAGAAGAGGAAATCAATTTACCAATCAAGTTCCCAACAGGTTGACAGAATTTGTCCACGGATATGGTCTTGCACCTTTTATTTGATGATTTGTCAAGCTATGATATTGTGTAATGTGAAATTTCTTGTTTCTAGCTGGTATCAGTTTGATGCATCTCAGCCTTTTGATTTGTTTGTGAGATTTCATATTAGACTTGAATATAAACTTCCTTGAAGGATGTCATAGTAAATTTTCCGGTTGACATGTGAAAGTCTTCAAGATTGTTTATTTAAATATCCAATTTGCTTGCTCGAAATGAAAAATCTTTCTAATTCTAACTGCTACATTAATTAGATTTAATACCTATATCATACTTCTATAAGTGAAGGTCTCAAGTCAGGTTAGATATACTTAAATCAGCAATGGTCATGCATCCTTTCTCTGATGATGTAGCAGTTAGGAGATGTTATTCGATTTAGAAAAGTAGGAGAAAAGACATAAGCGAGGTAACTGAGAATGCCTGCATTGTGTTCTTGTCTGTAACTTTTCTGTAGCACAGCTATGTGCACTTACTAGTTAAAAGTCCTGGCTTGTCATTGTAGTCTTGCAGGAATAATCATTTCTTCTGTGAAAGTTTTAGAATCTGAAAAGAGAAGAAGAGAGTAAGGACATGATGACCATATATTTACTCAGTGACTTGATAATATATCACATAAGAGATCTAATTAGAGAGCACCGAGAGAAAACCCTACACCTTGTTTCATACTTACCTAATAACCGATTTATAAAATCACTACTCATACATGAACTTCTCGAATCTCAGTTGGCAAGTTTGCCTGAGCTGGTGTTTTAATATTATGTTGCTGTGACATTTAGCTGGATCTAGCCATTGAAAGAAAGCGTTCTCCTATGCTGTTCTCTACTCAAATCAATTTTCTCCTAGTAGGTATTAAGGATTAAAAGATGCATGTTGCCCTTAAATTCAATAGTTTAGTCCTCAAATTCATTTGGATTTGGTCAACTTGTGTTTAGGTTCATATGTTCTGTGTCTTGTTGATGGACACTTCATTAAACCTTGTCATCTATATATTTGGCATTGGTTTTTGCTACCTAAATGGTAACGTATGCTGATAGCAGTTCCTTGTTGATAGGCAGGGGCACTTGACAAGCTAGAAGCCTTTACTAGCTTTAACGGGCCGGATTTCTATGGGCTTCCAAGGAACAAATCAAAGATTACGTTAAGGAAGAATCCATGGGTTGTCCCAGAATCTTTCACCTTTCCATTTGGCGAGATCATCCCAATGTTTGCCGGAAAATCGCTTGAATGGCAACCACTTTTTTAAATGACAAGATATGTTCTCGAAGGTACCTTTCCTGGTTTTTATATTACTGTTGCAAGGTTATCTATTTCTGTAAGTTAACTCTAATAACAATTAAAAATTGCGTATTCAACACGGCTTGGATAATGTGTGTGGGCGTATCTGCTGTTGGGTGGGTAGGTAGGAGTGGACGTTCATGTACATGTGCATGTGTGCATGCGTTCATCTGCTGATGTACTACCGTGCGGATGTGCAAGCCAAAGTCGGTATTTACGAGTGAGCCTGTGCACGCGCACCTTTCTTTTTGCTTATGGCATTGCCACTCCTTTTGTTTTACACATATAGGCATGTCTGGAGTTTCCTACTTTCATTCGAAGTGTAAATATTAATCCATGTCACTTCATTCTTCATTTACGCAATTCGCATGTCCCATCTGATTTCAGCCTAATTTTTGTTTCAGGCAAGGGCATTTGCACGTCAGAACACTGGCTTCATAGACTTGAAGAAGACTTTTTCAACTTTGTAGCATGGACTATAAAATAACCCGGATTGTCCTCAACGAGATCTGTACCCTTCGTTCCTCAATAAGCATCAAGCTTCTAAACAGATTTAAAACCATGTTTGTGTTGTTTTCTTAATTATTTGCTCTGGGTCAGAGAATTTGAATCAGATTTGGTGTATCCACATGTTAAGTTGCTGGAAGAAGACTTCGCACTTTTAAATTGCTAACGCATGAAATACAATGCGCCGTGGCTTTGGTAGGGCGCTCTCGACCGGAAGGACTTGATTGCAATCGGCTTTCGATCCCTTACTCCCTTGTCGACCACGGAGAAACTTCCTTCCCCAACTTTTCTACCCCCTTCCCCGAAGGCAATGCCGATGTCAACGCGCAGGCACCACCTGGGGAAACAATATCTTCCGTCAAAAGTGGATAAAATAAGAAGACCAGCAAATTAGTGGAAGAAAAACGGCACGTTTGGCTCCACCTTTTGTCCATTCTTCCAATTCCCAAAGGAAGCTTTCACAAGGTAAGGTCTAGACCACCTTTTGAACATCTTATCCGTATGGTAAAGTTGTTCCAATCGAACCCAGGTTCTGGGAATGCACTGAGAAGATATGAGGAAGGTAAGAAGTTAAGAACATGAGAACCACCAAAAAGTCAATAACACGTGACTTTGCGAGTAAACTTCTCATCGACCTGCGAACAACCGCACTTCGGCGCTGTGATGGATAAGTAGAAAGAAAGGAAACCATATAATATAAAACACGAATGGTTGCGTGATGTACCGGAAGGACTACATTAGCATATTGTTAAAAAGTTTAAGACTAATATGGCCAAGACTGAATTAGTATAAGTGTAATAGATTTATAACTATTTTGATAATTTTTCCTAAGATTGAACTTTGAGGCGGTGCTACAAACATAAAATCGTCTGTAGTTAGCGGTGTGGTGAGTCGGACGTTGCCGTGTTTATGCCTAATCCACAAACATAATTAGAAACATGGACATGGTTCCTACGATGGAAAAGAGGCAGAACTATTACACAAATGTAGTAAACGTACCTAAGTAACGATGAACAAGATCCCGTGAAACTCACCCTTTTAATATTGAAAATGTACTAGGTTTCATGTAATAACAATTTACTAGGAAAAGAGGCTTTGGTTTAACCAATTAAAAGTATATAATAGGACTTTTCTATAATAATAAGTTTTAGGCTGCTATAAGAGTAACAACATGTTATGAACTACAACCACCCGTGGTGGCGGCGTAGCTAGTTGAGCACTTGTTCCTTTCGCGAGCGGTCTAGTGTTCGACTCCCTGTGTCGTCTGCTTTGTTGAAAATGAACCCACGATTTACCTGGCAGACAAGGGTGGTGGTGACTCTACCTGCTCCAAGTTTACCTCGCTGGGCTGCCGGCACATGTTATGAACTACAAATTCTTAAAGGAGTGGACAATACAACCATTTCTAATTACTTTTCTTTTTTTGTGGCCTAAAAATAAGTTGTTAATATCACCATAGATTAACGACATTTACATATGCATTTCTCTGTACAATATTACAAGATACGATACTAGACTTATAGAAAGAGGGTTCAATCGGGAGCTGGCTTAATTGTGAGAACTAGCCAGAACTAGCCAGCTGGCTAGTTCTGTCCGATTCAAATTAGAATAAATATGATATTTCGAGACTTGCTCGACTAAAATCCAGACCCATCGTCTCTATCGTTTTGGAGTCATTTTCAATTCGAAATTCGCATATAATCATTTAGAAATCCTCGTCCCCACAAGAGATTCGTTACAAACATAAATTAATCACATGCTTATATTAGTCAAATGTCCTTGAGGCTTATCCGAACAACTTTAGGGTACATCTTTTTTGTCTTGCTGACTCATTTTAATCTCCACTCAAATCATTCTGGTGAAAACGAAGCGCAGCAGCCTCAACAGTTTTTTGCCTTTGGACGGTGGACGTGGTGGGGGAGGGGAGCATCTTCACTTTGCTTGCAGGATCTGTAACCAAAAACCGGCCCTTCCTCCCTCCTTCCAGGAAGCCCCGTGCGACGGCAACATGTCAAGCCTCCATAACCAGGTCACTGTTGGTTGACTTGGTCGGTCAAGCCTCTTTTGTAAGGGCGGACAGGACACAGTCGGACGTGACTCCTTTTTTCATTTACTGTCGCATCCGTGCGTGTCTGAAATCCGTGAAAGGCCGCAATTCCTACAGCGTCGTCCAGCCGTTCGCACTGGAGCCTTTGAAATACGATGAAAAGGACATCGTAAATGACGCAGGTCGGGTCCACCGCCTTTGTCCCGGCCTCAGGTGCCAGCCGAGAAATTTCCGAACGCTCTAAAGAGCGGACAATATTGAATCCGGTGGTCCCGAGGCCACCGAGCCTGCCGGATTTATGTGGTCTCTGTTGGCTTACTATGTGCCCGAGGTGCGACTCCTACACTATGTGCCACAAGACTAATTTATTGTGAAAATTATCAAAAGAGTTGTAAATTTATTGTAATTGTACATATTGAATTTTAGACTTTTTGCACTTGTGTTGATCAGTGTTGACGCGGCACAACTGACGTTAATATGATACGACCGACGTTGATGTATATAATTTTTAATAATATTTTTATATTTTTTCAAAATTTTTATTAATTTTCTTTTTTTTCCTCTTCCTTCTTCCTCTAGCTGGCGAGGGTCAACCTTGTCTATTGATAGTGAGGTGGGCCCTCTTTAGTGGCCAATTGCCTCCGTCTCGTGATCAACCAAAGAAAGAAGGAACAGGAAAAAAATCAAAAAGAAAGGAAAAAAGAAAAATAATAAAAAAGTTTTGAGAAAAAAATATTAAAATAATATTAGAAAACTATTCACGTCAATATTAGTTGTGCTAAGTTAGCAGTGGCTAGCCAAATTCAGTCGAATGGACTGAATTAACATAAATACAAAAGGTTTATGATTTAATTAATAAATAAAAGAAAAAAACAACTATTGAGGAGTAAATTTGCATCCAGCTTTCGTAGATTCTCTTGTTGTTGTATCTCGTGATGGATTGATTTGGGTGGAAAATTACTATCGTTGATGAGCACATAGGAATGACGCAATCTCCATTATGATGCACATTGCGGGATGACGAAGGCTTTCCTAATCAAAGCAAAACAATGTACAAGGAAGCAAGCAGCGAATTAATTTTCTCCTCCTGAGCAGATCTTGAGGATTCGGGCTATAAAAATTCATCTACAGGAAACATGATTAGCCAAGAAACTGTATCTTCGAGGTTAAAAAACTGACACGGTGCACATAGATTAGTCCCCCGATAGGACTTTGATTTCCTATACTTTTAAGGATGACAATTCGAGCAACTCAGTTGGATTTTAACTAGAGATCAATGGAGATTCCTCGAGCCTAAGATTTATAAGGCTGGCGTGTGATTTCCTTCAAACATAATAAATTGAAAAGCAATTGACCGAGGAATTTAACAGCAAATCAAGCAATTAACAAACTTTTGCCGGCACTACCGGCCGTGATGACTCCGCTGGGTAGGCTCTAGACTTCTGAAGAGAGAGGTTGAAAGTTCGAAGTCCTTGCAACGCAAGTTGCAGGGAGGCTGATGGGTCATTTGGTATCTTAAGCGTGATGTCGGGATGGTGGGTCCTCCGCTAGCGTCTCCTCAGGGTTTGCTCGCCGTCTGCCGGTTGTTCAGAATTCCCTGAGTCATTAAAAAAAAAAAAAAACAAACTTTTGCCTGCATGATGAGTAAATAAGCGTGTGGATGCCTTGACAATATCACGAACAAAGGGCTTAGCTTAAGTCGTCGTCCGTGGCGAACAGGGCAAGTCTAAAAATGTTGCCCTGGTCTACACGATAATCTGGCAGCCGATGAAGTTTGATTTTCCCGAATTGGAGCGAAAAAAGAGAGAGGAAAAGACAAGAATCGCCGCCAGTGCCACGTGTAAAATTAGTGTTCCCACGGTGGAAAATTTTCCAATATGACGGCTAACGATGACGAGTGACGTTGATTCCTCTCCGGTTGATGACTTCGCTTTCCCGACGTTGCCCCGCTCGCGTCATCCATCGATTAATTCTTGCTTACGACAAGCTTTGCCACTAAACTTAATTTACAATACTTTACTTCGATTTCCGTCCTACAATGGAATTAAAGACGTACAATTATGTTCCTTTTAAATGAAAAAAAAGCATCTCTTTTGCAATTTCATAGATAAGCCGTACAATTTGTGTTCCTTTTAAATGAATAAAGCATATATTCGCAATTTAACAGATAAGATTAGGGGAAAGAGACTGTGAAAAAGTGAGGGTAAAACTTGTCATTGACGAAGAACCGAATGGAGAGTCTTATAAAATAATATATCACATTAAAAGTGATGGATGCAAAAAAAGCAAGAGAAAAGACAAAATATTCCATTCCTTATATCATTAACAACAATCATATTATTCACATGTGAAATTTCAATGTGATATTTTGTAATACCGAAATTACTGAATTATTGAACGCATGATATAAGATTAAGCATCCTCTGAAAAAAAAATTGATAATTAATTTGGGTGAAAGCTCAATTCTTTCAATTGTGCATTGGGTAGTGTTGAAATATAACTCAATACGATCGATATTCGAAGATGGCTCGTTTATAAATCTCTTCCGTAAATCCGCTAAGTTTCCTATTCATACACGTGCATCATAAGATGAGTTATTGTGTGATTTGGATTAATAATTCACCATACAAGGACTTACATCGTCCCACCAAGTCAAACACAAGTGGACGGTAGCTGTGACGATATCATTTTCTTTGAATCGCTGAAAACGTAACTGGGCCCTTTGTCCTCTTTCCCACAGGGGGCATGAGCTTATATAATCGAGGGCGCCAGTCCGAGGAACACATTTCACACAAGGACGACCATCGTTGTCATCGATACAATATAGTATCTGGTTTTCATGGCTTTGTCCCTCGTGAACGTAATAGGGAAGGAAATGGAGAGGGGTCTTCAGCCTTCGACTTCAAGAAGAACGGAGAGGAAGATCATTGAGAAGAACCGGAGGAATCGGATGAAGCATCTCTACTCCGTGCTCAACTCCCTCCTCCCCTCTCAGCCCTCTGATCAGGTTTCTAACTCTCTCTCTCTCTCTCTCTCTCTCTCTCGATCGATCGATCGACTGTTCATGTTCACCTGTTAAACTGGGGTTGCGAATTCGTGTCACTGGAGAAGGACTAATGCAATATCAGTTCATGTCGATTAGCGTCTTTCTTTTGCTTGTCTGGATGTGTCATATCATGTTCGAAATTGTCATCCTCTGCTTTTGTATCCTCTCATCGCGTCGATCCATTTTTATGGCATTATTACATCTCTTGACAAACTCCTGGATCATCGAGCTTCTGAAGTTTTGAAGCTTAGGTACATGATTGATTATTCTGGCATGAAGGTGTACATACGACGTCAATACCTCAAATACTTTGTCCTCTACGTCCATTTGCATCTACTTGCACATGTTTGAGTCGTTCCATATTTGAGAGGATCTTTGACATGATGAATAAATGCAGGAAGCGAGATCACTGCCTGACCAGATAGATGAAGCCATAAAATACATAAAAGGACTGGAGACAGCAGTGAAGGAAGCCAAGGATAAGAAAGAAAACCGGATGGGCAAGAAGAGACCGAGCCCCAGCACAAGCAGCAGCACGCTGGAGGCCGTCAAATCACCTCAAATTGAGATCAGAGTGAGAGATTCTTCTCTGGAGGTGATATTAACTAGCGGGCTTCATGATCAGTTTATCTTCTCGGAGATTCTCCGGATGCTCCACGAGGAAGAGGTCGAGGTAATGAATGCCAACTTCTCCGTCGTCGGGAACTCGGTTTACCACCTGGTCCATGCAAAGGTACGTATTTAATCTCCATTTATTGAAATCGGAACTCACCTTCTCATGTTACTCATCAATAATTTTCGAGAGAAGCAGCGAAATTCATTCTCGACCTGAACTGGGCGTGGTCGGATTTAGCCGATAAAATTTCTTTTTCCTGATAAAACCTAATTCTTAGAGTAGCTTCATATTTATCGGGAATTTCTTGATGTTTTTGCAGATCGGTGAGTCCAGTTTAGGTGCTGCGATGATAACTGAACGGCTGAAAACATTCGTGAATGGATCCGCGGCCGATGGAGGTCATGAAGAATTTCATCCAAAGTTATGGGACTGTGGACTAAGTCCTAACATATGGAATTTCTAGAACCTCTCGGAAGAAAAATTCCAATGCTTCAGCCTGTGAATCTAGTTAACATTGATTAGAATCTTCGATCGAAAAACTTTTGTTTACTTGTGCTGTGAAAGAGTACTTGAAATGTAGTGCAATGATCTATATTTGGAGATATAATAAAGAAGAGTATCATCAGTCTCCCCTCCTTACCTCAGTTGAAGCGCTACTAGTTAGACAGCATGATTAAAATTTGCTGATTGAGACTCCCCCTTTAATTTCATCCGATGCATGAATCATATAGCTTATATTTGCCAAGAATGTTTAGAAAAATGGGTTGGATTGGGTCGAGTTGAGTCGAAATTTACTAATGGGAAAATCAAACTTTGTGATTATTGTATTGATAATGATACAATACTACAATGTATATCCTCAATATACTCAATCGAGAAGGATATTTTTGTGCTTACTATCCGAAATATGTTATATAAGTATTAAACCATCTTCTTCCAATAGTTTAAGCTTTTAAATAAGTTAATAGTGGTCCTACAAAATTTTTAGTCTAGCATACATGCGAAGGGAGCATTATAATATTTAAATTTTGAACCATGCCATTAGCTAATAGCTTAAGATTTTTTAGCAGTTGGCTTCGAGATTCCAATCTTTCTTTGTCCCTCATTTGCCTCCTTTATTATATATGTCCATGCTTAGTCTTAGGTGAAAGTTTGGGGATAATTATCAAAAAAGTTGTAAATCTATTGTACATATATCAATTCAGTCGTAAACATTTCAATTTAGCCAACTAAGTCATAAACCTTTAGATAATTTATCAATATAGTCATTCCTATTAATTTTGGCTAGCAATCATTGATGTGAATGCCCATCTTTCTACTAAGCCCTCACCGAACTTAGTAGAAAAACAAAAAGGAAAGGGCCGTGACGCCCTCCTCGAACTTATTAGAAAAAAAAGGAATTTAAAGAAAAATAACTAAAAAAAAATGTAAAAATTATTCATGTTAATACTTGCCATGTGAAGCCCTACTCACTTAGGGTTTCCTCTCTTCTTCTGAAACCGCTGTCTAGCCCTCTCTTTGTAGTGACATCCCTTATGTCTCCCTATATTTCTATCTCCTCATCTTCAAGACCTCTTTGTTGATTTCATGGATGATGTGGTTGACTTCCTCTGCAAAAGTGGAGAGTTTTGTCTTGTGAGCTTAGAAGTTCGAAGCATGAGTGTCTCGGAAGAATTTGCTCTTTTGGATTTTTTCGCTTGCTTAAGCTCTAATGCTTGCTTTAGATAGTCAAGCGCTCTGCAAGTCTCCGAGGCTCCTTTGTTGCTGTCTTCAATAGTTAGCTTATCTAAAAGTGATTTCGTGATTAACTGGTATTTCTTTTGCGGCTTTTCTCTCTCTCCCGTTCTTGACCTAGATTTCTATTTGGATGCTTTTCTAATTTGATCTAGATATAGATATGGGATTTACAAGGGATTTTCTATACTCTTTCAACATGTTAGTGTTGCTCTTATCTTTATATGGTCATGTTGCTGGGTGAAAGGGTTAATAACAACACCTAGTTGGGGGGGGGGGGGTGAACAGGTGTGAACAAAAATTCTTTGCAAAGTCAATAGAAATAATTTGCTTTAAAAAAAACACAGATGAATTTAGCGATTAAATAAAAATTCAAACAAAATAAAGGAGTTTATGCTTAAGCAGTTGATTAGAGCTATGAATCAGAATAAATGAGTTGAGGGAAGAGAATAAGAACCCAAAATTTATAGTGGTTTGGCTTAAATCAAGTTTACGTCCACTCTCCCGAGTTGACAGCCTACTGGTTGGATTCCACCAAAGAATTAAAAGAGATTTTATAGTCTTGCGATTTCGACTTCACAGTGAAGAGTCTCTCCTGATCTCTCACAAAGTTTCACTATGAGTTTCTCTCTTTTGTATACAATTTGAGCTTAGTGAATGAAATAGCAAGGAACTAGGAAGCTTCAGAATTTGCAATTTTTCTTTCACGCATTCTATCGAACAACTAGAGAGTCCGCCTTAAATACTCCTTCATGTCTTCACGATCGTTGGTACTTTTCAAAGGAATTCTTCCAATTTACCCGTTGGATAAAATCAATCAAGGAGATCTCAAGTCGTTAGATGATTTGTGATGAAAGCCCGTCAATCCTGTTCCCTCATACAATCAGGATCTAGGTTTCCATAAGTAGAACATTCCAAGTTTACTTTGCCTTTCAAAAGATTTGATTATCGGAATTGTTTCCAATAAAGATAGTCAATCATATATGTGTTATATCCAGCCATAAGGTCATCCATAAGTCATACGAATTGAATCCTTAAAGATAATCTCGCATCTGAAAAAATTTTCATTTTTTAGTTTGGAAACTGTCAATGTGGGCAGACTTTGATATAAAGTCTAGCGATCTTCAGACTTTGACACTAGAGTCTGGATGTCTTTAGACTAGACTTTCTGGAAATGTTTTGTCAACTTCAAAATAGTAAAGAAGTTTTCTCCAACAATCTCTCCATTTTTGATGATGACAAAACTTTCCTGCAGATTTAAAAACTTTTGACCTACAAAACAACTCTTAAGCAATACATAATATCTTATAAAACTAAGTTGATTATGAGCTGGATAGCATCGATTTCGCAATCACAGAAAACATGTTAATCTTGAAAAGATAAGTCAATTAACTATCCAACCACAATCAGTATTACTAAAGTAAGTTACTGTAGACGTCAAAAAGTCCAACAAATCCAACAAAGTTCAATAGTCAAAAGTCCAAACCAAAAAGGTAACAAAAAGTAGCAACCATCATCAAACAGATAATCAAAAGGATAAATCTGCAGATAAATCTGCACACATTCTCTCCCTTTTTGTCAACAACAAAAAGTGGAGAAGAATAAAGAGTTTGAAGAAATTAAGGCTGTTTGGGGATGCGAACGAGCTAGAAGTCTCCCATCGACTAAACTGTTTCCTCCAGCTTTCGTAGTGAATCCTGCACATTCTCAACATCTTTTGACTTGGCAGTCTCTTGAAGTTGGAGTTTAAGGTCTTGTACCTGATCATGAAGAGAGACTGAAGTAGCTTTTAGTGCAGATTGGAGATTCTGAATTTTACACTACATCTCATATTACTAAGCCTTTATCTCTACAAGGAGTTCTAGTAGTTGTTGAAAGTATGCAGAATTGGCTATTTAAGTACTAGCTTTAGCACGTTCAGTTTGTGGAGTATTGACAGATGATTGAGCTTCAGCTTGTCGAACATCAAGACTTGGAGAGGATGCCTCAATATCAGCTTCAGGAAAATGGGAGGCATATACATCCTCTGGATTTGCTGGAGATCTGCTCACATCATCACTGGTAAAAATAGGTGAAGAAGATGTACTTATATTTTCAGTAGCTCCCTTTGTCTTTGTGGTTATAGGTCGAGAAGAAAAATTTTCTTCTTGTTCTTTCTTAGCTCCAGAGTGATGTTCTTTTTCTCTTGCATCCCTTGCAGTTCCACTTCGAGTCTTCTCAGAATCCTCTGATAAGATACTACAAAAGTTGGCTCAAAAGAGTCATCTTGACCCTCTTCTTTTTTTTTTTTTCTCATTTCTTCTTCTCTTTCTTCTCTTCTTTCTCTTTCTCTTTCCTTTGCTCTTCTTTCTTTACTTCCTTCTCTTCTCTCTTCTCTTCCTTCACTTCTCTGCTTTATTTCTTCTTGTCCTATTTTTTCTTTGTCCTTTAGCTGCTCAAAAGTAACAAAACTCTGTAAATTTCTCAAGGAAAATGTGGAGAGAGTGAGATCATCCTCATCTTTTTCTTCGTCCTGCAAGATAAGGGCTCCTTTTCTTGATAGGTGCACTCATTTGCTCATTGCCTTTTCTTTTCTTCGCAGTAGAGTCTTGTTTTGTTTTGGTTAGGGACTTTTCCTTCAAGCGCTCCAATGCTTTATTCAGCTCCTTTAGTCTCATCTTTGAAACCATCTTCAAACCTATCACCATAGGAGCAATAGTTTTGACACAGAGAGATGCTGGAAACTGAATGTGAAAGTGTCGAAACAATTTGGTGACCAGCGCTAAGTAAGGGAGTTGTTCCTTATCTTTCACAATAGTCCTGTACATGTGTATTATGATTGTGTGTGGCAGCAAGAACTTCATCCTATTGTTGATGGCAAACATCAGCTTTGCCTGAGAACGAGATACATCTGTCTTGGAGGTTGACTTGGGTCAGATGCAGTTGATTACAACCTTGTGCAGCAAAATATTGGAGGTAGACATTCTGGAATATGTAATTCCTCCCTCAGCAAGTTTGTCCCAAACAAGAGACATTGTTGCATGACCAACATATACGTTTATTGGTTGGAAACTTCCTCTTTCCATACCAATGACATCTGCCAATGTGTCCACATTCATCACAAAGTCTTTGACCCTTACCGTAAAACAAAATCTATTTGCATCTAGAAAAGATAGATTCGAGTAGAAATAAGTAGTTAATTCATGGTAAGCGACAGAAATCTCAGAGCAAAATCTTTCAAGTTGAAGGAGAGCAAACTTCTCCCTCAGGTTCACCTTCAAGGAATCCACGAAATCAAAATCCACAGTTCGAGGGTTCATCACCCCTCTTTTCAACAATTTCAAATAAGTCTTTCTGTGGTCTTTAGAACGAAACAAACTCGTTTCCTTACCATGTACAGTAGCAGCAATACCCATCCTAGGCTGAAAATTCGCATACATTCTCTCATCATCATCCTTTACCTTAGGCTGATTAAGGAATAAGTACACTAATGGTGCCATAAGTTGTGTATGGCGCTCACTTTGGTGCCAAAAGTTTCCATCGGATCACTTAAGTGCCAAATTAGAGGAAAAACGATCACTTTGGTGCCACTGGTGAAAGATTCTGGCCAAAATGATTATGTGGCTTTAAAAAAAATAAAATTGACAAGACCTTCAAATGATGTCGTTTTCGGTCCTGCTTACGAAGACGACGTCGTTTTGCCGTCCTACATGGATGGCTTCACAAAAACGACGCTGTTTTAACTCATTTGGGGATTTTTCCGACCTAGCTTGCTTGGCCGTTGTTGCTTGGCCTCCGCCGTCACTGGGCCACGGTCGCTCGCTCAGCTGCCATTGCTCGATGCTGTTCGGACGCCCTCGACGGCACACGAGGGAGCACCAACCCTAGTCACCGGAGCCTAGGTATTGGAAGACGCAGGCCGGGCATTGATCGGGGAGATCAGAGATGGAGAGGGAGACATCAATGGTGGCACACTCGTCGGCGGCCTCCTCGAGCACCGGCTAGATCACAGCCTTCGACTTGGTCGCCGAGTGGCCGTCGTCAAGGTTGGGGTCGGGGTCGGGGTCGGGGTCGGCGCTGCGGCCGCGGAGCACGGGGGCCATTGAGATTTAGGGTTTGAATTGGGGCAGACACCAAATGGCGTCATTTTGGTGTTAGGACGCTAAAACAATGTCGTTTGAAGGCCTAAGTGATCCAAGGAAACTCCGGCGAGCCATGTCAGCATAAGAAATTAATAAAAAAAGGTCACGTCGGATTTCTGGTCGATCAGATCGGCATTGGCACCAAAGTGAGCGTTTTTCAAATTTTTTGGCAATTAAGTGATCTGACGAAAACTTTTGGCACCAAAGTGAGCGCTGTACACAACTTATGGCACCATTAGTGTATTTATCCCGACTGATTAAAAGAACTAAACTGTGGATCACTTGGAAAGTTGGCAAAAGTCCTGTCTACCAAACCTTTAGGCGCAATGCTTGACCTTTCCATTTGTCTTAGAAACATGGTTTTATTCTTGTAACCTCTTTCTTGCAAAAACTAATCAATAAACATCATCACTATACCACCCTGCTTCAACTGATTATAGAGTTTAAAGAGAAACTGGGGTTTTAACGTTCTTATAGGTTCAACATCTTCCACAATTTCTTCTTCCGCTTGTTGGCATAGAGGATCTTGAGTCGCACGCTGACGTTGTTGAGAATATTGTTGTTGCTATTGATGAGAATTTTCTTCCTTGGTTAAGTCAAAGTGAATAGGACCCTCTGGCATGAGGAGGATTTCTCGAACTCGTTCGGTTGAAAAAGGTGAAAACTTGTAGAGTAAGCTTGAGAGAAAAAGTGAGGGTAAGAAATCTGTATTCTAGGGTTTTGAAAATGTAAATGAAGAAGAAGGATTTTGACGGTATATAAAGCAAGTGAAACAGGGTATACGAACAATCACAAAGGAAAAAATAAATTGTTTTTTTTTCAAAAATAAAAACTGCCAAAAATTCAAATATTCGAAAAAGATAATTTCTAAAGATAAACAAATGACGATTCAAAAATCAATCATACCCGTTCAAAATTTTTATGCTAAAATTATTTGCAAATAGAAGATATTAACTTATAGAAGTAATTTCTGGATATTCTAAGTCTGACCACCTTCATACTTTAACCAATAGAATATATGATATTTAGTTTGGTGCGAATAGACTCAAATAGACTTTTCTCCAGTGGTTTTGTAAATATATCTGACAATTGATTCTTTGAGTCAATAAACTGAATCATAATTTCTCCATTCTGAACATGATCTCTTATGAAATAGTGTCAAATCTCTATATGCTTTGCCTTTGGATGAAGAATTGAGTTCTTTATGAGATTGATGGCACTGGTGTTGTCGTATTTAATCTTCGTGCACGATTTTTCAATTCCAAAATCTCTTAGCTATTGTCTTATCTACAAAATTTGAGAACAACAGCTCCCAAGAATCACATACTCTGCTTCTGTTGTTGATAGAGCTGCAGTACTATGTTTCCTTGAGAACCAAGACACCAGCTTGTTGCCTAGCAATTGACAAGTACCCGAAATACTTTTTCTATCAACTTTACAACTTGCTAAATTTGCGTTTGAATATCTAAGGAGAGTAAAGTCTCATTCTTTAGGATACCACAGACCTAGCTTTGGAGTAGTTGTAACGTATTTGATGATCCGTTTTGCAGCACTTAAATGGGATTATTTGGGATTTGATTGGAATCTAACACAAATACAAACACTAAATAAAATGTCAAGTCTAGATGCAGTAAGGTAAAAAAGTGAACCAATAATGCTCCTGTGAAGCTTCTGGTCAATATTTTTTCCTCCTTCATCTTTGTCCAGCTTCGAAGAACTTGACATTGGTGTCTCTGTCTTTTTGCAATTCTCCAATCCATTCTTGATGAGATCTTTTGCATACTTTTCTTGATGAATAAAGATACCTTCCTTTGATTGTTTAACTTGCAATCCCAGAAAGAAGGTTAACTCACTCATCATACTCATCTCGAATTCATCATGCAAACATCTAGAGAATTTCTTGCATAGATTGTCATTAGGAAATCCAAAAATAATATCATCAATATAAATTTGAACCAATGGAAAATAATTATCCTCTCTTTTTATGAACAAAGTAGTACTACCTTACCTTTAACAAAACCATTTTGGGTTAGGAATTTACTTAACATTTCATACCAGGCTCGAGGTGCTTGCTTCAGTCCATATAAGACATTTTTCATTCTATAGACTGAGTCTGGCTTTCTTGGATCTTCAAATCCAAGTGGTCATTCCATATAGACTTCCTGTTGGATGAAATCATTTAGGAATGCACTTTTTACATTCATCTGAAATAACCTGAAATTTTTATAGCAATAAAAAACAAGTAATAATCTAATTGCTTCTAACCTTGCTATTGGTGCATAAGTCTCGTCATAGTCTATCCCATTTTTCTTGCGTGTATCCTTTGATCACGAGTTTTGCTTTGTTCCCGGCCACTTTTCGTTTTTCGTCCACCTTGTCGCGACCAGATCTCGCCGCCCTCTCGAAAAGTATCCAAAGATGGGGAAATGTCGGGTTTAGGGGTACTTTGATCACGAGAGTTTCCTCATAAGATCACGAGCTCTCCCAAGCTCATACCTTGCGTGACAACGAATTTATTTATAGGATCTAGTTGTTTATAACAACCTAAAAAATATACAGGAGTCGCCACTAGCCTCATTTTGGGGGTCGGCTAGAAACTCAATCGAGGGTCGGGAGTGTTCCATCGATTCCTACGTAACCAGATATCTAGGTTCGGGGACTTGGGTTACGCTAATATTGCTATTAGCGCCCTTTCGGTACCTAAACAGTATGTTGTGTTTTTCCTAACATGTCCATGCATTTCTTTTTATATTTTCAGGATCATCAATTCTATACTAAATGATCATACGTGGTGGATTACTTTCATTCTATTCTGTTTCTAAAAAAATGAAAAGAAAACAATCAATGATATTGAAAGTGCAAGACATGAAATAAACGATCAAGAGAAAGCAATAAACCTAATCATGCAATTCTAAAAATATAAAAGAGAAAACACAATTAAGAAAACAGAGGGAAAAAGGGAAAACCTGCAACTCATCGGGTTTTATACAACATAAGGAACCCGAGACATATGTCGGGAGAAAAACGAATATTAAAGAATAACGGTCGGAGTGGACATTGACCTCCACCATCTTCACTTCTTCTCCACTTTTTGGATCCTATTCTAAACCTAATCTAGAAAATCTGGATGATTAGATGCATACAAATGAAAGAAACAATCATCACGTATCGAAACAATCAAAAGCAAGACATTCTTTTATGTTCACAAAGAGTGACTAAAGTCACAAAGTCTTCTAGATGAAATTCTAAATGGTATCCCAAGATTCATCATTATTATATGTCACATCTAAATCCTTCATCACAGAAACTAGACACTCAACATAGGCTCAATAAAAACGCAATCAACGGCTATCTCATCCTAAAATTTCTATGGCAGGTGAATCAGCATATGAGGAACAAACTTCATGAAGAAACATCCTAAAATTCTAGACACGTGAATTTATAACATCCTGGAAAAGATCAAAGTCAATCGAAAGTAGAATAGAGCAGCAAGGCAAACATACAACCATTTTTTGCAGTTTTTATGTGAAGGACAACTTTCATGAAGGACCTAATCCCAAACTCCTCATACAAAAAATTCGTACTAAATTCACAAGTATCCGGGGTTATAGAAATAGAGCATGCATTCTAGACCAAGACAAATTCCAAATTTCAATATCAGCAAATTCACGCATGAACAACAAACATCAATTACACGGGATTTCCATTCAACCCACTAAAAGCACACATGATCGCATTCTAGTAAACTTTATACGGGAAATGTGGTAAGACACAAGCATTGCAACTTTAATGGGATATCGGAACGTAGGTAAACATAATGCAATGGGGATTAACTATCTATGACTGAGCCAAAAATCACAAAGCACAACATGTAGATTGAAGATAAGGAGAGAAAATAAGCATAGGAAATCAGCCAAAATGGATCACTAAAACCACACATTTCATCATGATCCTAAGTTTCTGCTCTTTCTCATAAACTAGATCTATCAAGAGAACGAGAAGTAGTTGAATGATAACCCATGTATTTAAAGCGAGCATCTATATAGATGAGAAAAATTCAGGACCTTTCTGGACTAAGACGCTAAAAGCTTAGGTAACATCAAAATATGGCACCAGCATTAACAGACAAAAAAAGGTAAAAACAACAATCTACCTTTCTTATATTTACAAAAGTGGGAGTTAAGCTAGCCACCTTTCTTACATTTCTGAACAAGGCCAAATAGGAAAATCAAATGCAGGGATACATCTATCAGTCCTATGGAACTTGAAAATGACCACCGAATGAAGTGAACAAGCAAGATGACATGCTTCCTGTTTCAAGACATTTAAATTTCTTTATTGCTGTGGCTAAAGATATATCCCTACCCATCTAAATTCTAATATCCAATCATACCGAAGGTAACAACTAGAAAACAAAATTTTGATTTAATGCATCATCAAATTTGAAAGAAATATGTTGAAGATAAAACTCATAATCCCAACAATGTTCCTCCACAGGTCAGCATCTGATATAGGTAAACTCGTAACTATTACAACTACAAAAATGCTAAGAACAATCAAGAGCAATTCCAACATCATCATATTTTCTATTTATCTGCATATACCACATAGAGAACTATTTAAGAGAGGGAGTGCGACAATTCGTGCGTGAGACAGAGCAAATAAGAGAGAGAGATAGAGAAAACCTGATTAAGCTAGAAATAGAAAGCCGCTGTCACCGATTAATTTTGGAGCTCTCTCTTTGGAGTTGAGCCGAGATCTCCCACTCGGCGCGAACCTGAACCCCTGTATCCCGAGCTTCGAAAGGGCATGATCCGCAACGAGGGCGTCAGATCGATCAAGTGAGCGAGCGTCCGAATGAGAGAGAGAGAGAGAGAGAGAGGTCAGAATCCATGACCCGAACGGATTCAAGGAGAGAACAGAAATCGAAACCCTAACGGATCGAGAAGGATAGAAAGAGAGCTCACCGATTGAGCAAACTCGATCCAGAGAGAAAAATCGGTCAAGCGTTGTTGTCGTCACCGCCAGTCCGCTTTGGATCTGAACCCCCTCCCACCAACACAGTCTCTGTCGATGTCGTTGATATTACCGATCAGATTCGGTGAGTCAAATCCGGAGAGTAGAGAATCAAGAGAGGGAAGTCTGCCGAGAGAGAATCAGATCTGATGGAACCAGAATTGCTGGTGTCGTCCTCCTCGCTGTAACCGCCACCGTTTTCGCTGAATTGACGCGCTCTCGAATCGCCAAAATCGCCGTGCTCGGAGGTCGAAAGGAATACCAAACCACGAGGACCGGGCAGCCGGAGAAAGCCGTCCCCCTGCTGGGGAAAGCCGGAGCGATTTCAGTTGCGCCGGCGTCGGAAGTGAGCAATGGACGCAGAACTGGAGCTGAGCCGGAAGCCTGAGCAAGAGAATTTAGCTTCTAGGCGTCCGAGCGAAGAGAGAGAGCGTGTGAGGAGAGAGAGACTGTCTGTCTAGAGAGAGAGCGATCAGAAAAAAAACCCCCTCAGAGATCTTCTGTTCGAGCCTTTTAGAGAGAGCCAGAGCATGAGAGAGCGAGAGCGAGCACCCCGAGAGAAATCCAGCATCCCCAACCTTTTTTTCTTTTTTCTTTTAGAGAGAGCCTCCGAGAGCGAGAGAAAAAGAGAGCCAAAAAAATAATCCGCGTGAATGGCCCCCTTTCCCTCTTTTATATTTTTTTCTCTCTTTTATTTTTCTTTTTCTCTCCTTTTATTTTTCTGTTTTCCTTATTTCTTTCTCTCTTTTTTTTCTTTTCATTTCACTTCATTTTTTTTCTTCTTGTTTTGTTTTGTTTTTTTCTTTTTATTTTCTTCTTTATTTTCTTTATTTATTTTATTTTTTTCTTGGCTCTTTATTTTTCTATATTTTTGCAAAATGGATGATTAAAATGTTAACAAAAAATTTCAGGTGTCAACACACCTTGTTTCTGAAAATCCATTTAGTCCCGATAATAGACTTACCTTTAGGTTTATGAATTAGCTTCTAAACATTGTTGATGCTAAACTGTCTGAGCTCTTCTTACATAACTTTGATCTAGCTTTCATCAGACATGGTTTCTTCTATGCTTCTGGGTTCTATTTCATAAATAAGTGTTAAAGCATTAGACTTTTTTCGTCTCTTTTGGATCTGGTGCAAATTCCTTTATCAATGTTGTCAATGATAAGTTTCTTGGGATGACTTGATTTATGCTTCCAGTTGTTGATTGGTCTGAGAGTCTGCTAATTCTCTGCTTCAGTTGAATCCTCTTGTTCTACTTGTTGTTGATCTCTAGTGGTCTGAACCACTTCAGGGGAAGTAGACTTTGTAAAATCTGGAGTAGGTTCAGATTCTTCAAGTTGAGTATGATCCAGTTGATTCTGCATGTAATTTTGAAACTTGACGTTCATAGATTCTTCCATAGATTGAGTCTTTTTATTAAAAACTTTGTATGCTTTGCTTGAGTTTAAGTAGCCAAGGAAAATTCCTTTGTCTGATCTTTCTTCAAACTTCCCCGTTCGATCATTTGCATTTTTCAGAATATAACATTTATGGCCAAACATATGAAAGTAAGAAACATTTGGTTTCTTTCCTTTAAACACTTCATAAAGAGTTTTCTCTAGAATAGGTTTCAAGAACACTCTGTTGATGATGTAGCAAGCTGTAGAAATTGCTTTAGCCCAAAATTGAGAGGGAATTTTGCTTTCAATTAAGAGGGTTCTTGCCATCTCTTGTAAGGATCTATTATTCCTTTCCATAACCCCATTTTGTTCTAGAGTATATGGAGAAGAAAAAACATGCTGGAAACCAGAATTATCACAGAATTTCGCAAAATCTTAATTTTCAAACTCCCCTCCATGGTCTGTTCGTATGCTTGAAATAGCATATTCTTTCTCATTTTGAACTTTCTTAGCAAACTTTGAAAAGTGAGAGAAGGCTTCAGACTTATTTGCCAGAAAGTAAACCCAGGTAAAATGAGAGTAATCATTCATGATTACTAGGCAATATCTCTTTCTACCAATGCTTTGAGTTCTGGTTGGTCCAAAGAGGTTCATATGCAGAAGTTGTAAAATTCGATTAGTGAAAACTTGATTTACAGGTTTAAAGGAATTTCTAACATGTTTTCCTAAAACACAAGGAGTGCATATTTCAAACTTTTGATAAGCCAGGTTGGGGAGACCTCGAACAAACTTTTTGGATGAAATTTTGGCAATTTGCTTTATGTTAACATGATCAAGTTTTCAATGCCAAAGATTTGCTTCATCTTGAATGGATATAAGACACTAAGAGTTTTCTGGTTTTATATCTAGAAGGTAAATGTTCCAATGTCTTCACCCAGTGAAAGATTGAGAGAAATCTCTACTAGTTCCTGATAGATGCCTTCTTGGAAATTAATTTTGAATTTGGTATCGCAAAACTGACTTATGTTGAGTAGATTGTAATTTAGTCATACCACCAAGGAGACATTGTTAATAGTTAGGCTTCCAATATTCACGATTCCATATCCGACAATTCTTCCTTTACTATTTCCACCAAATGAGACTTTTCCACTATTTATTTGAACAAGCTTTATAAAGCAACTTGATTTTTTAGTCATGTGTTTCGAACAACCACTATCCAAATACTATTTGATCTTCTTTTTTTATAGTGACCTCAACTTCTTTGTTTGAGTCTGAATTAGAATCTGTTCTATAGTCCGAGTCTGATTCTGAATTGGCTATTTAACATATGTTGGCATATTTTTCATTACTTTCATCGCATTCGGTATCACTCCATATTTATGCTTTGAGAGCCTTTATGTATTTCTCAGTTCTTCATTTCTTTTTCTTCAACGGAGGATAGTTGTGTTTGGTGTGTCTCTTTTTCTTGCATTCAAAGCATATCACATCTTTGTTAGTTTCATTGTCTTTAATTGGTTTGTTATGAAATCTTTGAGTGCTTTACTTCTTCCAGTTGAATCTTCTTCCATTCTTGTTCAACTTTCTAAACTTCTTGATCTTAAGCGCTAGCTCCTCATCGTACATCTCATCTTCTGAGTCTGTATCATCAGAATCATCATTAGATTTTAAAGCAATTGACTTTTTACCTTTAGGATCTTCTTCCTCATTAATCTACTTCATTTCATATGATTGAAGTGTGTCAATAAGTTCATCTATTGAAAGAGGCATGATCCTCTGGGTTTCTCTAATTGATGTCTTCACATGATTCCATTCTTTGGAGAGTCCACACAGTAGTTTATTGACCTTCATTGGTCCTGAGATTGGTTGTCCTTGATATGCTAATCCATTCATAATTTTAGTGAAATGACTGAACATATCAGTGATGAATTCTCTAAACTTTATCTTGAAGGCTTCATACTGTCTGAGTAGAATATTGATTTTTGTTTCTTTTACTCGATTAGTTCCTTCATAGGTAATGTGCAGTTTATCCCAAACTTCTTTGGCTGTTTCATAGGAAGAAATTCGGTTATACTTAGTAAGAGATAAGGCATGATATAAAGAGTAGATAGCTTTAGCATTAAAAGCTTGTCTCTTGGTTAATTCTTCTTATGTCATTTCACCAGCATCTACAACTTCCTTTCCTCTTTCTGAGGCTGTTGTAGTTTTGTGATTGATTTCTTTTTCTACCACATCCCATTTCAAGGGATCTTTAGATCTTATAAATGCATTCATCTTATTTTTCCACACATTGTATTCATTTTCATCAAAGTAAAGAGGTCCGGTGTTGCTTTGGCCTTCAACCAAACTTGAAGCCAAAATACTAGTTATAGATCTTTAGCTCAGAATTAAAAACGTTTTAATAAAATGAGCACACAGGCTCTTATACCAATTGAAAGAGCTAGTAATAATACCTAGAGGGCGGTGAATAGGCGTGAACAAAAATTCTTCGCAAAGTCAATAGAAATAAATTTCCTTTAGAAAAACATAGATGGATTCAGACTTTAGTGATTAAATAAGGGATAAGTGCTGCAAAAGTCCTAAAATTTGTCACAAAAATGCATTTGAGTCTTAAAACTTGAAAAAAGTGCAAATAAGTCCTAAAAATTATCAAAATATTTCATTTGAGTTCTAAAATTGACGCCATTAGCCTTTTCCGTTAAAAATACTGACGTGGCATTTGAAATTAATTTTTATTTTCCACATGGCTTTTTAAATTTTTTTATATTTAAAAATTAAAACAAAGTGAAAATTTATTTAAAAAAGAAAAAAGTTAAAAAAAAAAAAATGGCAGCCTCGCCGGCCTTGGGCGCGGTGGCTAATTCTCGCCGGCCCCAGGCGAGGGCCGACGACCCTCACCGAGCTCAAGTGAGGGTGCCTAGATTTAGGCACGCCAGCCCTCACGGGGGGCCGGCGGTTGTCGTCTAGCCTAGGTGAGGCGTTGCCGGCCTTGGGCGAGGCCTAGTCAGCCCTCGCTCGGGGTCGGTGAGCCTCTTTAGCCCCGAGCAAGGGCCGGTGGCCATCGCTCGGCCTAGGTGAGTCGTCACTGACCCTCGCGGGGGGCCGATGACCGTCACCTGACCTGGGAACCCTCGCCCGAGCTTGGCGAGGGTCACTGGCCCTCGCTTAGGGCCAGCGAGGCCTCGCCCTAGGTAGGTGAGGGCCGACCACCCTCGCCTAGGGCCGGCGACGGTCGCCGGCCCCTTCGGGCCGAGGCCGCCTTTTTTTTTTTTGAATTTTTTTCTTTTTAAAATAAATTTTCACTTTTCTTTTTTTTTTTGTTGAAAATAAGATAAAATGAATAAATCTAATTTTTTAGTTTTAAATCTATTTTTTTAAAAAATGAATAAAAAATCATTAAAAAATCCACCTGGAAAATAAAAATTAATTTTAAATGCCACTTCAGCATTTTTAACGGAAAATGCTAACAGCATCGATTTTAGGACTCAAATGAAATATTTTGACAAATTTTAAAACTTATTTGCACTTTTTGCAAGATTTAGTATTCAAATGCATTTTTGTGACAAGTTTTAGGACTTGTGCAGCACTTATCCCATTAAATAAAACTTCAAACAAAATAAAAGAGTTTATCCTTAAGCAGTTGATTAGAGCCATGAATCAAAATAAAGGAGTCGAGGGAAGAGAATAAGAACACAAAGTTTATAGTAATTCGGCTTATATCAAGCCTACGTCCACTCTGCTGAGCTGATTACCTACTGGTTGGATTCCACTAAGAATCAAAAGAGATTTTACGGTCTTGCAATCTCGACTTCATAGTGAAGAGTCTTTACTAATCTCTCATAAAGTCTCACTATGAGTTTCTCTCTTTTGTATACAATTTGAGCTCAGCGAATGAAATAGCAAGGAACTAGGAAGTTTTAGACTTTGAAATTTTTCTTTCACATGCTCTATCGAACAACTAGAGAGTTCGCCTTAAATACTCCTTCATGCCTTCATGACTATTGGCACTTTCCAAAAGAATTCTTTCAATTTACCCATTGGACATAATCAATCAATGAGATCTTGAGTCATTAGATGATTTGTGATGAAAGCCCGTCAATCAGAATCTTAGTTTCTATAAGTAGAACCTTCCAAGTTTACTTTGCCTTTCAAAAGATTTGATTATTGGAATTGTCTCCAATAAAGATAGTCAATCATATATGTGCTATATCTAGCCATAAGGTCATCCGTAAGTCATACGAATCGAATCCTTAAAGATAATCTCGCATCTGAAATTTTTTTCATTCTTCAGTCTGAAAACTGTCAGTGCAGGTAGACTTTGAATCTAAAGTCTAGCAGTTTTCATATTTTGATGCTAGAATTTGGATGTCTTTAGACCAGACTTTTTGGAAATGTTTTGTCAACTTCAAAACAGTAAAAAAGGTTTCTCCAATACTAGGGACATCAAACCTAGGTGTGCACTACCTTTAGCAAAGCCATAGCCATTAAATAGGGAAATCTTGGCATGTGTTTATCATAGATGATGATGCAAGATTCAGTAATAGATTGCTAGTTGTGCTTTGATGCTATGATATATCCATCTTTATGAAATTAATGTGTCTTTGCAGTAGGCTAAGAATTGGAAGGACATTTGGCAATGGAGTCTAAATAGTTGTTGCAGTTGCAGTAAAAGGGGAATCCATTCGATCAGGAAAGGAAGATGCATTTTCCTAAGAAGAGAATCAAGCGACTTCTGGACTTTCTGTGGCAAGCCCCTCTATCGATTGTGAGTTCCCAGCCATGGGGAGTTCTCTTTCTCCAGTTTGAGATCCAGCTGGCTAGTTTGAAAGTGTTTACTTTACAGGGGGTAATCTAGTAGCAGCACCGGTCTCGATGGTGATCTCTTTTTTGGGGGTCCAGGCTGGTACTTTTCCCATCCTGTAATCAAGGTTGTGATAAAAGCCTATTTTGTACCAAGTGGATTCATTTTTTAGATTACTTGTTTTCTAGGATTTGCATTTTATATTGAAGTTATATATATATTTACATGTGAAATGAAAAATTTCCTTTCAACTCCAAAAAAGAAAAGAAAAAAAAGCCAGTCATGTTATGTAAGGCAATAAGTGTTCGCCTTAGCGATTGGCAACCAAAATTGGCCATAAGTGGTAATCTTTAAATCATTTAAGATTAAGTTGATCAAATTGAAAAGTTTATAATTGAATTTACATCTATACAATATCTTTATAACTTATGTAGTAATTTTTCCCGAAAGTCAATAGTCCTAATAAATTTTACAAATAGGTCGTCGATTTGTCAAACTAATTAAAAAAAAGTACACTCGTCTTATGTTTAAAAAGTTGATATATATATATATATATATATATATATATATATATATATATATATATATAGTATAAAATTTGCATAGAACGGAGTTTTGCAGTTTAGCCACATCGTGACAAAACTCCATTCTCTCCCATTTCCCTTACTTTTACTAAAAAATACAAACTAATTGAAAGAAACAAAAAAAATATTAATATTAATAAAAAAATCAAGGATGCCTACTTGGAAACCATAAACTTCCCCATTAATAAGACAAAAACTCTTATTATTCTACTTTTCTTAAATTGATGTTCCTAAAAAGAATAATGTATAGAGAGGTTATTGGTAATGAGTTATAAATGTTAATTGAAGTGTAATTACTTAATTTTATATGTTGATTAATAAAAAACTCAAATTGATTGAAAAAAGATTTAAAACAATGCTAAAATAATCAAACATGTTGAATGTGCTTTCTTAGTAATCGCTTTAAAGTAATAATATAAGAACCTAAATCATCCGACATTGATGTTACTAAAAAATATTAAAATGGATTCGTGCAACAGAACTCAATTATACCACTTATTTAACATTGAGATCATTACACTCTCTTTCTCCTCCCCAGGTTCTTTTTCTCTTACTTTCACACACTCTCTTTCTTCATTTTTCATGCAGGGAAGGGTTTGAGCTAAATCTCTCCCCCCTTACCTTTTTCCTTTTTACCTTTTTGGCTGATTTGATTCTCTATTTTCTTTTTATTGCTTTCTTGTTGAAGATATTGTTGCTGATGCTATTTGATCTTGGTTGTGGGGAATCTTTTTGATTTATATTGTATATTTTTTTCGTTTCCCTATACATTTAAACCTCTTGTATTACAAATAGGGCTGTAATTACACATTGAAACATATAGAAAGAGTAACACATATTTCCAAATTTTTAGTTGCTTTCCATTCTCCAATCTTCTAACATGATATCAGAGCCTCCTGCCTTAGCCTATCATTTGCATACCAATGTGTTGCATTTTCTAAAGGGAGGTATCATGCCTTAAGAACCAAGATTCAAATTCTTATGTATCTGAGGGTCTCTCAACAATTAGAGACGAGACAACATTCCTACAAAACATCAAATAGATTCATCAGACAATAAGGGATGGTTGGGTACAACCCATTTCAGAGCCCATTTAATCTAACCTTGTACATTTTTTTTCAAGAACGTTCAGCCGGTATCCGTGCCAGTCTGAATGAGCCCAAGAGGCCTAGCCTAGGACCCTAACCTCACGGAGCCTAGAAGGAATGGTTGATTAGGAGGTAGCCCACCACATGTTGCTGGGCTCAGTCTTGGATATGGATCGGGTTGGTCCTTATCGGGTCACAATGGATTGGGTCTATCATGACCTACCCTCGGGGGAAGGAATGGGTTTAGGGGTATTGCCTAAAGGACGGACCTAAGGCTTATGATTAGGTGCGGGCTCTCCCAAGCCCATACCCCGCGCGACGTTGGGATTTTCTTAAAAATTTTACACAAAAGGAGTCGCCACTAGCCTATTAGGGTCGGCTAGAAACCAAGTGAGGCATGGGAGCGTGCCTTACTTCCTACGCAACCAGAGAGTCTAGGATTGGGGACTTACTTACACTAATTAACTAATTAGTGCCCTTTCGGTACATAATCTTGTTCATTTTAAAAGAAATGATTTTTTGTAAAGCAATTTGGATTGATTTTATATCTATCCACTAACATGTGAGGTATTATACGTGTGCACAATCATTAAAATAACGATCATAGTCATCAAGATCTTAATTGCAGTAAAATTGAACACGTGCAATTGAACATCCACAAACATAATAACATATGCAAATTAAACATGCTATATAATTAACATACGAGCAAATAAATGTCTAATTACACTAAAAATGCAATACATAGCAATTCCTAACCAAATCCTACATTTTTTTAATTTTCGAAATTTTAATTTTTAATTTTTTTAAAATAATAAATAAACTAAAAATAAAATTCGGGGCCAGACGGGTCGGCTCGGTCCGACCCGACCCAAACCCGGATCCAACTAAGTTGAAATAAATTTGTAATTTGTAATTTTTGATTTTTTCAAGTTTTATATCTTTTTTTTTTAATTTTTAAAATGACTTTTTTTTAGGTCTTTTCCTCACTTTGTCCTTTCCCCGAATGTTCTACTTGACAATCCTTCCCGAGGCCAGTTTTTGCCATTTTCGTTTTTTATTTCTTTTGTTTGCTTTTCTTTTCTTTCTTCTAATTTTTTTTTGTTTCTTTATTCTTTCTTTCTTCCCTTCTGGCTTTTTCACCGAACATCCCCATCTATTGTCTTTTCTTCCATTTTTTCTTTCTTTTGTTTGCTTATTTTTCTTCTCTGGTCTTCTTCTTCTTGCCACCTCTGCATGTTGAAGCCACCTTCTCTCCTACACCCTCTTTCACCAAAACTCGTCGATCAAACTAGCGCCATTTTAAATGAGCCTCACTATCTTTTGTCATCGGCATTAACACCGCCCACACTTGGGCCACCACCAAGCCGACACCCACTCTCTCACATAAATGGACAGAGAGGAAGACAGGACACAACTTGCACAGAAAATAAGCCTAAATCACAACATATGGCCATAAGTCATAACCACGACAATGTAAACTCGGAAAGGACGAAACAAAAGCGTGTAGAACAACAACAAAAAATGTCTAGCAATGACATATGCCTATAATAAACAAAGATTCAGAGTTAGTTATGGAGGCTTCACTCAGGCATTTATACAAACAGTCCGCAAGCATTACCAAATGTTTATATTTCCAACTTAACCGGAACCCGAAATGAGATCGGGATTCTCTGACAATGATAAAGACCTACGAGGTCAGAGGGACCAAAGCTCATGCGAACGGGTCACTCATGAGCTCCGATCCGATGCCCTACAAAAACGGAGCATACATGACCGGAGAAAACCTACCCGATTCGATTCGGCGAAGGTACTGCGGCGAATGGAGGCTGATTGATGAACCACCGACGACAGTAGATCACTCTCTTGGACTCATGCTCTTGTGGGTTCTCTTGGCCAAAACCAACGCCGAAGGATGTGGAAGAAAGGGGGTGAATTGCGAGATTCGTTGTGTCGGTTTGCGTCGAGGACGGCTGGATGACGCTCCACCGGGCCTAAATTTCAGCCCCCCTCCCTCTCTCTTCTGTGTCCCCTCGACTCCTCCTCAGCTCTCTCGGTTTCTCACAGTTCCAGAAGAAGGGGGTCAAGAAGTGAGATCTCGTGCACGGTTGAGCCTCTCTTTGGCTCTCCACCCTCTCTCAAGCACTTCTCTCACCCAAGCTCTTGCTCTCGAGCACTTCTCTCGCTCCAGCTCTCACTCTCCAGCACTTCTCTCCCCCCAGCTCTCACTCTCCAACACTTCTCTCGCCCCCAAAGACCAGCCCTGAACCTCCTCTCTTCTCTTTGCTCTCTTCCTTTTAAGCTCGGCCAACGACAGGTGCGCATGGCTCCTACCACTGCTAGCCTGTCGTGGTCGCTTGATCTCCGTCCCTGGGATCACGCCGTCCTCTGCCTTCGCGATCCTCTGGCCTCGCAATCCTCTGCTCCTCTGTTTGTACCCTCTGCTTCTGTGTTTTTCTTTTGTAGGTCTGGGCATGGAGACAGCCTGGAGGGGGACGACTAGCCGTGGTGGGTCGGGCTAGTGGGTCGCACGAGTAAGAAAGAGGCTAGGCCCAGGCCAAAGGGAAGAAGGGCCAGGCCAAATCCGGCCTAACTCGACCTTAAGCATTTTTTCTTTCTCTTTTTATTTATTTATTTATTTTTGTTTTAGTGACTAATTCCTAATCTTGTACATAATAAAATTGTAAAATTTAGGTGTCAACAGCCGCCCCTCTTTATATGAGAGTTCGAAGAGGTTCTATTCAAAGACAAAAGACACCTAAATTATTTTGGTGATAAAGAGACTCTAGATGCATAGGCACGTATCAGGTTGACGGAAAAGACTCATAACTACGGAAGTGCGTCTTATCAATAAGAGGAAGAAAGACTCCGGGTTATAGAAGCACGCCGTGTCATAAGAAGGACTCGGGGCTACAAAAAGCCCACTGGGTCATAAGAAAGGGGTTGAAGGACTACGAGCTACAGAAAGCCCACCGGGTCATAAGAAGGGGGTTGAAGGACTCCGGGCTACGGAAATCCCATCGAGTCATAAGAAGAGGGTTGAAAGACTCCGGGCTACGGAAAGCCCACCGGGTCATAAGAAGGGGATTGAAGGACTCAGACTCTGAGAAAGCCCACCGGGTCATAAGAAGGGGGTTGAAGGACTCCGGGCTACGGAAAGCCCACCGGGTCATAAGAAGGGGATTGAAGGATTCCGAGTTACGGAAAACCCACAGGGTCATAAGAATGGGGATTGAAGGATTCCGGGTTACGGAAAACCCACAGGGTTATAAGAATGGGGTTAAAGGATTCCGGGTTACGGAAGGCCCACCGGGTCATAAGAAGGGATTGAAGGACTTCGGGCTACGGAAAGCCTACCGGGTCATAAGAAGGGGGTTGAAGGACTTCAGGCTACGAAAAGCCCACCGGGTCATAAAAATGGGGTTGAAGGACTCTAGGTTACGGAAAGCCCATCGGGTCATAAGAAGATGACATGGTTTAAGGTTGATCATGAATCTTTGGAGATGGCATGGTTTAAGGTTGACAATGAACCTTTGGAGATAGCATGGTTTAAGGCTGACCATGAACCTTGGTTTTTAGGGAGGCACCCGCTAACCCCTTTGAAAATTGCATGGCTTCACTGAGGAATCTTGTCAAACTCACTTGAGTGAATGTTATTAGAGACATCATCAGGAGACGTATTGGCAATATTGTAACATTAATTGAACAAGTTAATCAAGCTAAGTCCGACTATTTTGGAAAAACATTTGATTTCAATCAGCATCATGTGGCGCAAAATTGTCATCTTGCTCGTGGATATATCATTAATCATCAAATTCTCTAGGAGTCAAGTTTTTATCAAGACGGTCACAACTCATGAAAAAGGCTCATTAAGCATGCCAAACTAGAGCTTCTTAGTCAAAAAGGGTTTTTCACGCACTTTCGATAAAATGACTGCTTGATCCCATCCATTCATGTGAGAGATAACTAGTTGCTGAGGGTATCTCACATAACCCATATCAAAGGCTTTTAGAAACATTTGCGATGAGCACAATATGATCGATCAAAAAGGTTTTTTGAAAGGACCGCAATAGAGGCTCGTTTAGGGCTTACACAAATCAATTATTGCTTTGAGGCCAATAGGGGAACATTTGTTGTTATCTTCATCGGGTTTACAAGTTGAGAACTTGAAAGATAAGACAAGATATTATTACTTCCACTTCTTCAAGAAATAGCTTCTTTGTGGCATTCTCATTTTCACTTGAAACATCCCAATCAAAAGAGATTTCGGAAGAGGGTTGTAACGTTGGCTTGGGAAAGGCTTGAAAGGCTTAAAATTCTCAAGGGGGTTTTTAAGAGTCAGTGAACATCATAGTATCGTGACCATGTCATTTGATCTTTCGAAGTCACTTGGCTTTTGAAACACAGCGCATCTCAAAAGTCTCTTGATTAATCATTTTTGCATGGAGGTTTGCTCCTTTCCTTTGCACTTACGATGATTTCTTTACCAGGCACTTGGACTTTGATAATTTTTCTTTTATATAAGATGCAGCTTTTAGTTCTTTTTTGACGAGCATTGACATTACTTTTACTAGGCACACTGCTTTTTCATGCCCCATAATTTATCGAACTTTTTGCTCTTTGAACTTTTGTAGCTCTTATGACTTTCAAGATGCTTTTTACATTTTCTCGTGACTGTCAATTGAATTTGGTCAATTCTTATGACTTGCCTCAGTGAAAAGGGATGATCACCGCTCGGGGTTCGGAAATGAATAATCAGGCCCAAATTGGTTAAAGCAATAGGTATCGGTGTTTGAGTAGAGAAGGAAATGCTCTTCTTCACCTTGGGATGAGTCAAGCTTTGATGAGAATTCCTCTGAAGCTACCACCAGAAGATTAAGGCAAGTGAAAGTAATAAAATCTTTCTCAATCTTTCGCTCCACAACACGACCGTAACCTCCTATGCTGCCCCAATGTAAGGTCATTCTCGACAAAGGTACTTTGAAGGATTGTCTTTATTCGGCTCAAAAGGGTAACAAGATGTCAGCTCAAGGCTTGAGATTGATGAAGGAAATGCCTGTATCATTTCGATCTTTGCACTCAATGCGAATGAATCATTCGTCCTAAGAGAAGGTCGCCTTTCACTAAACTCTCAGAAGTGTTTAAAGGATGTGTTTGGAATTAGCTTGCCTTTCCTCATCCTAAGCATCCTCTGCTTGGCATGATTAACATCTCTATTTCACTTTGCTAAGATCGTCTGAGTAGATTAATCTCCATAGGGAATTTTGATTCAAAATGAATAATCCATAAAACGAGAAAAAATTTTGAGATAAAAGGATGCTCAAAAAGTTTGTAGAAACTTTTTTCTTTTCTCAATTATTCATTTTTTGTTTCTAGGAAAGCGCCAAAGGTTCTCTTTTGTAATGGAAATTCTCCTCTCTCTCTCTCTCTCTCTCTCTCTCTCTCTCTCTCTCTCTCTCTCTCTCTCTCTTTACTTTAAAAAAATGAGAAGAAGGGTACTTACCTGTGGCATGGCGACTTGGTAACCTTGTAAAAATGTAAAAGAATATGTTAGTGGAAAAATCTTTAGGGATTGAAATGTTGGAAATGATACATTGTTACCCTTCATTTGTTTTCATCCTTTGGGCGCTAACATCTCTTGGATTCACCTTTGTGGATATTTGGTAACTGGACAATACCCTTCCCTTGCATTCGCCTTTAAATGTTTGATGTTTTCTTGATTCTTTGGTAGAAGGCGCCATTTCTACGGTCAAGGTGTAGCTTTTTTTATTTATCACCCTGTAAGAAGGGGAGATGGAACGAGTTATCTCTATACTTAGTTAGGTTCAACTGAGGAACAATACATCCTTTTTGATGAATTTGACAATGTTGTTCCAGCATGCTTCATTAATGGGTGAATGAGAGATTTTTCTCTAAATCAAACGTTGTTCTCCCACTCGTTATATGACAAACCTTTGTTCCGTTCGAGTTTGTCCAATATCAAAGAAAAGAACATGTCATTTTTTACACTAAAAAGAATCAAGTTTAGAAGTGAGATACTGCAAATTAAACATGCTATATAATTAACATATGAGCAAATAAATGCCTAATTACACTAAAAAGGCAATACATAGCAATTCCTAACCAAATCCTACATTTTTTTAATTTTTGAAATTTTTATTTATTTATTTTTTAAAAAATATTTTTAATTTTTTTAAATAATAAAATAAACTAAAAATAAAATTCGAGCTCGGAACAGGTTGGGTCTGGTCTGACCCGACCCAAACTTGGATCCAACTCAGTTGAAATAAATTTGTAATTTGTAATTTTTGATTTTTTCAAGTTTTATAGCTTTTTTTTTTTAAATGACTTTTTTTTGGTCTTTTCCTCACTTCGTCCTTTCCCCTACATGTTCTGCTCGACTATTCTTCCCGAGGCTAGTTTTTGCCATTTTAGTTTTCTATTTTTTTTTTGTTTGCTTTTCTTTTCTTTCTTCTAATTTTTTTTGTTTCTTTATTCTTTCTTTCTTCCCTTCTGGCTTTTTCACCGAACATCCCCATCTATTGTCTTTTCTTCCATTTTTTCTTCTTTTGTTTGCTTCTTTTTCTTCTCCAGTCTTCTTCTTCTTGCCACCTTTGCACGCTGAAGCCACCTTCTCTCCTACACCATCTTTCACCAAAACTCGTCGATCAAACTAGCGCCATTTTAAACGTGCCTCACTATCTTTCGTCATCGGCATTAACACTGCCCGCACTCGGGCCACCACTAGGCCGACACCCACTCTCTCACATAAATGGACAGGGAGGAAGACAGGACACGACTTGCACAGAAAATAAGCCTAAATCACAACACATGGCCATAAGTCATAACCATGACAATGTAAACTCGGAATGGACGAAACAAAAGCGTGTAGAACAACAACAAACGACGTCTAGCAACGACGGACGCCTATAATAAACAAAGATTCAGAGATAGTTATGGGGGCTTCACTCAGGCATTTATACAAACAGTTTGCAAGCATTACCAAATGTTTATATTTCCGACTTAACCGGAACCCGAAATGAGATCGGGATTCTCCGAAAACGATAAAGACCTACGGGGTTAGAGGGACCAAAGCTCATGCGAACGGGTCACTGATGAGCTCCGATCCGACGCCCTACAAAAACATAGCATACATGACTGGAGAAAACCTACTTGATTCGGTTTGGTGAAGGTATTGTGGCGAATGACGGCTGACTGACGAACCACCGACGGCAGCAGATCACTCTCTTGGACTCATGCTCTTATGGGTTCTCGGCCAAAACTAATGCCGAAGGACGTGGGAGAAAGGGGGGAACCGTGAGATTCGTTGTGTTGGTTTGCGTCGAGGACAGCTGGATGACGCTCCGCCAGGCCTAAATTTCAGCCCCCTCCCTCTCTCTTCTGTGTCCCCTCGACTCCTCCTCAGCTCTCTCGGTTTCTTACAGTTCCAGAAGAAAGGGGTCAAGAAGCGAGATCTCGTGCATGGTCGAGCCTTTCTTTGGCTCTCCACCCTCTCTCGAGCATTTCTCTTGCCCAAGCTCTTGCTCTCGAGCACTTCTCTTGCTCCAGCTCTCACTCTCTAGCACTTCTCTTGCCCCAGCTCTCACTCTCCAGCACTTCTCTCATCCTCAAAGACCAGTCCCGAACCTCCTCTCTTCTCTTTGCTCTCTTCCTTTTAAGCTTGGCCAACGACATGCGCGCATGGCTCCTGCCATCGCTAGCCTGTCGTGGCCGCTTGATCTCCAACCCTGGGATCACGCCGTCCTCTGCCTTCGCGATCCTCTTCTCCTCTGTTTGTACCCTCTGCTACTGTGTTTTTCTTTTGCATGTCTGGGCATGGAGACAGGCTAGAGGGGTACGACTAGTCGTGGTGGGCCGGGCTAGTGGGTCGCACGAGTAAGAAAGAGGCCGGGCCTAGGCCAAAGGGAAGAAGGGCCAGGCCAAATCCGGCCTAACCCGACTCTAAGCATTTTTTCTCTCTCTTTT
The DNA here is from genome assembly GCA_017140165.1 of Eucalyptus shirleyi. Classification (NCBI taxonomy): domain Eukaryota; kingdom Viridiplantae; phylum Streptophyta; class Magnoliopsida; order Myrtales; family Myrtaceae; genus Eucalyptus; species Eucalyptus shirleyi. Next base: position 16,041,579 of record CM029456.1, on the reverse strand, counting down.
TTTTTTTTTTTTGTTTTTGTTTTTGTTTTTATTTTAGTGACTAATTCCTAATCTTGTACATAATAAAATTGTAAAATTTAGATGTCAATAGGGTCTATCAAGTTTCGGAGGAAATCTCTACTCGACCTATGGACCCAATTTTTTCTTGTTTGCAGGTCTCGCATGTAGCTAGCCAGAACATGAAGATTCACGGGACACATCCACTGTCGACGAACCCAAGCTCCGCCTCATAGTGTAGTAGCTCTTGGGACCAGAGAATTAGTCTATATTGTCTTACGAGCTCTAGCAAGCATTGGTGATCAAAGACAAAGATGAATTGCTTGACGGCACTATTCCAGCCCTGTTTGACAACCAACTTGCACGACAATGGAGGAAGTGCAATAAGCTCATGCAAACCTCGATAGGGGACTGCCTCACGGTGGAGGTCACCATTGAACTACCCTTGGTTGAAGACAAGAAGGGATTTTGGGAAAACTTGCGAGAGATGTATGGGAAGCTCGATAAGGCTAAAATTTTCTTGTTAACTCAAGCCCTATTAGAGCTCAAACACAGAAATCTATCAATTTCCATTGTTTTCAATTGTCTTCTCTGTGGAACGAACTCGAAATGGTAGAAGAGAAGTTGGAAGGACCTAAGACTGCTTTGGCATAATACCGAGCCATGAAAGAACATGAGAAGGTAACAAGGGTGTTGTTCTTGCAGCCAAAGCTTTGCCGGAGTAGTGATTGGCTGCATCGAGGTTTTGCCATGGAAGTTTTTTGCAAAACCTAGGCACCACGTTAGGGTTCCTCAAGGAAGAAGAAGATGTTTTTCATTCATCTTGAATGAATGGCCATGATCTGCTTGCTCGATTGGATGGCTTAGGGTATGCGCAACAAACGAATGAATGAGATTTAATCTTGGGATGTAACGGTGCAGGATTTTCAATGAGATCAAATAGCTCAACTCTAATCCTCACTGTGCCTCAATCTAACAGCCCACATAATACCAAGTTAAAACCTACCTAGAAAAGGATCAAACGGCTCGAATTTTGCCACATCATTAAACAAAGCTAGTTCCAACAAAGGAAAAGGTAAATTTTGTGATTATTACAAATGTCCTTCTCACACAAAAGAAAATTGTTAGAAATTGCATGAAAGCTAGTAGATAAGAAGGAACGGGACCTTCTTGCATCAAATACTAAGGTCAATCAGCCTATCAACAATGACTAGTTTCAACAAATTATGAGGGCTCTAAATCGGACATGAATGTAGGACAAGGCGGCCAATTATGCAGGTATTTGCTATTGTTAGATGAGCACTATTTCGAACAAAGCAGGAATTATATATTTAGGTGCTGGTGACCATAGTCTATGATAAATGTTTCTTTACAAAAATTGACAAGCCTTCACCTTGTACCTTCATTTTCCTTCCAAAATATAATGATACTTCAGTTTCTAAAATTGGGGATTTTGAGCTTAGTTCTTCCACCACACAAACAAAATGTCCTATTCATTCTTGATTTCCAGTTTTATCTCATTTTTGTGTTTAAACTTTGTGAAGAAAACTCTTGTTGGGTCTTTTTTTATTTTGATGTCTGTCTCTTTTAGGTCCTTTTTGACTGGGACACTGATGGGCTTGGATAGAAATCATGGGGGACTCCATTTTTGAATCACATTTCCCAAGACTTTTGACGTTACATCTTTTCCTTAGCATAGCATCTTATGTAATGTCAAAAATAACAAAAACATATCTCTTTATCTCATCAACGTCTGGGCCACAATGCCATTTTTTCTCATCCCAAATGCCTTATATGTCCATTAGCTAAACAATCTCGAATGCCTTTCTAGAAAAACACATCACGTGCCAATCAAGCTTTCTCACTTTTGCACATGGACATCTAAGGATCATATCACACTCCATATCGTGATGGATCTAATTTTTTTTCTCAATGTTGTGGATGATCATACTTGAGGAACTTGGGTTTTCTCATGCAATCCAAGGCTCGAGTACTTTCTGTCGCGACCTCTCTTTTTCCGTTCGAGGGAAAAGAAAGAAGGTTTAGGGTTATTTGCCTAAAGAGGCAGACCAATGACCCTAGATTAGACACGAGTTCTCTTAAGCCCATACCTTGCACGATGTTAGATTTTATATTTTAATTCTTAACAACCTATGTAATTCTAGGAGTCGCCATTAGCCTATTGGTGTCGGCTAGAAACCAATCAAAACGTGGGAGTCTAGTCTCGATTCATATGCAACTAGAGATTTTTAGGAATGTGGACTTGTTTATGCTAATGTTTCTATTAGTGCCCTTACGGTACCACTAACTTGGAAAGTTGTTTATCTAAATGGCCACACAATATTGATTACTAATTATAATTCTTATAAAACTGCTAAGCGTCCATGCAAATGTTTTTGTAGGTTTATTTTCCTTAATGTCTAGACTAATCCTAACATAATTTAGAAGAGAAATTTACACTTAAATTAATGAAAAGCGGTGCAAAAGTAAACATTCAAGAAATTGAAATGACTTGAAAGTAAATGCAAAAAAAAAAAAAAAACGGATACATGTCTGGGCAAATAATATTACATGGCCTTGTTATCATGCCGTGGGACATGACCCCATGAGCAAAATGGGAATTTAAATATGCATGAAATTACTCTAAATGCATGAAACTACACTAGATAATTCTTATCCATGCAAAGTGAATTATTTACAAAAATGGTTGTAAAATATCAAAATAGCATTAAATTAGGAAAAAATGACCTTATAAAATTAATAAAATTTCATAGATGTCATTTTTGCCTTAATTTGATACTATCTATCACTTATATATATTTGAAATTTTTGAAATTTTTGATTTTTTTTTTAAAAAATAATTCCCTAAATTGATATATGCTAACGTTGAACAACACAACACATGAATATCACAATAATCAAGCTTAAATCGACCCTTTCAAAAACGAAGATTGGTTCCGACATTTTATCGAATAGTTGCCTTGCATCAAATCACCTCAAAACAACTTCCTCGGGCTATGTTCGTAGCCTTCAATCTCGACCCATAAGCAATCTCACGTGGAAGCAAAGTATCAATGATATACTATTACATGCAAAGAACAAGTTTAGCTAGAAATCACAACTTGGAACACACAAGAACCAAATTGAAAACAATCTCCAATATGCGGGTTGGAGCTGTTTTGCAAATCTGGTTTTGAACCTAAGTCAAACAAACATATCATGTGCCTAGATTGAAGCCTCGACAACCATCATATGCAACATCTATATGAAATATTACTCAAACCGGATGAAAATAGGTAAGATGGACTTTCAAATATAACAAACATTACAGAGAACGATCAACCGGACACATCAAAATGAACTCTCCAAGAAGCATACATGCATGATTTATGCTGGCCAACCATGTCTCAATGTGGACTGGCTTGGTTTTTGGCTCATGTTATAGACGGTCTCATGGTTCACAAGGAGATTTAAAGACTAAATCGGGTTGTCTTATGCATCATTTGTACTCCCATATAACATTCATCAAAGTCACAAAAAAAAAAAAAACAACGCATGCAAAGGGGAGTAACAAGTCAAGCATGTAGGGGTATTGAAGAGGTTTTAAATACTTAAAAAAATTTCAACCTCGAAAATCAGTTCTCCGGACTAGTTTTCATCTTGATTTTCATGATCAAAACATGTTCAAACTCGAAAAAAAATGCATCTATGATGCTTATCTTGCTTCTTAGTTTCCTTTGCAAGTGACTCTTGGCCAAGGAAACCAAGAAATTGTCTTGTAGGAGGCACGTGGAAAATGGCCCCTTCAAACTGAAAGTGAAATCTGTAGAAGAAAAAACTGACAATGAAGGTTTTCATTGACCTCAAAAATTAAACTTTAAAATCTCTTTTGTTGGCCAAATTTAAGCCAACCCAAATTGTATGTATTCTAGTTTGGGTTGCAAGTCATTTGTTTCCTCATTTTTCTCTCACTTTTCTCAAAAACACTCACTTTTCCTCACTTGTGACAACCGGGCTCAACACTTAGACAAATCTTAGGACTCCCTTGGCCCACCAGGAGGGTATTCCTGACCAATTTTTGTCCAATTGCACTACTAATTATGGTCTTTCATCATGTGCAAAGATTAGGCTGATTGGGTAGCTGAGGAGGATATGGTGGGGCCACCAAGTTGCTTACTCAACAGTTCCGAATTGAAACTAACTTATGGACTGAGATTTGGTAGCTTTTTTGGGTGCTTTAGGGTGCATTTGGAAAGGCTTTTGGGGAAAATTTTTGGGAAAATACAAAGGCCTTTGAGTTAAATGAGTTTTTCAAAATATAAATTATGTTTGGTAAATTATATTTGTAAAAGTCTATTATGAAAGACCTTTGAGCAAAATAGTATTTGGAGAAATTAAATTTACAAAAGACTTGTTATTAAAAAAAGAAAATAAAAAGGAGAGTTGGCCGGTGATCGCCGACAAAGAGCTAACAGTTGCTGGTGAAGGGTAGGCGGTTCGGCAATGAGCAAGTGCTCCGACAAAGTCACGTAATCCTCCGGCGAGGGTCTCCATGTGGCTCAACAAGGGTCGCCGCAACCCAAATCTCATGCGATTTGGGTTGTAGCGACCTTTGCCAGATGGTCGCATGACTCGCCATGCCACAACCTCTGTGCGGAGGTCGCCGGGGTCGCGGGATCTAGGTTGTGGTGACCCTCATCGAACAATCACACGACCCACCACACCGCGACCTCCATGCGGAGGTCACATCGTGAGATTTGGGTTGTGATGACCCTCACCAAACAGTCACGCGACCTCTGTGTAGAGGTTGCTGAGGCCACACGATTTGGTTGTAGCAACCCAAATTGCGATCTAGGTTGCGGTGACTCTCATCGTGTTATGACCTCCACGAGGCGACCCTCATCGAAGGGTCTTGTGAACTTAGCCGAATTGCCTGCCTTTTGCTACATTGTCCGCCCTTCGGCAAACTGCCTATCCTTCACTGACAACCATGCATAAATGCTGGTCTTGTTCAACAGAGAGAAGGGACGAAGATGAAGAAGAACATATATTGAGGGCAAAATCGGAAAAACAAAAGATTAGCGAGAATAATTTCAGGATAATTTTTTCATTAGCCCCCAAGGCTAGGATGTCGAGAAAGCCCAAGGCAGCCCCTTAAGTTGCCTTGGGCATTCAACCTTTTGAAGGCTTGCATTTGGCAAAGGGAGCTAAAAAAAAAATTACCAAAAACCAAGTATTTGGCCAAAGGGCTTTGAACACCCAATGGGCTTTGGGAAGGCAGTTCCTAAACGCACCCTTAATCCATCAATTTGGTTGCGGTTTTTGATCAATTAGCAAGCTCATATATAGTAGTTTAAGATCTTGATCATTTTTTGCAATTGTCTCCTCCCAATTTTTCAAGAAAGTCCCTTAAAATTGGCCATTTTCTTGCCCGAGAATACCCAATTTAATGCAATTTGGTCCTTTTTGCCCGATTCGATTAGTTAGACTTAAACCAAGTTCAATTTCAACTCAATTGAGGGCGAAGATGATGATTTAAGGGCTCGGGCGCAAATTCTGTAAAAATTGCGAATTGGTCCCTCAACTTTTGGAAATTGCATTTTGGCCCAAACTTGCCATTTTAATTCCAATTTGACCTCCTAGGCTTGGCTAGTCACATTTAGATCATTGGCCCCGGCTTTTTTTTTTCTTTTTTTTTTCTTTGCTTTCTTTCTTTTTTTCTTTTTTTTTTTATTTAGCAAACACATCTTCCATTTAAAAAAAAATGCCTAGATAATCTATATGAAAGAATTAGACATGAAATATTTTTGTGGAGAAACAAGTTCCCATTTTTTTGGAACTAATTTTTGGGTAAAAATTTAGGTGTCAACACTTTCTCATCTCAAGAATTTCCTTATCTCGATTAAAAGTCAATTTAACAAATATGTACAACAAATTTGCATCGATAATGCTCGTGAATTCTTTAATCATGGTTGCTCTTCATCATTCCTTTCCAATGGAATTCTTAATGAAAGTTCCTATGGGTACACTCTTCAACAAAATGGAATTATAGAAAGAAAATACCGTCATCCATTAGAAGTTGCTCGAGCTCTTAAATATCAAGCCTCAATTTTAGAAAAGTTATAGGGAGATTGTGTGGTCACAATTAATCAGATGCCATTTCATGTTCTCAATGGAAGAACTCTTTTCCAATTATTAATTGGGAAACGTCCAGGCATTCATCACTTTCGTGTTTTGGGGGCATTTATGCTATGTGTCGATTGTAGACCCTCGGGACAAAGTCTCCATGCCCTCTAGTGTGTATTTATAGGATATCCTACTCTTCAAAAGGGATATTTGGTTCTTGATCCATCCATTGGACAATTTTTCATTAGCAGATGTGTCATTTTTCATGAAGGTATTTTCCCTTTCTAGGACAAGTTATGTTCATATCAATAGGACAATTTTGTTACATCTCATCATCTATTTTTAAGTGAAGATGATCCTCCACAGGCACCGGTGATTATGCTTCTATAGGTGACACCTCTTATAGCATCTTTTTATATTGATGCAAGACTTGTTGGTAGTTTGCTTTATAAACAAACCGAGATGTATCTTGTTCCACATTAAAAAAAATGTGAGTACACACGTGGATGAGATTTGACACTAACCAACGATCATTATTTTTATTTATTAAAATTCGGATTTATTTTTATAAAAAATTAACCATACTGTTTCGTTGAAAAAGTGCGATTGTTCATGAAGGAGTTACAATTATTTTTTATTATTTAATTTAGAATTTCATTATTTCTTCTAAGGGTTATCTTATAGTTCGTACTTGTTCAGATGAAACTTCTTAATTCTTGGAAGGTTGTGTCTATTTGGATATAACTTCTTGTTTTTTACTATAAATTACGGATGTGTTTATTCAATGATGATCCTCCTCTTCTAATTTCATTTTCTTTTAAAAAAATATATGGACATGTTTTCCAATTGTTTCCATTGAGAGATTCCGGAGAAAAAACTAAAATGCTGTTTAGTATTCTTAATCGAGGTTTTGTTATATTTTGGAAGAAATTTGCCGGTGATCATTAGCAACATTGTGGGGGCAAATACTTTCTTAAAAAAAGTGATATTATACCTCAAAGTCTGACTTCATTATTTTACCCAATTCATTCGAAGATAGTCCCAACAATTTAAGGAATTAATTATTGCAACAATGGAGTCAGAGTCGATTAAATTCAAGTTTTACTCGGCGCTTTCGTCTTGCTTTGCCACTAGTGCATTTTTGCTCGAATCGAGAACCAGGCTTCCGCACAAAATGGTATAGCATCACTGGAGGGGGTGAAAGATGGCATTAAGGATACCATGGATGAGGATACCGAGGGCTCTGGGGACAAGGATGATTTTGTTTTGGAGGAAGCAATCAATGAAGGAAATCCTGATGGATATCAGTCGATACAAAAGAAGATGTGCATACGGAGGAGACTTTGAAATCTTCGACAAAGGAAACAAATATCTCTAGTGATCACATGCCGTGATAGATGCCTTGAAGTTGTTTGTGCTGGATGGGTACACCATGCAAAAAATGTTCAGTGCTGCATTAGTGCGGCTCATTGGAATTGTCTCCGCAAATTTTTCAGAGGAGCCACAGCCTCTCACCTTAGTGTCCAACTCCGAGGATGCCGAGACTCTGATCCATGAGATCGAGTGCAAGGTATGGCTCTAATTACACCTTTTGGAAGGTTTCGATTAATACTATTTTGTTGATTCCGTTTTGTTTAATGGATTATTATAGTGTTGTTACATTCGTGGGCTGATATGTAGTGCTCTATTTATGAAAGCAATTTGGAATACGGGCATGATGATGATTGATTTTGTCTTAGTTTTTGAGATTTCTCTTTCCCAGAAAATGGTTATAAACTCGTAACAATCAGATCTTTGTTTGGTGGGCTGCTAATGCCTAGCTATGCAGAAAGGCTTGAGCATTTCATGGAGATAGAGGGTGGTTATGGTGGCGGTGGCGAGATTGAGCGTGCGACTTTCTTGTCGCTGTGGTTGTCCAGGTTCGTCTTCTATTCTTTCTACGAGAAGCATTTTGGTAAGCAAAGTTTTGCCAGTTCCGCTCAGCCCTACTGTTCTCGCTAGTCCTTGCCATAATCTAAGGCTTCTGAAGGATGATGCTAAAAATTGCCTAGATTCAATCTCTATTTTAGGGCCGTTTAAGCTGGTGCAGTTGTGGGGTACAAGAGGTTTCCGCTCATAGCGTTGAAAACCCCGAATGGTCTCGAAACTTGCAAACCTAGGTGTGCTAGATGGCCCAGAGTAAACTTCAAGTTCAATCTTTCGTCGATGAGGTCAGTGCTCGAATTGGCACACAACTTCCAGAGGCGGCCTTACACTGGAAAATTTGAGAATTGGCGGCATTTATTATCGAACTATAGAGATACCAAAAGGTATTGGGCAGGAGGTATTGGGCAATGGTTCATAAACTTGCAAAAGGTCTAAAACCAGAAGTAGAACTAATGTCCATGATGGATTAAATTTAGAAGTTGAATGTACAATCCTTTCGTTTTGGTTAATTACTCATTTCTTTCTATTACTACTCATGCCCTCACTATTTAGAAAACAAAGCTAACATTATAGCTAATTTTTTGTGGCTTTGCATATCTTGATAATTGGTTTCTTGAATGGAGATGTAAATGAGAAAATTTACATGGAACAAAACAAAGAGTTTTGTTTTTCCTGGACATGAAGGGAAAGTATATAGATTGATTAAATCTCTTTATAATATTGATTATATGTGTCACGACCTCATTTTTTCCGTCCCCGGAAAAAGAAGAAGGTTTAGGGGTATTTGCCTAAAGAAGCGGACCAATGGCCTTAAATTAGGCGCGGGCTCTCCCAAGCCCATACCTCGCGTGACGTTGGATTTCATATTTCAATTATTAACAACCTAAATATTTCTAGGAGTCGCCACTAGCCTATTGGGGTCGGCTAGAAACCAATCGAGATACGGGAGTGGTGTCTCGATTCCTACGCAACCAGAGATTTCTAGAACGGGACTTGCTTACGCCAATGTTTCTATTAGCGCCCTTGCGGTACCACTAACTTGGAAAGTTATTTATCTAAATGGCCAAACATTCTTGATTACCAATTATAATCTTTATGAAACCACTAAGTGTCCATGCAAATGTTTTTGTAGTTTTTTTTTTTTTTTAATGTCTAGACTAATCCTAACATAATTTAGAAGAGAAATATACACTCCAATTAATGAAAAGCGGCGCATAAGTAAACATCCAAGAAATTGAAATGACTTGAAAATAAACGCGGAAAAGGTAAACCCGATACAAGTCGGGCAAATAATATTACATGGCCTTGTTATCATGCCCCGGACAGGACCCCCTGAGCGAAATGGAAATTTAAATATGCATGAAATTACCCTAGATGCATGAAATTACTCTAGATAATTTTAATCTATGTAAAATGGATTATTTACAAAAATGATCATAAAATACCAAAATAGCATTAAATTAGGAAAATGACATTTTAAAAATAGGAAAATTTCATAGATGCCATTTTTTGCCTTAATTTGATACATTTATCACCTTTATATTTTTTTTGAAATTTTTGGATTTTTGGATTTTTATTTATTTTTTGTTTAAATAAAAATAATAATTTCCTAAATCGATATATGCTAACATTGAACAACACAGCACATGAATATCACAATAACCGGGTTCAAATCGACCGTTTCAAGATCGAAACTTGGTTTGCGCATTTCGTTGAACACTTGGCGTGCATAAAATCACCCCAAATCAGCTTCCTCGAGTCATGTTTGCGGCCTTCAATCTCAACGCATGAGCAATATCATGTGGAACTAAGACATCAAGGTTAAACTACTACATGCAAGGAGAAAGATTAGATAGAAATCATAGCTTAAAACACATGAAAACCAAGCTGGAATCGTCATCAAATATGCGAGTTTGATCTAATTTTGCAAATCTGGGTTTGAACCCAAGTCAAGCAAACAGGTTGAATGCCCATATTCAAGCCCCAACACTCATCGCATACGAGATCTAAAGGAAACATTACTTGATCCGAGTGAAAGTAGGTAACATGAGCTTTCAAATGCAATAAATATCACAGAGAATGACCCACCGAACAACATCAAAACGACCTCTCCAAGAAGCACACATGCAACACTCTTGAAGAGATTTCAAACACTTAGAAAAATTTCAACCTCAGAAATCAGTTTTCCGGGCCGGTTTCCTCTTGATTTGCATGATCAAAACATGCTCAAACTCGAAAATATGTACATCTAGGATGCTTACCTTACTTCCTAGTTTCCTTTTCAAGTGATTCTTGGCCAAGGAAACCGAGAAATTGTCCTCTGGAAGCACGTGGAAGTTGGCTTCTTCAACTGGAAATGAGATCTGCAAAAAAAAGAACTGACAACGAAGGTTTTCGTTGACCTCTAACATTAGACTTCAAGATGTATTTTGTTGGAAAACTTGACATCACGCCAAACTATATGTATTCTAGTTTGTGTTAAAAGTCAAGATTTTCCTCATTTGTCTCTCAAATTTCTCAAAAACACTGGCTTTCCTCACTCGTGACCAACCAGTCTCGACACTTAGAAAAATTCAGGCTTTCTTTGGCCCGCCAGGAGGGCACTGTTTCGGGGGGCTTTAGGAGGCCTTCCCGATCTCCATTTTGGACGTGCGACCTATGGATGGAAAGATATTTGAGTGAAATTTCACTCTCTAGTTTAAGGTTTTGGCTAATTTTGGCTGCAAGTTTGCGAAAATTTCCTTTTTCTCTCTGGAGGTTGATCTGGAATTTCTGGGTTTGCTTTTCTGGAGTTGCTTCTGAAGGCCACTTTGGAGAACGACTCCGAGCTCTCTCCTCCTCCTCTCGTCTCCTCTCTCTCATCCCTTCAAAGACCTTGCTTCAGTGATCTTATCCCCCAAATTAAGGGATTTTTGGTCAGCCTTTTGTCCACCTACCAAGCCTGTCAACAGGGCTACTTCACCTACTCTTCAGACTTAGCCAATTTTTTAAGTTCTGCAGCTGTTGAGTGTGCGGACTTTGCTGCGAATTTCCGGTGTTGTCAGAAGCTTATCCCTGGCCAATTTTCGTCCACTTGCACTACTATATACGGTCTTCCATCACGTGCAAAGATCGGGCTGGTTGGGCAGCTGAGGAGGATATGGTGGGGCCACCAAATTGCTTACTCAGCAACTCCGGATTAAGACCAACTCGTGGACTGAGTTTTGGCTGCTGATTTGAGTGCTTTAATCCACTAATTTGGCTGCGTTTTTTGATCAATTAGAAAGCTCATGTATAGTAGTTTAAGATCTTGACCATTTTTTGCAATTATCTCCATCCAATTTTGCAAGAAAGTCCCTCAAAGTTGGCCATTTTCTTATCCGAAAATACCAAATTCAATACAAATGTGGTCTTTTTGGCTCAATTTGATTGATTCTACTTGGCCCAAATTCAATTTCAACTTAATTGATGACCAAGATGATGATTTAAGGGCTCGGGCGCAAATTTTGCAAAATTTGCGAATTGGTCCCTCGACTTTTGGAAATTGCATTTTGGCCCCAACTTGTCATTTGAATTCCAATCTGACCTCCTAGGCTTGGCTAGTCACATTTAGATCGTTGGCCCCAACTTGCTCTCTTTTTCTTTTCTTTTTTTTCTTTTTTGATTTCTTCTTTTCTTCTTTTTTTTTTCTTTTTTTTTAAAATTATTATTATTTTTTATAGGAAAAACATCTTTCATTTAAAACACGATATTAAACACCTAGATAATCTATATGCTGGAATGAAATATTTTTGGGCAAAAATTAGGTGTCAACAGCTGCCCCTCTTTGGAAGGAAGCTCAAAGAGGTTTCTTTCAAAGATAAGGTGACGCCTAATTTTTTGTTTGTTTGTTTTTTTTTGTTTGTTTTTTTTTTTTTGCAATTGTAAAATGAAAATGCAAGTAAGCTTAATGTAAAGAGCGTGATCTAGGGATGTACTTGTGAACAATTTGAAAAGTGTGGTTTAAGGATATACCCACGAACCTTGTGGTTTAAGGCAGTTCCACTAACCTTGTGGTTTAAGGCAATCCCACTAACCTTGTGGTTTAAGGCAATTCCATTAACCGTGTGGTTTAAGGCAGATCCACTAACCGTGTGGTTTAAGGCAAACCCACTAACCGTGTGGTTTAAGGCAGTCCCACTAACCATGTGGTTTAAGGCAATCCCACTAACCTTGTGGTTTAAGGTAGTCCCACTAACCGTGTGGTTTAAGGTAGTCCCACTAACCGTGTGGTTTAAGGCAATTCCACTAACCGTGTGGTTTAAGGCAGATTCATTAACCGTGTGGTTTAAGGCAGTCCCACTAACCTTGTGGTTTAAGGCAATCCCACTAACCGTGTAAATTGTATGGTTTTAGGATGACCAAGAACCTCTTGAAAATGCATGGTTTAAGGCTAACCCGTGAACCCTTTGAAATTATGTCTTGAAAATGCATGGTTTGAGGCTAACCCATGAACCTTTTGGAATTGTATGGTTTAAGGATAACCAAGAACCTCTTGAAAGTGCGTGATTTAAGGCTTATCCAAGAACCCTTTAGAATTGCATGGTTTAAGGATAACCAAGAACCTCTTGAAAATGCATGATTTAAGGCTAATCCAAGAACCCTTTAAAATTGCATGGTTTAAGGATAACCAAGAACCTCTTGAAAACGCATGGTTTAAGGATAACTCATAAACCCTTTGAAATTGCAAGGTTTAAGGATAACCAAGAACCTTTTGAAAATGCATGGTTTAAGGCTAACCTATGAACCTTTAGAATTGTGAGGTTTAAGGATAACCAAGACCCTTTTGAAAATGCATGGTTTAAGGCTAACCCATGAACCTTTGAAATTGCATGGTTTAAGGGTAACCAAAAACTCTTTGAAATTGCAAGGTTTAAGGATAACCAAAAACCTTTTGAAAATGCATGGTTTAAGGTTAACCCATGAACCCTTTGAAATTGCAAGGTTTAAGGATAACCAAGAACCCTTTGAAAATTGCATGGTTTAAGGCTAACCCATGAACCGTGTGAAATTGCAAGATTTAAGGATAATCAAGAACCTTTTGAAAATGCATGATTTAAGGCTAACCCATGAACCCTTTGAAATTATAAGGTTTAAGGATAACCAAGAACCTTTTGAAAATTACATGGTTTAAGGTTAACCTATGAACCATGTGAAATTGCAAGGTTTAAGGATAACTAAGAACCCTTTGAAAATGCACGGTTTAAGGCTAATCCATGAACCCTTTGAAATTGTGTGGTTTCACTGGAGGAACCTATCATTCGAGAATATTCTGAAATGGACACTGCACATCAAATAGTATTCATTATAACAAGTATTCTAGTAGCGAAAGCATACTAGATGAGATCAATTCCAACATGTCATTAGAAACACTATCAAAAGTGCATCGGTAATGAGAAAACAATGATTGCATAAACAAATCAAACGCTTGACAAATTCACAAAATTGTCATCATGCTCAGATGATATCATTAATCGTCAAATTCTCTTGGAAGAAAAGTCCTTGTCGAAACGACGCTGACTTATGAGAAAGGTTTGTTAAGTATGCCAAGCAAGGAACCCTAGTCAGAAAGGGCTTCTCGCGTATCCTCAAGAAAATGGCTGTTTGATCCCATCTGTTCATGTGGGAAATAAACTGATCACTCAACCTTACTCTTCCAGTGCGCAAGGCTTTGAATCATTCGCAATAAGTACACATTGACCAATCAAAGAGGTCTTTTAGAAGGACCGTAGTGCAGGTTTGGTCATGGTTTTAGCAATGGATAAGCATCATTGGCTATGAAATGAATTAATCACTGATCGACATCTCCGCCAGGTTTACAAGTCAAGAAACCTTAAGATGAGAAAAGACAACCTTGCTCTCACTTCTTCAAGCGGCATCTTCTTTAGAAATCCTTATTTCCACTTTGAATCATCCCAATCTGAAGAGACTTTGGAAGTGGGTTGTAATGTTGATTTGGGGAAAGGGTCAAAAGGCTTAGCTCAAAAGGCTTAGAATGTTTTGTCAAATGGGGATTTGGGAGTTGGTGATTATCATGGCATCATTACCATATCATCCATTTTTTTTAAAGCACTCAATGTTTAGAAATCAAATTGTCTCGAAAGTCCTTTGACTAATCATCTGAACATAATGGCTTTCGCATTTGCAATGATTTCTTTTCAATGCAGGCATTTTTTTTTGCCATTTTTGCTTTCACAGAGATATTCCTCTTGATGCAATTGTTTTTCTTCCACTCTCTCTCCCATTTTTTTTTGTGGGCATTGGCCTTGCTTTTACCAGGCGCACTGCTTTTTCATGCCCCTTAATTTTCACTTGACTTTTGTTCTTTCAAACTTTTTGAGCTCTTGGGACTTTCAAGATGCTTTTCATATTCTCATATAAACATCAATTACATTAGTAAATCATGTGCCCTGCCCCAATGTAAGGAGATAGTCACCACTCGGGTTTTAGAAATGAATAGTTAGGCTCAATATGGTTTAAGCAAAGGGTATCGGTGTTTGGGTAGAGAAAAGAATGCTCTTCTTCACCTTGGGATGCTTCGAGCTTCCATAAGAATTCACCTGAAGTTACCACAAAAAAGATTTATGCAAGTGAGAGTAAAGAAACTTTTCTCATCTTTCCTCTCCAAATAATGTCAACCCAAACCTCCATAATTGCCCCCATCGTGGGGTGGTTCTTGACAGGGGTATTTTTTAGAAAATTCTTCACATTAAAAGGCTCAAATGGGCTAACTATTGTCACATGTAGTGTGTATGATAGAGGAAAGAAATGCCTCTTATCATCTTGATCTATGTACCGCTTGCGAATGAATTCATTGACCTCGAATGACACGGGCTTTCTTTTTCACTCGAATTCCAGAGTGTTTAAAGGACATGTTTGGAAATGGGTTGCCTTTCCTCATCCTAAGTGTTTCTCGCTTGGCATAAGCAACATCGCCTCTCAATTTTTGTTGAGATCATGTGGGTGGATTAACCTCCATAGAGAATTTTGATTCGAAATGAGTGATCCATTGAGTGGATGGACAATTTAAAGATAAAGAAGATTTTTGCAAACTTTGTGGAAAACTTTTTTTTTTTTTTTTTTTTTTTTTGTGCTTGTTTCTAAATTTCCATTTCTTGTGCTCGTTTCTAGAAAAACACTAGATGTTCTTTTTTGTGATGGAAATTCTCCATTTGTTTTCCATTTGATTTTGAGAAGAAGGGTACTTACCTGTGCCTTAGTAGTCAGGCGACCCTACGAAGAACAAAAGGGAATGTGTTAGTACATGAATCCTCAGGATCATAAAAATGGAAACGATACAACATTACCCTTGGTCGGTTTCACCATTTGGTGGCAAACAACAGAATGAATGTATTGTTTTAACGCTTAAAGACAATCTCAGGTCTTTGGTCTCATTAGTTCAAGCATTTTCTTCTTTTTGCAAAAATAAGAGATGCAAAAGTTTTTTTTTTTTTTTTACATGGCAACCTCGTTGCCGTTTCCGAGGATCGAACCCCGTACCTCTCGGACCCGTTCATTCATTCCCCCATACCACCAAGCCGAAGCGCTGGTAGTGTCCATGGGGCGCTTCCTTTTTTATTTAATTGAACTGGCTCTAGAACGACACATATTTTAAGCCAACTTAGGTGACTTTATCATGTGTTAACTCCACATGCTTACTTTGTCGATATAGATTATGCTTAAATCAATTCCTCGAGTTTGTTCCTTGAATACCGACGCTTCCTGTCAAACAAGGAAACTACGTCAAATAATGAAGTTAGAGATGGGCATTTTGGAAACGATACCGAATTACCCTTCTCCTACAGCTGACTTTAAATGTCTTCTGTTTCCTCTTCATGTGCTTTTGCTCCTCAGGTGTTAACATTTCCTTGAAGATCTTGCTTTCAAATGGGCCATTTAGATGTTATCGAATTCACTCATTCTGAGTAGGCGTCAAAGATGAAAGGAGAGGGGTATTCCTTGTTTCGACACGTGAGGGCATTGCTCCTTGGATGTTTTGCTCCATTTATTCCATCAAAATGGATAGTTGGGCCTTAGCATGCCTTCTTGGTATAAGGTGTTGCTCCATCGGTCAAAGTGCACCTTTTCCTACAAGAAATGGGGCATGTTACTTATATTCTGCATTTGAATTGGACTAATTTAGGGACAATACTCCCTTTTTGTGCTGAATCAATTGACTTTGTTTCATCTTGCTTCACAAGTGAGAGTCACTCTACTTTGAGTGACTTGCCCCGTTTATCAACTGCAAGGAAAAAGAGATGTAATATGTTATTTTCATATTTGACGTAATTCATTTTAGGAACGGTATACTCCCTTTTACGGCATAGCTGATGATTGCGTTCCATCTCGTTTCTTTGGCCATGGAGAGGGATTTGCTCTCATGATTGATAGCAATTCACTTGACAAATGTCTATTCCATTTGAATCTTTCCGTTTTGAGAAGTCGGATGACTCAGGCATCGCGTGCCCCCAATTCATTTTATGGCCATTTGCCCCAATTGAAATTTCCTACACATATGGAAACAATGTATTATTTCTATTCTTAGGTACATTAAGTTTAGGAACGAAGTACACCCTTTTTCAAAGTCGGGCAATTCCGCATCTCATCGTATCTTTGTGGAAGAAGGGGAGATATTGTCCTTATGGTCGAATGTATGCCACATTGAGTTAGATAACTTGTCCATGTGTAGCTTCATTATGTTGGATTGATGAATCTTCATTTCATTTGAATCCTTCATGCTTTACTCGGTTTCCCGTGTACCCCTTTTAGGCTAGGTGATTTTTCACCATTTTTGTTGCATCAATGCATTTCCCATTTCACAATCTGTAAGCATGGGTGGCTATGTCAGTTTATGAATGAGTTGTTTTGACTTTTGGAACGAACACACCCTTTTCTTTTAGAGATCGTGTGATTCTGGACCAAGTTATCCTCCCCATGTAATCTTGTTGCTTGCCAGTAATTTGCCTCACTAAAATCTGCACAAAGTGCAAGGACAAGTCATTCCTAAAATAAATCGAACTTAACTTGAAACGATTACCACCTTTTATTTGAAGGCAACATTTGATGACCGATTCTTGTTTGTGTACATCTACATCTTGAAGTGTTGTCTTGCATACCACCAATAATCATCTCCATACAGGATTGGATGCCAAGAAACCGTTGGAAGTGTAGGGATTGCAGATGCTTCTTGTTCGCAACCAACGAAGTAGTTTGTTGCCAAAGAATGTCTACAAATTTCTTCTTCCACGAAGAATGTCAAATTAATATGAGGTCGTCCAGCATGTGGAACTTCATTAGACCAGTAGATTTGTGATCTTCGAGGCCTTGATGATTCTTTTCACACTTAATCACAATGTTTGAATTCATATGTTGCGAAAACATTCAAGTAGTTCGTGGCTCAACCAAATATGCCCATAAATGAGCATGAATTGGTGCATCTCATGACTTGCTCTATTAAGGAAAGGCCCGCACTTTTGTCAATCTTGAACAAAACCGTCATTTTGCCTGTTTGACAAAAATGGATGACTGAGTTAGTTGTTGCGCAAGAAATCCCTATTGGAACGATTACAACCTTACCCCCCTCAAAGCATCGTTCTACAGATCAACCTGCAAAAGAGATTAAGTGAAGAGATAAAGTATTACGCAAGTTCTTCTTGAAACTCATTTTCACACATTTTGAAGCTAAGGCATAAAACTCAGCCCAGAGGGTCCGTTTGAAACACTTCAAGTGTTTTAAAGAATATAACTTTTATGAACTCTAATTTCATTTAAAAAATGTGAGTTGTATGATTTACAAAAGCATTTGATTGGGTTCACAATTAAAACCCAAAACGCAAAACACGGTTCCTAATGACAATGATAAAGTACAAGAAGCTCTTTCGTAGAGGATCATAATAAGCACAATTCTCGTCCTAGCTTTAAAGTCCACTTTTGGCATGGTCAAGCAAGAGGAGTTCAAGGAATGGTTGTCACGCATGACCTGCAAAAGGAAGATAATGTCAGTACATGGATGAAAAATTGATCTTTCA
The DNA here is from genome assembly GCA_017140165.1 of Eucalyptus shirleyi. NCBI lineage: Eukaryota > Viridiplantae > Streptophyta > Magnoliopsida > Myrtales > Myrtaceae > Eucalyptus > Eucalyptus shirleyi. Next base: position 16,023,484 of record CM029456.1, on the reverse strand, counting down.
ATAAAGCCACCTCTTACAATGAAATCAAGGCGACGATACCTTCTTCGTAGTATCCACTTACGAAAATTTGGTATTTCATCAAGATTTTATTAGTAAGAGGAGATTTCATTAAAAGATCGATTCGCTGCTATCAAATGAATGCCCACTTTGTTCGAAAAGTTTCATACACAAATGGGGCATTGATTTTGAAAGATTAATTTGTAATTTCACTCATGCAAAGGTGAGGTAATTTTTATTTTGAGAAATCAATACACAAAATGCGATTTGAATTTTTATTTTCGAAATGAGACCAAGGAAGAATTTTATTGAAATTTTGATTTTAATTCTATGCCCCAAAATGTAATCTTGACTTGGAAGAATTTCTATACAAAATGTGACTTTGATTTTGTAATTGAAGATTTAAACAAAAACATATGTTCTAATCTAGGCCAAATCAGATGCATTTGAAATGTTTGTTTATCAAGAGTGAATGCGAGCCTAAATTTTCAAGGGCATTCCATTGATTTCTACGAATCTCCAATAAATAAAAATTTCAATCCGAAGTGAGCAAGTAGATGGAGAAATTGTACTTACAGTGGGTGAAGAGACCCTTTTTTTTTTTTTAAATCACATAGACATGCGGATGTAAACTTGTGAGGTTTGACACATAAAGGTGGAATTCTAAAGGCTTAAGGTCCCCAATTTGATTAGATCAAAAGAGTTTTCCCCACTCCGCGCTTACGTCGGACAGTTCTCTTTATCATTAATCAAAATGAGCGGGACCAAAAGTGGATAACCATGGGTCATTCCCCACACGGGTTCCATCTTTTGGCACCTTCTATGGGCTTCCTAATGCGATCGGGGTTTTAGATCGCGGGTGGTGTGTGTAAATGTGTAGTGCTAAGATAAGTATAAATGCACACACGTCGATTGATATCCAAACAACACTTCAATTTCATCCATATAGGCATACATTCCTACGCCTCCCTACAAAAGAGATGGGTTAACAAACACTCCACCCCTTATTACTCCAAACCTACAAAAACATTTAACACATTGTTAGCGGGCTAACCTTGTTTTCCACGTGACTTTGACACGGGCTATCAAATGAAGACCATGTTAGTGAACAACCAACCAAGTTATTACGGCCTAAGTCCTCTAAGGTTTGCAACCAAGTCCCCAGTGGAGTCGCCAAGCTGTCACGACCTCATTTTTTCCGTCCCCGGAAAAAGAAGAAGGTTTAGGGGTATTTGCCTAAAGAAGCGGACCAATGGCCTTAAATTAGGCGCGGGCTCTCCCAAGCCCATACCTCGCGCAACGTTGGATTTCATATTTCAATTATTAACAACCTAAATATTTCTAGGAGTCGCCACTAGCCTATTGGGGTCGGCTAGAAACCAATCGAGATACGGGAGTGGTGTCTCGATTCCTACGCAACCAGAGATTTCTAGGAACGGGGACTTGCTTACGCCAATGTTTCTATTAGCGCCCTTGCGGTACCACTAACTTGGAAAGTTATTTATCTAAATGGCCAAACATTCTTGATTACCAATTATAATCTTTATGAAACCACTAAGTGTCCATGCAAATGTTTTTGTAGTTTTTTTTTTTTTTAATGTCTAGACTAATCCTAACATAATTTAGAAGAGAAATATACACTCCAATTAATGAAAAGCGGCGCATAAGTAAACATCCAAGAAATTGAAATGACTTGAAAATAAACGCGGAAAAGGTAAACCCGATACAAGTCGGGCAAATAATATTACATGGCCTTGTTATCATGCCCCGGGACAGGACCCCCGTGAGCGAAATGGAAATTTAAATATGCATGAAATTACCCTAGATGCATGAAATTACTCTAGATAATTTTAATCTATGTAAAATGGATTATTTACAAAAATGATCATAAAATACCAAAATAGCATTAAATTAGGAAAATGACATTTTAAAAATAGGAAAATTTCATAGATGCCATTTTTGCCTTAATTTGATACATTTATCACCTTTATATTTTTTTTGAAATTTTTGGATTTTTGGATTTTTATTTATTTTTTGTTTAAATAAAAATAATAATTTCCTAAATCGATATATGCTAACATTGAACAACACAGCACATGAATATCACAATAACCGGGTTCAAATCGACCGTTTCAAGATCGAAACTTGGTTTGCGCATTTCGTTGAACACTTGGCGTGCATAAAATCACCCCAAATCAGCTTCCTCGAGTCATGTTTGCGGCCTTCAATCTCAACGCATGAGCAATATCATGTGGAACTAAGACATCAAGGTTAAACTACTACATGCAAGGAGTAAGATTAGATAGAAATCATAGCTTAAAACACATGAAAACCAAGCTGGAATCGTCATCAAATATGCGAGTTTGATCTAATTTTGCAAATCTGGGTTTGAACCCAAGTCAAGCAAACAGGTTGAATGCCCATATTCAAGCCCCAACACTCATCGCATACGAGATCTAAAGGAAACATTACTTGATCCGAGTGAAAGTAGGTAACATGAGCTTTCAAATGCAATAAATATCACAGAGAATGACCCACCGAACAACATCAAAACGACCTCTCCAAGAAGCACACATGCAACACTCTTGAAGAGATTTCAAACACTTAGAAAAATTTCAACCTCAGAAATCAGTTTTCCGGGCCGGTTTCCCTCTTGATTTGCATGATCAAAACATACTCAAACTCGAAAATATGTACATCTAGGATGCTTACCTTACTTCCTAGTTTCCTTTTCAAGTGATTCTTGGCCAAGGAAACCGAGAAATTGTCCTCTGGAAGCACGTGGAAGTTGGCTTCTTCAACTGGAAATGAGATCTGCAAAAAAAGAACTGACAACGAAGGTTTTCGTTGACCTCTAACATTAGACTTCAAGATGTATTTTGTTGGAAAACTTGACATCACGCCAAACTATATGTATTCTAGTTTGTGTTAAAAGTCAAGATTTTCCTCATTTGTCTCTCAAATTTCTCAAAAACACTGGCTTTCCTCACTCGTGACCAACCAGTCTCGACACTTAGAAAAATTCAGGCTTTCTTTGGCCCGCCAGGAGGGCACTGTTTCGGGGGGCTTTAGGAGGCCTTCCCGATCTCCATTTTGGACGTGCGACCTATGGATGGAAAGATATTTGAGTGAAATTTCACTCTCTAGTTTAAGGTTTTGGCTAATTTTGGCTGCAAGTTTGCGAAAATTTCCTTTTTCTCTCTGGAGGTTGATCTGGAATTTCTGGGTTTGCTTTTCTGGAGTTGCTTCTGAAGGCCACTTTGGAGAACGACTCCGAGCTCTCTCCTCCTCCTCTCGTCTCCTCTCTCTCATCCCTTCAAAGACCTTGCTTCAGTGATCTTATCCCCCAAATTAAGGGATTTTTGGTCAGCCTTTTGTCCACCTACCAAGCCTGTCAACAGGGCTACTTCACCTACTCTTCAGACTTAGCCAATTTTTTAAGTTCTGCAGCTGTTGAGTGTGCGGACTTTGCTGCGAATTTCCGGTGTTGTCAGAAGCTTATCCCTGGCCAATTTTCGTCCACTTGCACTACTATATACGGTCTTCCATCACGTGCAAAGATCGGGCTGGTTGGGCAGCTGAGGAGGATATGGTGGGGCCACCAAATTGCTTACTCAGCAACTCCGGATTAAGACCAACTCGTGGACTGAGTTTTGGCTGCTGATTTGAGTGCTTTAATCCACTAATTTGGCTGCGTTTTTTGATCAATTAGAAAGCTCATGTATAGTAGTTTAAGATCTTGACCATTTTTTGCAATTATCTCCATCCAATTTTGCAAGAAAGTCCCTCAAAGTTGGCCATTTTCTTATCCGAAAATACCAAATTCAATACAAATGTGGTCTTTTTGGCTCAATTTGATTGATTCTACTTGGCCCAAATTCAATTTCAACTTAATTGATGACCAAGATGATGATTTAAGGGCTCGGGCGCAAATTTTGCAAAATTTGCGAATTGGTCCCTCGACTTTTGGAAATTGCATTTTGGCCCCAACTTGTCATTTGAATTCCAATCTGACCTCCTAGGCTTGGCTAGTCACATTTAGATCGTTGGCCCCAACTTGCTCTCTTTTTCTTTTCTTTTTTTTTTCTTTTTTGATTTCTTCTTTTTTCTTTTTTTTTTTTTTTTTTAAATTATTATTATTTTTTATAGGAAAAAAAATCTTTCATTTAAAACACGATATTAAACACCTAGATAATCTATATGCTGGAATGAAATATTTTTGGGCAAAAATTAGGTGTCAACAATATGCTTATTGTTGGAACCAATATGATTGGAGGCATTGAGACTAAGAAGTATCTAACTATTATTTTTAAAATGAAAGACTTGGGTGAAATGGATACTATCTTTGTAAAGTTAAAAAAACATCGTGGGAATTATTCTTTGAGCCAAAGTGATTATGTGGAAAAGATGTTGAATAAATTTCAACATTTTATTTTCAAAGAAATGGGTTCTCCATTTGATTCCTGTAAAGGGATTTTAATGTGAGTGCTATAGGGTTTTTAGTGCATGCGATACATTGTACTAGACACGATACGACTTATTCTATGTGCAAGTTGAGTAATACTAGTAATTCAAATGCAGAATATTGGAAAGCTGTTGCCATAATTTTTTATTATCTTATTGTTCTATGATAATTCAACTATATTAGAAAGATACATTGATGCTAGTTGGGTTTCGAGTGTGAGAGATAAACAATCCACTACTGGATAGATTTTCACATTTGATGGTTGTGCAGTTTCTTGGACGAGTGAGAAACAAATGTGCATAACTCACTCAACTATGCAATTTGAATCATTGATCTAGTAGCAACTAGGAAATAGGTTAAATGGATTATGAATTTGTTGTTAGATATCAAATTATGACCTAATCCTATGCCTCATATTTCTATCTATTGTGATAGTTAGGCTACCTTGGCAAGAGCTTATAATAGCACTTATAATGGTAAGTCTTGATATATTAGTCTAAGACATGAGTACATGAGATAATTGATTAAAGATGATACCATAACAATTATCTACATGAGGTCAAGCAATAATCCTGCTAATCCTTGACAAAAGCTTTACCAAGAGACATAGTAAATATGATCTCTCAAGAAATGTGATTGAAACCCTTTAATTAAAATCACTAGTAATTGTAACCTGACTTTTTTTTTTTCTAGAACATCACTAATTATAAGGTTTAATGGGTAAAACCAAGTTATTGAAAGTGATTGTTTAATTAAAACGCTAGCCCTGATATGAGAAGTTTGTATCGTCAGTTAGGTTTTGTAGGTTGAATTAAATTCTTAATAATGCATAGTAAATTTGTGATGTGATAATAGTAACAAAAATACATGGTAAATACTTCACATATATAAGCTTAGAAGTGGTACTGTTTCTTACGAAAGTTAGAATTGCCTTCTAGAGAGTTCATATAACAAGATCAAGCACACTGTCATAATAGTGTGGAGTAATATATAATTTCTCATCAAAACAAGAGGTTAGTGTATGTGCAGTATGTCCGATTCTATTATTTAAAAATACAAATTTAAAACTGAGCTACTTATTACTTTGATAGAATTTCGAGATACTTGCACTAAATAAATGTTTAACTCAAAAAAGACTTGTATGCATGTATATTAATCTCACGGAAATTTTGGTTATGTATTTTTAACATTTTATTTTTGAATTTGTGTTTTACAAACAAAGGGGAGGATTGTTGATAGTTTGTTTGTAAAACAAACTAAGATGTGCTTTGTCCCACATTGAAAAGATGTGTGTGTCCACGTGGATGAGATTTGGTGCGATTAACGATCTATTCTTATTTATTAAAAATTGGATTTATTTTTATAAAAAATTAACCATAGTGTCTAGTTGAAAAAATGGGATTGTTTATGAAGGAGTTATGATGACCTTTTATTTTTTTATTTAGTTAATTCCGAATTTTATTATTTCTTTCGAGGGTTATCTCGAGTACATATTTATTTAGATATAATTTCTTAATCCTTAGAAGGTTGTGTCTGTTTTGATATAACTTCTTGTTTTTTGCTATAAATTACTAAGTGTGTTTGTTCAATGATGATCTTCCTCTTCCAATTTCATTTTCTTTAAAATAAAATAAAATATACAACCACCTTTTCCAATTGTTTCCCTTGGGAGATATTGAAAAAAATACTAGAATTGCTATCTACTATTCTCAATCTAGATTTTGTTGTATCTTGGAGGAAATTCGCTAGTGACCATTAGCAATGTTGTGGGGTAAATAATATTACGTCTGAAAGTCTAATTTTATTGTTCTACCTCAAAGATTTTTCCTAGCAAGACTTACATTGGATATGAAAGATGAAATATCCAATCATCCATCACTAGCAATATTTGAGAGACTTGTACTTTCAAAATCACCTATTTCGATAGATAATCCCTCTGTTGGGTCACAGGATAATGTTCTGTTTGTACCAGTTAATCCTTGGCGTTCAGGCTGCACAATCCGACCATCCATATGGACAATAGATTACATTTGCTTATCCTTGGACAAATCTGGTACACAATATCCTGTTTCCTCCTATGTTAGTTTTGTTCATCTCTCGTCTAAACATATGTGTAACATTAGTAGAATTTCTAAGCAATAGGAACCTTCATCCGATGACAAGGTAGCCATAGATCTTCGTTGGTGACAGGCAATGGAAGATGAATTAGAAGCTCTAATGGAAAACAAAACTTGGGATCTTGTTCGTCTATTGCCTCATCGAAAACCCATAGGTTGCAAATGGGTATACAAGATCAAGTACAAAGTGGACGGGTTCATTGAATGTTATAAAGCCAGATTAAGCCAGATTAATCACGAAGGGATTCACACAAAGGGAATGATTTGACTATACGGAAACTTTCTCTCCCATTGCAAAAGAAGTCATGGTGCAGTCTTTGTCTTTTTCTATTGCCACTCTTCGTGACTGGTCCCTTCACTAGATGGATGTCTACAATGCTTTTCTACATGGTGATCTCGAAAAAGAAATTTATATGGATATTTCATCGGGATTTCGTAGATAGGGGGAGGATAACATGTGTCGTTTTTGTAAGTCCCTATATGGGCTCAAACAAGCTTCTTGTCAATGGTATACCAAATTCACTATTGCACCGTTGACACCTAATATTTTAGAAAATAATAAATAAAATAAAAATTCGATTTTAGAAATTTGTTGTTGAAAATATATCTTCATTTCAAAATTAAAAAAATCAGTTTTTATTTGATTTTGGAGCCTTTTATTGTTGGAGTTGTTGAGTGAATATCTCACTCGCAAAAACAACTCTGAGCCTTCCGCTATAAATAAAGGGCGAGGTTTCGGAACCAAGGGGGGCTCCTTCATTTAATTTTCAGAAAGTTCACAAAAGAAAACGGAGTTTTGGTAGGGAGAAAAGTCAAAAGAAAAAAGGTGGAGAGAAGAGAAGATACAGAGAGAGATGACGTGAGGGAAAGCAGAAAAGTGAGAGTGAGGGGGACGTCTGAGGGATTGGCAGAGAGGGAGACAGGTGAGAAAGAGTGTCAGGTGAGAGAAAGTAAAAAAAAAGGGGCAAAAAGATGGACTACTGTCATCTTCCTCGTAAGTTTCTGTTCCTGTTGCCCATTTCCTCTGCGCTGCCAAGACTGCTGCCGCCGCTCCTACGCCCCCACATCGCCGCCGGTCCAAGATCCTCTGCTCGCACCGCCGCTCAACTCCACCAGCATTTGCCGCCAGAACTTCACAGCTGCGAGCACCCTCACGACGACCCCACACTCCCCGCTGTTGCAAATCGCGACACCAGCAGCCTGCCTCTGGCACTGACGTCAGCAACCGTTCCATCTCCGCCCGAGCACCGACCCTGACGCCACCACACTTTTGTAGCTCGAGTTTTCACCAGTCATCACCTTGCCAAGCTGCATCACCGGTCCTTGAACCCCTCTGATCGCCGCGTTGCTGTTGTTGTTCAGCCACCGCACCTTTGCAACGCGACCCTGATGCCGCGTCACCTTTGCTCGACCCGGTGTCCGCGTCACCTTTTGTTTTCCACCAGAACCCTGAGAAAGATGAAGAACTCAAACAAGATCAAGCGGTCGACTCTGAAGAAAATTTGTATTCCAGTATAGTGATTGTATCATTGTAACTCAGTACATTTGAAAACAGAAAAAGAATACAATTCCTCTGTTCTATCTTCTAAGATCAATCTTACTTGATTTGCTTCAGCACTTTGATCTTGATCTGTCAACTATTCTTCGAATCTTCCTCTTCAATACAGGATTGCTCAGCATTCGTTGATGATCTTAATTCTCCTTTCTCTATCCTCTCATCTTCTCTTTTCTTTCTATTTGTTCTTATGTATCACCTTATGGAAAATGAAGAAGAGTATTTATATCAAGGAATTTTAATAGAACTCGGTTACAAGGGAAAACCGAATACAGCAACTACTTAACAGAAAAGCCTAATTGGCTACGCTTATGACTTAGTGATCCAAGTCATTTATTATTTGAGCATCTCATTCATTGATGTTGATCCAGGCTGGTCTTCCTTATAAGATCTTTGCCATTGATTCAATCTTATGACTTGGCGATCCTAAGCCATTTGCCATATCACCAAGTCCTCTGCTTTTGCTGTATTGCCAAGTCCTCTGTTTCCGTTTTTCTGCAGCATATTTCATTCCTTTATACTTAACATCCCCTCGCAAATTGGGAAGGGGGATGAATCCCATTCCCAATTTGGTGCGAAGAGACAGATGAGCTGAGTGAGAGAGTGACTTAGTGAATATGTCAGCTACTTGAAGATGATTGGGAACATGTTGGATAGAAATGGAACCAGAAGACACCTTTTCACGAACAAAATGGAAGTCAACTTCTCTGTGCTTTGTTCGCGCACGCAAGACAGGATTGGCTGTGAGTGAAATAACTGATTTATTATCACAAAACAATGATGTAGCTTGTGCAAGAGGAATACCAATGTCACGTAGAACAAAACCGATCTAGGTTAATTCAGCTGTTGTAGATGCTAGAGCCCGATACTCTGCTTCTGTGGAAGACTTTGAAACAGTAGATTGTTTCTTGGCTGACCAAGAAATCAAGTTAGAACCTAAGAAAGTGCAGAATCCTGTAGTAGATCGTCGAGTAGTAGGACAACCTGCCCAATCAGCATCTGAAAAACCATAGAGATTTGTCAAACTGTTGGAATGAAGATAATATCCAAGATGAACAGTTCCTTTGACATATCGTAAAACTCTATTTAATTGATGAAAATCTGCCATTGTGGGATGTTGCATCTTCTGACAGAGGAGATTTGTTGCAAATGCTAGATCTGGTCGAGTGATAGTCAAGTATTGAAGACCACCTACCAAGCTTCTGTATTCAATAGGATCTAGCAGAGGAACTTCAGCATTGGTCATAGCAATTGGCCGTAGTGGCAAAGGTGTGGAAATTGGTTTGCAATCTATCATATGTGCTCGTTTGAGTAGGTCGACTGCATATTTTGTTTGACATAAGAACAAGGTCTGTAAAGTACGTTTAACTTCAATACCTAAGAAGTAGTGAAGATATCCAAGGTCTTTCATATGAAAGTGAAGACTAAGATTCTAGATTAATGCAGTTAAGAGCTGAGGGGAGCTTCCTGTTAGAATGATATCATCAACATAAAGAAGTAATAACACCGTATCCGACTCAGTATGAAGCACAAACAAAGATGGATCGGCTGTACTACAGAAAAAACCAATTTCAAGAAGATAGTTGCTGAATTTGTCAAACCAAGCTCTTGGTGCTTGTCGAAGTCCATATAATGACTTGTGAAGAAGGCAGACATGACTTGATTTTTGAGGATGAATGAAGCCAGGTGGCTGTTCCATATAAACAGTTTCATTTAAGTCTCCATGAAGAAATGCATTCTTCACATCAAGTTGGTGTATTGTCCATTTTCTTGTGAGAGCTATAGAGAGTACTATGCGTATTGTAGCATGTTTTACAATAGGACTGAATGTCTCAGTAAAATCAAGTCCTGCTTCCTGATGGAATCCTTTGGCTACCAGACGAGCCTTGGGTCTTTCTAGACTATCATCTGGTGCGAGCTTGGTCTTAAAGACCCACTTACAGCCTACAACATTCATCTGGTCTGTTCTTGAAACTAATGTCCAGGTATGATTATTATATAGAGCATTCATCTCTTCTTGCATTGCATTGTGCCAACCCTTATCAGCTAATGCTAACTTGATGGATCTTGGTTCCATAGGGACTCGATACTCAGCCAAGCAAGCATATTTTGGATTTGGCTTAATAATACCTGATCTGAGTCGGGTCTGCATAGGATGATTACCAAACTTTCTCTGAGAAGAAGATAGATCAAGAGTAGTTTGTTCTATGTCAGGACTGTTATTGATAGGCAGAGTACTTGAGAAAGATGAAGAATTCTGACCAGATCGAGTTTTTGTGATAACATCATTTTGCCTTGATGTTAATGGAGTATCTTGGAGCTGTATTGATGCTGATGAAGTATGTTGGTGCATCTGTTCACTGTCATAACTATCCATAGTAGGATGATATTGACTTCTTCTTACTGACTGATGGGAAATACTTTGGTCTGTTGTGTCAGTGCTTGAAGATTCGAGCAATTTTACTCCTTCAATCCATTGTCTATACAAAGGAGTATATTGACCATACTCATTGATCACAGTTTTTGTGAAAGGAAACAATGTTTCATCGAAGATCACATGTCTACTGATATATATACGATTATCAGTAGGCACAAGACATCTATAGCCTTTATGCACATCACTATATCCCAGAAAAACACAAGTAAGGGATCTAGGATTGAACTTATGTTTTGAATATGATCTTAAGCATGGATAACAGGCACAGCCAAACACCCTCAAATGATCATATTGTGGCTGAGTGTTATGAATCTTACTATATGGTGTATCCATTTTTAGTTTTGGTGTTGGAAGTCTGTTTATAATGTAGTTTGCTGTAACAAAAGCATCCACCCAAAACTTCAGTGGGACTTTGGAGTGATATAACATAGCCAATCCCAATTCGACAATATGTCTATGTTTCCTTTCTGAGACTCCATTCTGTTCAGGAGTGTGAGGACAAGATAGATGTTTTATTCCACAGCTTTGCAGATGTTCTTGAAATCTTTTACTTACAAACTCTCCCCCTCCATCACTTTGGAAAATTTTGATCTTGTGACTGTATTGTCTTTCAACTAATGTCTGGAATCGAACAAAGATATCAAAGAACTCAGATTTCAACTTCATTGGATATAACCAACTATATCGTGAGAAACTATCAACAAAAATCACATAGTATCTAAACTTTTGAAATGAATCTACTGGTGAAGGCCCCCAAATATCACAGTGGATCTTCTCTAATGACGAAGTTGATATAGAGTTTGACAAAGGAAATGACAGAGCTGTACTTTTTGCTATTTGATAGCTGCTCCAAATTTTTGAAGGAACTGAATTAACATGAATCAGTTTTTGATGATGTAGATAATCCACTATTTGAGTAATGGCATGAGCCAGTCTTTGGTGCCATATTTCTGCATTGACTGTTCTCTGACTTTGAGTGAAAAAGGCTGCTGCAGTCCGTGTATCAACTTGATAAAGGCCCTTAGTCTTCCTTCCGAGCTGAATTGTCACCTTGGTATTGTTGTCCTTTACATAAACACCAAGTTTATCAAAGATAAATGTGCAAGGATAGTCATCAGTGAGTTTAGACACAGAAAGAAGATTCTTCTTTATTTCTGGTACTATAAGAACATCATTAAGAGGTAATGTATTTACTTCTGTTTTTAGGTAAGTGTTACCAATATGTGTAACAAGTAAACAAGATCCATTTCCAACCATCACTTTATCGAGACCTTGATATTTAGAAAGAGTATGAAGAATACCAAGATTCGCACTGATGTAAGCAGTAGCTCCTGTATCAGGGTACCATTCACTTCCTTTTGGATCTTCGATATGAATTGCTGTCAGAGCTGCTGGAATATCCTCTACTTGATAGGAATTGTCAAAGCGGTACCAATAACGGAGAGCATCATGCCCATGTCATTTACATATTTGACATTCCAATCTAGCAACCCCTGTGTCTTTCTCATCCTGCAGACTTTTCCTTGAGTTTAACAGAGGAGGATAAGATTTGTTGTTTTGATACCTTTGAGAGTATGTGGCATAAGGTCGAAATCCCTGAGCAGCTATAGAAAAGACATTCTTTTGTCTTAGATATTGATCTCCTTGCTCTTGAATTGCTGCATCTTCTCTGTAATTTTGATTTCTTTCAACATAACCAAAACCTCGTCCTCTATTACTAATAGTTCTGCCTCGACCAAAGCTACAGCCACCCCTAAAACTTCCTCTCTGAGCTAGAAAACCAGAAGGTTGTGAAAGATATTCTCCATTAGCATTCTCTTTAGGGTACATTTGAGACTTTCTTTGGCCGAGATAGGCCAAACTGGGATTAAACTGACTTCTGGAGTAAGTCTTCATCCTTGATTCAAATCTCTCCAGTTGAGCTATAACTTCATCATAATCGGGTTGAGGCTTCAAACAATATATGGTGGTTCGAAGATTCTCATATTCTGGACCCAATCCTTCCAGTATACCAAAGATTTTGGTTATTTCATCCACTGGTTTACCAATAGCATTCAACTGATCACATATAGATTTGTATTCTCTGAGATAAGCAGAGACGGTTTGATCAAGTTTCTGGCAGGATTGTAATTTTCCTCTAAGTTCGAACTCCTTTGCTATTGATTTTTGTGTAAGTCGCTTTAGAAGAGACTGCCATACCTCAAAAGATGTCTCTAAACCAATGATTAGACTCAAAATGTTCTCAGTAACAGCCCCACTAATCCATGATGATATCAACCGATCTGTTCTTGTCCAATCAGCGTAATCAGGATTAACAAGTTCTGAGTCACATCCTTCATCATCATTTTGCAACATTTGTGGAGGAGAAGTAACATCACCATTAACGAAACCAAAGAGGTCTTGACTCTTTAGAAACCTTTGGATTTGAGCTTGCCATAACAGAAAATTATCTTCGGCGAGCTTGATTGTGACAAAATTCGAGATGTTTACGTGGATTGGAAAATGATATTTTGGTGTTTTTATTGCCATTGCCGCAAGCTTTCAGTTCAAAACAAGCTATCAGACAATCAACCTACAGCTCTGATACCATGAGAAAGATGAAGAACTCAAACAAGATCAAGTGGTCGACTCTAAAGAACATTTGTATTCCAGTATAGTGATTGTATTATTGTAACTCAGTACATTTGAAAACAGAAAAAGAATACAATTCCTCCGTTCTATCTTCTAAGATCAATCTTACTTGATTTGCTTCAGCACTTTGATCTTGATCTGTCAACTATTCTTCGAATCTTCCTCTTCAATACAGGGATTGCTCAGCATTCGTTGATGATCTTAATTCTCCTTTCTCTATCCTCTCATCTTCTCTTTTCTTTCTATTTGTTATTATGTATCACCTTATGTAAAATGAAGAAGAGTATTTATATCAAGGATTTTTAACAGAACTCGGTTACAAGGGAAAACCGAATACAACAACTACTTAACAGAAAAGCCTAATTGGCTACGCTTATGACTTAGTGATCCAAGTCATTTATTATTTGAGCATCTCATTCATTGATGTCGATCCAAGCTGGTCTTCCTTATAAGATCTTTGCCGTTGATTCAATCTTATGACTTGGCGATCCTAAGTCATTTGCTGTATCACCAAGTCCTCTGCTTTTGCTGTATTGCCAAGTCAACGCCTGCGCCTTGCCTTCGGCGACCCGCGAGCTCAAATGCTTGCAGTGCTCGTGTCTAGCTCCGCTCGCTGATCTCCCTATTCTCGCTATGCTCGACGCCGCGTCACTTGACGACAGCTGGTCCGGATCCGTACATGACCTACCTCTGTAGATCGCCCTTCGCCTCACCATACGACGCCCCCAGACCGACGCTCGTCCTCTCACTCCGGTAGCCGCCACGCCAGCAACTCGCGAAGCCACCTGCTCCCTTCCCTGTTTTGTTGCAGGTCCGGTTGCTACCCGAGCCTTGCTGGAGTTCCGACGACCGCCTTACTCCAGCCACCACGACCCATCACTGAAGCACCGTTGTTGCTCCCATTTTCCAAGCCTTAGGTAGTATTTTTTTTATTTTTTACTTATTCCATGTTATGTTTTTTTTTTTTTTTTTTAAGTTTAATTATTTGAATTGTAGTATTGTATGTTAATATTTGTAGACCTTGTAGACATTAGGAGTTTTATCCCAAATTAAGGTAATTATTAATTTGACCCGTAAGATGTCGGGTCATTTTTTTTAATTACTTTAATTTCTAGGAATTTTGATAACATTTCAATCATTAAATCATTATAGAGTTAAAATAATTGTTAATTTAATCCGTGAGACAATGGATTATTTTTTCGGTTATTTTAATTCTTATCTTCATTCTTTTTAAAATAATTACTTGTTTGGAAAGATCAAAAAATCAAAAAATCAAAAAAATCAAAAATTACATAAAAATCTAAATATTGCATTAGAGCATTTAGGTTTAGTAAATTAGAATTGCATTTATAGGATTATAATTTTTAGATTATACTTTTAGATGGGTGATTTTTGTTAGGGCTAATTTTAAATAATGTTGGCATGTCTTGATTTTTTTTTTATAGCTTTTAAGATAAGATATAGTTTAAGTTAAATTGATTCTTGAAATAAATTAGAATAACATTCACTTTAGTTAGTCTAATTAATTTTCTTATTATTTCCGAATTTCAATAAAAAATCCAAAAAATATTAGGTACATATTAATTAATTTGCATAATAGGTTTAATTGGAATTTGTTTATTAGTAAAATATGGTCATATCTAGAACTTAGGTACTTAGGTCCATACACATTTCATATTAAAGCAGCACACCTAGATATTTTTAGATTAAGTCAATTTTCATTTAGTAAAACAAAAAGAGGAACAAAAAAAATGTCATGCATGCCATATGAGTTATAGTTTAATTGTTTTTTTTTAATAAAAAGGAAAATGCTAAAAGATGATCATTGCACCATTAAGTTACTTTATTTTCAATAAAAAAATTATGTCATTAAAAAAAAAAAAAAGATCATTTCCTTGGTTAGTTAATAGGTTAATTCATAATTAATCTCATTTCATATCATCATTATTTAGCATAGGTTGCATATATGCATTAAAAAATGAATCATCATTAAAAAAAAATCATAAAAAAGCATGCATGTAGAAATACCATGTCATTCATCCCATATCACGTAGCACATGCATATTTAGGATTATATAAATTAGATTGCATATATATAGTGATAAGTTTAAGTCATACCATATGATTTGCATCTCGCATGTCATTAAAATAAATTCATGCATATTAAGTTAGATTAAGATTGCATAATAATAAAAATTAGGTGTCATGTCATTTAGAAATCATGTTTAAGGCATGCATTTTTATTAGCATTTTTTTATTGAATGTTATTTTATTGATTGTGCACCCGTATGACCATTTGCATGTTAGTAGCTTAAATTTAAATTAATCAACATTGCCTGCAAAATATTTTTAAAATTAAAATAAAATGTACCGAAAGGACGTTAGACTAATCTAGCATAACCATGTCCTCGGATCTACTGAATCTCTAGTTCGCAAAAATAAAATATTCTCCTATACTTTACTTGGGTTTCTAACCAACCATAATTGGTTAGTGGCGGCTCCAAATTGAATATAATTGTATGTTTAAATAGATTAATTTCTTAACATCAAGTCGCGATTAGTAGGACTTGGGAGGGTCCGTGCCAAGTATTCGGACTTAGTAATCCATTAGCCTTCTTTAGGTAATTCACCTTCAAAAATTCGGGAAGGTCGCGACATGCACTTGCAACTGCAAAGTTCTATCAATCCAAGCACAACTATGCTTTATTCATAGGGAGACAAGGTATATCGTTAATCTACTTGCTTATATATGTTGACGATGTACTCATTATGGGGAATGATGCATCCACCATTGAGAGATTTAATAAGTAGCTACATTCTACATTTCATATTAAGGATTTGGGACCTTCTAAATATTTCCCGGGGATAAAAATTGCATGGTCAAATAAGGGCATCTATCTTAGCCAACACAAATTTATCTTAGAAATTATATTGAAAGTAGGATTGTCAAGTTTTAATCCAGCTACTATTCCAATTGAGCGGAATATTTGGTTGACAACAACTAAATATGACAAATGATTGCCCATAAACAAGGATCTTTTGTTTAAAGATCCTTTTGCTTATCGAAGACTCGTTGGAAAACTTATCTATTTGATCATGGCTAAAGTTGACATTTGCTATGCAGTACAGATTTTTAGTCAATTTATGTACAACTCCAAACAGTCTCATGTGAATGCAACATCAAAAGTTGTAAAATACTTGAAAGGGCATCCCGAATTAGGAATATTATTATCTTAAGATAGCAACATGGAGATGATAGCATATTGTGACATGAATTATGCTAGTTGCCCTATGAGTAGAAAATATGTTATTGGTTTTTGTATAAATCTGGGAAATTTTTCACTTTCGTGGAAGACGAAGAAACAATTAATAGTTTCCTTATTATCTGCCAAGACAGAATATCAAGCAATGGCATAGACCAGCTGCAAGATAGTTTACATAAGAGGCCTTGGTGTATGGGTAAATGAACCTACTGTCTTATTCTGTGATAATGATGATGCACTCAAACTTGCAATGAACCCAATTTTCCATAAAAGGGCAAAGAATATAGAAGTTGACAGTCATTTCTTTTGAGACAAGATAAAGTGGGGTGATCAGAACAAGAAGAATAAGAACGACAAAACAGTTTGCTTGCATTTTTACCAAGGCTTTATGCCAAAGGCAAGATTTGTATTTGTTAAGTAAGCTAGGCATCCATGATGTGTGTAGACTACCAAGCTTGAGGGAGAGTGTTAAAGATATGGTTGCCGATGCTAATTGATCTTAATTGATCTTGATTGCATGGAATCTTTTCCATTTATTGTGTATATTATACATTTAAACCTCTTGTATTATAAATAGGACGATAATTACACATTAAAACATAAAGTAAGTGCAACACATATTTCCAAATCTTTAATTGCTTTCCATCCTCCAAGCTTCGACATTTTTTTCCCATTTTGGGGAACTTCTCTCTTTTGATCTAGTTTAAATTTAGAAGTTTCTCTCTCCCATTTTGAGGAGGTTTCTATCCTAATCTAGTTTAAATATGGAGTTTTTTGTGTGTATGATTTTGGGGTTTCGCTTCTCTTGGGTTTCGTTAGTGCACAAATCCAATTTCAAAGGAGGTCAAAGGAGCTTTGAGTGGAGGTTTCATTTTCATGGGTGTAAGATTTGTATGCGTTCAACTTTGTTACTTTGGACAACGACGATGCTAGGAGTGCCAAAACTAGGCATGCACTGCGAAAGGCAAAGCTATAACAATAGATGAAGATTTTGCTATGTGCTCATATTCAGTGACCGGCCACTGATTTTGATTTGAAGAAGTCATAAATTTGCTTTTTGATTTTGCTAAGAAACCATTGAATCTATAAATGGGTCGTTTTGGTGTTGACGTGGTAAAAAATTAATATAAAATTAATTAAATTAAATTTATTTAAAACATTTAAAAATAAAAATATTTTAAATATATATTTAAAAAAAAAAAAGGGAGGCGGCCACCGCCTCCCCACCATTGCTGCCGCCGCCATCGCCTACAAGGGCCGGTGATGGAGGGGGGAAGGTCAGTCAGGGTCGTTGGGCTTTGGCCAAGGGTTGGTGACCCTGGCCGATTGGCGACGACGGCCCACGAGCCCTTGCCCAGATTCGGTGAGGGTTGGCGACCCTCGCCCGGCTGGGCCAATGGCCGCCGCCCGTTGGGGGTTGCCTCAATGGGCGGCAGCCCTTGGCTTGACCGGGGGAGGCCATTGACCCTCGCCGGATTTAGGCGAGGGCCACGACCCTCCCCCCATATCGGGGCAAGGGCTCGCGGGCCCTCGTCGCTGGTCAGCCAAGGTTGCCGACCCTTGGCCAAGGCCTGGCAACCTCGTTCGACCCTCCCCCCTCCATCGCCCTCAGCCGCCTCCTTTTTATTTATTTATTATTATTTTTTAAATTTAATTTTTAAATAATTTAAATTAATTAATTTTTATATTAATTTTTTACCACGTCAGCACCAAAATAATGTTGTTTTTGCATTATTTGGCAACATCAGCATGCAAAACAACACCGTTTTACACTTACTTCACCGGAAATTGCGCATGTCGGCATTTTGGCCGAATTGATACTTAAGTGATCCATTTCTCTCCGATTTTTGCACTTAAGTGTCACTTTCGTAACTTTTGGCACTTGAAGTGTACTTTTGCCAATTAGCATGGATTAATTGAGTTTTGCAATACCGTATAGGTGATACAAATTATAGTCAATTTGGACTTCTAGTTGTCAATATATATATATATATATATATATATATATATGGTGTGGTTCTATCTTATATTTATTTTACAAATCATTATTTAGGTATAAATATACTAGAAGTGCAAAAAATTGTGTATAGCGCTCAATTTAGTATCAAAAGTTTTTTTTTTATCACTTAAGTGCCATTAAAAAAAAACGTTTTGAGTTGTTGGAAATCTAACATGATTATATTTTATTAATTTATTAGTCATACATGGATCACAGGTGTGTCTAGTTAGCATATAACTTTTAAACATTGTCGTATAAAAGTTGTAAATAGAGATAATTTAATTGCTAAATTTTGTTTAAAGTGATCACTTTAGTGCCAATCATGCCATGTGGAATTGCAATGTGGATTAGTGTTTTTTAAAAAATTTGCCAAGTTATTTTATAATTTTAATTATAAATGCCACGTAATCAATTTGGTTGGAATTTCTGTAAATCGGCACTTAAGTTATCTGTTAAGTAAGTTAGGCATCCATGATGTGTGTAGACTACCAAGCTTGAAGGGGAGTGTTAAAGATACGGTTGCTGATGCTAATTGATCTTAATTGATCTTGATTGCATGGAATCTTTTTGATTTATTGTGTATATTATACATTTAAACCTCTTGTATTATAAATAGGACAATAATTACACATTGAAACATAAAAGAAAGTGCAACACATATTTCCAAATCTTTAGCTGCTTTCCATCCTCCAAGCTTCTAACATTTTTTTTCCCATTTTAGGGAACTTCTCTCTTTTGATCTAGTTTAAATTTAGAAGTCTCTCTCCCATTTTGAGGAGGTTTCTATCCCAATCTAGTTTAAATTTGGAGTTTCCTGTGTGTATAATTTTGGGGTTTTGCTTCTCTTGGGTTTCGTTAGTGCACAAATCCATTTTCAAAGGAGGTCAAAGGAGCTTTGAGTGGAGGTTTCATTTTCACAAGTGTAACATTTGTATGCGTTCAACCCTGTTACTTTGAACAACAATGGTGCTAGGAATGCCAAAACTAGGCGTGCACTGCCTAAAGGAAAAGCTGTAATAACAGATGAAGATTTTGCTATGTGCTCATGTTTGGTGATCGGCCATTGATTTTGATTTGAAGAAGTCATAAATCTGCTTTTTGAGCCTATGACTTCTAATCTTGTTTTGATGATTCATCTTCTTATCTAGAGATTGTTTTGTTTTGAATTTGTCTTAATTTGTAATTGGCTCGTGTTTCTCTATTATATATCTACAAAGATGAATGAAATGTTCCTTTGAAAAAAAAAAATCAACATTATTCCTTAAAAATTGATTCATGCCGTATCTATAGAGGTTGTTAGTAATTAGTCATATCCTTTTAGATATAAGTTGGATAAAAAAGTTTAACTATACGACTTATCAAACATTGATGTCCCTGGTTTTTTTTTTTTTTTAATTTTAAAAATGGACGCAACTATTATAAAAGAGAGTTCTTTTGTTAATAAGCCATTAATGCTGATTTTGCTAAGAAACAATTGAATCTATAAAAGGTGAGTTTTGCAATAAATATTGTTCATTAGCATGGATTAATTGAGTTTTGCAATACCATATAGGTGATACAAATTAGGATCAGTTTGGACTTCTAGTTGTCAATATATATTTATATATATGGTGTGGTTCTATCTTATATTTATTTTACAAATCATTGTTTAGGTATAAATACATAAGAAGTGTCAAAAATTGTGTATAGCGTTCAATTTAGTATTAAAAGTTTTTTTTTTTTGGATCACTTAAGTGCCATGTTTAAATAAAAAACATTTTGAGTTGTTAGAAAAATCTAATGTGACTATATTTTATTAATTTCTCAGTCATATGTGGATCGTAGGCATGTCTAGTTAGAAGATAACTTTTAAACAATGTTATCTAAAAGTTGTAAATAGCGATAACTTAAATGCTAAATTTTGTTTAAAGTGATTACTTTAATGCCAGTCAATGTTTAAAAAGTGATCACTTTAGTGCTAACCATGCCACGTGGAAATGCCACATTGTCGCAACCAATTTTTCGGGTGAACCACCTAGAGTTTGGTTAATGGATTGTTAAGCCTAGGCTTAACTTACGCTCTCACAAGCCTAGACCAATTCGCAACTTAAGTTCAAATATCTACATGCAAAGGGAGTCGCCACTAATCAGTTTACGGTAGGTCGATTAGACACCTAAGTAAAATAATGAGAGAATTATTTCATTTCTACGAACCAGAGATTTTGGGTACGGGGACTTGATTACGTTAGATTTCTCTAACATCCTTTTGGTACCTTTCTCTTTTATTTTTGAAAAATGTTTGGCAAGCAGCTTGAATTGATTTTTATTTATCTCCCTAACATGTGAGGTTATCATGCGGATATGCAAACCACCAATTTAATACCCAAGAAAACAATGATTGAACTGTAAAACTTACCTCATAGCATCGAAAGCATCCGCGATGTTAGATCAGAATTCATATCGACAGTCCTAGATATGATTTCTAATTAACACGCAACCACTTAATTTTTGTTTTCACTTTTTTAACAAGAATATAATCCATATGCAATGTAATGCTTCTAATCTAATATGAAATGATATGGCATGACAACATGTCCTAAACTATATTAATGAGTAAAAATTTGTGATTTCTTAATGAACATGCAATAATTAAATATGCAATCTAAATTAACCAAATTGACCTAATTCTAATGACATGCAAATGAAATTTTTTATTTTCTTAAAAAAGCATGCAATCTATCCTAGAGATTGAAACTAATTTATCTTAGGACATTTTTTTTGTATTTTTCATGAAATTCGAAATTAGAAAAATATGAAAATTAACTAACTAGATTAAGATTCTATCCAACTTGTATTAAGGATCAGGTCAAGCTAAAGCCTAATTTAAACTGAGATATTATCTTAACCTAGCAATTTCAAAACCTAAGATGCAATCTATCTAAAAACTCAATCTAAACTTAAAGTGAAACACATCCTAAAAATGCTCTAATTCTACATGATATATGCATGATGATTTTTTTAATTTTTTTTTTATAAAATTCGAAATTAAACTTGCCAAATAATTAAACGTGCCATTAAAAAAAAAAACTAACATCCTAAATGAATGCATTTTTTTTTTATTTTTGTTATTTTGAAAAAATTCGAAATAAACGTCTATTCTAAATATGTAAGATAACCCTAAGATGATAAACCTAATCTAACTCAGTTTTTTTTTTAAATATTTTTTATGATAACAAAGTCGACTCAAATGACACGACATCACATCTAACAAGATAAAATTGTTATCCAAAAATTGACGAACCATATCTTGCGCATGAGATTGGGTCGGCCAATTTCAAATTAAATCGCGAATCAAATCTCGGGCGTGAGATCAGATTGTCGATTTTGCAAGAGATTGTAAGTCGGATTTCGGACGCGAAAATTGGATTGTCAATCTCTAATTTGTGGCAATTTCAATTATATGCATCGACAAATATCTCAAATAAGATAACGGAATATTCGAAAATCAAAATAGATAAGATTTTCACCTAATTCGAATATTGGTTTTCGAATTCCAATCCTTGAATGGCTACTCACAATGCAACGTGGCGGTGCTCGGTTGTTCAAAAATCACCCGATGGGCTCCGCGAGACCTCTTGGAATCCACTGGACGATCTGACTCAGTCCGTTAACAATGCTCGGTGTTGCGGTCTCAAGAAAAGAAAAAACACGCTGGAACTTCGGGCGGCTTCGCGGTGAGGGTGGTACTAGCAACGTCGGGTTTTCTCGAGCTCCAGGAAAACCTTGAAGCCTCGTGTTGAACGTGAGTGTGAGTGGACACTCTCTGACGGAGTGGTCTCCTTTCTCCCAATTGACCGAGAGTGTGCCCTTTGTCTCGAATTTTGCACTATTTTCAATGGCTTTTCATCCAATGTGCCGAGTCTTCTCCTTTTATATAATGCCTTTGATTTGGTGCTTCGCCATGGATTGTCGAGGGCCACTAGGGCATCAGGATGGAACGAACAAGCGAAGACTATGAGTAAGGGACCGATAATTGATGTGTTTCGGCAAGAGAATAGACGATGCTGATCTGGAAGCAATGGAAGAGAGCAACCACAGTGTTGGTCGTGTGGCTATGGGAGGGTGGCACGAGATAGAGAAGCGACCCGTCGGTGTCGTGGGCTGGTCGGTGGTGAATCGATGGGACTGTGAGATTTACGGCCAACAACTCGTCACGGGCAACAAACGGAGACGAAACAACCGCACGTCATGGGAGCGAGGACTTAACGACGGTGAGAAACAGCGGCCGATCGTTATTGAGGGGCAGCAGGCGCGGTGCGGCAGCTTGTCGAGACAATGGGAAGTCGCAGCGTCGAGATTGGGGGCACTCAGTCAAAGATGACTGAAGAATTTGACCTACCACTCTCTTTCACTCTCTCTTTCATGTGATTTCTTTCTTTGCGTGTGTCAGACTCACAAGGGAGAAAACCTCACGTTCTCTTCTCTTTCAAAACCTCACGTTCTCTTCTCTTTCACTCTCTCTTTCATGTGATTTCTTTCTTTGCGTGTGTCAGACTCCCAAGGGAGAAAACCTCACGTTCTCTCCTCGGCAGTGTATGTCAATATGCGTGGTCGTGTGTTTCTCTCTTTTTGTGGCCGAATATTCAATGTGTGGCCCCCTAAAACCTTAGGCGAATTAACCTATTTATAGGCCATGGATTAGGTTTTTTTTTTTTTCCAAAACCATATCCAGGAAAATTTCTTTTCCAAACGCGATGTTTGCTTTTTCAAACATAATATTTGCTTTTGAATTGAAATCTCACAAAGATAAATTCGTAAAATCTCTCCAAGGATACGGACTTGGGCCGATTTGCTCGCTTCATGGGCTTAGTCCGGCCTATCAAGTTAAAGCTTAGAACCAC
This sequence comes from Eucalyptus shirleyi, assembly GCA_017140165.1. Lineage (NCBI taxonomy): Eukaryota > Viridiplantae > Streptophyta > Magnoliopsida > Myrtales > Myrtaceae > Eucalyptus > Eucalyptus shirleyi. The sequence goes on along the minus strand of CM029456.1, from coordinate 16,000,140 downwards.
TAATTCGAACCTACTTGTCATCGGTCCAATAAATAAATGCAAAAAATGCAAATTAAGAATAAATACACATAAGTCTATATGCTATGCAATTAATATTTTTTTAGGGATAAAATTACTCCATAATTTTCTATGCAATAAATAAATGATCAAACCGCCAAAATTTAGGTGTGAACACACATGGATTAGTGTTTTTAAAAAATTTGCCAAGTTATAAATGCCACATAATCAATTTGGCTGGAATTTCTCGCTGTTGGCACTAAAGTTATCGTTTTTTTTCTACGATTTGACACTTGAGTAAGCTGGCAAAAACATTTTGCATTAAAATGAGTGCCATACATAACTTTTAACACTTTTAGTACACTTATCCCTCATTATTTGTATTATGTGCTGTGCGCAAGTTGCAAAACTCCAATTTCTCACTTACACGTTTCCAACTTAGTCCTCGGGAAGATAAGGAATCGAACTCCCCACCTCCCAATGCATTTAAATCATTGATGATTTCCTTCTGCCATCTTTGGCGGACATTCCCATATTCCATTATGATGATTTTTAGATGATTTTATAGGCATCTATTAATTTCCATGTGTAACCCGATTCAATAAGATTAATTTAATTTTAATTAATAATGATTTTATCTATCATATCATCTTATCTTGTATAAATAAGAGGGCTTTGTACAAAAAAGAATAAGAAAAAATAGAGAGCCGGGATTGTTACGTAGAGAGTTTTTGTACAAATAAAATGAGTTTTTTTTTTTGATGGAAACCAACATTTATATTCAACATTAAGGAAGCATACAACCTAAAGATAAAGCATCCGCAAACACTAAGTCCATAGGTACAGACAGAGGAGAAAGGGCCCATTTAAGGGCTGAGTTGGAGGATTGGGCCTTCGCAGCCTAGTCGGCCACTAGGTTTGCCTCACGACGACAATGTCGCAGCTGGAGATGAGGAAAAGTTGAAAGCAAAAAGATGCTCTCCTCTATCAAAGGTCGAAGCTCCCATGGTGGCGATCGTGTACCGTGCAACACTTCGACAAGATGAAGGCAGTCATAATCAATTTCCAGCCGAGCGTCCTAGAGTCCTTGGTGGAGCACATGTTGAAGAGTAATAAGAAGCGCCTGGACCTCTGATTCAAAGGCGGATTTCGCCGGAAAACTTCGCGAGAAGACATCCATAAGTCGGCCTTGATAATCCCTACAAATACATGCCATTGAACCGTCGGGGTTATCGAGCTTATAGCTGCCATTGATATTACATTTCAGGGTTCCCATATCCGGAGGTCACCAAAGCTGATTCAGGTTGATAAAAGCAAGTCCAGATTACAGTTTAGATGCTGCAGAAGAGATCTGATATGATTTGGCTTGAGCAACAACTGTCTCTACTACAAGGGAAGGGTCTGGTAGCTGGTTACGGAAGACAAAATTATTCCTCATCCGCCAGATTTGCCACAGGACATTTGTAACAACTTCTATTCCAAGTAAGTGATTAAGTGAAATCACATTTTCTGTGAGCCACGAGTCTATACGAGTAGCTATACAAGTTGATTGCAATAGGTTGATTTGCAGATTCGACCAAATAGCTCGAGTCCATGAGCATTGAAAAAATGTGTTCAATGGTTTCAGGTAGATTCTGCTGACAAAGATGGCATGAAGGATCAGTGATAATATGATGTTGAAACAGGATAGCTTTGGAAGCGAGGTCATTATGGCAAATCGACCAGAGAAAAGTCTGAAGTTTGGGGACTGTCTTCATCACCCAGATCCTTTTCCAGAGGGATTTCGAATTTCGGTAAGAAGCCGATGCACTATGACTCTGTTGATTGTTGCTTGAGTGTACAATTGCATGGTACTTACTTTTTACAGTGTGCTTACCGTCAGTTGTGGCAAACCATACCGATTTGTCTTATGAGTAAAGAGGTCTAACTGGTATTGTGAGAATTTCTATTGCAATCTGTTCTTCAAAGAAGTTTTGAATCACTGATGTGTTCCAGTTGTGGTGAGTCGGGTCAATAAGATTTGCCACCAGAACTGGTTCCTCTTTAGACTCAGGTCCATTGATAATTCCCATAGGTAGCCAACGATCTCTACAAATTCTAATATGATTGCCACTACCAACAGACCAGCGTAGTTCTGGTATAATAGCATCTTTGCCCCGAAGAAGACTTTGCCATCCCCAAGATGGTCTTGTTCCTCTGACGGCCGATAAAAAATCTGTCAAATGAAAATAGAGACCCTTAAAAATTGCACCCCATAAAGATTGAGGATGATGTAGCAATCTCCAAGCCTGTTTTTCAAGCAGCGCTATATTCAAAGCAATAAGGTCTCGGAATTCCAACCCTCCTTGCACCTTACTTTCTTTCAAAACATCCCATTTTTGCCAATGTATACCCACCTTATTCTGATTATTTCTCTACCAAAATCGGGGCAATACATTTCTCAATAGATGAACAAACAGAAAGAGGTATCTGAAAAATAGACATGGCGTACTCTGGAATAGCCTAAACAACGAATTTAATATGAATTTCCTTACCCCCCCCCTTAGAAATGAATTTCTCTTTCCAGCCCTCTAGTTTAGCATTGACCTGACCTACTATCCAAGAGAATACTTCCTTCTTCGATCTACCCCATTCTGATGGCAACCCCAAATATTTACCAGATCGTTGCAAAACTGGAATACGAAGTTCCCTAGCCATATTTTCCTGTAAAGAGATTGAACAGTTTTTAGAAAAGGTCATCCCTGATTTGTTTCGATTAATCAACTATCCTGCAGCCACACAATACAAATTTAAAATGTTGGCTAAGTTGTGGCATTCCAAAACAGTACCCTTTAAGAAGAAAATTGCATCGTCAGCAAAAAACATATGTGACAGGGTAGGACACCATCTGTTTAACCTAAGATCTTTGATTTGTCCAATACTAACAGCTTGAGTAATAAGATCTCATAAAACATTAGCCAAGAGAATAAAAAGATATGGTGATAAGGGGTCACCCTGTCTGAGGCCACGAGAGGGGTAGAAATAAGGTAACTGTTCCCCATTAAACTTCATCGTAAGAGAAGAGGTGGTGACGCATGCATAATCCACCCAACCCATCTAGGATGAAATCCCAATCTAAGGAGATAATCATGTAGGAAATCCCATTCCACTATGTCATACGCCTTTTTCATGTATGTTTTAAGAATTGCATTGAACTTGCTAGTCTTCTTTCTTGTTCGAAAATGGTGAAGAACTTCTTGGATGATAAAAATATTATCTTGGATCTGTTGTCCTTTCAAAAATCATATTGTTCCTTAAAAATCAGAATATTCAGCCAAGGTTTGAGACGGTTAGCAAACACCTTAGAGATAACTTTGTAAGCATAGTTGCACAAACTAATAGGCCGAAACTGTTCCAGTTTTTTAGGTTGAGTTGTTTTGAGAATGAGGGTTATAATTGTCTACTTGAGACCTTTAGGCATTACCCCAGACATTAGGAAATCCTGCACTAATAGGAAAATGTCTTCTTTAATTGTTTCCTAGTGTTCTTGATAGAATAAACCAGTTAAGCCATCCGGGCCTGAGGCTTTGGAAGTGCCCATCTGAAAGGTAGCTTGCCAAACCTCCTCAATAGTAAGCAAAGCTGTGACTTGAGTATTCATGTCAGGAGTGACTACTAACTGGCATTGATCAAGTAAAGGTCTATAGTCCTGAGAACCTTTAGTAGTATATAATTGCAAAAAGAAGGTGAATGTCATATCTTGAAGAGTTGGTAAATCACGTACCCATTGCTGATCATCATTTTGCAGCATAGTAATTCGATTTCTTTGACATTGTTGAATTGTCGATGCATGAAAAAACTGGGTATTCTTATCACTCCATTTTAGCCATTGAATCCTGGAGCGTAAGGCCCAATACTGTTCTTCCTGTTGCCAAGTCTTATGGATTTCTTCTTTTAACCTTGTTGCCCGTGCTTTGTCATAAATGGAATGCTGCTGGTTCACTAGATCTTGCAATTGTTGTTGTAAAGTCAGCACTTTCCGATGACCATTGCTAAACTTTTTTTGGCTCTAGATGAGCAAGGCTGCTGTGACTTTCTTTACTCTAGTGTTGAAATCAGAATTCGGTAGGCACACTGAAGTCCATGCTTTAGAAATAATCTCTCTGCATTCCTCATCCTCATTCCAATAAGCCTAAAAAATAAAAGGCCGCCTTCTTCTTTGAATAGTTGGCGAAGTCTAAATTAGGAGAGGACTATGATCAGATCCCACATCGAGGAGTGCATAAACTTCAGCTGTAGGAAACAGCAGCCTACATTCCATTGAACATACCACCCTATCTAATTTTTCCTTCACTAACTCTTCCCCTTCCCTATTGTTCAGCCATGTAAATTTACAACCCTTGCTTTCTAATTCAGTAAAAGCACAGTCATTGAAAAGAGCTCTAAAAGACTGCATTCTATACAACTTAGCAGGTCGTTTGCCTATTTTTCCCAAGGATAAAGTACCTCGTTAAAGTCTCCAGCACAAAGCCAAGGAAAGCTGTTGTGGGAATGGATCGCTCGAAGCTCATCCCATACCAATTGACGATGCTGATAGTCTGTAGGAGCGTGTAAAAAAGTGATCCGGATAGTCCTACCTTCTGACCAAACTTACAACTCATGTCGAAAAAGTGTTGTGTGGAACGAATCACCTGTAAAAACACTTGATCGTTCCATAACACAGCTAAGCCTCCAGCCATACCCACCGGATTAATGACATATGAACTTTGAAATTTGAGATTTCGCGGAATTTGTTGAATCCTTCCTTCAGTGTTCTTTGTTTCCATGAGGAATACAATATCGGGCTTTTCTTTGGTTGTCATGGCCTTAAGTACTTGAACTATCAGTTAGGGGATTGCCCAAACCTTGACAATTCCAACATATCATCTTCATTTGTCAAGTGGGGGCTGTTTAGGGCCAGCCACCAAAGCACGAACATCAGTTTCGTCAGCTAGAAATATAGGAGTGTCCATAAGATTCAGATCAGTAGGTTCTGCAATGATGATACTACTTGTGTCAGGTGGATTATATCTACGCTGTTTCTGGGATGAAGTCAAAATAGGTTTCGACCGGATATGCGTCATTTTCTTTGTTACATGTTTTTCCACCGGTTCATACTGAACTCCTTTCAACTTCGTGTCTACAGAGATAAGTGTTGTATGGTCTGATGATGACCGAAGCTACTGATTTGGTGCTTCTGTTGGTGCCTTGGAACACTAAATAGCACTGGAATTATTGACTACTGGAAACGTAGATGGTGGGGGCAATAAGAGAACCGTTGGTAAAATGCAAGCGGAGTTTCAGGCACAACTTCTTCAACTTGCTCCAACTTGTCTTTTGGGTTATAAAAGGTATTCCAGTATGGACTATTGGCTTTGACTTCCGCTTGGAGCCATGGCCCATATGCCATCTTCTCTTTACCCTCATGCTTGGCCTCATTACAGGGAATGTCTTGGCAGTACATTGCGTAGTGCCCAAGTTTACCATAGGAAAAGAAAAAATGAGAAAGTCTTTCATAACGGAAATCAAGCCAAAAAGGTTGGCCATTTATTCGAATCAACTTCCCTATTATAAGAGGTTCCTGTAAGTTGATGTCAATTCTTACTCGACCAGCTTTTGACAAATTTCCTTCCGTTGAGTCAATCTTAACTTCGATTACCTTACCTATATGCTGTACTGCTTTCTTAATCATTCGCTTGGAACACCATTCTAACGGTAGCCCAAGCACCTGTATCCAAAAGGCACAAGTAGAAAAGTCATAATAATGTAACGGTGTATTTGGAGTCTAGGGCTTGAAGATAACTAAATGGCCCAAAAATAGCCAAGGGCCCCTGTCAAGAATTTGTTGTCTGTTTGCTTGGGATTGGAATTTTGCGATATAAATACCTGCCTCATGCTGTGATATATCCACTAATTCAGTCTGCCAGGCTTTTTCATTGTAGTTTGGAAGGCTGGAAAGTTAATAGATGGATCAGAAAGGATTTTGCCTATAAGGGTTAACCGACATTCCTCTAATGTTTCAGGTGCAAGGTGTTCATCCCAGTCGTCGATTAGCTATTCTGTGGTGAGACGACCCAAGCTAGTACAAAGAGCGGCCAGACACAAGGAATTGGCTTGTTCGTTCGAAGCCATCCAAGATAAAGTCAATACAAAAGGGCGAATTACCCAACTTCATAAAACTAACAAGCTACAGAAGGCAGAGACTATGAAATGCTGTAATCAGGAACAGTCGACTAACAATAATTCAACATCTTCGTTGAATATAGAAGGCAGGGTAAGACATGCAGAACTAACTAGGGAGAATCGGTGAAAAATTGAGTGTACCCGGCTGACATCGGAGGCCGATGGATTGAAAGCCACCCATGGTTGAGCCGAAGGTGTAAAAAAAACGGTGGATGAAACAGAGAAATCAGTGAAGAGATAAAGGATTCCGTTAAATAGCGAAAGTCGAAGAAAAGGAAGCCATCAGAAAGCAATCAGACGAGGAAGAAACGGTGGAAGAGATGGGGATTGAAACTGGGATTTAGGGTTTAGAAAACTACCAAAAAAGTAGAGAGAATTCTGCATGTCGAGAGAATTATAAATTCATACAAATCATTAAATGGCTAATTAATCATAAAATGAATTAAGCCTATCTCGTACCCTTTGACAACTAGCATGGTTCTAGTATCTTCCTCTGGCCATTTGTCTTCCAATGGAGCACTCTTCATAGTATTCACATAATTTATGTTATGCAGCTATATTTATAGTTTTTTTTTTTTTGGGTACTTTACTATTGTCTGCCCCTTTATTGGATATTAAAACAGTATGACTGGAAGATGAATCTTTTTTTACGTACTGGGATTTTTCAAATGAACTTAAATGCTACCATGTTGTAATCATCACGTTAAAATAATAATGAATTTAGTTTTTAGAATGAATGCAAGTAAATCAGTGGCGAACTAATTTTCTCGGTAATTTGAACTGCATTGATAGGTTCCAAATCAGCAGAGGTGGTGATGATACGGGAAGAGCCGGTCAATTACAGAGTCGTGCCAGCTGACGATGTACCCACAATGAAGGTATGCCACAAGACTGCTTTTCTCTTTTATTTCCCTTGTTTTGATCCTTGTTCTGGATTTTGGCCGACTGTAACTATGTTGACGGATGTTCTGTTTCATTTTTCGGGATTTATATGGCACATGCTTAAGTATTTCACTGACGACGTGTCCTATCATGGTCAGATTAATTGAATACCGATGGAAAGGTGAAAAAGGCGGGCATGGTTTATATGATCAATGCCGTCAAAAGAAGATAGTCACTGCTTTGAATGCCATAACTGCTTTGCCGTGCTCGTAGAATTTACATTTCACGTAACTGAAAGGAGACGGCCATAACTGTTTCTGTTTCATTTATGAAATCAAGCTGCAATCCGTCGTACAGTCCGTTTAAACGTTCATTCTTGCACGCGTCTTTGGTAGTTCCGATGCACAAACCAGGACGAAGGACCTGGTTGAAGTTCCAGCACTCACTAGTTGGCAAATTTACCGTTTCTTATTCCTTGGGCATGTTCTGTTTATATATGTCTAGATGTGGTGCATACCAGAAGTCAAAACACGTTGCTGATCTGGTTGTGAGCTCGGAATCAAAGCCGCTGCCTGGGCTTTCGAGTTTCCCTGAACATAGGCATCTTCCGGAGACAAACCCACCATATCTGCCACTCCATAAATTGCAATTTGGAACCATTGGGGCCCCAATGGTCAACCTTCACGTGGGAAGGGAGGTGATTTGTTTGAATCTCCATATTCTTAGAGAGTTGAAGTGGAGATGATTTAGTCTCAGGTGTGAATTTTTGACTATCCATTGTTGGTGTTTTTGCAACAATTTATCGATGTCTTCTTTAGGGTGATAAAGTTTTCGAGACATGTAGCGAGCATCACAACGCAATCTCTTACAACAATAGTATGATCTCTGCCGGAATCTTTACGGCTACGTTTGATATTTTCAATGACTGCACTCCCACCTAAGAGCCGTGTTTGATTTGTCTGTCCCCCGTTTTAGGTTCTTTGACCTCTCTTGTGACATATCGCCATGATTGTCGTCCCTTCGAGAAGCTACGCATAGCTTGAATCGAACCCGCAAATCAGAGTTGGACCCAGGCAGAACGGCTTGCATGGGCTGGGATACCTCGGATTGGTCCCGTCTTTGCAGCTTGATAAACGCACGAAAGTCCATGGGACCAAAACATGTCCATTTTCGATCGCCAAGTCGCTATCGGCGGAATCGGTTGGGTCAAGGGTCTTCGATAGGGAGGTGGGGACAGTAGTCCGACACATTTTAATTTGCTGTCGTATCCATGCCGGTCCGAAACGCGTGAAGGCCGCAATAACTATGGGGAAAATGCACGCATGACAGTGAAACGGCCAGAGGGGCCGCCATAAATTCATTTTGAAGAGACCGGTAGACTTCTTCAACCGGTTTTAATTTTTTTTTTTTTGACTCCTTTTCTTTCTTTATATATATATATATATTTTAGGGATAATATCATAAAAAAAACCCAAAACTGGTACACTTGTAACAAATTTACTCAAAATTAATTTTTTGACCACCAAAAACCCCAAACTTATATATTTTTGACAAATTTATCCCAAACTGTACACTTGTGACAAATTTACCCTATGTTAGTTTTGGTTAAATTTTATTCTCAAATTATTAAGTTAAATGACACGTGATAGTTAACCGGTATACCAATTTAGGATTTTACGTTCCATTTGTCACGAGTTTACAATTTTTATGATTTTTTTGTAGTATTAATCCATTAAATATGGTATATTTATGCGAAATTTATCGAGTTTATGATTTTTTGCGGTTGAATAAATTAGTTTGGGGTAAATTTGTCATAAATGTACCAGTTTATGATTTTTTTATTATCAGTCGGGGTAAATTTGTCACAAATTTACTAGTTTGAGGTTTTTCATGGTAAAAAAAATAATTTTGGATAAATTTATCAAGTGTATGTCTAGGTTTTTGGTTTTTAGGTATTAACCATTTTTTTTATTGCAAACTAAATTTAGAGATAAAAATAAGAAGAGGGCCTAGGAATCAATGAATTTGTGGCTGCCCTCGAACGACAACGAGAGAAGACATCATAATTACTGCAAGTCGCGTCGACCTCCCTTGTCTAAGCCCCAGGTGCTAGTTGAGATATTTCCAGGGGTATCAAGAAGCTGATGGATCGTATTGAATGGTCTTGACCCCACCGAATTCATGTGGTCCTTCTTGACTTATTTGTGGGGAGAGCCTGTGGTACAAGGCTTGTTGATTGTATTGATGGGCGCAAGCATGTGTTCGATTAGTCATGATTGGCTACGGATAGTTTAGGTATAGTGGCTTGAGGGCGATCAAAATTGCATCCGATTTATGTAGATTCTCCATTATATTGCATGATGGATTAATTTGGGTGGATAATGACTATAGTTGATGGGCATAACAGGAGGGGAAAAGTACAAAAAAAAAAAAAATTATAAACTTACTGTGTTTATGTCAATTCGGTCATAAAGATTTTAAGTAGACGATTTAATTTCAACGTTTTAATATTGATCTTGGTCAGTTTATCAGATCAATTTATGATGGAATTTGCTAACTAAATATCGGCCATCCTTCATGGTACAATTGGTTCGAAAGTGGATAGTGCAAAGAGTGAACATATATGTGTAGAATGACTAATGAAGACTTTGCTAATCAAATAAAAAAAAAAAAATGTACAAGGAAGCAAGCGATGTGTTAATTTTCTCCAATTGAGCAGAGCTTGAGGTTTCGGGCTACAGAAATTCATCTAAAGGAAAGATGATTAGCCAAGGAACTGTATCTTCAAAGTTAAAAAGCCAACACTGTGCATATAGATTAGACATCCAATACGAATTCGATTTCCTGTGCTAAGGATGAAGTTCGAGCCATCTAGTTGGGTTTTGATCAGAGGTTGGTAGAGATTCCTCGAGCCCGAGATTCATCAAGCCGGCGCGCATTTTTTTTTCGAGCGTAACAAGCCGAAAAGCGATTGACCGAGGAGTTCGACAGCAAATACAAGTTAATCAACAAACTTTAATTGCATGAAGAGTATATGTGCGGGTGTATGCATTGAGATTCGCGCACGAAGGGCTTAGCTAAAGTCGCTGTCCGAGGCCGACAGGGTTTAAAAAAGCTTTGAATTGTGGCCCTGGTCTATACGATACTCAGCAGACATTGAAGATTGATTTCCCCGAATTGGAACGACGAAAGAAGAAGACATGATCGATAGTGCCACGTGCAAATTAGTGTTCCCACGGTGAACAAATTTCAAAGTTGACGGCTGCCATTGACTCCTCAGTCGTCGACTTCCCTTTTCCGACATTGCCTCGCTCGCGTCATCCATCGATTATTTCTCGCTTACGACTAGCTTTGCCACTAAACTTAATTTACAATACTTTGTTTCAATTTCCGTCCTATGATGACATTAGAAAAATTTATATTTCCAGTGAGGAAATACTATTATGTTGTTTTTAATGAATAAAGCATGGATTTGCAATTTCATAAATAAAAGTTGGGAAAAAAGCACATGAAAAAGGCAAAAGTTGTTATTGATGAAGAACAAAATGGTGAGACTTATAGGTTGAGGCATCCTAGGTCAGGGGTTCGACTCCCTGAGTCGTCGCAACTCTCAGAGTAGTTTCGTGATTTAAGCAAAGGCCTTGATGGTGGATTCTGGACCAGTCTCCCCCGACGAGGTATAGTCGATCTTTATCTTTCTCAAAGGTGAGCTAGACCGATGAGGTAAGCTGGATCCCTCGTAAAAAAAAAAATGGTGAGACTTATAAAATAATTTATCATGTTGAAGTGATGGGCATAGCTCGTGCAAAAAAAGAGAAAAAGGAAAAAAAAAAACTCCATAACGAAGAGCTTATTATTCATGAGTGATATTTTAACACCATACCTCGTAATATAAAAACTACTGAATGAGTGGCAAAAAATTAACTGTCCTTTGAAAAGAAATTGATAGTGAATTTGTGTGGAAACACGTTTGTCTAATCATGCATTGAATAGTGTTGAGATATAACTCGACTCCATCATATACAAAGATGACTTGTTTATAAAACGCTTCCGTTTATCCCCAGTCCATGCTCGTGCATCGTAATATGAATTATTGCGTGAATATGGATTGATAGTGAACCGTGCAAGGACTTAATATGTCCCATCAAGTGAAACCCCAATGGACGATACCTACCACGATATCACTTTCTTTGAATTGCTGACCACGTACTGTGCACTGTTTCTGGCTCTTGTATAAATGAAGGGATCGGTCCGAGGAACACACTTCACACAAAGACGACCATCTTTGTCTTTGATGAAAATATAGGATTTGTTTTCATGGCTTTGTCTCTCGTGAACGTGATAGGGAAGGAAATGGAGAAGGGCCTTCAGCCTTCGAGTCCAAGGAGAACGGAGAGGAAGATCATTGAGAAGAACCGGAGGAATCGGATGAAGCATCTCTACTCCGTGCTCAACTCCCTCCTCCCCTCTCAGCCGTCTAGTCAGGTCTCATCTCTTGATAATCTCCTCGATCATCGAACTTCTGAAGTTTTTAACGCTTAGGTACAGGATTGATCAGGGTGATTGTGATATTATGGCACGAAAGCATACATACAATGCGGATACCTGAAATACTTTGTCCTCTACGTCCATTTGCATTTACATGCATGTGTTTGAGTCATTTTCATTACGAGAGGATCTTTGACATGATGAATAAATGCAGGAAGCGAAATCACTGCCTGACCAGATAGATGAAGCCATACGATACATAAAAGGCCTGGAGAAAGCAGTGAAGGAAGCCAAGGATAAGAAAGAAAACCTAATGGGCAAGAAGAGACCGAGACCGAGCCCAAGCCCAAGCAGCACCGCGTTGGAGGCCATAAAATCACCCAAAATTGAGATCGGAGTGAGAGATTCTTCTCTCGAGGTGATATTAACTAGCGGGCTACATGATCAGTTCATCTTCTTGGAGATTCTCCGGATGCTTCATGAGGAAAAAGTCGAGGTGCTGAACGCCAACTTCTCCGTTGTCGAGAACTCAGTTTACCACCTGGTGCATGCAAAGGTACGTACTTAATCTCCATTTACTGATATCGGAGCTTGCCTTCGGACGGTTCGCATAAATCATTTTCCAGAGAAGCGGCGAAATTCATTCTCGACCTGAACTATACATTTATTGCATTCGCTAGCCAATATTTTTCCTGGTAAAACCTGATTCTTAGAGTAGCTTCATATTTGTTGGGAATTTCTTGATGTTTTTGCAGATCGGCGAGTCTGGTTTAGGCGCAGTGATGATATCTGAACGGCTGAAAACATTCGTGAATGGATCCGCAACTGATGGAGGCCCTGAAGAATTTTATCCAAAGTTATGGGACTGTGAACTAAGTTCCAACATATGGAATTTCTAAAACCCACAGATGCAAATTAAACTATGGAGCGGTGTAGGAGGCAAATTTTCCTATGTTTCAGCTTGTGAATTTTGTAAACATTTATTAGAATCTTCGATCTGAAAGCAATTGTTTTATTGTGCTGTAATCGAGTACTTGAAAAGAAGTGCAGTAATCTATATTTGGAGATATAATGGAGAAGATTATCTTTAACCACCCCTCCTTACCAAAGGTCAAGTGCTATTCGTTAGACTGTAGTGTTAAGTTCTGTTGCCGATTAAGACTCCCCTTTAATTTCATCGGATGCAAGAATCATATAGCTTATATTTTCCAAAAATGTTTGGAAAAATAGGATAGATAAGTTGAGTTGAGTTGAAATTTACTATCGGACAAATCAAACTTAGTGATTATTGTAGGCGAGGACACTTTGCAGGTGCGTAACTCGACACGGAGGACACTTAAGTGCCAAACGACACGGAGGACACTTAAGTGCCATAACTTTAAAATAAGTACCGGCTTAAGTGCCAATATCGAGTAAAAATGGGACACTTAAGTGCCACTCCGGTGAAAATCCCAAAATGGGCGACGTGGCAATTTTTCGGCGAGTTTGATCCAAAACGGCGTCGTTTTGCACGTCGACATGGCGGAAAAAACGTAAAAAATCTTAGTTTAGTACCACGTGTAAATAGTAATATAAAAATTAATTAAATTAGATTTAAAATATTCAAAAAAATTTTAAAAAAAGAAAATTTTAAAAATTTTAAAAATTAAGAAAAATTTAAAAAATGAGAGAAATTTAAAAAATTTAAAAAATTAAGAAAAATTTAAAAATTAAGAAAAATTTAAAAAAAAAGAAATTTTAAAAATTTTAAAAATTTAAGAAAATTTTAAAAAATTAAGAAAATTTTAAAAAATTAAGAAAATTTTAAAAATTTAAGAAAAATTTAAAAAAATTAAGAAAATTTTAAAAATTTAAGAAAAATTTTAAAAATTTAAGAAAAATTTTAAAAATTTAAGAAAAATTTTAAAAATTTTAAAAATTTAAGAAAAATTTTATAAAAAAATAAGAAATTTTTTAAGAAATTTTAAAAATTTTAAAATAAAAAAAAGGGTGGGGGAGGTCGAGCAGGCGGGGTGAGGGCCGAGCTCTCACGCCAGCCTCCCCTCGCCGTCGCCGAGAGGGCCGGTGATGGAGGGGGAGGGGGGAGGGTTTGCCGGTCGCCGCCCATGGCCAAAGACGGCGAGGGCTCGCGGCCCTCCCCCTCCGTCACGGCCCTTCGGCAACGCGAGCGGGGAGGTGGTGGCGCGAGGCTCACCCCTCGGCCACCTGTTCGACCACCCCCACCCCTTTTTTTAAAAATTTTTCTTAATTTTTCAAAAATTTTTATATTTTTCTTAATTTTTCAAAAATTTTAAAATTTTCTTAATTTTTTAATATTTTTAAAATTTTCTTATTTTTTTAAAATTTTCTTAATTTTTTAAAATTTTCTTAATTTTTTTAAAATTTTCTTAATTTTTTAATTTTTTAATTTTTCTTAATTTTTTAAAATTTTTAAAATTTTATTAATTTTTTAAATTTTTCTTAATTTTTTTAAAATTTTTAAAATTTTCTTAATTTTTTCTTAATTTTTTAAAATTTTTAAAATTTTCTTAATTTTTTTTTAAATTTTTAAATTTTCTTATTTATTTTAGATTTTTTTGAATATTTTAAATCTATTTAATTAATTTTTATATTATTATTTACACGTAAACACGAAACGGTGTCGTTTTTGCGTTTTCTCCACACGTCGGCGTGCAAAACGACGCCCGTTTTGGGACCAAACTCGCTTAGAAAAATTAATTCGCTACGTAAGCCATTTGACCGGATCTTGCCGGAGTGGCACTTAAGTGTCAATGTGAACTTAAAAACGGCTGAGTGTGCGGATTTTAAAGTTATGGCACTTGCGTTGTACTTCTGCCGATTATTGTATCTATTATGATACACTACTACAATATATGTCCTCAATATACTCAATCAAGAAGGATATTTTGTGCTTACAATTCAAAGCAATAGATTAAAATATCTAAGTATTAAACCACGTTGATTCAACGGATTAAGTTTCTAAATTAGTTAAAAGTAATTCTACAAAATTTTAAGTCCAACATAGCATGAAGGGAGATTTATAATATTTAGGGAAAAAACCACCAAAAACCTCAAACTTTATCCAAAGTAACAAATTTACCCCAAACTTCTTCTTTTTTTATGACAAGAAAATCCCAAACTTTGCAAGTTATGACACATTTACAATTAAAGGCATTTTCATCTTATTCTTTATGTTTTTCCTCTTCTTTTTTTTTTTTTTCTTCTTGTTCTCTCTTCCCTCCACCAGCCATGGTGGAGGGGAAGCTCATCCGACAAGGGCTACCCTTGCCGGCGTTAGAGTGCGCCCTCGCATGTTAGGAGGGCTGTCCTTCCTCACCCTCGTACGTAATCTCGGTGAGGTCACCCCTCACCCGACGCCAATAAGGGCTCGGCAAGGGGTGTCCTTGCCGAACTTGGGCAACGGGTGCCCTTGCGAGATCTAGTGAGGAGGCCCTCACCCGATGTTGATGAGGGCCGCCCTTAGTTGGGTCGGCCAAGGATGGCCCTTGCCGACGCCCCGACGAGGGCTCGCCCGACCTAGGCGAGGTCCACCTCGTAGGATGCCAGCTTCCCTCTACCGACTCCGCCACTCTTGGTGGAGGGAAGAAAGAAAAAGAAGAAAAAAAAGAAGAAAAAAATTTAAAACGTAAAAAGACCAAAATGCCCTCTAATTTAGGGTAATTGTGTCATGTGGATAAAAGTTCATGGTTTTTTATATCATGAAAAAAGTTTGGGGTAAATGTGTCACGGTTGGCAAAACTTAAGAGTTTTTTATGTTACAAAAAAAAGTTTTTGGTAAATGTATCACTTTGGGCAAAGTTTTGGGTTTTTAGTGGTTTTTCCCTAATATTTAAAATTTGAACCACGTCATTATCTAACAACTTAAGATCTTTTAGCCATTGGCTCCCTGGATTCAAATATTCCTCCGTCCCTTATTTGCCTCCTTTATTACACATGATTGTGCTTATTCTTATGCAAAAGTTCATGGATAATTACCGAAAAATCCTACATTTATTGTATAAATACTAATTTAGTTCTAAACTTTTCAATTTAGCCAATTTAGTCATAAACCTTATGATGATTTGCCAACCTACTTCTTTTAGTCAATTTTGACCAAAATCGCTGATATGGATGCCTATCCTCCAACCAAGCCCTTGTTGAACTTAGTAGGAAAAAAAATAAAAATGGAAGGGCCGCGAAGCCCTCCACTGGACTTAGTAGAAAAAGATTGAAGAGAAAAAAAATGAAACAAATGTTCGTGTTAATACTGGCCGGGTTTCCTCTCTTCTTCTGAAGCCATTGCCTGGTCCTCTTTTTGAAGCGACATCCTTGATGTCTCCTTATCTCTCTATCTCCTCATCCTCAAGACCTCTTCATTGATTTCTTGGACGATGCGGTCCACTTCCTTCATGGAAGTAGAGTTTTGTCTTGGGAGCTCAGAAGTTTGAAGCGTGAGCATCTTGGAGAAATCTGCTCGCTTGCTTCGGCTCCGGTGCTTGCTCCAAATAGCTGAGAGGTCTGCAAGTTTTGAGGCTCCTCTATTGTTGCCTTCGGCAATCAACTTATCTGAAAGTGATTTTGTGATCAATCAGTATCTTTTCTGTAGCTCTTTTCTCCTGATCTAGACTTAGATTTGTATTTTAATGCTCTTCTTTACCCATCTAGATATAGAATTGGGATTTACAAGGTGTTTCCTATGTTCTTTCAACCTATTGGTGTTGATATTTTCTTTGTATGGCAATAGTGCTAGGGACACCTAACCTTGCCATATACTACCTTTTGGCAAAAACGTAGCTACTAGAGAAGGAAATCTCGGTGTGTGCTCCTCACTTTGATGATAATGCGAGATTTGATAAGTGGTCATTGATTGTGTTTTTAATGCTATGATGGATCTGTCTTTGTATAATAAGTGAATCTTTGCAGAGACTATACCAAGTTAATTCATTTTTTTTTTTAGATTTATTTGTTTTGTGGGATTTACACTTTTATCTTGAATCTGTTTACCTTTTTATCATGTGAACTGAATTTATCCTTCCAATCAACCAAAAAAATTGCTAGCCATGTAACGTCAAATAGTAAGCACCCACATCAGCGATTGACCAAAATTAACTACGATTATGTAGGTAAATCATTAAAATGTTTAAGATTAAACCGATTAAATTGAAAAGTTTATGATGAAATTGGCATTTGTACATTATATTTAAGACTTATTTAGTAATTTTTCCCACGAGAAGTTAGTAGTCCCAATAAATTTTGTAAATAGGTTGGCAGTTTGTCAAACTAATTGGAAAGAGCACACTGGTCTTATGTTTAAAAAGGTGATATATTGGAAAAGTACACTGGTCTTATGTAGAACGGTGTTTGGCAGTTGAGCCACATCGTCAAAAAATTCCCTTCTCTCCAATTTCCCTTCCCTTTACTAAAATTGCAAACTAATTGAAAGAAGTAAAATAATATTATAATTAATAAAACAAAGTTGAAGCTGCCTACTTGAAAACCGACCATTAAATTTCACATTAATCAAACAAAAAATCTTAGGGCGTGTTTGGTAACGATTCTGCTCTCGGGAAAGCGGTCCCGAAAATGATTATTTCGGTCTGCTCCGAGGCGGTCCCGAGTAAAAAACGCGTTTGGTAACAAATAAAATTTCTGATTCTAGGATAGAAAAAGAATAGAAAACGCGTTTGGCAACTATATAAAATTTCTATTCCAATTCTTTTTAATTACCTTTTTAGATTAAAATAAATTTGATATTGAATTTTCATAAACCATTCAGCGATTAATTATATTTTTATACTAAGTAATAAAAATATTAACTAATCAATTTTTATTATATAGTAAATAATAAACCATAGTATAAACTATACTAATATCCCTACAATATGTAATAAATAAAAATACTAAATTATAACATAAAATTAAATATGTATTCTATATACAACAAATATATATTTCATACTAGGAAGAAATAAAAATAAAATATAGAAATAAAAAAAAATTTTTGATTCGGCACTTTTGATTCTCTTTTTTGATTCTCGGACGGAGAATCATATATTTTTTCTGATTCTGAATTCTTGTCCAAAGCGATTAAGGAGTAAATTTGTTCCCGAATCGGTTTTGAACAAAACCAGCGATTCCCAAAGCGATTCTGGAACAAAAAATCGGAAATCGAGACTTGTTTGGATGGTTGCCAAACAGGGCCTTACTGTTCTACTTATCTAACATTGATATCCTAAAAAGAATAATGTGAGTAATAGATGTTAACTCAAGTGTAATTACTTAATTTTATATGTTGACTAATAAAAAACCCCAAATTGATTGAAAAATTTTAAAATAATTTTAAAATAACCAAACATGTCAAATGTGCCTACATAGTAACCATTATAAAGTAATAATATAGGAATCTTAATTATCTGACATTGATATTCCTAAAATACACTAAAATGGATCCATGCAATTACGCCTTTTCTCTTTCATCCCGAGTTCTCTCATCTCCTTCGACCTTCATACAACTTTCTTCTTCAACCTTCATGGAGGAGAGGGTTGAAGTTTAATCTCTCCCTCTCCTCCCCCATTTTTCTTTTTTGCTGTCTTGAATTTTGAGGAGCTTTTCTTTCTGATCTAATCTATATTTAAAGTTTCTCTCTCCCGTTTTGAGAAATTTTCTATCCAATTTAGTCTAGATATGAGATTTTTTACATGTATGATTTTGAGATTTCCCTCGAGTCTTATTAGTGCACAAGTCTAATTTTGAATGAGATCGAGTGAGCTTCGTGAATGTTTCACTCTCACGGGTATTAGATTTATGCGTGTTCAACCTAGCAACAAATAGATATCTCAACATATGCTCATTATTGAAAATAGATTCTGTAATCTGCCACCAATTTTGGTTTGAAGAAGTCACAAATATGCTCTTTAAGTATGCGATCTCTAGCCTTGTTATGATGATTCATTTTCTTATCTAAAGCTTGTTTTGTTCTGAATTTGTCTAGGATTTATTTGACTTGCTGTTGGATTGCAGCTCTATATTGTATATCCATGGAAATGAATGAAATGCTTCTCTGACAAAAGGAACATTTACATTGTTCCTTAAAGTGGATTCATGCCATATCTATAGAGGTTATTACATAAAAGTTGGATAAACAAGTTTAACTATACGACTTATCAAACATTGATTTTCCTGGAAAAAATTAAAATGGATTTAACTATTATAAAAAAGAGTTCTTTTGTCATTAAGCCATTAATGCTGCTTTTATTAAGAACCAATTGAATCTATAATAGGTGAGTTTTTGCAATTAATGTTGTTCATTAGCATGTATTAATTGAGTTTTGCAATACCGTATAGGTGATACAAACAACGGTCAGTTTG
Source organism: Eucalyptus shirleyi (assembly GCA_017140165.1). Lineage (NCBI taxonomy): Eukaryota > Viridiplantae > Streptophyta > Magnoliopsida > Myrtales > Myrtaceae > Eucalyptus > Eucalyptus shirleyi. The sequence continues at coordinate 15,981,203 of CM029456.1, read as the reverse complement.
GACTTCGAGTTGTAGATATTAATACTACATATTTTGGGTAGTGCTTGAGTCAATGTATATAAATCACCGACGGTTTTTCCGTCGCCTTCCTTTTGCGACAATCTCATATTCCTTTCCGATGATTTTATAGGCATCTAATACTTTCCATGTATAACCCGATCCAGTAGCCCTTACCACAATGTTAGCATTAATTTAATTGACATGTTTTCTTATCTTATATACAAGAGGGCTTTGTACACAAAAATTGATAAAATTCCAAATAAGGAAGCGAAATGTCCTCAATTTCTTAAATAATAGCATGGAGTGAATCTTGTCTTAAATAGAGACTTAAATTGCCATCATTTCCTCAAATAAGGGTAAGAAGTGGTCATGTCAATCTAAAAAATGACCTGATCTCACTTACTAGTTAAGAGCATTTTTTGTCCTTTTCTTCTTTTTTTTTTTCTAAATGTCTCCCCTTTTTTTTTTCTTTAAAAAAATCAAAAAAAAAAAAAAAGAAGGCTAAACTTAAAACACAAAAAAAAAAAAAAAAAAAAAAAAAAAAAGTGGGAGGGTTGGCAACCTTAATCGCCCGTGGCCACCTCCCCATAGTTGGTAGGCATCGGCCATGGCTAGCGATTGTCGTTGCCTCGACAAGGGCTAGCGAGACTCTTGCCAAAATCGGAGAGGGCTAGTAGGCCCTCCTTTGGTTGGCAAGGTTGTTAGTGACCTCTCTAGCCATGGCCAACGCCGCACCATGAGGTGGTGGCCAAGGGCTAGCCAAGTGTTTAATTTTTTAAAATTTGTGTTGCATTTTTATTTATTTATTTAAGTTTTAGTCTCTCTCTTTTTTAGTTTTCCTTTTTTATGGGAGAAAAAAGAAAAAAGGAAAAAAAAAGAAAGAAAAGGAAGAGAATAAAAAAAATGTAAAGGATGGAAATGCTCTTGACCGCTAGTGATGTTAGATTATTCTTTGAGGCGGACATGACCAATTTCAGGACTTTATTTGAAATAAATCTTTAGACAAAGAAAAAAAAAAAAAGTCTATTTCAATCCCTTATTTTAAAAAATAAGGGCATTTCAAACAAAGTTCACTTTAGGCCCTCTTTTGAGAAATTGAGAGAACTTTGTGCTCTTATTTGAGGTGGGATAGTTATGTAGAGAGTTTTTGTACAACAAAAATGAGTTTTATAAATTAATGCAAATTAGTAAATGGCTTATTGGTTATAAAATGAATTAAGTCTATCATGTACCCTTTGACAACTAGCATGGTTCTATGAATCTTCCTCCTGACCATGAGTCTTCCAATGGAGCAATGTTCAAAGTATTCGCATAATTTATGCTATGGAAGTATAATTTTAGTATTTCTTTGTACTTTAATATTGTCTGCCTCCTTATGAATCTTTTATTACGTGCTGGGATTTTTCAAATGAACTTAAATGCTATCATATTGTAATTATCACATAAAAATAATCATGAATTTAGCTTTTAAAATAAATGCAATTAAATGAGTGGTTAACTAATTTTCTCATTAATTAGAACTGCATAGGTATGTTCCAAATCGGCAGAGTGTTACGCGGCAAATGCGAAGGATTTGATGCGGTGGTGACGATATGGGAAGAGCTGATGAAATACAGAGTCGCGCCGGGTGACAACATATTCAGAATGAAGGTATGCTGTAGGACTGCTCCTCTTTTATTTCCCTCGTTCTAATCCTTGTTGTTCTAGATTTTGGTGACAACATATTCAGAATGAAGGTTGATGCATGTTCTGTTTTATTTTCTGGATTAATATTATAGATGCTTAAGTATTTCGCTGACGAGCGCATCCTATTATGCCTCAGATTAATTGGCTATCGATGGAAAGGTGAAAAGGTGGGCATGATTTATATGATTCTTTGCCATGTTCGTAGAACTTGCATTTCACATGACTGAAAGGAGGCTGCCATAACTGTTTCTGTGTCATTTTTGAAATCAAGTTGCATTCCATCGTACAGTCTATCGAAATGCTAATTCTTGCATGCATCTTTGGTAGTTCCGAATACATTAACCAGTCCGAAGGGCCTGGTTGATGTTCCAGCTCTCAACTAGTTGGCAAATTTACCATTTCTTATTTCTCATAAATGTTGTGGTTATATATGTCTGAATGTTGTGCATACCGGAAGTCAAAACAAGTTGCTGATCTGGTCGGGACCTCAGAATCAAAGCCGCGCTTGGGCTTTCGAGTCTCCTCGAACATATGTATCTTCCGGAGACAAACATGCCATATTCGACATTCCACAAATTGTAAACTGGGTGCAGGAACATGTAACGATTAACCATGTAAGCCTTTCCGAATGTCCATTGTTGGTGTTTCAGCGGCAATCGATTGATTGTCTTCTTTTGGGTGATGAGGTTTCGGAGACTTCTAGGAGCATCGCAACATAATCTCATATGATAATATTTCTGCCAGGGAAGTTTACGGATAGCAGGCTACAGTTAAATCAGCACGTGGAAAGGCTGTTACGGCTAAAGTCGGCGTGACCGCAGTAGTCCTGATTCAGCTTGATATTTGCAATGACCACATTCCCACCTAAGAGTCGTCCTGAATTATCTGTTGCCCGTTTAAGGTTCTTTGACGTCACCTGTCACATGTGTCGCCATGATTGTCTTCCCTTCGAGAAGCTACGCATAGCTTGAATTGAAACCACAAATTAGAGTTGGACCCATGCAGAACGGCTTGCATGGGCTGGGAAACCTCGGGATTGGTCCCATCCACCGAAGTCCATGGGACGACAACATGTCGAGCTTCGATTGCCAGGTCGCCATTGATGGAATCGGTTGGGTCAAGGGTGCTTGGCAATGAGAGGGAAAGGGAGGGGGGTTGGGGGACAGTCGAATCTGACCCACGTGTTTAATTTGCTGTCGTATCTGCGCCTGTCTGAATTGCGTGAAGTCCGCAATATCTATAGGGGAAATGCTTGCATGACCGTCTCTCTCACGTGTTGAAATTAATGAATCAACATAAGTTCATGCATTTCTTTTCAACCTTTGACGTTAACGGATGGTTTAATGGATGCATTCCTTCAGCCCTCATGCATCAGTCTTGGAATAATTTTATGTACAAATTAATTGATGCATTAATAGACGTATTTCTTCATCCGATGCAGCAGTTTTGCGGCAGTTTTGTGACGCATTTATGGACAAATAAATGGATAGACACGTGAAGGAACGAATTCCTTCATCTTTGTGCAGCAGATTTTACTCTTATTAAGGGGCGTGTTAATGATAGATCTTCTAGAGTTTCTCCGCAACAATACTCTTCAGCTTATGAAAATGATTATCTTTTGAGTCTTTTTTTAATTCATGGCAGATAGAGCATACGAAAATTAGAATTTCTCTTTGGAAAAATACTCCTCCAAATGTGCCGGTATCTAGAAGTGTTTGATAGAATCTTGTTTGTATAGTATTAATACGGACGGGGTAAGAGTGTTGTATCTTGGGAGGTATAGTTCTTGAAATTGCTTAACACTTGTTGGTAGGAATTAATCGCCTTAAGGAGATTCAGTTAGTCATACTTTCACCTCCTATATAATTTCCTATAAATTTTATTACAATCAAGCAGCTTTGTATTTGGGTTGTGATCCAGCATCTTTATATTTAAAGATCATACAAACATTGGCTTGATCATTATTATATAATTATTATCAATTTTTCAGATTTATTTTTTGGTTCCACCAAACTGAGTTACTCTTTTTTTTTTTTTTCAATTTGTAGTATTATTTTTTCTTCCAATACGTGAAAATTATTTTTCCAACATAACGGTCATGGGGGCCGCCGTAGATTCATTTTGAGGAAACCCCTAGACTTCTTAAACCGCTTTTAATTTTTTATTCTGTTGCAAGCTTAAATTTAAAGGCAAAAAATCAGAAGAGGACCCATAGAATCAATGTTCTTGAGTATGAATAAATAGAAAATAAATTAGATTCCAAAATATAAATAGATACAGTAGAAAATTTTTACAACTTGCTAAGGAGGAGGAGGAGGAGACATCATAATACCGCAAGTCGTGTTGGTCTCCTTAGTCTTGGCCTCATGTTCTAGCTGAGAAATTTCCAAGCATTTCAAAAGCCGACGGATCATATTGGATGGTCTCGAGCCAACCAATTCATGCAGTCTCTCTCAGCTTATCTATGGGAAGAGCCCGAGCGAGGCCTGCCAATTGTATTGATGGGGGAAAGTGTGTAATCGATTGGTCATGGATTGATACCGATAGTTTAGGTATAGTGTCTTGAGGGCGACCAAAATTGCATCCGATATGTAGATTCTTTGTAATATCGCATGAGGGATTAATTTGGGTGGATAATGACTATAGTTGATGAGCACATACAAGGGGAAAAGTACCAAAAAAGAAGAAGTCAAAAGCCTATTATATTGGTATCAATTTAGTCCTAAATATTTTTATCAAACCAATTTAATTTTATACATATTCACATTGATATTAGGTTAGTCCATTCAGTACATTTAGGCTGAAAATTGCTAAGTGAACGTTGGCCATCCTACATGATATAGTTGGTGCTAATGTGAATACTTTTATATATATATAATTTTTGTTTTTTTCCCCATATACGAGTGATAAAATCTCCATTATGAAGCATATTGCACAGAGTAATTGTAAGGGGCGGACAAATGTGTGTAGAATGACTGATGAAGGCTTTGCAAATAAAAGAAAACCATGTACAAGGAAGCAAGCAATGAGTTAATTTTCTCCACTTGAGCAGAGCTTGAGGATTCAGGCTACACGAATTCATCTACAGGAAAGATGACTAATCAAGAAACTGTATTTTTAAGATTAAAAATCCAACATTGTGCCCATAGATTAGGCACCCGATATGAATTCGATTTCCTATATTGTTAAGGATGAAAGTTCGAGCCACCCAATTGGATTTTGATTGGAGGTTAGTAGAGATTCCTTGAGCCCAAAATTTATCAGGCCGACTCACGTTTCCTTCGAGCATAACAAACCGAAAAGCGATTGACCAAGGAATTCGACAACGAATACAAGTAATCGCCAAACTATATCTGCATGATGAGTATATAAGCGAGTGGATGCATTTAAAATTCATGAACGAAGGGCTTAGCTAGCTTAAGTTGTTGTCCGTGGCCAACAGGACCTGAAAACATTTAAAAATGTTGCCCTGGTCTACACGATACTCAGACAGACGTTGAAGATTGATTTTCCTGACTTGGAACGACAAAAGAAAAGAAGAACACATGAATCGGTAGTGCCACGTGCAAATTAGTGTTCCAACGGTGAACAATTTTCCAAGTTGACGGCTGACCTTGACTCTTCTTCAGTCGATGACCATCCTTTTCGGACGTTGCCTTGCTCGCGTCATTTATCGATTATTTCTCGCTTAAGACAGGCCACTGAACTTAATTTACTATACTTTATTTCAATTTCCATCCTATGATTGAATTAAAAAATACATTCCCAGTGACAACATGCAATTATGTTCCTTTTACATGAATAAAGCTTGCATGCGTGATTCCATAGATAAGAGTGGGGGAAAGAGAATGTGAAAAAGTGTGGACGAAACTCGTAATTAATGAGGAATGGAATGGAGAAATTTATAATATAACTTATCATGTCAAAAGTGATGGAGATACAGCGTGCAACAAAATGAGAGAAAAGACAATATACGCTGTTCCGTTTATGATTAACGAAAAGCTTATTATTCATAGGCGAAATTTTAACACGATATCTTTTAATACTGAAACTACCGAATGAGGGGCAAAAATTAACTATCCTTTGAAAAGAAATGAACAGTGAACTTGAGGGAAAACTTGTTTATTTTTATTTTTAAAATTGTGCATGGGTAGTATTGAAATATAACTCAACTTGATCAATATTCGAAGATCACTCGTTTTATAAATCGCTTCCGTCAGTCCATTAAGTTTCTTACCCATACTCGTGTAGGGATTATTATGTGAATCTGGATTGGTTATCAACCGTACAAGGACTTAATCCGTCCCATCAAATCAAACACCGGGGGACGATAACTATGACGATGTCACTTTCTTTGAATTGCTGACCACATACTGTGCACTGTATCTGGCCTGTTAACCTCTTTGCTACAGTGGAAAAGACGACCATCGTTGCCATTGATGATAATATAGAATTTGTTTTTATGGCTTTGCCTCTCGTGAACGTAATAGGGAAGGAAATGGAGAGGGGTCTTCGTCCTTTGAGTCCAAGGAGAACGGAAAGGGATATTATTGAGAAGAACCGGAGGAATCGGATGAAGCATCTCTACTTCGTGCTCTACTCTCTATTGGTTGTTTGTTTTTAAAACAAATAAAATAGTACTTTGACTTGTCTCGCATAAAAAAGTTGGAAGGATGTGAGTCACAATATAAGTGCTGATCTTTTAACTTGGTCAAATAAAAACAATAGAGAAAAGAACATTACAAGTGCCATAACTTGACACAAAAGGACACTTAAGTGCCATAACTTACTTAAAAGTACACTTAAATGCCACATTTGAAGAAAAGTGGGACATCTTAGTGCCACCTCCGGCAAAGCCAACCCGGAAATCATACGTGGCATTTAAATATTAATATTTCTCGCCGAGATGACCCGCCCGAGAGAGCTAAGTCGCTCTAATTTATCCAAGACAACGTTGTTTCGAGTGTTGGTCAAAATAGAACCCTTAAATCGGCCAAAATGACGTTGTTTTGGCATAATTTGAATTTTAATATAATATAAAAATTAATTAAATTTAATTTAAAATAAAATAATAAAGTAACCTATATTTATTTATTTAAAAAAAAAAAACTAGAAACAGAGGAGGAGGAGGAGGAAGGCGGCCAACGGGCGAGGGCTAAGCCCTCACCGCCACCGCCTCCTAACGTCACCCGAAAGGTGAGGGAGGGTCGGTTGGGGCCGCCAAGCCCGACCGAGCCGGCGGCAGGGCCTACATGCCCTCGCCCCATTTGGGCAAGGGTACGCAGGCTCTCGCTGTCGATCAACTGGGGCCACCGACCCTTGGCCAGGGCTCAGCAGCCTCAGCCCTCGTCGCCAGCTACCTCCCTCCTCCTCCTTCCCTCCCCCTTTTTCTTCCTCCTCCTCAGCCATCGGCTGCTTCCCCTCCTCCTCCTTCCCCCCCCTCCTCGGTCGGATCGGGGCAAGGGCCACGAGCCCTCGCCAAGATCCGGTGAGGATCGATGGCCCCCTCGCTCGCTAGGGGTCGCCTTAGTGAGCGGTGGCCCTTGGCTTGGCCGGGCGAGGGTCGCCGACCCTCTTCGGATCTAGGCGAGGGCTCGCGAGCCCTCGCCGCCGCTGATGACGGATCGCCGACCCCACCGGGCCCGATGTAACCCGCCGATCCTCCCCCTCCATCACCGGTCCCTCCCGACGACGGGGAGGCGACGTGGCTGTGGCCGCCTCCCCCCCCCCAATTTTTTTTAAATTTTTTATATTTATTTTTAAATGTTTTAACTAAATTTAATTTAATTAATTTTTATATTATTTTTATTATGTCAGCCCAAAACAACGTCGTTTTTGCATTATTTGGCCACATCGGTGTGCAAAACGACATCATTTTGCACTCGCCTTGCTGGAAAAATGCCACGTATGCAATTTGGCCGGATTTTGGTCGAATTGATGCTCAAGTAATCCATTCTTCCGATTTTGGCACTTAAGTGTACCTTTCGTAAGTTATGACACTTAAGTGTCCCTTTTGTCAAGTTATGGCACTCAAGTGTCTGCATCTCAAAAACAATGAGTTGTGGGTTAGGCTTCACAATTTCCCATATGGGTGCACCATATTAGGTGCTTATAGATAATAATTAGCACTAATCATTTTGCAACCTTTTCCAAAAATATGCTTCTATTCAAAAAGACTGAGATAGGTACATCGGTTTTTTTGGAATCAATCATTATCAAGTCTTGTTGAATTGTTCTTTAAAAAACATAGCCATCTTTTTAATTGTTTCCTTTTTAGAGTTCCTAGAAATACTATATGATATTCTCATTTGAGACTTTAATATATCTTGAAGAATTTTTACCGGTATTAATTAGAAATGTTGTGGAACAAATAATTTATTAAAGAAAATATTATCGAGGCATCAAAACCTAACTCTATTTCTACCTAATCCAAAGCAATTTTCTCTAACATTCCCTCCTCCCCTTTTAGCCATCTACTTAGGTCTCTCTCTCTCTCTCTCTCTCTCTCTCTCTCTCTCTCTCTCGTGTTCACGTAAGATTGATTTATCATCAGTTCATGTTGATTAGTGTCATTTTTTTGCTTTTCGAGATGTGTCAAATTATGTCAGAAATGGTCACCCCCAATTTTTGTATCCCTTGATTGTGTCAATCCATTTTTATGGCATTATTACATCTCTTGATAAGCTCCTCAATAGTCAAACTTATGAAGTTTTGAGACTTAGGTATAGGATTGATTAGGGTGATTGTGTTATTATAGCATGAAAAACGTACATATGACGCGGATACCTTAAATACTTTGTCCTCTATGTCCATTTGATGAAAGTAATTTGAAAGTGAAACGCTCACAACTCACACAAGGAAGAGAATATAAATAGGCCTATAGATTTATTTCACCTTAACTCTAAAAACAATCATTATCTCTAAAAAAAAATCGCTCTACCTAGAAATAAAAATAACTCATTATAGATAATGACGAACAAACTCATTAAAGATAACGTAGTAATTATGACTTTTTTCAATCGGGTATTAAACAGTTATCTGCAACAATGAATTTGGTTTAATTTCTAACATTTCCCATTAAACCAAATTCTCTTTCATTGATCATTCCAAGCAGGCTCTTGAACTTTCGGAAAGCATCGATCTTGAGAGGTTTGGTAAAAATGTCTGCTACTTGATCTCCCATCTTCACATGCAACACTTCAACCTCATTCTCTTTAACATGTTCTCGAATGAAGTGATATCGAACATTGATATGTTTGCTTCGTTCATGAAAAAATGGATTTTTCGCCAATGCAATAGCATAAACATTATCAACAAAAATCTCAGTTGCTTTCTTCTGCTCCATAAGAATATCTTTGAGTAGTCTTCTCAACCAAATTGCATGACAAACACATGAGGATGCAGCTACATATTCAGCTTCACATGTCGATAGGGTGACATTGGGTTGCTTCTTTGATGACCACGTGAAAGCAGTGTCACACAAGAAAAATACAAAGCCTGTAGTGCTCTTTCGATCATCGATATCTCCACCATAATCACTATCCGAATAAGCTCTAAGTTGGAAGGATTCAGAGTGATAGTAGTGTAGGCCATGAGAAGTAGTACCTTTGATGTACCAAAGTATCATCTTTACAGATTTAAGATGAGATGACTTCGGCTTCTCCATATAGCGATTCACAATTCCAACACTATACATAATATCCGATCTCATGCATGTCAAATATCACAAACTCCCAATCAAGCTTCTATAATATGTCGAATCAACATTGACACCGTCATCAAACTTTGAAAGCTTGCTTCCGCACTCAATTGGTGTATTGACTGGAGTATAATTTTTCATGTTGAATTTTTCAAGGATATTTTCTGCATATGCTTTTTGGGAAATAAAAATCCCGTCTGCACTTTGCTTCACTTCAATCCCAAGGAAATAATTCATGAGACCATTATCAGTTATCTCAAATTCTTTCACCATTGATACCTTAAAAAGCATCGATCATCGCCGGATTATTTCTTGTAAAACCAATGTCATCAACATATAAACAGGCAAGTAGAACATCACCTTTTTCTTTCCTCAAATAAAGTGCATGCTTGTATGGACCTTGAGAAAATCCATTCGCCTTGAAATATGCATCGATTTTGGAATTCCATGCTCTCGATGCTTGTTTAAGTCCATATAGAGTTTTCTTCCACTTCAACTCTTTGTCTTCATGACCTTTGTTAACAAACCCCTCATTGTTCAACATAAATCTCTTCTTCAAGGATGTCATTCAAAAATGCCAATTTAATATCCATTTGATAAATTCGCCAATCAGTTTGAGTAGCAATAAAAATAATCAATCTAATTGTTTTCATGCGGATGATAGGGGCAAAAATTTCCTCATAGTCGATTCTGGCTTTTTGCTTGTACCCCTTCGCGTTCTCCTTTCTCGTTCTTCTTGGCCTTCTACACCCATTTAACTCCAGTCGACTTCTTATTCTTCGATAGATTAGTAAGCTCCTATGTTTGATTCTTCTCAATGGCATCAATTTCTTCATTCATAGCTTTTCTCCATTTTTCTTCTTTTTGGCCGCATCATCATAGACATGCGGTTCATAATATGCAAGAAGACATACAAAGTGAACCTTATTGGTAGCTTCATATATGTCAGACAATCTCCTTGATCTTGATAGTAACGGTTCATCGACAACATTTGAAGAGATAGGTGATGATGAACTCGAAGAAGATACTGGAGAAGAAGGTGTAGAATGATCTTTCAATTCCGTTTGATCCGTATCACCATGAAATTCACTTCTTCTTTTTGATTGTCTTCCCATGAGCCATTTTCATCGAACTTGACATATATGCTTATATACACTTTCAAAGTGTTAGGATCAAATAAACGGTAAGCTTTGGATGAGGAGTCATACCTAATAAAGATGAGTTTTTGCTCTTGCCTTCCAACTTTGATTTTTTTTTTTTTGTCCAAGACATGAGCATAAGCAATGCTCCCGAAAATTCTCAAGTGTGAAACACTTGGCATTCTCCCGATCTATGCCTCTTGTGGAGTTACGCCTTCAAGTCCATATGTGGCACATCGATTCTACGATATATTGCATACGAAACAGCTTCAGCCTAAAGCTCATTAAGCAAATTTTTGGGATAAGTACACTAATTGTGCCATAAGTTGTGTACGGCGCTCACTTTAATATCAAAAGTTTCTGCCGATCACTTAAGTGCTAAATCGGAGAAAAACGATCACTTTGGTGCCACCGCTAGAAATTCTGGCCAAAATGATTACGTGGCATTTATATTTTAAAAAAAAAAATTGACAACTCTTAATATTGTCCACGGTGGATGGCATAAAATGACGCCATTTCCTTTTCTTCGTAAGAAATGACGTCGTTTTACCATTCTACATGGATTACCTACAAAACGATCATCGTATAGTGGATTCAATATGGTAAAAAATGACATGAGCCAAAAACAGTGTTCATAAAGGGTTCTCGCTCGACACCGCCGGCCGTAGCTCGCTGACCCGCCGTCGTTCAGTCACCCGCCGTCGCTTGGCCACCATTGTAGTTGCGCCGTCATTCACGTTCATTCACTGGCTGCATCCTCAACTCTCGCTCACTCAGATTTGTCATGTTCTCTACATGGGTCAATTTACTAAAAAATTTAGGGTTCCAACGGGCAAGTTAGGGCATGAAGGGCTCAGCTCAAGGAGAAAGTCGTGGGGAAAGTCGTGGGGACCGAATAGAAAATTTGAGGGTTTCGTCATTCGTTCCATTTCTTTTATGGGGACCGAATAGAAAAATAGGGTGCGGAGGGGAAAATGGGGTTCGGCTCGGGAGGAAACAGTGATGGGACCGAATTTATTCAATTAATTGGACTGCTTCTGTGGGGGAAACAGGAGGATCGAATGCGACTGAATTGGAAAATGGGTGGTGGGACCTCACTTTGTTTATTCAATTCGGTTTCTTTTGTTTTTATAAAAGCATTGAATTTGGGAGATTAGTTGCATTTGTTTCTTGACAACAAAATGACAATGACCTCCATGTGAAGTTGTTGATTCTGTCATATGGTCCCAACAAGTAATGACATTTGTTTTTTTTTTTCATTGAGTGCAACATCGACATGGACGCGAATCAAATAGGTATCATTGTTTGCTATGGTGGAGAGTTTCTTATTAGCACCGGTGATTGGGAATATACTGGTGGAAATGAATGTACTATTTATGTCAATATTCGGAAGCCATCATATATTGATTTTCTGAGGGATTTGGTGTATTTTTTATGATGTAAAGTGCAAAAACTACATTCTTGTGTTCCTAGGAAGGAATTGAATGATGGCTTGAGATTTTTTAATAACGATAATGGTATTAAGGATATAATTTACTATTATTTTCACGGTGAAAAAGTTAAGGTATATGTTAAGTATTATAGTAATGGTGAGGATGAGAATAAGGATGGGGATGAGCAGACCACCATTGAAAGATGAGAAGTGAGGGATCCTATTCAAGCAAGTAATCGAGTTGGGGATGAAAGAGATGAAAGGGAGAGAACTCACATTGATAGAGATGAACAAACAGTGAGATGTCCTGAAAGCTTGGGTGAAGATTTGGGCGATGAGGACTTCATTGGATTAGAATGGGAAATTGCTTTATCCAGTAAATTGGAAGATGAATATTTTGCTTCAATAAATTTCCCAAGTGACGAAGATGATGATGAACTCGCACAATCAAGATAAAAGCAAAGGGAATTTCTGAGAAAAAACTTGCATCTTCAGCAAAGAGGCCCAAGCCAGTAAATGGGGATAGAGTTCTAGCTAAATGTAATAGAAGTGAAGATGAAGAAAGCTGCAGCGATGAAGTTGTTGGTTCGGAGAATGAGCTTGATAATGATGATGAAGAACCTGCTCGTTAAAGAAAAAGTAAGTACACTTGCTATAATCCGATTGTTGATAAACATATTTTGTCTGTGGGCATAAGATTTGACGATGCCAAATAGTTCAAGGAAGCTATTGTGAAGAACTCCATTGGTGAATAAAGGTGTTAAATTCATTAGAAACACGAAGGAATTTGTGAGAACTAAGTACTCACAACCCTATTGTCCATGGAAGCTCTATGACGTGCTGAGTAAGAATGTGTCATTCCAAATTAAGTCCTTACAGAAGGAGCATACTTATCTAATTATTTTTAACAATAAAATGATAATGAGTGTGTGGTTATCGAAGCATTTTTTCAACACTATCAAAGCAATGCCCGGGATGAAGAGTTGTCAATTTCAATAGTTAGTAAAGGAGCAAGTAGGGATTAATGTGTCAATGAATTAATGCAAGAAAGCTAAGATGAGGGTGATGAAAATACTTTTGATAGGTGGGTATAAGGAAGAATATGCGTAGGTATGGGACTATGCTGGCGAATACATGTTTCAAAACCCATCTAGTAGAGTGTATGTAGAGGTTGTTGAGAGACCACTTCCTGATCTTAGGCCTAAATTTGGTAGATTTTATATCTGTTTTGATGCATGCAAACGGGTCTTCTTGGCTGGTTGTAGAAGAGTTATAAAATTAAATGGATGATTTCTAAAGGGTTTGTGTAAGGGGGAGTTGTTGGCTGCTATGGGGAGAAATGCCAATAATAAAATATTTCTGATAGCTTGGGCGGTGGTGAAGATAGAGAACAAGAATATTTGGTTCTGGTTTCTCAAAAATTTAATTATTGACCTTGAGATAACCGATGGGGAAGGATGGGCATTCATGAGCAACCAACAGAAGGTAATTTCATCGTCAATTAATTCACTCCATTTTAATATTAATCATTTGCATATTTTTCCTAACTTGTATTTATTGGTTTGAATTTTTGTAAGGACTTATTCCTGCATTAACTGAGTTGATGCCACATGCTGAGCATAGAATGTGCGGGAGGCATATATATGCAAACTGGTCAAAGAACTTCAAAGGAGATAGGCTTCGAAGTAATTCCGGCAGATAGTAAAGAGTACCAACATGGCTGATTTCAAATTAGCCAAACAAGGATTGTTGCAGCTAACAAAAGAAGGTTTTGATGCACTCTTCCAGGACAGAAGCTAAGCTTGGTGTCGGGCCTTCTTCAGCGAAGAGTTCAAATGCGATATCATTGATAACAACCTCAATGAAGCTTTCAATGGCAGAATTTTAGAGGCCGGTGCAAACCAATCATTAACATGCTTGATGATATTCGAGTGATGGTGATGACTAGACTGCATAGGCAAAGAGATGAGGCTACAAAATGGACTAAAGACTGTGACCCTAGGATTATGAAGAGATTAGATGCAAACATTGCTACTAGTAGGTTCTGCCATCTAGTTTGGAATGGAGATAATGGATATGAGATTATTCAAAATCAAGATAAGTATGTTGTCAATCTAGATAAAAGAAAGTGTTCATACCGAGCCTGGCAACTGAATGAAATTCCCTATGCCCATGCAATTTATGCTATTCAGATGAAGCAAGAAAACCCAGATGATTATCTACATGATTGGTATAAAAAAAGCCCATACCTTACTTCATACCAATTCATAATGCAGCCTATCAGAAGTAGTAAATTTTGGGAGCTAACAAATCATGAAAGCTATTTATCTTTGCCGCTGAAGAAGCAAATTGGAAGGCCAAAAAAGAAAAGAAGAATGCAACAGGAAGAGGCATCAAGTCAGAGGATGAGTAAGACTGGCTCAAAGATGAAATGCTCCTACTGCCACAAGGAATGACACAATAAGAAAGGTTGTGAGCTGAAAAAGCAGCATCAACAATAAGATGTAATTGCTAAAGGTAGGATAGAAGGCCCTACTAAAGAGCTTCTTGTTGGGCTTAGTGAAGGTAGGACAGAAGGCCCTACGGTAGTGCCTACTAAAGGGCAAACGAAAGCCCTTTGTTGTAAGGTAAGTATCCTCTTTACCTCGGTAACTTTACATTTCCTATTCGATAGAGTTTGATGGTTGATCATATGTACTAGCTTCTCTTGTGTTTTTCCTTTATCATGCACTTGTAATTTGATAAATTTTCTCCATTTGTTTCCACCACGAAAATGAGTAGATGTCTAATTATTCATTGTAGTTGGTCATGATCCTGATATAGTACATTATTGTAAGGCCTTCTAAAGAGCCAGAAAAAGGCCCTATGGTAGGCTCAAGTGCAGTGACGAGGGGGGCTGGAATGAAGAGACAGCAACAACAATTGAGTCCACCGTTGAGCAAACGAGAAGAAAAAAAGTTCATGTAAGTTGTAAATCGCTGTGTTTGTCTTTTATGGGCTAAATTTTAAATTTATTATGTATTTCTCGAGGTGAGAAGACGAGTAACTGCACAAGTTGCGGAGGCTGCTCCCCCATCTATTGTTGCTAAAAATGATGCACCGCAGCGAACAAGAGGGTTATTGGAAAAAGATTAAGGCAATATGGTTATGGGATTTACACAAATGAACGAACTGGAATGACTATTTTGAATGTAAGATTTGTAGGCCTTATGCATTTAATTTGTTGTACTTCAATTTATTCGGTTGACAATATCGCTATGTTCTTATAGCTTGGGAGAACTTCGGAGGTACTTCTCTCTCAAGGTGAGCAAACTCAAGAATCAAGGGCGCAGCTAAAGAAGAGTGCTCCAAAAAAGAAGACAAGGGTATAGCTGCAAAACGAGTCATCCAAAACGAACCCAAGACCAATTCCATTTCAACTAACGATTGGGCGCGATAGTGATGATATGGACCAACACATGACACATGCTAAAACAAAAATAGCCACTGTCAAAAACAAAGAAAATGAGGTGACAAAACGTCCAATTAAAGAACCTGCACATCCAGCTCGAAAGAGTACTCAGATTATGAATCAATTCAAAGCCTCAAGACGAAAAGGGGATTAGGGTGTTGTCCATATTGATTGATGGGAGGATGTTGGACTTGGTCCTTTTTTTTATGTGGTGCTGCTGATGGGAGGGTGCTAAACATAGTTTATGTTTATTTTTATGTGGTGCTAGACATGATCTCTCTTTTTATGTTTTCTTTTCTTTTGTAAACCTTCAGTGATTGGGGAGTGAAGTTCATGTTTTTCTTTTCTTTTGTAAACAATCAATCAATATCAATGACAATAGCTGTTTATGTATATTTTTTTGCTGTTGGTGCAATATTCTTATGAGGTTGCTATTATTTTTAGATTTAAATGTGTGCATATAGTGTTGCTGGTTGAAGTCGTCGATGCATTGATGCTATATGTGAGGTTCGATTGTATGTGCTGGAATAAGATGCAGTTTTTGTTGCTGGTGCATCTCGTTGTAGGGTTGTTGTGTTGCAAGAAGATGCACCTAGCAAGCCAAGCTGGTGCAAGAACAAGATGCGGATGCACCACGGCCGTGTAAGTTTGAAATTGGCACTCAAGCGATCACTAGTTACAACTTGTGCAATAGAAGTGATCACTTTGTAATCGCGGATCTGGCACTTAAATGATCATTTTTATAAAAACTTAACACTCAAGTGATCACTATTTACAACTTTTGACACTGAAATGGTTAATCGTTAATTTGCCACCATCCCTTAATTTTGTCATGGTTTGCAATTGCGGTAAACCAATAAACCAGCAAACCATTACAACGATAAAAATGCAGCAACCATTCTATTTGAAGTAAAAACTAACCAAAACAAACATTGCCAATACACAACTAAACAATAAAAAGTGATCGAGAACTAATGCATTCCAACTCCAACTTTCTATTTCGCCATGGTTTGCGGTTGCAGCAAACCAACAAACCAAAGCAAATCAAGAGGGCAAATAAAAAATGCAGCAAGCAAACATTGCATTTCTGAAGTGCTCACAATTAATGCATTCAAACTCCAATCTTGTATTTCTACCATGAATTACAACAAAACCTTCTACTTTACACAAAAATGGTAGACATACAAACTTCGACTATGGTAGACATAAAAATTTATTCTCATTACTTACTTCACATTTGAATAAACTACACAATAGAATAAGAACACAATCAACACTCGATAAAAATTTCTTTCAATTTTCAGCCTTGAAACCTTCCTCTTCAAATGGTCGACCAGAGATGTTAAACCCTTCATTTGAGTTTACATTAAGTCAACATCCTCCAACTCGTCCATTAACGCAGGTAGAGGTTGATTTCGGCCTTCAAGTAACTCCAGGATCACCTCTGTCGCTCGATCAGAGAATTTCCTATCAACCCATTTGAAATATTTGCACTTCGAGCCTTCTCTATCTCTACCGCACCCATGGAATCTTCTCTCGGGATTCAACCGAGTCCAAGATGTTCTTCTTGAACTCGGTAACACACAATAACAATAACACTCACCATCTAATTCTCTTTTTTATAGGAATGTGAGCTGTTGCTGAAGCTTTTGCCCTCCATTCGTAAGAGCGAGCTAATAATTTTGAGAGAAAATCGAAATATACACTCGAATTGGTCAAATTAGGGATTTAGGGTTTTCAACTTCCGATTCTACTCAAATTTGGGGATTTAGGGTTTCTTATTTGAGGGAAAAGATGCTAAACGACGTCGTTTTGTTGTTTTGCTAATTGTATTCTCCGACGATCCACGTCGCTTCAAATATTAATAATAAAAAATGCCACGTTGAATTTCCGGCCAACCAGATCGGAGTTGGCACCAAAGTGAGCGTTTTTCAAAATTGTTGGCACTTAAGTGATCCGGCGGAAACTTTTTGGCACCAAAGTGAGCGTCGTATACAACTTATGGCACCATTAGTGTACTTATCCCCAAATTTTTGCTCTTTAACATGCTTCAAACCATGTCAAGGATGGTTCTATTTTTTTGTTCAGCTACGCCATTTTGTTAAGGAGAATACGAAGCTGTCAAGAAACACCAAATACCATGATCTTCATTGAATTTGTTAAATATAGCCAAGGTGAATTCTCCACGACAATTAGTCCTCATAGCTTTGATAAAATAGTCACTCTCATTTTCAGCCAGGTTCTTGAATTGTTTGAACATATCAAACACCTCTGTCTTTTCTTTCAAAGAATACACCCAAGTTTTTTGAGCAAAATCATTAATAAATGTAACAAAATATCGATGATTATCATATAGGTGAGGAGTGATTGGGCCACACACATTAGAATGAATCAACTCGAGTGGCTTCTTTGCTCGATAAGTCGCTTCCTTCAAAAAGCTAGTTAAGGAATGCTTACTGATAACATTACCCTTCACATAGTTGATCGAAATGATCAATATGTGGTAAGCCATAAACCATCTTCTTGTGAGAAAGAAAATTGAGTCCATCAAAATTGAGATGGTCGAACCTCAAATGTGACAATCATGAAGGATCATCCACACATGCTTTCGAGACATCGAGACATATCATTTTTTATGTTGAGAGTAAACATCTTATTCTTCGACATCTTCACGTTCACAATCAGTTTGTTATTCCTATATCTTAGCATAAGACTAAGATTTTTCATATGAACAACATAATCTTTCTCTAAAAGTTGTCTCGAACTCAAAATATTGCTTGACATTTTCGAGACATAATAAATATTAGAAATAAACTGATGTGCACCATTTTTCAAGCAAATCATAATTGTACATTTGCAATCGACAAGAATTTTGGAGTTATCACCAAAAGAGACTTTCCCCTTTAATTGTCTCATCTAACTTGGTAAACATCTCATTTCTCCCTTTTGTGATTCCTTGCACTAGTATCCAAATACCACATATAAGTTTGACCTCCTTCATCTTCTTTGAACACCTATAATAAAACTTGATTGTTCTTGTTGATACTTGATTTTTAGTAGACGCATTATTAAAAGATAAAAAATCAAGATTTTAGTTTCTGATCGCGACAGAGTCCCATTTCTCGACCAAAAAGTGTTGTTTTTATTTCTTTCTTTTGCATTATTATTCTTAAACAATTTTTAGTTCATTTTCAAGAAGAAAAAAAACCCAAAAAATCAAACGGTTAACTTTTAAGTTGACTTTTTGGCCAATTCTTTGATCAAAAGTCAATTCCCATTCAAAAATTAACTTTTTGCTCAAAAAAATGTCATTTAGCCTTAATTTGACTTTTGTCAAATAATTTCTCAAAAATTCAAAGAGTTGACCAAAAAATCGACCTTTTAGGAAAAGTTAACTAAATGGTTGCCTTTTGGTTAAACCTTTGACCAAAAAAAATAGAAAAAAATATTAAAAAAATCTACAAAAACATTTCTTTTAATGTTAATTTGACTTTTATGTCAAAAATTTCACAAAATTCGATTAAAAAGCTTGATTTATGAATTTTACAGTTTTAAGATTCCAAATTGACCAAAAAAATTTACTTTTATTCTAATAATAATTAGGTGTAGTTCTTTCTTTGACATTAGGTTTAAGAATTGTTTTAAATTCGCTTTGTGCATTCAATTTCACAATTTACGGGCCAAAATGCGAATTGCCACTTTAAACCCTAATTAGGGGACTGAAATCGATTCTTAATGACTTGCAAATAGACGATTGTTTCTCAATCATTTTCTTAAAATAAGTCTAAATCCAAAATCGATTTTGATAAATTCACACCAAAACTCATTAATTTGAAGAATTTTATCCTTTAAAGCATTATAAAATCAAGCAATTAAGCTTCAATCAACAAAATTGAATTGACTCATTCATGACTATGGTTTAATATCATGAATCTAGGTCCAATTTTAATATTGGGCTTAGATTCATTTGTGATATAAGCTTGAGCACTTCAATATAAGGTCAATTTGAATATGATAAGTGATCTTACATATGGGTAGCTCATTAGATAGAGCATTTGTAACATTAATTGAGTTCAATTTTAGTTAACTTGCAATTTTGCCCATTGAATTGCAAATTTTACCATTTTAGCCTTTTAGGCCCAATTCAAAACACCCATGGTTTTGACTATTTATTTTTCATGATAATCATTCAATTAGGTCAATAAAAGACCCCTAGATCATGTCCATAAGGTTTGATTAACTTAATTGTAACTTAATTGGCCAATTTCTTCTTTAAAAATAAAATTCCTTTCAATTTGGTCATTTAGGGATCAAATTGCACAAATTTTAGACCCACGGGTCCAAAGTTGACAAGACAGCCGAAATCGAACCAAATTGTTCAAAATCCAGTCGAATCGAATAGAACCGATCTAACTGATTTGATCGGCAGCCGATGGGGCTGGCCAGTTTAAGCCCTTGCCAACCAATTCTTAACCTCTGGCAACCGATTATGAGATCCTCTCAATGTCAATTTTACTTCTGCACCTTAAATTTCTCAAAATTTTATAGATTGACCTTTGAATTTCATCAAATTGCAAATCGATAAGTCTACGAAGTCCTAAAACTTATTACGAAAATAGAATTGAATTCTAAAATTTGCAAAAAGTGCAATTAAGTCTTAAAACTTGTCAAATTGTTTCAATCGAGTCCTAAAGTTAACGCCGTCAACTTTTTTAACATAAAATGCTGACGTGGAATTTAAAATTAATTTTTTATTTAAATTATATTTAAAAATTAAAAAAAGAAAAGTGAAAATTTAGTTAAAAAAAAAAACAATTCAAAAAAAAAAAAGGCGGCCTTCTTTGAGGGGGGCCATTGCCAGCCTCTCAGGCGATCGGCGGTGGTGATGACGGCGGCGGCAGTAAGGGAGGAGCTGCTTTATCTTTTTATTTTTTTCAACAATTTTAAAAAATAAATTTTATTTTCTTTTTATTTTTTAAACCATTTAAAAATGGAATAAAAAATAATTAAAAAAGCCACTTGAAAAAAGAAAAAAAATTTAAAAGGCCTCGTCAACGCCATGTTAGCATTTTCCATTAAAAGAGCTAACGGTGTTAACTTTAGGACTCGATTGAAACAATTTGATAAGTTTTAAGATTTGATTGCACTTTTTACAAGTTTTAGGACTTAATTGCATTTTCGTGATGAGGTTTAGGACTTCTGCGTACTTATCCCAATTGCAAATTAACCTATAATTGGACTTTTGACGCAATTTCCAATGTTAGCTTGGTTTTTTGCAAATCAAATCCACTAGATTAATTACCAGATACCCGACACTTCGAGATTATGATGGAGCCTTCGAAATTGATTTTGGATCGTCGAATTGAAATTTCAATCGTTGAATCGAATTGACGGCTGAAATTGCTTAATTTGGGGAGTATATAAATGAAATTTTCCTCAATTTTCAATGGCTTTTTCATTTTGCACAATATTCTTTTTCTAGAAGTCTCTCTCTCTCTCTCTCTCTCTCTCTATTTCTCTCTGTTTTTGGCGCCAAAACCTTGAACCCTCATCCCTTTCTCTTTCTCTCTCTCTAACCACCGTCAATTTAGCCCCTCATCAATGGTCGCTTCATCGACGCTTCCTGCTAACAATTAGTTCATTGTATTTCTTCTCCACTCACAAGTTTGGATTGCTGAAAAGCCGTTGGCAAATCTAGATCGGTAATCTTCTAACCGACGCTTCAGGGACCGGCATCGAAGCAGGTCATCGTCTTGATCGGTTCAATCGGTTGAACCGGAAGCCACTACCAGTGTTCCCTCTGGCCAACTGCTCCCAATTGATGCTTTGGAGGATCTTCAACCTCACGATGGTTAAGGACAGCTTGAAGGATTATCGGAATAGCTCACGGTGATCATCTTCCTTCTAAAAGTGCAAAGATCAGTCCCAATTCGGATTGATTTTGGTTTCAACCACTAGACTAGCAATCTAGCTAGCTTTGTGGCAATCCGTGACAATCTAATCTACATCTTTAAAGATCGAAGATCAATCTGGAGGTTCGATATTCATTTGATCGTGGTCATAATTAACAAAAAAAAAATTATATCGAAAGATAATTTCTCAGTCTCAAACCTCGTGAAGTGAGGCCGGATTAGCCAATCGAGGCTATGGTTCAATATTAGTGATATATACTCATAGATGATTTCACTGAAGTTTGAATGTGATTGATTGAATGAGTGTGGATGATTGAACTTGATTAGTCTTAAATCTGCAATTTCGTAGCCTTAGGACTGACTTACTATTTTGACCAAAACGAGGTCGCTCAAGTCCTCTTAGAATTAGATAATAGACATCCCAAGGTTCGAAATGGTAGATCGTATGCCTCAATCGAGTATCGTTTGACCCTTGGAAAACATCTTCGAATATGAGCAATTCTGCTGTAATTCAATTGGATTTTTGATTCTGTTTTTTGTTTCAAAATGAGACTTTACTATTTTTGTGTAGCCTTTTGTGATAATTTTTAGACAATCTTTTCTTCATGAGTTTTGTTCCAAATTGTTTTGTTCACATTTTATAAATTTTTCATGATTTTTTAATGTGCTTTAACTAGGCCAAATCTACTTAGATCCAAACCTAAGTCAATTTGTTCCATATTGATCTCTAATTTTGCCATTTTTGTACTAATTTTTGTGTTGAGTTCTGAAATAACTTTCCTTCATGAAAGTTGTTTGTATTAGTATTGTTCATATCTTGTATTTTTTTTCGAAATTTTTATACATGTTTAACTAGGTCAAAATCACTTAGATGTAAACATAGGACAGTTTGTCTTATATTAGTCCGAATTTTATTTTGATGAAATTTAGTCCACAAATGCACCTATTTGGTCTCAAATTCTTTACGAGAGTTATAATACATGATACATATGTTCAATTGATGCATTCTTTGCAAAGTCTTGACATTGGCAAGTGAGTCAATTGCATGAATTAAAGTTAAAACGTGCTGCATCGGTACATAGTCTAAATATACATCTTTGTTTTGTCATTTTTGCTGTGATTCGTAGGATCACATTTAGGTTTTGAATTCTTAATGAGAAACGTTCATCATTGTATGTTCTATATGTAGAATTCTTGCACGTCTTGAGATGGTTGAAATTATGCATGTTCGGTGAAATCAATGTTGAAATGAAATCTTGCCATTTATGCATCTTACCATGTTTGTTTGAGAAACTTAGAAATTAAACTTTGAAATAATGTCTTCTTGGCACTTAAACCTCACGTTACAAGGTTTGAGTATATATTCGCGTCATTGCATTTGAGTGTTATTTTACATGTTAAATTTGTGCCGCAAGAGCATATATTCACTAAAAAAACTCTCAAGCATATTTATTAATGCATGTTTGTGTTCTGATTTTTAGTTACGGGCATGCACGCCTTTAAAATCTTGATCTTAGAGCACCTAGTTGACCTAGTTTGGACTCGAGCCCTTCTAGAAAGTCGAAAAGCACACCTAGAAGTTTCCAATGCCACTGATTTCTTGCCAATCACTCATTTGAACTACTTTCTATTTTTTTCAAAACTAAATCAGAATCTAAACATGGGTTCATATTCGGGCCCCTGTTCTAACCCCTGTTTAGACAGACTTTTAATATTTTTGTTCCATTTTTTCTATCAGGATTTTACATTTGACCTCTTAATAAAAGTTGTTTATCTACATATTGGTCGTATTGTGTGAAAATTTGGTGATTTTTAGACTTGTTTTGATAGGACAAATCATTGTGATATTGGCTGAGCGTCTTGCTGATTTGACAAATTTCTGACATGTTGTTACTCGTTGTCCAATTTTTGTAAATCATGTGTAGATCGTTTAGGTAAGTATTTTCACGAAAATTGTTCATTATCATGTCATACATATTATGAAATTTTCCATAGCTAGATTATCCATGAATATTACTCAATTTTGTTATCTTTACATCCTTACTTTGAACTCCCTAATATAAACATGATTGTGATTGTTTAGTTATACCTTTCAGGTTAGTTTGTGCATGAAATTAGCCATGCTATTTTCATAAAAGTTGTTCTAAATGTTTTGATCTTTGTTATTAAACAATTGACATTTTCAAATTACATCTTTCAAAAAATACTTTGGAACATGTGATGTTTCTCAAAAACAATTTCTAAGAAGTTTTTCTCCAAAATTTGAGTTGGTTTAAGGAAAAATCGTGGTTTTGACCATATTCAAAATGCCTATAACACTTGTGAGTACATTTATGTGAGTCCTGGGCTAGTCTTGGTAGTTGAATATATTATATAGCCTAAAAATTCTTTAATCTTAAATATTTTCAAACATTTTTTACGTGAAAGTTATGGTTTGAATTGCATTCAAAATACCTGCAACGCTTGTGAGTACATTTATGTTAGCTCTGAGCTAGCCTTGACAATTGAATGCCTTTTATAATTAAGACATCACTTTGTCTCAAAACTTTTCATGGATGATTTTGAAATCTATTTTTGAAATATCACATGTACCCCGCATACATATAGTCACACCATCTATTAGAAACGTATGTGTTTATGATTGACACATGACTTTGGTAATAAGTGATCCACCAACGGCTTACTCATTTGTTTAATTGATTGAGAAATAAAGTTCAAAAAACCTGTATGCATGTTTAAATTTCTGCAATACATGTGACTTTTAAATGAATAGTACGGTCAATGCATGATATCAAGAAAAAAAACCCTATGATCACATAGATCACTTAGTTAAGAGACTTATAAGCATTATTGGCCATATGAGAACACAATTGGTCAATAATTGTTATAAGTCACAAAAATGGATTGAGTAGGTGTTTTAATAGGACCCTTGCATGAAAGACAAAGGTCGACTCCGAGGCCCCAAAATTTGACTTTCATATTAAACTTTCTTTAAATTATTAATCTTGACATGATGTCATGTTTTTTATTGTTTTGATATGCATGCTTGTTTCTTTCCATTATATGCACCTAGTTATAGATTTCCTAGATTAGGTTTAGAATAGGATCTCGAAGATGGAGAAAGCGCGAAGATGGTGGAGGTCGATGTCCATTCCGACTGTTATCATGTATTATTCATTTTTCCGACATATGTCTCAAGTTATCTTTGCTATATAAAGCCCGATGAGTTACGGGTTTTCTCTCTTCCTCTTATCTTTTTTTCAATTATATTTATCTTTTATATTTTCTAAGATTGCATAGTAGATTTACTACTTTCTTTGATAGTTTACTTACCGTCTTATAATTTCAATTCCATTGATTGCTTTCTTTTCTTATTTTCTATAAATATGATAGTATGAAAATTACCAACCATGCATGATCATTTAATTTGGGACTAACGATCCCAAAAATGTAAGAAGAAATGTATAGACACATTAGAAAAACACAACATATTGTTTAGGTATCGAAATGGCGCTAATATAAATATTAGTGTAACAAGTCCCTAAACCTAGATATTTTGTCGCATAGGAATCGAAGAAACACTTCCAACCCTCAATTGGGTTTTCTAGCCTATCGTTGTCTCAGACATATGGGTCACGAATGGTCCCACCCTCAAAACGAGGCTAGTGGTGACTCTCATCTTATTTTTAGGTTGTCATAAACAACTAGACCGTATAAATAAACCCATCACGCAGGGTACGAGTTTTGATGAAACTCATCATGGCTTAGCATACTCGATATGTGAGTACCCCAAAGGATGAAGTGATGTCATCATTATGGGCAAAGCATACTATCAAGAGGGCTACCATGATAAAAGTATCCTTAAATCCAATATCCACACCCAATCTCTTCTCCCAAGGTGTGTCATTCGTGTGGATATGGATCACGACACTCGTTGTCATGCGAGGTGCGAGTTTAAGAGAACTCGCGATCTCGTGAAGGAACTCACGAAATGCTTGATCTGAAAGGTGAAGTGATGATGTATTTTAGAATGCAAGCCATGAGAGAACTCTCGTGATTAAGTACCCATAATCCGACATTTCCCTATTTTCTCTCCTTGTGATTTTGAGGGATTGAGGGCGACGAGATCGGGTCGCGATAGGCATCATTCACCAAATTTTCCTTTTCATCTACTCTACTACTCTCCTTATTCTAGCGGTCATAAGCATAATGGCCAAGTTTATTACAATGATAACATCGAATTTTAGATTTATCATATCATTGGCTTGTCGAGTTCTTTCCTCTTCCACGAACACCTCTTTGATACGGGTATCTACCATCACTTCGAGCAGCATCACCTCTGCTTCATCCATAACCTCTTCCTTAAAAGCAACCTTGGCCTCGACCACGATCACAATTTTGGTTTGTCCCACAAGTTTGCACGGGATCTGTTCCTTGCTCCTTCTCATCTTGGATGGTCAAATGCGTTTGGAGAGCTTCCTCCACCAATTCAATCTTTTTCTTCGAACCTTTCTTCATAGGCTTGTAATGAACCCATAACCTCATCAATCATCATGGCATCCAAGTCTTTGGATTCTTCAATTGCAATAGCAATGCGGTTGTACTTCTTGTCTACCAAAGTATTTTCTCGACAATACAAACATCTAAAACGTCTTCTCCGTTTCTTTTCATCTGGTTAACGATCGCCAAAACTCATGTGAAATAATCAACAATAGATTCAAATTCTTTCATATGAATTACCTCGAATTCACCTCTAAAGGTTTGAAGGTGAATCTTTTGAACTTTCCGCACTCCTTGATGTGTGTTGTGAAGAATCTCCCATGCCTCCTTAGCAATAGCAACATTCGAAACATTTTCGAACGAGGAATCATCTAAAGCTTGATAGATGATTGGAAGAGCATATTGATCGTTTGAACAAACCTTCTCCAAGGCATTCCTCTCGTTCTAGTTTTGGTTCAAGGTAGCTTCATCATTTGGCTCATCATAGCCAGTGTTGACAAATTCACACACACCGTAGGTGCCGAGTAAAGCTTTCATTCTAACGGACCAATTACCATAGTTGTCTTTGGTAAGATGAGGGTATTGAAGAGGAAGCTGATTGTTTGTTGACACCATGATCACAAACCGCAAGCTCTTATACCACTTTGATGAAAATAATTTGAAGGTGAAATGCTCACAACTCACACAAGGAAGAGAAGATAAATAGGCCTGTAGATTTATTTCACCTTAACTCTAAAAACAATCACTACAACTAGGAATATACTCGTTATAGATAATGACTAACATACTCATTAAAAATAACGGAACAATTATGACTTTTTTCAATGCATATATCAAACAGCTGCACCAATAAATTTGGTTTAATTTCTAACACCATTTCCATGTACATGCACGTGTATGAGTGGTTTCCATTACGAGAGGATCTTTGACATGATGAATAAAAGCAGGAAGCGAAATCACTGACTAAACAGATACACGAAGCCATAAGATACATAAAAGGCACTGGAGACAGCAGAGAAGGAAGCCAAGGATTAGAAAGGAAACCTAATGGGCAAGAAGAGACCGAGCCCAAAAACAAGCAGCAACCGAGTCAACGGCCATTAAATCTCCTCAAATTGAGATCGAGTGAGAGATTCTTCTCGGGAGGTGATATTAACTAGCGGGCTACGTGATCAGTTCATCTTCTTGAAGATTCTCAAGATGCCCAACGAGAAAAGGTCAAGGTACCGAACGCCAACTTCTCCGCCGCGGTGAACTCGGTCTACCACTTGGTCCATGCAATGGTACGCAATTAATCTCCATTTATTGAAATCGGAGCTTGCCTTCGAAGGTCCACATAAATCATTTTCAAGAGGAGTGGCGAAATTCATTCTCGACCTGAACTAGATATTTATCGCGTTCGCTAGCCGACAAAATATCTTTTTCTTGGTAAAACCTAATTATTAGAGAAGCTTCATATTTGTTGGGTATTTCTTGATAATTTTGCAGATCAGTGAGTCCGGTTTAAGCACAGTGATGATATCCGAACGGCTGAAAACATTCGTAAATGGATCCGCAGCCGATGGAAGTCATGAAGAATTTCATCCAAAGTTATGGGACTGTGGACTAAGTCCTAACGTATGGAATTTCTAAAACCCACAAACGCAAATTAAACCATGAAGCGATCTTGTTAGAAGATATGCAGCTTTTTGGTAGTTTATGATCTGATTTGATTATGATTTTGTGTACATCAATTAAGGATTAGATTTAGATCTAGATTGATACATAAAATTTTTTATTTCCGATAATTGTACAATCCTAGTCTTATATCTTAGGAGTCTCAGTACATTCTCAATACAATTTGAAAACAGAAAATCTATCACTCTCTCGGCTTCTTCCGCCTCAACCTTTTCTTCTTTCTTCTCTTTACTTTCTTTCATGGTATCGAGCCTGTTTTGTTCTCGGCTTTCGCTCCAATCTTCCATCTTGACCTTCTGCCCAAAATTCTGACCTACAAAACATAATAGTTTCAGGCATTAGTGTTTCTCTCAAGGAAGATTTTTTAACTTACCATGGCTAATCCACAGGAAGAAGCCTCAGCCATCCGTGACCAGCCCGCTGAAGGAGTCGTTCCTCAGATCTCGCAAGCTCAGAATTCACTTGCAATTCTCCTTTCAATCGAAGGATCTTCAACGATGGGACAACTTCCGTTCCAAGCCCAACCCATTCAGTGGCGGCCCACGCAGGCTCAGTTCGGTATGGGGCAACCCATGATGGGCCAACCTTACCAGTGGATCCCTTATCCGTTTTACCTTGGGCCAAGCCCAAATTCATTATCGCCTGGATATGTGGGCCACCAAAGCCATGTCCAAACCAACGCGGGCCCGCCAACCACAAGTGGGGCAAGCCCAACCGAAGGAATGGAGCGGACAGACGGGTCAGGCGAGCCGGGTATGGGAACAAATCCCTACCCGGGTTTTTACAATGCGGATTATCCGATCGGGTCAAGCGAATCGGGTCCATGAGCGAATACCTACCCGAATTTCGCACCCGGTTTTCTACCGTTTCCAGCGGCGGTGCTCACCGGACGACTGGAACCCGGCGATCCACTATTCGTTTCCAGCGCCAACGGACCAAAACTGCGGCTAATCAGCCAGTAGCTGACTGGACCAGAGAATTACACGAAGTGGTCATAGGAATTCCAGCGTGCCCTGGCGACAAAAGACAAGGAAGGTTTCCTCGACGGAACCATCCCAATGCCTACCAAAGAGCGATTAGCCCGACTCTGGAGGAAGAGCAATCGCCTGATCCGAACATGGATCGGCAACTGCATCTCCTCAGAGGTCGCGGCTAGACTCCCACCAACAGAAGATGCAAAAAACATGTGGGATAACATCAAAGAGATGTACGGGAAGTTAGATCAGGCAAAAAAATTTAACCTCATGCAAGAACTTAACGACTTGAAGCAAGGGAACATGACGGTCACAGCCTGTTTTAACAGGCTCTCGTCTCTGTGGAACAACCTAGAAGTGGCCGAGGAGAGGCTCGAAGTCCCAGAGTCGACAATCAAGCAATATAGATCCATCAAGGATAGGGAGAAAGCTACACGCTTTCTCCTTATTCTGAACGAAACTTACCTCGTTTTTCGCTCACAGATCCTCGCCATGGATCCAATGCCACCGATTGGACGGATCTTCCAGCTTGCTATGCAGGAGGAGAATCAGCGGCTCGCGACGCCAGAGCACACCAGGAGCGGCGAGAGCGTCGCACTCGCTGCTCGCGGTGAGCGGCGAGACACGGCCACCAAAACCCTAGCCCTAAATCGAGAGAAAGAGGGGCGAGTGAAATTAGGGTTTGCCGAAGAGGAATCTGGGGTCTTTAAATACCCTCGAATGGACGGACGAGATGGGATGCGAGGATCGGACGGTTCGCAAGGACTTAATCTTGCGATCAGATCCAACGGTGGACAGGAGCCCGCACTTAAAGGGACGGACGGCCAAATTTTTGCCACATCATCAAGGAATTTCGCGAAAAATTTCAAACGAAAAGGTAAATTATTTTGCGAATATTGCAAATGTACTAATCATATGATTGACAATTGTTGGAAATTGCATGGGAAACCCGGTGAAAAGGAGAGAAAAATTTCAGCAGCTTATCAACTTAGTGGACCGACTGGTAAAAATGTTGATCAGCCCATTTCATATGATCAATATCATCAGCTGATGCAGGTACTGCAGAAAAGGATACTTCCAACAAAGGAGGGAGTTTCTCAGGTATTACACATTGCTTGATTAATTCTATCTCCAGAAAGACATGGATAATTGATTCAGGGGCAAGTGATCACATTATATGTGACAAGGGATTTTTTTCAAGTATAAATGGCAGATTGGATTATCCTATTTTCGTGGAATTACCCAATGGGAATGTTGCTTATGTCAATGAGACAGGAACTATGAATCTAAGTTCCCAGATTATTCTTCAGAATGTTCTCTATGTCCCAAAATTCTAATTTAATCTGATTTCTGTGTCAAAAGCCTACCAAGAAAATTCATGTCGAATAGTTTTCAATGCTGACACCTGTTTATTTCAAGACCTTTCGACTGGGAAATCGATGGGCTTGGGTAATCTCTCTGAATGACATTTTTTTTGGACAAGTAATTTCAATTCTTCCTGCAATTCCCTGAATAAATCATCATTGTGTAACTTGATTAGCAATGATAAAAACCTTATTATGCATTTGAGATTAGGTCATAGTGCCTCTTATCCTTGTCCACAATGTCCTATATGTCCCCTTGCCAAACAATCTCGTGCACCTTTTCCATCCAGTAGCTCCCGAACTAGTGAGATTTTTTCCTTGATTCATGTGGATATTTGGGGACCCTACCATACGATAAATCATGATGGGTCTCGTTATTTTCTCACTATAGTAGATGATTATTCTCATGCGACCTAGATTTTCTTGATGCAGTCTAAGAATCAGACTTATTCTCACTTAAAGGTTTTCCTAGCATTATCCCAAAATTAGTTTGGAAAGACCATTAAGCGGATACGTACTGATAATGGAAGAGAATTCTTCAGCCATGATTGCTCCTTGCTATTTAACACACATGGCATACAACATGAAAGCTCATGTGTTTATACTCCACAGCAAAATGGAGTGGTTGAAAGAAAGCACCGTCACCTATTGGAAGTCGCACGAGCCCTGAAGTTTCAAGCATCAGTCCCAGATGATTATTGGGGTGATTGTGTAGCTACTACGGCTTATTTAATCAACCACATGCCCACTCGGCTACTTAAAGGGAAAACTCCCTTTGAATTGCTATTTAAGAAGAAGCCGGAGCTACAGCATCTCAAAGTCTCCGGTTGTCTATGCTATGCTGCAATAATAGGACCTCAAGACAAGCGAAGTCCACGTGCACGGAGATGCATTTTCATGGGATATCCCAACTTACAAAAAGGGTATTGTGTTCTTGACATTTCCACAAAGGAATTTCTTGTAAGTCGTGACATCATCTTTCATGAAGATATTTTCCCTTTATCTAAGAAAGTATCTTTAGATGAAACCACAGAAACCATATCTCATGGCCTCTTATCTGATGAAGAATTACCTCAAGGTCCCACTTACATACCGCTAGCAGAGTCGAGGATTGTTCATCCTATTCCTCCACTTATTCCAGCAACAGCATCAACTTCAACTGAAAAACCTATTGGCTCCGAAGATGTTCTGGAAACAAGACTCGACAACTCTCATGCTATTGAGGAAGATACGGATATTCTTTCGCCATCCCCCACTGAGGCATCTCCTTTCTGTGGAAATTCATTATCTGCGACGTTCTGGTCGTGCCACTCGACCCCCAACCTAGAGTAAAGACTATATCTGTGCTACTCACAATTCTTCAGGTACTCAATACCCAATCTCTTCCTATTTTTCTTTCCATAGATTATCACAGGAACATAGATGTTGTGTTAATCGGTTATCACAAGAGAGGGAACCGTCTAGTTATCTTGAGGCATCCATTGATCCAAAGTGGCAGCAAGCTATGAAGGCAGAACTTCAAGCACTAATTGATAATAACACGTGGGATCTTGTCCCACTTCTGTTTGATCGTAAACCAATTGGCTGCAAATGGGTCTACAAAACAAAATATCGTGCTGATGGCTCCATTGAACGATATAAGGCACGCTTGGTAGCTAAGGGATTCACACAAAGAGAAGGTTTTGATTATCACGAGACATTCTCTCCAGTTGCCACAAATGTCACAGTTCGTTCTTTTTTGACTGTTGCTGCCATTCATGACTGGACCCTACATCAAATGGACGTGCACAATGCCTTCTTACACGGTGACCTAGACGAGGAAATATATATGGATATTTCTCAAGGCTTACGGAGACAGGGGGAGAATAGAGTATGTCGTCTCCGTTAATCCCTTTATGGATTGAAGCAAGCATCCAGACAATGGTACGCCAAATTTGCAAATGCTCTTGCAAAGGCAGGCTTCCAACAATCTAAATATGACTATGCTTTATTCACACGAACTGAAGGTATGTCATCTATTTATTTGATGATATATGTCGATGATATTCTTGTTATGGGAAATGATAAATCTGCTATAGATAATTTCAAGGAATATTTACATGCCACCTTCCACATTAAAGACTTAGGGGCACCTAAATATTTCCTTGGAATTGAAATTGCTCGATCTGATCAAGGAATTTCCCTTAGTCAGCGAAAGTTTGTGTTGGATATCATATCAGAAGCAGGTTTATCAGGATGCAAGCCAGCCGTTATTCCCATTGAACAGAACACTAAGTTGACTACTGCAAAATATGATAAAGGCATATCTCAAAATGATGATCCCATACTCAGAGATCCATCAGGATATCAAAGACTTGTCGGAAAGCTCATATATCTGACTATGACTAGACCCGACATCTCATATGCAGTTCAGACACTTAGCCAGTTCATGCACAATCCGAAGCGGTCTCATATGGATGCTGCCTTAAAAGTTGTGAAGTATTTAAAAGGGTGTCCAGGATTGGGAATACTTCTCTCTAAACAATGTGACATGAAGATGACAGCGTATTGTGATGCTGATTATGCTACATGTCCCATAAGTCGAAGATCGGTCACCGGATATTGCATCAAATTGGGAGAATCTCTCCTCTCATGGAAGACAAAGAAGCAGCCTACTGTATCGCTATCTTCAGCCGAAGCAGAGTATCGAGCTATGGCTAAGGCCACTTGTCAGATAGTGTGGATACGGGGATTGCTTAAGGATCTCGGAGTACAAGTGCATGGACCAACAAAGTTACATTGCGATAATGATGCGGCTCTCAAACTAGCAGCAAATCCTATAGTTCATGAGAGGACCAAACATATAGAAGTGGACTGTCATTTCACACGAGAAAAGCTCCAAGAGGGAGTGATCGAAACAGAAGGAATTAGGACAACAGAGCAGCCAACAGATATCTTCACCAAGCCTTTGTGTCATAAACAGCATGCATATCTATTAAGCAAGCTGGGTGTCTTAGAGATCTACAAGCCATCAGCTTGAGGGAGAGTGTTAGAAGATATGCAGCTTTTTGGTAGTTTATGATCTGATTTGATTATAATTTTGTGTACATCAATTAAGGATTAGATTTAGATCTAGATTGATATAGATTGATACATAGAATTTTTTATTTCCGATAATTGTACAATCCTAGTCTTATATCTTAGAGTCTGTACATTCTCAATACAATTTGAATACAGAAAATCTATCACTCTCTCGGCTTCTTCCGCCTCAACCTTTTCTTCTTTCTTCTCTTTACTTTCTTTCAGATCTCGAAGGCAAGTTTTCCAATGTTTCAGCTTGTGAATTTTGTTCCAACGTACAGTCTGTCGAAATGCCAATTCTTGCATACGTCTTTGGCAGTTCCGAATACACAAATTATTCTGAAGGGCCCGGTTGATGTTCTAGCTCTCAACTAGTTGGCAAATTTCCTTTTTCTTATTTCTCAT
The DNA here is from genome assembly GCA_017140165.1 of Eucalyptus shirleyi. NCBI lineage: Eukaryota > Viridiplantae > Streptophyta > Magnoliopsida > Myrtales > Myrtaceae > Eucalyptus > Eucalyptus shirleyi. Next base: position 15,947,904 of record CM029456.1, on the reverse strand, counting down.
AAATGTTGTGGTCATATATGTCTGAATGGTGCGCATACCAGAATTCAAAGCAAATTGCTGATCTGGTTGGGACCTTGGAATCAAAGCCGCGCTGGGCTTTCGAATCTCCTCGAACATATGCATCTTCCAGATACAAACCCGCCATATCCACCGTTCCACAAATTGCAATTTAGGTGCAGGAACATGTAACGATTAACCATGTAAGCCTTTCTGACCGCCCATCGTCGGTGTTTCTTCAGCTATCTATCGATTGTCTTCTTTTTGACGGTGAGGTTTCTGAGACTTGTAGGAGCATCGCAACATAATCTCCTGCGATAATAGCATGATTTCTGTTGGAATCTCTTACAATCATGGCAATAAATGTGGCGAGAGACGTCAGAGAACCTTAAACGGGCACCAGATGAATCAAGACGACTCTTAGGTGGGAATGCAGTCATTGCAAATGTCAAGCTGAATCAGGACTACTGCGATCACGCCGACTTGGGCAGCCTTTCCACACACTGATTGGAGTTGGACCCGTGCAGAACGGCTTGCATGGGCTGGGACACCTCGAATTGGTCCCATCTCTGCAGCTAGATGAACCACAGAAGTCCACGGGACCACAACATGTGGAGCTTCGATCGCCAGGCCGCTATTGGTGGAATCGGTTGGCTCAAGGGTCTTTGATAAGGAGGGGGGGGGGGGGGGGGGGGGGGGGGGGTGCAGTCGAATCTGACCCACATTTTTAATTTGCTGTCGTGTCTGCGCCCGTCTGTAATGCGTGAAAGCCGCAATTTCTATGGTCGAAATGCTTGCATGACTGTCCGAGTAATGGTCATGGGGCCGCCGCAAATTCATTTTGAGGAAACCCCTAGATTTCTCAAACCGCTCTTAAATTTAAAGACAAAAATCAGAATAGCGCCCATAGAATTAATATTTATTAATATGAATAAATAGAAAATAAATTAGATATTTAAATATAAATAGATATATGTAGAAAAATATTACCACTTGCTAAAAGGGAATAATTGATGTCAATATAAAGATTTATTAATTTCAGAAGATGAAATAGCACTTGAATCATTAGCTTTATAACCAATAATGGAGTCATTGTGCAATGAAATGACTATCATTCCTTTCACTTGTATCAAGTTGCTCTAAAAGAACTCTCCAGTGACCTAAAATGAAAACTAATGATATCGGTTATGCATAAAACAAAAACTTTCTTGTCTTATTTAAAGAAACAAATCAAAATAATCATATTCAAGAACATTGATTATGTGGGCCCTCTTCTGATTCTTGTCCCTAAATTTAAGCTTCTAATATGGAAATATAGAGGTTAATAAAAGAAGAAGAAACCAAGTGAAAAATTAAGACCGGTTTAAGAAGTTTATCGATTTCCTCAAAATGAATTTATGGCTGCCCTTACCCTATCATTTGACAGTGGACGGTCATGCTAGCCGCTCCCTATCAATAGGGTCATCCGTTCGCACTGAAACCTCAAACAACAACGAAAGAAGACATCATAATACCGCAAGTCGCTTTGGCCTGGGGTGCTGGCCAAAAAATTTCCAAGTATATCAAAAAGCCAACGGATCGTATTGGATGGTCTTAAGCCCACCAAATTCATGCGGTCTCTCTTGACTTATATGTAGGAAGAGCCTGAGGTGCGAGGCCTATTGATTGTATTGGCAGAAGTATGTATGTGATCGATCAGTCATGGATCGATACCTATAGTTTAGGTATAGTGTCTTGAGGGCAACCAAAATTACATCCAATTTATGTAGATTCTCTGATACATTGCATCATGGATTAATTTGGGTGGATAATGACAAAAGTCGATGAGCATATAGGAGGGGAAAAGTACAAAAAAAGAAAAAAAAAAAGAAATCGTAGACATATTCTATTTGTATCAGTTTAGTCTTAAATACTCTAATTGAACCAATTTAACTATAAATATTTTCATATTGACATTGAGTCAATTCATCCGGTCAAAAATTGTTTATTAAAGCCAACCATCCTACGTGACATAATCAGTGCTGACGTGAATATTTTTAATAATTTTTTGTACTTTTCCCCACATAGGAGTGATAAAATCTCCGTTATGAAGCATATTGCACATAGTAGTTGCAAGGACTGGACAAAGAAAACCATGTACAAGGAAGCAAGCAATGAGTTCAGCGCTTGAGGATTTGGGCTACAGAAATTCATCTATAGCAAAGATGATTAGCTTAGATACTGCATCTACAAGATTAAAATGCTGACCTGCGCATTTAGATTAAAAACCCGATATGAATTCGATTTCCTGTACTTTTAAGGATGAAAGTTCGAGCCATCTAGTCAGATTTTGACCGGAGGTCAGTAGAGATTCCTCGAGCCTGAAATTTATCGGGCCAACCTGCATTTCCTTCGAGCATAACAAACCGAAAAGCGATGGACCGAGGAATTCGACAACAAATACAAGTAATCACAAAACTCTATCTGCACGATGAGTATATAAGCGAGTGTATGCATTGAAAATTCATGAACGAAGGGCTTAGCTAGTCTAAGTCGTTGTCCATGGCCAACAGGGTCTAAAGAAGTTTTAAAATGTTGCCTGGTCTATACGATACTCAGGCAGACAATGGAGATTGATTTTCCTGAATTGGAACGAAAAAAAAAAAAAAAAGGACATGAATCGATAGTGCCAAGTGCAAATTAGTGTTCCAAAGGTGAAAAATTTTCCAAGTTGACGGCTGACGTTGAGTCCTCATCGGTCGATGACTTCCCATTTCCGACGTGGCCTCGCTCGCGTCATCCATCGATTATTTATCGTTTAAGACAAGCTTTGCTACTAAACTTAATTTACTATATTTCTATTTCCGTCCTATGATTTTATTGAAAAAACATATACATTCCCAGTGACAACATGCAATTATGTTCCTTTTACATGAATAAAACTTGTATCCGTGATTTCATATGTGAGAGTCGTGGAAAGAGCATGTGAAAAAGTGTGGGCGAAAGTTGTAATTAACAAAGTACGAAATGGAGAAATCTATAAAATAATTTATCATGTCAAAAGTGATGGACATAGCACATGCAAAAAATAAGAGAGAGAAAAGACAATATACTCCTTTCCGTTTGTGATTAACGAAAAGCTTATTATTCATGGGTGATATTTCAACACAATACTTCGTAATACTGAAACTACAAATACTGAAACTACAGAACGAGTGGCAAAACATTAACTGTCCTTTGAAAAGAAATCAACAATAAATTTGAGTGGAAACTTGGTTTGTTTAATTGTGCACGGGTGGTTTTAAAACGTAACTTGAATCTATCAGTATTCAAAGATGACCCGTTTTATAAATTGCTTCTGTTAGCTGGTTAAGTCTCCTATCCATACTTGTGTATCATAACAGGGATTATTATGCGAATCTGGATTGATAATCAACCGTACAAGGACTTATTCCGTCCCATGAAATCAAATGTTAGGGGACGACAGCTATGACGATGTCACTTTCTTTGAATTGCTGACCCGATACTGTGCACTGTATCTGGCTCTTTAACCTCTTTGCCACAGTGGGAGAGACGACCATCGTTGTCATTGATGATAATATAGAATTTGTTTTCATGGCTTCATCTCTCGTGAACGTGATAGGGAGGGAAATGGAGAGGGGTCTTCACCCTTCGAGTCCATGGAGAACAGAGAGGAAGATCATTGAGAAGAACCGGAGGAATCGGATGAAGCATTTCTACTTCGTGCACAACTCTTTATCGGTTGTTTGTTTGTAAAACAAATAAAATAATATTTTTACTAGTCTCACATAAAAAAGTTGGAAGGACATGGGCCACTATATAAGTGTGGATGTATTTTAGCTTGTTCAAATGAAAATAATGAGTTGTGGGTTAGACATCGCAATTCTCCGTGTGGGTCAGACATCGCATCGCAATTCTCCGTGTGGGTCAGACATCGCAATTCTCCGTGTGGGTCCACAATATTAGGTGCTTATGAATAATAAGTAGCACTAATCATTCTACAACATTTTCCAAAGAGTTGCTTGTGTTAAAAAAGACTGAGATAATTACATTAGTCTTTTGGAATCAAACATTATCAAGTCTTGTTGAATTTTTCTCTGAAAAACACAGCTATCTTTCTAATCGTTTCCCTTTAAAAGATCCTTGAGATATTGGAGAATTGTTATATGGTATTCTCAATCAACACTTTGTTGTATTTTGGAGGATTTTAGCAAGTATTAATTAGTAACATTATAGGGCAAATACACACCGCGTGGTGAACGAGTTGGTTCGCGCCTTGACCCCTTAACCAAAAGGGTAGAGGTTTGAAACTTCTTGCCCCCATTGCATGACTTACTTGCGACGCCATGGGAGGTGGGTCCCTGCGATGCCGCCCCAAGTTTACGTCACCGGCTACTGGTTGTATGGTGGTTCTCGGGTCACCAAAAAAAAAACAAAAACATTATAGGGCAAATACTTCCTTAAAGAGAGCGGTATCACACCTCAAAGTCTGATTCCATTCATGTCCCTGCTAAAGACTAATTTATCATTAGTTCATGTCGATTAGTGTCATTCTTTTGCTTTTCGAGATGTGTCTAATCGTGTCGGAAATTGTCACCCCTGGCTTTTGTATCACCTAATCGTGTTGATCCATTTTGATGGCATTATAAAGACTGATTTATCATTACTTCATGTCGATTAGTGTCATTCTTTTGCTTTTCGAGATGTGTCTAATCGTGTCGGAAATTGTCACCCTTGCCTTTTGTATCACCTAATCGTGTTGATCCATTTTGATGGCATTATTACATCTCTTGATAGTCTCCTCCATCATCAACCTTGTAAAGTTTTGAAACTTAGGTACAGGATTGATTAGGGTGATTGTGTTGTTATGGCACAAAAGCATACATACGACACCAATAGGTGAAATACTTTGTCCTCTACATCTATTTGCATGTACATGCATGACACCGATACGATAGGTGAAATATTTTTTTCTTTTTCTTTTCTTTTTTCTTTCCTTTTTTTTTTCTTTCTTCTTCCTTCTTCCATCTTCCTCAGCCAATGGCCAGCCACGGTGACAACCAACAACTAACCAGGCAAGGGATGAGCTCGCTAGAGTCCTGTGAAGCTCGAACTCACGTATGGCTAGTTACCGGCAGTCACCATGGCTAGCGATTGGCTAAAAAAGAAGGAATAAGAAAAAAAAAAACAATTAAAACTTTATTTAAAAAAATTATATATATATATATATATATATATTAAAAGGAGTGTACGAAGGAAAATCAAATCAAATCAAATTTTCAATACCGAATGACAGAAAATTTATTCTAATTTATTTTCAAACTTTAAGCAACCAGCAAAAAAGATTGTTATTTTTCTAAAAAATGATTTTTTGGGAAACATTTTTAAAAAATGAAGCTTCATTTAAAAAAAAAATTATAAAAATTATCCACAAGATTTTATTGCATAAAAGTGTTTTATCAATACCATTTTTATATTAAAAAATCATAAGAAACAAGCTTTTCTAGATTTTGTTAAATGGGCTAGGACAAGTATAAGTGGGGTTGGGTATAGATTGAGAAATTTGTATTACAATAAATAGGTCATAAACGAGTTAAATAAATCGATTTAGATCGGACTATTTATGAACTTACCTGACCCGACTCAAAGCGACTTGCCTATTTGACAAGTCTAGCTGCAAGACTGCTTCTCTTTTATTTCCACTGTTATAATCCTTGTAGTTCTAGATTTGGCTAGCTGTATCTATGTTGAAGTATGTTCAGTTTAATTTTTCAGGATTAATATGATACATGCTTAAGTATTTTGCCGACAACACATCCTATAATGGTCAGATTAATGGGATTGGAAAGGTGAAAAGGTGGGCATGGTTTATATTATCAATGTAGTGGAAGGAAGATAGTCGCTGCCTTGAATACCATAACTATTTGCAAGTTGATACATTTAGAAAGAGGATAGTTGCCGCCTTACTTTGTCATGTTCGTAAAACTTACATTTCACATTATATGAAAGGAGCTACCATTAAGGGTGAGTGGTTCCAAATTTCATATAGGTTCCACTCAGAACCTTCAACCTACCCATTGGAACAAGATTTCTCATTTTTCGAAACCAGATCTACCCTATCACAGATTTCAAGGTCTACTCAGATTCCACTTATCATAACTTATATTCAAATATACGAAAAATATGAACATTAATAAAGTAAAAATCTTAGTCATAAAATGAAAACTCTGACTAATGCTTCCAGATTATATACTCATCTTCAAACGGTATGGAATATTGGAGGATCATACAAAGATAAAGACCAAGAAAAATATTAAAACTTGTTCAAGGTTCTAAGTTATAAGTTCCAGGTTCCAGGTCCTTCCAACTAAGAACTTAGAACTTACCCGTCGAAATAAGTTTCTCATTTTTTGGAACATAAAACTTACCCTGCATATTTTGGAACCTGGAACCTGTAGGTTCCCATCGGTACGATTCTCAAGTTTTAGGTTCTATCCTGAAACCATGCCCCCGCCCCCCTTAACTGCATTAAATGTTTCTGTCATTTATGAAATCAAGCTGCATTCCATCATACAGTCTGTCGAAACATTAATTCGTGCATGCGTCTTAGGTTGTGCTGAATACACAAACCAGTCCCTGGTTGATGTTCCAGCACTAGTTGGCAAATTTATCGTTTCTTATTCCGCAGGCATGTTATGTTTATATACATCTGGATGTCATGCATGCCAGAAGTCACGAAAAGTTGCTGATATGGTTGGGAGCTTGGAATCAAAGCCACCGCTTGGGCTTTTGAGTCTTCTCGAACACGTGCATTTTCTGTAGACAAACCCGCCATATCCGCCGTTCCATAAGTTGCAATTTAGGCGCAGGAATATGGAACGATTGACCACGTAGGCCTTTCGGGCCACCCATTGTTGGTGTTTCTGCAGCAATCTATCGGTTGTCTTCTTTTGGGTGATGAGGTTTCTGAGACTTGTAGGAGTATCGCAATGCAATCTTACACGATAATAGCATGATCTCTATTAGAATCTTTACGGATAAAAGGATACAGTTAAATCAGTGTGCGAAAAGGCTGGCACGGCCGTGTTTGATATTTCTAATGACTGCATCCCACCTAAGAGTCGTATTGATTTGTTTGTTGCCCGTTTTAGGTTCTTTGACGTTTCTTGTCACGTGTGTCGCCATGATTGTCTTCCCTTCGAGAAGCTATCCATGCAAAACAGCTTGCATGGGTTGGGAGACCTCGGATTTTTCCCATATTTGCAGCTTGATAAACCCACGAAAGTCCATGTGACAACAACAGCTCCAGCTTCGATCGGCAAGTGGCTTTCAGCGGAATCGGTCGGGTCAAGGGTCTTTGTCATTGATAGGGAGGGGAGCACAGTCGAATCCGACACATTTTAATTTGCTGTCATTTCTGTCCGTCTGAAATGCGTAAAGGCCGCAATATCTTTAGGGGAAATTCTTGCTTGACTGTCCGCTGCCAAATGGCAGGGTAACGGTCAGAGGGGCCGCCATAAATTCATTTTGAAGAGACCGGTAGATTTCTCAAACCAGTTTTAATTTTTGAGTCTGTTCGTTTCTTTCTTGTTTTTTGACTTCTATAATTCCTTATTGCAAGCTTAATGATCTTGAATATGAAGAAAGAGAAAATGAATTAGATATCAATATATAAATAGATACAAGTTAAAAAATATTATCATTTACTAAAAAGAAATTATTGGATATAATTTTTTTGGGGTCAAATTTTATAAAAATCTAATTGAAAAAGCTCTTCAAACGTTAGTTTTGTAACCGATAATGAAATCATTGTGTAGGAGTCATTCCTTTCGCTTGAATCAAATTGCTCTACAAGAACTCTCTAGGGACCTTAAATTAGGACCAATGATATCGGTTATACATTAAACAAGAACGATTAATCAAAGTAATAATATTCAATAACATTGATTTTGTGGCCCTCTTCTAATTTTTGTCATAATATTCAATAATATTGATTATGTGCCCCTCTTCTCATTTTTGTCTCTAAAGATAAGCTTTCAATAAGGAAATATAGAAGTCAAAAAAAAGAAAACCTTGGAAAAAAGTTAAAACCCATTTAAGAAGTGTACCCGTTTCCTCAAAATGAATTTGTGGCTGCCCTCGTACCGTTACACTATCATTTGGTAGTGGACGGTCATGCTAGCCGCTCCATACCTATAGGGTCATTTGTTCGCATCGGAACCTTGAACAGCAACATAGAAGATATCATAATACGCAAATTGTGTTAGCCTCCTTTGTCCTGGCCTCAGGTGCTAGCCAAGAAATTTCCATATCAAAAAGCCGATGGATCGTATTGGATGGTCTCAAGCTCACCAAATTCACGTGGCCTCTCTCGAGTTTTCTGTGGGAAGAACCCGAGGTACGAGGCTTGCCGATTGTATCAGCGGGCGCAAGTATGTGGTCAATCGGTCGTGGTTCAATACTAATAGTTTAGGTATAGTATCTTGAGGGCGACCAAAATTGCATCCGATTTATGTAGATTCTCTTTTATATCTATAGTTGATGAGCACATAGGAGGGAAAAAATTACAAAAAAAAGTCATAAACTTATTACATTGGTATCAATTTTGTTTTAAATCCTTTAATCGAATCAATTTAATTCTAAACATTTTCACATTAATATTAATTAAGTCCATCTTGCTAATCTATGGTAGAAATTACTAATTAGATGACCAGCGCTAACATGGATTTTTTTTAATAATTTTTTATACTTTTCCCCATAGCGGAATGATACATTCTCCATTATGATGCATATTGCACATAGTAATTGGAAAGAGCTAACAAATACGTGTCAAATGATTGTTGAAGACTTTGCTAATCGAATAAAAACAATGTACGCGGAAGCAAGCAATAAGTTAACTTTCTCCACTTGAGCAGTGCTTCAGGATTACAAAAATTTATCTATAGGAAAGATGATTAGCCAAGACACTGTATCTTCAAGGTTAAAAAGCCGATACAGTGCACATAGATGAGACACCCGATATAAATATTTAAAATGAAAGTTCGAGCCATTCAGTTGGATTATGACCAGAGGTCAATAGAATTCCCCTAGCGGGAGTTTTATCAGGCTGATGTGCGTTTCCTTCGAACATAACAAATTGAAAAGCGATTGACGGAGGAACTCGACGGCAAATACGAGTAATCAACAAAATTTATGTGCATGATGAGTATGTAAGCCTATGTATGCATTGAAAATTGATGAACGAAGGGCTTACCTTTTTTTTCCCCCTTTTCTAAACAAAGGACTTAGCTTAAGTCATCGTTCATCACTAGAGGTGTTAGATGGATGGGTCGGGTTGGATTAAAGATGGTCCAATGCATATAGACCCATTTAACCCGTACTGATGTATTTTTATGTAATGCAAATTCGACGACCAATACTTGGTTTCATCAACATTACTAAAATACATCCATACTTAACCTTAACTGTGAAAATAAATGCCAACTCATTTAATCTACTTTAAGTTGTTCGTGATAACATGTTATTTGGACTGGACTCTAAGCTTCAATTGTGGGTCTGAACGCTCTCGTTTTTTCGAGCCTGTTTCTACCGCCATGGTAGTCTGTTCCGTCTTCTTCTTTCAACCCTTCCTTCCATGATTCTCTTTTTCTGTCTTATAATGGCGATTTCCCCTGCTTCCATTTCATCTCATCGCCACTCTCTCTACTCCATTTTCAGCTTCAACACTCACGTTCTGTTTCGCATCGGTGGTCTTTCTTCCATCCGTCAATTTCTTCATCTTCTCTATGCAATTGCGGTCCTTTTACCATGAATTTCTCTAGCCATATCTATCTTTCTCACTCCCCTTCAGCTTATCCTCCTTGCATGCATGCACTATCTGCTTCCCGTCTCACCATCCATAGCAATTTAGCTTCAGTTCACCTTTCTACCATCATCTTAGTCGGTGCTTTCTCATTCAGTGTTTGCATGTCGTCGCAACTCATAGTAACTCGTAATTTCCATCTCCCCATCCCTAGTGCGGTTTAGCTCAAGTTCACCTTTCTTCCATCTTCGCAGCTGCTGTTTTCTTAATCGGTGTCTGCATGTCGTTGCATCTTATCGTACCCAAAGTAATTTCCATGGCCGACTCTACTCACCAAGATGATGCTCGGGTTGCTGCTCTTTGCCATCGACTTGGCCGACTTTGGCCTGACCATGAGGTCGACATTTGGGAAGATGAAGTATCGCGCAGAAAACTGCAAGAATGCAAACTTACATTAATCGGTAAAATTCTGTCCAATCCTACTATCAACTTTCCCGCTTTTCGTAGTACCTTAAGACGAGTCGGCGCAATGACTCTGTTCAAATCTCTACACGTGAAGATGGATTCTATATTTTTAAATTCAATACGAAGGTGAAAAGCAGCGTATCCTAGACAATGGCCATTGGCTGTTTGGTCATCACCTAATTATTCTCAAATCTTGGTTGCCCAATACCCCTTTACACTGCTATGACTTCACAACTTGTGTGTTTTGGGTTCAAATTTTTGGTCTTCCTCTAGAACGCTGCACAGAACATATGATTACAAGAGCTGTCCAACAAATAGGCAAGGTCCAAAGCAAGTGAAATTTGAAGGTAATGACAGTTCTTCAGTTAAATCGGTACGGGTTAAGGTTGAACTCAACTTACAAGAACCTCGCAACTGGTAAACTCATCAGGGTGGACGGGAAACATATATGGCTCGACTTCAGATATGAACGTTTATCACATTATTGTTATTCATGTGGTCTTCTTGGCCATTATGCTATGCACTGCAATGCTATTCCTTATGATGCAACCAAACTTGAAGAACAGGACAGCTTGTCTTATGGCAAATGGTTGAGGGCAGAGGTTAATCAACATAGTCCATTCTGGTTTGCATTTTATGAGCACAATCTTAATCAAGAAGAAGTTGAAGAAATAGTACCAGAAACTCAACAGCAGATAGCTCCATTACTCCTTCCAGCTCCTTCGCTTCCTAAGCAGCCTTCGGTAACAGTGGAAAACAGAGCAGAATATTCATCAACTATTCCGCAGCTTTCTCCTCCTGTCGACCTAAAACAGAAATCTCCTATGCTCAACGAGTCGATGTTCCCTCACAATGCTGCAGAGGATTCCTTCATTTGCAAGAAAATTAAGACTCCTCGATCAGTCTCCAAATCTAGTCCACTGAAAAAAACCAAAAGATACAATCCTTATGGAATTTCTTCTAATGTCAATGCAGTTCTTGATGAATCAACTCTTCTGGATACCCCTGTTTTTTCTACTAAAGGGGTTGGAACATGGGCTGAGGTGGCTTGCCTAAAAAAGCCACCACAGGACAAATGAGGATCCTCAGTTGGAATTGTCAGGGGCTGGGCAATCCCTTGACAATTCAAGCATTACAGGGCCCTTGTGGCCAGTGAAAGGCCTTCTATCGTTTTTTTGATGGAAACGAAAAATCAAGACATGCTGATTCAGCGTATTAAGAGAAAGCTGAAGTTTTCAAGCTCTTTTATTGTCAATCCTATGGGTGTGGCTGGAGGTTTGGTTATCTTTTGGAATGACCAGGATGTGACATTAACTGTTCAGCATTCTTCTTGTCATTTTATTGACACTATTTGCACCAACAAACAGTCTGCTAAAACTATGCGACTTACCTGCCTTCATGCGCCTTCCATATTCCATCATAGACAGCAAGTCTGGGCAGATATCAGACAGATTCGGACTTCAAGTTCCTTTCCGTGGGTGTGTATCGGTGATTATAATGATATCCTTCATCACTGGGAAAAGCAGGGCAAACGAATTATCGAGTCATATAGATTAAATTCCTTTCGAGAGTTTGTGAATGATTGCAAATTTATGGACATTGAAAGTAAAGGCTGCTTTTATACATGGGTGAACAAGAGAGATGGTGACGAAGCTATTAAAGAAAGGCTAGACAGGGCCCTATGCACCATTGACTGGAGGTTATCTTACCCGGGGCGAAGTGTTTGCTTTCCCCGCTTTAGCCTCGATCATAGTCCTCTGCTCTTACTTACTGAACCGCACTCTTTTAAAAGGAAGAAAACTTTCTGTTTTGAAGCTTTTTGGCTGCAAGAGCCAGCATGTAAATCTATCATCAACACTGCATGGACTTCATCAGCAATGCGACCTCAGTCATTGACTAGCAAGCTTCAACGTACTTCAATAGCTCTTGCTAAGTGGAGTAGATCCCTTCAGACTCACAGCAACAACCAGCAACAAGTCTACCTGTTACAACAACAACTTCAGCATCACATTAATCAAACAGTCCTACCTATGACAAAGCATTTGTATCAAGCCTCCAAGATGAAATTCACAAAATATGGCGAGGGAAGAAACATATTGGGCTATGCGCTCTCGCATTCAATGGCTTCGGGAGGGTGACAAAAATACAAAGTTTTTTCATGCTACTACAATCCAACGTCGACAACGAAATCGAATCAGCATGTTAAAGGATGACCACCTTGGCTGGATTCGTGATTCTAATCAACTTAAGAGTCTCACGCAATCCTATTTTGAACATCTTTATCGCTCAACTGGCTATCGCGATTATCATCCTGTTCTTACACAATGTCATCAGGTCATCACAGCAGATATGAATGCAGTTTTAACAGCAGTTGTTACTAGAGCGGAAGTTAAACAAGCTGTTTTTCAACTTGGAGCCAACAAAGCCCCGGCCGGATGGTTTTAACGGGTTATTCTTTCATAACCACTGGGATATTATTCACGAAGACATCTTTAAATCAGTTAGCAATTTTTTCACTTCAGGAGTAATGCCTTCTACTGTCAACAGGACTCTAATTTCTCTCATCCCTAAGGTGCCTCATCCGGAAAAGTTAGAACAGTATCGCCCTATTAGTCTATGCAATTTCACATACAAAATCATTTCTAAAGTGTTGGCCAACCGTTTAAAGCAGTTTCTTCCAGCACTAATCTCATCAGAACAGAGTGCTTATGTCACAGGTAGGCAGATTCAAGACAATATTATGGTTGTGCAAGAGGTTTTGCATCATTTAAATCACAGCAAACGAAAGAAACATTTTCAAGCAGTTTTAAAGCTCGACATGCGAAAAGCTTATGATCGGATTGAGTGGGATTTCTTAGAGGACTATCTTAAAACACTAGGCTTCCATGTTCAATGGGTTCGGTGGGTGATGCAATGTGTCACCACCACCTCATTCGGTGTTAAATTTAACGGTGAGTTGTTAGATTTCTTTCATCCTACAAGGGGTCTTAGACAAGGAGATCCACTCTCTCCATATTTATTTATCCTTGTCGCCAATCTCTTATCCACTCTCATGCATCAAGCTGTCCAATCAGGCACTCTAAAAGGAATTACACTAAATCGGTCGCCCTACTCTTTCCCATTTATTTTTTGCGGATGATGCAATCTTCTTTTGACTGGATCTACTCTAGAAAGTCAGAACCTAGCCAATGTTTTACATCGCATTGTCTATCAACGGCCAAGCTATCAACGAAACAAATCTGGTTTATTCGTGGTAAGAGCTGTCCTCTCGACTTTACAACGAGAATCTTGCTGCACTTACGTGTTCTGTTATATCTAAGATAGGCAAGTATTTGGGTATTCCATCTGACTGGGGTACATCTAAGAAGGATATGTTTGCATGGGTTTTGGGTCGGGTTTGTGCTAAACTTGATGGCTGGAAAGAACACTATCTTTCTAAAGGAGGAAAGGAAATCTTGCTAAAGATGGTTGTGCAGGCTCTCCCGCAGTACGCAATGTCTATTTTTAAACTTCCAGTTTCTATCTGTAAATCCATTGAGCAGAGAATTGCTAAATTCTGGTGGCAAACAAGCAGTACAACATCTGGTATTCATTGGAGAGCATGGGATATTCTTAAACAGAGGAAGATGGCAGGTGGTCTTGGCTTTCGTGATCTCTTAACCTTTAATAAAGCCCTCTTAGGGAGACAAGCCTGGAGACTATTTCAAAACCCCACCTCACTTTGGGCTAAACTTTTCAAAGGCCTATATTATCATTCTACCAGTTTTTGGCATGCAAGGAATACATCTAACTCATCTTGGGGATGGAAAAGTTTACTCTTAGGTCGTGATACAATTCTTCCTAAACTTCAGTGGTCTCGTGGGAGATGGACTGAACATAAATATTAGAGAGGATAAATGGCTTACCTCTGGCATAATAGGTGGACCAGCACCTCGAGCGGAATCTCCACTGGTTGCTGGTTTTATAACCTCTCCCGCCAGTTTGGAATATCTCTCTTCTTCATCAGCATTTTGACCAGCATATTGTTGAGGAGATACTCAATAATCCATTAAGTCGCGCTCCTTCAGCCGACCATCTTATCTCGGACGGATCAAAATCAGGTCAGTATTCAGTTAAATCAGCCTATAACTTCCTCAGACAATTAGCCTACCCTACAAACCCCAACCTTCCCTCATCCTCTTATCGGCCATCAGCCCATCTCTCGGCGATCTATTTGGCATCTCAATACCCCTCCTCGGATTAAAGTTTTTATCTGGTCATTGTGTCATAATGCTCTCCCTACCAAATTTAATCTCTTTCGGCGACACATTTTACCGGAGACCCTCTCTGTCAACTTTGTTCTATGCACACCCCCGAAACTACCGAACACATTCTCGTTAATTTGCCCTTGGACATCAGAAATTTGGTCTCATCAAAGAGTACAAATCTCTCATTCCATCTACAATAGAAATCGAATGGATGCGTGGCTTGAAGAAGTTTTTGAAAGTCGGGTGGGTTTACCTTCCAAAGCGATCGTTGCTTCCATCCTCTGGCAGATATGGAAGGCGCGTAATCATTTTATTTTTCGGCAGCAGCGAACAGATCCCGATCAACTTGTAGATGCAAAGCACTCGCAAGCCATGTTATACCGCAACTCACCGCAACTTGATCGGCCATTTCGGACACTTTGCTCTCCTCTACCCTAATCGGCTTTGGACTCCACCAGAACAAGGAAGCTTTAAGGCGAATATTGATGGGGCTTTTACTTCGATACTCCTCTGCTGCGATCGCATGTGTCCTCGAGATTCTACCGGTAATTTGATCGGTGGATGCAGCGGTTACTGTTCGTGCATCCTCGCCCCGCAATGCGAAGCTCAAGCCCTAATTTCCACTCTTACTTATTTGCTAGATCAAGGTAAGGAAGAAGATCACCTCATCATCGAATCTGATTGTCTGACCCTTGTGGAAACCCTCAACGATCGCTGCTCACCACCATGGGAGATTCGAGCTTTCGTCGCCGATGCTTCGATGCTTTGCGTCTTTCCTTTCCTCGCCCGCGGGATTCAATTCTGCAGAAGAGAAGCTAATGCTGCAGCTGATTGGGCCGCTAAGGCCCACGCCCGCAATGCTGTCTCTCCTTCTTGGCCCATCTGTCCTCCTGCACCGTTAATGACTTTGCTGTGTATTGACGCCCTATCTACGGGTTGTAATTTCCGTCCGCCTTGAATACTAAAATCTCCGTTCCTGATCAAAAAAAACATGTTATTTGGATAAAATATGAACATGTAAGTAGATAGAAAATATTGTAAAAAAAAAAATATATATATATATATATATATATATATATATATATATCAAAGAGACCTAAGCTAACTACAGTCTTTTATTTATTTAAAAATTGAATTTTTAATTATCTTTTTCCTTTCTTTTTTCCTTCTTCTCTGCACAATTGCCTGCCACGGCAACAACTAGCAACTAGCTACAAGCCTCGCCATCGGCTAACAAGCTCAAGCTTGCTTGAGGCCAATGAGCTTGAGTCTTGCCAAATCAAAGAGGCTAGAGCCTCACCAAAGGTCCATGAGGTTTCAGCCTCACCAAATCAGCAAGCTTGAATCTTACTAGATCGAAGAGGCTCCAACCTTGCAAAATCAGTGAGCTTGAGCTCGCTTGAGGCTGGCAAGCTCATCCTCGCCTATGGCCAACCACCAATGAAGGAAGAAAGAAAAAAAAAAATACAAAAAGTATTAAAAAGTATTAAAAAAATTAAAAATCAGAAAATTTTAAAAAATAAAAGTAACCTGTTAGTGATTCACTTAAAACTTGTTAAATAATCCATTTATGACCCATTAAGTTCTTCTGTAACCCATTTATACCATTAAATATGAGTGGATTCTATACCCATTTTGTTACCTCTACCTGTGGCTTGCAGGTTGAAAAATTCATAAAAATGTTGCCCTGGTCTATACGATGCTCAGGCAAACAATGAAGATTGATTTTCCTGAATTGGAACGAAAAAAGAAAAGAAAAGAAACGAAAAAAGAGACATGAATCAGCAGCGCCGCGTGTAATTAATGTTCTGACTAGGAAAAATTTTCCAAGTTGACGGCTGACGAGCGACTTTGACTCCGCTTTGGTTGATGACTACCCTTTTCCGACGTTGCCTCGCTTTCCTCGTGCATCAATTTTCTTCTTGCTTAGGACAAGCTTTGCCACTGAACTTAATTTTCAATACTTTATTTCAATTTCCGTCCTATGATTGACTTAAAAAATATATACATTCCCAGTGACAACATGCAATTATGCATCTTTTTGAATGAAGAAAGCACGTGTTCGTGCTTCCATAGATAAGAGTAGGGAAAAGAAAATGTGAAAAATTGTGCGCAAAACTTGTCATTGACGGAGAACAGAATGGAGAGATATATACTAGTTTATCTCATCAAAAGTAAGGGACATAACACGTGCAATAACACGAGAGAAAAAGACAACTCTTTGCTCCATATACGATTGACGAAAAGTTTGTCATTCACAGCGATATCTCAACACAATATCTCGTAATACCAAAATTACCAACGCGTGGCAACATATTAAGGGTGGGTTTGGTTTGATACAGAAACGGTTTTTGGGGAAATGAAAAGGCATTTAACCCATTCATGGGCAACCGCGTTGGTATTCGTTCACCCCTACTTCAATGTGGTCGAGTTCGAATCCCTACGGTACTAGTGATTTAAATGAGAGGCCTTGATGGTGAGTTGCTAGGCCAGTTTCCCCCGAGGTATAGTCACTATTGGACCTCCACCGTGGAGGCTCGTGAGACCCCGAATCAACATAAGCCAACAACGGCATGCTTCGGCGGATCATCGGTCACCCAAAAAAAAAAAAGGCATTTAGGTTAAAGCCTTTTGGGGAAATACAAATTATGTTTGGTAAAATATCCATTCTAAACTACTAAGGCCTTGTTTGGCAACCATCCAAACAGTGCATAATTCTGATTTTTTGTTCCCGAATCGGTTTGGGAACAGAATCGCGTTTGGTAAATTTTTGTCCAAAACCGATTAGGGAACAAATTTACTCCCGAATCGGTTTGGGACAAGAATTCAAAATAAAAAAAAAAATATATATATATGATTCTCCGTCCGAGAATCAAAAAAGAGAATCAAAAGTGCCGAATCAATTTTTTTTTATTTCTATATTTTATTTTTATTTCTTCCTAGTATGAAATATATATATTTTGTATATAGAATACATATTTAATTTTATGTTATAATTTAGTATTTTTATTTATTACATATTGTAGGGATATTAGTATAGTTTATACTATGGTTTATTATTTACTATATAACAAAAATTGATTAGTTAATATTTTTATTACTTAGTATAAAAATATAATTAATCGATGAATGGTTTATGAAAATTCAATATCAAATTTATTTTAATCTAAAAAGGTAATTAAAAAAGAATTGGAATAGAAATTTTATATAGTTACCAAACGCGTTTCTATTCTTTTTCTATTCTAAAATCAGAAGTTTTATTTGTTACCAAACGCGTTTTTTACTCGACCGGTTCCGGGAACGAATCGAAATAATCATTTCTCGGTCGAATCGGTTCCGAGCAATGAAATCGTTACCAAACGCGCCCTAAGGGTTATATTAGTGTTTGGCAATTATTCTTTGCAAAGGGCTTTTGGATGCAATTTTTATTTATTAAAAAAGTCAAATTACCTATCTTTACTAGACCATCATTGAGCTTTCAGCCTTCTCGGGATCAGCATTTGTCCGAAACCCCTTGAGAAAGCTTGTCAAATACCCTAGCATTTTTCCAAGAGAATTATGAGGCTGGAAACTCTTTGAGAAAGCTGAATCAAACGTAATTTAAGTATCCTCCAAAAAGAATGACGGTGAATTGCAGCGAAAACTTGGTTGGTTTAATTGTGCGTCAATAGTGCTGAAATATAACTTTACACATTCCGTATTCAAAGATGACCCGTTTAATAAATCGCTTCCGATAGTCCGTCAAGTCTTCCATCCATACTCGTGCATCATAGCAGGGATTATTATGTGAATTTGGATTGATAATCAACCCCGTACAAGGAATCTGTCCATCAAGTCAAACAACAGTGGACGATAGCTAAGACGATGTCACTTTCTTTGAATTGCTGACCAGGTACCGTGCATTGTATCTGGCTATTTAACCTCTTTGCCACAGCGGGCAAGACGACCATCGTTCTCCTTGATGATAATATAATATTTGTTTTCATGGCTTTGTCTCTCCTGAACGCGATAGGTAAGGAAATGGAGAGGGGTCGTCAGCCTTCGAGTCCAAGGAGAACGGAGAGGAAGATCATTGAGAAGAACCGGAGGAATCGGATGAAGCATCTCTACTCCGTACTCAATTCCCTCCTCCCCTCTCAGCCGTCTGCTCAGGTCTCTCTCTCTCTCTCTCTCTCTCTCTCTCTCTCGCGTGATCTCGATTGTTCGTGTTCACTTGTTAAAACTAGGGTTGTGAATTCATGTCACTGCAAAAGACTGATGTATCATCGGTTCAAGTCAATTAGTGTCATTCTTTTGCATCTAGAGATGTGTCAAATCATGTTGAAAATTGTCACTCCCCCAATTTTGTATCCTCTAACCATGTCGATCCATTTTTATGGCATTATTACATCTCTTGATAACTTCCTAACGAACTTCTAAAGTTTTGAAACTTAGTTACATGATTGATCGAGGTGATTATGTTATGATGACACGAAGGTATATATACAATGTCGATACCTTAAATACTTGGTCCCCTACGTCCATTTGCATGTACATGCACGAGTTTGAGTTTCATTATGAGAGGATCTTTGACATGATGAATAATGCAGGAAGCGAAATCATTGCCTGACCAGATAGATGAAGCCATAAGATACATAAAAGGCCTGGAGACAGCAGTGAAGGAAGCCAAGGACAAGAAAGAAAACCTAATGGGCAAGAAGAGACCGAGCCCAAGCACAAGCAGCAACACGTTGGCGGCCATTACATCACCTAAAATTGAGATCAGAGGGAGAGATTCTTCTCTGGAGGTGACATTTACTAGCGGGCTACATGATCAGTTCATCTTCTCGGAGATTCTCCGGATACTTCACGAGGAAAAGGTCGAGGTACTGAACGCCAACTTCTCCGTGGTTGGGAACTCGGTTTGCCACTTGGTGCATGCAAAGGTACGTACTTAATCCCTATTTATTGAAATCCGAACGCTCTTCCCCCCACCAAAAAAAAAAAAAAAAAAAAAAGGAACTTGCTTTCTCATGGTACACATCAATTATTTTCAAGAGGAGCGGCAAAATTCTTTCTTGGCTTGAACCGGATATTTATCATGTTCGTGGTAGGATTTAGCTTAAATTTCTTTTTACTGATAAAACCTAATTCTTAGTATAGCTCACTTTTTATCGGGAGTGTCCTGATTTTTTCGCAGATCGGCGAGTCCACTTCAAGCGCTGCGATGATATCCCAACGGCTGAAAACATTCGTGTACGGAGCCGCTACCGATGGAGGTCATGAAGAATTGTATCCAAATTTGTGGGACTGTGGACTAAGTTCTAACATATGGAATTTCTAAAACCACGAATGCAAATTAAACAATGAACGCATCTCGGAGGAAATTTTTCCAATGCTTCAGTTTGTGAATTTTGTAACCATTTATTAGAATCTTTGATCGAAAAGCTTACTTTTACTTATGCTGTGAAAGAGTGATTGAAATGAAGGGCAATAAGCCTTTTGATGATTTGTCAATATAGTCATTCTAGTCAATTTTAGCCAGCAATCATTAATGTGGACAGTCGTCATCCTGTTGAGCCCTTGCCGAACTTAGTAGAAAAACAATAAGGAAGGGGCATGAAGCCCTCCTTGGACTTAGTTGGAAAAGAGGAATATAAAGAAAATAAAAAATGCAAAAAAAGCAAAAATTGTTTACGCCAATGCCGGCTATGTGAAGCACTACTCTCTTAGGGTTTCCTCACTTCTTTTGAAGCCACCGCCCAGCCCTCTTTCTATAGCGACATCCTTGATGTCCCCCTATCTCTCTATCTCCTCATCTTTAAGACCAATTCGTTGATTTCATGGACAATGCGGTCGACTTCCTCCACAAAAGTGGAGAGTTTTGTCACGTGAGCTTAGAAGTTTGAAGCGTGAGGTCCTCAAAAGGATTTGTTCTTCCGGATTTGGTCGCTCGCTCTAGCTCTAGTGCTTGCTATTGATAGTCAAGCACTCCGAAAGTCTCCAAGGCTCCTCTCCTGCCAACTTATTTCAAAGTGATTTTGTGATCAACTGATATCTCTTTTGTAGTTCTTCTATCTTGATCCAGACCTAGATTTAGATTTGGGTGCTCTTCTATTCCGATTTATAGATTTGGGATTTACAAGATGTTTTCTGCTCTCTTTCAACATGTTAGTGTTGTTGTTATGTCTATAAGGTAATGGTGTTGGGGACACTGAATCTTGACGCATACTGCCTTTTGGCAAAGCCATAACTACCAAAGAGGGAAATCTCGGCATATACTTATCATTGATGATGATGCGAGATTCAATAATCAGCCGGTTGTGCTTTGATCCTATAACAAATCTATCTTTATAGAATGAGAGAGTATCTACAATCTAAACCAAGTTGGTTCATTTTTCAAACTAGAAAATGACACCCATGTTATGTAGGATAGTAAGCATCCGCATCATCGATTGGCAACCAAAATTGATCATTAGGATTTTATTGGTAAATCATTAAAATTTTTAGTATTATATTAACCAAATTGAAAAAATTATGATTGAATTAATATCTTTATAATATGTTTAGAACCTATATAGTAATTTTTCCTCGAAGTTAGAAGTCCTAAAAAATTTTACAAATAGGCTTTCAATTTATTAAACTAATTGGAAAAAGTACACTCATCTTATGTTTAAAAAGTTGAAATATATATATAGAGAGAGAGTGAAAAGAATTGCCTAGAACGGGGTTTTGCGGTTGACGCGTCATCACAAAACTCCATTTTCTCCAATTTTCCTTCACTTTACTTAAAAATATAAACTAATTGAAAGAAGTAAACCAATATTAAAATTTTAAAAAAAATTTGAAGGTGCCTACTGGGAAACCATTAACTTTCAAATTATTGTTTTATTTATCTAACATTGATGTTCTTAAAAAGAAAAATGTATAAAGAGGTTAGTAGTATTGAGTTATAGATGTTAACTTAAGTGTAATTACTTAATTATAAATGTTGACTAATAAAAAACCCAAATTGATTAAGAAAGACATAAAATAATGGTAAAATAATTAAACATGTTAAATGTGCCTACTTAGCAACTGTTATAAAGTAATAATATAAGAACCTTAATTATTGGACACTAATGTTACTAAGGGCGCACATGATAAAATTTCTGGAACAGAAATCAATTTATGGCCGAAATAGATTCTCAATTTCTATTCTTCGAACAAGTTGAGCAAAGAAACACGTTTAATAACAATTCAAAATTTTTGTTTTTGAAATAGAAATTCGTTTGATAACATAATAAAATTTCTATTTCTAGGGGCGGCGACAGCGCAAGCGTCCAACAACAGGCGTACGGCATCTAACGTCCGGCGGCAAGCAGCCGAGGTTCAGCGACAAGGGTCCGACGTTCAATGGCGAGTGTCTAGTGTTTGGCGGCAAGTGTCCAACAATCGGTGGCCGACGTCCGATGGCAAGTGGCCAATGACCGATCACAGGTGGCCAGTGTCCGACATTTGATGGCCAACAATGGGTGATGGGCAATCGAAGTCTAGCTCCAATGGTGGACGGCCGGTCGGTGATTTTAGGCGTCCGATTTCCGGCATCTGGCATCCGGCGACGAGTGTCCGATGGTCAGCAGCCAATGTCTAGTAGCGAGTGGTCGACGACCGAGACGCCAATTGCTGACTAGTGATGGGTGTCCGACATCCCATGGACGACGAGTGAGCGACGAGCGATGACAAGAGTTTTGATTTATCACTTTTGTTCCAGAAATTGAAAAGCTAAAAATTATAGCTTCTAATTTATGCTCAAAATATATTTCTAGAATAGAAATCTGTTCTAGAAATAGAAAAATGAAATTGCATTATCAAATGGATTTCTATTCTAAACCCGTTTCTGGAAATAGAGAAATAGAGACATAGAAAAATAGAAATTTTATAATGCGCGCCTAAGAAACTCTAAAATGGATTCGTGCAATGGAACTCAATTACACCACTTAAATAACATTGACATTGTTCCTTAAAGTGGATTTATACCGTATCCATAGATGTTATTAGTAATTAATCATATCCCTTTTAGATAAAAGTTGGACAAAATTTTTAATTCTTCCAATTATCAAATAATGATGTTCCTCAAATAAAATTAAAATGGATTCCACTATTACAAAAGAGAGTTCTTTTTGTCATTAAACCAGTTGAGAAATAAGAAAGATTTGCAGAAAAGAGTAATTGTGTATATTTCGATATATCATAATAAAGATTACAGCAACCTATTTATAAACTTCATGAAATGATTAAATAAGATAACATGTCAATCAAGA
This sequence comes from Eucalyptus shirleyi, assembly GCA_017140165.1. Lineage (NCBI taxonomy): Eukaryota > Viridiplantae > Streptophyta > Magnoliopsida > Myrtales > Myrtaceae > Eucalyptus > Eucalyptus shirleyi. The sequence goes on along the minus strand of CM029456.1, from coordinate 15,925,111 downwards.
TATGCACATCAAATGCAGATATACGCATAATTTCAAGAAATACTAAAAACCATTAGAATTATCCTAGATATCTATAACAAGACCATTAATGCTGATTTTGTTAAGAACCAATTGAATCTATGATAGTGAGTTTTTGCAATTAATGTTGCTCATTAGCATGTATTAATTGAGTTTTGCAATGCCGTATGGGTGATACAAATCACGGTCAATTTGGACTTTTGTGTTGTCGATATTAATACTACACATTTTTTGTAGTGCTTGAGTCAATGCATTTAGATCACCGACAGTTTCTTTCGAGTGGCGAACACCTGAAGTGTCAAAACTTGGCACAGAAGAACACTTAAATGTCAAAAATTAAAAAAATGATATTCAAGTGCCAAAATCAGAGCAAAATGGATCGGTTAAGTGTCAATGGCAAGAAAATCTAGCCAAAATATTGACGTAGTGATTTTCTGACAAGGCAAGTGCAAAACAACGTCGTTTAACACACTAATGTGGCTAGATAAGTGCAAAAACAACGTTGTTTTGCTACGACATGAGTAAATAATTAATATAAAAATTAATTAAATTAAATATAATACCAAAATATAAAAAGAAGAAGAAGAAGAAGAAGAAATATGATGAATAGTGGCAAGCGGCTAAGGGCTCAGCCCTCACCGTCGCAACCTCCCCACCGTCATTAAGAAGGGCCGACGATAGTGCGGGGAGGGTCGACCGGGGTCGGCGGCGAGCTGACCCCTCAACCACTTGCACCTATTCATCTTCTTCCTTTCTCTTTTTTTAAATTAAATTAATTTTTAATATTAAAATTCAAATTCGTGCCAAAATAACGTTGTTTTTGCCTTCTTCTTTTTTGCCGAGTCAACTTTCTAACGAGCCACGTAAGCAAGCAAAATTAATAAAAAAAAATTGCAACATAAAATTTTCGGCAGGGTTCACCGGAAGTGACACTCAAGTGTCTCATTTTTCAAAAAAAAAAGTAGCACTTAAGTGTCATTTTCTTAACTTTTAATACTTAAATATCCCATCGTACTAAGTTTTAATACTTGGGGTGTACTTTTGCTATTTCTTTCCATCGCCGTCTTTTTGTAACAAGCCATATTCCTAAAGGCATCTAATGATTTCCATGTATAACCCTATTCAATAGCCCTTTACCACAAAATTAGCTTTTATTTAATTGATGATTATTTTCGATTAAAAAAATTGATAATTGCTTCATTTATAATTTTATCTGATCTCATACTTATAAGAGGGCCTTTTACAAAAAAAAAAAAAAAAAACAAGGTGGGATTGTTTTTTTTTTTTAATCGGTCATACTCTATTCTTACTTTATTCCTATTCTAACTCTCACTCTCAGACTTTGGCCCTGCCTCCTTGCAGGGCATGGGAGTCGAAAGCCACTCTTGAAACTATATTGTCCTCATCCCAACCCCCCTTAAGAAAGATCATTTTATCTGATATCATACTTATAGGCCTTTTACCAAAAAAAAAAAAAAAAATCTAGGTGGGATTTTTTTTTTTTCGTCAGTCCTACTCTATTCCTACTCTAACTCTCAGTCTCAGACTATGGGAGTCGAAACCCACTCTTGAAACTATATCGTCCCCATCCCAACCCCCCTAAGAATGTGGAGATTCGAACCCCCCACCTCCACTGGAGCAAACCCCAATGGTTGAGATGGGATTGTTATGTAAAGAGTTTTTGTACAGTAAAAAATGCGTTTTATAAATTAACACATATCATTAAGTGGGTGATTAATTATAAAATGAGTTAAGTCTCTGATGTACCCTTTGACAACTAGCATGGTTAGATGTATCTTCCTCTTGATCATTTGTCTTTGTCAGCCTCTTATATCTTTTTATTAAAACAGTGTAACTTGAAGATGAATCTTTTTGTACGTGCTGGGATTTTTCAGATGAATTTAAATGCTATCATGCTGTAATTATCACATAAAAATGATCGTGAGTTTTAGTTTTCAGAATGAACCCGCGCAAAGCACTCGTAAGTACATCGATAGTAATTTTCTCACTGATTAGAACTACATTATTAGGTCCCGTCACACGGTAAATGCGAAAGATTCAACGCGGTAGTGATGATATGGGAAGAGCTGGTCAATCACAAAGTCTTGCCCGATGACGACGTACGCAGAATGAAGATATGCTGCAGGACTGCTTTTCTCTTGTATATCTCTCGTTCTGATCCTTGTAGATCTTGGCTAGCTGTTATGTATGTTGGCGTATGTTCTGTTTCATTTTTAGGATTAATATGATACGTGCTAGTATTTTGCTGACAACGCATCCTATTATGGTCGGATTGATCGGATACCAATGGAAAGGTAAAAAAGGTGGACATGTTTTATACAATAAATGCCGTCGAAAGAAGATAGTTGCCACCTCGAGTGTCATAACGGCTTGCAAGCTGATCCATTTAGAAAGAAGATAGTCTCTACCTTGCTTAGCCGTGTTCGTAGAACTTATATTTCACATGACTTAGAGGAGACTGCCATGACTGTTTCTGTTTCATTTATGAAATCAAGCTGCATTCATCATATGGTCTGTGGAAACGATAATTCTTGCATGCGTCTTTGGTAGTTCCAGACACACAGACCAGTCTGAAGGGCCTGGTTGATGTTCCAGCACTCACTAATTGGCAAATTTACCATTTCTTATTTCTTATACATGCTGTGTTTATAAATGTCTAAATGTGGTGCATACCAGAAGTCAAAACAAGTTGCTGATCTGGTTGGGAGCTCGGAAGAAAAGCTGCGCTTCAGCTTTTGAGTCTCCTTGAATATATGCATCTTCCGGAAACAAACCCACCATATCTGCCATTCCATATTTGCGATTTGGGCCCAGAACATGCAATGGTCAACCATGTAAGCCTTTCCGACTGTCCTATGTCTGTGTTCCTGCATCGATTGTCTTCTTTTGGGTGATGAGGTTTATGAGACTCGGAGCATCAAGACGCAATCTTATACGATAATAGCATGATTTTTGTCGGACAGTTTATGGATAGAAGGATACGGTTGAATCGGTGTGTAAGGCCGTTACGGCTATGTTGATCCAAGTCGGAGGGACCACGGGAGTACTACTCAGTTCTTTGATGTCTCTTGCCACATATCGCTATAATTGTCTTCCCTTCAAGAAGTTACGCATAGCTTGAACCCACATATTAGAATTAGACCCATGTAGAACAGTTTGTATGGGCTGGGAGACCTCGCGTTTGTCCATTTTTGCAGTTTAATAGGCACCAAAGGGGAGAAACGTGCCCCATACTCAATCTTTCATCCCGAATCGGCAAAAACTAACCTCAAATTTGAAAAGAGCACAACGAGTAACTTTAGGAACCGGTTTAGAAAGGCCTAAGAACCTGTCCAAAAGAGGTCCAACCGGTTAGTCAAAGGAATGAACCGGTTTGCTCAACACAGTTTGATGGCTGCTGATGTGGTGCGCCTTGCTGAAGTGTGTCAATGACGTGGCCTTCCGATAGGATGTATGCAGCGTGATGTGGCAGAGGAACTGTTGAAGATCAAGCTCAATGCACGAAACACGTAAAGCGCATGACTTGGTGATCCGTGCCTAAACCTGGCGCACGCAGCTACAGCACTGAGACGAGTGATGACCTGGTGGAGGAACAACGGTAGACGAGGGCGATGGTGGGTGAAGGGTGCTTTGGCGGCGACACTGGTAGTCAACACTACTTTACGCGAGCAAGAATGTAAACTAAGTCCCCATGGTAGAAGTGATTACAAACTCTGAGACGAATAGAAACGATTCCGATATCATATTAAAATGTATAATCTAAAAAGTTTAACGTATTATATATGATAAGAGTACTAATATTGTAGTTAGCTTGTCCGAAAGAAAAATGCTTTTCTCTAACCCATCAAAGTCCATCGAGTTCGGGTCAACATTCCCTCGCTTTGACTAGTATCTCGGTCTTATGTTGGAGGCTGCACGGTTCGATCCCAATTGAGAGACCTGGACGGCGTCCGCCACGTCGCAACCCCTCTGCGTTAGCACTCCTGCTATGACATGGCCCTTCTTGTCCTTCAATTCGGTCGCGCAATGATAAATGCGCAGCTCTTTCGCTCCCCCGCCCTTCTCGTCTTTCTTTGCTCCGGTCTGAAGACAATGGGGTTGCAACGGTAATCCGACCTTGGCCTTCGTTAGAAGCTGGAGCCAGCATAGCAGCACCGCCGTGGTAGATATCGGATTTTTCAATCACTGAGTCTGCAAATTTCTCAGATATTTAAATAGCATTAGGTTCAGTTCTATTGCCTCATCCAGCTTGACCTTGTCTGGAAATTACTATGTGCAGCATCATAAGCATAAACAAAAAATATTAAACTATCCTACACCGTTACCTTTTATTTTATCGCTGGAAACAAAACTAAAAAGAAGAGTTTTCTGATCAAGAAACGTGAGCTAGCTAGACCTTAGTTAATTGAGTAATGTTTCCCCTGACTGAAGGGGCAAATTGAGGACCACTAGATGATCCATGATGTAGGACAAATTGAGGATGATGAGTCGGAAAGAACAAATTCAGCACCAATGGATGAGAAGTAAGTTTCATTAAAAATATAGATAGATCTACCACTAGCTTTATCCATATTTCATTCTTTTCTCCAACCATTCCTTATCCACCCTTCTAAAGCAAAAAGGCCGGATTCTTCTCAACATAATAGTAAAGAATGGCATCATAACCTTTCACAGTGTCGGGAGGACCCAAGGAGAATATGACATAAAGCTATCATTAGCAGTGGCGAATCAGACATGAATGAGTTAAAATCGAAAAAAATATTACGGTGGTGCGGGCAATCAAAAAAGGAAGATTTTTTCCATTAAAGAAAGTAGCAGAGGTGGAAGAGTTTCGCAAAGAGATTCTTTTACTTTCAGGAAGATCTTGGCTTTTTCTTCTTCTTTTTTGGTTCTACTAGAACTCTCAATTTACTCTTACACCTATGCCCCGCCTCTTTGCATAGCACTAAACATCCCCTACCTTTTGAAAATATGGGAAATCAAACTCCCTACCTCTCATTTCCCATATGGAAAGGGTAGCCATTAGAGTAAACCCCAATAGTTGATCTTGGCAAGAGTTGACGGCCTTTAACATGCAACAGTAGATCTCCATACATCGGATATAGTAGGTGAGGAATTCACCAAAAGGTGAATGATAGTTACTCCTATTTAATGCAAGACAATGTTTCCATCATTTGTGCTTATGGCATAGGTGGCGTCGGCAAGATGGCCATTTTGATGCATGTTTATAATAGACTTTGGGTCACTGTGCTTCAAGATTTTCACAAGATTTTAGCATGTACGCGCTATAAGAAAAGATTGTCAATGTGGTTGGACCAGACAAGGACATGAAGAGAAGGGCAAGCATATTGTATGGACGTTGAAGTGCTCTGTCATTATTTTAGATGGCCTGTGCATGCATTTGGAGTTTAAGAATGTGGAAATTCCAATTAAAATGAAAAGAGTAAAGTTCGTACTAAGAATATCACTAGATGTGTCATATGATGTTTTGCCAAAAGCAAATCAAAATAGAATTTCTTAATAGAAAAGAGTGATGGAGGTTATTTCCAAAGACACTTCACTGTAGGGGAGAACTCCCTTCGGAAGCTGAACAAATTGCAAGGTATTTTCTTTATGGGTGTTTTGTCAGTCATTTGAGATTGTTGAGAAAGGTATATCGTGAAAATAAGAAGACTCGAGAATGCACAATATTTCCTGCATTTGATACTTTGTGTTCAAATAAAAACTCATGTAATTCCAAGAAAAAATTTCATAGTCTTCAATAGACAAGGGTTTCTTAGGAAAAACTGCCACCTAGACCAACCAGGTAACACCGTATTGGATAAATTGAGAAAGAGATATGTCAGAAGCTAAATCCCGAACCGTGCGACACTCTGACTTTGAATTGCCTTGTTTGGCCTAACTAAGCTTTCCAAGTATGTCCTTTCAAGGCCTGCCAAAAGGGAAAATTATAAAGTTATGTTCACACAAGTTAAGGGAAAATAACCAACTTGAGTGCTCTCATGCTGGTCTTAGAAAAATTCCAAATCTGACCCGACCTAATGAACGAAAAAAACCTACTAACAAATCATGCAAAACCAGTCGTGATGTGGGAAAAGAATGAGCATGATATCCTAAGCCACAAGCTTTGAGTCAAAATCCAAAAACAACTACTGTTGCGAAAAACGAACGATTGAATAATAATATAGACAGAAGAATAAAGTAAATCGGACATTGGATTTACGTGGTTTAATCGTAAAAACCTATGTCCACGGGAAGAGCAGCGACAATTTCACTATAAATCAAGCAATGCAAGGAGATTATACACTCGAGTCACTCAAAAACTCCATCAGTGTTTCCCAAGCTCCAATTACACCCAATAACGCACATAGTGTTTAATCTCGAAATTCATCGCGAAATAATCTCTTAATCTCATGAAAGAATTATACACAAATCTTACCACAAGATTTGATTTGCTACAATCACTAATTTTTTCTCGGATGTAATTCCACGAACAAAAAAACCAGCCAAGCACTCGCTAGAATAACGGCACTTCAACTATCTTTGACAACGGCGAGCTCTTTTGCGACAGACGAACAGCCCATATAAATATGTGCGTGCATCTCATTCTCAACAAAAGGCATGCTCGTTGACTGACTCCAACGTGGAAAAGAATCTCATGCAATCCGAGGTAAATTTGGTCAACAAAGTCAACAAATAACAACTGTCTCTTCACCGACTTCAATTGATAGAAGAAAATCCAAAGTCCAAATCTCCTTGTGAATCCTTCTTGGCGATAATAATTAGGAAATCATTATCTATAATTTCCTTCTACACTTTCTTCCATTGCCAACTATAATTCGCCAAAAGAAGTTAACTTTATTCAATTTTGGACATCCACAAAATATCCAATTTGAATATTCAGACTTTCACATTGGGCTCAAACTCAAGACATATTTTAACAATCTCCACCTTGGCTCGACGTTTGAGCCAAGTCGCAATCACTTTACAAAAAATTCAAACTCTACCGCTACTCTCCCATTGCCCTCGATGGGCTCAACCACCACAAATTTTATCCAAGTCCAAGCATCGCTTGGACTTTTCCATAACTAAAGACCTCATCAGAATACCAACTTCACATGCACCTTTAATTGCTCCGCAAGGATTTTCCGACACAATCTCCTTAACCACAGATAAAGCAAAACCATTATTGTATCCATATCTGTCAGGAGATCGAATACATACCTTGTTAATTTCAGCAATTACGGCAACCATTGACTCTATAGGGTCCACCTTGCTACAAGCACCATCCATGTCGATTACTTTGCTAGTACTCATACTTGTTACCTCAGGAGTTTCTGGTTACAACTCCACCTCAAGCTAAACACCATTCAGATCCATTCGAATACTGCTATAATCACTCCTAGTCAGAAGTACTGAAAACTCGTCAAACGTAACTTCTCTGCTGATAATAGGTGAATTTAACTCCGAGCACCACAATCGATAACCCCTCTCACCTCGTGCATAGCCTAGGAATATGCACTTTCTTACCCTTCCATCGAGCTTACCATCACTCCCTCAAATATAACATGGACAACCAAATATTTTAAGAACAGAATAATCAGCAACATTACCTGACCACACTTCTTCGAGAGTTCGATATCCAATCGCAGTCGATGGAGATCTATTCATTAGATAGCATGTCGTACTTAGTGCATCCGCTAGAATCTCTTAGCCATACCAACATTAGAGAGTATTTTATAGGTCATCTCTAGCAACGTTTTGCTCATCAATTCCGCAACATATTGTGGTTCATCAGCATTAGTGTGATGTTTCACTATGCCTTCTTTCATGCAAAATTCATTTAACAGTTTCGAGCAAAACTCCATGCTACTATCAGTCCACACATGCTTGATCGTCTTATCAGTCTCCTTTTCAATCAAAGCTATCAACTATTTAATCCTGACAAGCATAAATACTTACGTCTTCATCGAGTAATAATCAATAACTATTAGCATATATCTAGCACTCTTTCTCGAAGGAAACCGCGACAACATGTGAAATTCAAGTTAATTAACTCTGCAATTTTCATGGTTTCTTTAACAGTCGTACTAAACTGCACTTTCCGCCATTAATCTAAATCACAGCACCTACATACATTCAATTCGTTAGAAACATAACCACATAGCAGATTTCTTTTATTTAAAACCTTCAAGCTTCTCTTGCCAGTGTGCCCCAAACGCATATGCCATAATTTAGACTCTTGAACAAATGCATCCGATGTCTCCGCAGCGAAATTTGTCACTATCTCACCTTGAAACTCATACAGGCAACTGTGCTTGATTCATTTCATTATTATCGAAGCACCTCGAATAATTTTCAGAATTCCACATTCTGAAATATATCGATACCTAGCTGAATCCAAGGCACTCAAGGAAATTAAATTCTTCTTCAACTCTGGAACATGCCTTACTCTAGTCAATGTCCTCACAATACCATCATGCATTCTTATTCTAACATTGCCAACACCGACGACCTTGCATTTAGCATTGTTCCTCAACTGCACTTTACTATTATCCATGCACTAATAAGTAGTAAACCAGTTTCTATTTGGTGTAACATGAAAAAAAAAAAAAAAAACCAGAATTCATAATCCATCCATCAAACGATGAATAATCAGTGACAGACGAGACATAATCAGTATTATCTGCTACAGCTGCAACATTATCTGCAAAATCAACTATAATTCCATTACCCTTCTCATTCTTTAGCTTAAGGCAATTCCTTCTAAGTAGCCCCTCTTGCCACAGCTTCAACAAACAATATCACCAGTCCTCGACTGACTACGCCTGTTCATATTAGTATTACTCTTACCAACACGTGTTCTAGATCTTCCTCTATTTTCACCTACTAAAGCAGCAGATACAAGTTCACTAAATTCTCTTTTACGAATGTCCTCACTCAGAATCAAATCTCGAACTCAATCAAACGTCAAACTTGTTGACCCAGAGGAATTACTAACGATAGTAACAGTAGTATTCCAACTGTGACAATCAAAGAAAAAGGGGAACCAAAATGAAAGAATGAGAATTGTTGAAGACTATAATCCCTATTTTTGCATATCCTTTTTTCCATTTTAGTACATTGAGTTATTTACAGTGTTTTTCATTTAGCTAGATTGTACATTATAATATGTGATTTTACTCGATCATAAAAGAATTTAAATTTAGTCTAGTACTAATCTCCAAGAATTGACGCAGTTGGTTTATGGTTCTCGCAAGATGTTTCATGGTTAGTTGTGCCTTTGCGCTTGTGCCCCTACATTATAAATTGAAAAGAAAAAAAAACATATTTGCCTATTAGGTTTACAATTACTTGACAATCTCAAGGAAAGCAAAGACGATCAAGAAACCGGAAATCCCGATTGATCTGGACTGACTAACTCAGTGCCAAGAACTTCACCTTGTGGTCCCTAGCGAAGCGGCCCAAAATGTGAGGGATGTTCGTGAAGGTCCGTAATGAAGAGGAAGGATTGTATTGACCCTCTTTTGACTCCATCAATTTCCTCTGAAGTCCTCAAACAGAAGTACTATATTAATTTTGCAAGTCTAGTACCATCAAAAACCTCCAATTTTATATCCAATCCCAATTCTATATTAAATTTTTTGTTAATAAAAAAAACTCCCATTTTAGATTCAATCCCAATTCTACCCTAAATATTTTTTTGTTTTGTTAAAAACTTAAACTTTACATCTAATCCCAATTCTACTCTAAACATTTTTTGTCTCTTAAAAACCACCATCTTTTACTTGTCCCAAATTTGTCTCCGTTAACCATGCATCCAAACAATCGAGAGATGGAAAATTGCTGAGTAAACTATTTGAGCATTCCAATCCGAGTGTCTTGAGTGTGAGCTCTCCAACCTTAAGAGAAGGAAGACTCCCAAGCACGGAGATTGAAGCGGGAGTGCAAAATTGAAGATTTCCGGGCAAGAGTGAAGGAAGTATCTCTTAAGAGCAACAACAATTAAAGAAAGTCAACCCTATTTGCTATAATTTTACCTAGACTCTTCTAGTTTTTGCCCAAATTTCAAATCCAATAGGATGTCATTTTGGTTGTTTGGCTGACATGGAAATTCAACTCCAAAAGACATTTTCTTAGATATGAAATTTAAAAAAGGAAAAAGAAAAAGAACAGTGACATGGAAATGTCACATCACTAAGGACGATTTTTATGGGTGTACAAAAGAACCGAGACCCGCCTGACCTCTTGGAACCGGACCGAAACCGCCCGAAACTCGGTGGTTTTTGAGGGAACCGATCGATTCTCGATTCCAATTTATGGGAATCGGCGGGTACCAGTCCGGTTCCTGGTTTTATGAGCAGATCAGCCCACCCGACCGGACCAATTATATTATAATAATATATTAATTTGTAATATTAAAATAAATTTCGAAATTACTAATTAGCAAACATAAATATTAGGGCTCCATCTCCTCTCATGGTTTCCATGTTTTTATAAGAATTTAGTAAAGTGTGTAAGCCGCCTTTTAGCAACTCAACAAATGGCTTCTTCAAAGGATACTTCCGGGACTCACATAGGACACTGTGTTCAAAAATATGTGGAGTACCAATGAAATTGTTTCTACAAAAAGAATTAAGTAAAGCAAAAATTGTAAGAGATTGAGCACTGTTAGGAGATAAAGGAAAAGATTATCTACATATGACAATCATCCAGAACCTTGAACTTAAATAATATTTTAGATTTCAACTGAAATGATTCAAAAACGGGAAAAAATATCTATTTCTCTTTTTTGGTAGTGTTTTCCGATAAAATAAAAAAAATGATACCCTTAATTAAGTCGATTCGATTTAAAGAAAAATATTACTCGATATAAAGAGTATTCACGGCGGGATTTAGAAAACGATATTATTATTGGTGAGACTAGTTTCATGGATCCACCCAGAAACTGAACCGGATCGGCAGTCTGATTCTTAGGTGGATCCATGCAATTAACGGGTGATTCCCGGTTCCAAAAAATTGGAACTGGTCTTTATTGGGCGATTCCTGGTTCTAGGCCAAGAACCGCCCACCCGGACTATGCACACTCCTAACAATTTTCGACAAGGCTAACAAGTAGATATAGGACTCAAGTAAAAACAAGTGGTTGTTTATGAGACAAAAAAAAAAATTGTGATAGAATTTGGACTTGATCTAAAGTTTGTGGTTTGTATGGAACAAAAAAAAAAAGATAGAATTGAAGCCGAACCAAAAGTTTGGGTCTTTTTATGAGATGAAAAAATCTTTAGGATAAAATTAAGATTAAAGCTAAAGTTTGGGACTTTTAGAGCAGTAGGCTTAACCTTGCATATGTTGGCTTTTGTTCTTACGCTTTTGGTATCTGCTTTTATAGATGCAAATTAGACAGAGTACAAGATTTCTTGCTTTTTCTTGCCAAATTATATTTCTACAATTAAAAAAGGGCGAATTGAAAAGGGAAATTCAACTTTTTAAACTTTAGTATATTTTTCGAGCCTCATACCTAATTCTACCCTCTTAACGTTTAATGTCTGAGAGATACTAAGGTCCGCACAAAATCTTAAATGAAGCAATTTAAGGACTTACTCAGGTTCAAGGTGAATCGAAAAGGGAAATTCAACTATTTAAACTTCAGACAATAAATTCCCAGAAGTTGATGACCATTATTAGATTAAATTTCCAAAAATATATTATTTCATAACGTCTCATTTAATTCCTTTCTTTTACTGCATAAGCTAGAGAGCCCTGTTTAGTAATAATATCTAAAAGGGGCGATTACATTGTACGTATCGAACCTACAACATTCAAGAAATCAAAATAAACTAAATTAAAAGAAAAGGGGGGGTGCAAGTATGGGCAAAACTCAAAATTTATTGGGATCACTCAATCATTTCCTCCAAAATTTACATAACTCTATAAACGACTATCCGGAGCAACGGGCAAAACTTCTAAAAAAACCATGGATTACGGGCAAAACTTCTAAAAATAACCATGGATTTCTTCTTCCACACACTCAAAAGAAAACCTCACACAACTTCAACCGCAGTACATTGCAACTTGGGCAACATCTCAAGCATGTCGAAAGTGAGCATCGAGGCCCTCGGCTTCGCGGGCCGGGCTACCGAGAGCCCGGCCGTGAGAGGGCCCGGTGTGGAGTGCTCGCACTTGCCGAGCCACTTGGCTTGCATGTACTTGTGCTTCCTCCACGGCCCCATGTGGATCCCCTTCTCCTTCGTGCACCTCTTGGCGGCCGCACACAACGCCTTGATCAGCGGCCTCAGCCTCTCGGCTTTCCCGATGAAGACCTCCGGCAGCCGCCCGACCAGCCGGTTGTAGCCCTCACTGGCTCTCACCATCTCGAACTCCGCCCGGAAATTGAGCTCGATTATCACTCTCACCGCCCCTTTCTTGGGACTCGATTCGTCCACCACTTCCAAGTATGTGTGCTCACCTGAGGACCAAATTGAGCAAAAATTTCAGCAATTTGGTCATTCCATAAATAAATAAATAAATAAAAATTGCTAAAATTGCAAACCCACCCACCAGCTGGAAAAGGGTGTACTAATCAGTAATCACATTACCATGCCAGATTTGAAAGATTTTTATAATTCAAAGATAATCATTCTATAATTAGTTAATTACCTGACGGGATATCCGGTGAGCTCCTCCATTTGGATTTGCATATGGTGCAGTCAAAGCCATTGCGCCGGAGCCGGTCACAAACATCCCGCCGCAGGCAACTCCGGCAACCCCCCGAGGCGGATTTGAGACAGTCGCACTGCGAATCGTTCCAATTCAATTCCATCAAGCATTCTTTAGTGGCTTGCCTGATCCTGGACTCGATCGAACTGGTCCGGCACAGCGTCGCCTGCAAAAGAGAGAATTGTTCGCCATCAATACGTATTCGGAAGCCGGAAAAACTGGTCAAAAACTTCCGACAACTGATCAGTTGCTTACTCAGTTACCTGAACAAGATGTTCCTGAGACTCCCAGAATGCTCTGCTCTCTTCGGCGTTGGACGACCCGCCGTCTTCCTCCTCATTCGCCAGATCCTCGAACCCGTCGCCGGAGCTGCAGGAACTCTCAGGCGACGCCGCGCCTTCGTCCAGGAACCCGAAGAAGACTTCGAGCGAAGTCTCCGGCTCGCCGGGGAACTCCGCCTTCCCGTTGAGATTACGGTAGGCCGCCGAAGTCTCAGCCATGGACGGGAAGTGTTTTTGTCGGATCGGAAGGAGGACCCTTTTTCTTTCTCGCGGTTGCGAATTCCTCGACCACGTGTGCCCACGTATTTATAGCGACGAGTCCGGAGCTCGGTGGCTCCTCGCCTCGTCGGCGGGGCCCGCGGCGGGGTCCTAGGTGGACGAGCAGGGCGCCGCGAACGTGACTGTCCGTTCGACGCTGACGTGGCGGGACGGGATTGGGCCTTGGGCGAGGCGATGGCATTTGGCATTGGATGGTGTACATCGGACAGCTTGGTTCCACGTTGGATTGACCAAGCGGATCGAGCTCGGCGGCCCCCGGGGGGTTGTTCTGGAATCTGTGGATATGCTCAAATATTCTAATTTTATTAATTTTAGGGCGCTTTTCCTACTGTAAAGTCTCCTGCGAGTTGCCACATATTTATTATTTATTCGGGCGAAAGCAATATTTAATTGGGTTAAAATAAAAATAAGAAAAAGAATTGGCGAGGTATATCACTCTATCCTGATCCTTGGATATTTGTGGGGCCCACACGTCAATCATGAAGTAAAAACATAGATATAAATATTGCATGTTGATGGTGCTAACAGGTAAGCACTTGTCAGTCATCCTCTCCGCAGGAAAAATAAAAACGAGAAAAATTATTTTTTGGGGGGGGATAAAAGATTAACTTATTATGAATGAGGATATGCCAGAATCACCACAGACATGTCGTATAATTTGCGAATCAATATTATAAATTAATAGGGTTGTGTCTTCAAAAGTGCATTCTATTGTCGAAAAAAAATCATAGTCTTCTTTCTACTAATATTAAATATGGTCAAGTTAAGCTAGTAAGAGAACCTTATTTGATGCCCCTGAACAACGATGACTGTGAAGATGAGTTGAGTTAAAAGATTCGGAAATCCCATTAAATAAAAAGAATTGCGTAAAGAAAAAATTGCAATAAAGTGAGATATTTATGTGAAAGGAAGAACCAAGTTAATCATCTATATAATATAGAGTAAAATCTAGTGTCATCTCAATAACCAAAGAATAAGTTACATATGAGAGTATTACATCTCTAGCCAAAAAAAAAAAAAAAAAAAAAACTTAAAATATCTAATTACGACAAGACTTATTCTAAATTTTAAGGCACGAGTAAAAACTCACTCGAGTTGTTTAGATATTTTTGAAGCACACATGCTTTTGCTTTTATGATCCTAGAAATGATTTCATTCATCCGGTGAAAGGGAGTCGACAAGTCCTTTTCTCTCTCCATCGTCTTCTTCAACCTTCAAACATGGATTAGGATTTGAGCTGGTTTAATCCTCTCCTCCCTATTTTAATGATTTATAGTTGTTGTTGTTGTTGTTGTTGTTGTTTATTATTATTATTATTATTATTATTATTATTATTATTATTATTATTATTATTCTTGTTGTTGTTATTTTGCTTTTCTTCTTTCCCAAATTTGATTTGGGAGCTCTCTTCTCCTAGTTGAATTTTCAATTTGAGATTTGAACTCTTTTGATCTAGTTTTAAATTTGAGTGTTATCCTCCCTCAATCTAAATATGTTTCTAGGAACTTAATAACTCTTTACTATGTTCATGTATAGGTTTTTTACCTTCAGCTTCAATGATGATCATAAGAGCTTTGGTGTCTTATTGAATCACAAAGATTTGCTTCTCTACATATTAGATTTATGTTTATTCAATCTATTTTGGTTGTCTCTATACGACGATAGTGTGGAGGAAGTCAAATTTAGGCATGCACCACCAACTAGCAACGTTGTAGTTATTAGAGTAGGAATTTCCAGTGAGTACTCATTACTAATAAGGACACTAGATCCAATGAATGGTCGCCAATTATTTTGCTTGACATATCAATTCTTATGATATGAGTGTGTACTTAACTTTGCTCATATTTCATTAATTCTCCTTGTTTTTTGGATTTGGCTTTACTTTTCAATATTCTTGCCCTACTTCAATTTGCTTTGTCATGAAGACTATGTACTTCTTATGTATACATTTTGAGCAACGAATACAATTTTCTTCTGATTTGGTATGTTTAATCTCCAAAGACGAGTCTCCATCACCTTCTCATTTTATTATGGGGTACCACAACTTATGTTGAACTAGCTAATCATCTGTATAGTCTCCATATCTTATGATATATCCATGTATTTTGTTTACACAACAATTCATCAGAGGGAAACTACCCAATCAGTCTTAAGCCTATTGTGCGGATATAGTTTAGTCCTAAAACTTTCTAATTTTATCAATTCAGTCATAAATTGTTGCACAAAATTTCAATATAGTCATTTTGGCCAATTATTATCGAAAATCGCTAATGTGATATAGTGTCATGTAGAATGGCCGATAATAATTAGACTACTGCATCAGTTATTTCCTACCTAATATTGATCCAAATAGCTAAATTGGAATCTCATGTAAGGTTTAGAACTAAGTTGGCAAGATTGAAATATTGATAGGGTAATTTTTCCATTCGACGACCATAAAGTCCCTCTAGAAGGTAATTTGAAATTAAGATGGTGATGGGTAGCTTATCCAAACAACTGAGCGGGCCCCCATTGTTCCCACTAGACAAAATTAACATGGGATTAAACTACACTAATCCATAATTAAATGAGACTTAAGATAAGGATCAATGGCATATTCCACATCAGTGCCGAACCTTGTGCTCACAACGCGACAGAAAACCCTTCCTGCCAAGTTGAGCTCGGCCGATTAAATATGAATGCAAACCGTACTCGCGGATCAAGAAGACAAAGTTGATGGCCTATGATTGCCCCCTTTGCTTTACAGGTGTGTGGGATCCCGGAAACAATCAAGTCGAGATGCGGTGGGCGAAGCGGTGGTTTCGTGTGTGTTCTGGTGGTTGGTGAAAGAGATTGGGGGAGGTGGTTCGGCGGTGGCCGGTCGCCGAGTCGCTTAAGAATCCGGGTGGAAGTGACTTGTGTACGATCAAATTCATCCCCTGGTTTTCTGCCCGCGGACGGTAATGCTGACTCGTAGCTTGGGTAAGGATGACGTGTCCATGTGAGTCCGGTGCATCGCCGGATCGGGCGAGTCCCATTTGAGAGCCTGCCTCATCCAACAGTCCCATTAAAAAAAAAAACAACAACAACAACAACAATAACAAAGAGAGAGATGGGCTCTATTTCTTTTTATTCTGTGATCATTTGAGTATGTCTCAAGTTCGAATATTAAGATGCATCTCATATTTGGATGTCGATATTGTGGCGCGATATAATAAGCACATTCAACATCACTAGGACAATCATAAAATTATAGGTAGACAGAATATTATTTGAGAGCTGACTACTTGAAGTTTTTGGATAAGTCTACCCACTTTTCGAGTTTACCCCTATTTTCTCCGGATTAGGTTTCCAGCTTAGAGAAGACAATTGGACGGAAAATGCCTCGAATTTTACCACTCTTTCTTCACGAAAAAATTGATTTTTCTTCTTCTTCTTCTTCTTTTTTCCAATTTGCACCCGAATTTCATTCTATCTCTTTCCCCCTCTTCTGAAAAATAGCGGTCAAACCTAAACGGACCCAAAATCTGTCCATGGAATGACGATATAATCACATGCAGCGAATTCCTATGTGCTTAATTAGCACTCTAAATTTCAATGAATTGCGAACTAAATTTGCATAATCTAATAATTATGTCAAGAAAAGTGACAAAAAAGTCTTAAACATATTATATTTGTATTAATCTAGTTCTAAACATTTTGATCTAATACCAATTCAGTCTTTCTGGCTAATTCGATCAATATTGCTAATCTCAACACCAGTTTGCTCACATGACACGACGGCACGATTTGGATAATTTTTAATAATATTTTGGATAATTTTTATTTATCTTTTATTTTTCCTTATTTTTCTTTTCTTTCGCTTTCTTTTTTTCCCCCTCTCTCTTTCTTTAGCCAATCGTTTGACCTTAGGGATCAATTAGAGGTGAGAGCTAGCAAGGGAACTCACCAGAGGCCATGACCTCCCCAAATTTGGTGAGGTCAAGCCTTGCCCATGGCCAGTGAGGCTTAACCCTCACCAAATTCAACGAGGGCAAGCCTCGCTAGCCCAATGTGAGGTTGGCCCTGCGGTTTCTGGTGAGGGCTCAAGCCTCGCTAGTGGCCAGCGAGGTCCCTTGCAAATTGTCAAACTTCAAGGACTAGCTAGATAAAAAGGAAGGGAAAAAAAAAGAGCAAAAAAGAAAATAATTAAATAAATAATTAAAAGGAACATTAAAATAATGTTGAAAGTTATTCACATCAACGTCACCCTATCACATAAGCCGATTGATGTCCACTTCAACAATGTTGGGCCAAAATTAGCTGGAAATATTGAATTAGCACTAAATCAAAAGACTTATGATTAAATTGATATCAATGCAATAAATTTAGGATTTTCGGACTCGTTTATGTCACATTTGACTAATGTGAGATTAGTTGCGCCTGACAATACCTCGAAACAACAACGGGGGGTTTTCCTTCATGAGTCCTTCGTCGCTCCACCATGTTCAGTGGGCTTGGAAAGAAAATGGCAAGGAATAACTCGCAAAAAAACTCAAAGCCACTCCAATTATATTCATGCACGTGGTGCTCAGTACACGTTTACAATATTCCACCACGTTTCTCACGACAAAATTCGACATGGAACCCGCTCTTTCCATGGCCCTTCGATGGGAAGGGAAAATTACAAAAGCTGAATAGAAATTGGGTTCAAGTGAAGCAATTCGAGTGCCTTTTTAGTGGCAGGCAAGATCATGAAAAATCCCCTGTTTCTTCGAAAATTTCTACGCTTGTGGACGTCAATCCAAGTCAACATCCTGTAGTCTTTCTTTTGATTTTTCTATGGCATCTTCGGATTATTCGCATCACTAGTGTCTAAGTGCGAAAAAAGGGCATCTGAAGCGTCATTGTGGGGACAAAGAGCCTGCGTAATCGAGCAGGAACATGTTGCTTTTCCCCAACATCATTAAAAAATTTCATGATGAAAGCATGTCCTTTTCTAGGGTTACATGATTGAGGGACTGTGTGTCAATTACACTAATCTGTCAATAATTCATGCTACCTGTACCAATCAATTTATTTTGTTTATTAGGTGAGAGTAAATTAATCGGTTTGCAGGTGGCTTTCACCTTCAGAAAAACCCAAAATAGTTTAATAGACAAAGAGATGAATGGGTGGAGCGGTTCTGTTGTTGTCTAACATAAGTCCGATTCCCATTTTTGTTTGTTTTGTTTTAGTCATTATTATGATATTATTCGATGCGAACGGACATGTTATTTTTTTGATAAATCGTGATACGTGAAGCCGCGGACATGAGGAAAACATCGAAGTTGAACAATGGATTTCCATCATTTGAATGACATCTCCCCCGGCGTGAGATAATTAGGAAGTGTTAACAACAGGACATGAGGAAAACATCGAAGTTGAACAATGGATTTCCATCATTTGAATGACATCTCCCCCAGCGAGAGATAGTAAATATCATTGATTGATATGGTAACTTTTATAGTCATATCATAAAATTTATAAATAGGCTGATATAATCCTTGTTATGAAGATATTACATTATACATAATTTGCTCAAATATATCTTCAACATTATTATGCTCAACTTTTTTTTTGGTCGGAATTATGCTCAACTTAGTATCAAAAATTTCCCAAATTTATTTTTTTTCTGCTTTATCATTCTTAGCGTTGCATCCATACATCCCAAGCAAATAAATCCATTACCGCCACTTGACAATGTTCACCCAAGTACATCATTTCTATCTAAGGTGGTTGAGCTACGACATCTCTAACACGTCACCAAACTGAGGTTTTTCTTCTTTTTTTTGGATGTATTCTTCGACGCCATGAAGACGCATCTTCAAACTTTCTCTTAGCGAAGTGCCAAAGCCTAGCTTATTCCACTTGCTATAACCATGTCAGCCATATTAGCCACGTTTAAGTTACTGTCCCGACAACAAAGGACGCATGCTGCTTGACTCTAATACCTCTAATTCTCGACTTTTCACTTCTTGTTTCAAGAAGCTGACTCCACCACTAGAAAATTTTTCTTGTTAATGAAAGCTGGAGTCATCACATGCGCAATAACACATCCCCTCACCTTGAATCCGTTAAGCTCTTTAATCGAAGATTTTGTGATATTGTTCGGATTTTTTTTTTTTTCAAACTCAAGTTGATTTGTTTGAATTCACCTTTCGTTTGAGGGGATATTAGCGATATTAGGAGATTTACTTGATTATGAATATCTTTCCGTATTACATATATATATCATTTAATAGTGCATATTCTTGATTGATATGTCACTCATCTCATAAAGTCTATAAATAGACCGGTGTAATTCTCATTATAAAGATACCGAATTATACATAAATTCATTAAATCTGTCTTCTGCATTGAGTCTCAGCTAGAAGAATTACCCAATTAATCTTAATCTATTGTGTGGATATTAATTCAATCATAAAATTTATATTTTTGTTAATTTAGTCATAAAAATTTATATAAAATTGCAATGCGATCATTTTGGCCAATTTTCACTAATAATATCTAACGTGTTGTGTCAGCATTGCCGACTGTCTTACATAACACACCATCACATCAACAATTTTAGGCGAAAATTAACTAAAAAAATGGCATTAGAATTTCGCATAAAGAGCTAAAATTAAATGAATAAATTTTAAAAATTTAAAACTTAATTAGACATTACAATAGAGCTGTAATAAATTGGACAATATCTCCGAAGATATTTAAGCAGAGTGGGCCGGTGGCAATCATTATCTTGCAGGTACCGTCCCAAGATATTTTTGGGTAGTCCTGCATTATTAACCTAGATATTTTCAGGCAGTCCTCTCTCCGCAATATGGCTGTTATTTACCTTTTGGCATCGTTGATTTGAAAGCCGATAATGACCTGCTAAAAATATCATCCTCTCTCTTGCTTTCCGGTCGATTAAGACTGGCTACTGTAAATTGGCTAGCTCACACTCTACTTTTGGTCTATCGTGCATCGAAGGGAACTTCTGACTTCGGACGGGACGGTGTGTGCATCTGTTCATGTGGCGTCCTGGGAAAGATGGTCTCGGTCTTTCTTTCCTCTGGTGTTCAATTTGGAAGAGAAAGAATGTTCATTGTCGAATAGATTTGTCATGTGGGAGTCATTTGAAAGTGGTTCAATTCTATAAATGTATGCTTTGATTTCATAATTTGGCTCGACTTGCTCAATCTATAAATGTTATGAACAAAGTTTAAAGGAAATAGGAACATTTATTTGCCTATTCATTTTCTTCAATTGAAAGCCTTTTTTACATCTTGAGCAATGACGTTTTTCATAAAAATTAATATGCAAATTTTCTAAAATAGTCGGATACGGGAGTTCTTTTCCTTTCTTTTTATTTGATTCAGGAGTTAAATGATGATAAGACTGGTGTTTTTTCCACAGGCGAGACATAAGGGCGTATCTGATAATTGCACTAAAGATAGAACATAAAAATTATCTGATTTAATTATCACAATTCGCCAAACAGAGTGAAATTCAGAGATTTTATCTCTTATCTTTATCTTGCCTGGTTTTAACTAGATATTCGGACGGCCAGATGATTCTTAAAGTTGATGGGACAGAGATTGCAAAGCAATGGGATAATCGACGGTGCTTGCTTTCGAAGGGTTTCAATCATCTCCCGACATCGGCTTTCGTAAAAGCTTCTCAAGCTTACTTTACTTGCAAACTCAGGTGATGTCCTGATTCCTCGACCAATCCCAATTTGACGTATGCACTCCATGCAGGGACGGATCTAGCATAAAATCCTGGCGGGGCCAAAAAACATAATACAATATCTGTCTGTGTGTGTGTTTGGGTTGCTTTTTGTTTCTTTTTTTTTTCTTTTTCTTTTTTTTGGGGGGGGGGGGGGGGGATTGTACTTCTATAAACATGGTAATAGATCAACGTCGGTTTCCTAAACACGTATGTCATAAATGTATTTTGAAAATAATACTCTATGAACTAAGCATTCGGTTCGACTACCCCATAAATTTACAGTATTGCTTATTCATGTGCTTGGTCGAATTCTACTAATGAAATTTCGGGATAGAGCTTGATATTATTCTAAATGAGAAATATCGTAATCCAATAAAGGAGTACGCCATCGAAACTATTAACTTATGGGGTATACTATGCTGTATTGGAAAGCCTCGAATGGGTCAAAAATCTAATAATATCCACAACATATATTGTGTACGCACCCCACAACTATACATAAATTGCACATGCAACCAGCCACGCCCCTCCCCCTCCTTTGGATAATTGCGCACCGATCCCCCTCTCAGTCTGCTAAGTTGGCAGATATATTATTCATTTGTGAACTTGCATGGGCGAAAGCTTTTGAACCTTTTGGAGAGCTTTCGAACCTCTCCTGATCTTTGTGTACACTTTCTCCTTCTTTTATTATTATTATTTTTTTTTTGTACGTTTTATTGCGTGTGGTGCTTTTGGCAGTTGGTTGGCACCACTTGATGAAAAGGTACTATTTAATAACTTGATTTCCTTGTCTCCAAAGGACGACAAAATCAATACTGGCAAGATGGTGAACATTTACCTACTGGTGATCGTGCCACTTTATCAGTAGGTCGAGAAAGTATAGTAAAAATTATATTTTAGGGCGACTTTGAGTAAGCAATCTAGTAGGCATGATGTGACAAACAAAGCAATTTATTGCTTTAAAAAGGATTTTATTATAGAAAATTTGTAAAAGCTTCCTAGACAAGCATTCGTATCTAGATTCAGATTTGGCGTGTAATTATGATGATCGGGACGGGTGGATCGGTAGCACCACGCTGGTGATGCAAGCACTTAGAAATTGAGAAGAATGATCAAACAAGCGAATTACTTAATTATGATATTATAATACGGTCTATTTACGTGTCTCGGATCAATTTAGAGAAAATCCAGTTCAGTATACCTTATCAACCAATCTAGACATGAAACTGACCACGTGCAAGAGACATATAATATGACAAAACATCCGAATTATATACAGAATAGACGGTGTATTAGGAATATATTCATAATGTCTAAAAGATATTCTTTAAGAGGTGGATGGTGACCCTTTGAAGCCCAACCTTCTCAACACAGACGTAATCAATAGCCAAATTGGGGATCGTGTGTAAGGCACTCCTGTGAGGATGTGAAAGAGAGACACCAACGTTGCTGTCGACTGTCGAAGTATTGATAGGCAATTATATTCAAGGAGATAATGAGAGTTTGGTGGAATTCAGGTCTCAAATAATTTATGGAGAATTTCATTGGGGTAAATTCCATCCATGATCAATGAATTTAAATGGAATATGCAATCGGATTGCTGCACTTTTACATATTTCAATCATCAAATGCAATAGATTTTCATCTTTTTGCAATTGATGCACTTTATCAGGAACTCGACTAAATCAAACTATTGAAGTAGCAAGCACAACATCTAACCCCAAAAAAGAAGTGACGGGCACAACCGATTCTCAAGATGCAATGTCTACTCGCCTTGTCATTGCCACTTCAGTAGTTCGTGAGAATTGACCGGATTCCAATTGGAGTGCATAAATTTTGAAGAAACGAAAGTTCAATGCATTTGAAATTATAGTCATTGAATCCAAAGTTCAATGATCCAATTGTAATTTTCTCCAATTAGTGACCTCGCATGAAATTTGCTCTTCTCTATAGACGAAATCCGAAAACAAAAAAAGAATCCTATGTATTATTGTGGTAGTGTATAGCACGATGATTAGTCATATTCGTCGCCTTTGTGATTCAATTAAAAATTGATTATATACGAGAATGGATTTACTCCCACCTCCTTATTATAGGAATTCAAGTAACATCAACATGGCTGGTATTGGTCCTATAAAGAAGATTAAAGTTAATAATAAAGTACCGACGTGGGATTATAGTATAGTATAACTGAAGATAACCTTGGAACGACTATTATAAATACTAGAAGTCGTGGGCTTTTTCTAAGTTTTGTGGTACACATTAGAAACCCACATCTGCACTTTTTGTGCTTTTCAACCACACCTGCCATGAGGTCCGATCAAGTCCTGCTTGGCTGGAATTTATGAGTGAAAGTGAAAGCAAAAGTGACAACAACTCAACGTTGCAAAGGAGTGATTAATTAGTGCGCTTGCTAATGGCGAAGAATTAGAAGCTAAAATACATGTGTTTAAAGGTCATAAAAATAAAATTCATAGTGTTTTTTTTTTTAGTGGTGAGGTGGTGTATGGATCAACTTTTGCGCATTTCCATTGGTTCACTTTTATGGGCAATGTTAAAAGCACACTTCTCCACATCAGCTTGATGCATTCGAGAATTTACTCATAAAGTGCTCCCAGCAAAACTTCTAACTCAAGACTATAATGAGAGGAGTAAACTCTCTCGTTATCTAAGTGAGCAACTTATTGATTATATTTTGTGATTTATCATTTTAGTCAAATATCTTTTTCTTGGAATTTAGTGCATGTTCTATTGTTTTGTGCAATGTCATGGGTTTATTATGGGAGAATGTGATGGGATAAAAGGGCTTCTGGAAGTTTCTGAAATGTGGTGTGGATTATATTATTTGGCTTATTAACTCGATGTGTGGATGAAACAATTTTTGAAGTCAAATTTCGCAAATGAACGCGAAAAACCTATAAATATATGTGAAAAACCAAACTCAAAATCTTTTACTTTGTTACCAATTTGAAATTATATGTGCAACTGTTTACTCGAACGTTTACACTGGCAAGCGTAGGGTGAAATATAATTTCATCTTAACCAAGACAGACTTATTCCCAAGTCATTCACTTAATAGCATAAATTATCGGTCAAGGAAGGAAATTAGCGCCTACCATATCAATAAATCAGATATATCGATATATATATATATATATATATATATAGTGGGGGATGGTTTTACCTCCCTAAAGTTAATTTGAAAAAGGTAAGAGCGGTCTCTTTTCTCTCTCAAAGGGCAAAGCAGCATATCATCCCAGTTTTGGTACTTGAGATTTCACTAATGAAAAACAAAAATAGGCTAGTTGCAATTGATGCACTTTATTAGAAACCTGCTTCAGCAGTTCATGAAAATTGACCAGATTCTGCTCGAAATGCAAAAATTGTAAAAGAAAAACAAGAAAGTTTAAGCTTTCGAAATTTGATTATTGAATTCAAAGTTCAATGGTCCGATCGGAAGTTTCTCAAAACTTGATGACCCCCCAATGAAATTTGCTCTTTTTGGTAGAGGAGCTCAAAAAAAAAAAATGTACTTCTCTACATTATTGTGGCCACGTATGGTTTGATAAGCAGGTATGCCTGTCTCCTTCACGACACAATTAAAAAAAATGATTAAGAGTTAATAAAAAGTACCAACATGAAATTATAGAACTACTGTTACTGAAGATAACCGTGGGAGACCATACTAAAGTAAAGTGGTGGACTTTTTCAAAGTTTTGGATTAGAAACCCAAGAAGTGCGCTTTTTGGCTCCGTAAACTCCACCAATGATTAAAGTTTAAAAAAAAAAAAAAAACAGTAGCCACATGTGATTGCAAGCTACTGTTCCTGAAGATGATCTTGGAAGTATATCTTAAACAATAGGAGTGATCGTCTCTTTCTAAGTTCTGCGGTACACATTAGAAACCCACGTACGTACTTTTGACCATTTCTCTCCATTAAAGCATCTCGTATCGCTTGCCTAAGCAATTTTTATGGTCTTTAAATACATATAACCTCCCCTCATTTATTAATTCAAACTTTTAGATTGGACAATATGTCATGACATCAGGACCAAAAAAGTGCAGTCTAGTTTATTTTGTATGCGTGGTCCTCCATCCGTCAAATTCCACATGTCATCATTTTTAATTTAATTTAAACTTTTTGGTTGAACGTTTTAAAGAACTCCACTTATGAGATGCACTCGAAGTCCTGCTTGGCTGGGACCGAGAGGTGAAAGGGCAAGTGACAAAAACTAAGAAGGTTGCAAAGGAATGGTTTAACTTAGCAATTCAGTCTCTATCTTTCTTACCGTGCAATTAAATCGTTTCATCTAGATTCTCATTGATCCATCAAATTGTCAATATTGCTAGAAAGCAGACATGCGGCCCTAGGTCCTAGGTCCTAGGCCATGTCTCTGTTTGTTGTTGGTTGATTTCCGAGAGTCTAAGGTCCATCTTGAGTCTCGATTGGACTCGAGGCTCCTTGGTTCGTGCGCGTATGCCACCTGCTCGACGAAATGCTCAAGTGAACTCCGCCAACCCGACTCCTCCGTGTAGAGCCTAGCTAGGATCTTTGGCCACGGAAGGCCGCCATTGTTTGCCCGAAAGCCGGACTATGACTCGCTGGATCGAGGCGACGCCGTCACGGCCTCAGCCGGAGCCCGCCTGTGCCATCCGCCCCTGCCCACTTCTCCTTTGCAGTTGGACAGCCGCCGAACAGGGGTCTCGGGATAGCAGGGCCTTCGACCGGCGCCTTGCCATTTCCGGCAAAGCCCCAACCGGCGCCACTGCCTTCCTTGGAGGACCCCCTGCGGGCAGCACACTGTCACGGCCTCCTTGGTCACGACTAAGCAATCGTTGACCAAGGGGGGCCGCAGACCAAGCTGGGATCTGGCCCCCTCGACCTCTTCCGTCCCACAAGTCGACAGCCCAGAGTTAATCTGGGTCGTGGGCCTACAAGGATGGAAGTCCCTATTGCAAAAGGGGTTGGGCCTATTGGCGGGCCAAACCCCAATTTGAGAAACGGCCCGACAACTTTTGGTTGGGCATAGTTTTCCAGAGCGAGCCAATCAACCCGCCCCCCAGCCGAACCGAACTCGAGTCTGGTCGGTTTGCAAAAAAAATTAAATTAAATTAAAAAATATTTTTTAAAAAAATTAAAAAATTTCGAAAATCTAAAAAATGTAGGGTTTGTTTGGAAATTGCCGTATATTGCATTCTTAGTAATTAGGCCTTTATCTGCTAGCTTATTGATTATATCGCGTATTTAATTTGCATATTTGATTATGTTTAATTGCACGTGCTCAAATTTAATGTAATTAAGATCTTGATAGCTATGATTATTATTTTAATGATTACGCACCCGCATGATCACCTCACATGTTAACGGATAGGTATAAAATTAATCTAAATTGTCTGACAAAAATCTTTCTTTTAAAATGAACAAAATTAGGTACCGAAATGGCACTAATTGGTTAATTAGTATAATCAAGTCCCCGGATCTAGATTATCTGGTTGCGCAGGAAGCGAGGCATACTCCCATATTCCACTTGGTTTCTAGCCAACCCCAATAAACTAATGGCAACTCCTTATTACAAAAATTCTTAAAATATCCCAATGTCATGCGAGGTATGGGCTTGGAAGAATCTACGCCTAATTATGGACCTTAGACCCGTCATTTAGGCAATACCCTTAAATATATTCCCTCCCTCGAGGGTAGGTCGCAACAGACTGAGAGGTGAAAGGGAAAGTGACAAAAACTAAGGAGGTCACAAAGGAATGGTTTAATGGTGTCCTCAATAATGGGGAAGAATGACAAAGCTGAATTAAAAAAGAAAAATCCTACATAATTACTGAAATAAAGAAACGGAAGAAGACATCATCCCTTCAGATTTGCACATGATAGTGTAACTGCATGTGGTTATAGGTCATAATTATATAAGTGTATTAGAAATCATAAAATTTATTGTAAAAGTACGATTGTGTCCCAAAAATTTTAAAAAGCGTCATATAGTTCTAAATTTTTCTAAATTAGTGCAATCAACATTTTCAGTTAACTATGTCAATCTGGCTAACCAGTTGCATTTTTTTTAGTACTTTTTCTCTATTGTGTGGCATTTTTTTATTATTTTCTTTGTCAAATCTTATTTAAAATAAATTTATATTTAATTTAACCAAAAAAAAAAAACCAAGCCTAAATGAAAGAGAGCCATAAGCCTTCGCCTGTGGATCATCGGAAGGGCCAGTGGACGTCGATGGGACTTTGCTAATGGCCAACAACCCTCGCGCGGTTGTAAAAGAATTATCTTTTTTTTAATCTAATTTAAAAATATTTGAGGAAGAAAATAATTATACTAATTTGACAATACATCAGCATTTTCTGGTAACAGCTTTGATGGAATTAATGGAAAAACTTAATTATATTAATTTGACGAGTTTTAGGACTTAATCACAATTTTTTTTAAAGTTTTAGAACCAATTCGTATTATCGCAATAAATTTTAAGACTTCTAGTGCATTTATCTTAAAAAAAACATATATGTGTTTCTAGTGGGCTTCTATCACAAGTGATATATTTGGGATTTTACTCCTAGAATGATCCTAACAAAGCTTCGACTCAAGAGAACAATGAAAGGAGCAAATGCTCTTGTCATCGAAGACAACAACTTGTTGGTTACAACCCTTGAATTGTCAATTAAGTTAAACGATTTTTTTCCGAGAATTTAGTATGCGTTTAATGTTTCATGCAGTGTCAGGGGCTTACTTGGGTAGAATGAGATGAGGCCAGAGGGGCTCCTAGATTTACACAGGAGAGAATTTACAAAATGATACGCGCAACCATTTACTCCAAAAACTTAAATATTTCAAGTGCGGTGGCACACTATATTATATGACGTGCAAAGTAGATGCATGTGGTCGAAAGACATTTTGAAATCCATTCGCACATAGCAAAAAGGAATCCCATAAATAAGTGAGAAATCAAATTTGAAATTTTTAACTCTAATACCAACTTAAAAGTTATATGGGCAACCGTTTACCTTAAAAGTTTTAAGTCGTTAAGAGTTCAAGGTGAAATATAATTTCATCTTAACCAAGAGAAACTTATTGCCAAATCATTCAGTTAATACTTAATAGCATGGATTATTGGTCGATAACGAAATTAGCGTCTGAACTCATCGACAAACTAGATTAATTAGAATATATGCCGGTTACATGGTTTCACCTCCCTAAAGTTAACTTTAGAAGTTAGGAGCCGTTCCTTCTCCCTCTCAAATAGCAAAGCAGCATATCATCTTATTTCACTTTCGTCCCTCTTCTTCTATGAGATTAGTCATCTCGATCTAACTAATGAAGAATGAAAGTAGGCCCGCCAAAGGCAAGCCCCGAATCAAACCCGTGCCCGAGTGAGGCAGAGTATAACCCTGGATTTTGCGAAAGGTGATGCCATTTAGACTCTCTCTCTCTCTCTCTCTCTCTCTCTCTCTCTCTCTCTCTCTCTCTCGGGCTCTGCATCGGCTCTCGTCCCTGCTATCGCCATGAACGGCTCGTTCATGATTTCATTCATGGCTAAAAGAACAGACGAAGAAGGAGAACAGAGTGGGTCGACTAGACTTTCGAAGTTGGGTGTGTTGGGCTTTTTCTCTTCTCCTCTCCGGTTCGCCGTTTTGTGGTTTTAGATGGGATTAACTCCAAAAGAATGAAGTTCAGACTTCAGCGATTGGATCAGGCTTGTTGAAGTGACAGACAGAAGCGTACGATCGAAAGCCCAAAATCGAAGCACTTCGATCTCGTTCAATTTTATGTGGGTATGAACCTGAAATGCTCTTCGTTTTGGGCCAGACTAAGTGTTTCGGCCCAACAATCGCACAGTTTTATTTACTTCTCATACGTTCTTAAATTCTAATAGAGGGTAATAGCACAAATGATTCATGAACTTTAACTCAATGCGTGATGTGCTTTTAATTTATTTAATATGATTTTTAAACTTTAATCCAATTTGCAGTATCGTTCCTAAACTAAAACTCCGTTCAATGCAATCCCTATTTCGTATAATTCAAAAACTAAATTGGATATGTTTCAAAAGTTCAATGACGATATTGACCAAATTAAAAGTTTAGGGACAACAATGCACGATAGACTTAAGTTCAAAGATTATATTGAACAAATCAAAAGTTCAAAAACCTCCTTCAACCAAAGTTTAGGGGTCATTTATGTTAATTTATCTCCAAATTGTTCGTAAAATACATATCAAAATTAAGCTAACTAAGCCAAAAATAAATAAATAAATAAATAAATAAGTAAAGGACCACCTACACAGAACGCTTTTGATGTAGAACAGATCATATATGAAGTGAATTTGTTGAATGAATTGATTGGTTTTTTTAAGGTAAGATTGAATAAGGTTTTGATATGTTGGTTTTACAATTTGACCTGTCACATTTAACTTAGCAATTCGGTCTCTATCTTTCTTAACCATGATCCATTGAATTGTCAATATTGCTAGAAAGCGGACATGCGGTGCTATTATGGCACCTAATAAGAAAATCAGGAAAAAATAAAGTAGAGAGAGAGAGAATTCCCCAATCCTTGCAACCACGGCAAGGGTGCCTTGGCCCTCATTGGTGGCGGGTGAGAACCGCATCCCCAATACTTGGTCAGAGTCAACACGCCTAATTCACTCTCTCTATCTATGACTTTACTTTTTTATTTTTTATTTTTCCATTTGGCTGTCTTCTGATGCTCAATTAGTTTAAGCGGCAATTGCTTATCCAAAATCAACTACGGACGGCCTAGCCCTCTAGTATGCTGACTTTTGAAGCACCCTGTTCCTCCCTTGAAAATTGCAAGTGACCTCTTCAAATTTTCTTTAATCTAATCTTTTTTCTTTTCAAATTTAAACAAAACATCACAATTCTAGAAATGGGCAAGAACGTAAACTACGCAAGTGCTTAAATAAATATCATTAGGTCAAAAGAAAAGAAAAGAAAAGAAAAATTCAAAAACCATGGTGGAAGGAGGAGTAGATGAGAATGTCCCTACCCCATGACGTGAGAAGCACATTAGTCCAAGGTGGCGTCCATGATTGGTTTACTAACCTTTATCTCCAACACCAAACCATATGATAATAATAATTTAATCATAATTTGTCACTATGATTATTATTATTTATTGTTGCTTTGAATTTCGCACAGAATCTCCCATAAAGTCTTCTCAAATAACCATGGGAACGACAACATGGCAGACACCAATTCTTTCACGGAAAAGCACAAAATAGTCAAAAGTGGGAATAATCGCGCGGACGCTTTTCATTAAATCGAATAAAATATCCTATCTGCGATGTCCCCTGTCACTAGCTGTCTCCACTTCCCATATGATGAAAAAGGCAATAATAACATCTGGGAAATTAAGGGGGCAGCTCTGAAATTGAGGATGATGTTGACCCAACTTGTTCTTTGCTTTCAGTGCAATGTAAGCTCCATTTGGGATGTCAAAAATGGTCAATCAAGATTAAAGAAATTTTTTTTAAAAAAAGACCCCATTAAAAGACAAATTTATTATGATTCGTTATGAATTTTGGAAATTCTTGAGTAATGTGTTCGAAACCCTAACATAATGACAAGATTATTGGTAAGAAAATATTTTCTTTTTCTCTTTTTTTTTCATTTAGGACGGGGAAACGAAATATAAAATTACTCTTACTTGGTGGAATATGAATCAATCATGCGCAACCATTCCATGAAGAAAGTCACATGCCCAATATCAAACCATTAAAGGCACATATAACAAAATTTATATATCTCTATTTTTTTTTCTATTGTCGAGAACAAGTTTGAAATAAAAATCCATTTAATAACGTAATTTCAGTTTTTATATTTCTAGATCGATTTCTTACAGAAATAAATTTGAAGTAAAAAATAAATACTAAAATTTTTAATTTTTTTATTTCTAAAACAAAAAATGAGAAATGAAAACTCTTCTCATCATTCATTTTCGTCACTGCTCGCCCCCCACTCGCCACCCATGGGATCCTAAATGCCTGCCACTAAATGCCAAATGCACACCATCGATCATCAAACCACTGGTCATCGCTGGTCATCAAACGCTGGTCACCAGCCACCCGCCGCCTGATGTCAGTTGCTAAACGTTGGCCACTTGCCGCCGAACATCAAATGCCGATCGCCCACCACCGGTCGTTGAGCGCTCACCAGCTAGCATACGTTGACCACCAACCCCTTAGAAATAGATATTTTATTTTGTCATCAAACAAATTTCTATTCCAAAAATATAAATTTTAAGTCGTTATTAAACGTGTTTTTTTACTTAAAAACTCGTCCGAAGTACAGAAATTAAGAAATCAATTTTATGACCAGAAATTAATTTCTATTTCAAAAATTGATTTCTACTCTAGAAATTTTATCATATGCACCCTCAGCCGACCTTGAACAATTGGAAACGTCTTACTTGCGCTCGCCAAGCAAACCACTTAAAGCCGAAGAGGCCGTTCAAGTGACGATGCAATGCATTTTTTCTCTTAACACTGGTTACAAGCGCTTGCTGGGTGCGCGGCGCGCCATTCAGAAACAAATCAGTTTCTAGATTGACCTTATTCTAATTCTGCTTTATCCTGTCGTAATCTATGTATTACATAAGTGTACTAAATGGTGGCCGACTCTTCATTACCAGAGATGCCACCTCGCTACCATGAAAATAAAATAAGAATGAGCAGAGAAAGATGCCGACTATACATATAAGATAAATCCCAAACCAAATGGATGAGCTACCCTGCTAAGCCTCTATATGCGCTTCCCTTCGCATAGGCAGGTAAGCTTGCCCAGCTTTGAAGATATATCTGACATTCAGTAGCTCTTTGCAGGGGATCTACCCGCCATCGTGCACGGACACGAGCTTAGAGTCGACGGCTGCTTGGGGATGATTATTGCCTGCTCTAGCCTTATCAAACCGTGCTCTCCTGGCATGTTCTTGGATTCGACGGTCATGCTCTTTGAGCATCTGATCCACATTGTTTGATGAGACGAGCAACGGGCCTGAGACGTAGATCTTGTTTCCTGCAGACCCACGTCCGTACTGAAGGAAAAAGAGTAAAACAAAAATTGTTATCAGATGATCGAGCTCGGACATTCGGAAACTAGATTAATGCAAAGTGGCAACAAATATAACAATAAAGAAAACACTGCCTAAAATGCAATTTTCATCAGCAGCCCTGCAGTTATAATGACCCCATGGTAAATTAAAGTGAGCACAGAATTGCTGTCCATATCACCAAAAAAGAAACCATGACAAAGTACCACAAAAGGAGATACCAAGCTGAGAGACTGCTGTGAGAACTTACCAGAGCAGGTTCTTTGGTACTGGAATTTCCATCTTCTCTCGAACGATAATCAATATTCGTCCGCGTATGACTCCTACGGTCCTGCTTCCTCACAGGCTCCATCTCCCTTATGGGTCCTGAAAATCTGCTTGCTTGGTTTGCTGATTCTGACACTAAAGGACCGGATTTTTGTTTGTTATCTCCGGTTCTACTAGTAACTAAACTCGACAGTGCTGATAGATTGGTGTTTCTTGAGACAGTGATTGAATGGCCAAGTTCTTTTCCAGCCTTGGAGAATCCGGGACCTGGAACTAGTGGTCCCGAGAATGAAGCTCTATCTGGTTGCTCTGCGTAATCTTTTCTTGTTTCCTTGGAACCTCGCGCCTGTTTAGGGGGTGCAACCAAGAACCCAGACACAGTTTTCTCTTGATAAGGGCCGAAAATTTCACTTCGGCCATTTGCATTGGAATTGCCTTGTTTGACCTGCAATAATTTCATTCTATGTTACAAAATGACAGAACAAGCTTTGCCAAAAATACAAGAACTCTCTTTCCACATTTTCGCTCTTGGGGTAAGCAGATTAGTTCTTGCATCAGATTTACAGTGATCAGTATCAAGAACTCCTTTTAAATTATCAGAATAGCGAAAAGAAAACACTGATGAACAGAAGTCCTAACAGGTGAACTGACCAAACCTCCTTCGAATTTACTTACAAAGCCATATCCTCTAGACAGAGATCACAAGTGTGTATAAATTCCAAAGGAAAAGTTTATTTTGTTAACATCATCTACTGTGACAGTATGTGAACTACCGATCCATGGCAATAAAGCTCACGGCAATTGCCCACAGGACAATGTGCATTGAGTCATTCATCTGAACTTTTCATCAAGAAATTTGTCAGAATATCGGAACACAACATCCCTACTAAATAATCTGCAGGTACTTTTATCTCTCAAAAGAAAGAAACACTATACCACTCACTATGCTGTATACTCATATTGGTGGCCATATATAATGCTACTGATGTCTCAGCATGAAATCAAGGTATCTTTTTGCAATCACGCTGGCCAGATACAGAGGTTTTCAGCAAGCATGGGTAATCCAGAGGCGATCATTAACAACAACAGTATGATGCCAAACAGGCAGAATAGCAAGTGCAGTATCTGGCACGTCTCAGATATTACAGCAAACATAGAAGTCTGACAGGAATAATCCTCCCTGATTTCACGTTTACCTTGGAATAACTAGGAACCAATGCTATTACAAAAAGAAGGTCAATGAATGCTGAAACTCATAGATATGAATAATGTGTGCTACCTGGAATTGTCCTGCACTAGGATAATATGCAGAATTTGTTCGTGAATCTTTGGTTCCTCTCTTTTCAAGCTCGTTCTTTCCTCCAGCCGCTCCACGCCTGCACAGATTTGTCAAATGGTCAAATTACAAGCACTGCAAACTGTGAAAATTACATATTTAACTGCAATTACAAGGAAAATGTACTGATTTATACAGGAAACAAGGATGAGACAGGCCATAACTCCACACAAGGAAAGCTTATTCAGGCTATATCGCAAAAATAAGTAGATGCATACATGTTATTAGGTCATTTAAGCAATTTTTTTTCCGAAATCAGGTTAGACATACCGTCTTGCTTCCTCCTCCCGCAATTTCATGTCAATTTCTTTGCTTGGTGGATATTTGGGCAGACTTGAAGGATCACAAGGAAGGGGACTTGCTGTAAAGAACTGTAAAAATTAACAAGAAGCAGAGGTGTCAAATATGGCTTAACATTTCAACAGATGGCAAGAGTTTATCCGCATAGCCCAATGTTAAATGGTTAATCAGTTGTCCAACTTGAATTAGAAAAATCTGAATACCTCACTCCTGAGAGCAAAAGCTGCCGTCCCTCTTTGTGAAGGATCTACAGAGATTAAGGTCTCTAAGAGGCCCAAAGCAACTGGAGGGAGTTCTTTGAATATCTCCGCAACACATCGTCGATAAGGTTGTGGAGGCTTGAAAACAGCTGCATGGGGAAGATGCAATCTTCTCCAGTAATCATCAGATGGTGAACCGCAAAGCTTAAAAATTTTATGCAATTGCTCCACCTAGAAAATAACATCATGTATTAAGCAGTGGGCATAAAGTACATCTGCAACCCAAAAACTAAACAAGAAAGGCGGAGAGTACGCTGTTCTCCAAAATAACAGACAAGCACAAGAAAATGCCCGTTAGAGTTATATCTATTACCAAAATTCAAGACTAATTTTCTGGAGCCATCCACATAGGTATGTGTAAATAAAGGCTACATCTTTAAACTCCAAACATTTGTGCACATGGAGAGATTCTAGAATAGGATACCTCTGTTTTCCCTGGCAATATAGGCTTGCCAGTATAGAGTTCACCTAGTATACAGCCAGTACTCCACAAATCCACCTCAACTCCATAGCGAGAAGCTCCAAGCAAAAGTTCAGGTGGTCGGTACCATAAAGTTACCACCCGGCTTGTCAGCGGAGCGGTCTGATGAGGATCAAAGACGCTGGCTAAACCAAAATCCGCAATCTTCAAGATGCCATTGTTGTCAATGAGAAGGTTCGAGCCCTTTATGTCCCGGTGTAGGACCCCATGTTTATGACAATGATCGAGACCGCTTAGAAGCTGCTTCATGTAACATTTGATCTGCAATGATTATGGACAAGAGTTAACAATATGAGGTTGCCCGTTACACCAAAAAAAATTCTTTCATCAGCTTCATGAGTGAGCCTTATTCAAGTTTTAAAGCTAGTATCAAACCCATTATATAAGTACCTGTGGCTCAGAAAATTTTACATCAGGCCGCGACGCAAGTCCAGTAAGATCATGCTCCATGTACTCGAAAACAAGGTACAGGCTACAGGACATCCTTGAAGTTATCAAGCCTTCCAGCTTTATAACATTAGGATGATCAAGCATACGCAAGATATGGATTTCCCTCGCCATGAACTTGACGCTCTCAGCATCGAGGTTGTCGAACCGCACTCTTTTCAGAGCCACAATTTTGTTATTAGTGACATCACGTGCCTTGTACACGCTACTGTAAGTTCCTTGGCCAATCTGTAACAGGCAGATCATATCATAAACAAATTAGGCCACAGTAGATAAGGTGCTGCAGGGTAGTGTTATACAGTATTATTACTGATAATTTGTTATCGTTTTAGGAAGACCTCTTTCAAGAAGAAATAGGTGCCTGGATGGATGCTCATCAAACTTTATGCACATCTACCAAACTCAGTGTTTATCCTCCAAATTTGACCAAATCAAGACGATTAAACTCATAATATTAGGAGCAAATCAAAGGCCGAAAATAATAGACCAAACAACCATTAGATAATCAACAACTACACGATCAAGAATTAAACATACTTTGTCCAGCTTTTCAAAAGTGTCCGCCCGTCGCGGAAGCCATCCCTTGATGGCCTCTCCTGCCACCGCGGACAGCCACACCGGCCACCCGGCTGCCACCTGCTCGCCCTCTACCGCCTTGGGGACCCGACCAGCGCGAGGGTGATCAGCCGCTGCAGCTGCTTCCGCTCTCTCTCTCCTCTGTTTCTGAAGACGATCACTCTTCTTCTCAATCTGATCATCGCAAAACCTAGCAGACCCGTTCACTTTCTTATCGATCAACATAACACTCACATCACCCACCTTATCTCTTGCCCTGAACCCATTCTCTCTCCTCGATGAATCCAATCTTGAAGTTTTCACCTCTGATAATCGCCTACTAGACGATACTCTATCTTTGGGACTCTCTCGGCTGTCATCAACCGCTGAACTCTTAGAATACATGCAACCCATGTTGCAACAATCAAGGAATCACTCTAAAAAGAATTGATCTTTACAGAATTCACTCAACACCCAATACCCATCTCACAATTCTCAAGAACTCCAATCCTCTTTCTATGCCCATAAAGAGAGGACTCGCGAAACGGATAAAGAACGAACAGGGCAGTCGTATTGGCCCAGCAGGAAATTACCCATCACCAACAAAAGAGGAAGCTTCTTCTCCTTGTTTGAACATGAGCAAGAATTGATCAAAAAGAAGACGCTGAAGCCACGCCCAATACCATCCCACCAATTATACCGCCACACGGAAAGACCGGCAACTTGCAGCAGGCAAAAAAGGACCCTCTGTGTACGTGAAAAGAATTATTGACTGTGGGGAGGGGTGATGACAATCCAATCTTTTTGCTCAGCCAGAGACGGAAGCAGGGGAAGGAGCCAAGAAGTAAAGATGGGGGAAGGTATGCAGTAAGTCCACGGAGAGGGAAATGAATGGGTGGGGGATTGATTAGGTTCGGTTTGATCGTTCAACGCGCATTCATAACAGTGTTACGACGGTGCGTTGTGTCCGTGGGTACCAATAAAATAAAATAAAAAATACCATTCCGGCTTTATCTGTGCAATTCTTAAAGAGCGTCAGACGGCTTTGCCGTCGGGCTACTCAGTCAAACATCCTCTCTCTCTCTCTCTCTCTCTCTCTCTCAACATACCAAAGACGCCAAGGCTGTCTCCATCGTCGCCCTGTTTTGCTTGCGTAATTTCTCATGTGAAAAAAGAGAGAAGCCCTGAACAGTTCAGCAGGATTTGGTTTCGGGGTTCCATCTCAAGAGATTAAAGCTCCTGTTCTGGTTAGCAAAGTCCCGCGCGCTCCGCCTTTGCTCGTGCCGACCACGGACCTGACCCGGTCAACACCGACCTCGTGTGTTCTTTTTTTCTTTTTTTTTTGCCTTTTCGGTCGCTGAACTGGGTATTTAGTCTTGGTTTTGTCTTTCCTTTCTCGTCAATTCCCATTTTGAGCTGATCAAGTCTCGGTTTTTTATTAATTATTTACCACCTTTCTTGGTCCTCGTTTTCGTTCCTGCTGATGTGAATGCGACCCGGTCGTACACGCGCGGCACCGAATTCAGGGGTCCACGTTCGGTTAGCCCGCCCGACCCGTTTCTCCTATCTTAGTCATGCATCGCTTGCGCTCGGTGGCAATTTCGTGTACCTTCGTCTTTTTGCATATTCTAATGCTCCAACGCATTCCAACTTTTTAATCATTTCTGAGGGTGCGTGAGAGAGAAAGAGAGGAGCTCGCAAGCGACACGGTCCGTGCTGTACTCACCACGGTTCAACATAAGCGGCGGCCGAGGCCGATGAAGAGATACGAAGAAGGCAAACAATTCGAAGTCTTTTGTGAAGTATTTTCATATGTTCGGGACGTCTAGATATCCATCTATCATCCAATTAGAAAGGAGCCCAATCTTCAAAATAAGGCTCGCAGCGCATTTCATCACCATATATTCTACAGACGGAAAATCTATGTGCGATGCTCGAACACATCGCCATGTACTCGAATATTGACTACATAAAGTCCGTCGCGTCATTCCGTTAATTCGCTTTCGTCTCTATTCAAACGGTCCTCGAATTTCTATTGCCGCATCAGACACGCCTCTTGATGCCCAACACGGAAGGACGTCTTTGTGTCCATATCGTGGCAAGAAAAAAGAAGCCCGCTCTGTTGTCAAATCTTTATGCTAGCAAAAGGAGACATTACGCATAAACATCGAATTGGCCAAAAGCAGACACGGCTCGACAAGATTCCATGTTCTTCGCAATTATCACTTGCGCGTGTATAATCTATCCATACCCCAAATGTCCATAATTTATTTCCAAAAAAGAGAAAAAAAAACTTAATTTGCTCGTCGATTGACCGGTCAATACCCCCTTAGGGTCAGCATAGTTCGAGAATAGAATTTAAAACCTAAGAATCGAATGAATGGAAATTTATATGTTCCAAGTTTTAAGATATGTAGGGTAGGTTCCATTTTTCAAAAAATAAAGAACTTGTTTGTACGGTATGTTTCAAGTTCTTAGTTGGAGAAATATGAAACCTAGAACCTGAAACATGTAATCTAGAATTTGAAACAAGTCTTAATATTTTTCTTCGTTTATGTCTCCGTGTGTTCTTGTTATATTGTATATCATTCGATGATAGATGTATAATCTTGAAGCACTAGTTTGAATTTCTATTTTATGACTGAAACTTTTACTTTTTTAATATTCATATTTTCCATGTGTCTTATGGTCAGTGAATTATAACAAGAAGTGGTGGTTATTAAAGGTTTTAATTTACTACAATTGTTCAATTAATAATATAAGTCGAACTTGTATAGACCCTAGAATCTTTGACAATGTAAGTTCCATATTCTAGTAGTTCTAGATTCCAAAAAGTAAGGAACCTATTCCAATATGCAAGTTTCAAGTTTCAAATGGAATTTGTATGAAACTTGGAATCGCTCACCCTTAACCCCATTTCCCCACCTTTTAGGACTTGTCTCATGCTTACATATGGTCCAATTGGACCATTAGTTGGTGCTAAATATTGCAATCTGAACTTTTGTTCTAACCAAGGATATATAATTGATTTAGAGATGTCTATGTCTAGCAATTACACCGGCAGATTTTCTTCCTTTTATGCGCTTGGAAATCTAATTGGACACTAGATTAAGTTTTAGGGGACCGTTTCAATAGGATGAAAAAGGCAAATATTGAAAATTTAAGTAAGAACTTTAAGTGGTGACAATCTTAGATGCTGGAATTGGAAATATAGATGCTATCAAATAATAGCTATATGGAGTATGAATAATCTTTAGATCTAACATGGAATACGGTGAATATTTATTGGTAGGTTTTAGAATTTTAGCAATTTAATAAACAAGATTTTAAATCTTATCTAGAAGCCTTCTTTTCAATTGAAAAAAATCAAGTAATTCCTCCATTATTTAACGAGTTTTATATGATTTTGTTGACTTAGTTGAGTCCTTACAATCAAATTCAATCATAGTCAATATATGCGATTAATTTGATTGAATGATGAGGACGTTTATATTCAATACCTATTGGATCTATTTTAAAATGTCTTAATACAAATTGTAACCACATAAACACAATGAAGTGATCTTCATGATCATCTTTCACCTTAGAGAATAATCAAGAAAAGTACCAAATAAGTTCTAAACCCATTACATCTGTACCAATTCAATTATGAATCTTTCATTTGTACTAATTGAATTATAGACCCTCTAACAATTTGTCATGTAATCCATCTAATTAATTTTGACTAGAAATCACTAATATTAACACTAGTCATCCTATGTAGTATGATCGGTACTCGATGAGAACAAAATTTATAATTTTTTTAATACTTTTTGAATTTTTTATTAGTTTCTTTTCTCTTTTTTTGTTTCTTTATAAATATGGGTTGGTGAGGGCCAATGTCCCTCACCTGGTCATGCCCTCACCAGCTAGGAGGGAGGGCTGCAACGCCCTTGCTGGCCAATGAGGGCATTGAGGCCTAGACCAAGCTCACGGCCCTCATTAGCCAAGAGGTGAGGGTCGCGACCCTCTCCTGGATCTCAGTGATGGCTTGATGGCCTTATTTGCTCACAATTGGGAAAAGAAAGAAAAGAAAAATCAAAAAATTATTCGTGTCAATATCAGCTGCACCACATAGGACGACTAATATCCGTATTAGCGATTTCCGGGTAGGATTATATTAGTAAATCGTCAAAAGGTTTGGGACTAATAAAAAAACAAAAATTGACACAATTGAAATATTAGGGCTAATTTGATATACGTATAATAAGTTTAGGACTTTTTGGATACTTTTCACGAGAGTGACCTTCTAGATGAGATTCCTTATACTACTATTCAAATCACATGGTTTTGGTTGATCCATGTAATCTTCTTCATTCAAATATCCACCTCTCTATATCTCTCTTGGCTGGATGTGACACTCACCAAATCATGCATAAATAAACATGGGCAAGTGACTGATGGGATTTATCAAGATCTTATTAAATTTGAGGAACCCAGCAAATTCAACGAGAGTGGTTTCTAGGGTTGAATCATAATTGCAGATCCAGGAGAGAGGGTATCAACTTCCAAGTTATGGCAGGTAAAGACTTTTTTGAGTATTTCGAGTCAACAAGGACGACCTTCATTTGTTTTTGCATGGAAATTTCTTCTATAAATATAATTATACATATGTGTGTGGGGGACACTATATTTAGGGGGTAATTTTACATTGATGTTTTTAAGTTTTGGCCAACTATGTGTTTCGTGCGGAATTTCTAGAATTTGTAAGATGTTGCTCCACTTACCAGCTAAACCATTGGAGAAACATAAACATCATGGATTCTCACTTTTATTGCTTCGAGTGTTAGATAAAGTGCGTCATGAAAGGCGATGACTTTTAGATGAGCACTCAAAGAAATAATAGATAGTGGGTTGATTGGACTCTATCCTATGCTAATTAAGGAGGTACAACTCAGCCAATCTACAGTTTCACAGTATATTTACTATTCAGGAGAACCAGTTTTGTCCTCCATTTATTGCGAGTTTAAAATATCCTACTTGCAAATAGATTTGATTCGATTGGGTATGTATCTTATCGATACTATGAGATTAAGGAGGCTCGAGGTATGATTTCGACTCTAGACAGATCTAGACCCAGTGGAGTTGATGATTAGTAAAGGCGGCAAAGGACAGGTGCATCGACGGAGACATCTTCTACACATAAATCTCAAAAGAAAAGATAAAAAGATGGGGAATAAAAAGATGGGGAAAAAAAAGAGGCTGAAACCTATATAAATCAAACGAGTCAAGATCAAGATTCAAGATAAGGTCACACGGCTCAGACGCGTTAGAGTCTTTTCAATAAGCTGAATTTTTCATCGCATTGATTAAATGCATTCCCCTGCTTACGTCTTCTAGAAAAAAAAAATGTAATAGGATTAGGACGTGTAAGTACGATTAGTGCACTTTCGTGACATTTTCTCCTTTTTTTTAATATTCCCCATCGATCCACCCAATGCATCATCAGACAACATTGCGCACTCGCCCACCCACAATCAACATACACTAGGAAACAGGAGGTGAGTCACCGTCTCTTGCTTGAGCCTCCATTTGTCCAAAAAAAAAAAAACTACATTATAGTCCCTCTTTTAAGAACTCAACCTTATAGATTCCTCAACTTTGACTTGGTATAATATTTTGTTGCCCACCAAATATACAACCACCAACTAAACCCTAAATATTGCGGTATGACCAAATGATGATTGGGGGCGTTCTGATTTGGACTTTTTTTTTTTTTTTGGAGTCAATTATGGCCTCCTTCCTTGACTCTTTATAAACATCATCGGCATTCTCGATCTCCACAATTATTATATATATAAGACCAAGTTGCCTTCCGCCAAAAACGGAATTGAGAAAGAACACCTCCATTCAGAGTACCACTCAGCTTCGGCAGGGATAATTACCATAGAAATCCTAAATCTATTTTACGTATGTTAATTCGATTCTAAATTTTTTTAATTTACTTAGTTTAATTCTAAATCCTGTGACAAATTTGCCAATGTATTTCTTCAGTCAATTTTGATAAAAAAAAAAATGACTGACATGACAATATAGTCTACGTTGAGTGGATGCTTTTTAATAATTTTATTTTTTTTGAAATTTTCTATTCAATTTTTTTCTTTTTTTCTTTCAAAATTCTAGCGGACAAAGTCTGTACGGCCCTATTGATGGCCAACAACCCTTGCCAACCACATGGAGAAAAGGAAAAAAAAGAAAAAAGAAAAAGGAAAAAATCATTTTTTAAAATTACAAAAATCATCTACATTAGCACCTATTCTGTCACATAAAATGGTCGGCATCCATATAAGTGACTTCTAAAATGACTATATTGACAAACCGTCAAAAAATTTAAGGCTAAATTGACAAATTTTTTTAAAAAATAAACTAGTCATCTTCCAAATATTTTAGGATTTCTTTAGTAATTTTCCCTAGCTTTGGTTTGTGAGTAACCGTTATTTAAATGTTTAATAGAGAGAGAGAGAGAGAGAGAGAGAGAGAGTATAAGAAAACCAGTAAATAGTTTGAGGACGTTTTAAGGAAATTTTTAGCTATAAACAATGTTTGATCACCCCAGGTAATTGATATATCAGAAAAAAAAAAAAAAAAAAAAAAAAAAAAAAAAAAAAAAAAAAAAAACACTTGTGCCATGGCCCAACTCCATTGTCGTATTCCCAATCTTTCGACTCCCTTTATGCAACATATTACTGGACATATAAAAGAAACTGTCTTAATGCGCTGAAGGACCAATACAATGGGCTTTCTTACCGCACTCGCGGTGCCCCTTAATATATAAGCTGCTCACGAAAAGAACAGACCACATGTAAAAGCCACGTATTTTCAGCCCATTATGCAAGCCCATCTTCTTCAGAAATCCATATAAAAGCCTGCGATTTTCCTCAATCCTCCCTTTGTTTTTTTTTCCTTTGGGAAGTCTTTAGGTTGCGTTTGATTCACATTCCTAAAGAGCTTTCGGCATCCAAAGCCCCTTGAGGAAATGCAAAACTATTTTGAAATAGCTTTCATTTGAAAGCCAGCATTGAGAATGCTAAAAGCTCAATGCTAGTAAGGATTAGTTTTGGACTTTCAGTATTTGACCAAATATTGAACTCATTTTTTTTTTCCAAAACTATCTTCACTAATTCTTCAAATTTTCGATTTTGTCTCTCATTATTTTTTTTATTAAAAAAAGACCAAACCCTTTGCCGGTCTAGCCAAGGGCTACAGCCAATAGCGAGCCAAAATCTAACACCTACGATTGTCGATTGCAAGACCCAAGTGAGGGCCTCCTGAGGTTGCCAAACCTAGGCAACGATTGCCTAGGTCGTGCGACACTTGCCAAGGGTCACGTGACCCTTGCTAGGCTGGCGAAGAGTTTGTTCTTTTCTTTTAAAATTATACATATTTGCTTTTTTTCAACTTTAAACAAATAAAAATTAAAAAAAAAACTAATATTAATCACTAAAAGACTTTTAAAATGTCTTTTCAACCATACAACATTTCTCTCAAAAAAATTTTCTCAAAGCATAGTTTATCAAACAATCTTTTTTACCCAATGAGCTTTCAAAATATTAAACCAAATGCACTCATGTCCACACTTTGCATACCCCAATTTCAAAATCCTATATTTTATGCCCTGTGGTTTCGAAAGAACCTATGTCGATGCAATTCCAAGTCGTTGCCAGACCATGAATGTAATCGTGAGGGGC
Source organism: Eucalyptus shirleyi (assembly GCA_017140165.1). Lineage (NCBI taxonomy): Eukaryota > Viridiplantae > Streptophyta > Magnoliopsida > Myrtales > Myrtaceae > Eucalyptus > Eucalyptus shirleyi. The sequence goes on along the minus strand of CM029456.1, from coordinate 15,881,627 downwards.
AACATAGGTCGTGTTTCGAGCTACATATGTCGAAAAACCTAGGTCTAATTTCAGCTGCACAGATGGTCATCACGCTACTATACAAAATGGTGGTTACTGTCTAGTTACTACAGTAGTCATTTAGGCGGGCCTGCACAACCCTTAACGGGCCTTTGTGGGCCACAATTAATAGTGCAATTGTCACGAACCAAAGAGTGCCACATCATCAATTCAAAGGGGCTCATCACCACCATTAGATCGTAAGGGGACTTAATCTTTGCCTTCAAATTTGCTTGACGATAATTGACAATCTCAATCGTTAGATGAGATTAACCTCCACCGTTGGACTAATTTGACAAGGATCAATATCGTCCATTGTTAGATCAAGTGCATCTTTACTGTTGAATCAATTAAACGATAATTGATATCCTCTACCATTAGATCATATAAATATCCTCTACCGTTAGATCATTAAGAAAATTAATGGTTGTAAATAGAGTGACTTTTGTATAAATAGCATAGCTCTCCCCTCATTCGTATCATCCACTTCGTTTGGATAATACAAGGGTTCTCTAGAGCTTCTCTCTACTTTCTCTCTCTAAAAATCCTGATCGAATCATCAATGGCACTCCCAGGTTAAAGATAGTTTCAATTAAATAGGTCTTGGCAACGTAGCCAATTACTATAACAAACAGGTTGGGAATAAGTATAACATATATTAATATATATTAATTCACGAAAAATCATTTTAATCATTTACGGTTTAGTTTCATTATTCATATGGAGGCAACTGCTTTTTTACCGCACACGAGTTTTTTCCTTTTTCTCTTTTTTCTTAATAATCTATAATTACATATTTGAAGATCGATTCCCTGAAAAAATTGAAAAAAATTGAGGTCAGAAGAATTTCAATTTTCCTATGACAGAGATTGTTGCTCTGAGCTCAAAGCTGAATATTTTAACATTTGTGGGTGCTTTCGGCATTAGAGCTTCCTTTCCTAATTGACTGTAGCTCATAGCGAAACGTGCTAGATATTGGCGTTTGCCTAGATGATGATAATATTTTGCTCCTCTTCGGAAGCACTTAAAAAGTAATTCGCCAAGTCGGTGTAAGGAGTACGCCCTTAAGATCGCATGAAGATGTTAACCCATTGAAGAGCATGAAACCTAATTTGACCGCCACATAACCACCAAAAAAAGAAAAGGAAGAAACATATTAAAATTTGAACCCCACATATGTTATTATCGTACAGAAAAAAATTTCCACGCACGTGATGATCCTTGCATATTAGAAAAAGTTGTTTCATCTTTCACATCATTAGGTTGTCCAACGCTAATCGATAACAAATTAGTTCTCAGTTTTCCCATCTCGACTTATACTGAGCAACCACAGAATTGCGCGAATCTCATGATTCCCGAGGGGCGGTCCTTGCGCGGAGTGGTCCCGGGGAAAACCCGCGACCGTGAGCACCGCGCCAATGGATCCCTCGCTTTCCGAAGAGGTAGTCCGTGCCGTCCGTGGTGCGTCAATCTAGAAGGTGGGGCAAGAAGACTTTGAGAACTGGTTATGCATTCGGTCAAAGCTCGCGGGCGTCTGCAGCAGATTAAACATGCGATAATCCCGCGAGACCCCAGGTGACTCTCGAGGAAGAATTATTCCACAGTGAAATTCAAACGCGATGGCCGTGGCCCTAGAAAGAAAGCCGAAGACCAAAACGCCATCGTGCAGCTTCCGAGCAAGGTCATCCCTGCGCTACTATTCTTAGTAAAGAAAAGTAACCTTTGACCCGTACCAACATCGCTCTGGCCCTATGAAAGTCCTCGCCCCTCCTTTATCGACCACTAAAAAGAATCGCTCCCTTCTTTTCGTTCCGCACGATTGTCAGTCCCATCATCTCTCACAGCAACCTTATCTCCCTGCGCTTCTCTTTTTCCCCCTTTTCGCCCCGGGGGGAAGGAAAAAGTGGCGCATCAATCCTTCGTCGTGTTCCTGCGAGACCCGAAGAGCTGCGGCAGTATAGATCGTTGAAATAGCTACCTTTGTGAGGATTGTTTCGAGGCAAAGCATCACAAAGCACATGGTTGAAGGATCACGAGAATCTCCGTCTCCAAAGCGGTCGTCGTCCTCTTTGCCGTTGCCGGACACGGTCCTTCCGTGGGTTATGAGCCGAAGGGGGACATGGGTGCTTCTCTTCTTGATAGTAAACGTCGTTCTCTGCTGCTGTGTATTGAACTTGGAGAATCTCATCTTCTCTTGGTATAGATGCCAGCAATCATCGTCCTGGTGGACCGCTCTGGAAGCGTCGGCCCTTCTCGGGGCGGCTTTCTGGGCGCTGTCGACCGCGGCCGCTCTCACCGTGGCCGTGCCGGCGATTGCAGTGGCTTGGATAACCGTCGTTGTAGGCTTGGCCTTCTCCGGGAAGTCCCAAAGGACTTTGCTCGTCGAAGGCAGGAAGGCGAGCAGAGAGATCGTCTGGTATATCTGCAAAAACTCGTTCAAGGAAGGTAAAGTCGTGGGCGTGGTTTGTGCCGTTTTAGGTTTTTTCGCACTTTTCAAGAAGGGTTAAAGTGCTAGGGCTTGAGAGAGCAGAAAATTCACTTTCAGATGCTCAGTTCTTTTAATATGTTATCTAGATTAAATTTCTTCTCTGTATAAATGATGTCGATATGGTAACCTCTAAAGTGTACGCAACCGTAGCGTCGAGGTTATGTAACTTTTTTTTTTTTTTTTAAGTACAATAATGTTTCGCATGGGGAAGTGTTAGCTCTTAGTATTTGAACAAGTAAACCCAAGAATGAGGAGGGCTTTCCATTTTATGGGCCAAACCCATTTCTTGCCATGGTTAGAAAGGATTGCCTTCCTTGGCAGAGCAGAAGATGTATGAGGTCATTTGGTGATTGAAGAAGTCATTAAGCACATAACAAAGAGCACGAGAGGGGTCATTATTGACACACTACCAAATTAAGCATCATCACTTTTCCAATTCATAAAGGCCCTGGGGTTCCACTACCGCGAGACGCGCTGCGAAAGTTCAACAATGATACATTGAACAGTCGATTTTGTTGGATCTATGTCTCGGTTGTTAAGGAATATAGCAATCTGCTCTAGACCACATGGATCAAATCCTCATTGTTTTGATATTGATTGTAACAACATGGGTCGAAACAAAGCAAAATGACCTCCAAATAAAAAACCATTAACATCAAAAGAAAAATGACCTATCATTATACTTATGCTATCCCCATAAAAGAAAAATTATAAAAACTTTATATGCGACTCTACATCTCGCAATTTTAAAAATAATTTCGAAATTTAAAAGGTTGCAAAGTCTTTTGAGTTAAATAAAGTCAAATTTCAAGAGTCATGAATTTAAAAAAAAAAATAAAGGGTAAATATCACTGAACACTATAAATTAACCCTTTGTAATGCCAATATCTCAAGCTTTCTTTTCTATCACTGAACCATCGACTCTTATTTTTGTTGAATTAGTACGAGTTTAGGGTAATGGTGACACACACAAAAAATGAGGAATTGGTGTCATAATGGGCAAAGTTTTTCTGATTTTTTTTTTTTTGTGGTAGGCAAAAGGGTATATTATCATACCAATACAAGTTTGGGGTTCCAATGACATAGCAAATTTTCGAATATTGGTGTCACAAGGGCATAATTTAGGGTTTTTTCTACGGTAATTTCTCCAAAAAAAAATGTTAAAAGTCGAAGTCATAAGAAATATAGGGATTGATACCTCATAAAATCTCAAATTAATACATCTGTAATGTATGTGATAAATTTATCTCAAACTAATCAATCGGTATACTCATGACAATTTATATAAATTAAGTTATTGTTATGTGTCATTCAACTTAGTAATTTCAATATATCACAAGCATGAGTTTTTAATGAGTCAAAAATTAATTTAGGATAAATTTATCACAGCTATTATCAATTTGAGGTTTTTAATAATATTAACTCGAAATTGTAACTTGCATGTCCTTCTCTACTCGTGACAAAATGGGTCCTCATTTCCGGTTCTTTGTTCCCCTCTTGTATCCATGCACCATTGAAAGTGCCATGAGTTGTTCTAATGTTTCTAAATGATCTGTCTATCTTTTCAAAGTCGGGAAAAAAAAAAATATAGCGATGATGTTTTTAAGGACTTCATATGTACAAGTGAAGATAAAGCAACTGTGATGATATTGCAGAGGGTATGGCATCATTATTGCGGATACTAGGGAACCAGTTGGTGAGATTGTATATTAAAAAAAAAAAAAGTCTAATGGGTCTTTAGAGTCAGAACTACTTTCGTCCTTGGGAGTCCCCACTTTTTTAGCAGTTTTTCTGCTAATGTGCCCCCACCCCCACCAATCAAGAAGCGAAATAGAACAGTCAATAGCATTTGCGAACGAGTTTCAAGCAAAAGATTACAATCTAATAAACCGACAAAAAACAGAAATCACTCGCCCTATTCAAAAAGTAAGAAGTACAAATGACATGACATAAGAATTCAGAGGAAAAATTTGCCAGAAAAATGAACAGAAGAGGGAAAAAGAGGAAAAAGAGGGGATGCTCATGCCCGCACGATTGCGACTTGGTGAGAGAAAGAGTAATATTTTTATTCATACTATTCAGAAATAATTTTTTTCCATTTCTCTTTTCGGAAACTAAAAAAATAGATTTTTTTTTACTTTTTATTTCTATTTAAAATCTACTTCATAATCACTTTTTCTATTTTGGAGAATTGTAAAAGAATTAATTAACGTTATCAAATAAATTTTTAATTTTTTTCTGTTTCAAGAAAAAAAAAAAGATGATTACCAAAAGGCCTTAAGAAGCCCCTCTCATAAAGCAAATAGAAATTTCGTGTGAGTTGAACAGGGTAAGTTCCTGTCCTTAAACACAGCCGACACCTACGCCTTAAATTCCTTCAAATAATTTAAGGCCCCATGTTCCGTGCTGCAACGTTAGCTGGAGTGCCGACACTGCCCGTCTTGTCCCTTTTTCTATAGTGTACTCTTTCTTGGTACTTAGGCATTTAGATTTTAAAGGCATTTTCGTTTGTAAAAAAATACATTATTGTACTAAAAACATAAGTAAGCAGATAGTAAATTTATTACGAGTGGCAAGTGAAGTAATTTGGAATTTTTGTTAGAAGTGTACCAATTTAAAATTTTTAGTGATATCATATGTATTTATAAATATCGGTTTATTACTTAAGCAAAACTCAACTCTAATAAGACTAATTAAATCATCTCAGTTTAAACTCTCCAAAACAACCCATTGCCATTGCTGCATCGACCCCCTCCTCCCTTGCCATTGCAGCCACCAGCGAACCCTCTTCGTCACGCAGCTGCACAATGCTTGCTTACTCATTCTTCTCTACACCGTACTTTGTAGTAGATACACCTTATTATTGGCATTCATTTTTATTTTTCAAAAAAAGGAAGACACAAATGCTTTTCTTTTTTGCTAGGCGATCTTCGTCCTCCAGTTTTTTTTTTTGTTTCCAAAAGACATTAAAAAAATCGTACATTTTTGTCTTAAAACATATATTGCACCAAGAAAAAAAGAGTACAAACTAGTTCATATTATCCAGCAAGTTAAGCGTTTATATAAGAGAATTCAAGTTGAATAATTGTTCATCATGCTGTGCAGGTAATCAAATGACAATAATGGTTAGGGCAAGACTACAAGAAAGGGACAATGATCACGTCAACTTCCCCATTAATTTAATCGATGTAGGCATGTGCAATCCTCATAGATTTGGCCACCAAATAAATCTTATGCATCATTGCCAAAGAAAAAATTCAAATCACAATTAAAATATTATATTTACGGAATAATGAAATCTAACCAAGTCTTTAATCTCTCTGCAGCTGCACACTGAATCTGTAATCTCAAGGCGAGAGAGAGGAGGAACGGGACAGATGTTATAAAGACTAGTTCTACCTACCCAAGACAACCATTAATTTTTAGGAGGTTTGAATTCTTTTTTTTTTTTTTATGACAATTGGAGTTGACTACTGCATGCCACCCTCAAATCTAGGGACAAAATTGCTTGAGGTCCCTCTAGCATGATGGTACGGTTAGCTAATCATTTCCCAATTGTTTTCCCTGCCTTGAACACACTGCAAATTGAGAGAGGAAAATCGGATTATGGGAAAATGGAATTCAAAACACTCGGCTCTGATAAATAGTAGAGTTATGGAGTAAAGACATGGTTTATCAAAAAAAAAAAAAAGTAAAGACATGGTTTACTATTGAGATGTTTATGCTGTATATATAATAAGCTTATTGTATATAGTATAATTTTTTTTACACGCTGATAATGGTTGTCAAGCCCTTGTTATTCATTGTATGACTGATTAGAGCCAAATCTAGCCAAAGATCTTGATTTGGGTCATTATCTAGCTTAGGGCCCCGAGCGATGCCTAGGGGTGTGCCACCCTAGCCATTGATGATTTTTGGGGTTGCATGACTGAGGGCTAGATTTGGCCTTGGCAAGGTTGCATAACCTTGGCTTGCCGTTTTCCTATAAAAGAGAGAATATTAATTGCAAAAAAGAAAGAAATCGAAAATCCATTAAGCTTAGTTTGTTTCACATAAAATGAATAATTTGAAAAATCTAAAGCTAATCATTTTTATCGCTAGCAAAAATGTATAAACAAAAATATTTTGATTATTTACGAAAATATTTAGATATAAATTGTCGTCACATTTGTTACATACTAATAATTTCAAGTAATCATTTAAAAAAATACTTTTCAAATCATTTATTTTCACAAAACAAATTATAATATTATTCCCTTTAATCATGGTGCCATTTGTGATGGTTGTTGGTTTTAACGGGTTCTCTTCGCTTGCCGGGTGTAATTAGTAAAAAAGAAAATGATTAGAGAATCTGCCTTGAATTATGTAGGTTGTAACTTTTTTGGGCCATCATATGTGGGGACCATTTTTTTTGTCAAAAAAAAAATGGTACCACCATTACTGGCATGGAAAAATGAAAATTCAAAGCTAATTTTGCTTTTCCATTTACTTGATAGAATAAAGAAAGTGTGAGAAAATTCTCCCATTTTCATTGCGTCAGCACCGGCCACGGTTTTCGCCGGCGATTGGCGGACGAGGCTAGTCCACGCACTTATGCCAAGTTTTCTTCTTTGACTTTTCATCTGTTGTTTTTGCATAGACTGATGAGGGGAAAAAAAATAGAGATCTTGGTGCTTGTACATAAGATTGCTGAGCATTGACTGGTGAGCAGACAGGTCTCGCAAATTCCATAATAAAAACTCTAACTTTATACTATATATAGCAAAAAAAGAAAAATGTAATGAAATGAACCATCCATCCATCCCCAAACGATTCAGAAAAGAGAGGAGAGGCTAGAAAAATCAATTGGCTGGGATCTGGGGATGCATAAAGATTGATTCAGACATCCCACCGCACTCACTAAATCTTCTCCATGCTAATGATCCTTTCATGATTCTTCTCTCCTAGGTTGTGACACACTTGTGCTCGACAGCAGACCCACTTGTCTTGTGAGCCATGTGCTTTCTTCTGCACTTCTGCTCTCTCTGCACTCACTCCACCTAAAAGATCCCACATTTCCTTTTGCTTCCTCTGTCTCTTGGCCATTTCCCAAGAACCGAAGATCCCCACGAAGCTCCGAGCTTTTCCACTTGTGGGTTGCCGCGATCTTTCGTGGTAGCTTTGATTGCCGGGTCGATTTCTTGATGTGGAGCTGAAACGTCATCTGGGTTGCTCGGCGGCTCCAAGTTGGAATCTTTAGGCAGACCCATTTTTCGGACCAGTGAAGCAATGTACCACAAGTCATCGAGAATGTCGACGGGGCAGCGGTTGATGTACCCGATTCTCGGCATCGCGTCCTGCATCGCTTTCATCTACGTTTCGTTCAGTGATCTGAGCTTCGGCGACTACCATGCAGAGCAGAAGATGGACTTCGTGAGACGGAATGGAACTCATCTCGTGGTGGATGACGGTAAAATGTTTTATGTGAATGGTTGGAACTCGTACTGGTTGATGGATCATGCGGTGGATGAGTACAGCAGACCCAGGATCCGAGCCATGTTTCAGACCGGTTCGAAGATGGGCATGACCGTTTGCCGAGCTTGGGCCTTCAACGATGGAGACTACAATGCGCTCCAGATTTCACCTGGACGGTTTGATGAGCGAGTCTTTAGGGTATGATTTCTGAGTTTCTAGTTTTTCTTGCAGTGGGTCTTGCTTGTTGCATTCTGTGAATGTTTGAGTGAGCGCTGCATTTGTTCATGTCTGATTGTTGACTTCAATTAGCTTGTTCGAAGGGGCGTGTTCAAAGCTCTCTCTGTCTCTCTAATTGTAGTGTAGTGCTTTGAGATTCTTTCTTATTTCTCCTGGGTAATCTAATCTAAAGTCAGGGTTTTCATTTCATGTTGTGTTAGGTTTCGAATTTTTATCTTCTGAGCTACAGTTAATCGAATCATGAGCTACAGTTAATCGAACCAGAATTAATCACCGATGAAGTGACAGAAGAGAAAGTTGAGCTTGATACAGAGGCAGATTGCCCATGGATTGACGAAATTGTGATTGCTCATAGTGTTTGTTCGCGGGTCACTTCAAGTATAAAGGGGCTTTGTTCTATGGCACACTTGAAACAGAAAACTCGTTAAGGTTTCGGTCATTGTTGTGCAATTTATTGCGCTTGAGGATAAACAGTAAAATTGTTGAATGCAAGTAATAAATCTCCAACACATGGTGTGTCTAGTTTAGCTGTGGAGTTCAACTAGTTCTTATGATAACATCTGGTGATATCTAACTCTTCATGAAAACTTCTTTGAAGAGTAGCATGAATTAATGTGAAGTATCAACTCTATTCATTTTGTCTTCCCATCCTCCCGGAAAGAAATGCCCATGTTTAAATTGGGATTGATGGTGATATGCCACGTTCATTGAGAAAATCTAGACTATTATGGGATGTAAAATGAATGCATTTTACAGTGAAAGCATATCATGCACTATCATCATCATGATGCCATAATATAATTGCTTCTCAGATTTTTATATGTTTTCAGAATGTGGCCTCATTTTTGTGGAACTCGGGATCTCTGTTGTTTCGGCATTTTCCCTTCAGTCACTTGATGCCCATATGAACGAGTTATGACTAACATTGACCTCAGATATTCAGAAGTTCTAATTCTTTTGGCATCTCTTTTAATTGGAAAGAAGTTGCAATTCCCATGTTGAGGTCTTATTTAATTGAATACTTGAAAAATGAAAAAAAAAATTCTTTAACTTTCCATATAATAGTTCATTAGATCTCATTTCAATAACTGTACACTGTGGCAGGCATTGGATTATGTCATTGCAGAAGCCAGACGGCATGAAATCAGGTTGCTTTTTAGCTTAGTTAATAACTTGGAAGCATATGGTGGCAAGACTCAGTACGTCAAGTGGGCGTGGGAAGAAGGCATTGGTTTAAGTTCGTCAAATGATTCATTCTTCTACGATCCTTCTATTCGGCAGTACTTCAAAGATTATGTCAAGGTGCTTACTCTTTTATGCAACTTCTTTTTTCCTTGAGAAGCTCTAGGCTTGTCCTGAAATTGAGATATTCTTAGAAGGAACTTGTCTATGCTAGCCTAGCAAACTATCGAAGACTTCCTGTGCTTAAGGCTCAAGCTAAAAATTTTATGATGTTTCCCTCGGACCATATTTTGGATTAGAGTAAAAGTTGGAGATTGGCCTGCTTAACCTGGTTATTCTGTATGCATGAAGACCCAGCTATACAAAGAAAAGACAATGTATGAATAGCTCATATCTGTATCTCCATGCATATAGGGAAACCAGATGTTGTAATGTGCTTGTCATGGAAGAGCATGTGAACTTTGCACCCAATAAATTAAGTACAGTAAGAAAACTCTCACTCTAACGCAGTGGATGTCAGAGAGGATTGGAGACAGAAAGACGATATCACCGAATTTCCTTCTATGATAAAAACCGAAGATCCTTTTTCCTCTCTTTTTGAGAGGGAACTTTCACGTTTTTTGGGATGGCTATGGGTAGGTTGGAGTAGGCAATTTTCTAGATGAGTCATTAATAAGCTAAATATAAAAAAGCTCCTCATCTTTGTTTTTCTTCCATTGTAAGAGGGTTCATTCAGATCTAATTGCATGGTTCTGCTGTCTACTGTACTGCTCTAGTAGGTGCTGTTTGCAGGTTTTAGGCTCTGTTTAGGAAAAGAAGGAAAATTGGGGCATGAAAGGGGTGTGGACAATAAGGGGAGTTTTGAAATGTTTGTGAGAAGGAGATGAAGGGAAAATTTTAATAGTTGCCACTTTCAGATTTTCACCCTCTAATTTTCTTCTCATTTATTTTTGAACAGAGCATTAGACATACATTTTCTTTTTTTCCAGGTTATCCTAACAAGGAAGAACACCATTACTGGAGTTGAATATAGGAATGATCCCACCATTTTTGGATGGGAGTTAATAAATGAGCCACGTTGCATGACAGATAATTCGGGTGATACTCTTCAGGTAAGAATATGAACCATGAGGTCTTAGTACTGTCTCTTTGCGCCTACGAAACAATTTAGTGTATAACATATCCGATAACATAATTCCTCCCTTGTCTACTGAGTCTTATGGTAGTTTCTAATCATGTAACATTCTCAACTTAGGTTGCCCAAGCTTTTGGCCAAAACAAAAGCTATGATCAAGCTTAAAATAGTTGTGATGTTTTTGCTGTTTTTGACCAAATAAATATATAGGGTATTGTGGCTATGTTAAAGTCCCTTTCAGAGAGAACATGCTTAGCTCTTGGATTATGATTCTGTATGCTTCATGTTTACTATTGAAGAATGCTTTACTAGTGATCCTGTCAATAAACTTTCCTTGCTATTTACTCGTGATGCTGTTAGCAGTTATCATTAAGTTACTTGTTAAGGTATATCAAATGATAAGAAGGCTTTATTGAGACATTTTGAAATTAAAAAAGCAAACATTACAAGATATCTATCTTTCAGGACATAGCAAATTGACTTTTCCAAATCATATTGGATGAGCTTTGGCAAGAAACTGAATGAAAGCAAGTGACATGATTCTCTATTCAATATCAGTTCTAGTGATATGTATAACCAATAACTCTTGTTTATTCTTATGCTGTACTTATAAAATATCTCTCCTTTTCAGTTTTTTTTTTTTTTTTTATTTGTCTAAAATGTTGCTTGTTGCATTGATTATCATTGAACTACAGGATTGGATTGTGGAAATGTCAGCGTATGTAAAATCAATTGACAAGAACCATCTGCTGACTGTGGGCCTTGAGGGATTTTATGGTCCCAATAGTCCGAAAAAGCCAACTGTGAACCCTGGAGAGTACTTTTCACTACTTGGATCTGATTTCATTAGGAATTCTGAGATACCAACCATTGATTTTGCCTCTGCGCATATCTATCCGGACCATTGGTAAGCATTCATTGTCAGTGCACTTTACTTATCAAATATGGTACAGTAGTTTCACTAAGAAGAAATTGGAAAAAGATCTCTTCTGCTGATTATAACAAGTCTCTAAAACAACAAATTTAGCTTGAATGTTACTATTTTAGATGCTCCATGGTTCGTTGATGCTAAATCCAGTAAAAAGGATGGGCATTTTTGGCTTTTCAAATGATACCAATAAAGTCTGTTATGGACTATCAGATTTGACATCATTCTCCACGTTGAGGCATATCCTTTTGGTCGATATTTTGAACTCATTCTGATGAACATTTTGATGGCAGGTTTAAAAATCAAGATTTTGAGGAGGAATTGAAATATGTCACATTGTGGACGCGCTCTCACATTGATGACGGTGATAGGATACTGAGGAAGCCAATCATGTTCACTGAGTTTGGTTATTCGACTCTAAACAAGGACTTCGATCCTTCAAAACGAGACAGGTTCTTCAAAACCATTTATGATGTGATATATAAATCAGCGAAGAAACAAGGAGCTGGAGCGGGTTCTTTTGTGTGGCAGTTTTGGGTGGGAGGAATGGAGAAATATAACGATGATTTCGGTATCGTTCCCTGGGAGAGGCCAGAGACCTACAAGCTAATTACACAACATTCATGCAGAATGGCCAGAATTCGGGATCGGCTGAGCTTAAGGGTAATTTGAAGGAGTTGTGTTCACAAAGATATTGATGGCGTTGATTCTTTTATAGGAGTGCTTTTTCTCGTCTGAGGCTAAGTATGATTAGGTGCCACTGATGGTGTGAAAGCAAGTGGGACTGGTGATCTTCTTGTACCATATCCTTTACATGTACACACGTTTTAGACCGAATGGATTTCATTTTAACTGCTATGAATTTAAGAAGCTAAGATAATGTGTTTTGTGAGTTTTGAGAGGAATAGCGTTCAGGGCAATAGTTTCTCCAGAAAGGATGGTTGAAAGAGCAGGACCAATATCATGTCTGATAGGCTATCGAGACAAACTTAACCCATTTAGGCGTTGACTGCACTTTTATTAGTTCAAACATGCCAGTCCTAAGGATCTTGTTTATACACCAGCGTCGTTTATATTATAATTTGCTTGGTAATGCATATTGGGAACTACTGGAACTCCTCCTCGAACGATTTGAGGATAACAAGGGCAGCGTCCCTCGCCTTATCCACTAGGCAATACACTAGGCCTTCTCCTTGCCTTCCACGGGAGTGAAGGTGAAGGTGACTCTGTATGGATCACACATGTTGCACAGATCACCATAAATGACACCATATGAAACCATATCTTCTCAATCGATTCCTTCACATAGCTGCATAGAGCTGCACAAAGAAAAATCGTTCAATCTTTTGTAGGGGAGGGGGTCATGGCCCGGGTGGGAACCAGCCAAGCTTGGAAAGCCTGAGACTTCCAGGACAGCCGTCTCTTTTGATGTAGTCAGCAGAAGCACGCACTTCACGGTTGATTTGTCTGATGATTCCGTTGTCTCTGTACATCTTCCATGCTCGCTCTGCTGGGATGTTGAGCACCACATCCCCTTTCATGTTCCTTCTCTCTCTCTCTCTCTCTCTCTCTCTCTCTCTCTCTCTCTCTCTCTATAGTGACTTTTGAGTTGGTTTGTGACCGGTAAGAGGGTGAGACCCTGTATAAGGAGAGCGATCGAGCATTTGCGTAGTCCAGGTGGTGTTGGCTTCTTTAATGAGATGATTGTGACAAAGCCCGAATGAGTAGTCTCCACAAACACCCTGATTTTGCCTATTTTTCCTTTTCTCTGCGTTGGCACTGAGAATAGTGAGGCAGATTATGAAAGTAAATTTTGTTGATCAGATCTCCACCCTTTATGTGTTAAAGGCCACTCTGCTTACGCCTTCTATACTGTTTTTTTTTTTTTTTTTTTTTTTAAGGATTTTGTTCTTCCGCTTTATCCGGGAAAAAGAATACATCCGACGTATGATGCAAGGATAGTTGACTGCATACAATTGCAGCTTGAATTCATTAAGAAGTGATTGCATTCCCACCCTCCATTTTTCATGTTCGTTTGTGAAGACATTGCGCTCCCTACTTCAGCAATTTTCCTTGGGGATTCGAAGGCCGGTTTTGAGAAGAAAGGGCTTTTCGATTGTGAACCGGCAATCAAAAGTGAAAATGTCATGATTTATGAATGCTGTGATCTACTCAATGCAACCGTGGCTTCTTCTCTCTGATATATTTTGTCCAACACCAACAGTTTGGATGGGAAAGAAAGCATTTCCGGAGAAACTCGGTCAGTTGGGCAAGCGGGAGGAGGACCATAATCATCGCATTAAACTGCGACATTCTAAACAACAGCCTTTCCTCTAAATAGATAGGGCAACCTGAGAAACACTTTTCCTGCTAATGAAGTAGAACCTCCATCTCCAATAGAAGTGATCACACTTTTCAGACGAGAAATCTCAATCACGAATTTCCCTGAATCTAAATGAAAATACGAAAAGTTTCTGTTGTAGTCGATTGTTCTCATGCTCCATAAAATCAATGCTGTGATGAAAATCAGATCGTTTCACATGAACTGCATTTAACTAAGCGTCGTAAGAGAACTGGTTAAGATATCAAATTGATAATGTGCTTCTTTGCATTCTTGTCAGCTACTTGGACTCTTCCAGAGTTGAAAAAGATTCTTTCGTTTGCCATTCTACGGTTTGGAAAGGATAGCGATCACCGCATTTTGACCTTTCTAGGAAGCCTGTGGTTGCATGTTGATTCAAATCCTGGGGGGCACGTAGAGATATTAGATCTAAGCACCAACATAAGCTCTATCTCAGGAATAGAAATTTTGGACAGATACCAAACGCATTCAAAAACTCAGAAATTGTTCCTGGGAATAGAATAAAATATAAAAATCATTTATAAGTAAAAATTATTCCCGATAATAGAATGGTTATTAAACGGGTCCTTATTTCCCATGAATCCTAGGAGTTCTCAAAAAAGACATTGACACACATCTTATGAGTTTGTCCACTATATACAGAACCATAACCACTATTTTAGGTCCTTATTAACGCGGTTGAGAATTTTGGGTGCACTGATGGGGTACACTCAAGACATGACCAGAAGATGAAACAAAAACCAAACAGCAGTAAATGACACTGCTCCTCCTCCAAGACATCTGCACTACAGCACTTTGTACTATTTAGAAGAATTTCTCCTAACCAAGGTGGCGTGTTGAGTAGTGTGCAAAAAATTTAATCATTCCATCGGAAGTCGGAAAATCGTGTTGCAAACCATAGGGTTGAAATTCACATCTGTACAAAATTTACTCAACAACACAAACAGGCAAAAGCAACCGTGGCAAAAAGAACGACATACACATTGTTCAAACCAGTTTATCTGAAAATGGTTCCCGTAATGCCGTCCTGCTGTGCCCAGTTAGTCTTGAATCGGGGTCTTCAAAATGACGCCCACAACTAGTCAAAATGACGACATAAATGAAATCAGGCTTGGTCCCATTTTTTCATCATTACACCCTAAGAAAAAGGCTGGTAGAAAGCTAGAGAACCAAGGTGGGCGAATTGAAGGCGAAGGGATAACAAGAGAACAGTATCATGCAACTGACTCCCAGTTACCAAGCTGACACAATCAAATTAGAAAATGACTACCACTGGCAGTGGCATCCATTTGACCAAACATAATCCAAAACATTTGATACATGCAAAGCAACCGTTGACAACTCATCCATGCAAACATGAAACAACTAAAGCACAAGTGAAATTATAACACTCAAGATTTTGCTGCAGTCCAGGTGAAGGCACTTCAGGGAGACGAAATACATCTTTCTAGTCTAAGAATGTGAATACACATATGCATCAATATCGAATACCTTCCTCTATATTATCACCACGCAAACCAAGGAGACATCTAAAACTTATGAGATTAACAAATGATGCAAAAATCAACTGCAATTCTAGCAATCCAACCAGTAAAACCTACTAGAATGACAGCATTTAATACTGAACTTTGGTTGAGGGTAAGGACACCAGTGGGCTTTTTACGACAACATCCATTGAGTACTTAAACTATCTATGCCCTTTAAGATACCAAAGTTAGTTAAAATTGATAAAAACAGGTATTTTTCGGAAATCTAAATGAATTTAACTTCCAGTTTTCTATTCTGCATTAGAAGCAAACAGCATGGTGAAGAATGCTTGGAAAACAAAGAGGTCTGCAGGACTTGAAAATAAATTCTTACCTCAATACTACACGATTAAGGTTGACGACTAGTGCATTTTGCTTTATCAAGCTCCGCGCTCAACATATGATGAAGCAGGACATCAACTCTCTGACTTCTTGTCTTCGTGCTGTATTAAACCAGGAAAAGAAACAAAGATAATGCATCACATAATAATCTAAATCACTTGTAAATCAGAAGATAGGTATCACTAAATAGTGTCCACACGGTACATACCCGACCAAACGAGGCCGCCTGCCCCTTGTTTCCTATATAAAGGGGATTGCATAGATTAATAAAAGCTTGATTCTAATAATAACTGGCCATTGGACAATTCTATGCTGCCAATGGCTCATGTACCTAAAAGTTGTTACAACCTTTTTCAGAGTACTAGATAATACAAACCTTGTCCTGTTCCTCGCAGTTTTCTGATGATTCAAGATCCATCTCAGTAAAGAATGCCTCCAAGACAAAGGCAACAACCTGTAATCACATGGAAATAAAAATGCATGCCCTTAATTTAACAATAGCCACAGAACTCAAGGATACAGTTTCAACCATCAGCGGACATATTTTGCTATTTGACTGAAGATTAAAAAAATCAAGATTTCATTTATCTAATCAATTTTCACTGGTAATACTGTTACAGTCGATCATTAAAACAAGCCAACTCATAAAGTTTCGAGTTCCAATAAGAAGATGAGAATGCTTGACCATGCTGACTATTAACGGAATCTAGAAGAATAAATATAATTGCTAGTCTAACTGCCATATTTGGCGAAATCCTCTCAAAATTGCCCATGCCATTAATTTACTGCAGTGCTAAAGAAGCATAGCTTGTTCAGATATTATTCTCAACATTCATTTCACCTATCTAAAGCATACCGCTTAATGATTGGATATACCATGGTATAGGGGTGAAAGATGCATCAAAATAATGTAGATCAAGAGACTAGGAAGTTAACATTTTTCAAGTCAGGGCTTCTTGTATTAATTGTCTGGCTCAATTCGGATCTCTCTAATGCAAGTATGGAGACCCCGTAAAAAGCAATAACATCTTTAGCTACTAAAGTACATGTGCCAGCCATTTCCAATAATCTACAGCAGTTGAGGTAAAGGTATCTTCTCCAGCACTAACATGCACGAAGTGTACTTTCTGATGATTGGAAAACACTACTATAGAGGAGATGATGCATTAAAGAATATAGAATCAAAAGCCTAGGAAGTTAACAAATCACTAGTCACAGCCCTGTCTAAGTTGTCAATTGCACTCTATCTCTAATGCAAGTATGGAGACCAATAAAAGGAAATTAACATCTTCAGCAGCTACGATACATGTGCCAATCATTTCCCACACAGCCTACAGTGCTTGAGGTAAAGGTCTCATTCTCCACCAGTAATAGAGAAAATTCTCTTCTCCATAGAGAAAACGAATATGATCTCCAACTTGCGAATGTGTCACACTACATGACCACCTTTGAACTTGATAAGGGAAGAAGAAGTTCCTTGACATAAGCATACTACATTAGGTGGGTGAGGCTTAGATGGTATTGCTCACAAAAAACTCTGCAGAGGCTTAGCTGAGCTCAACCAACACAAGGTTCTACAGTCTGCCTCATGCTAGGATGAATGCTTAATACTTAGTCTAAGCAAGTTGATCCAATACATCTACAGCAGAAATAAGTCATTTTGCATGCATGTCCGGCCAGAACTTGATTCAATAAGAAGCAATTTAGCTGGCTTCTTGTAGAAAACAGTGTCTGCTAAAAAATGCCTTTCTCTTCAAACTTCTTGCTTATTTAATTAATGGTCGGCAAACTCTCTTCAAGAGGAAAATGCACTCTAGAATGTTAAAAAAACTCAATGATATGTCCCTGTGAATATCAAATAAAACTCACCAAATTCAAGAGCAGTAGAACGGTTATTAGGTAGAAGCTGATGAAATATATGAGGGTCCAAGAGGTC
Organism: Eucalyptus shirleyi; assembly: GCA_017140165.1. Lineage (NCBI taxonomy): Eukaryota > Viridiplantae > Streptophyta > Magnoliopsida > Myrtales > Myrtaceae > Eucalyptus > Eucalyptus shirleyi. The sequence goes on along the minus strand of CM029456.1, from coordinate 15,863,998 downwards.
CCTGTTAGTTCCTTGTAGCTCTGGAAAGTAGCAAGACAATAAATTAATTCATAAGACGCTCTGCCATTAGGAACAAAACACGATATATCAGATAGTATGTAGTGACTGCAGCACCTGCATCCAGTCTTGCCAGTTGTTCATGACTAACAAATTGAAAAGCGTCACCATTCCATTTGGATAGTCATTAAAATTGAAAAGCAAATAGCTGACTTGTGTCAAGAAAAACTGATCCAAATAACAAAATCTACCACCAACTAGCACAAAAGTAGGACATGAAAAATATTTGATGAAGCTTTCTACAAGATGAATACAGAATCAGGGTTATTAGAAATACTCTGAAACCATGGCATGTACAAGTTTTTTGTCCCTTTATGTAAAACAAATTTGCCCAAAAGGGTCAAAAATGATATTAAAGACTAGGAGGCATTCAGTTTGACGAATTTGCATTTTTTACATAGTCAAGGACAAAAAATTTAGCTGAGTAGCTTCCTTCGAATCCTTGATACATAAAGCTATAACTGCTTATGTAATAAAAAAGTCCGCCCCAAAAGGTTTAAAGATGAAATAAAAATCTAAAAGGCATTCATTTTGAGGAATTTGCATTTTCTAATAATCATGGATAATGAATTTTGCTTCAAGTAGTTTCTTTTAAATCCTTATTGCACAAAGCTAGATTCTGCAGATTAAGTATTCATTATTTTTGCCCTTTTTTTTGAAATCTTAATTGTCTCTTTTTTTATATAGGATTTTCATTGTCAATTGAAAATCATCTAAAGTTTTCCAATTGGAACATATACTGCATTTTCACCTTTTTGGCATTATTTCAGCCCCTTACAGTCAGCATTTAAAAGAAGTGGAAGAAGCATAGCTATTTCTTGTGGGTGTGAAGGGACTGGGGAGGGAGGCAGTAGATTTTACAAAGACTTTCAAGATAAATAAAAAAGGAGGGAGAAAAAGACAATACGAAGGATACTCATCAGCCTCAAGATCAGTTTCTTCCAATTTGGAGTTCCCAGCATTGACCATCCCACCAAAGATCTACAGAAAAGAATTTCAACAACAGTTTTAAGCTGAATTAACTTGAGAAGATGAAATAAAGACATGACATTTCATCCTTAATAAATTCAACTTATGACATAAGGACCAACTAAGGATGTGGTTCACAGAAAATTCAGCTGATAATGCTGAAAAAAGCTGTAAGGTTCCTACCAAGAATCATCATACTTATTTGATTTTTAAGAGCGGTAGATGTGTGGTCATTTCGCTTCAGCGAACGGAGTAGCAGAGTCTTACTTTTCCCTTTTTAAAAATAGGAATGCAGGTTTGATGACAATATATGCAAAAAATTAATTGGCTAGAAATGCTCGCTCCAAACTATTTAAACTAAACATGGAAGGAGTCGATACTTCAATATTTCATATTTACTGTAGAAGAAAAGATACTGCACCTAAAAAATAAGGTTGATGATGAAAAACAAGAACTCGGGAGACCACCCAATATTCTTCACCACAGAAAGATATGTAGGAGATAAACTACTGTTCGCAATTCCAATAAGGAGGAAAAGCAAAAACATTCAACAGATGATCCAAAGGACAATCCTTTGTTTGAGGACAAAAAGACGAGAGCATCTGATACCTGTTCTGCAAGGGAGCAATAAATGCACATTACACAAAAGATGATTCCAAGGTATGGCATCAAACTTGGTAGGAGAGTCAAGAATGTAGCAACAAAAGCTCGGTAGCGTTTAACATGCATTAGCAGCCTTATCAATCTCAGTAATCTCGCAAGAAGAAGGTACCGAATCCTGCAACAAAGAAACATCAGAAAAAAATTAGAAGTTGTCTTAAAGTGTACACGGAAGGCACAGAATCTACATTACATCTTTCGACTTTGGCAAACTCAAAGTGCCGTGCTGAAATAGCATTGAAGGCACCCTGACAAATTATAGTTAATATTTCAACCCCATCGACTTATGAGTCTGGATGTACCTTCTGTCCTAGTTCGTCAATTCAATATATTGTAATTTATATTAGTTGACCAGTTTTTAATCAAAGAAAGTTCACTGTAAACTGGACACTATACATCATTATGATCAACCCCACCATGTTGTCACTGAGAATTGAAAGAAACAAACAAACTGGGCTACTCCAATATGCAACCTAAACTGATTGTTGAAGTCAGGCTCAGGGTAGCGTTTACGGATAATTGGTTGATGTTTAGTAGGAACCAGAAAAGGACTTTTCATTTTACCTATCATAAATTTTTTTTCCCTAAATGTGGATTACATAATTCAAGAAAATCCAAAATTTTCCAGTCCGGTTAAGATTCATGTAATGCATACAACCAAAAGGAAACATAGGATTTGCTCCTAACACCCCAATGCAAGTCTCCCAGCTGTCCTATCTGAGAATCTTTTGGGCACTTCACCTAGCCTACATACCTTCTGGTCATATCCAAGGGCCTACAGGTGATATCCGTGTAAAATATTGTAACCCACAAACGTGGCCATGTGAACCAGCAAGAACCTCATTAACAAATTGTTCATCCGCAACTTAAATGATGTTCCTCTCCAGGAATTTCATGTCTAGATTAGCAGGTACAGTTCCTAAAAGCAGCGCGCCTGCAAAATTTCCCTCATGGACCTAGCGTATTCCAAACCGATGCAAAGCGAAGAAAGTAATGGGATATATCAAAAACTTATATCATGCATACCATTCTCCATTTGAAAGAAAGTCAAGTCCATTAGGAGCCACAAAGGTGATAGTTTCTCCAATGACTGCAAAGCAGCAAGTATCAGTTCAGAAATGAGGAGCTTTAACATATCTAGAATAAGGAAATATTTAGACATGATTATTCAACAGCTGACTTGTTATTAGCAGATATGCATATTGTATCTGATAGTCAAATGTAACATACAAACAACCTTGGACCTCAACCATCTTCAATGTTTGTCATATCATCAAGTTATTTTACATGAAAAATTTTACCAAACTCTCTTGAGACACTCTTTAAGTTATATCTTATGAACTTTGAAAATGTAAAGAGATGTTTTGCATGTTCCAATGTCTTGTGACATTTGGAATTACTATACTTCGCTCATTGTTTGTCTTGAAACATGTTCTATATGCATTACTCTCACCAATTTCCCTTTGGACACCCATTAGAAAGTCTCATCAAACATAAAGTAAGTAAAAAGCAGGTGAGCAGCTGCAACTCATTGCAATCAGCAAATTGACAACCATGTATTCTACTATTCGTGATAAGAAATTCTTATAACATATTCAATGAATCATTTATGTCAAACTCTGTAATTGATTAAATACCCAAAGAGTTGCTAATAACTGTACATTTATTTTTATATATCATCTCATATAAATTGGCCTATGGTGAAAATTTACTGTATTTTAATGAAAAAAAGATCTCAACACTAAAATATTCGATGACATCAGCTTTACCTAGAGTCTGTAATTTATTTGATACTAGGGGTCCAATAATAATCTTCATTTATTTCTTCTATTTAGTGATGCTTCATTGTATTTTACATACAGCTGATAATGGACTTCCATTTTTCTAGTTACAAACCTGATGAACTTATGGAGAAAATAATGCACTACTGACAATAACTAAATAGAAACTCAATTCTTATGAAGAAAGGCAGTATGTTCAATAATCATATGCATCGCATGGGTATGAAGACCACTTTTAGACACATACACACACGCGCGCGCGCGCGCGCACACATATATACATTCATACATATATACATACATATACAAATACATATACATATACACATACATATACACATACATACACATAGACACACACACACACACACACACACATCTCAACCACAACAAATTCCAGGTTCAACGAAGCAGGCTACTATTTTCTGAGAATTCAATGGGATTAATATGTCGTTAGGTCTTTGTATAGAATGTAGGGGCATCATTGCCATCATAGTAAGTAAGAACATTTATATGTCAGACAATTATATGCACTGAAAAAATTTATGATCTATCATTGCATGAAAAATTCACCTATCACCCAGGTGATCACAAAATCAAAGCGGTTTTGACCATCCCTCCAATAATTTTCAAATCCAAATGAATAGACTTTCAAAGCCATCTCAAGCACATAGACCCAACCTGTAGGACAGAATAAAGATATCAATCATAACAGCATATTACAAGCCCTTTAAAAGAATTAACCAAAAATCATAGGATATGACAATCAACTGGCACAATACACAAGATTAACAAGTGCCAATGTATTATCTCATGTCTAAGATCTACAATAATTGATGGGCCCAAAAATTGCCAACCAAATCCCAGTGAAAAAGGATATTGAGTAGCTCAAAAACAAAGGAAGATTCCAAATAAGTAGGCAATTAGACAATTAGATGCACAATTGGAAACAATGATCACATGACTGCTTTTTTAAGATCGCTGACAAAGTGGATCTCACTCTGGCATTATAAAGACATCTGGTTCTGCTAGAGAGAGCATAATCAGATAGCAATTCACTAAAAATGAGCATGAATTAACAAATAAATCTTTTCAATGGTTTCGAGACAAAATAGCCATAACACTTGAAGACAATACAAGAAAATATCAGATCCATCCTCACTCACTCGACATCTGTAGACATTTTGAACTCAATGAAAGCACAACCCATTAGATAGAACTCATTAAAGCTGGTTCAAACTGGTATTTGATAAATGAAATTTCACTCTTGTAAGAAGGTAAGTCATACTTATTGCAGCCATTTCCAATTCCAAATAGGAACTAAAACTCATATACCATTAAATGACACAGGAATACCCAGCATATACTTACCAAAGATAAACTCTACCTCCTGCCACACTTTTTGGGCAGAGTTGTTTTCAATATCCAGCTGAAACACAACCAAACCATTAGCTCCATTAATATTCCAATAACTACCACAATAATGTACTAAAGGGACTGAGATAAGTGAATTGTTTTACAACAAATGACGAAAGAGAGAATAGAAATAATGATGGTAAGGGGTACGTGGTAAGTAGAGTGATTTTTGAGCTTTAATAGTGATAGGTCCAAGATAAGTCCACTGCACGAGAAAACAAGTCATAGCACTTCAGTATAGAATTGCAGGAAAGCCAGCCTTTACTCCTTATTTGAACTAGGCGTGACAATCAATTAGTTAGCATCTGATTTAGATCATGCTTAGTCACCTCAGAGCACGTTATTTATCATGCCATTGACTGAAATTGACTCATCCCAATATGCAAGGAGGAGGTCAGCAATTCCAAGTTCCACAAGCCTGGGTAAATCCAGGACTTTTACACAGGTTGTGCCTATCGGTAACAATTAGTTTCATATTTCTTAAGCTCAGATAGCTTTTATGACACACATAAGCTATTCATTGGCATCTAAAATTAAACAGAAAAAGAAAGATATTCTTTCAACATTTCATCATCAAGAGACGTGGACTAGACAATTATCACCTTATGAGTCGCTAAAGTAATCATATTTGAGAGAGCAATAAGTTCAGCATTCTCATGCATGAATTTGACCATCAATTGCGTATAGAGCTCACTTCAGCATTGAAGACAAGGTAAAATAGAAAATTGTCCAATTGTAGCTCCGTTTTTGTCACATGATCAACTAACCAATTAACTGCAACTATCATAACTGATCATATGCTTCACTATAGTGCCATGCCGGGATTTGTAAAGCATTAGGTTGATGAAAGTTCAAGCCGTACCGTTGTCTCAACAATCACCGCAACCAGATTCAGAATGAGAGCAAATAATATAGTATATCCAAATTTTTGACTTTTCACAAAACCCTTCAACTTCTCAGAAAATGGAGAATGGTAGATTGATGGAAATTTCTCGAACAGAGAAGGCTGCAAAATGGCAAAACAAATGGAAGTGAAACTCCGAAGCTTCATGCCTATGTTCAGATCAGCAAAAGAAGTAACTCACAGCATCCTCCTTCTCAAATCTGAGGGCAATTGCATTGCAAAGATCAGCAAATTCATCCATGTTGATCTACAAAAGAAAAAGGAGATGGAAAATTCTAATAGAGCATTGACCAGATAACCGACCATGGGTAGATGATCTATCATCATGAAAATCAGTAAATGAAAGTCCAAAAATACAAAAAGAAATGGCAAATCATTTCCATTGTATAATATGGTCAGTTTAATGCGTGCATATGCTTTCCAAAATATGTTGCTCTTTCTTCCTTTTGAGAAGTAAAAAAAAAAGGTAGTTGGCCATGCATATGCAAATTCTACACCAGTGAGATACATTAAAACAGCATATATCCGATCACTTCACTCATTAGGAAGAAGAAAAATAGAAGCAAGAAGTTAGAAAATCATAAAGAGCCTAGTGGAAAGAGTGTTGACATTGCACATATTTGAAACCATAGAAATAACATGGGAAGAGGCAAAGAAGAAAGTCCATTAAACAAAAATGAAACTAATGGAAGAAATGGCAATACTGTTAACCAAAAGCTCAACCAATTTTTTGATACCTTGAAGTCATGACTATCATCCAGCTCATCAAATATTAACTCATAATCTTCTCTCGATATCTTCGGCAGTGTCCTGGAAGAACATTCGAAAGACCAGCATCCAAGGTTAGGAAAACATATAGAATAACCACTTTCTAAGAGAAATAAGATGGCTATTATCTTTGCACCGTAAGGCACGGAAGCCACACTTAATCATAGGCAAGCTTATTACCCAGACATTAGTCAGCGTAAAAGTCAAAGTGACGTGAAAGCAAATTAGTTTTTCTGAGATCCTGATTATTCATGCAAAGTTCAGCAGTTAAAAAGTCCAATAGGCTTTTCTTCATGCTATTGTTGCTTCCAGGCCCTAAGAAGATAGGGTCCTTCTTTACCATCATCAATCAGCTCTAATTCAAAGACAAACATGCTATTTCCAAGATAATCAAGATAATCTTACAGCACCAATATTGCATTCTTCTTTGTTCGGGACTTCTCTGCTGGAACTATCTCTTCTTCTTTAAAATTTAAGGGCACTGACTAGCATCCCATGACATTTCATAATGCAAACAATTCACCACGCATGTTCTTGCATGTTCTCTGGCAGCTCTTACATATGTATGAATGCTTAACTTGACAAGCTGGAAATTATAAAACGAAAACAAGAAACAATAGTTCTAGTCATCTTGCAGTAGCATGCTTATATACCTGTAGTGATTCAGTTCTTCAAACAGGTGTACGCACTGCTCTTTATTGATATACCCAACGTTCTGCATGCAAAAAAAGAGAAGCGCATCAGAGACGAGTACATGCAGGTATAGATTGACTATAAGACGAGCAAGTACGAGGATAACCCGAACCACTCTAGGAAAACATAAGTAAGAATGATCCCCTGGAAGAAGCAACAGCAAAGTAAGATGAAGAGCTCCAATAATCCATCACTACAGGCTATTTATGCTTCTCACGGAGAGGAAAGAGAAACAAGAAGAGAGGGAGAAGGGGATGATAAAGAGAATATATATTCGTCCTCCATTATTCACCTTCGAGACATACACGGTATATTATCTTTTGTGGCTCATAATTGTGTCCAAGGGCATTATTCAATCAATCATATACATCCAAACCTTTTTAGTATAAAATTAGGTCATCGGAACGTCTAAGAGCTGTTCTTCTCATCAAATATCTATATCAGATAACTTCAGCATAGAAGATGGGAACAGCAAACAACATGTGAGAAGTTTACAAAGAAACCAAATAAATAACAGGTCTTAATGCACATACAAACCCATTTGATTATGTTTAGCTGTTTCTATTCCATGAGTTTTGAGACCTACACCATGAAAACTTCGACTACCACACCAAAAAACGAGAGTACTAGCTCTCATGAATGACCGGCACAAGGAGGTGCATGTTCTCTATAGATAGTGAAAACAAAATGATAAGCAAAAGAAGTTCCTTATGAAAGACATATAACAAAGAGTATTTAAGAGAGGCCAACATACTTACATTCTTATCTATGAGCTTGAAGGCTTTTCCCAACATGTTCTCCCTCATTCGGTCCATCTCAGAAACTTGTTTCACGAGCTAAAACAAATTAACATAATGTCAATATTTTCCTTCAAATACAAATTAAACATTACAAAGAAAGTTCCCCAAAGAAATTAAGTGAGATATTGAATAGACATATTTGCATGAGTTAATACCCCTTAATCACTGAAACAGCAGGGACACCAAGAAAATTTACCTGACTCTTGAAGCTGTCATACACGACAGCAAGGACCAAATTCGTGACAAAGTAAACCCCCAGCAGGATATAGAGGATAAAGAAAAGGGAGTACCAACGTGAAACTCTAGAACAAAAACATATTTAAGTCAAGTAGCTGCATAACATGATGATAATACAAATATAGAGGAAGTGAGGAAGTTAAGCCAGACCCAAGACCCCGGCCATTCCCTTATGATACGTAATCCCTTATTCCTTTATGATATTTAATCATCTAAAAAACAAAAATGTTTGGTCCAAATTTTAAGACATTCTCAGATAATCGTCAGTCCCAAACAAAAGATCAAGGGCATATTTATGTGTCCGCCTAGTCTGAAGAAATAAAGAAAGAAAGTCTAGGTGTCCATTATGAAAGAATTCTAACTAATAATTTAATAGAGAATATCCAAAGGTAAAATTAAGAGATAGACAAAGACAGAGGGGGACAGAGACAGAGACAGACAGAAGCAATGTCCCCAATTTGAAAATAAGAAATTTAGCAAGCAGACAAAACAAAGCTAGAAGGCAAGCTAAGTCGCAGTCACATCTTGGGAATATGTAATCCAATAGTTTTGAGGGTAAAACCTATTTTCTTCTCAAATGGCTGTAAAAGAAGATCTTCTCTTGACAATCAACATGGGAAATTTAAAGCATTTACACCAATTTTACTTACTTATATGCCGGTATCCATACATCTGGATTATTGGATGTGGTGAATAACACAAACATCTTATATAAGGTGGCACCATATGAGGTAAATTCAGTCTTTCCCTGTGCGGTATCTTCAAACATGACATATGCTACCCAACTGGAAAACAAAAGAAACAGAAGCAACAGAGCCTGCAGTTTTACCAGAATAACAGGAAAATAAGCAAAACAAAGGTAAAACATCATGTAACGCAAGCTATATGTTGGCATTAATAGAGAAAATACTTGCTAAAATGTGATAATCTATTGCTAACATTAGTGAAACATGGAGCAATAGCAATTCAAATGAGCAAAAGAGGGACTAAACCAACCAAGACATTTAAGTAGGTCCCAAGCATGCCAGCCAGAATGGAGGTGGTCGCTCATAGTTCCCTATAATAACAAGGAAAGGTAAAATTTGAGAGCATAATGTGAAAATGTAGAGATGCAAAGCTGGAAAGAAAGCAGTCCTGCCTATATTTTACTATTCATATCAAAAAATTTAGAATGGAAAAATTCCTTTCTTCCTTCACTATGGAATATAAGAAGAGGTGTAATTCTAGACCATTAAAATGGAAAGTATGACCTCAACTATAATGGAGAGTGTGAAAGTATAATTCCAAAATGTAATTGGACTTAAAAAATGACATCTTGTTTCGAACTTTTTTTTCCATTTTGAATCAAACATGCAAAATAATCTGCCTAAGGTTTTTCAGATTTAATACTAAAAGCATGCCAAACCAGCTGATTTAAAGAAACATTGTGGAAATAACTCATACCGTACGTTCATGATGAAAAAGAAAACTCTAACATAAGGTGCTGCTCTAAAAGGAAGATAATCAAGGGCCACTGCAGGGGATAAGTAGAGGGCATATACTATTAAATCGGCAACCAAAAGCAGTAGGCAAACAACCTGAAAAATCAAGCCAAGGTCAAAGTATCATTCAAATATATAAACGGCAAAAGGAATTTCGACATGCGAGATTTTAACAGCCTATCGATATTGCAGAAATCAACCCCGATTAAGAGAAGGTATTAACTGCATAAACAATGCTAAGAACATGTGCTTCCACTTAATATTATAAAAGTGCAAGATCACTACATGTATTATCATAAGCACAAGGTAGTTTCCCTTAGTTGGTGACTTCATGATGAGATGCTATAAGTCTTAAGGCAATGGAAAATTTACAATTAGACTGAAGCCACCATTCTCCCACATGAAAGTAATCAGAGATAGCACTTTCAAGCAGTTTTTTTATCAGACCGTTGAATAATGCTCCCAGACACAATACATTGAACATTGCCTTTCATGTGCCCAGGAAATATCTGCTTGAAAGAAAACTCAAAAGGATAAAGAGCCCATCCCTTATTATGACTTAAGTGAAGAGAAATTACACATGGAAACTTCTTTTCTCTCATGGTGCACCTTCTGTTCACTCATCTCAGTACTTGCGCAGTCCACGTGTCCAAGGTTACTAGAAACTCCAAAAAAGCGAAGCAGCTCCAAGAAAAGAATGATCATTAAAGAAATGGCTAGGCAAAAGCAAGGCTCTATACCTTTATTTGATTAAGAGGATTCCTTGAATAGATGCGAAACCCCTCATATGAAATGGGAAAGAATATATGTATCATGAGTATAACAAGAGTTACGCTCTGCATGAGAAAGAATATCATGAGCTCCTCACACAACAATATCTCAAGTCTATGCTACCATAAGCTGGGTAGAACTCATACAATTTGCAAAAGTATGACAAGTTCTGCAGGTTGATCAATGTAACACCATAGAAAAGATAATGGTCCTCACGGAAGAGACCATTAATTTTTTCAAAAGAAAAGGCAACTTGAATATTTTACTACAGAGTGTCCATTTATAGGCATAGTGGGGATAGGCACATCAATGAATGTTCATTCGAAGTATGACGAGCATTATATGATTGTATAATCAGGTACATGCAAGGAAGGAGAGATGTATCTAGGACATCCTGTAAGGTAATTTCTTTATGAAGTCTCAATTATTATGAAAAGACTTATAAATAAATGCCAGGCAGAATTTCAAGATGAACCTGCTCCCCCAATGTGAAATTTGGTGAAAATCAATAAATGAAGCGCATAAGGTCTCATTTATATCACAAGAGTCATGAGTGAAGTGGCACCAAATGTATCTACAGGGCTTTTACAATTACCTCAAATATGAGAGATTCTACACCCGTTAAGTATGGTAACTGTCCCAGGAAAAAGTACTCCCTCTCGCTGCAAGCATCTGCAGAGTACCTGGCACACCACAGAGGTTTCTGTGCAGGGGCGAAGAGTTAGTGCAGTAACCTTGGCAACTTCTGGGGACGAAGGCCCTCTGCCAGTGAAGAAGAGACCAGAAAGCAGACTAACCTCAATGAAGTTCAGTACTATTAAGGCAAAATAATTAAGGGACCAGATGATGTCAAATTTTGTGAAGACGAAGTAGAATTTGGCAGCACTCTCGAAATTTGACTGGTCGAGAATTTGAACAGGAAGACCAACACCATCTTCAGCCTGCAGGATGCATTTTCAATAATTCGCACGTGATTATTCAAAAAGAACATCAGCAATGATCATTCCAGCAGGAGGAAAAAAATTATAGGTTCATTCCCCAAGATAGGGAATAAGCGCATATACAGAACACCTATCCTCAATAATATAGTTTACAAGCTCATGGTTCTCATACGCAGACGAGTCAAAAGGGACTAAAGCAGTGGGCCACGATTGAAACAAAGAAAGCAAGATATAGAAACGGAAGCTGGGCAGGAAAGAAACTCGAAATAGTTGTTTACAAGCTCAAGCCAAGATTAGCTAGAAAGAAGCACTCAAGATTTAAAATCCCAAAAACCTGATAATCAAACAAGAGCACATTCCAATGTTTCGCGGCTAAATTGCCGTAGACAAGATCGAGACTTTTCGCGTTCCCGTCACGTAACCCGGTTCTAACGAACTCAACGACTCGGGAAAGATCGCAAACTCAGACCATCTCACCTCAACAGCTAACAACAGCGCAGTGCCATCGGTTAGCGACGATCTCAACGCGGCGAAAAGCGATCGCCGCGAACACAGCGTCACGACGCCACCTCCGACGGCAATCCGCGATCGAGATTGGAAACCGGAAAAAAAAAAAAGAAAAAAAAAAAGGACTGCTGATTTCATGCTACGGAAGCCCTCCCATTCGTCGCGCGCCAGAGAAGACGACGCGACGTCCCGGCGCAAATGCAGCACGCGGTCGTCAACCAAAACCGACCCGCGGGATCGAACACGAAAGAGAACGAAAGACGAAGAGAAAGAGAGAGAGAAAGCGAGCTGGCGAGACGGAGTCGCGCTCGCTCGCCGCGCTCGCCGGCGGGGCGCGAGGGGACGGGAGGGGGGGGGGGGGGGCCTCACCAGGTCGACGAGAGTGGCGGCCTTCTGGTAAGGGGAGCCGTAGGCGAGGGCGTCGGAGCGGCGCTTGAAGCGGTCCTTCTTCAGCACCGCGTCGCTGCTCTCCCCGACGAGCAGCGGATCTTTCATGACGCCGAAGCCGAAGCCGAAGCCGAAGCCGAAGCCGAAAGGCCTCCGCGCACAGAGAGAGAGAGAGAGAGAGCTGAGGAGAGAGAAAGAGACAGCGCGCGCGCGAAAGAAGATGGCGACGACAGTGGCCGTTGCCTTTGCTGCGAGGGGAAGGTGGACGAGGTGGAGGATGACGACGGGAGGGAGTGAATACGTGTCGATCCCGCGTTCAGGAGGCGCCCGAGAAGATTCAGTACAGTAGCGACAGGAAGTGTCCGCACTTCAGTAACTTTTTGCCCTTTAAGAATTTCCGAGAATTAACGTGGATCCTAAGTATCGCATCGCATCAGGTGCTGTTTTCTCGGAAGCGATTTCTCTCTCCTCCTTTTTCATTTCCCAGCATCTATCTTTTTTTCTAATTTAAATGGGGGTCGGCCGGGATATTTTCCATTTCTCTTCTGGGTGAAAGATATAAGGGTCACTGAAGACCGATCGAGTGTGTAATTTGATTCTAAGACTTTAAATTAATCCAATATGTCCCATCGACTTTTTATACATGTTCAAATTAATTCGTACCACCTATAAAAAAATTCAATGATATCCTTGAATTTGAATGAATCGAAAAATAATATTAAATATTACCAAAATTTTATTGATCATGTTGAACGAATTAAAAATTTATTGATCACATTACATATTAAATTAAATTTCATAAACCACATTAAATAAATTTGAAATTCTAAGGAAATATTATATATTAAATTAAAGTTGACCGAAGTGGAGGACTTTTTGTGTCCTTGTCACTCATCTCTTTTCCTTGATATATAAAAGGCTAAGTGAATCAGCGTAGGGGACAAGGGCAACAGAAAGAAGGCCCCCAACTGCAAGAAATAATTATTAAAAGAAATGTTATTATTTTTAGTATTAATTTCTCACTTTATAATATCTCTGTAGAATTTTCTCTTCCTTCCTTGTTGGCCAGATTTGGATCGCACATAGACCCGGGAGAGAAGGACCGCCCCTTGCTCACGCACCCATCAATTATGCCGGATTTACTTTTCTTTTGGGTACGGGTGGGGCATACCCGGCTTTATGAAAACTGACACCGTACAAAGTCAAACCAGTCACGTAAAATAATTCAGGAAAATTACAAAAGAAAAATAGTAGTGAGAGAGAGAGAGAGAGCTGGGAGATGACGCCGGGAAGCGACTGCGTGTCGGGCCCGCGTTCAGGATCGCCGAGAAAAGTAGGTGCAGAAGCGACAGGGGTGTCGGCAAGTTCGGTAAACTTTAACCCTTTAATGCAAATTCGTGGATTAAGAATACCAAGAATTCACGTAGATCTTTTAAGAATCGGATCAATGCTGATTCTCGGAAGCCAATTTCTCTCTCCTTCTTTGATTTCCGCATTTTCATGTTTTTAATTTAAATGGGGTAGACTGGGATATTTTCTCTTTTAGATCAACAGTATAAACTTCGAAAAAAAAAAAAAAACAATATAAACGGTTCTTAAACTTTCATCAAATATATAATGTAATTCATGAACTTTAAATTAGTCCGATATATTCATTATCATTTTGATGCATGTTCAGATTAACTCATATTTTGTATGAAAAAATTCAATATTTTTAGGAATTAAATTGAATATATATTTTAACTCTAAAAATTATATTAAATAAATAAAAATTTATCAATCATATTACATATTAAAATAAAATTAAAATTTAAAGATCATATTACGCGCTAAATTAAAGTGAAGAATTATTCGTGTCCTTGTCTCTCGACTCTTTTTCTTGATATTTAATAGGGTACGTGAGTCAGTGTACGGGATAAGGACAACATAAAGAAGCCCCCAACTGCACTGCAAGAAATAATTATTAAAAGAAAAGATTTATCTTAAGTTTATTTTATTATTTTAAAATATCTCTGGAGGCCTTCCATCAGTCCACGTACTCATCAGTCACGCCAGATTTTTCGTGGGTGTACGAATGGGGCAGACCCTGCTTTTGGAAAATCACACCGGACAAAGTCAAACATCTCACTAAAATAATTTAAGAAATTTTTTAAAAAAATTAGTAGTCATACCCTTTCAAGGGGTCCAAGGGAGAGGGAAGAAAGGCTAAAAGAAATCGACACTCGGTAGTTATAATGTATAATGTAATTCATGAACTTTAAATTAGTTCGATATATTTCTTATCATTTTGATACATATTCAAATTAATTCATATTTTATATGAAAAAGTTCAATATTTTTAGGAATTAAATTTTGAACACATACGGTAACTCCAAAAATCATATTAAATAAATAAAAATTTATAAATTATATCACATATTAAATTAAAATTTAAAATTTATATTAAATAAAATTAAAATTTAAAGATCATAGCACACGCTAAATTAAAGTGAAGAATTATTCGTGTCCGTGTCTCTTGACTCTTTTTCTTGATATTTAATAGGGTGAGTGAGCCAGTGTACGGGATAAGGACAACATAAAGAAGCCCCCAACTGCAAGAAATAATTATTAAAAGGAAAGTTATTATTTTTAATTTTAATTTCGTACTTTAAAATATCTCTGTAGAATGTTCTCTTTCTTCCTTGTTGGCCAGATTTGGATCGCACATGGACCCGGGAGAGAAGGACCTCCCTTCGTTCACACACCCATCAATTATGCCGGATTTACTTTTCTTAGGTAAGGATGGGGCATGGCCGGCTTATAGAAAATGACACGAAACAAAGTCAAACAGCTCACTTAAAACAATTCAGGAAATTTTTTTAAAAAAAATAGTAATTATACGCTTTCAAGCTGTCCAAGTAGACCGGTAGAAAAGCTAAAAGAAATCGAGACTCGGTAGTTATAAAGATATAACGGTTTGGTTAAGGGAAAAAGACGTGGATCTGAAACTGTTAGCTTTGCAGACAGGTCAACGTCAAAATCCCAAAATATATTATGTGTTTTTTCTGGGTTTTATTTGATACGTGCACATCACCATGAATCAAGGAGGAATCGTGTGGAACGGTGTCCCAACCACAGGTCAAAAGATAAGCCATCCACCTGAACTTTTCTTACAATGCCGTCGTCGCACCACGGAACCTTTTTTTGAACTCGGCGGACATGTTAGAGTTCAAAAGAGGTCAATGGTTGTAGAATTTGAGTATTTTCTGAGAACCCCACCGGTGAACAAGCACCAGAATAGAACCGCCATATTGAACACCAAACAACATTGAGCAAATGGAGGCGGTGTAAGCTGCGAAAATGATACCTAATTCGGAATTTATTGTCTTTAAAGTGAATCGGCGACGATCCAAAACTTCAACACTTTTCATCAACTGTCCTCCATATCACTAGTTCATCCTTCATTTTGGATATGCAGGATACCTCAAACCTTAAAACGATTTAAATTAAGTTTACATCTAGTCCATAACTCGAAATGAATCAATGAAATAGTTTTGGCATGTTAAAAATTCATCTCACAGAAAATCGAAGAAATTGGTCCTAATAACAATACTCATCATCATATCCACATGAGTACGATTGCTCTTTTTCGCCACACCATTTGGTTTGGTCCCAAGCATAGTAAACCAAGCTACTATCTTAAATCCTTCAAATATTTGAAAAATGTCTCTTTAAGCTGTCTAGTATTGCTATACTTACCAAAATATTCACCATCACGATCATATCCCACAATCATCATGATTTTTCTCAATTGTTTCTCAACTTCAATGTGAAAAATCTTGAATTTATCAAGAAACTCGGATTTTTCCTTAATCGAGCACAGATATCCATATTGAGAATAATCATCAATAAATATGATGAAATAAAAATTTCTACATAAGGTTCAAATTAGTGTGAATGACCTCAAATAGGTTACAATTTCGGATTGCAATTTTCTTCTTTATTTTACTCATTTTATATCTAAAACAATTTACACAAAAACCCTAGGTAAATTTTAAGAGTAGGTCGGATGTTAGGCTTTATCACCTTTCTCGATCATTTTTTAAAGTTAGTTAAAAATAAAATCTTTTTTTAGAGTTGTAACCAAGACATTTATACTATAATGCATAAAATTGTTCATTAAGTACGGTCTTTTGGAAACAATATTTTGAACTCGTATAAGTGGCGTATATATCATTGAAAGTTAAACACAACCATATCGCAATACCTAACCTAACTTATTTGAATTAAAAAACATAAAAATATTATTGCTCTTTATTTTAAAATAGTAGCCACACATGTCCAAACAAAATCCAAAAACTAAATTGTGTCTAAAAAAAAAGGTATGCAAATTCCTTAATATCAAATTAAAACCAAAATTTAGAATTAAACTAACATCTCCGAGCTTTGATTCAACCTAATTTAGCCTCTTCCAGTTTATGAATCCTTATACAATAAATGCAACATGATTAATTGCACCGCTACAAGACTTTTGATAAGTTGAATTTATAAACAAATGCCAATGAATTATTACTTGCATGTTCACGCTTGGACAACCATATTTTATATTTGTTGCGGTCTTTCTTTTGTGATCTTTCTACCTATAAAAGTAACGATGGTCACCATCAATCGTAAAGGGTGCTTTCTTAGAATATAGACTATTAGAAAGACCAACAGTTTCATGAATTTCTTTATTGGTATAATTTTTGAACCCGTTACTCTTCTCACTACTAGAATTAAAGGTATACGGGACAATGTGCCCTTAAGTTTCTCTTTCTCATTAACCATCCTTATTATCAGGTCATTGATTGACTAGGTCTCATCTTAGCAATTATAATTAGTCTAGATAATCCTAAAATTCAGAGAAAGAGTGTTAAGGCTTAATGCACAATGCAAGGAATAGGAATAACAATGTTGAGAGCCTAAAGATTTGTGAACAAATCTATTATCCTTAGAACGTAATCCTTAACTCTACTTAAACCATCATACTTCATGTTGAAGAGTGCTTGTAGATGTATCATACTCTCAACATTAGACGAGACACGATATCAAACAACCAAGACTTCCATCATCTAACTAGCAGTGTAGTCAACCAATTTCTGAAGTATGGATCGCCTCATAAATAACAAACAAATCCAATTACTTTTTTCCCAAGCAATAAAGTGTCCATTTTAGGCTTCTACACTGTAAATTGGACACTCGTTGGCTTATTTGCAACAAGAATAATATAAACATCTACCAGCTTCATCCCAAATAAAAAATCATTTCTCCATTTCTTAAAGTTTGAACTAATAAAAACTCCAATTATCACAATAGAGTTATTGTTAACAGAAAAAGTAATTGAAAACAAGCAACTTGAAACCGTATAAGTACACAACATATAGTTACATACATTATTGTATAGTCATCTTTAGGCAAAATATATAACGTGCAGTTATATACTCTCCACATGATAGCGACATAGAAATATATGCCAACCTTCCACTTTTGGTGTATGAATGACTAGTATGAATCACTCTTCAATCATATATATCCTCCATAAAATAATACACAATCACTTACATTGAGAGTATGATCACACATTAGAACATGAACACATTAGAATATGAGACATCCCACAATAATATGATATCAATATTTCTCAAATTCAATTAAGTGTGCCACTTTAGTGGTCACGACTTGATTGAATCTCTATATATGAGAGATATAAACTTTATGTCTCACATTCATCAAATACATGTAATTTTAGGCTTGAAGACAACCGATTTGTCACTAAAATCATATACATGTCAATTACATTACTCTATTTATTGATACATATTAAACCTCATGCATTCTATCCACGCTCTACACATTCTTATGTGATAATATATATATATATATATATATGAGAGTTAGCATCTGTATTTCCGAAATCATTAGGGAAAAACACACACACACACACACACACACACACACACACACACACACATATATATATATATGAGTTAGCATCTGTATTTCCGAAATCATTAGGGAAAAAAACACACACAGAGGAAATATGCAAAATACCTTAAAAATACATGTATTTAGGGTTTCATATGTAATTTTACATCCATAAAGGCATCAAACATGTAAAATAAATATATCACAGTATAGGGAATCTCAATACAAGCATGTAAGCCCCAAGGTCGCTCTAATCGAAGCTCCCACACGTTGCTTGAGCGCACTCTCAACCAGCTTAACCGACTTGAACGATCCAACCGTTGATGGTTGACGATTTGACTAGTGTTAGTTTGACTGATTAACTAATCTAGGTCAACAATAAACTAAGTCGGGTGGTTCAACAGGTTAGATTTTCGGGTCAAGTAACCCGATCGATATCAATCCCAAAATGTTGCATGTGCTAGCATTGCCGCACACCACATGGGGGCGCATGCTCAACACACACGACTGCTTAGCAATGCTTAGGGGCATGTGCAGCCTCCCTTGATGGCTCTCTAAGAGTTCGTTTGTTTCGCGGAAAATGGGCAATTTCCGGAAAATATTTTTCCAAAAGTCATTTTATATGAAAATAACAATATTTTCTGGTGTTCAGCTAAAACCTAAAAAATGTTTCGAAAAATATTTTCTCGGTATTGAAGGGAAAATATTTTTTAAGATTTCACTACTTAGGCATGCTGTGACATTTCAATAAATTGAGACGGGCATTTTGTCAGCACGCATATAATTCTTTTCCTTGAGTCGACCACTTATGTGAAAACTAGTCTATCAGGTGAAGCCGTTAAGAGATTCTAATGCATCAGACTCGAGAATTTGATCAAAAAGCGACCTTTCGACCAAGCTAATCTGCAAGAGTCATTACGGCACAATTAAAAATCGATTAAAGACCGGAGATAGGTCGACTCGACAGAGGCATGTGATTAAGTGTGGGTGATTCCACAAGATCACACAATTCTTGTCGATCGGCACTTGACCGACTTTTTTGTCGATTGGGTACCCTATGTCCGTGTTTGAAACCTTGAGATTACCCCAACAACCGAGAGTCGCCAATATGTCAAAGATGTACATTGTAGCTTGATCAACCACAGGTCAAATGCATGAAAATTTCTAAAGGCTGCTCGGTAAATCAGAACGCACTAGTATCGTGCCAAAGTGAAATTAACCGTGAAATTGAGATCGAATTCAGAAACTGGAAGTCTTGGTGTGTCACAAACCATTTTAGGATCATTGACTCATCTTCGGAAGATTTTTTCATGCAATTAGAATTTTTCAGCAATTAAATCAGAGAATGGCTAATTGAGCTCGAGAAATTAGTAGGCCCGCCCTTGATCGTGCTTTTGGGACTTAAGTTGGTTTTACGAACAAGTGAAGATGTGAATTGAAGTGTGGTGACATTGGATTAATTTTATGAACTTCAATTGAACTCAATTGGAAGAGAATTAAATGAAATTGAAGAAATTAATGTACAAGATTTTATGCCCCAGCGGAAAATGAAATTTGCACCAATTGGAAGAGGTTGTGGAGGATTGAGTTAGTGGAGTATGACATCACTTGGTGGGCTAGAGTGGCTAGGATGTTGACAAGTTGAGGGTCAGGATTTGCTCTTGGAAAAGTAGGCTATCACCATCAACTTCTTCCTTGAATTAAGGGAGCTTGTTGGATTTTGAAAAAAGAGGAGAGAGAGAGAAGCTCGACCAGTTGGACCAGTAGCCCCGACGCCCCCTTTGTGCGCCTCCTTCGCCCGCTCGACGCCGCCGCTTGTCATCGGAGCCGTCGCCCGTCCACATGCGCCTCACCAGCCAACTCGCCGTTCCACCGCAACCCGAGCGCCCCCGAGCTTCCATCATCTTCATCTATCTCTGTCCTTGGTCGCCAGCCACCACCAGAGGTCCCGCCTGGCCGTCGGAGTCACCACTTCCACTCGCACAAGCCGTCGCCGCTCGTTTCCGCCGATCCCGCGCCCAACCAAGGACGGAGCACCTCGACCAAGAAGGAGCAACCCACGGAGTTCTAGCCCTAGCCGGATCTTCAAGGCCCGTTTTGGGTGCCTTCCGGTCCTCTTTTGGCATCGTCCGGAGGAGATTTGTCGACAGCCTCGCCGTCCTCTAGGCCGGGGACTCGTCGGAAAGCGATTCCGGTGAGTTTAGCTCACTAAACCTTGATTAACGAGTTAATTATGCTTAGGATATTCTTAGTTTAAGCTAAGTAAGGATAGGTGATTAGTTTAATTTATTTAATTGTGAATTAGATTAAGGTGTTGGTTTAATTTAAAGTATGTTTAGTTAAGGTTAAATTGAGGGTTATATTAGTATTATGGTGATTTGACATAAAGGAATTTACTTTTGATTTATTTAAATATTTCGAAATTATTAAATAATCTAATAATATATTATTATTTGAAATTATTAAAATATTATTATTTAATTATTTTCCGAATAAATTTAATTATTTATTAAATTTCGAAAATTTTGTCAAGACTCTAAATTCTCATAATTTCGCGCTAATCGCTATTGTATAGTTAGATTTTGAAATTGATGATTGGATATTATAAATTGAGTGTGGATCGTGAAAAATATGAATATTATTATTTAATTAATTTTCGGAATAAATTTAATTATTTAATAAATTCCAAAAATTATTTCGGGACCCTAAATTCTTAGAATTTTGCGTTGATCCCTGTTGTGTATTCAGATTTTAATTTGATGATTAGATATTGCAAATTGAGTGATGATTTATGCAATTGATTGTTGAATTATGAAACTAAGTGGTGATTGTGAAAACTATATAATTTCTTCAGAAAATCCTGGGTGTCAGGTTTGACACCGAAAATGGGTTTTAAGTATTATATCAAACAGTAGGGTTTTAAAAAGGAAAGTATTGGTTTTTGGTTTGAAGTGATGTGCGCCCATGCACGACTACTTTCTTGAATGTTCTAATACGAAAGAAAGAGGCTAGGACTAATATTTTAATCAAAGTATTGAGTGAAATGCAAAGTATCCGGGGGCCAATATTGAATTGTCATGTGCTGGTTGAAAGACTCGGTCGTAATATTGGCTACGCCAACTAAACCTTTATTCCTTTAGAAACGCCATCAACAAAGTGACGTGGCTCGGGTCACAGTAGAGGTTAGGCCAACTGGATCCATGCTCCTTCAGGAATGCCGTTGACGTAATGACGAAGCCACGCTCCATGGGGGGAGGCGATGCCTGGCATTAATGTCAGTAGATAGCCAAACTGCAAGCAGGTTATGCCATGTGTGGCAGTGAATATCAATTGAAACGCATGCTGAGTGTTATTGATGGGTCGGATTATGGGACAGAATCGTGTGACATGATATGGGACGTGTCATAATGATTTGGTCTTATAATCCGGACTCTTATGGTCATTCAAAATGATATTGTTGGCGTTCAAGTGGTTTAAGTTCATATTACTATCTGTGATTGAGTGATTTGAATTATGCTAATCTGCAGGAAGGAACTGAGGCGAGGTAAGTTCTCTATGTGGTGTAACTAGGCCACTCTTAAGCGTATTTTCTTTCTAATAGGGGTTTTGGGGGTTGAACTTGCTGAGATAATGTCTCACCCTATTGTGAGCCAACATTTTCAGATCCATTGTGAACGGAACAACCAAATCACTTTGGTTGGCCTTGAGGAGTTGCAGAGGTGAAGTCAAGAGTATTGGAGAACGTGTCCGACTTGTAGGTCGTAGGACAATTCATTTTTAAGAGCCGGTCTTTTGTGGACTTTTGGCTGTAGGCCTCTGTTTGTAATTCTGTTGAATTATGAAAGTGTTATGTTGTGGTTTTGCTCCTGCTTTTCTATCCCGTATTTCATTGTTAGGGGTTTTATAATACGTTCCGCTTGCGCAATAATAAATGAATGGGGTCGGTGACACTACCGGAGAATATTGCATTTGCATGACCATGGTGGAATATTGGCGCGCTCGAGATTCGGGACGTAACACATGCATTACTTACCAACCTATAAATTTATCAAATATGAACTTGTCTTTAAATCCAAGTGAACTTACTTCATATCTTTGTTCCCTCATTGTCACCAAACCCTCATCTACTCTAAAAAATATTTGTATGGATTTTATACTTCTATTTTTCTTACCAAAAGAACAAAAAAAAAGGAAAGCATGTCCAGCCCTCATGAGAATCTTCCAATTAAGTAGCATGTTCTCCCCTTATGTCTTTTGTGATCTAATAAACAAAAGAAAAAATAAACAAAGTATGTAGAGCCGTTTGCTTGAGTAATGCACAACTGCAGGGTAGAATAAATAAAGAAAAGAATAAGCAAGAGTGCAAAGCGCGCTTAAGATTGACAAGCTCGAGCCAACGACTAGCCAAGAAAGAAGAATATGAGAAACAAAGAAAAGGAAAAAAAAAAAAAAAGGAAATTAAAAATAATTCAAATTAAAAAAGAAAAAGAAAATTATAAAATAATTTGAACAAAAAAAGAAAAGAAGAAAAAGAAAGGGAGGAGGAAGTGAGGATTTGTAGAGGTGTGAGAAAAGAGAGGTCAAGTGAAACTTTTCAAAAATGGAAAACATTTTCCCTTAATTTAAAAAAAAAAATTCCTTTCATGGAAAACATTTTTTGCAAAGAATTCATTTTCCGTAAAACGAACGCGGAAAATCCAAAAATATTTTTCAATAAATTATTTTCCGAAATGAACGAAGCCTTAAATGTCAAAATATTTGCCTCAACGAGTACAATCCATTTATGTAATAAAAATCAATTTTCATTGGACAAAAGATTCCCATAAAAGGCAAAATTTGCACATTCCAATTCCAAACTATGATTGTTCTGATACCACACGTAAACTGTGAAAATGACACCTCAAAAACTCCATAGCTAGAATCCAAAACACATAATTGAATAAAAGAGGTTTTTGTATCTAATTTAGAATCCATCATTCTTGATGAAAAGCAACAATAATACGAAGCTCAAGCGCTTTTCCACTATTACCCTATGTATCCCAATTCTTACCTAACAAATTCCAAGTTACTTTAGTGTTTTATTAGTAGGTCAAGCTCAAAAGAAAAAGGATAGAACCAGTATACATTTTTTTTATTTAAATTTTGAATTAAACTAGTATTCAATCAAAGGATACATGATTTTCTAAAAATCATCCGTTTCTTTTAAGTCTGTTTTCTTTGAAAGAAAAGCGTGGGATATTCTAGCATTTTCTACAACGATAAAAATATCTTTCGTTCGAATGGAAGGTTCTACCATGAATTAGTTTATGAATAAACGAACTAATAATTAATTTTTTTAAAAAAAAGAAACTAGTTCTTTTTTTTATTAAGCCCATTCCGGTATGGATCATCCAATTATTCATATCAAAATTTAGTAATTTATTAATTACATATTTTGGTGTAAACATTTGCTTCATGGATATAAATTAACATATTATGTACTAATAATTGAATTTTTTTCATTTTCATCGACTCAATAAGATTGCCCCACGCTCAGCATCATTTGTAAGGATATTTGTATATTAATTAAAAGATCTAAGCATTATTTATAGAGTTTTAAGCCATCGGCTTTCACAACATCAATTAATGCAGCCCACATCCAAAAAACTTTTATAGGGGACACAAAAGCTTGTAACATCACAGCAAATGAAGCAGAACAGAAAGTAATATTATGCAACAAGAATCACTCTCGCATTGTACAGGACCTCAGTGTCCTCTAAACGAGACGGCATGTTGAGTAATGTGCGCAAAATTTACTCATATCGGAAGTCAGAAACTCGTGTTGCAAATTATAGGGTTAAATTCGCAGCTGTACAAAATTTACCTGGCAACACAAACAGGAAATAGCAACCGGGGCAAGAAGAACTACATACGTATGGTTCGAACCAGCCTATCTGAAATGGTCCATAAAATGCGGTCTGCTGTAACCTGTTATCTCGTATTGGGGTCTTCAAAATCACGCCCGCAACTAGCCAAAATGACGACATAAAAGAAATCAGGCTTAGTCCCATATTTTCATCACCACACCCTAAGAAAAGGCTAGCTGAAAGCTAGAGAACCAGGGTGGGCGAATTGAAGGCGAATAAATAAGAAGGGAACAGTAACATGCAACTGACTATCTGTTACAGAGCTGACACAATCAAATTAGAGACTGACTGCCACTAGCAGTTGCGTATATTTGACCAAACACTACCTAAAAGAAAGAATACGTACATAGCAACCATTGACAACTCGTAAATGCAACCATGAAGCAACTATAGCATAACTGAAATTATAGCACTTGAGATTTTGCTGCAGTTCAGATGGAAGGGAGACGAAATATATCTTTATAGTCTGACAATGTTAACATGCATATGCATCAATCATCTATATCTAGTACCTCCTCTATACTCATCACCAACCAAAACAGGAAGCCATCTAGAACTTATGAGATTAACATGTGATGCAATAAACAAATGCAATTCTAGCAATCCAACCAGTAAACCCTACCAGAATGACAGCCTTCAATACTGAACTTTGGTTGAGGGTTTGACGACAACATCCATTAAGTACTTAAACTATCTATGCCCTTTAAGATACCAAAGTTAGTTAAAATTGATAAAAACAGGTATTTTTCGGAAATCTAAACGAATTTAACTTCCAGTTTTCTATTCTGCATTAGTAGCAAACAGCATGGTGAAGAATGCTTGGAAAACAAAGAGGTCTGCAGGACTTGAAAATAAATTCTTACCTCAATACTACATGATTAAGGTTGAGGACTAGTGCATTTTGCTTTATCAAGCTCCGCACTCAACATATGATGAAGCAGGACATCAACTCTCTGACTTCTTGTCTTCGTGCTGTATTAAACCAGGAAAAGAAACAAAGGTAATGCATCACACAATAATCTAAATCACTTGTAAATCAGAAGATAGGTATCACTAAATAGTGTCCACACAGTACATACCCGACTGAATGAGGCCGCCTGCCCCTTGTTTCCTATATAAAGGGGATCGCATAGATTAATAAAAGCTTGATTCTAATAATAACTGGCAATTGGACAATTCTATGCCGACAATAGCTCATGTACCTAAAAGTTGTCACAAAC
Source organism: Eucalyptus shirleyi (assembly GCA_017140165.1). NCBI lineage: Eukaryota > Viridiplantae > Streptophyta > Magnoliopsida > Myrtales > Myrtaceae > Eucalyptus > Eucalyptus shirleyi. The sequence continues at coordinate 15,838,557 of CM029456.1, read as the reverse complement.
TTTTTCAGAGTACTAGATAATACAAACCTTGTCCTGTTCCTCGCAGTTTTCTGATGATTCAAGATCCATCTCAGTAAAGAATGCCTCCAAGACAAAGGCAACGACCTGTAATCACATGGAAATAAAAATGCAAGCCCTTAATTTAACAATTGCCAAAGAACTCAAGGATACAGTTTCAACCATCAGCGGATGTATTTTGCTATATGACTGAAGAATAAAAAAATCAAGATTTCATTTATCTAATCAATTTTCACTAGAAATACTGTTTCCGTCAATCATTAAAACAAGTCAACTCATAAAGTTTCGAGTTCCAATAAGAAGATGAGAATGCTTGACCATGCTGACTATTAACAGAATCTAGAAGAATAAACATAATTGCTAGTCTGACTGCCATATTTGGCGAAATCCTCTCAAAATTGTCCATGCCATTAATTTACTGCAATGCTAAAGAAGCATAGCTTGTTCAGATATTATTCTCACCATTCATTTCACCTATCTAAAAGCATACTACTTAATGATTGGCTATACCATGGTATAGGGGTGAAAGATGCATCAAAATAATGTAGATCAAGAGACTAGGAAGTTAACATTTTTCAAGTCAGGGCTTCTTGTATAAATTGTCTGGCTCAATTTGGATCTCTAATGCAAGTATGGAGACCCCTAAAAAGCAATAACATCTTTAGCTACTAAAGTACATGTGCCAGCCATTTCCAATAATCTGCAGCAGTTGAGGTAAAGGTACCTTCTCCAGCACTAACATGCACAAAGTGCACTTTTTGATGATTGGAAAACACTACTATAGAGGAGATGATGCATTAAAGGATACAGAATCAAAAGCCTAGGAAGTTAACAAATCACTAGTCACAGCCCTGTCTAAGTTGTCAATTGCACTCTATCTCTAATGCAAGTATGGAGACCGATAAAAGGAAATTAACATCTTCAGCAGCTACGATACATGTGCCAATCATTTCCCACACAGCCTACAGTGCTTGAGGTAAAGATCTCATTCTCCACCAGTAATAGAGAGAAATTCTCTTCTCAATAGAGAAAACGAATATGATCTCCAACTTGTGAATGTGTCACACTACACGACCACCTTTGAACTTGATAAGGGAAGAAGAAGTTCCTTGACATAAGCATACTACATTAGGTGGGTGAGGCCTAGATGGTATTGCTCACGAAATACTCCGCAGAGGCTTAGCTGAGCTCAACCAACACAAGGTTCTACAGTCTGCCTCATACTAGGATGACTGCTTAATAGATACTGCTTAGTCTAAGCAAGTTGATCCAATACATCTACAGCAGAAATAAGTCATTTTGCATGCATATCCGGCCAGAACTTGATTCAATAAGAAGCAATTTAGCTGGCTTCTTGTAGAAAACAGTGTCTTCTCATAAACTTTTCCATGCCTTCTCTTCAAACTTCTTGCTTATTTAATTAATGGTCAGCAAACTCTCTTCAAGAGGAAAATGCACTCTAGAATGTTAAAAAAAATCAATGATATGTCCCTGTGAATATCAAATAAAACTCACCAAATTCAAGAGCAGTAGAACGGTTATTAGGTAGAAGCTGATGAAATATATGAGGGTCCAAGAGGTCCCTGTTAGTTCCTTGTAGCTCTGGAAAGTAGCAAGACAATAAATTAATTCATAAGACGCTCTGCCATTAGGAACAAAACACAATATATCAGATAGTATGTAGTGACTGCAGCACCTGCATCCAGTCTTGCCAGTTGTTCATGACTAACAAATTGAAAAGTGTCACCATTCCATTTGGATAGTCATTAAAATTGAAAAGCAAATAGCTGACTTGTGTCAAGAAAAACTGATCCAAATAACAAAATCTACCACCAACTAGCACAAAAGTAGGACATGAAAAATATTTGATGAAGCTTTCTACAAGATGAATACAGAATCAGGGTTATTAGAAATACTCTCAAACCATGGCATGTACAAGTTTTTTGTCCCTTTATGTAAAAGAAATTTGCCCAAAAGGGTCAAAAATGATATTAAAGTCTAGGAGGCATTCAGTTTGACGAATTTGCATTTTTTACATAGTCAAGGCCAAAAAATTTAGCTGAGTAGCTTCCTTCGAATCCTTGATACATAAAGCTATAACTGCTTATGTAATAAAAAGTCCGCCCCAAAAGGCTTAAAGATGAAATAAAAATCTAAAAGGCATTCATTTTGAGGAATTTGCATTTTCTAATAATCATGGATAATGAATTTTGCTTCAAGTAGTTTCTTTTAAATCCTTATTGCACAAAGCTAGGATTCTGCAGATTAAGTATTCATTATTTTTGCCCATTTTTTTGAAATCTTAATTGTCTCTTTTTTTATATAGGATTTTCATTGTCAATTGAAAATCATCTACAATTTTCCAATTGAAACATATACTGCATTTTCACCTTTTTGGCATTATTTCAGCCCCTTACAGTCAGCATTTAAAAGAAGTGGAAGAAACATAGCTATTTCTTGTGGGTGTGAAGGGACTGGGGAGGGAGGGAGTAGATTTTACAAAGATTTTCAAGATAAATAAAAAAGGAGGGAGAACAAGACAATACAAAGGATACTCATCAGCCGCAAGATCAGTTTCTTCCAATTTGGAGTTCCCAGCATTGACCATCCCACCAAAGATCTACAGAAAAGAATTTCAACAACAGTTTTAAGCTGAATTAACTTGAGAAGATGAAATAAAGACATGATATTTCATCCTTAATAAATTCAACTTATGACACAAGGACCAACTAAGAATGTCGTTCTCAGAAAATTCAGCTGATAATGCTGAAAATAGCTGTAAGGTTCCTACCAAGTATGATCATACTTATCTGATATTTAAGAGTGGTAGATGTGTGGTCATTTCGCTTCGGCTAACGGAGTAGCAGAGTCTTACTTTTCCCTTTTTAAAAATAGGAATGCAGGTTTGATGACAATATATGCAAAAAATTAATTGATTAGAAATGCTCACTCCAAACTATTTAAACTAAACATGGAAGGAGTCGATACTTCAATATTTCATATTTACTGTAGAAGAAAAGATACGTCCCGGTATCCTTCCACTCAGGTTGTTTTCTTCTTGAGTGTAAGTTTGGTGCCGGGATTTTCTGTACATTTGTCTTTCCTCAATATAATTATTACCCTTTCTACCAAAAAAAAAAAAAAAAAAAAAAAAAAAAAAGATACTGCACCTAAAAAATAAGGTTGATGAAGAAAAACAAGCACTTGGGAGACCACCCAATATTCTTCACCACAGAAAGATATGTAGGAGATAAACTACTGTTCGCAATTCCAATAAGGAGGAAAAGCAAAAACATTCAACAGATGATCCAAAGTACAATCCTTTGTTTGAGGACAAAAAGACGAGAGCATCTGATACCTGTTCTGCAAGGGAGCAATAAATGCACAGTACACAAAAGATGATTCCAAGGTATGGCATCAAACTTGGTAGGAGAGTCAAGAATGTAGCAACAAAAGCTCGGTAGCGTTTAACATGCATTAGCAGCCTCATCAATCTCAGTAATCTAGCAAGAAGAAGGTACCGAATCCTGCAACAAAGAAATATCAGAAAAAATTAGAAGTTGTCTTAAAGTGTACACGGAAGGCACAGAATCTACATTACATTTTTCGACTTTGGCAAACTCAAAGAAGCAGTGTCATGCTGAAATAGCATTGAAGGCACCCTGACAAATTATAGTTAATATTTCACCCTCATCAACTTATGAGTCTGGATGTACCTTCTGTCCCACTTCATCAATTCAATATATTGTAAATTATATTAGTTGACCAGTTTTTAATCAAAGAAAGTTCACTGTAAACTGGACACTATACATCATTATGATCAACCCCATGTTGTCACTGAGAATCGAAAGAAAGAAACAAACTGGGCTGTTCCGATATGCAACCTAGCCTGATTGTTGAAGTCAGGCTCAGGGTAGCGTTTATGGATAATTGGTTGATGCTTAGCAGGAACCAGGAAAGGAATTTTCTTTTTTCCTGTCATACAATTTTTTTCCCCTAAATGTGGATTACATAATTCAAGAAAATCCAAAATTTTCCAGTCCGGTTAAAATTCATGTAATGCATACAACCAAAAGGAAACATAGGATTTGCTCCTAACACCCCAATGCAAGTCTCCCAGCTATCCTATCTGAGAATCTTTTGAGCACTTCACCTAGCCTACGTACCTTCTGGTCATATCCAAGGGCCTACAGGTGATTTCCGTGTAAAATATTGTAACCCACAAACATGGCCATGTGAACCAGCAAGAACCTCATTAACAAATTGCTCATCCGCAACTTAAATGATGTTCCTCTCCAGGAATTTCATGTCTAGATTAGCAGGTACAGTTCCTAAAAGCAGCGTGCTTGCAAAATTTCCCTCATGGACCTAGCATATTCCAAACCGATGCAAAGCGAAGAAAGTAATGGGATATATCAGAAACTTATATCATGCGTACCATTCTCCATTTAAAAGAAAGTCAAGTCCATTAGGAGCCACAAAGGTGATAGTTTCTCCAATGACTGCAAAGCAGCAAGTATCAGTTCAGAAATGAGGAGCTTTAACATATCTAGGATAAGGAAATATTCAGACATGATTATTTGACAACTCACTTGTTATTAGCATATATCCATACTGTAGCTGATAGTCAAATGTAACATACAAACAACCTTGGACCTCAACTATCTTCAATGTTTGTCATATCATCAAGTTATTTTACATGGAAAATTTTACCTAACTCTCTTGAGACACTCTTTAAGTTTTATCTTATGAACTTTGAAAATGTAAAGAGATGTTTTGCATGTTCCAATGTCTTGTGACATTTGAAATTACTATACTTCGCTCATTGTTTATCTTGAAAACATGTTCTATATGCATTATTCTCACCAAATTCCCTTTGGGCACCCATTAGAAAGTCTCATCAAACATAAAGTAAGTAAAAAGCAGGTGAGCAGCTGCAACTCATTGCAATCAGCAAATTGACAACCATTTATTCTACTATTTGTGATAAGAAGTTCTTATAACGTATTCAATGAATCATCTATGTCAAACTCTGTAATTGATTAAATACCCAAAGAGTTGCTAATAACTGTACATTTATTTTTTTTTTATATCATCCCATATAAATTGGCCTATGGTGAAAATTTACTGTATTTTAATGATAAAAAGGATCTCAACACTAAATTATTCAATGACATCAGCTTTACCTAGAGTCCGTAATTTATTTGATACTAGGGGTCCAATAATAATCTTCATTTATTTCTTCTATTTGGTGATGCTTCATTGTATTTTACATACAGCTGATAATGGACTTCCATTTTTCTAGTTAAAAACCTGATGAACTTATGGAGAAAATAATGCACTACTGACAATAACTAAAAAGAAACTCAATTCTTATGAAGAAAGGCAGTATGTTCAATAATCACACACACACACACACACACACACACACATACATATCTCAACCACAACAAATTCCAGGTTCAACGAAACAGGCTACTATTTTCAGAGAATTCAATGGGAAAAAGGACTACCTACAATTGAAAAAATGTGTGCCGTTAGGTCTTTGTATAGAATGTAGGGGCATCATTGCCATCATAGTAAGTAAGAACATTTATATGTCAGACAATTATATGCACTGAAAAATTTATGATCTATCATTGCATGAAAAATTCACCTATCACCCAGGTGATCACAAAATCAAAGCGGTTTTGACCATCCCTCCAATAATTTTCAAATCCCAATGAATAGACTTTCAAAGCCATCTCAAGCACATAGACCCAACCTGTAGGACAGAATAAAAATATCAATCATAACAGCATATTACAAGCCCTTTAAAAGAATTAACCAAAAATCATAGGATATGACAATCAACTGACACAATATACAAGATTAACAAGTGCCAATTTATTTTCTCATGTCTAAGATCTACAATAATTGATGCGCCCAAAAATTACCAACCAAATCCCAGTGAAAAAGGATATTGAGTACCTCAAAAACAAAGGAAGATTCCAAATGAGTAGGCAATTAGACAATTAGATGCATGATTGGAAACAATGACCACATGACTGCTTTTAAGATCGCTGACAAAGTGGATCTCACTCCGGCATTATAAAGACATCTGGTTCTGCTAGAGAGAGCATAATCAGATAGCAATTCACTAAAAATGAGCACGAATTAACAAGTAAATCTTTTCAATCGTTTCGAGACAAAATAGCCATAACACTTAAAGACAATACAAGAAAATATCAGATCCATCCTCACTCACTCAACATCTGTAGACATTTTGAACTCAATGAAAGCACAACCAATAATATGGCCCATTAGATAGAACTCATTAAAGCTGGTTCAAACTGGTATTTGATAAATAAAATTTCACTCTTGTAAGAAGGTAAGTCATACTTATTGCAGCCATTTCCGATTCCAAATAGGAACTATGACTCATGTACGATTAAATGCCACAGGAATACCCGGCATATACTTACCAAAGATAAACTCTACCTCTTGCCACACTTTTTGGGCAGAGTTGTTTTCAATATCCAGCTGAAACACAACCAAACCATTACCTCCATTAATATTCCAATAACTACCACAATAATGTACTAAAGGGACTGAGATAAGTGAATTGTTTTACAACAAATGACGAAAGAGAGAATAGGAATAATAATGGTAAGGGGTACATGGTAACTAGAGTGACTTTTGAGCTTTAATAGTGATAGGTCCAAGATAAGTCCATTGCACAAGAAAACAAGTCATAGCACTTCAGTATAGAATTGCAGAAAAACCAGCCTGTTCTTCTTATTTGAACTAGGCGTGCCAATCATTAAGTTAGCATCTGATTTAGATCATACTTAGTCACCTCAGAGCACATTATTTATCATGCCATTGACTGAAATGGACTCATCCCAATATGCAAGGAAGAGATCAACAATTCCAAGTTCTACAAGCCTGGGTGAATCCAGGAATTTTTACACAGGTTGTGCCTATCAGTAACAACTAGTTTCATATTTCTTAAGCTCAGATAAGCTTTTATGACACACATGAGCTATTAATTGGCATCTAAATTTAAACAAAAAGAGAGATATTCTTCCAACATTTGATCATCAAGAGACGTGGACTAGACAATTATCACCTTATGAGTCGCTAAAGTAATCATATTTGAGAGATTAGAGACAAGCAATAAGTTCAGCATTCTCATGCATGAATTTGACCATCAATTGCTATAGAGGTCACTTCAGCATTGAAGACAAGGTAAAATAGAAACTTGTCCAATTGTAGCTCCGTTTTTGTCACATGATCAACTAACCAATTAACTGCAATCATCATAAGTGATCATGTGCTTCACTATAGTGCCATGCCGGGATTTGTAAAGCATTAGGTTGATGAAAGTTCAAGCCATACCGTTGTCTCAACAATCACCGCAACCAGATTCAGAATGAGGAAAAACGATATCATATATCCAAACTTTGGACTTTTCACAAAACCCTTCAACTTCTCAGAAAATGGAGAATAGTAGATTGATGGAAATTTCTCGAACAGAGAAGGCTGCACAATGGCATAACAAATGGGAGTGAAACTCTGAAGCTTCATGCCTATGTTCAGATCAGCAAAAGAATCAACTCACAACATCTTCCTTCTGGAATCTGAGGGCAATTGCATTGCAAAGATCAGCAAATTCATCCATGTTGATCTACAAAAGAAAAAGGAGATGGAAAATTCTAATAGAGCATTGACCAGAAAACCGGCCATGGGTAGATGATCTATTGTCATGAAAATCAGTAATTGAAAGTCCAAAAACACAAAAAGAAATGGCAAATCATTTACATTGTATAATGTGGTCAATTTAATGCATGCATATTCTTTCCAAAATATGTAGTTTTTTCTTCCTTTTGAGAAGTAAAAAGGAAGTTAGTTGGCAATGCATATGCAAAGTCTACACCAGTGAGATACATTAAAACAGCATATATCCGATCACTTCGCTCATTGGGAAGAAGAAAAATAGAAGCAAGAAGTAAGAAAATCATAAAGAGCCTAGTGGAAAGAGTGTTGACATTGCACATATTTGAAACCATACAACTAACATGTGAAGAGGCAAAGATTAAACAAAAATGAAGCTAATGGAAGAAATGACAAGACTATTAACCAAAAGCTTAACCAATTTTTTGATACCTTGAAGTCATGACTATCATCCAGCTCAACAAATATTAACTCAAAATCTTCTCTCGATATCTTTGGCAGTGTCCTGGAAGAACATTCGAAAGACCAGCATCCAAGGTTAGGAAAATATATAGAATAACCACTTTCTAAGAGAAATAAGATGGCTATTATCTTTGCACCATAAGGCACAGAAGCCACGCTTAATTATAGGCAAGCTTATTACCCAGACATTAGTCAGAGCAAAAGTCAAAGTGACGTGAAAGCAAATTAGTTTTTCTGAGATCCTGATTATTCATGCAAAGTTCAGCAGTTAAAGTCCGATAGGCTTTTCTTCATGCTATTGTTGCTTCCAGGCCCTAAGAAGATAGGGTCATTCTTTACCATCATCAATCAGCTCTAATTCAAAGACAAACACGCTATTTCCAAGATAATCAAGATAATCTTACAGCAGCAATATAGCATTCTTCTTTGTTTGGGATTTCTCTGCTGCAACTATCTCTTCTAGTTTAAAATTTAAGGGCACTGACTAGCATCCCATGACATTTCATAATGAAAACAATTCACCACACATGTTCTTGCATGTTCTCTGGCAGCTTTACATATGCATGAATGCTTAACTTGACAAGCTGGAAATTATAAAAAGAAAACAAGAAACAATAGTTCTAGTCATCTTGCAGTAGCATGCTTATCTACCTGTAGTGATTCAGTTCTTCAAACAGGTGTACGCACTGCTCTTTATTGATATACCCAACATTCTGCATGTAAAAAAAGAGAAGCGCATCAGAGACGAGTACATGCAGGTATAGATTTGAGTATAAGACGAGCAAGTAAGAGGATAACCCAAATCACTCTAGGAAAACATAAGTAAGAACGATCCCCTGGAAGAAGCAACAGCAAAGTAAGATGAAGAGCTCCAATAATCCATCACTACAGGCTATTTATGCTTCTCACAGAGAGGAAAGAGAAACAAGAAGAGAGGGAGAAGGGGATGATAAAGAGAACATATATTCGGCCTCCATTATTCACCTTCGAGACATCCACGGTATATTATCTTTTGTGGCTCATAATTGTGTCCAAGGGCATTATTCAATCAATCATATACATCCAAACCTTTTTAGTATAAATTTAGGTCATCAGAACGTCTAAGAGCTGTTCTTCTCATCAAATACCTATATCAGATAACTTCAGCATAGAAGATGGGAACAGCAAACAACATGTGAGAAGTTTACAAAGAAACCAAATAATTAACAGGTCTTAACGCACATACAAACCCATTTGATTATGTTTAGCTGTTTCTATTCAATGAGCTTTGAGACCTACACCATGAAAACTTCGACTACCACACCAAAAACGAGAGTACTAGCTCTCATGAATGACCGGCACAAGGAGATGCATGTTCTCTATAGATAGTGAAAACAAAATGAAAAGTAAAAGAAGTTCCTTATGAAAGACATATAACAAAGAGTATTTAAGAGAGGCCAACATACTTACATTCTTATCTATGAGCTTAAAGGCTTTTCCTAACATTTTTACCCTCATTCGGTCCATCTCAGAAACTTGTTTCACGAGCTGAAACAAATTAACATAATGTCAATATTTTCCTTCAAATACAAATTAAACATTACAAAGAAAGTTCCCCAAAGAAATTAAGTGAGATATTGAATAGACATATTTGCATGAGTTAATACCCCTTAATCACTGAAACAGCAGGGACACCAAGAAAATTTACCTGACTCTTGAAGCTGTCATACACGACAGCAAGGACCAAATTCGTGACAAAGTAAACCCCCAGCAGGATATAGAGGACAAAGAAAAGGGAGTACCAACGTGAAACTCTGGAACAAAAACATATTGAAGTCAAGTTGCTGTATAACATGATGATAATACAAATATAGAGGAAGTGAGGAAGTTAAGCCAGACCCAAGACCCCAGTCATTCCCTTATGATACGTAATCCCTTATTCCTTTATGATATGTAATCATGTAAAAAACAAAAATGTTTGGTCCAAATTTTAAGACATTCTCAGATATTCGTCAGTCCCAAACAAAAGATCAAGGGCATATTTATGTGCCTGCCTAGTATGAAGAAATAAAGAAAGAAAGTCTAGGTGTCCATTATGAAAGAATTCTAACTAATAATTTAATAGAGAATATCCAAAGGTAAAATTAAGAGATAGTCAAAGACAGGGGGACAGAGACAGAGACAGAGACAGACAGAAGCAAAGTCCCCAATTTGAAAATAAGAAATTTAGCAAGCAGACAAAACAAAGCTAAAAGGCAAGCTAAGTTGCAGTCACATCTTGGGAATATGTAATCCAATAGTTTTGAGGGTAAAACCTAGTTTTTTTCTCGAATGGCTATAAAAGATCTTCTCTTGACAATTAACATGGGAAATTTAAAGCATTTACATCAATTTTACTTACTTATATGCCGGAATCCATACATCTGGATTATTGGATGTGGTGAATAACACCAACATCTTATAGAAGGTGGCACCATATGAGGTAAATTCAGTCTTTCCCTGTGCAGTATCTTCAAACATGACATATGCTAACCAACTGGAAAACAAAAGAAACAGAAGCAACAGGGCCTGCAGTTTTACCAGAATAACAGGAAAATAAGCATAACAAAGGGAAAACATCATGTAATGCACGCCATATATTGGCATCAATAGAGAAAATACTTGCTAAAATGTGATAATCTATCACTAACTTTAGTGAAACAAAATCATGCAAGTGGAGCAATAGTAATTCAAATGAGCAAAAGAGGGACTAAACCAACCAAGACATTTGAGTAGGTCCCAAGCATGCCAGCGAGGATGGAGGTGGTCGCTCGTAGTTCCCTATAATAACAAGGAAAGGTAAAATTTGAGAGCATAATGAGAAAATGTAGAGATGCAAAGCTGGAAAGAAAGCAGTCCTACCTATATTTTACTATTCATCTCAAAAAATTTAGAATGGAAAAATTCCTTTCTTCCTTCACTATGGTATATAAGAAGAGGTGTAATTCTAGACCATTAAAATGGAAAGTATGACCTCAACTATAATTGGGAGTGTGAAAGTATAATTCCAAAATGATATTGGACTTAAAAAATGACATCTTGTTTCTAACTTTTTTTTCCATTTTGAAACAAATATGCAAAATAATCTGCGTAAGGTTTTTCAGATTTAATACTAAAAGCATGTCAAACCAGCTAATTTAAAGAAACATAGTGGAAATAACTCATACCGTATGCTCATGATGAAAAAGATAACTCTAACATAAGGTGCTGCTCTAAAAGGAAGATAATCAAGGGCCACTGCAGGGGATAAGTAGAGGGCATATGCTATTAAATCGGCGACCAAAAGCAGTAGGCAAACAACCTGAAAATCAAGCCAAGGTCAAAGTATCATTCAAATATATATACAACAAAAGGAATTTCGACATGCGAGATTTTAACAGCCTATCGATATTGCAGAAATCAACCCCAATTAAGAGAAGGTATTAGCTGCATAAACAATGCAACTAAGAACATGTGCTTCCACTTAATATCATAAAAGTGCAAGATCACTACATGTATTATCATAAGCACAAGATAGTTTCCCTTAGTTGGCGGCTTCATGATGAGATGCTATAAGTCTTAAAGCAATGGAAAATTTACAATAAGACTGAAGCCACCATTCTCCCACATGAAAGTATTCAGAGATAGCACTTTCAAGCAGTTTTTTTATCAGACCGTTGAATAATGCTCCCAGACACAATACATTGAACATCGCCTTTCATGTGCCTAGGAAATATCTGCTTGAAAGACAACTCAAAGGATAAAGAGCCCGTCCCTTATTATGACTTCAGTGGAGAAATTACACATGGAAACTTCTTTTCTCTCATGGTGCACCTTCTGTTCACTCATCTCAGTACTTGCACAGTCCACATGTCCAAGGTTACTAGAAACTCCAAAAAAGCGAAGCAACTCCAAGAAAAGAATGATCATTGAAGATATGGCTAGGCAAAACCAAGGCTCTATACCTTTATTTGGTTGAGAGGATTCCTTGAAAAGATGCGAAACCCCACATATGAAATGGGAAAGAATGTATGTATCATGAGTATAACAAGAGTTACGCTCTGCATGAGAAAGAATATCATGAGCTCCTCACACAACAATATCTCAAGTATTTGCTACCATAAGCTGGGTAGAACTCATACAATTTGCAAAAGTATGACAAGTTCTGCAGGTTGATCAATGTAACACCATAGAAAAGATAATGGTCCTCACGGAAGAGACCATTAATTTTTTCAAAAGAAAAGGCAACGTGAATATTTTACTACAGGCATAGTGGGGATAGGCACATCAATGAATGTTCATTCGAAGTATGACAAGCATTATATGATTGTATAATCAGGTACGTGCAAGGAAGGACAGATGTATCTAGGACATCCAGTAAGGTAATTTCTTTATGAAGTCTCAATTATTATGAAAAGACTTTTAAATAAACGCCAGGCAGAATTTCAAGATGAACCTGCTCCCCCAATGTGAAATTTGGTGAAAATCAATAAATGAGCACATAAGGTCTCATTTATATCACAAGAGTCATGAGTGAAGTGGCACCAAATGTATCTACAAGGTTTTTACAATTACCTCATATATGAGAGATTCTACACCCGTTAAGTATGGTAACTGTCCCAGAAAAAAGTATTCCCTCTCGCTGCAAGCATCTCCAGAGTATCTGGCACACCACAGAGGTTTCTGTGCAGGGGCGGAGAGTTAGTGCAGTAACCTTGGCAACTTCTGGGGACGAAGGCCCTCTGCCAGTGAAGAAGAGACCAGAAAGCAGACTAACCTCAAAGAAGTTCAGTACTATTAAGGCAAAATAATTAAGGGACCAGATGATGTCAAATTTTGTGAAGACGAAGTAGAGTTTGGCAGCACTCTCGAAATTTGACTGGTCGAGAATTTGAACAGGAAGACCAACACCATCTTCAGCCTGCAGGATGCATTTTCAATAATTCGCACGTGATTATTCAAAACGAACATCAGCAATGATCATTCCAGCTGGAGGAACAAACTTATAGGTTCAATCCCCAAGATAGGGAATAAGCGCATATACAGAACACCTATCCGCAATAATATAGTTTACAAGCTCACGGTTCTCATACGCAAACAAGTCAAAAGGGACCAAAGCAGTGGGCCACGATTGAAACAAAGAAAGCAAGATATAGAAACGGAAGCTGGGCGGGGAAGAAACTCGAAATAGTTGTTTGCAAGCTTAAGCCAAGATTAGCTAGAAAGAAGCAGTCAAGATTTAATATCCCAAAAACCTGATAATCAAACAAGAGCACATTCCAATGTTTCGCGGCTAGATTGCCGTAGACAAGATCGAGACTTTTCGCGTTCCCGTCACGTAACCCGGTTCTGACGAACTCAACGACTCGGCAAAGATCGCAAACTCAGACCATCTCACCTCAACAGCTAACAACAGCGCAGTGCCATCAGTTAGCGACGATCTCAACGCGGCGAAAAGCGATCGCCGCGAACGCAGCGTCACGACGCCACCTCCGACGGCAATCCGCGATCGAGATTGGAAACCGAAAAAAAGAAAAAAAAAGGACTGCTGATTTCATGCTACGGAAGCCCTCCCATTCGTCGCGCGCCGGAGAAGACGACGCGACGTCCCGGCGCAAATGCAGCGCGCGCTCGTCAACCAAAACCGACTCGCGAGATCGAACACGGAAGAGAACGAAAGACGGAGAGAGAGAGAGAGAGAGAAAAGCGAGATGGCGAGACGGAGTCGCGCGCGCGCGCTCGCTCGCCGGCGGGGCGTGAGGAGGGGACGGGACGGGAGGGGGGCTCACCAGATCGACGAGAGTGGCGGCCTTCTGGTACGGGGAGCCGTAGGCGAGGGCGTCGGAGCGGCGCTTGAAGCGTTCCTTCTTCCTCCGCCGCGCGGCGTCGCTGCTCTCCCCGTTGAGCAGAGGATCCTTCATGTCGCCGAAGCCAAAGCCGAAGCCGAAAGGCCTCCGCGCACACAGAGAGAGAGAGAGAGAGAGAGAGAGAGAGAGCTGAGGAGAGAGAAAGAAACAGCGCGCGCGAGAGAGAAGATGGCGACGACACTGGCCGTTGCCTTTGCTGCGAGGGAAGGGAAGGTGGGCGCGCAGGAGGATGACGACAGGAGGGAGTGAATACGTGTCGATCCCGCGTTCAAGGAGCGCCCGAGAAGATTCGGTACAGTATCGGACGGGATGTCGGCACTTGAGTAACTTTTTGCCCTTCAAGAATTCCGAGAATTAACGTGGATCCTAAGGGATCGGATCAGTGCTGTTTTCTCGGAAGCGATTTCTCTCTCCTCCTTTTTCATTTCCCAGATCTATCTTTTTTTCTAATTTATACGGGGGTCGGCCGGGATATTTTCTATTTCTCTTCTAGGTAAAAGATATCATGGAAAGCTGATCGAGTGTATTATAATTTGATTCCGAGACTTTAAATTAATTCAATATGTTCCCTCGACTTTTTGTACATATTCAAATTAATTCATATTACATATAAAAAAATTCAATGATATCCTAAAAATTTGAAGTAACTGAAGGATGATATTAAATATTACCAAAAAATAAATTAATAATTTATTGATCACATTATATATTAAATTAAATTTCAGAAATCATATTAAATAAATTTGAAATTCAAAGGTAGTGTTAAATATTAAATTAAAGTTCACCAAAGTTGAGGACTTTTTGTGTCCTTGTCACTTTACCTATAAAAGGCTAAGTGAATCGGTGTAGGGGACAAGGACAACAGAAAGAAGGCTTCCCAACTGCAAGAAATAATTATTAAAAGAAAAGTTATCATTTTTAGTTTTAATTTCTTGCTTTAAAATATCTCTGTAGAATTTTCTCTTCCTTCCTTGTTGGCCAGATTTGGATCACATATGGACCCGGGAGAGAAGGACCTCCCCTTGCTCCTGCACCCATCAATTATGCCGGATTTACTTTTCTTTTGGGTACGGATGCGAGATGGGGCATACCCGGCTTACGGAAAATGACACCGTACAAAGTCAAACCGGTCACGTAAAATAATTCAGGAAAATTACAAATGAAAAATAGCAGAGAGAGAGAGCTGAGGAGGATGACGGCGGGAAGCGAATGCGTGTCGGGCCCGCGTTGAGGAGCACCGAGAAAAGTAGGTGCAGAAGCGACAGGGGTGTCGGCAAGTTCGGTAAACTTTAACCCTTAATGCAAATTCGTGGATTAAGAATACCAAGAATTAACGTAGATCTGTAAGAATCGGATCAATGCTGATTCTCGGAACCCAATTTCTCTCTCCTTCTTTGATTTCCGCATTTTCATGTTTTTAATTTAAATGGGGGTAGGCTGGGATATTTTCTCTTTTAGATTAACAGTATAAACTTCTCGACCAAAAAAAGATGAACAATATAAATAATTCTTAAACTTTCATCAAATATGTAATGTAATTCATGAACTTTAAATTAGTTCGATATATTCCTTATCATTTGATACATATCCAAATTCGTTCATATTTTGTATGAAAAAATTCAATATTTTTAGGAATTAAATTAAACATATATTGTGACTCAAAAAATCATATTGAATAAATAAAAATTTATAAATCATATTACATATTAAATTAAAATTAGAAAATTATATTAAATAAAATTAAAATTTAAAGGTCCTATCACGCGGTAAATTAAAGTGAAGAATTATTCGTGTCCTTGTTGTCTCTTGACTCTTTTTCTTGATATTTAATAGGGTAAGTGAGTCGGCGTACGGGATAAGGACAACAAAAAGAAGCCCCCAACTGCACTGCAAGAAATAGTTATTAAAAGAAAAGATTTATCTTAAGTTCATTTTATTATTTTAAAATATCTCTGTACTTTGTCGGCCAGATTTGGATCGCATATGGACCCTGGAGGCCTTCCACCTGTCCACATACCCATCAGTCATGCCGGACTTTTCGTGGGTACGAATGGGGCAGACCCTGCTTATGGAAAATCACACCGGACAAAGTCAAACTTCTCACTAAAATAATCTAAGTAATTTTTTTTTTTAAATTAGTAGTCATACCCTTTCAAGGGGTCCAAGGGGAGAGGGAAGAAAAGCCAAAAGAAATCGACACTCGGTAGTTATAATGAGATAACGGTTTGGTTAAGGGAAAAAGACGTGGATCTAAACCCGTTAGCTTTGCAGACAGGTCAACGTCAAAATCCCAAAATATATTATATGTTTTTTTCTGGGTTTTATTCAATACGTGCACATGACCACGAATCAAGGAGGAATCGTGTGGAACGGAGTCCCAACCACAGGTCAAAAGATAAGCCATCCACCTGAACTTTTCTTACAATGCCGTCGTCGCACCATGGAACCCTTTTTTGAATTCGGCGGGCATGTTAGAGTTCAAAAGAGGTCAATAGTTGCAGAATTTGAGTATTTTCTGAGAACCCCACCGGTGAACGGGCACCAGAATAGAACCGGCATATCGAACACCAAACAACATTGAGCAAATGGAGGCGGTATAAGCTGCGAAAATGAGACCTAATTCAGAATTTATTGTCTTTAAAGTGAATCGGCGATGATCCAAAACTTCAACACTTTTCATCCATTGTCCTCCATATCACTAGTTCATCCTTCATTTTGGATATGCATGACACCTCAAACCTTAAAATGATTTAAATTAAGCTTACATCTAGTCCATAACTCAAAATGAATCAATGAAATAACTTCGGCTTGTTAAAGCTTCATCTCACAAAAAATCAAAGAAATTAGTCCTAGTAACAATACTCATCATCATATCCACATGAGTACGATTGCTCTTTTTCGCCACACCATTTGGTTTAGTCTCAAGCATAGTAAACCAAGCTACTATCTTAAATCCTTCAAATATTTGAAAAATGGCTCTTTAAGCTGTCTAGTATCGCCATACTTACCAAAATACTCACAATCACGATCATATCTCACGACCATCACAAATTTTCTCAATTGTATTTATGAAGAAACTCGGATTTTTCCTTAATTGAGCACAGATATCCATATCAAGAATAATTATCAATAAATTTCATGAAATAAAAATTTCTACACAATGTTCTAATTAGTGTGAATGACCTCAAATAGGTTACAAATTCGGATTGCAATTTTCTTAAATATTTTAGTCATTTTATATCTAAAACAGTTTACACAAAAACTCCAGGTAAATTTTAAGAGTAGGGTGGATGTTAGGCTTTATCAGCCTTTCTAATCTTTTTTTAGAGTTAGTTCAAAAAAAAAATCTCTTTTTAGAGTTGTAACCAAGACGTTTATACTATAATGCATAAAATTGTTCATTAAGTACAGGTTTTTTTGAAACAACATGTTGAACTGTATAAGTGGCGTATATATCATTAAAAGTTAAATACAACCTTATCGCAATACCTAACCTAACTTATTTGAATTAAAAAAAACATAAAAATATTATTGCTCTTTATTTTAAAATCGTAGACACACATGTCCAAACAAAATGCAAAAACTAAGTTGTGTCTAAAAGAAGGTATGCAAATTCCTTAATATCAAATTAAAACCAAAAGTTAGAATTAAAATAACATTGCCTAGCTTTGATTCAACCTAATTTAGCTTCTTCCAGTTTATGAATCCTTATACAATAAATGCAACATGATTAATTGCCTCGCTACGAAACTTTTGATAGGTTAAATTTATAAACAAATGCCAATGAATTATTACTTGCATGTTCACGCTTGGACAACCATATTTTATATTTGTTGCAATCTTTCTTTTGTGATCTTTCTACCTATAAAAGTAACAATGGTCACCGTCAATCGTAAAGGATGCTTTCTTATAATCTAGACTATTAGAAAGACCAACAGTTTCATGAATGCCTTTACTGGTATAATTTTTGAATATATTACTCTTCTCACTACTAGAATTATAGGCATATGAGACAATGTGCCCTTAAGTTTCTCTTTCTCATTAACCATCCTTATATCAAGTCATTAATTAACTAGGTCTCATCTTAGCAATTATAATTAGTCTAGATAATCCCAAAATTCGGAGAAAGAGTGTTTAAGGCTTAATCCACAATGCAAGGAATGGAAATAGCAATGTTGAGAGCCTAAAGATTTGTGGACAAATCTATCATTCTTAGAACCTAATCCTTAACTCCACTTGAACCATCATACTTCATGTTGAAGAGTGCTTGTAGATGTATCCTATTAACAACATTAGACGAGACACAATATCAAACAACCAAGACTTCCATCATCTGACTAGTAGTGTAGTCAACCGATTTCTGAAATATGGATCGCCTCATAAATAACAAACAAATCCGATTACTTTTTTCCCAAGCAATAAAGTGTGCATTCTAGGCTTTTGCACTGTCAATTGGACACATGTTGGCTTATCCGCAATAAGAATAACATAAATATCTACCAAATTCATCCCAAACAAAAAATCATTTCTCCATTTCTTAAAATTTGAACTAATAAAAACTCCAATTATCACAATGGAGTTACTATTAACAGAAAAAGTAACTGAAAACAGGCAACATATATTATATAACTTGAAACCGTATAAGTACACAACATATAGTTACATACATTATCGTATAGTCATCTTTGGGCAAAATACATAACATGCAGTTATATATTATCCACGTGATAGCGGCCATAGAAATATATGCCGACCTTCCACTTTTGGTGTATGAATGACTAGTATGAATCACTCATCAATCATACATATCCCTCCATAAAATAATACGCAATCACTTGCTTTGAGAGTATGATCACACATTAAAACATGAACAAGTTAGAATATGAGACATCCCACAATAATATGATATCAATATTTCTCAAACTCAATTAAATGTACCACTTTACCGGTCACAACTTGATTGAATCATTGAATCTCTATATATGAGAGATATAAATTTTATGTCTTACATTCATCAAATACATGTAATTTTATGCTTGAAGACAGCCAATTTGTCACTAAAATCATATGCATGTCAATTACATTACTCTATTTATTGATACATATTAAACCTCATGCATTTTATCCATGCTCTACACATTCTTATGTGATAATATACATATGAGTTAGCATCTGTAATTCTGAAATCATTAGGGAAAAAAACACACACAGAGGAAATATGCAAAAATACCCTAAAAATACATGTATTTAGGGTTTCATATGTAATTTTACATCCATAAAGGCATCAAACATGTAAAATAAATATACCACAGCATAAGGAATCTCAATACAAGCACGTAGGCCCCAAGATCGCTCTAATCGAAGCTCCCACACACTGCTTGCGCGCACTCTCGGCTAGCTCAACCGACTTGAACGGTCCAACCATTGATAGTTGGCGATTTGACTGGTGTTGGTCTGACCGATCGACTGATCTAGGTAAAAAATAAACCAAGTTGAGCTGTTCAACAAGTTGGATTTTCTGGTAAGTAACCTGATCGATATCAATCTCAACTTGTTGCATGTGCAAGCATCGCCGCACACCACATGAGGGCGCATGCTCAACGCACACCACTGCTTAGCGATGCCTAGGGGAATGTGCAGCCTCCCTTGGTGGCTCTCTAAATGTCAAAATATTTGCCTTGACGAGTACAATCCATTTATGTAATAAAATTCAATTTTCATTGGACAAAAGATTCCCATAAGGCCTTGTTTGTTTGTGTTCTTTTCTTCTAGTCATGAACACAATTTTTTTTTCAGGGAACAAAAAAAGAGTAGAAGCGCATTTGTTTGCGTTTTTGTTCCAAATCTTTTTTTTTTTTTTTTTGTTCCCAGGAACAAATTTGGAACAAAAACAAAAAACAAGCAAAACTTCTTTCTAGTTCCTGGGATACTTCCGAGAAACAATCTCTCTTATATTTTCATTTTCTTTATTTTCTTCTTCTTTTCTTTTTCTTTTTTCTTTAGCCGGTCGCCAGCCTCGGCCATGGCCAACAACCAACCATCAAGGGCCGACGACCTTGCCGAAGCGTCGCCGACCATGGCCGAGGTCGGCGACTAGCCAAAAGGAAGAAAAAATAAAAAAGGAAAAATAAAATAAAAATATTATAAAATTAAAAGAAACAAAAAAAATTATATAAGTTTACTAAACGTGTTTCTATTCTTTTTCTATTCGATAAACAAATTTATCAAATACATTCTTCTGTTCAACACCCTAAAAGGCAAAATTTGCACCTTCCAATTCCAAACTATGGTTGTTCTGATACCACACGTAAATCGTGAAAACACCTCAAAAACTCCATAGCTAGAATCCAAAACACATAATTGAATAAAAGAGATTTTTGTATCTGATTTAGAATCGATTGTTCTTGATGCAAAGCAACAATTATACGAAGCTCGAGCACTTTTCCACTATTACCCTATGTATCCTTATTCTTACCTAACAAATTCCAAGTTACTTTAGGCCCTATTTGTTTATGTTCTTTGCTTCCGGTCATGAACACAATTTCTGTTTTTTTTTTTTTTTTTGTTTCAGGGAACCAAAAAAAAAAAACAGAAACACATTTGTTTGCATCTTTGTTCCAAATCTATTTTTTTGTTCCTGAAAACAAATTTGGAACAAAAACAAGAAACAAGTTTTTCTTGTTTCTTATTCCTAGAACATTTTCAAGAAACAATTTCTCTCTTATTTTTTTTCTTTTCTTTATTTTCTTCTTCTTTTCTTTTTCTTTTTATTGGGCCGTCGTCGGCCTTGGCCATGACCGGCGATCGGCCATCAAGGGCCAGCAACCTTGTCGAAGCGTTGCCGGCCCCCGGCAAGCCTCACCGTGGCTGGGCAAGGCCGTCGGCCCTCGTCGGCCGGGCCAGCCGACCATGGCCGAGGCTAGCAACAGGCTAAAAGAAAGAAAAAAAGGGAAAAAAATTAAAAAATTAAAAGAAACAAAAAAATTATACAAGTTTACTAAACGTGTTTATGTTCTTTTTCCATTTCGAAAACAAATTTACCAAACGCGTTTTTCTATTCAAAAATTGTTCCAAAGAATAGAAATAGAACAATTTTTTAACAGAAACGTTACAAAACACACCCTTAGGGCGCATTTGTTTGTGTTTCTGTTCAAAAAGTGTTCCATGGAACAGAAATAGAAAAGACTATTTCTGTTCCGGGGAACAATTTTTGACCAGAAAGACGCGTTTGGTAAACTTGTTCCGGGAATAAAAAATGAATAAAAACACATTTGGTAAATTTGTATTTTTTTTGTTTCTTTTAATTTTGGGTTAATACCCTAAAAAACCCCAAACTAGTACACTTGTGACAAATTTACCCTATGTTAGTTTTCGTTAAATTTTATTCTCAAATTATTAAATTAAATGACACGTGACAATTAACCGGTATACCAATTTAGGATTTTATGCTCCGTTTGTCACAGTTTACAAATTTTATGATTTTTTGTGGTATTAATCTAATTTAGTAGATGGTATATTTGTCACAAATTTACTAGTTTAGGGTTTTTTGCAGTCGAATAAATTAGTTTGGGGTAAATTTATCATAAATGTACCGGTTTAAGGTTTTTTTGTCTTCATTGACCTTATCTAGTTACCCTAATTAATAATTTCACATATTTTGTTATTGTTTAGAATGGACATCCCATGTATGTTAAAGGCACTATCTTTTCATTTTCATTGTTAGATTTTACTGTCTTAGAAATTGGTTCTCTCGGAAAGAAATTTTTTTTCATGAAATGTAATTCTTTTGTATGTTACCGAACAAAGTTATGGATTAATCGGTAGGTGGAATCTGGAGATAGAATTTTTAATAACACAATCACTTGTTCATATCCTTTCACTTTTGTTGTACATATCATTGTGAAATCCTTTTTTATTAGTTGTCTTTATATACAAATACATGTAATGAGATGATTGAATGCATTTTTTTTTTTAATCTCTCTAAAGATTTTCCCAAATCAAATCACAAGTTCAATCTCCAATGTGAAAATTTAAAAGATGAAATTTAATTAATCAAAACATTGTCTAAAATAATACCTTTTTTTTAAACAATACCTGTGAAATCTCATCAATTTGGATAAACGAAAACAAATATCTTCCATGAAGTTTATATGGAAAAAATATCAAGATAAGAAATAGTATAATGATAAAATATCAACATAAGAAAGGGTTGATTGTGTTGAAAAGCTGTTGATCTTAATTTTTTTTTTAATGGATTCTATAGACAATTGATCCATAAATTGCTCGACTATGTAGATAAGAATTGGGTTTCTCGGAGATTATATCCATGACCGAGAATTACCCAAAAAAAGTATAAAACATTAGCTCGATCAATGATGCCCACAAGTCTTGGGCTTGCCCCATAAGATGTAAAAATGGAATGAAATTTTGTGTCGTATTTGAATAAAGTCTGTAACTAAAAGCTAAAATAAGAATATTCTTAGTCTTAGGCTTCTATCTGATCCTTTCCCACCTCATATTCCAAGTCATGGTCAGGTATATGAATTCACGGTTATAATTGACTTGATGACAATACAAATTAATTGCAAAAAAGACTTGCCCCGCTTAATTTGATGTAACAATTAGGCTGAGTTTTGCGCATTCAAGGACATGACCACTATATATGGGCTTCCTTGTATATTCTAATGAAAATTAATTATATTATAACTTTTGTATGATGCTTACTCTAATGACCACTTGAGTACTTCGAGTAACAAATTGCAACAAAAGGTCTTATGGAACATTTTTAATAGAATTTTATCCCTAGGTGACTTTTTATGTAGAAAACAAGTCCAACATGGGTAATGAAGTGGCCCTTCATGGCAAAATAAAGACGTATATTTTAAATATTAGCTCTCTCTATAAAAACAAAGACATCTCTCTCCGTGTATTACCTAAACTCTCTCTCTCTCTCTCTCTTTCTCGTTGTTTGCACTCGCTCATTGTCTCCCCCAGCCTTTCACTTAATCGCTTAATTGTCGTCATCCTCTGAACTTTGTCACATTGATTGAAAAAAGCATTAAAATATTTTCATGTCATATTTCGGACAATTATTTATCGAAGTTGCGTTGAAGTGATCTATTAAAAAGTTTTGACACTACAATAAGCATTGAGCAAGGTTATAATATATTTAATGTCCTTTTGTCTTCATTGACCTTATCTCTTTTGGAAAGGTTTAGCACTACACATACTTATGTGATAATATACATATGAGTTAGCATTTGTATTTTCCGAAATCATTAGGGAAAAAAACACACACAAAGGAAATATGCAAAATACAAGCATGTAGGCCCCACGATTGCTCTAATCGAAGCTCCCACTTGAGCGCACTCTTAGCTAGCTCAACCTACTTGAACGGTCCAACCGTTGATGGTTGGCGATTTGACTGGTGTTGGTCCGACCGATTGACTAATCTAGGTCAACAATAAACCAAGTTGGGCAGTTCAACAGGTTGGATTTTCGGGTCAAGTAACCTAATCGATATCAATCCCAAAATGTTGCATGTGCTTGCATCGCCGCACACCACATGGGGGCGCATACTCAACGCACACCACTGCTTAGCGATGCTTAGGGGCATGTGCAGCCTCCCTTGGTGGCTCTCTAAATGTCAAAATATTTGCCTTGACAAGTAAAATCCATTTATGTAATAAAAATCAATTTTCATTGGACAAAAGATTCCCATAAAAAGCAAAATTTGCACATTCCAATTCCAAACTATAGTTGTTCTGATACCACACGTAAACCGTGAAAACGACACCTCAAAAACTCCATAGCTAGAATCCAAAACACATAATTGAATAAAAGAGATTTTTGTATCTGATTCAGAATCCATCATTCTTGATGCAAAGCAACAATAATACGAAGCTTAAGCGCTTTTCCACTATTACCCTATGTATCCCAATTCTTACCTGACAAAGTCCAAGTTACTTTAGTGTTTTATTAGTAGGTCAAGCTCAAAAGAAAAAGGATAGAACCAGTATACATTTTTTTATTTAAATTTTGAATTAAACTAGTATTCAATCAAAGGATACATGATTTTATAAAAGTCATCTTAGTAATTCCGCCATTTCTTTTAAGTCTATTTCTTCTCATTGGTATTGAAAGAAAAGCGTGGGATATTCTAGCATTTTCTACAATGATAACAATGTCTTTCGTTTAAAATGGAAGGTTCTACCATAAATTAGTTTATGAATAAACGAACTAATAATTAATTTAAAAAAAAAAAAAAAGGAACTAGTTCTTTTTTTATTAAGCCCATTCTTGTATGAATCATCCTATTATTTATATCAAAATTTAGTAATGTATTAACTACTTGGTGTAATCATTTGCTCCATGGATATAAATTAACATATTACGTACTAATAATTGAATTCTTTTTTTTTTCATTTTCATCGACTCAATAAGATTGCCCCACGCTCAGCATCATTTGTAAGGATATTTGTGTTAATAGGATTATTAAAAGACTTGAGCATTATTTATAGAGTTCTAAGCTATCGGCCTTCACAATATCAATTAATGTAGCCTACATCAAAAAAACTTTTATAGGCGACGCAAAAGCTTGTAACGTCACAGCAAATGAAGCAGAACAGAAAGTAATATTATGCAACAAGAATCACTCTCGCATTGTACAGGACATCAGTGTCCTCTAACCGAGATGGCATGTTGAGTAATGTGCACAAAATTTACTCACATCGGAAGTCAGAAACTCGTGTTGCAAATTATAGGGTTAAATTCGCAGCTGTACAAAATTTACCCAGCAACACAAACAGGCAATAGCAACCGTGGCAAGAAGAACTACATCCGTATGGTTCGAACCAGCCTATCTGAAATGGTCCATAAAATGCGGTCTGCTGTAACCTGTTATCTCGTATCGGGGTCTTCAAAATCACGCCCGCAACTAGCCAAAATGACAACATAAATCAGGCTTAGTCCCATGTTTTCATCACCACACCCTAAGAAAAGGCTAGCTGAAAGCTAGAGAACCAGGGTGGGCGAATTGAAGGCGAATAAATAAGGGAACAGTAACATGCAACTGACTACCAGTTACAGAGCTGACACAATCAAATTTAGAGACTGACAGTGACTAGCGGTTGCGTATATTTGACCAAACACTACCTAAAAGATATGATACGTACATAACAACTCGTACATGCAACCATGAAGCAACTATAGCACAGCTGAAATTATAGCACTCAGAGATTTTGCTGCAGTTCAGGTGGAAGGGAGACGAAATATACCTTTATAGTCTAACAATGTTAACATGCATATGCATCAATCATCTATATCTAGTAACTCCCTCTATACTCATCACCAACCAAAACAGGGAGCCATCTAGAACTTATGAGATTAACATGTGATGCAATAAACAAATGCAATTATAGCAAACCAACCAGCAAACCCTACCAGAATGACAGCATTTAATACTGAAATTTGATTAAGGGTAAGGACACCGGTGACAACTTGACAAAAACATCCATCGAGTACTTATTCTATCTATGCCCTCTAAGGTACCGAAGCTATTTAAAATTGATAAAAACAGGCATCTTTTGGAAATTCTAACCAATTTAACTTCCAGTTTTCTGCTCTTGCATTAATAGCAAACATGGTGAACAATGCTTGGAAAACAAAATGAGTCTGCAGGACTTGAAAATGAAGTTTTACCTGTATGCTACATAATTAAGGTTGAGGACAAGTGTGCTTTGCTTTGTCAAGCTCTGCGCTCAACATATGATGAAGCAGGACATCAACTCTCTGACTTCTTGTCTTCGTGCTGTATTAAGCCAGGAAAAGACACAAAGATAACACATCACTCAATAATCTAAATCACTTATAAAATCAGAAGATAAGTATCCCTAAATAGTGTCCAAACAGTACATACCCGACTGAACGAGACCGCCTGCCCCTTATTTCCTATATAAACGGGATCACAGAGATTAATAGAAGCTTGATTCTGATAATATCTGGCAACTGCACAATTCTATGCTGACACTGACACATGTACCTAAAGAGTCACCATGACATTTTTCTAAGTAATAGATAATACACACCTCATCCTGTCCCTCGCAGTTTTCTGATGATTCAAGATCCATTT
This sequence comes from Eucalyptus shirleyi, assembly GCA_017140165.1. Taxonomy (NCBI): domain Eukaryota; kingdom Viridiplantae; phylum Streptophyta; class Magnoliopsida; order Myrtales; family Myrtaceae; genus Eucalyptus; species Eucalyptus shirleyi. The sequence goes on along the minus strand of CM029456.1, from coordinate 15,812,367 downwards.
CAGCAAAGAATGCCTCCAAGACAAAGGCGACAACCTGTAATCACATGGAAATAAAAATGCATGCTCTTAATATAACAATTGCCACAGAACTCAACGATACAGTTTCAACCATCAGCTGGCTTTGTCTTTAAGTTTCAATGCATTCTTTTATACAACTGAAGAATAAGAACATCATAATTTCATTGATCTGATGGTTTTTCACTTGTAATACCGTTTCAGTCAATCACTCAACAAGAAGCCACCTCAGGAAGTTTAGAGTTCCAAAGAGGAGAGATTGCAATAAGTAAGAAGATGAGAATGCTTGAACATGCTTTGTATTAACAGAATCTAGAAGAGTAAATAGAATTCATAGACTTATTGCCATATTTGGCGAAATGTTCTTGAAATTGACTCTTGAATTGCCCATGCCATTAATTTACCGCAACCGTAAAGAAGCCTAACTTGTTTAGATATTATTCTAAAATATCCATTTCACCTATCTGGAGCATACTGCTGAATGATTGGTATACCATAGTATAGGGGAAAAATATGCATCAAAGTAACATAGATCAAGAGACTAGGAAGTAGAAAGTTCACATTTTTCTAGTCAGGGCACCTTATATTTCCAGCTCAATTTGGATCTATCTCTAATGCAAGTATGGAAACTGATAAAAGGCAATTCACTTCTTCAGCAACATAAGGTACACATGCTAGCCATTTCCAATAATCTACAGTAGTTGAGGCAAAGGTCCCTTCTCCAGCACTAACATGCTTGAAGTGTACTTTTTGATGATTGGAAATATACTAGTAGAGGAAAAGAAGCATGATAGATTGTAGAAACAATGGTCTAGGAAGTTAATGCACTACCTAGTCACAGCCTTCTCTAAATTGTTAAGACTATCTCTAGTGCAAGTATGAAGACCAATGAAAGGCAGTCAACATCTTCAGCAACTACAGTACATGTGCCAACCTTTCCCACACAGCCTACAGTGCTTGAGGCAAAAGGTCTCATTCTCCAACAGTATTAGAGAAAAATTATTTTCTCGATGGTTGCAGAAGCTTAGCTGAGCTAAACCAACACAAGATTGCACAGTCGTACTCATGCTAGGATGAATGCATGATTGATAGTCTAAGCAAGTTGACCCAATAGATCTGCTGCAGAAGTAAGTAGTTTTGCATGCATGTCTGGCATATGGAATTTGATTTGAGAAGAAGCATTTTAGCTGGCTTGCTTGTAGAAAACAGTGTCTTCTCAAAAACTTTTCCATGCCTTCTCTTATTCTTCTTGCTTGTTTAATTAAATTGTTAACGAACTTTCTTCAAGAGGGAAATGCACCCTGGAATGTTAAACTCAATGATATTTCCCTATGATTATTAAAAAAGACTCACCAAATTCAAGAGCAGTAGAACAGTTATTAAGTAGAAGCTGATGAAATATATGAGGGTCCAAGAGGTCCCTGTTAGTTCCTTGTAGCTCTGGAACATAGCAAGACAATAAAGTAACACATAAGAGATTCGGTCATTAGGAACAAAACATAATATATCAGATAGTAGGTAATGAGTGGTAGCACCTGGATCCAGGCTTGCCAGTTGCCCATGACTAACAAATTGAAAAGTGTCACCATTCCATTCGGATAGTCATTAAAATTGAAAAGCAAATAGCTAACTAGTGTCAAGAAAAAGTGATCCAAATAACAAAATCTATCACCAACACAAAAGTAGGACATGAAAAATATTTGATGAAGCTATCTACAAGATGAATACAAATTAGGGTTATTAGAAATACTCTCAAACTATGACATGTACCAGTTTTGTTTTTTTCCCCCTTTATGTAGAAAAAATTCACCCCAAAAGGTTTAAAGATGATATTAAAGTCTACAAGGCATTCATTTTAATGAATTTGCATTTTTTACATAATCAACGATAAAAAATTTAGCTCCAAGTACTTTCCTTTGAATCCCTATACATAAAGCCATGATTTTTTATGTAATAAAAATGCTCGCCACAAAAGATTTGAAGATGATATCAAAGTCTAAAAGGCAATCATCTTGATTAATTTGCATATTCCAATAATCATACATAAAGATTTTAGCTCCAAGTAGATTCTTTTGAATCCTTAGTACATAAAGCTATGATTCTACAGATTAACTATTCATTACTTCTTGCCTTTTTTCTTGAAATCTGAATTGTCTCTTTTTTATATAGGATGTTCATTGTCAATTGAAAATCAGCTGTGGTTTTCTAATTGAAACATATAGTGCATTTTCACCTTTTTGACATTATTTCCGCCCTTTACAGTCATTGCTTCAAAGAGGTGGAAGAAACAAAGTTATTTCTTTTGGGTGGAGCAGGGACTGGGGAGGGAAGGGGTGCATTTTTAGAAAGATTAAGGAGGAAGAAAAAGACGATACAAAGGATACTTATCAGCTGCAAGATCAGTTTCTTCCAATTTGGAGTTCCCAGCATTGACGATCCCACCAAAGATCTACAGAAAAGAATTTCATAAACAGTTTAAAGCTGATTTAACTTGAGAAGATGAATATATGTATAAGGAAGACATTATATGTCATTTTTAGTAAATTCAACTTATGAGACTAGGAACAGCTAAGGATATCGTTCTCAGAAAATTCAGCCGATAATGCTGGAAAAAGCCATAAGGTTCCAACCATTTATCATCATCCTTATTTGATATTTAAGAGTGGTGGATGTATGGTTATTTCACATCAGCTAAGAGAGTAGCAGAGTCTTCCTTTTTCCCTTTTAGAAATAGGAATGCAAGCTTGATGACAATATATGCATAAAATTAGTCGATTGGAAATGCTTGCTCCAAACTATTTAAACTTAACATGGAAGGAGTTGATATTACAATATTTTGCTGTAGAAGAAAAGATAGTGGACCCAAAAAATAAGGTTGCTGATGAAAAAGCAAGCATGTGGGAGACCACCCAATATTCTTCACCACAGAAAGATATGTATGAGATAAACCACTATTCGTAATTCCAATAAGGAGCAACAGCAAAAACATCCAGCAGATGATCCAAAGGACAATTCTTTGTTTGAGGACAAAAAGAGGAGCATCTGATACCTGTTCTCCAAGAGAGCAGAAAATGCACAGTACACAAAAGATGATTCCAAGGTATGGCATCAAACTTGGTAAGAGGGTCAAGAATGTAGCAACAAAAGCTCGGTATCGTTTAACATGCATCAGCAGCCTTATCAATCTCAGCAATCTAGCAAGAAGAAGGTACCGAATCCTGTAACAAAGAAATGTGAACAAAGAATTAGAATGTCTTCAAGTGTATACAGGAGGCACAGAAGCTACATACAAAGAATAACAAAATTTTCTTTAGCAAACTCAAAGAAACAGTAAACACTCCGTCATGCCAAAATAGCATCCAAGGACCCACCCAGACAAAGTATAGTTAATATTTCATCCCCATCAACATATGAATCTGGATGTACATTCTGTAGTGCTTTGTTGATTCAATGTAGCCTAAATTATATTAGTTGACCAGTTTTTAGTCAAAGAAAGGTATCTGTAAACTGGACACCATACATCATTATGATCAACTCCACCATGTTGTCACTGAGAATGGAACGAGAAAAACAAACTGGGCTATTCCAATATGCAACCTAGCATGATAGCTGCAGTCAGGCTAAGGGTTACTATAATGGATAATTGGTTGATGTTTAGTAGGAAACTGGAAAGGAGTCTTCATTTTACCGCCTGTATGTCCAATTTTTTCTGTAAATGTAGATTACACAATTCAAGAAAATCCAAAATTTTCCAGTCCAATTACAGTTCATTCATGAATATAATCAAAAGGTGGCATGAGGATTTGCTCCTGACTTGCAATTCCAAATATTCCAATGCAAGTCTCCCAGCCGTCCTATCTGAGCATCTTTCAAGCACTTTACTTAGCTTCTAGTCATATTCAAAGGCCTACAGGTAATCTCTCATGTAAACTATTCTAAATATTGGACCATGTTTGCCATCACCATGTGAACCAGCAAGAACCTCAATTAACAATTGCTCATCTGCAACTGAAATGATGTTCCTCTTGAGGACTTTCATGTCTAGATCTATTAGCAGTCTAAATAGTAAAGTTCCCAAAAGCAGGGCACTAGCAACATCCCCCAAATGGACCTAAAGCATTCCAAACTGATACAAAGCAAAAAGAGTAGTGGGATATATCAAAAACTTATATTGTGCATACCATTCTCCATTTGAAAGAAAGTCAAGTCCATTAGGAGCCACAAAGGTGATAGTTTCTCCAATGACTGCAAAGGAGCAAGTACCAGTTCAGAAATGCAGTGAAACTTCAGGAGATTTAACATTTCTAGGATATGGAAATATCCAGACATGATTATTCGACAGCTGACTTGTTAGTAGCAGATATCCTTGGACCTCAATTGTGTTCACTGTCATGCCATCAAGTTATTTTACATCTCTCTTGAGAGACTCTTTAACTATATTTTATGAGCTCTGAAAATGCAAAGGGATATGTTTTACATGTTCTAATGTCCTGTGACTTCAACCAAAAAAAAAAAAATGTCTTGTGACATGTGAAATAACTATACTTCGCTCATTGTTTTTGTTTTGAAAACATGTAGCATTACTCTCACCAAGTTCCCTTGGGGCACCATTGCAATCATAAAGTCCCACCAAACATAAAGTAGAGCAGCTGCAACTCATTGCAATCACCAAGTTGACAACCATTAATTATACTACTATGATAAGTTCTCATCGCTTATTCAATGAATCATTTAAGTCAAACTCTAAACTGATTAAATACTCAACAGATGCGTAATTACAGTCCCTGATTTCTTTTATCATAAAATATAAATTGGCCTATGGTGAAAATTTGCTGTGTTTTAATGATAAAAAGGTTCTCAACACTAACTTATTCAATGACGTCAAATTTACCTATAGTCCGTAATTTATGTGAAACTAGGGGTCCAATAATAGTCTTCACTGATTTCTTTTATTTAGCAAAGCTTCATCTTATTTTACATTCAGCTGATCATGGACTTCCTCTTTTTTGCTTACAAACCTTATGAACTTATGGAGAAAGTGATGCCCTACTGAAAATAACTAATTAAAAAAGCAATCCGTACGAAGAAAGGCAGTATGTTCAATAATCACATGCAACGCATGCTTATGAAGACCTGTTTTATATATCTCAATCACAACAAATTCCAGGATCAACAAAACTGACCCACTAATTTCAGAGAATTCAATGGTTTAATAAACTACCCACAATTAGGAAAATGTGTTCCATTATATATTTGTATGGACTGTAGCGGCATCATAGGCATCAATTGTAAGTAAGAAAATTTATTTGTTAGACAGCAGGCTGAAAAGATTAGGATCTATCACTGCATGAAATATTCACCTATCACCCAGGTGATGAGAAAATCAAAGCGGTTTTGACCATCCCTCCAATAGTTCTCAAACCCAAACGAATAAACTTTCAATGCCATCTCAAGTACATAGATCCAACCTGTGGGACAAAATAGAAATATCAATCACAACAGCATATTACAAGCCCTTTTGGGCAGAGTAAGTCATACTTATTGCAGCCATTTCCAATTCCAAATAGGAACTATTACTCATATACCATAAAATGACACAGGAATACCCAGCTATACTTACCAAAGATAAACTCTACCTCTTGCCACACTTTTTGGGCAGAGTTGTTTTCAATATCCAGCTGAAACACAACCAAACCATTAGTTCCGTTAATATTCCAATAACTACCACAATAATGTACTAAAGGGACTGAGATAAGTGAGTTGTTTTACAACAAATGACGAAAGAGAGAATAGGAATAATGATGGTAAGGGGTACATGGTAACTAGAGTGACTTTTGAGCTTTAATAGTGATAGGTCCAAGATAAGTCCATTGCACAAGAAAACAAGTCATAGCACTTCAGTATAGAATTGCAGAAAAACCAGCCTGTTCTTCTTATTTGAACTAGGCGTGCCAATCATTAAGTTAGCATCTGATTTAGATCATACTTAGTCACCTCAGAGCACATTATTTATCATGCCATTGACCGAAATGGACTCATCCCAATATGCAAGGAAGAGATCAACAATTCCAAGTTCTACAAGCCTGGGTGAATCCAGGACTTTTACACAGGTTGTACCTATCAGTAACAACTAGTTTCATATTTCTTAAGCTCATATAAGCTTTTATGACACACATAAGCTATTAATTGGCATCTAAAATTAAACAAAAAGAGAAAGATATTCTTTCAACATTTGATCATCAAGAGATGCGGACTAGACAATTATCACCTTATGAGTCGCTAAAGTAATCATATTTGAGAGATTAGAGACGAGCAATAAGTTCAGCATTCTCATGCATGAATTTGACCATCAATTGGGTATAGAGGTCACTTCAGCATTGAAGACAAGGTAAAATAGAAAATTGTCCAATTGTAGCTCCGTTTTTGTCACATGATCAACTAACCAATTAACTGCAATTATCATAAGTGATCATGTGCTTCACTATAGTGCCATGCCGGGATTTGTAAAGCATTAGGTTGATGAAAGTTCAAGCCATACCGTTGTCTCAACAATCACCGCAACCAGATTCAGAATGAGGAAAAACGATATCATATATCCAAACTTTGGACTTTTCACAAAACCCTTCAACTTCTCAGAAACTGGAGAATAGTAGATTGATGGAAATTTCTCGAACAGAGAAGGCTGCACAATGGCATAACAAATGGGAGTGAAACTATGAAGCTTCATGCCTATGTTCAGATCAGCAAAAGAATCAACTCACAACATCCTCCTTCTGGAATCTGAGGGCAATTGCATTGCAAAGATCAGCAAATTCATCCATGTTGATCTACAAAAGAAAAAGAGGATGGAAAATTCTAATTAGAGCATTGACCAGGTAAACGGCCATGGGTAGATGATCTATTGTATGAAAATCAATAATTGAAAATCCAAAAACACAGAAAAGAGATAGTAAATCCTTTCCGGTGTCTAATATGGTCAATTTAATCAGTGCATATGCTTTTCACACTAAGCTGTTTTTTCTTCCTTTTGAGGAGCATAAAGGAAGCAAGTTGGCAACGCATATGCATATTCTGAACCAGTGAGATACACTAAAACAGCATGTATCAGATCACATATATTCATTAGGAAGAAGAAAAATAGAAGCAAGAAGTATCAAAATCATAAAGAGCCTAGTGAAAAGAATGTTGACGTTCCACATATTTGAAACCGTACAACTAACATGTGAAGAGGCAAAGAAGAAAGTCCATTAAACAAAAGCAAAATCATTGGAAGAAATAGCAATACTATTAACCAAAGGTTTAACAAATTTTTTGATACCTTGAAGTCATGACTATCATCCAGCTCATCAAATATGAAATCAAATTCTTCTCGTGATACCTTTGGCAGTGTCCTGGAAGAACATTCACAAGACCAGCATCGAAGGTTAGGAAAACATTTAGAAAAACCACTTTCTATGAGAAATGAGATGGCTATTATCTTCACGCCGCGATGCACAGAAGCCACACTTAATCATAGGGAAGCTTGTTACCCAGACATTAGTCAGAATAAAAGTCAAGTGATCTGAAAGCAAATTAGTTTTCTAAGATCCCAATTATTCGGGCAAAGTTTAGTGTTAAAAGTTTGATAGGCTCTTCTTCATGCTAGTGTTGCTTCCAGGCACTAAGAAGATAGGATCATTCTTGACTATCATCAATTAGCTCTAATTCAAAGACAAACATGCTATTTTCAAGATAATCTTACATCTGCAATATCGCATTCTTCTTTGTTAGGAATTTTTCTGCTGGAACTATCGCTACTGCTTTAAAAATTCAAGGGCGCTGATTAGCATGCCATGACATCTCATAACGCAAACAATTCACCACACATGTTCTTGCATATTTTCTGAAGCTTTTACATATCTCACAGATGAATGCTTAACTTGACAGGCTGGAAATTATAAAAAGAAAACAAGAAACAATAGTTCAAGTCACAATGTGAGTAGGATGTTTATATACCTGTAGTTATTCAGTTCTTCCAACAGGTGTATACACTGCTCTTTATTGATATGCCCAACATTCTATGCATGCCAAAGAAGTAACACGACGAGCAAGTAAGAGAATAACCCAAATCACTCTAGGAAAACATAACTAAGAAGAATCCCCCAGCAGAAGCAACGGCAAAGTAAGATGAAGAACTTTAATAGCACATCACTTCAGGCTATTTACGCTTCTCACAGAGATGAAAGAGAAACAAGAAGAGAGGGAGAAGGGAATGAGAAAGAAAATTATCCACCTCGAGACATCCAAAGTATATTATATTTTGTGGTTTGTACATGTGTCCAAGGGCCATATTCAACCAATCATGTACATACAAACCTCTTTAATAAAAATTATGTCGTTAGAACATCTAACAGCTGCTCTTCTCATCAAACATCTACATCAGATAACTTTAGCATAGAAGTTGGGAACAGCAAAGGACATGTAAGAAGTCTCCAAAGCAAACAAATAATTAGCAGGTCTTAACACGCAGACAAATGCATTTGATTATGTTCAACTCTTTCTATAGCATGAGTTTTGAGACCTGTGCCATGAAAACTTCGAGTACCATACCAAAAAATAGCTGTCATGAATGACCGGCACAAGGAGATGTATGTTCTCCATAGATATTAGAAAACAAAATGATAAGCAGAAGAAGTTCCTTCTGAAAGACATGCTTTAAAGAGTATTTAAGAGAGGCCAACATACTTACATTCTTGTCTATGAGTTTAAAGGCTTTCCCTAACATGATTTCCCTCATTCGGTCCATCTCAGAGACTTGTTTCACGAGCTAAAACAAATTAACTTAGTGTCAATATTTTCCTCCAAATACAAAATGAACATTACAAGCCCTATGATAGTAAGTGAGATACTAAATAGACAATTTGCATGAGTTAATACCCCTAATTCTCTGAAATAGCACTGATATTGTAAGAAAATTTACCTGACTCTTGAAGCTGTCATACACGACAGCAAGGACCAAATTCGTGACAAAGTAAACCCCCAGCAGGATATAGAGGACAAAGAAAATGGAGTACCAACGTGAAACTCTGGAAGGAAAACATATCGAAGTCAAGCAGCTGGATAACATGATAATATAAATAAAGGGCAAGCGAGGAAGTAGCCAAACCCAAGACCTCAGTCCATGTAAGGATGGACCACCACTAAGGCCAATCCCTTAGTCCTTTATGACATGTAATCATCTAAATAAAAATAAAAATAAATGTTTGATCCAACTTTTAAGACAATTCTCAAATAATCGCCATTCCCAAACAAAAGATCAAGGGCAAATTTATGTACCCAACTAGTCTGAAGAAATGAAGATAAAAAGTTTAGGTTAACATTATAAAAGAATTCTAACTATTAGCTAAAAAGAGAATATCCAAAGGTAAAATTAAGAGAGAGAGAAAGAGGGGGACAGACAGACAGAAAAAGAAGCAATGTCCCCATTTTAAAAAATAAGTTTTTTTAGCAAGCAGACAAAACAAAGCTAAAAGGCAAGCTAAGTCGCGGTCACATCTTGGGAAGATATAATCTAACAGTTTTGAGGGAAAAACCTATTTTTTTCTCGAATGACAATAAAAGTTCTTCTCTTGACAATCAACAGGAGAAATTTTTTACTTCAATTTTACTTACTTATATGCTGATATCCATACATCTGGATTATTGGATGTGGTGAATAAAATAAACATCTTATATAAGGTGGCACCATATGAGGGAAATTCAGTCTTTCCCTGTTCGGTATCTTCAAACATCACATATGCCACCCAACTGCAAAACAAAAGAAACAGAAGCAACAGAGCCTGCAGTTTTACCAGAAAAACAGGAAAATAAGCCTAACAAAGGGAAAACATCATGTAACACAAGCTACATATCGGCATAAATAGTGAAAATACTTGCAAAAATGTGATAATCTATCACTAACTTCAGTGAAACAAAATCATGCAATTGGAGCAATAGCAAGCAAAAGAGGGTCTAAACCAACCAAGACATTTAAGTAGGTCCCAAGCATCCCTGCCAGAATGAAGATGCTCGCTCGTAGTTCCCTACAATGACATGGAAAGGTAAAATTTGAGAGCATAATGTGAAAATGCAGAAATGCAAAGCTGGGAAGAAAGACCAGCCTATATTTTACTGTTCATCTCAAATGCTTTAGGAATGGAAAAATTCCTTTCTTCCTTCACTGTGGTAAATAAAAATAGATGTAATTAATAGACCTTTAAGATGGAAAGTACAACCTCAACTATAATGGAGAGTTTGAAAGTGTAACTCCAAAATGTAATTGGACATAAAAAAATGACATCTTATTTCGAAGCATTTTTTCCATTTGAAACAAATATGAAAAATAATCTGCCTACGATTTTTCAGATTTGATACTAAATGCAGATCAAGCCAGCTGTGTTGAAGAAAAATTGAGGAAATAACTCAGGCATACCGTATGTTCATGATGAAAAAGACAACTCTAACATAAGGTGCTGCTCTAAAAGGAAGATAGTCAAGCACCACCGCAGGGGACAAGTAAAGGGCATATGCTAGTAAATCAGCAACCAAAAGCCCTAGGCAAACAACCTGATAAATTAAGCCAAAGGTTAAACTATCATCAAAATATAAAAACAGCAGAAGGAATTTCGACATTCAAGATTTTAACAGCCTATCGATAGTGCAGAAAGCAATCCCAATTAATAGAAGTTACTAACTGCATAAACAATGCAACTCAGAACACATGTTCATGACGAGATACTGCAATGTAAAAATTACAATAAGACTGAAGCCACCATTCTCCATTTTTTGTATTTATCAAACTGTTGATAATGCTCCCAGTCAGAATACATTGCACATTGCCTTTCATGTGCCTATGAGATATCTGCTTGAAGACAACTCAAAAGATAAAGAGCCCATCCCTCGTTATGACTAAAGTGAAGAGAATTAACAAGTGGAAACTTCTTTTCTCCCATGATGCACCTTCTGTTCACTATCTCAGTACTCACAAAGTCCACATGTCCAAGGCTACTAGAAACTCCTAAAAAGTGAAGCAGCTAAAAGAATAATCATTAGAGAAATGGCTAGGCGAAAGCAAATTTCTGTACCTTTACTTGGTTAAGAGGATTCCTTGAATAGATGTGAAACCCTTCATATGAAATGGGAAAGAATGTATGTATCATGAGTATAACAAGAGTTACGCTCTGCATGAGAAAGAATATCCATGAGCTCCACTCACACAACAATATCTCAAGCATTTCCTACCATTAAGCTGGGTAGAATTCATATGATTTGCAACATTACAAGGAGTTCCCCAGTTTGATCAATGTGACACCATAGAAGATATAATGGCCCCTCCGGAAAAGACCATTACTATTTTAAAAGGAAAAGGTTACTTGAATATTTTACTACTGAGTGTCGATTTATAGGCATCATGGGCATAGGCACATCACTGAATGTTCATTCGAAGTACAACAAGCATTATGTGATTGTTTAATCAGATACAAGCAAGGAAGGATAGATGTATCTAGGACATCCTGAAAGGTACTTTCTTCATGAAGTCTCAATCATAATAAAAAGAGGCTTCAAATAAATGCCCAGCAGAATTTGAAGATGAACCTACTGCCACAAGTGAAATTTGGCGAAAATAAATAAGTGAACCCCATGAGGTCTCATTTATATCACAAGGATTCGTGAGTGAACTGGCACCAAATGTATCTACAGGATGTTCACTCTTACCTCATACACGAGAGATTCGACGCCCGTTAAGTATGGTAACTGTCCCAGAAAAAAGTATTCCCTCTCACTGCAAGCATCTGCAGAATACTTGGCGCACCACAGAGGTTTCTGTGCAGGGGTGAAGAGTTAGTGCAGGAACCTTGGCAACATCTGGGGAACAAGGCCCTCTGCCAGTGAAGAAGAGACCGGAAAGCAGACTAACCTCAAGGAAGTTCAGCACTATCAAGGCAAAATAACTGAGGGACCAGATGATGTCAAATTTGGTGAAGAAGGAGTAGAATTTGGCAGCACTTTCGAAATTCGACTGGTCGAGGATCTCAACTGGAATACCAACACCATCTTCAGCCTGCAGGACGCATTTTCCAAAAACCGTGCGTGATTATCCAAGAGAACATCAGCAGTGATTGTTCCAGCTGGAGCAACAAACTTATAGGTTCATTTAACACAGATCACGAGCTCATAGTTCTCACATGCGAACACGTCAGGAGGCACTAAAGCAATGGGCCGCAATCAAAACAAAGAAAGCAAGATGCGGAAACGGAAACTGCGGGCAAAAAAGGAAAATACAAAATCTCGAAATGGCTGTTTACAAGCTTAAACCTACATTTTTGTTTTCCAGAATGATTACAAGCTTAAGCCACGACAAGCTGAAAAGAAGAACTCAAGATATGATATCCCCAAAAACCTACTAACCAAACAAGAGCTAAAAAAGTCAACTTGGAGTACTCAACATAAAACTTTGCTGGTTGCTCTTCTATTTGTTCGAATCACTCATTTCGATGTTCCACTGCTACATTATCGCGCACGAGATCAACCTTCCCTCCGCGAAAATCCAGTTCTACTGAACTCCATTACCAGGCGAAAAACATGCAAACTTAGTGTCATCAGACTGCGACGATCTCGACGGCGAAGAGATATCGCCGCAAATGCAGCATCGGAAAGCGATCCTCCGTCCGCCCGAAACAGGATTGAGATTCGGAACAAACGCATTCTAGACAACGCAACACGCGCTCGCTCACTCCAAACAAAAAAAAAGAAAGAACAGAGGCAATGCTAAGACCAGCTCACGGGATCGAACGGCAGAAAACGAAAGACGAAGAGAAAGAGAGAGAGAGAGAGAGAGAGAGAGAGCTGGCGAAACGGAGCTCGTTCGCGCGAGGAGGGACGCGAGGCGCTCACCAGATCGACCAGGGCGGCCGCCTTCTGGTAGGGAGAACCGTAAGCGAGGGCGTCGGAGCGGCGGTCGAAGCGCTCCCTCCGCCGCCGCGCTTCGACGCTCGCAGCGCCGTCGAGCAGCGGGTCGTTCATGTCGCGAAGAGAGAGAGAGAGAGAGAATGAGCGATGAGCTCGATGAGAGAGAGAGAGAGAGAGAGAGCGCGAAGGAAGATGGCGCGATCGGAGCGCCGGCCGGGACCGCTACTGCTGCGGGACGCGGAGGAGGAGGAGAGGGAAATGGACACGTGTCGAGCCCGTGTTCGGCGCTCGGAAGACATTGATACACAAGCGACAAAGGTGGCGGCACTTTGGTATCTTCTCCTTTAATGTATCTTCGCGAATTATATAAAAAAAAGTAGATCCAGAGAATTAGAAAACACTGTCTTGGAAAGTGAATATGATATCAAAAATCTCAAATAAAAAATCTCTCCTTAGATTTTTTTATACCACAGAGTAAATACATTACACTATATAAGTTTGGGTTTTTTTAAATTGCAAAAAAAATTGAGATAAATTTGTTTTAATAAATATATTTTAGAGTTTTTAGTGACTTTTGTCCTATTTCATTTTTGCATTTTCATTTTCTAATACAATTTCTCCTTTTCCCCTTGATATTTGAAGGGCTTGGCGTGCAGAATAAGGATGACATAAAGAAGCCCCCACCTGCAAGAAATAATTATTACAAAAATTGTAATTTTTCGGTTTTCTCTTTTAACATCTGTACGTGAGATGTTGGCCAGACTTGAATCGAATCAAAAGCCTGGGCACTTCCCTGTCCACACGTATCAATCACGCCAGATTTACTTTTCTTGGGTACAGATGGCCCGACCCATTATGGGAAATGACACCAGACAACAACTCAAACAGCTCACTGAAAAAAATTCAAGAAAATAAACAAAAAAAAATGGGATAATCATGCGCATTCTAGGGGACTGGGGAAGAAAAGCTAAAGGAAATCGACGCTCGGTGGTTAAGGTTAGGTTAAGGGGAAAAGGACATGGATCTGAATGACCGCGCTTTTTAGACAGATCAGGACCAATGCAGAATATACATGCCGTCATTTCCGGTCATTTCCGGTCTTTCTTTAGTGTATTCACGTTACCATGACGAGGGGAAGGGCATGTGAACTGGAGTCCCCACCACAGATCTCAGATGGGCCATCCATCTGAACCTTTTTTGAAGTCAATTATGATGGGCATGCCGCGTGTTAGAGTTCAGAAGAGGTCAATTATGATACGTTTCGTGCCATTCTAATCTCGAAAATAATTTTTATTTAAAAATAATTTTTCTTATTTTATTTTGGAAATAATTTTTAAATATTCAAAAATACCTGATAACTATTTAAAAAAATAAAAATAAAAATACATTTGATAAGACTTCTAAATTTTTTATCTTTAAATTTTTTAATAATTTTATTATATTTTTCTTATTTTTTATGTTCTTTTTCTTTTTCTTTTTTCATTTTCCTTTTCTCTCCTTCCTAGTCGCCGGTCGCAAGAGACGAGATAAGATCCGATGAACTCGTCTAGCCACCATGAGCCTCAACCTCACTTTGGCTCTGCGTTGCCAGAGATCGACGACTCTCCGACGAGATTGTTGACTATGGCCAAAGCCCGCAATCAGCTAAAAGGAATAAGAAGGAAAAGAAAGAGATGAGATAATAAAAAAATTAGACCTAATTCTAGGAATTTTTCCTAGAAAAAATAAATAGTTATTTTTCTACTTCTAGATTCTGTCCAAATATATTCCCGAGAATAAAAAATTCACATTATTATTTTTTTTTTAGGGAACAATAGAATAGAATCAGCTATTCCCAAGAGTGTTATCTAGGCACGTTTCAAGAACCCCACAACTAGCAGCACCAAAAATACGAACCACCATCTCGGACACCAGACAAGGTGACAACCACTCGCAGAAGCTCTCGAATCGTTTCAAGGACTGCCAGAAAACGAAATTCTTGAGCCCCGCTTAAGGTGTCTTCTGAAAGATTCTTGTTATGCCGATATGCTGTCCCGCTGCGCTTGCATCGAATTTGAAGATCGAGATCGAGCAGATGGAGGCAGTGCACGGGCTGTGACGCCACAGCCGATGAAGCAGGACGGAAAGCAAGATTATATAACAAGAATCGCTCTCGCATTGTACAGGAGATCAATGTTCTCATCATGTCCCTTCCCAAACTCAGATTAGGTAAACAAATATATGCATTAAGCAATGAAAGAATCACAAAAATTACGAATGTGTAACTGCCTCATCATGCTATAGTAAGATCACAAAAATCTCCATCCATCGCATGGGTAACTCCCCAGTTGCACACTAATGAATTCAAGCGGTACTCTCAGTAACTAATTTACACCAGTAGATGGGGTATAAACAGTACCAAAAAAGAAGCAGAACTATGAACACCCTTGCAGTGAAATCCCATCGCAAGGAGCTGGAGAGTTGCCATGGTCATGCCCAAGAACTTTGGATCAAGTCTCTCAGATTCTACAGTATTTCTACATCTCACGTTGACTTCCAGCCTGACCAAAATGGAAATATGTCTATCAGAATGTCGCACCACCACCAGTACTCAGAGCAGACCAGAAAAGGATCCTCGCTACAGACCAATATGCACACCAAAGCTTGTCAGAAATCAGGCAAGACATTGAGTTAATGAGTTGAAAGATGTAACGCAAGGAAAAAAGAGTCGGCAACAAAAACCTGAAACCAATGGGAATGAAGATATTTTGATTGGGCACGAAAACCTGGGGCAGAATCCCCATGTCAATAGTATTAACAACAAAGAAGCAGAAACTTGAACCATACTGCAATTCAAAAGTGATTTATTCAAAAGCACATCAGATAGATAATCCAGAATTACCAACATGCCAGGTTAAACCCACCTCACTGATCTTAATGCACCAACAACTTGATTCATAAGTTTAACCAAATAACTGAACAAAATAGATAGAATTTTCTATTTGTCTCGAGTTAAAGGATCAACTTGATTGGAAGAAAACCAATGAGGATAATACACATTCCAAATTTCCAAGCCTAATTTTGAATATTTTGTGCAAAAACAAATATATCCCCATCGTGGTCCTTACTATTCCGACATTCATAAACAGGAAATATTGCATTCTTTTTTGCTTAGGCCCTGAAAGGAGAAGGGAGGCTGCAATGTCAACAATGTCTGACAACTGAAAGGAAAACTCCAACGGACATACATTCAGATAACTAAAAAAAGATTTTAACCTGCCACCATTCAGATGGAGGTGGAAATATAGGGAGACGGGGGATGTCAAAAATTGCCTTACTGTTTGAAAAACAAGAGCCATTTTTTTTGTGATGATAACTCAATCAGGCAGCTGACAAGGGCATGCTAGATAATACCCATTTTCCCTCTAAAACACTTCTTTTTATAACATCATCCGGGCAAAAATCCAACATCTCTCATTTCAACCCCTTCAAATTATTGTTAAAAATTGTGACTGACGTTGCTAAGAGAGATCAACAATTGTACAAGAAGATATATCAGGCAGGGGTGAAGGACTCCCAAAAACAAAGAACACAGGCAACATATCAGGGGCAGTCATATTCCAAAATACTAAAATAGCAGCAGATGACATTGTATCAAAAATCAAGCCAGACGATAAAATAAATAAACTACAGAAACCAGTCAAACTTTCAGTAATTACCTTCGATCACGAGTCAACCTTTGATTTTTTTCCAGTAACAATCTGGAATATTCGTAGGCCTCGACTGAATGCTTCATTAAATAAGATTCGTGTCTGCATCGACTGAAACCCAGGCATCCAAGATAGAAATGCTACTGGGGCCATGACTATGACTCCAAACATAATGTCGTACATCCGGGCCACAGAAACAACACTATCCCAGAGCTTAGTCCTCTGCAGAAATGGTCGGAGCACCTGGGCGATCAATATGATGCCCCACCCAGTTGGGATGAACGCCAACAGACTTGTGAAAATGTCCACGAATTTAAATTTAGTAAACTCCAACAATGCAATTGTCAAGAGAATGCCAAGAATAATAACAAGGAACTGAACAAGCCGATAGTAGATGTGGTCTTTCGCTGCATACTTGTCCTGAGCATATGATATCACCCAGTATACTCCAAAAGTCACAAAAACAAAAATCCAAGATAGCAAATAAACAGCAATGTTGGTACTTCCAGCAGCAATACCAAGCTGGTATACAATACCATATTGAAAGAAGAAGAAGCGAAGATCCAAAATTATTTCAAAAAACTTTCCCCAAAAGCCAGTGGTTCTGAAGTGGTCCTGCTCCTCATACCACCATCTCTCCCAACTTTGTTCAGCCTTAGCAAACACACCACCACGGTACCATATCCAATTCATAAAATCATCAAAGTCATAGACAGTTTTCAACCAATCAAAACCAGAAGGGTTGAACACAAATGGAGCCAAGATCCATGACATGACAAGGAACCAACTTGTAATGGTCAAGGCGATGTACACGAAAGTGGCTTTGGCAATAGGACTGTGAGTTGCATAAACAATAAGTATGAGACCAAGTTCAATTGCTTTAACAAAATGACTGCGAGCATATAGCCTATAATTCTCGGCAAAGCTCTTGTGCTGCACAACAAAACCCCGCCAGTAGCGCGGTACTTCGCCACCATGAAGAATAGTCCGGCCAAAGAAGTGGGTACGGGTTCCCATCGAAAATGTGTAGAAAACAGATGAAAGCTGGAGCTGCATGGTTATGAAATCCCAGAGTGCTTGAAGAAATCCAAGTTCAAGAGAATTCTCCACTATCATCGGAAGGGCTGTGAATAGACCTAGTTGAATGATAAGCTGCTGATTCAAAATGGTACCAAGTGCTCTATTGTCACTACTGGTGGCAGCCGCCTCAACGCCGCTCAGGGCCAGGTAAAGTCGACCCCACAAAAACGTATACACGGTCAATATAACCAACATTGTGTTGAAAAAGAATCCAACAGTCGTGTAAAAGAAGGAGAGCATGCGGAAGA
This sequence comes from Eucalyptus shirleyi, assembly GCA_017140165.1. Lineage (NCBI taxonomy): Eukaryota > Viridiplantae > Streptophyta > Magnoliopsida > Myrtales > Myrtaceae > Eucalyptus > Eucalyptus shirleyi. The sequence continues at coordinate 15,794,408 of CM029456.1, read as the reverse complement.
AGTCTAGCCTATGCCCCAACCTGTACACATCCCTGCTAAGAACTTGTTCACCATTCCCACTGGCAACTTTGGCCTCAAACATGGATACCTGATTCAACCCAACATCCCTCCCCTTCCCTACTTGGATGTACTCATGGTGCGTGACATTACCTCCCCTCAGAGTGCAATTAAAACCGGCAAAAATGTCCTCACTGATGTTAATAACCCGTGAAGCTTTGCTAATCCCACCCCGACTCAAGAACCAAAACCTATCAAACACATCCGGATGGCCATAGTGCATCCGAATTTTCAAAGGGTTGGCCAAGACACGCTGCCCTAATGTGACAAAACTCGTCTCCTGTGCAGACATAAACCAAGCAAGGGATGAAACCGAACCAGTAAAAATATGTTCTCTCACTCCCAAGATTGTGGGCTTGCGGATGCCGTAAAAAGCCCTATATTCTTCCAATAAGTTCCGCATCTTGAGTGCCTCCTCAAAATAGTTGTCTTGGTTCATGTCGATGGTCTGGACTGCATCTCCACGAGTGAAAATTGAAGCATGGTTCTGATTCTCTGGCTTCCCCTCTCCAAGTTTCACGGGACCAGGCAGCTTCACCCTGTATATTTCCACTTCCTTCTGTAGCTTCTGATCATATTTCACAAGAACGGAATAATACTCCTTCTCATCCCTTCCAGTGGGTACTTCATCTACATACGCTACCCTCAAGGCTTCATTGTCTTTCATCAGGTACAATATTTCATCGGCATGAGGGTCCTTTTTGGCCTTCTGGGCCCCATAAATTTGGCAGGCAACCACGTATGTGTATTTCATCATGGCCGTGCCATCCTCATGGCCTTTAAACAAAGTGCTTACGGAACTGCTTGCTCTGCTAAGGCTCTTGGAAGAAGGCAACCTTCCTGAGCCAAAGCTATCCAGAGTACCATCTCTACGCATCAACCTATGCTCTTCCGAACCTTCCCTGACATCCATTTCTGATGCAGAATCAAGAAAAACCAGCGTCTTGAGGGCCCTATAATAATACATCATCCCCCTCACCGTTCTGCCAAGAGTCTGCCCTCGATATGACGCCCAAAGCCTGAGATCCCTCAACTTGGTCGTCCAGATCTCGTTGTCATTTTCCATTCCCTCACGACGCATCCTCTCCATGAAGTTTTTCCACTCATCATCATATATTGTCTGCAAATAATATAAAATGGAGATTCCATCCTCATTCTCAGTACGAAGTTGTTCTCTGCTGAATACGACTTCTTCATTGTAGTAGGGAGTCAGAACACTGAAAGCCATCATCTTCTCTACTTGGGGAGCATGAGGCATGTTCATGAACAGTGAGTTACTGAAAAAGGCGATTCGCCTCCGTGCCTCGAGATTCACTGGAATATCATGCATTGAGTCCCGGGAGGTAAGGATAGTGTGCAATCGCCGGACCTGCCTATAGAACTTCTCATCATCTGGTTCAGGCAATACGACTGCGTTTTCAAAAAGCAAACCACTGGATGCCAGACCATCTGCCTTTAGCTGTTCAGGAGTCCTCTTTTCCTTGAGAAAATCTCTAATGGCGATCTCATAAAGTGCCTGCAGCGTGTTCACCACCTTGCTCAGGTCTTTCTCAGGCTTGATCAACAGTTCGACAAGCTTTATAAGATTACTGTGAATCTGAGGAAGCGCAGTCGTTTTGAATGACTTGGTAAACTTCTCAATCTCAATAGAATGATCAATTTCTTGAAAGAGAACAGCCATTATCGAATGCTCTTCACTGTTGACCTTAATTATCTTTAGCAGCAGGTGCTTGACACTATCATACGTTTCAATGACAGCACAGCGCCTGAACTCATTCTTGCAGACCTTATACCACAGCCACTTATCAGGAGCAACCACCAACTCTTTTGCCTGGCCCAGCGCAAGAAGCAGCTCATTGCAAAGCAGAAAACAAGGCCAACGGACGACCCTGACATTCCAGGTATTGGGAGGCAGCTCCAATAACTCAACCTCGTGATCAGAGACAATATCCTCCTCCCTAAATATCTTAATGATCTCATTCCATATCAAAGCGAACTTACGTGCCTCCACTTGATTGGACTCGAGCTTTTTAAACGGCCTGCCAAGTCCATATCTCAACTTCAATCGGTGAATGGCATCATTCAACTTGCTTTTCAGGGTGCCCCTTGTATTCAGAAGCTGCTCTTCTGGCATCAGATTAAACTGAATCGCGCTAGCAAAGAATTGGAACCTCAACCTCAACTGCTGAATATTTCGGATCTCACCCAAATGATCAAACAAACCAACTCCTGCTCCCACAAACGAGGAATATATGGAGTACCAAATCTGCAAATCCATAAGGTACATCACCACGACAGGAAGCCACAGTAGCCCAACCGCAAACCTATTGCTATTATTAAAGAATTCATGCCATTCGTACTTCACATCCTTGAGATCCAGTAGTTCTTTTGTTGGCTTGATCATGGGCTTGATCTGCATAAAGTAACTGAAGGAGAACTTTGTGGCAAGCACCAGAATCCAGAACAAAGTATACTTCACATTATCCACCAGACCTTCCCGAAGACCACGGCCCACGAAAATTCTACTCTGGAACCACCAAGTCATCAAGTGAAAGATCCTCCAATTCGTTCCCTCCAGGAAATTGCGAATCCAAGGGATGATAAAGAGAGCCAAGGCTAACAGCTCTGGGATGATGAAAACAAGCGCTGCCTCGAGAAAATTGACCACCCTCGTATTCGCTGCGCCAGGCCATTTCCCATCAGCGTTCTTTTGAGACCAAATGCGCCCATATAACACCCCGAAGACGATGATCCACACAGCAGCGGCGATGCTCTTCAGCACCATTCTCACTCCAAGCCCCATCGTCTCCCTCGACACCAACCTGTACTGCATTCCTATATCCAGCAAAGACTGCAGGAACCGCATTCCGCTCCAAGTGATAAACACAGTCAAAACCCTAACCTGAACATCCCTACTTTCCAGTGCCTGCCATGGATACTCCTTCCCCCTCCCAAGCAACAATGATGGCCGCCTGCAAAACAAGGCCAACATAACCCACAATCGGTCGAAGCTCCTAAACAGGTTCCAAAACGACCTCTGCTCCACGAAACCCGTCTTCCCCACGCGATCCCTCCTCGCACTCGTCACGAAGAAGTTACTCCCACCATCGAGCGGCCATTTCAACTTCTCAAAGCACCTCTTACTCCAGAAGTACTCATTGATATCATCGTAATTCCTCCACGCGCGATGCGGCGCGGTCCCGTTCTTGCTCCCCTCCACCTCAGCCTTCACGGTCTCGTAAATGGGCTTCACCACCATGTTCAAGAACGCATTCTCCCCTGAGAACGAGGGCAATACGGGCTGCCCGGTAGCCTCATCGATGTAATCCTCCAAGATCTTGTTCAGCTCCATGGCCATATTGTGAAATATGTAGCAAATGCATTCGGGCATGAATCGCAAGTTCGCGGCCTCGCCCCAGATGAGAAGATACAGCGACACGTAGAGGAGCTCGCGGCGCGGATCCGGGGAGGAGGGGCGGCGATCGGAGATCCAGACATTGGACTTCTTCCCCACGTAGGCGCACCACTCGGAGTAGTTCTTCAGCAGCTTCTTCCGGAAGCGGCGGACGACGCGGGGTTCGAGGGAGTCGATGTTGTCCGGGGGAGGGGAGAGGCGCATCTGGAGGTTGGCGAGGTGGAGGACGAGGTGCTCCCGCTGGTTGCGGACGCTGTCCGCCTGGAAGCCGAAGAAGAGGGCGAGCCAGTCGAGGAGGTCGTAGTGGGGCCGCCACGTGGAGAAGGGCGGCCGCCGGAGGTCGCCGACGGAGCGGAGGGCGGCGGCGGCGGCGCGGACCTCGGGGAAGCGGAGGGAGGGGTGGTCGGCGAGGAGGTTGTGGATGGGGATGATGTTGTAGACCTCCTCCTCGCCGCCGCCGCCGCCGCCGTCGGGGGGGCGGCCGGGCCGGGACGGCGGCGGGGGGCGCTGCCGGAGGCTCATGGCAGGGGGTGCGCCGGAGGAGAGGGGGAATGCGACGGGAGAGACACGCTGTTTCTCTTATTATTTGTTTGGATTTGTAACCAATGGAAACGTAAGAGCGGTCAGGTAACACGTCATCACCATTGTGTCCTCTGTGAATGAAGACAGGGGCTTTGGGCGGTCGCAAGGCCGCGACCACAGCAATGAGCACCGTCAGATCTAGGCTTCCAACCTCAAATTCGATGTGTGGAGAGAGAGAGAGAGAGAGAGAGAGAGAGAGAGAGAGAGGGAGGGAGAGGGAGAGATGATGATTAAGTTTGGGGGCCTCGGCGGCAGCGTCATGCAGCTCGGACCGGAGGCGAGACTACGTCGATTGAGTTGAGCAGGGCCAGCCACGGTGAGTGTTAACGGGCAATGGGTGATGGGATTCCAAAGAGGAGGTGGCCATGGTGATATGTTGGGATTTGTCTCTCAAAACATGAACACAAGTGTATTGGTAAAATTGAATCAAAATGATTCGCATCGGAAGTAAAAATACCTATACACATATCTCAAAAACATTGTTCATGCCATTTTATTAAGAAACATAGAAAATGAAAAGGAGGCTAATTATATTACCTGTGTACCATACTAAAAAATTCGATTATAACGTTCTTCAAGTCCAGGCCACAAATGTTGATGTCCTGCGCCCAACATAAAATTATGACATTCTTTAGATCCAACCCTATAAATGTTGGACCTAGTTCAAACCCACCACTAATCTTGCATCCAACAGTAGAGAGAAATTGAGAAAGCTCATCATTACAATTGTGTTAATAATTGCTCGCATGTGTATCTTCATTCACCGATATCACTGATTAATTCTCATACTAAAAGTTTTTGTTTTTTGTAATTTTAGCAAACATAAAGAACTCATTTTCAACACTAGTGAGTGGAGAACAATGTCGCACTATCTAATGGTGAAGAATGTTGAAGAAAGAAGCTGCTTACAGATGAGCCAAAAGGAAATCAAATTGATAAAGAAATTGTAATAAAACCGAGGCAAGGGATGGTGCTCGATTCTGTAGAGGAATTCCAAGAGTACCAGAAAAGATAGGCTAAACAAGTGGGGATTTGGTGGAGGAGCTCGCAAAATGGAGATGACAGTAAGATCTGATACTTGATTTTTGCATGTTCTCGTTATGGAAAGAGTGTAGATTGGTTAACGTTGTCAGAAATAAGGCCTATGTCAGGAACAATGTGTAAGCAAAGATTAGTACTTGTTTATGTCCAGGTAGCAGAATATCATCTTCCATCTTGACCACAATCGTAACTTGAGTCCTGGGAAAGTTCGCGATCAAAGATGCCCCAAGAAGTTGGATGCTCATGAAAAGAAGGCTTGAATTGAAATGATAAAGCTGGTATAAGGATCGACAAGAATTTTTTTAATCAGCCTGTTAGCCGAGAGCAGGAGGTTATGAAGATCTTAATTTTGGCAAGAAAGAGCGTCTGAAATTTCATTGAAATGCAAGAAAGTTAAGACTTGGAACTAGAGATGGCGAAGCCATTCAGCAACTATTTTGTTCGGATGCAAAGCATAAATGATAATTTTTCTATGGATGGAGTTGGATGTCAGTTCCAGGACATTTAGCATTACACCTAGTGTCAGCACCAATCCTCCCATAAATTTATACATGGAATTACGTAAACAATCCTAAACATCTACTCGGGCAACATAGAACAAACGTGAATCGAACAAACTGCTATATATTAGAAAAAACTAGACAAAAGAGAGCTAATTTCAAACTCAAATATGGGACGGACTTGGAGGTGGTCAAGAAATGGAGGGAGGCTCTCTTGAATCCACCAATCTGATGGGAACATCTGTATGATGATTAGTCCCCGATTTCAAACTCATTTGACCTTCTCCTATCAAAATTTTAACTGTCTGAAAGGAAGTGTTGGGACTTGACTAGCTTAATGCCAACACCAATCGACCAATCGAGTCAACCTAACCTATGACATCGATTTCTACCTGTTTTTGTTGGGTATAAGTTAAGGGCATCTGTATTGAAGTATGGTAGTTTCTATTATCATTTCAAACATATGCTTCGAGTGGAAAAGAGAACTTGAAATGAGAAACCTGTGCTCTAAAGTTGAGTCCAACGCATCCTTTCGGAACTTTCTGCATTTCATCCATAAGATATATTGATTGAATAAAATGACCTATATTCAATGGCACCGATATGTATTGTCCAGCAATAGTAAAGTTACACGGTAGAGTCTGTAATATGAATTGAAGAGTATATATCGAAACTTGGCATTCTTCGCTCTACTCAATAGCAGCGTATGCTCATATGCTTTGTGTGTGTCTAATAAATTTTATTGCTACCGAAGCCATTATTAACTAGAAGAAGACTCAAATTAGTCAGAATTTCTGGGCCCGTTTAATACTCCTCTTGTCAGATTGCTGCTGTACACTTCAGGCTAGATAATGACTTATTTCATGTACATCATCCACCTCTCTCCCTCTTTTTGTTTCAACAGGAATGAAGATGATTGGATCCTGGCATTGTTGAAGAGATAGAGAAAAATGATGGGAGACATCGGATGTAAACTAGAATAAAGATCCTCGTAATTACAGTTTGGTCAGACAAAATAGCTATATTTCACTAGAGAGATTGGTGTGCAACAATGCTGCTTCAGCTGAAGGTCAAAATAACAGAAGTTGTTTTTCATTTGAGAAGTAGCTGCTTAAAATTGTTGTTGAAACTTGAGTGGTTAAAGGGAAGTGGGAGTGAATGGAGCTTCGTGGATAACGTGACTCAACCATAAATCGCCATTCTGTCTACTTCTCTTTCTCCCCTCAAGAAAGATTTCATTAATGGCACAGCAGGTGAGCAACCCGCTTGCAAAGCTCAAGACATTACAGTTTCAAAGAAGCCTCTAGTTATGACACAAAACTTTGTTTACCTATCCAATTCTGTCTACCTTGTAAAGGAGGAATCAACTAATCTTCCCATGGTGTAGACCTTTTGATCTTTGACATAATTAGATCAACACTTTCTTAAAGATATAGATCATATCAGATTAAGCAAAAAACTTGCTATTTCAGAATTTTAGAGTATGAAGCACTGGCATCATTAATTGGATTAAAGGAGGGTAATAGAGGTCTAAGTGAGCATTCATAGAGCAACTAGGGAAGACCATGGCCATTCAGCAAGCATCCATTAAAGTTTGGATTAATGCATTCTGCATCACAATTCATATAGAAGAGTAAGGAATAGTTCCTCAACAATGATGAGTATTAATAGCATGATGCAAAACCCATATTCCATTGTGATTTCCAATTTTAATTTAAGGAGCAGACATTTCAAAATTTCTAGTAGAGATGAAAAAAATAAAATGGAAAAGCAAAATGCATTGGAATCGCTTCCCTAGAATCAACTCCTCAACAAGTCGTGACCAATTTGACAGGAATGTTTCATGCAAGCTAACACTCGTATGACGGTGCCGGTGGAACCATAGTTAAGACTATCTTATCTTTGTTAAGTTGATCAGCTTTCCTCTCCATCTGTTTCGATTGGACTATCTTCGCTTCACTGGGTGTCTATTGAATTGTCTTCCTCTGAGTCTGTTCCTTGAGAAGCCAATTTGTTTCTATCGGATGAGGGCATTGTGGGCTCGACCTCCAAATCATCCTCCTGTTGCTGGTATATTAATCGGAACCCACACTTCTTTATGCTGCGTTTGAAACGCTAAGGTGAGCTTAATGAATCAATCATTTGGTAACTTCTCTACTTCCCACAGAACTGAGCGGATGATAATCAAGCCACACATGATCGGATTCCAGTGAATGAAAGATTCTGTATGCCCACGCGGCCTTGCCATTGACAAAAATTTCGACGTCACATGAAACGTTGACCACTTTTCCTTCCTCCAGCCCAAGAACCACACAAAAAGTCCTAAGATCTTGTCATACAGATCCTTGGGAACCTTGAAAGAAGTAGATCCTCTTCCACAATGGTGAATCCATCCTGGCATCTCTCCTCCAGTACGAGAATGTCGCGTTGGTTGTAGTGTTTCGCCGTCCCCGGAGATACTGTCCTACAGCATTCAAAGTGAGAGAAGAGGAGAGAGGAGAGAGAGAGAGGACTGACCCGAGTGATTGACACAACAGCTGATCGAACCCTTTCCGTGATAATCCACAGCATGAAGAGAAGTCAACTCGAGTGAAGTTGGAGAGACTCGAAAATCTGGGAGTTTTTGTAGAGATCTGCAATTATTTGCATATATGATCCCAATATTTGATGGAAGCTGAGGAATCTCTTGCAGTTGCTTGCAATTATCCAGATACAAGGTTGTCAAATTATCACATATGCGGAAGCACCTGGCATATGAGTGAACTTGTTCTTGGTATCCAGGTACCTCAATCTGGGAAAAATTGGAAGAACCTCGAGGAAATCTAACCCTGATAAATTGCAACCATCAAGATCTAGCCTGTCTAGATTTGGGAATCCCAAGCCACCATCAAGATCAGTTGGATCCTTCAAGTTCTTCGAAACATGATAAAATTTAGAGCAATCGCTTAGATACCGGTACCCAAATTTTGCAATTTATAAATGCTCGACGCAGCCTTACTGAGATTTTTGCAATTGCTTAAAATCTATACACCTTACAGAGACAAGATTATCAATGGATGTAGGGAGTTCTTTAATAGCTGTTCCTTTTAGAAAAAAGTTTCTCTAGATGTTCTATCTTTACCAGAATATCAGAGAACTTCTCAAGTTTTAGAGCAACCACAAAGATCAAGTTAGCACAAGAGATTTTTTGTCTTGAGTATGCTAGGAAAAGATACTAAGCTTAGAGCACCCATCTAATGATAAAATTCTTGTCAAGATATCCGGCCAGATTGATCAACCTCCACCAAGCTTTTAGGCACCAAAAGATCCAGTCTCCAAATTTGGAGCCGCGAAATGTCAGGAACACGAGTCAGGAAATTGCATTGACTGAAATTGATGTCCTTCAACATTCTAAAATCCTGCAAAAACATATCAATGCAGTCATTAAGTTCTGCAAATGTAAATAGCTATGAAAATGAAAAGCTACTCATGGCAAGGGCTTACGTTAAATGTGACTCCTAATTGTTGATATGACTATTAAACATAAAATAGTGACCGATTATTTGAAAAAAAAAGAAGACTTTGGTTTTGACACATTATATCGTGAGTACAATTCTTAAAACTTCGGGCCTCGATTGACCTCGTCCATCACTTGGATCACTTCTTCTCTGGTAATAACTGTGTCAGGTACGGCGAGGCTTAGGAAAAAATGAGTAGGACTTTGGTTTTTTGGGGCGCGTTTGGTAACGATTATTTCCGGGGCGGTCGACGGAATTGATTCTTTTTGATTCTGTTCACAACCTACTTCTAAATATTTTAACCGTTTAACTCATTCAAAATTTCTGATTACGGGGATAAACGCGTTTGGTGCCGTATTTATTGAAATTGTCCAAACTCAATTTCTTTTAATTTTAAATAATTTTTTTTACTTTTTTTCCTTTTGTTTCTTTTCATTTTTTAATTTTTAATTTTTTCTTTTCATTTTCCTTTTTTTCTTTTTCATTTTTTCATTTTTTTTCTTTTCTTTTTCTTTTTTTTCCTTTTTTCTTTTCTTTTTCTCACCTTCTTCTTCTTCTTCTCTCGCCGGCCGCGAGCCCGGACCGGGCGACCGCCCGAGACGCGCGGCCTCACCGGGGGCGTCGCCGGCCCTCGCGTAGGCCGGCCCTCGTCGGCGAGCCTGTCGGCAGCCCTCGCGGCCGACGGGCGAGGGCCCGCCCTAGCCCACGAGGCTCGGCCGAGCTGCACCGCGGGCCGAGGCCCGCCGGTGGGCCCGACCTCGGCCGGGGTTGGGCGAGGCACGCGGGAGCCACCGCGGGCCGGGCGAGCCTCGCCGGTGGGCGGGCGAGCCTCGCGGCCCGCCGGTGGGCCGGCGTGCGGGCTCGCCCGGCCACCTTGATCCGCGAGGCGCTCGGCCTCGCGGTCTAGCGAGGCGAGAGCCTCGCCGGTGGCTGGCGGGCCTGCGCCGGCCCCCGCGAGGCCTCGCCTCACCTGCCAGGTTGCTTGCACGGCGAGCTCTGCCCCGCCAGACTGGGAGGCCAGCCTCGCCGATTGGCAGCCTCCGGAGCTCGCCGTTGGAGGCTGCCTTCCGCGAGCTCGCCGGACCTCGGCCTAGTCGCGAGCCTCCGGAGGCTTCGCGGACAGCGAGCGCGCGGACAGCGACGCGCGGTAGGCCGTGACGCGGATGAGCCCAGACTGATGTGACGCGGTAAACGGTGGTCGTGGATGGCCAAGGAAGAATAAAATTTTGATTCTCAAATTGATTCTCGGAACAAGAATCAACTATTTTTTTGATTCTTGATTGTTCCCCAATGTGTTCCCGGAACAAATTTGTTCCCGGGAACAAAAATTTTACCAAATGCGATTCTGAGGCCGATTCGAATTTTGAACAAAGAATCGAATTTGGCACCTGCTGATTGGATAGTTAAAGCAGAGGCCATGGTCTCCCTAACGAGCTCCCAAGACTGGCCCAAACATGTATCTTACTCGAATGATTTTAAATGGGAAAGCCACCAAAACGGAAATCGCTAAGCGAGGAACTATACTGAATAATTTTTCACCATCATTCGTAACTTTATCGTCGATAAGTAGTGTCTTCTCCACGCGTTTAATCGAGCGGGCCAGTTGCCGTTTCTTTTGCTTTCACATGAACCGGCTATGAATAAGTCCGACCGCCCAATATTCTAATCGACTGATTTTCGTTTTAGAGGCCAGTTTCCTATGTTGAATGGAAGGCCATGAAATGGCCGAAGTGATTGGGCCAAGAAAGTAATCATGTTAGATTCATCCCTCAATCACACAAGTTGGGCGATCTGTTTCCACCTAACATGAAGCCGCAAAGGAGTCTGGATCGATGATGCAATAAACGTCTGGGCCTCAAATGTAGAGTTAATTTGTCAATGAAATATACATAGTCATGTAATAAAACTCCCCAATTATGGATTTCCCTTTTTTCCCATGATGGGTAGTTTTATTATAGTCATTGTTGTAAATGACGATGTAATTAATCTATCATTAACCACTTCTTTCAAACTCCTTTCATTGTATATGAAAGAAAAGGGATTTGATATTCTAGATTTATAAATTCTCTCAAATATCAAACAAGGGAAGAAAGAAACAAACATAAAATTATTTATAGATCTTTACAATATGTTCTCTATAAAGTAAAATGGGTTCAAGAATTACGGTCAACTCTATACGAGCTGTACAAGGTGTGAGGATGAATTTTTTTGTTGATTTATTACCGTTATTTATTTGTCAAATACGAGTTGAATATAATTGATCAATTAGTATTATTATTTCTGAAATGTGATTTACCTCATCCAAGGAGTTATGAAACCATGGCTTCTCAATGCTCATGGAAGGGTCTTTAAAACATTTGGACTACAACTAACTATATAAAACTACCAACTCTTGTTTGAGTCCTTGTACTGATGTTTATTTCATTTTTGGAATCACCAACCATTTTTTCTATACTATATTTCTTTGTTTGAGTTAACAATGTGTTAAATTTTACAAAATTTTTTTAAAAGAAAAATAACCAATTTTTATTTGAATCACTACTAATGTTTTTTTCTAGTGTTTTGAAATGTAAACTGTTTTAATAATCTATAATGTTTATTTGTCAGCTTAACAACTCGCTTAAGATACTATATGTTCTAGAAAAATATCAACTGCTAATTGAGTCCACTTACTAACGATTATTAGATTGTTTATAAAAATTAAAGTTGTTTCTATAATTTACCGATATTTATTTGTTGAAGTTATCGATGGAGTTGAACTAAGTCCAATACTAAATTATCTATTATTTCCTAAATTACCAACTAATCCAATAATTTACCAACAATTATATGCAGAGCTAATTTAAGAACTCTTAAATGAAACTACCAACGGATATTTAAATTAGTTATCAATATTTATTTGATTGTTTCAAAGGTACTAACCATTCCGATAATTTACTGACATTTGCGGCAACTTACCAACTGGAAAAGTTAATAACTCATATCCAAAATATCAACTCTTATCCGAGTTAATTAATATTTATTTAATTGGTTAAGAAGAACCCACTGTTTCAATAGTTCAGGAATTTGGAAAGCCTAATAGCATGATAAAATTACCGCTCTTTTTTGAAATTACCAATTATGTTGAATAGTACTGAAATCATTACAATCACCATCATTTGTGGTGATTAAGTTACACATTCCTAGTTGAATCACTTTGTAATTTTTATTTGATTGTTTCAAAAGTATCAACTATTCACATAATTTACCACGTTTGCTTGGGTAGTTCCAGTTTGTTTAAGTTACAATTAATTAAACATTGGTAAATGGACTCAAATAAAAATCAGTAAATTTTGTAAGAGTTGGTAACTTCAACATGTCGATAACATCTGCAAATTAGATGTCAGTAAATTATTAAATCAGAAAGTGATTTCAAAACAATTAAAAAAACGTCATTAAATCAAATAAGATTTAGAAAAAACTAACACTAGATGGCAACCTAACCGTGAGGGAGTTGGTAATCACTCAAATTAATATTAGTAGCTTGGCAGTGCTTGGAAGCTCCTTGAGCTTAGACCACCTACTTAAGTTCAATATCTCTAAATTTGGCACCTCTGAAAGGCCAGGGACACAAATCAGCGACTTACAGTGGTTGAAGTTCAGAAACTTCAAATTCCTAAAACGCTGGAAGTTAAAAGAACATCTGAACGAGAATGATAAATTCAATTTATATGCCGAAAAAAGAAAACTGTCAACTAAAGCGTTAATGATGTACCTTTTTAAGTTCCCTCCAAATTCTTATCTGGCTGTCAGGCACGTGAAAGCAAACAAGTTTTTTGGAACATATACAGGAGTGGACAAAAGGACATCCAGGCCATTCAAGCCACCTTAAATCATTAGGAAGACATATGGGACCTCCACTGATTTGTGCATTCAGAATTATGAGCAATTTCAGTCTCCTCATGCGTGAAAGCACTGGGACTAATGTCTAGCTCTTTTTGTGTTGGTAAGTCCAAAGCACTATGCCTTTAACAGCATTGGTTCCCTATAAGGAAAAAAAATCAATAATAATCAACCATGATAAGGTAATAGCATGTCAATAAACAAGATAAGATTATCGACTGTTTCATGGAGAAGCTCTCACCATATCCTCCGACAATACTTCAAAAACATCATCATAGCACCATAATCTGCTCCGTCCCTAGGTCATCTAGACACTCTTTTTAATGATATCTAAGCCCATCTGCTCAATCAAGTCATGCATTTGTAGACAGTGCCGTTATCCTCAATTGTTATTAAGGATCTCTCTATTAGAGTCTGCATCCCAATTAAAGTCTTTAAACCACAACCATCAAGAACTTTGGTTACATAATCCCTTTTTCTCCACTTAAAGGAAGCAAGCAATGTCAAGAAAAATGTCCTTCTGATTGTTGTCCAGCGCATCAAACTTATCTTGAGGACACGATTTATATCTTTATTAGGACTTTCAGTAAGTGCTTCCAATGTACTCTCCCATTCCCCTCTCTACTTCTACCACGTAAAAAGGGACCCAAGACCACAATAGCCAAGGGAAGGCCATTAGCATAGCCAAGATATTATCTATGAGATCCATGCTTATGTCTTTCCTGATTTCTCGAAAAAGCATATGAACTCAGAAGTTCAGAAGCTTCATCTTGATCTAATGGTTTAACTTCATATACCCGATCTATCCCATGAGAAGTTAGTACATGTTTATCTCTTTGTGGTAACGATGATCCCTACTCCTTTCCAAACCATGCACATTCTCTAGCTAATGCATTTAACTGGTCCCCATGATCCACGTCATCAAGCACAAGAAGAATCTTCCTGCAAAGTCTATCTCGTATCAGATTAGCGCCTTTTGTCCTCACTTAAGACCACTAAAGTTTCTTTCCATAATGTCTCAAATAGCAGCGTTTTTGCAACTGAACTAGGCCGTCAGGTCTATTGGAAGTTTCTCTAACATTTGCAGAAAGCTGCAACCATCAAACTGACTTGCAATACTGTTACTAGACATCTTTAGCAACAGTAGTCTTCCCTAAGCCTCCAGTTCCTCATATTCCTATCATCCGAACATCATCCGAGTCCATACTCAACAACGACATTACTTTCTACCCGGCAACCTACGCCGACGGGATACTTCAGCAACACTCAAGGGTACTCGTTTTACTACGTTCGAGATCTCTTTGGCAATCTTCTCGATGAACTCGGTCTCATCTCTGCCAAAACAAAGCAGCAAAAAGAACACGAATAAACAGAAACATACAATCCATTGAACTAATAAAACTAACCGAAGGAAAAAATCACTCTTTAACAGTCCAAAACATTACTCAAGTTCAACGCACAATCGATGCCATCATGTATCAACAAAATTAGAGAATTCAAATTCTTTTACAGGGTCGAAGAGGATTACTGTGATTGCCCATCGACATAAGGCCAACCGGACAAATCGGCGGCTTCAATAAGAGCTTGCCTCCATTTCTTCACTCTCTCTCAGAATCTTTTTCCCAATTTCTCCTCGTGCCTGGCCAATGCATCGCCATAACTCTCAGCCCTCGAATATCCCCGGGCTTCACTTTGTAGAACACAGGCAGCACCCCGCTGTCCCTTGAGCCTCCTACACTCCATCACCTTCACCAGCTCGTCCAAGCACCACCTAGACGAAGCGTAGTCCTCGGAAGAAGACGAGCACGGCGATCCGCGACTCCCTCGATGGCCTTCATGAGGGTGGGCGAGATCTCGTCTCAAGTCCTCGCTGTCGATGTAGACGTTGATTTCGCCATGACGCAGACACTTGTGGAGGTCAGCGAGGAAATAATGGCGGACGTCCTCCCCTCTGAAGCTGAGGAAGACGTCGAACGGCCATTTCGCTTCGGAAGAAGAAGAAGAAAACGACGACGAAATTTTTTTTTTTTTTTGGACGAGACGACGATGACATTGAAAGATAGAATCTGAGCTTAGTTTGGATTCGTGTCGAGCGATGAGTGATGATGCATTTTATAGTGGAGTTGGTCGAAGAAATCGACGCGGACTGAGAAACATCGAACGTCGCACCGCGTTAGGAAAGCGCCTTTTTTTCATTTTTTGTTTTTTCTTTTCATTTTTCGCAAATGGACGAGAAGTTTTTTCTCGTTCATTTTTATTTAAAATCGTTTGTTTTTATCTTACAAAAACTGGAAAGTGACTTTATTTTACGGGTGTTCAAAATGAACCTTTCAAATCGGGAACTGCCGGGTTGAGCCAAATCAGCAAGTTGGGTCGATTTTCCAAGAATGTCATCTAATTCCTAATTCTTAAAAGTGAAAATTGGATTGGACTAGACTAACCAAATATACTTTTATTTCTTCAAAAAAAATGGTCAAATGTGAACTAAGTATCATCTTATCCAGTAGCATCACAAGTTACGACCCAATAACTTTTCATTCATCATTACTTCCATCAATATTTTAAGATTTGTCTTTTCTCATTGTGCACAGATACTCTTTATGATTTTTTAAAAAAGTGATGGATTTCATTGGATCGGATTGGAAATCGAACATCCCTACTTTATTTTATTTTGCAAAAGTTCAATATTATTCAAAGCATATAAAAAAATTAAGTATAAATTTATGTATGCAATAAAAAAATTATCATTCTCAACCCAAATCCGATATATTCCATTTCAATATTTTGTCTTCTATGAATAGCAACATATCTTTCACATTTAATAGTTAGGAAATTGTTTAGATTTTTTTGCTTATTCAACTCATTGTGTCCCCCAAAAATAAGTCATGAAATAGATTTTTTTAACGCGTAATGGATACAATTATGTTTTTTCCCTGTTAATTGATTTTCAGATTTTTAAGTAGCCATCTTTTGCTTAAGAATGGAATGAGGGAGTCATGTGCATGTTTACATCATTCAACTCATCGTGTCCCCGGGAAAATTCTCTTTTCTATTTTATTTTATTACTTAAAAAAAAGGAAATATGCACCGGCTTAATCTATGCGCTTTGTCTATTGATACGTATGGAAGATCCCAGCTTGGTAAATTACAAGTAGTGTTGTTTGAAATCGAGGCTTTACCTTTTTCAATTATTTTAACTACAACCGACTTTGAACGATGTAACAAGCCATGATCACAATCGAATATTTTTTGTTAATTCCTTTGGCGAGCTTTCTTGTGTTACAAGCCTCAATCCCAATGTCACTTCTTTGGTCGCGAAATACTTAACACAGAAGAAGAAGAAGCCATTAGAATTTGGTAAAAGGAGGCAGGTGCTGGTGTTTTGCTTGGAAAATGAAGGTGCTGAAGGATGAAGCGAGGTCTTAAAAGGTAAGCTACTCCATTGGTCACCAATAAAGTACTTAGCTGTGGCTTCCAGGAAATGGCGTTCGCGATAAAGGTAGATTTGTTCCCCAACGGATCTTCTTGGTATTTTCTTTGCATGCAGAGGCATGACTTTCTTTTTTGAGGTCAACAAAGAATGTTATATTAATTTCCAGCGTTGTGGGCAAGGCAGATGAGAGGATGTGGCAGGCAATTGGAGAGAAGGGAGGCGGTGCCCGGTGGGCTCAGCAAGCTCGGCTTGGGATCCTATTCTTGAGAACTGATGTATTGTGGCATGGGGAAATGTCGCTAGCGTGATTTGTTGCACACTACTATTTTGGTAGCTAAAATTCGCATGATTTTTTGCCATGCCTTCCAATAAATCAATATATAATGGGAATGAAGAAATTAGAATTTAGAGTGCAGACTTACTGGATAACTCAAGAGGATAGCTTTGACATGTAAATCAATCGTAACATCCTACACAAGATGTGAGCATGTCTTGTGCAGATTTGAGAGAAGGGCTTTGATAATGAGCACGTCTTCACCAACAATCAGTTGCACATTTTCTATGCATTAGGCAATCTAATTACAAATTGGACAAGGATTACCTTTTTCCTTTCATAGCTTGGGCATGAGAATATATCAAGCTTTTTGTTCAATTGAAAGTAATGTCGGTAGGTTCAATGGATAAATTCAAAGACATGAGAAATTTTCTAAAAGAACACCTCAAAATGATTAATTGGTACACCAATAGCTTATCTTCTATTACTTTGGAGCGAAGGATCTTTCACTCGACTAGGGCATTATTCATTAGATGCCTTTTGGAATTCATATGCTTGGTGATGTCATTCCTTGTCAAATCAAAGTGTTAGTTATTTTCAAAAGCAAAGGATACAGGTATGAGAATTTGTAAGAAAGGCTTTTTACTAGGCGTAAAGAACACATTCTATTCAAATTATTTAGTCCAAAAAGAGGATTTTTAGTTTAGACTCTAACGAAAAATGGTACTTCAAAAGTGTAAAGCATCCACTAACATGGGATGCATTACACTTAGAGTTTAGCTTATTTTGTTATTATCTAAATTTATACATATAAACGTTAGTAATGTCAATCAAGTAATAATTATACCGATCATTATGAGCTTCATGTGATTTGATGATATCTCACCTTTTTCTTTGTCTTTGTTGCTTAAGTCAAAAGCACAAGGAAATGTTTGCTCTATCAATTTCGTGCTAGCTTCCCTCCACGCGGCTTTGCTCAGAAAAAGAAAAAAAGATCGAGTTGATTTTGATGGGCAGATGGCCCCACCACTTTGTTCCTTCTACATGCTCATATCTTGAGCGATTCCAAAGGCTTGACTCAGTGGCTCATTCCCATTGCATTTCTTTTTCTTTTTTTTGGTTAAACGGCTTGGTTGTTATTATTCGGGAAAATGTTAAACAAGGAGATGGATTAGACTCGTTTTACAAAAAAAAAGAAGTCTAAACTGAATTTAATCAAATAATTGCCTAAAATGACTAAATCAATCTCACATAGGAGCCAAAGCTTGCTGATTGGCCAATTTTCTGATAAACTGGTAGGTGTATGATTGGTCAACAGACGAAGCCTAGATATTTTTATCTAAAAAATTTGGTAAAAATTATAAATCCCAAAAACAAAACACCACCACTACCCCCACACATCACGCCCGATGGTTTCTTCCTTCGTTTCTCCGCATCTTCTCCTTTGCTTCCAATCTTCATTTCTTTCCAAAGATGAAGACAAAGCTCATGCAAGGCCCACCTCTTCATTAGTCAGACATTCACATGTAACAAAAGAACAAAAACAAAAGGTTTCTTCCTTCGTTTCTTGACATCTTCCTTTCCTTGCGGTCTTCGTTTATTTCTAAAGGTGAAGACAAATCTCAAGCAAGGCCTACCTATTCGCTCATCAAGCACTCTATTGTGAGGATAGCAATCTGTTTAGGACTATAAAAAATTAAATAATAAATAATTATAAATTATTTTGAAATTCACTCAGTTAAAAATTTATGACTCATAATAAAGTGTTATTTACAGTGACTCAAAAATCATTATGTTAATAAAGGCCTTTTTCTATAAAACAAGGCAACTTGCTCTGGAAATAAAAATGATCCAGAGACTTTCATGTGCAAGTGGCCCCCACTACATTGTTCCTACTTTTGGAACAAACGCGCTCATGTCTAAAGCAATTCCCAGACACTCTCAGCCCATTCTCATCAGTCGCCCATGCTACGACACCAAGGAAGACCACAAAGTAGATGTTGTTAGTTGCCGGTCGGGGTACGACGAAACTATGAGGATTGCGTTCCAATATTCAGGGAATAAGAGTTGATTTTCACGACGTTTCATATTCTCTTCCACAAAACCAATGGATTTATTAGAGAATTATTGCACTTTGATAATCGTAAATATTTACCTCCTTAAATCTAAAAAAATCAAGTGAATTTCTTGGCGGAAATGTACTTGAATATATTGCAATTCGGTGTTTAAAAGTTATTCCATTAAGTCTATAATGTACGCATCAATGGGACAACACATTTTAAAGGGTGGTTACATAGTACTGTTTTGATAGCTAACATTCTCATGACTGCCTTCATCGAAACCGGTGCTTCCATTTTATATAATTGTTTGCTAAATTAGTCTCTCGTGATTGAAGAAATCCAAATTTAGAGTGGGGCCTATTGGGTAAGTTGAGAGGATAGCTTTGACGTAGAAATCAATTGTAATATCCTACACAAGATGTATTAGTTATGCAAAGTACGGAGATACTTGTGCCGATTTGAGAAAATGATTATGATTTGAGTATGTCTTCACCAATACTTAGTACTTCACATTTTCTATGCATTGGGCATTCTAGCTATAAATTGCATATGGATTACATTTTCCTTTCATTGCTCGGGCATGAAAATATATCAAGCTTTTGTTTTGTTGAATGCAATTGGTTCTAATGTATAAATTAAAAAAAAACAAGGAATTTTCTAGAATAATATCTTTAAATGATTAACTGGTATGTCAATAACTTATTTTCTATTACTTTGGAGCGAAGGATATCTCGCTCAAGTAGGACGCTTTCCATTGTATGCTTTTTGGGAATAAATTTCACGCTCCCCTTCGAGGATCCCCTTACCCTGTGTGGAAATCTGTTTTCTGCACTGCTTCACTCTTCCGGTTAAAGCTTTGGGGACGCCAAATTTGATGTTTCAAAGAAGAAGGTGGTTAACGTTGGATATTTCATACGAGAGTTCATAAGAAAGACTTTATCCAAGTGAGAAATGACTCATTTTCAGATTATTTAGTCCAAAAGAGAATTTTTGCGTTTGGACTTTAATAAAGATTGGCATTTCGAAAGTGTAAAACATCCATTAATGTTGGATGTTGTGGGAATTATGTCTGGAGTTTCAGCTTATTTTGTTGCTATTTAAATGGACGTTACATATGATCATCACTAAAGTTAATAGAGTGCACTAATTACGCCCATCGTTATGGATTTTGCATGATTTGACCATTTTCCTTCTTTTTTATTTTCTTTTTTGGTTTAGTCAAAAGCCTAGGGAAATATGCTCATCACTTTCTTTCTAGCTTCACTCCACACGACTTCATTTTGGAAAGAAAAATGATAAGGTTGATTTTGATGGCCAATGGCTCATTTCCATTGCATTTTTTAACCTTTCTTTTTTTTTTTTTTTAAAAATAAATGTATTAGAAATCTTAAAGTTCATTACAAAAGTATAATTGAGTTCTAAAACCTTCAAAATTTTAAAATATGTCTTGAAAGTATAATGGAGTCATAAAACTTTAAAAAAAATGCAATCAAGTCCTTTATTGATTACACATTTGAAAGTTTTAGGATTCAATTGAACTTTCTAATAAGTTTTAGAACAAATTTTAGAACTTTCGTAATATCCTACATGAGATGTATTAGTCGTGCAAGTACATAGATACTTGTACTGACTTGAGGGAAGAGTTTCGATAGTATGTCTTCGCCAATAATTGATACGTTACATTTTCTATACATTGTTAGGTATTCTTTGTTACAAATTGCATAAGGGTTACCTTTTCTTTTCATAGCTCGAGCACAAAAGTAGATCAAGCTTTTTGCTTAGTAGAAAGTAATGTGGTTGATTCAAATAAATGAGAAATTTCTCTAGAAAGACACCTTTAAATGATTAATTATTGTGCCAATAGCTTACTTTCTATTACTTTGGAGGGAAGGATCTCTCCCTCAGGTAGGGCCTTCTTCTTTGGATAGAGTCCCTTGCTTTGTGATGTTATTTCCTATCAAATTAAAGTGCAAGTCCTAGAAAGAAGAAACCAGAAAAAGTGCAAGTCATTTTCAAAAGAATTGGATAGTTAGTATACAATAGTTCATACGAAAGACGTTGTTTAGGTTTGAAAGAACACATTCCTTTTAGATTATTTAGTCCAAAACAGGATTTCCACATTTGGACTTTAATAAAGAATGGCTTCTAAAGTATACAGCATCCACTAACATTGGATATGGTAGACATCGTGTCTAGAATTTGATATTTTTTTTTTGTTACTATCTAAATCTAAATTCATGTTACCTATGAACATCACTAATGTTAACAGAGTGCACTAATATTGCCGATCATTATTAATTCAATGTGATTTGATGATGTGTCTTTTTATCTTTATTTTTCTTTTTTCGCTTAGTTAAAAGCCCAAAAGGATTGTTCGCTCATCACTTTTATGCTAGCTTCACTCCTCCAGGCAAAGAAAACTTGCTCTGGAAAGAAAAATGATCAAGTTGGTAGATGGCCCCCACCACCTCATTCTTCTACGTGCCCATATCTAAACCGAATCAAGGGCTTGAGTGCAGCGCTGATTTTCATCGCATTTGTATCCCCCTTTTTTTTCCTACTAACATAAACAACTTAATAGTTATTATTTGAAAAATTTTCAAATAAGGCCATTTTATAAATAAAAAAAGAGAGACTTAAAATGGACATTATTCTAAATAATGGCCTAAAGTAATTAAATCAGTCTCCCATAAAAGCTTAAACTCATCAATTGGCCAAATGTTTGTCGACCGACAAGCATATGATTTTTTCAGTGGCCAGAAAATGGGTACTTTTGTCCAAAAAAATTGATTAAACAATTGCCAACCTTAAAAAGAAAATAAAAAACCGAAACACTTCTTCCTTTGTTTCTTCACATGTTCTTCTTTGCGTCCAGTATTCATTTCTTTGGAGAGAAGAAAACATAACTCGAGCAAGGCCCAGCTCTTCTTTTAGTAAGACACTCAAATCTAACACAAGGGCCTCGACTCTCCATCATCTTTTCTCAAGATTGCAATTCACCTCCATCTCCACTTACGTTCAACTAAAGTTAGTCTCATTCAAATTGATGCAACCGATCCTTCATTCAATCGGAGACATCAATTGCATTTTGTCGAAGCAACATGTCAATAAGGTGTGGGCATGTAGTGGAATTTCACACCGATAATAGCGACAATAGTGATGGAAGGAGAACTTTTTATTTAGTATTGTTTTTGCTTGTTTTGTTAGATTTTCGGTGCATTATGTCTCCTTTTGTAACGCATACAAGTTGCATCCACTATGTATTTTTAAATTGGATGTACTGCCATAGCGATCCTACATGTTGGTAGTGGTCCCTATTTTGCAATTTTCTTAATGCTTTAATTTTTTTCTAGCGTATGCTTTGTCGTTAATGGCCAAGCCTCGTGAACATGGCATGGAATTCAATTGTTGTATTTTGATTTGAGCTATAGCACATTCACGATGTCAATGATAAGATTCCTCACCTCGGCAGCAAAAACTGTTGGTTTTGATTAGCTCTTGCACTTTGGAGGCCTCATAAACATAATCACTAAGCTTAATCACCAAACCAATGATAAGGTCCCTCACCATAGCAAGGGCACTTTTGTGCCATAACAGGAGTTTGAATGCAGATTACAAACAACTAGCACAGAAATTAAGTCTATAATGCACAAGTTTTGTGACAAATATTATCCCATAAATTGTGAATAAGTGGAAGAGAAAGAGGGTATATAGTCCCTTGTGTGACTAGCTTTCTTTCATAGCTCAGGAATGAAAAAAAGGTCAAGCTTTTTGCTTAGTAACATAATGCGGTTGTTTCTAATGTATAAATTCAAAGAAATGAGAAATTTCTCTAGAAGAACACCTTTTTGTGATTAACTAGAATGCCAATAACTTATTTTCTATTACTCTGGAGCGAAGGATCCTTCACTTGAATAGAGCCTTTTTCATTGGATGCTTTTTGGAATTCATTTGCTTCTTATGAGAGTTCATAAGAAAGACCTCGTCTAGTTGTGAAAGAGCACGTTAGATTCAGATTATTTAGTCCAAAAAGAGAATTTCCGTGTCTGGACTTTAATGAAGAATGACACTTCGAGAGTATAAATCATCCACTAAAGTTGGATGATGTGATAAATATTGCGTCTAGAGTTTAGCTTATTTTGTTACTATTTAAATCGATGTTAAAAATGAACATCACTAACATTAATCGAGCGCACGGACTACACCAGTCATTGTGAAGTCCATGTGATTTGACAATATCTCTACTTTTTTCTTTGTCTTTTTTGCTTAGTCAAAAGTGTTATGAATAGCTTATCGCTTTCGTGTCAGTTCCCTCCATGCAACTTCGCCTCACGCCTCCATGCAACTTCGCTGTGGAAAGAAAAAAAGATAAAGTTGGGCAGGTGGACCCCACCACCTTGTTCCTTCAACATGTTCATATCTAGAGCAAAAGTTCTAGGAATAGCTCATCACTTTCGTGCTAGGTTCCTCCATGCAACTTCACCGCACGCCTCCATGCAACTTCGTTGTGGAAAGAAAAAAGATAAAGTTGGGCAGGTGGACCCCACCACCTTGTTCCTTCAACATGTTCATATGTAGAGCAAAAGTTCTAGGAATAGCTCATCACTTTCGTGCTAGGTTCTTCCACGCAACTTCGCCGCATGCCTCCATGCAACTTCGCTGTGGAAAGAAAAAGGATAAAGTTGGGCAAGTGGGCCCCACCACCTTGTTCCTTCAACATATTCATATCTAGAGCAAAAGTTCTAGAGCAAAAGTTCTAGGAGTAGCTCATCACTTTCGTGCCAGGTTCCCTCCACGCAACTTCGCCTCATGCCTCCACACAACTTCGCTGTGGAAAGAAAAAAGATAAAGTTGATTTTGATGGGTAGGTGGGCCCCACCAACTTGGGAGGAAAGGTGTAATTAGTATTCCTAGCTACCCTATAATTGTTGGTGTTGAGCTATAACAGTAAATTTCACTTCAATGAATTTACTACTCCTAACTACTTAATAGTTGTTGACTCGAATCGGGTCATTGGAATGAATTTATCGTGCTAGTCAATTACGACTTATTACTTACTCTATAATTGTAAACTACTACCGCAAATATTTTCATCCTGCCCAAGAGAACTAATAGAACAAAACACACAAAGCGTGATGCTTTCTTTTGGAAAAACTCTACTGTGCATGGAGCAAAAGGTCTGTCTACCTAAGAAGCAAGTATGCTTGGGATTAAATGATATTATTGGAATGGAATAATGCTTGTATCCTCATGTATAATATGAGCATTTTCTTGAAATCCAATTACTTTTGAACATCTTGGATTGAAATTCATAAACAAAAAGGGAAGAGCTTCTGATCTTTAAAGTTGCGCTTTGAGTCCTATTGTTGAATTAAGTGTCGAAGCTGTGTAAAATAGCCAGGTAGTTAATGAAGTGCACGTTGAGTAGGGGAGTGCATTTTTCTTATGGTTTGATTGCGGCATCTTATGGTCATTTGCTTGATAAATATCTAACAAGAAATTGTCTATGGTTCAGGTCCATCTCTTGATTTTAATCAGCAGTTGTTTGGGAAGCATGGATTCAAGATATGACGATTTGCTGCAAGTGATGGCTACTTTATGCAGGATCCCTTTTCTTGCATCCTACCATTGCTGCTCTGATGGAAGGTATAATTCTGCTTGCAAATGGAATGCAATTAGAGAGAAGTAGCTTGTCAATTGGCATAAATGTATTTGGCATAACCCATGTAATCATAAGCATTGTTTTATAACTTGGCTACTGAACTTGAACGAGTTGGGCCAAATTTTTTACAAATGTAGAATTGACAAATACAGATTTGAGCACACTCCCTCTTGGGCCCCCATAATTCCCACCATCTACAAGAACACCAGAATGTGCCCTTTTTGCTAGTCATGGCCCTTCACCTTTCTCAGTTTGAGTTGTATGTGCCAATACTAGGATGGCATGCCAACAAAGATAATTAGACAAATTAGAACGCAAGATGTTGAATCAATTTGCAAAACCTCAGTAATAAAACTTTAAGGCAATGTGAGAGGACACTCAATGGCATTATAGCTCAAACTTCATGACACAAAGAGTAATAAAAAAAAACTGAAAGAACTCGGATACAAACATTGATGGGATTCTACATAGGAATCTAACTTGCAAATGCAACTGAAATGTCAGCTTTGTTCTAGATGCCTCTTACCTTCATAGGATATCCTCTAACATAAGTAATGCCACCCTTTGTCACAAAAACAAAAAACAAGGCAAGAAAATGGCAAATAGAGGGGCAATCATTTGGATGCACAAATGAAATACCATTTTGAAAAATAAAAAGGTATATGTCTCTGAGCATTCGAAGGTAAACAAACCATGAATTTGTTAAAAGGCGAAGAGATTTCCAACAATTGATACTTGTAGCATAAAACATATGGAACTATTTACTTGTTCAACCTTTTATAGAGATAGAACAGCCAAAAAGCTCTGCAGAAGAGTAAAATTAATACCTGCTAGCTTAGTTTGGTTAAATGCAGAATAGCTACATTTGAGAAACTTGGAAAAGCTAACCTTCACATCAATTGTATTGCTTTTACAATCTTGCATAATAAGCATTCCAACTAGGATAAAAGGGGGAAACTTAGAGAGATTAATGGACGCATAAACATAAAAGAGAGAGCAAAGAGCTAGAACTTCAGTAAGAACTTCAGTATCCTTATGTTTTGACATTGATACTTCGTATTGTGACGCAAGAAGCAATATGGAAAAAATTATAGGATCCACAGGAGGAAAGTGCAAGGAGCAATACAAATCTAGCATATTTTAAATCAGAAAATCCTAGTGACTCAAACAATATTTACATTGAGGCCAAAAGACAAGATCCACATGACTATTTTCAATATCCATTTACATCTCAGCATTTGGGCTACTCCCACCTGCCTAAAGCAAAACTCAGCTATAAAATTTCGAATTTGCAGCTGCTAAAAAATATAAATGGTCCATATGTATAATTTTGGACATCTACAAAGCAGTCCCTCGCAATTCAATTTCCACAACTTGGGGTTAGCACTAACCAAAATCAACAGATGTCCCATCCATCCATCTTTTGTCACAAACCATGATGAAGTTGCTTGAGGTGACAGTCACTATGGTCATCACATATCCATAAAAAAAATCAGAAAATGGACAAGAGGGTCATTCTTGCCAGGAAACAGCACTAGTGCTAAAGTTGCTGAAAATAGAGTGCGAGAAATCATTTAGAAAATGCGACAAGTTATAGTAAGCATTACATCAAATACTCAAATTAATTGCAATCCAGAAGTGGACCTTTTTGCCAGGAATCAAGAATATATCTGACAATTGAGATTATCTTTAAAAGCTTGAGGTGCTTCCTTAGGTCACTCTTTGCTTGCTTGCATATAAAGCCAAACCTACACCTTCTTAGTGTTGCTTCTAATACTTCAAATGAAACCTAGAAAGACTCCACTCGGTCTCTAGCATCTCATCTTGCTCATCAAATGAATGGCGTGTAACATATTTAAACCACAAGTAATCAAACTGTAAAGAGAATGTTCTTGTATCATAATTACTATGAACATGATTTGCCAATACCTGAACCTCAAACAAAAAACTAGCCTCATTTCCTTCCTCCAATCCAAAAGCAACACACAAAGCCCAAGGTTATTCCCAGGCAAATCTCGGGGTACCCAGAAAGAGACAGAACGCTCTTGACTTTGGATAAACCAACATGCTATCTCTCTTCAAGGAAATATAGTATCCATGTAGTGACCCATCTCACCAACATCCGGCTATAGCAAATCTATCAAATCAGAAATCACATCAGCTCATGCACATGTGTAATGTTAGCCAGGTCGATACCTCCATGAACCAATCCATGACAAGAATCTAAGCGAATATACACTGACATGGAGGACTGAATGCACTGAATATGCAATTTTGGAAATCTGGACAATGCATTGCAGCCATTTGCTTCAAGGGTGAAAATGTCTGGTGGAAGCTCGAAGATCTCCTATAGCTGCTTACAATCATCTAATTTTTAATGGACCATCAACTCCTCAAACTTGATAATGCCTGTAGAAAGACTAACAAAATTATTTCCATAGCGATGCAAAATATTTACGAAGAGAAGCAGGTAAGACTCGAAGGAATTCCTCCTTTGACAGTTTGCACCCACTAAGCTTCGGGAGACCAAATTTGGAATCCAAGTCTACCATTAGGAGATCGAAGCTCTCACTGCTCCCTAGAAACAAGCTAAATAGTGAACAAACCTTCAAGAGAAAGGTGCTCTAGACTTTGCATCTCGTCAATGCTACTAGGAAGAATGATAAGACTTTTCCACAATCCTCAACAGAGATAAGGTTTCCAATTGAGGCAGGAAGTTATTTAATGGAGGTAAGAGATATATGAAGTTTTGTTAATCTCTCCATATCCTTAATATCAAGAAATTTATCAAGCTTAAAGCAGCCAGATCATCAAGTTTTGAAGATATTTCAACTTCAATTTGCTTGGAAGCTCCTTGAGTTTCAAGCACCTACCTAAGTTCATTGTCTCCAAATTTGGCACCTCTGAGATGTCTAGAACACTAATCAGAGACTTATAGCAACTGTGAATTAGGAACTTCAAATTCCTAAAATGCTGCAAATTAAAAAGAACAGCCAAACAAGGTTTTGATAAATTTTCACTTTGTGAAAGGTACGAAATGAAAACCATCAATAAAAGAATGTATGATGTACCTCTAAGTTATCTCATAATCCTTTAATCCGGCTATTATGCACATCGAACCAAACAAGTTTTTTTAGACCAGCACTAAACTTCAAAGTTGATAAAGGATATTCAGGCCATTCAAGCCACCTTAAATCTTTCAGAAGACATATGGGACCTCTGCTGAGCTGTGCATTCAGGACTAGGAGCAATCTCGGTCTCCTCATATATTGAAAGCACTGGGATTGATGTCTAGCTCTTCTTGTGTTGGTAAATCCAGCATTATGCCTCTAACAACATTGGTTCCCTATCTAGGAAAACAAAATAATCATTATTACCCAATCCGAATTAGGGAATAGTTTGTAAATTAAAGAAGACAAGATTATAAACGATTTCTTGAGAAGCTCTCACAATATCCTCCAAAAATACTTCAAAAACATCATCGTAGCACCATAATCTACTCCATTTCCCAAGGTCATCTGGACAATCTTGTTTCACAATATCCTAACCCATCAGCCACATCAAGTCATACATTTGTACTGTTCTTTGATTCTCAACATTTATTAAAGATATCTCTATTAAAGTTTGAATCCCAATTAATGTCTTTAAACCACAACTGTCAAGAACTCTGGTTACATAATCACTATCCCTCCCTTTAAATAAGCAAGCAATGTCAAGAAAAATGTCATTCTCATTGTCCTCCAATGTATCAAAACTTATCTTCAGAACACTGTTTATATCTTTGGCTTTTGGCAAGTTTACCCAATGTACTCTCCCATTCCCCCCTGCTTCTACCACATAAAAAGGGACCCAAGACCACAACCGCTAAGGGATGGCCATTAGCCTAGCCCAAAATATTACGTATGAGATCACAATGTATGTCTTCCATATGGTTTCTTGGAAAAGCATATGAACTCATAAGTTCAAAAGCTTCACCTTGATCTAATGATTTAACGTCATATACTTGATCTATCCCATGAGAAGTTAGTTCATGTTTATCTCTTGTTGTAATAATGATCTTGCTCCCTTTTCCAAACCATTCACATTCTCTAGCTAATGCATTCAACTGGTCCCCATGATCCATATCGTCAGGCACAAGTAGAATCTTCATGCAACAAAGTCTATCTCATATCAGCTTAACGCCTCCATCTACACTGAAGACCACTAAATTTTCTTTCCAAAAAATCTCGAATATGAGTGCATTTTGTAAATGAACCAAGCCATCAGGTTTACGGGAAGTTTCTCTAACATTTGCAAGAAAGCCACACCCACCAAACTGACTAGCGACACTGTTATAGATAGCTTTAGTGATAGTGCTCTTCCCTCTACCTCATGCTCCCCATATTCCTATCATCCGAACCTCATCCAAGCCCGTACCTAACAATGATCTTACTTTCTCTACCTGGCAACCTGCACCGACTGGATGCTTGGCAACACTCAAGGGTACTCGTCCTACTATAGTCGAGATCTATTTGACAACACCCTCGATGAACTTGATCTCATCTCTGCCAAAACAAAGTAGCAAAGGGAGTGGGAATTAATGGCAATGTATGATCCATTGAACTAAATAAAAACCAACACGAAGGAAACAATGACTCCGTGACATTCCAAAGCAAGATTCTTAACGCACTAATCGATCCCATCAAGTATCAACAGATTAGTGAATCCTATATCTTTTACAGGGTTGAACAGGAATACTGTGATTATCCATGGTCATAGTAATGCCTCCTGAAAAAATCGGCGATTGGCCAATGCCTTGCCATAACCCTCTCCGTCTCTCTGCCATCAAATCTCCCTCGACTCCACCCCGTAGAACAGGGGCAACACCAGCTGTCCCCTTGAGCCTCTTCCACTCCATTACCTTCCTTTAGCAGCTCGTCCAAGCACCACCGAGACGAAGCGTGGTCCTCGGAGAAGACGACCACGGCGATCCGCGTCTCCTCGACGGCCTTCGTCAGCGCCTGACGAGATCTCGCACCCCGCGCCTTGAGCCCTCGCCATCAATGAAGGCGTCGATGCCGCCGTGAATGGAGGAAGCTGGGGCGGACGTCCTCGCCTCTGAACCGGAGGAAGACGTCGGACAGCCATCCTGCTTCGGAAGAAGAAGGAGAGGACGACGACGGCATTAGAATATAGAATGTGATGCTTTTTCCTCTTCAATATTTTTCTAGAAACAACCGCGAGTTAATTTTCCATTCAATTTTGAGTTAAATTGTTCGGTCTATGATTTACGACAAACCGAAAACTGATTTTTTTTTTAAATATTTGCCCAAAATTATAAATTATTCAAAGCACGTAGCAAAATCAATTGTGGGTCTTCACTAGAATTTCTCCGCGTAGCAGAGGATAAGAAAAAGATCATTTTCGTTGTCCTCGCAGACGGCCAAAAAATAAACCGGGGGAAATAACAACTAAGGGTTTCGGATCAAATCAAAGTCGAAAGCTAATTGAACCAAATTGAAATTTCATGCATTTCAATTCGATTCGAATAACGAAAAAATAACTTTTTTTTTCTGGTTCAATTAATCAATTCAAATCGAAATTTTTAACAAAAACTGAACGCCCAACTTAAAATTTCTCTTTTTTCTTACTTCTTATTCAATTTAGTTCTTGTAAATAAGGTAAAAAACGGAAAACCGGAAAACCAAATCAAACCGAGTTTTCATATCTGATTTGGGTCGCAATTCGGTTCAGTTCAGCTATTCATTCTTTATGTTTGGTTTGGATTTCTTGAAAATTCGCATCAAACGAACCGTCAATCCCTGTAATAACAACTCACAATGCAGCTTGCTCTAGTTAATGTCCAAAGTAAGCTACCAAAAGCATCTCAAAACCACATATATTTGCAGTATATCCTGCACAGAGGTTGCACTGAGTGAGTAGGGCTGGGCAAAGGAAGGGGGGAGGTATCGACATGTTTTGACAAGAATTGATATATTTTGGTTGGTTAGGCCGATCGTGTGCATTAGAGACTTGGATTGAGTTGAGGACGCCATGTGGGTCGGCTGTCCCTTGAATGGATGTTTAGTGTACAACTGGAAACGTTTGATTACCTTTGATGAGTGTGATGTTGCTACACTAATTGCAGATTTTGAAGTGCAGTTGTGCCCCATGTATCCTCGCAATCCAGAGGCCTTACTTAATGAGATGAGATCGCCTTCTGAACTGCTTGGCTATGGAGAATTTTGAGATTGGAAGTAGAAGGCTATGGCAATGGTGAGAAAAGCTACAACTAATGATACAAAGCCTTCAAACTTATTCTCATCTCTTTGACAAAAAGAATCAGAGCGCAACTTTTTCTTTTTTGGTCGGAAAAAAAAAATTATTTGAGTGACGTGTTCATTTTCGGTCCTTTCGTAGTGTTCTAATTAAAAATAAATTATGCTAAATTTGGGAATCGGTGTGAATTTCTTTTTTCAAGTGTCTCCTTTTCTGAACATCAGGGTTCATAATTGCCTCGACTGGTTGTCTAATTCCCTTACTCTGGTCATCACACAAAAATATATGAGACCCGTGAATAATATGGTTCGATCTTACTGCCCTCAGGAAGTGCTTCAGGGTCGAAATTTTCACCACGGATAGCCCTAAGGTGTCATAATAGAAGAAGTTGGCCTTTTATTTTTTTCCCAATAATCCTTCACTGGGAGGAGCATTGGTACCGTCTACAAGGGTCATGAAAGAAGAAGCCGGCCTATTATTTTTTCGAATAATCATTCAAGGGGCATCGTTACCATCTACAATGGTCATGAAAGGAGAATTCGGCCTACTCTACAAGTCGCCAAAGACATGGGAAACTGAGAGAAAGGGGGTTTTGTCCAAAGAGAAAAAAACAAGTGTGTAATGATTCAAAACCTTGAGGAAGGTTTTGTGTAATGATTCAAAACCTTGAGAAAGGTTTATTTCAATTTTGTGATCTTTATGGGTTTGCAGCTGGAAATTTGTAATGGAAATGTTGAAAGGGAGAATAATCAAAGTCACTTTTGCGATTCTTTACATGGTAGGGAACTGAGAGTTGTTATTTAAAAGATAATAAATCATTTATAGTCGATTATCTAGAATATATGTTGGGTGTATTTAGTTCAGTCTTCGAAGGGTTTTCAATCTCCAAAACCTCTTGAGAAAATATTGGGTTATTTGGCAACATCCCAAAGAGCTTTCAAGTAAAATGTGTCATTGGAAATGCTAAAAGTTCAAGGCAAGTGGAGACTTGTTTCGATTTTCGGCATTTTTGGAATACTGAAAGGCTGATTTAATGAAAATTAGTGAGTTGCTTATTTTGCCCTTAAAACCTAACTAAAAATCCAAATTTGCCCCCTTTTGAAAGAATTAAAAGCCTAGATCTACAAACACTGCCTTCTTCGCTCCGCTCCCTCCCCGCTCGACCCTGCACTTCATTCGCTCCGCTTTGCTCACCCTTTTCAATTTGCTCACCCTAGATCTACCCCCGTGCATTATGTGAATCAGTTGCGCCCGCTTCACTCTCTATCTTAGTGTCTCTCTCCATCAATGGCTTCTTCTTCGTCTCTCCTTTGCCTGATGGTTCTCATCGCGGTGATTGATGTGGTGATGATTGTTGGAGAGGTTGATGACCGAGGCAACCAGAGAGAATTCGATTAGTTCAAGTTGATGGAGCAATGGCAGGCCAGGCACTTTCTGCCGGCGGACTCGCCATTGTTGCTCCTCCAACGCGCTGTGGGTAATTCGCAGTTGTCATTTGTTTCGTTAATTCCAGATGCTTGGATGTTGATCGCTGGCTCGTGTCTCGTGCTCTATGTATTTAATGTTCGATTGCTTTTTTAATTGGGGTTTTGTTTGCGCAGTCTGCGACTTGTGTTGTCTGCATGTTTGATTATTATGCTGGTGTGGCGATCGAATCTAAAATAATGGTTGAATTTCAACTATGGCTTCGTGTTGACAGCCTATGAGTTCGTTAGAACACTATTATATCAATGCGTTAAATGCCGAACTAGTGGTATCAAACCTGCTGAATATCAATCTCATTGAAGCCTGAAAAAATCACATGCACGAAATGGAAATCTTCTGAAGCGCCACTAGTGCTGCTCATGATGATTTTTTTTTCCTGTCACCAACATGATTCTTGTATGTCTTTTTACGGGATGCAACAAAGAATTGATTTTTGTTTGTCCTGTTTTGAGTATGTACTGAGAGATCACATATGGTCAATTGTCGATTGCAGTGGATTTGTCCTGATTGAATGTGAGAAGGGGATGTTAACCGATTGGTTAATTGTTGATTGCAATCCTATCTTAGGACCTTTGAGATTGTTTATTTGTGTGTTAACTTGATTGATGTTCTTCCATTATTTCCCTTGGAAGAACAAGTCAAATTAATTAGGCCTATACCATTTGCCTTCAAAAAGCTGTGTGCAATTTGTGACATTCTTTGTAAATATTTTGGATTTAAGAGAACCCTTCTCTTAGATCATTAAAGGCTTGTAGCTTTACTAGATTTGCATCAGTATGGGACACTTTCATATGATAATTTTGAAGTTGCTGTACATCTAGCACATGAGAAGATGTCACAACCAAGTCATCATAGAGTTATAGAGTTATTGTTGATGAGCCCAAGGAGGAGGATTACTTATGTGCAAATCCTTTGATGTGCCTTTGTGAGCAGCCTAACCGTGATGATTTATGAGGCTTGAGCAAGAGGAACTCTAGTGAAGTCTCTAGTTGATTGCCAACAATGATAAACTATTGTCATCTAGACATATTCTGCACAACATGTTCATGAGCTTGAGATTCAATTTTGATCTCTTTGCAGTGCACGGTACAGATGCTCTTGAATTTGATGCACAAGCTACTCCGCTTTCATCAATGTGAATGGCTTTTTGTTTGTCCATGATATGAGGCTAACAAGAAGCAGCAAGCAAAGGTTTGCTTTTCTTTTAGGGCAACTGCAAAGATAAATCTATCATTTGTTGTTGTCCATAGTTAATGATTGTAATATGTTGAGAAGTCACTTAAAACAAGCGTGCATTTTTGCTCTTCTTGTGGTAACGCATAATGAAAACTTATTTTGGTTCATGTCCATTATTTCAGTTGGGTGAGGATCTTTTGAGATGATGACTTGAGAGACATATGCAAATTCATTTTTATTTTGCTTCAGCTACATAGATCGTTTCTTGTGGCAAAGTGGTGCCATGAACTTGGATACAAACAAAAAATTGGGGAAGTTTGGTTCTGTGCCTACTCAATGAAAATTGACAGATACAAATCCCTGTAATTTCTTTTATTCCCTCATTATTTCATATGAATTGGAATTTACTTGTCAAAGTAAGGTGCACAATTGTTGATGATGTAAATGAGGAGGGTAATGCTCCAAATAATGATGCAACTTCGATATGGCACATATATGATCAAATAGCCATGAGCTTATGAAATACTTAAGAATATTTGTAATTTTTAAGGATAATAATTTTCTTTTCTAGGGGCATATTTTAATATGTTTATTGCAATGAAAGCATTCTTTTTTTGATTGAGAAATATACCATTTTGATGTAAATTTTTCCATTTGAAATTTTTTGAGCCAAAACAGAGAAATTTTATTTTTCTAAGAAAGTTTTTTACATTATATTTTCAACATTGTTGTCAAAATTTAAATTTAAAAAGTTGTGAACATTAATGTTTTCAATTTTAAACAAATAAAAATTTTAAATTTTAAATTAATCATTCACATGGGCTTTTCAAATGTGTTTTCTACCAAACAACAGTTGTCTCAAAATTACTTCTCAAAGCGAAGTTTACTAAACAGCTTTTGCATTTTTTTTCAAAGCCCTTTAGGCTAAATTGCTTTCTCCAAAGCTACTTGGAAAAGCCGAATCAAACGCAGCTGTCCAATATCACAAGTAGCTTGATCATCACTCTCTCTTCCATCAATTCCAGATATTTGGTGAGATGATAAGGATCCTAAATGTTGACCCACTAAATTCATGTTCAATAGTTTGCTCTTATCAGTGAAATTGTGTGGATTTTGATGTAAAATCAGAAAATTAAACTTAATGACTTTTTTTCCTGCAAATCACGGATTATTTTTCTATTAATAAGTTTGTGAAATTTTTTATTATAATTTGTGATTCGTATGCACATGCGAGGGGGAGAGAGAGAGAGAGATGCGTGTATGAGTCTGTTGGTGAAGGAGGCGATCTATGCTAGCTTGAAAGAGAAAGACAAGTCGGAGAGAGGTGACCAACACAGGGCACCACAATATTTTCCTTGCAAAGTGCACATCACATGGCAAGGCCTGTGATTGTATTATGGATGGAGGAGATTGCAAGAATGTTGTAGCAGCTATAATGGTCGAGAAGTTGAAGTTGCCGATGAAAGATCATCCCCACCCTGACAGATCACAATAGTTAAGGGAGGAGAATGAAGGAAAGGTCTTCGACTTCATTAATTCAATTTTCTATTGCAAATAAATATAGCGGCAAACTATGGTATAATGTGATTTCAATGGATGTGTGCCATATGCTACTTAGACTATCATGGCAATATTAACATTGAACTATTCATGATGGAAACAGATACACTTCTTCAAGAAGGATGGTGTATAGATTACAGTTGCACCAATAATAATTGATTAGGAAGAAGTTGTTTTAACATCCTTGTCTGGATTAACAAAAGCCTACGAGAAGACATGTGTTGTTGCATGTGCTCTAGTGGTAGAGAACGGAGAATCACTTGGATTGCCAAGACAATTAAGCCACTTGAAATTTTTTATCTTGATGAAATTTTAGCTGCCATGCCCCATGTGTGATATTCATTACTGCAGTTATCCCCAGCAAAGTTGCCTACCCCACGAGTCCTAGGGAGCATGAACAAAGTCAACCGCAAAAACCTTACGGCCAAAGGCCTGGTGGAAGAAAGTGCTAGTCCTTCTGCGGTGCCGGCTAGGAGGGGCCAAAGGGCTGTTCTCGGCTTGGTTGGTCTGGGCCCATTTCTTTTTCTAAATTAATTTTAATTCTTCGAATGAAAAATTCAAAAAAACGAAACTATTTTTCTCAAATTAAAAAAAAAAATAATTTAGAAATTTTTTATAAAAAAGCACTCATTGAATTAAACCAAATTGAAAGACAAGTATATCTTCAAGTATTTGAAAACGAAAATTACATTTAATGGTGCCCTAATAATAACTACACACGAATTACACCGAAGAAAATGTCTAATAAATTAGGTATCTTCATGTCTTGTCCTCCACCTTAATTCAGATGTTACAATCTCATTGTTGTCCTCTAGTTCATATTGGGTACATTCCTCTAGAGTCAGTTCTTGCACAAACCAATCGTGTCCAGCCAAAACAATTTCTAAATTTTCCACCTCCACCTTTTGTCTTCCAAGATCCGTTAGCTAGTTTTAAACATGGGCTCATAAACGCTGGTCTGATTAATAATAAAAAAACTAGTGGCTTCCCTCTTCCACCATTTCAGAATAACTCATTGGTAGACAAAGACGAAAAACTAATAGAAGGTTCGGAGTGTTCTTCTGCTTAGGAATTAGAGACCATAGAAATTTCTGGCCTTCTTTGATGAAATTATGCATCATCAAAAATTATTTTTTATAACAAGATCAATACACTTAACCATATATTACTTGGTCATTTCATGAATATTCTAAAGACTTTTTAAAATTTTTCCTAGAAACAATGTGTTCATAAACCACAATAAACTGGTATTTTCTTTTTATCATTTTAAGCGCACTTTTACATGGGAAGATCATTTTTTTTTTTAGCTCCTTCCTAAAAATGGATCTTAAGAACATGAAGGGACAAAGGCTACTTGCACTAACAATCTATTTTTTTTCTATTGATGCTGATTAAATAGCTGACAATTTGAACAAGTTTTTGTCGCCACCTAAATTTTGGTTAAATATATATGATTAAATTGCATAGAAAATTAGAGATCGATTTGGCCCTAACAATAAAAGATTTTTACATCACATAGTCATTAAAACTATTTGCATCAACTAAATTTTATTTTATATTTTATTTTCCCTTCATTTTACTACATTTCAGATAAAAATTTAAAAATGTAAAAATTTCAAATCATTGTCTTAAAAAATTAGAAAGACGTAAAGGGACTCGGGGGCGGGGCCAGACCCCAGCCCCCTTTCTTTCCTCCGCCCGGGCCGGGGCCTAGTTCTCCTCATTTTCTCCCCGGCCCGGTTCTCTCCCTCCTCTCCTTCTCTTCTTCCTACCCTCACGGGACGTCTGGCCCTATAAGAGGAGGGGGATCCGAGAGAGAGGGAGATTGAGATCGAGAAAACGAAGAATGAGGGCGAGAGTGGGGAGTTTCTCCGGTAGCCACCGCGCCTGTACGCCAGCCGCCGATCCTCGCCGACGTCCTCAAACCAGCTCCAGTAAGCCAGCCCTGTTTTTGCCCTGTTTTGGGTACGTCGGGCCGGAGCTCGCGGCCGCCCGGCTCATGCCAACTCCGGCCCCATCTCTCCCTCTTTTGGCTGCTGTGGTGTTGTTGTTTGCTCGGCGAAAGCTTCAGCCTTTGGTTTGAGTCCCGATGGAGCCAAAACCCGATGTGTCAGCAGCGTGCTCGTTCGACGGAATGCCCGAGATAGACCTAGTTCTTGCCTGTTTATTTTGGACGGTATCGAGTTGTCCGGACGCCATCTCGGCCGGCCGAGACGCCTCGGTGACGTTTGGCGCTTGTGGGCGTCGGTCGTTTGGCCGTTTTGACGCGTCCCCGCCGCCCACTCTACCGTTTTCGCGCATGTCCGAGAGGGAGGAGCCCCTCGGCCGGCGGTGTCGGGTCCGGCCGGGAAACGGACCCAGGCGGAAGCCGAGCCCTCGGCTTCGGCTGGCCGAGGCGACGGCGGAGTAAGCGTGCGGCCAAGCCGAGACGAGCGGCGTCGCCACGGCCATCCGCGTCGGCGTTGCGTGGGAGCAGGGGGAACGCGAGGGGCTGCTAGTCGGGTCGGCCTGGGTTGGGTCGGGATCGGTCCCGGGTCGCACGTCCAACTGGCTTGGGCTCATTATATTAGATTTGGGTCGAGCTCGGTTTGATGGAGTTGGGCTTAATTCTATAAGATTGAGCCCAGTTCGTTTTTTAAAAGCCTCTTAATGGGTGAGGCCTCCCAACCTGAAGACCAGCGGCAGCCCACATTCGGACTGGGCTCAAAGGCCAAGCCCGAGTCCCAATTTCGGAATAAAAAACTATGAAAACATATATTTAAAAAAAATATCTAAAAAATAAAAAAGAATTTCGAAAAAAATTCTCAAATTAGGAAAAGTAAAAAAAAAAAAAAGTTTTTGAGTATCTTTCTCTTTAAAATGCATGAAATATCCTTCAAAAAATAAAAATAAATAAAACCTGAGGTTTAAATAAGGTATTAATTGATTAACTAGTATAATCAAGTCTCAACTCCTAATTTTTTGTTGTTGTGCAGAAGTAAAATATTTCTCTTAATATTTTGGTTTCTAATCGATCCAACACAAACTAATTAGTAGTGACTCATAAATGAAAATGACTTGCATGTTAAAAATTTAGACCATAAATTGTGAATTGATGAGCTTAGGAGAGCCAAATTAAATCTAGACTTAGTAGGTCATTAGCCTCCACAACTGCGGGAGGGTCCAAGGAGGTCGCAAAAGTTTATTTTACGTGCCATAATCCTTAGTTTTAGTTCAAATATTTTGAACCTGTTGACTTCTTTTTTTTTTTTTTTTGAATTTTTGTTTTCATGATTCATGCGTCCAAATATACTTGAACATGAGATAATTGTATGTTCATGTTATAATTGGATCTTTAAGAGTCATATAAGGGACATACGTTGGCCATGCTTCGGAAAAATTGATATCAAGAGGTCAAAAAAAATTTGAATAGAAAAGACTAATTTAAATATAAATTTCAATGCCATAACAAAATATGGAAGAAATTCGTAAATAGCATCAGCTAAATAAACAATTACATTTCAGAGAATTTCATTCATAAATTCCTGTAAATCAACTTTTTTTTGCAGAGCATCTATCTATCTATCTAATGAAGAAAATTATCCAATTATCTGATTTGAAACGTCTTGTACTCTCCAACGAAATAGAAAATATCAAGCCAATCATCTGCTACACATGGACGTGATGGATTGCTTTAATACATAAAATGTCTTTAACTCTTGAATTTTTTGGAACACAAATTTTTGGTTTTTAAGATTCAGGAGCATGCTTTTGATTGAATATGTATTAGGTTTTGTCATTTTGTGTTGTATCTTATGCGTTTTGACTAATGTTTCTCTACGTCTATAATTTGTGCTTGCCTGAGATGGGTCGTACCTATTTTGTCTCCTCCATCCACCAATCATAATGTTTTGACTAAATCGAAGACGTGGTTAAAGGACTTTGATCTGCATATAGTTCGTGCGCCATATGCTTCTATTTTCAGAATGCACAAGTTGTTATAATAGATTAGCTACAGCGTCGGTCTAGGATTGTACGAAAAACTACTATTGCGTCATATCTTATTTGGAAAAATCAGGGATTATGATCTTCTATCTATCTATATTTCTAATTAATTGTCATACTGAATTTTTTTCTTTCTATGATTTTACCAAACACAAGAAGATTTCGTGTCACCATTACAAGTGTAAAACGATGACACACTATTTGATGATGAAGAATGTGAAACAGAAGCTACTGGTGATGAAACAAAATAAAATCAAATCGACGAAGCAAATGTGATTAAAACCGAGGGAATGAGAGTTATCTTATTCTGTGGAGTATCTATTAGAGAACGATAAAAGATGCATAAACAAGTGGGATTGGGTGTCTCTAGGAGGAGCTAAATAAAAACAGATGATGATAAGGTAAAATACTTAACTCTTGCATGTTCTCTTCATGGAAAAAGTCTATGTATCTACAGCTAGTATAAGGATCAACAAACTTTAACTTGTCTGTCGTTGAGGCAGGAGGGAATGAAAATCTTACCTTTGGTGAGAAGGCAAAGAAAGTTAAGACTTGGAACTGAAGATGGCGAAGCCAATCATAACTGTTTGTTAGGATGCAAAATAGAAATGACCTTTTTTCTATGTGATTGGAGCTGGATGATAGTCCCAGGTTAAAGAATGTTTCCTTGGCAAGTGCAAGAACTTGGGCATTATATGAAAGTTTTGAGAAATAGTAACCTTTGATACTATATTTTTGACCAATCAATATGAGATGCCTTTTGCCCCTTTCATGCGTGTGCATGAGGATACTAACACATTCGTTTGGTTGTTCAAATCCTTGTCTCTTTCGGACGGGAGGACGAGCACCATTCCCTACTATCACAGACTAGGACAAGGCAATGCAAAATTGAGTTGAGCATCGGTTCCTGATCCTAAG
This sequence comes from Eucalyptus shirleyi, assembly GCA_017140165.1. Taxonomy (NCBI): domain Eukaryota; kingdom Viridiplantae; phylum Streptophyta; class Magnoliopsida; order Myrtales; family Myrtaceae; genus Eucalyptus; species Eucalyptus shirleyi. Next base: position 15,754,624 of record CM029456.1, on the reverse strand, counting down.
CATCAATGGTGCTTATGGCATATCATGAAAAAAGTTCCTGAAAAATTAGGTCGATATTCTGCATTTCAACTTATCACTCGCCATAAAGGGCGTCCCACATCAAAATGGAAGGAATAAAAAATAGGTCATATTGATAGAGTAAAGAAGCAAAAGATTAAGGCTCGACAGACTAAGCGCAAGAAAAGCAAGAAAAGCAAAGATGTAGTTTTGAAAATGGTAATTGTAAATTTATTGATATCCTTTTTCTCTATTTCATATCATAAAATGGACTTCTTATTTGGTGGTACTCTCATGTTTTCGGGAGTTAGGAGCCAAAAAGGAAATAAAAATGGAGTCTCGACGCTTACAGTTTTTGCTTTTTATTATAAAAATTATCTTCATTCTTAAAATGGTTTTTGTATGACTCACTAGTGGGTAACTTAAGTGCACTGTCGGCTAGCATACATGATCTACCAAAAGCTTCTTCTTTTCCAGCAGAAACTATTTAAATGTGGGGAAGGTCCTTTCGTCCATAAATTAATCTTCTATTTGAGAATATTCTATACAACATTTGTGCTTTGTAAATACCGGTCAAAGTATGTTCATCTAGGACAACTCGTACCTACGTGAGGATTGGACTTGATAATCAATGCCGCAACACTCAACATGAGCCAATCATACTTATCTTCGTTCAATTTAAGAAATTCTCATATATGATTGTCATATTCGTTTACATAGATTTCTGATCTTAGACATTTCATAAGATTCTTTGAGCTATCCTTTTTCTATATTTTAATCTTGTGCATTTATGAAGTCGTTTGAATTAAAAAAAAATGGTATGTTTATATTCTTAATACTAATTCATGAATTTTTTTTATTTAACAGGACTAAATCATGGGACAATGTCAACCTTATTATACTATTAATCTTTTGAGGATCACAACACAACTTTTTAAAATTAAAAATTATTGATCAATACATTCGACTAAAATAAAAAATTATTCATTTCACATAGTGATTTTTGTAATTAGCTATTTTCCACGGGACAAAGGAGTGACATTGAAGGTAAAGGAATCTCTTATAGGTGAAGAGAGAGAGATTCTTAATTTTTGTTCGTGATCAACAGTTGAGACTTGCAAAATCCTGAAGTTTGATTGTACAAGAATGTTCTAGACTGTTTTCTAGAGAAGCCTTTTGTCTGTATGTGATTCTTAGAATCATCACGCATTTCTTTGTAGAGAGAGTGAGCTTCTTGGATTCATGTCCTCTCTGAGTACCATTTCCTCAACAAAGCTGCCGACCATCTCTGATGCGTAGGTCATCCGTCCGAGCAATTCTAGCATGCAAGAATTTGTCCATCTGTGCACCCACAATTGATGCATTATAAACATGGGATCAGCTGACATTCAATTGAGGCCATCCATCTCAAACTTAGTTTCTCATTTCTAATCTCTCATTACTAAGAAAACAAAGTCATGTTCACATCATTCTTTCTAGTAGTATACAGAAAGGAAAAATATTCACAACTCCAACAGCGTTACCTTCTCAAATGGCACATAACAAGAATTTCACATATTTTCAAATACAAACACAAACTCTCCCCCCTTGGTCTGCTGTCTCTCGTAATATGTTAGGCTTGATTAGAGTCTCCTGCTAATTACTGTTTTCAAGAGTTGACTTCAACGATCCAACCATGGAACCTCTAAACCTGTGAAGACCACAAGTCGCTACTAGAGCAACATAAAAACAAACAACATGCTATATTTGAGGGGGAAAAAAGACAAATAGATATCAATGCAGACCTACTAACAAGATAAGATCATGATAGATATCAATGCAGACCTACCAACAAGAGCAGCCAGTTACATCAAGTTTTAAAGATATTTCAGCTTTGGTTTGCTTGGAAGCACCTTGAGGTTCAAGCACCCACTTAAGTTCACTGCCTCCAAATTTGGCACCTTTGAGAAGTCTGGAACACTAATTAGAGACTTACAGCAGCTGAAAATTAGGAACTTCAAATTTTAAAATGCTGCAAATTAAAAAGAACAGCCGAACAAGATTTTGATAAATTTCACTTTATGAAAGGCACCTAAAATGGAAACCGACAATAAAAGCATGTATGATGTACTTTTAAGTTATCTCCTAATTCTTTAATCCTGCTGTTATGCACATCAAACCAAACAAGTTTCTTTAGACTAGCACCAAACTTTAGAGTTGATAAAGGATATTCAGGCCATTCAAGCCACCTTAAATCTTTAGGAAGATATACGGGATCTCCGCTAAGCTGTGCATTTAGAAATAGGAGCAATCTCAGTATCCTCATATGTGTGAAAGCACTCGGATTGCTGTCTAGCTCTACTTGTGTTGGCAAGTCCAGCACTTTGCCTCTAACAGCATTGGTTCCCTATCAAGGAAAAGAAAATAATTATTACTACACTACCCGAATTAGGTAACGGCGTGTAAATTAAAGAAGACAAAATTATCAATGGTGTCATGAGAAGCTCTCACAATATCCTCCAAAAATACTTCAAAAACATCATTGCAGCACCATAATCTACTCCATTTCCCAAGGTCATCTAAACACTCTTGTTTCACGATATCCTGACCCATCAACTGAATCGAGTCATGCATTTGTACTGTTCTCTGATTATGGATGTTCTTTAAAGATCTCTCTATTAAAGTTTGAATCACAATTAATGTCTTTAAACCACAACCATCAAGAACTGTGGTTACATAATGACTATCCCTCCTCTTAAAGAAGCAAGTAACGTCAAAAAATATGTCCTCCTCATTGTTTTCCAGCGCACCAAACTTTTTCTTCAGACCATTACTTTTTCTTCAGAACATTGTTTATATCTTTATTAGGACTTTCAGCAAGTTTACCTAATGTACTCTCACATTCCCCTCTACTTCTACCACATAAAAGGGACCCAACAACACAATTGCTAAGTGAAGGCCATTAGCATAGCCCAAAATATTATCTATGAAATCCCTGCTTATGTCTATTATCTAGTTTCTTGGAAAAGCAAATGGACGCAGAAGTTTAAAAGCTTCACCTTGATCCAATGTTTTAATTTCATGTACCTGATCTGCCCCATGAAAATTTAGTACATGGTGGTCCCTTGTTGTAACGATGATCCTTCTCCCTTTTCCAAACCATTCACTCTGTATCTAATCATCTAACTGGTCCCCATGATCCACACATTCAAGCACAAGTAGAATCTTCTTGCAGCAAAGTCTATCTCATATCAAACCAACACCTCCATCCACACTCAAGACTGCTAAGTTTTCTTTCCAAAATATCTCAGATAAGAGTGCTTTCTGCTAATGAACTGGGCCATCAGGTTTACTGGAAGTTTCTCTAACATTTGCAAGAAAGCCGCATCCACCAAACTGACTAGCCATACTGTTATGGACAGATTAGCGATGGTGGTCTTCCCTATACCTCCCAGTTCCCCATATTCCTATCATCCGAACCTCATCCAATCCTGTACTTAACAACGAGTTTATTTTTTCAACCCGGCAACCTGTACTGATGGGATACTTGGGCACACTCAGGGGTACTCGTCCTACTATAGTCACGATACTTGATCTCATTTCCATCAAAACAAAGTAGCAAAGAGAATGGGAATAAATGGCAATATACGATCCATCGGACTAACTAAAACCAACACGAAGTAAACAATCACTCTGTAACATTCCAAAACATGACTCTAACGCACTAATCGATGCCATCATATAACAACCAGATTAGAGAATTACCAATTCTTCCACAGGGTCGAACAGGAATACTCTGATTACCTATCGACATAATAATGCCAACACGGACAAGTTGGCAGCTTCAATTAGGGCTTGCCTCCATTTTTTTCGCCTTCTCAGAATCCTTTCCCAATTTCTCCTCGTACCAGACAAATGCCTTGCCATAACTCTCTCTCTCTCTCTCTCTCTCTCTCTCCTCCTCCCCCCCCCCCCCCCTCGAATCTCCCTTGGCTCCACTCCGTGGAACGCGGGCAACACCAGCTGTCCCCTTGAGCCTCTTCTACTCCATTACCTTCACCGGCTCGTCCAAGCACCACCCGGACGAAGCGTGGTTCTCAGAGAAGACAAGGAGGGCGATTCGGGACTCCTCAATGGCCCTCACGAGCGCGGGCGAGATCTCGTGCCCCGGGCCTCGAGTCGTTGCTGTCGATGGAGGCGTTGATGCCTACTTGAGCCAGAGCCCCGTCAAGGTGAGGGAGGAAGCAGGGGCGGTCGTCCTCGCGTCTGAAGCTGAAAGACGTCGAACGGCCATTTTGCTTCGAAGTTGAAGAAGTATCAGTCCGAACGTTTGATACTGCACACCTTCTTCTTCTTCTTTGAATTTTTTTCGTGGTTTAAGGGTAATATAAGGGATATCTGTTGGCCATGGATGGAAAAAAAATGCATATTAAGAACTGAAAAACCTTTTTTAAGAGAAAAGAATTCTCTGAGAATGGGAATTTCGATGACATAACGAAATATGGGAGAATATAATGACCAGCGAAACTACTGAAATTTTCTAAAACAATTTAGCAATTATAAGGTTTAAGAAACTTTTCTGAATTAATATTACTACCACGCTAGTGGTCAAGCTCGAGTTAACATCATACAAATTACCATAACTAAGATGCGATGGTGCATAATTTCATTCACTGTCGGTGTATGAAAGATATTACATATGTAGTAACGTGAAGGATTGATTAATTCATGAAGAAGCCCGTATGAATTGATCCTTCTTTGGGAAATTCAAACACTTGGTCCATTTGTAATCTATCTAATCATGGTCAATTCATACTCACATAATGAGCAACTTTGTCGAGTTCATATTCGCGTGAAAGTCAGTTTTTGGGCGAAAATGTCTTTCATGTAAAGGAGGAAAAGTATAAACTCTTTCTTTCATGGGTGTGTTAATCGCCATGCCACATTGAAGAAATTTGTCAAGCAAGACGATAATGCCCCAAGGGATAATGTGGAAAAGAAAATCTTAAGAGGAGCGACTCTTTTAACTCCAAAGCCCCCCTCATAACACATTCCAGCACCGACAAGCAATTTCTAGGTGTTCATGCAATAGCAATTTTGGGAGAATTTCAAGAAGAGTAGAGGGATGAAAATGTGATGTTATCCAACTCTGACCTAAGTGGAAGGTTTCGATTCCTTCTTTGATGTCTGTGATGAAATTGAACTCGGCGATGGACAAAGGCATGTTGATTGCGAAGTGTATTTTAATGACGAGGAATGAGAAATGAAGTGCATGTGCTACTTATCTGAATTTAAGGGAACTATATGTGGGCATTCTATGGTGGCTACTCTTAAGAAACATCTTGAAGTTGTGTCTACTGAGTATCTTTAGGGTATATTTGGTAACATTCTACTCTCGGGAACAATTTTTGCTTAAAATAATTCTTTTCGATAGTTTCGACATTTGAAAGTGTTTGGTAACTGTTTAAAATTTATTTTTTCGAGAAAAATGCGTTTGATAAAATCTCAAATTCTTTTGTGAATTGGAATTTCTTTTTAATTTTTTAATACTTTTATTATATTTTTCTCTTTTTTTCTTTTTCCTTTCCATCCCTATTCTTCTTCTCTAGTCGATTGTCGGTCATGGCAATGGTCGGCGACTGGCTATGCAAGGTCTAGCGAGCTCGCCAGAGACTCACCAAACCAATGCAAGGCTTAGCGAGATCGAGCCTTATTGAGGCTCAACTGGCCATTGGCGAGGTTGAGCCTCATTAGTGGTTGGGCGATCTTGTTTGGCTACCGGCGAGACTAGACCTAGCCTAGTCAGTGCGAGACTGACCCTTGCCAAGGCCAAGCCTTGCCTTGGCTTGGGGAGGCTTTGGCAAACTAGTGGGACCTAAACCCAGCAGTCATTGGTCATCACCATGGCTAACAACCGACCATGAGAAAGATGAAGAAAGATGAAGAGAAAATAAAAGAGAAAAATAGAAAATTTGGCTCGATTTTGAAATTATTCCTAAAAACAAAGAAGCAACTTTTTTCAACTTCTTGATTATTTACCAAATCTATTCATTGGAACAAATTTATTTTTGGGGATACGAAAGTTACTAAATGAATTTATGTTCTTATTTTATTTTATTTTATTTCGGAGAATAAAAGAATAGATTTAATTATTTTTGCTAGTTAGCAAACATACCCTTGACAACAGTGAAGGAAGGACCTAAGGCGAAAGCATATAGTCATCAGGAGTTGTTGTGAATATGCTAACCTCAATGATGAAAAGTGGACATGAAAATTAATGCCCAAATACTCATAAAGTGAGCCAACTATAGTTGTCATTGTTTGATATAAGAAATTCTCGTATATGATTGTCTCGTCCGGTTATATAGAATGTGATCCTTCACGTTTCATAGGATGCCCGTGGAGTCTCTTTTTTCCACATTTTAATCATGTGGATTTATTGAAGTTTTTTGAAATTTTATGTGATGGTATGTTGATATTCTTAATACCAACTCATCAGAGTTTTATATTTAACAAGAATAAGTCATGAGATAATTTTAACTAGGAAATTACAAAAAAAATTTATAAATTTATTGCAATTATGCCAATTTAGTTTTAAACTTTTTTTTATCAATTCTGTTATAAACATTTTATAGTTATGCCAATTCAATTCATCCGGCTAATTTTGCCTGTCAATATGTGAACGCATGCCAGTAATGACCATTCGGTCGATGTGGCAATTTTTTAATAATATTTTTTAATAATATTTTTATTTTTTTTCCTTTTTCTTTTTTCTCTTCCTCCTCCCTTGGCTTCTTTTCCCATAGTGGTTGGCAAGGCTCCGGCGACACTCACCAGCCAGTAGGTGAGGGCTAGAAGTCCTCGCCGGTAGCCTTGCCCAAATTTGGATGAGGTCTTAGGGCCACGGGCGAGGCAATTTCGCCCACAAGGCTAGCCTCACCATGGTCTTGCCACATAACGAAGGTGGCCTTGTTGCGACCCAACTTTGTGAACCAAGAAGAGGAAATGTTGGGTTTATGGATACTTGACCATAAGAGCTCCCTCATGGTTCGCATCCACAAAGATGCTATCACCTTGCCTTTTAGTAGAGGTGTCAAAATGGGTCATTTGTTTTTGACAAAAAGTAGTTAAATGGGTTTACTTTGATAAGTGAGTTTTAAGTGAGTCTTAAGTAGGTCTTAAATGGGTTTGGTTTTAACTTTTGAGTGGATCTTAAGTGGGTCTTAAATGGGTTTGGTTTTAACTTTTAAGTGGATCTTAAGAGAGAGACTCTCTCTTCTCTTTTTAATTTTACAAAAATATTTTTTTATAAATACCAAATTATAATTGTTTTTTATTTTATTTTATTTTATTTTTTCTTTCATGTTCTTTTCTTTTATTTCTTCCTCTTTTTTTTTTCTTTCTTCTTCCTCCGATCACCAGCATGGCAATGGCCGGTGACCGGCCAAGCGAGCCTCGAGCTCACTAGATCTGGCGAGATTCAAACTCGCTGGCGTCAGGCGAGGCTCGAGCCTCGCCAAATCCGGCGAGTTTCGAGCTCAAGCTCGCTCGATGCCGGTGAGCCTCGAGCTCACCGAATCTGGCAAGGCAGAGGCCTTGCCGACATCTGGCGAGGCTTGAGCCTCACTGATCTGGCAAGACTCGAGCTCGTCAGCATCGGGCAAGGCTCTAGCCTTGCCGATTCGGCGAGCCTCAAGCTCGCCGACGTCGGGCGAGGTCGAGGCTCATCTGTGGCCAGCCGTCAGCGTCGTCGTGGCCGGTGGCCGGCCGAAGAAGAAGAAGAACCAAAAAGAAAAAAGAAAATTATATTTTAAAAATTAAAATAAAAATAATTAAAAATTAATTTAAAAAAAAAAAAAAAAAAATATTGATTTTTTAAAAATTATAAAAATTGTCCATTAAATTTGTGTTGTATAAAACTATTTTAGTAATACCATTTTTTAAAAAAATAATATATATAAGAAATAAGTTTGGAAGTTTTTTAGTTATATAATCTTAAAAAAAAAAAAAAAACATAAGAATAAGTTTTCCTAAATTTGGTTAAATATGAAAATATTTTATTAATATGGGTCGGACGGGTATGAGTCGAAAATTTTACATTAGGCTGAAATGGGTCATAAATGAATTAATAGGTCAATTTGGGTCAACCCATTAATGACCCGATTCAAACCCGACCCGACCCACCTGTTTGACACCTCTACCTTTTAGGACGAACCATTCATGAGCTTGCTTGATCATAGTTGTGAGCAAGCTCATACCTCACATGACAGCGAAAAGTGTCACGATTGATACCCACATGGGTGACATACCTCAAAGAAGGAGGTCGGGTGTGAGTATTGAATTTAAGAGTACCTTTACCATAGTAGCCATTCTACTAATACTCTATTCCCTAAGGATGATATCACTTCATCAATTGGGAGCTTTCTACAGTGGGTATGCTAAATTATGGTGAGCTTTGACGAGGCCCATACCCTTTGCAATGGGTTGATTTTATTATTTAGTTATTTAAAACAACCTAAAAAGAATGGGAGTCACCACTAGCCTCGTCTTTGTGGTCGGCTAGGGTTGAAAGTGGTTCCTCGATTCTTACGCAACTAGAGATTCTAGATTTGAGGACTCGGGTTATGCTAATATTTCTATGAGCACCCTTTTAGTACCTAATAGTTTGTCATATTTCCTAAGGTGTCCAAACATTTCTTTTTTTTGTACTATTCCCAACTTGAATTATAAGATTTTATAAGAAATAGCAAAATTTTCTTAGCAACTTGATAACTTACTATCGAATTGGCTTTCGTAAATTCCTCAAATTATTGGTAACATACTGCAGTAAAATTATGCCCGCGTTGTAAGTTACTTAATTCAATAATAATTGACTAATTGCGTTTTTTTATTAATAGCAAATTCCTCCTTGTATTGGTAATTAACTAGTATGTAGGCGGACCTATGTAGATAAATTGCTAATTTCACCGGTAAGTTTAATCTTTAAGTGGTAAACTTCTACATAACAAGTAGATAATTTACAATCCAATTGAAATTGGAAAATTCCCTTTGGTGATCACTTGCTACCTTGAAAAATGGAAAAATGTCAGTAAGTTATTAATGCCATTGGAAAATTACAATGTTCCCCATTCAGTTTTTGTTTTGAGCGGTAAATCTATTAAAAAGTTGGTAGCTTAATGTTGCATTTCACGTTCCTAAGTTGCTAACTTGTTGGTAAATTATAATGAGCTAACATGACCAATAAGTTGCCAGCTATATAATTTTACCAAGGGGATTTAAAATTGACTAGCCATATGAGAAAAATTACCATGCTTGGAACATTGATCCTTTTTTGGCAGACAGAAAATTGGACTCGTCCTTCTCCCATTCCAGGGGCCAAAAGCAAAGAGAAGCTCGTGTGCTTCCCGAACTTTTCCTAAGATTCTATTATCATTTGTGAGGGTAATTTATATAGTTTGACTGTTGAGGATTTGATTTTATGATCTACATAACCCGACAAACGGTAGCCAGCAGGTGCGATGATGATAACATGATCTCCGCACTTCAGTTAAAAGGGGTCACTTCTCAGGACTATTATTACAAGAGTTCGCTAATGCCACTGAAATCAGTAAACGAGATGCTACTAAGCATGTTGTGCAGAATATGACATTTACCAATGAGATCATGATTCAATTGACAAGGAAATATGAAAAACAAACACACTTGCTATGAATGTTGCGTGCCAAGTCATCGTCTATCCAGTTTCTTATATTTAAATATGAGACGAGAGACTGAACCGAACGCCATCCATTACTGCAACCACTGTCCAGGGGTATAAGGAAACACATGCCACCCCGAATTTGTTTCACTGCCTTACTGATCGCTTTCTTAAGAGCTGCAAGCCAACATATACAACACTCACCTCTTCCCATTTAATTTGTTTCACTGTCACTGCTTCCGGTTCCTTGCAAAATGGGAAACGTGTTTAAGTATCCTATTGAGGTGTCTTCCTCTGAATCAGAGTCCTCATAGAATGAAGCTGGATCCACTAATTGATTCTCTTCCAGCACAACCTTTAGATCATCCTCTAATCGCCGGCATCTTAACATATATCCCAACTTTTTCATGGTTCCACCCAATAGTGTAACTGTAAGGCTAAATCTTAAATAATTCTCCCCAAATTGACTGAAATCAACTGCTCCCTGCAACAATCCCCACAATATATTTGGTTTAAGACATTGAATCCACAGATGATTTGAATCATATGAACCAAGAGTTCCTTCTAGCACATTCCGCCTTTGGCCATTAACATGTGGCACGATTTTGAAAGATATTTCCTTGTTTCCATCTTCCACACCGAAAATAACACAGAGAACCAATTCAAGGAACTTGTCAAAAAAGTCATGTGAAGCCATGAAAGATATAGTACCATCTTCAACAAGGACAAACCCCTTTGGCATCTCTCCTCCAGGCAAAACATTTCGGCAACGAGGATAAATTCAGGAATAGCGAAGCTTCTGTAATATGAATAAAGTGTTAGAAGTACCCAAATTTGTAATTAGTTCAAGAAGAAGAGTTTGATTTTGAGCATATTCATAAGGGAGAAATACCAAAAAGTTATAAACTTATTGCAATTTTGATATTTAGTCCTAATTTTTTTTAGCCATTTGAGTCCTAAACTTTTTACATTTATATCAGTCCATTTGATTAGTTTTGGCTGATTGGCGCTAATATGGATGTCGACTATCCTACGTGGTGCAATCATTGTTGATATGGACAATTTGTACTAATATTTTAATAATTTTTAGAATTTTTTTTTTTTTTTTCTTTCTATTCCCTTTTTTCCCCCTTCCCTCCATCTTCATCCTCTAGCTAGTTGTCAGAACTTAGCAATTGGTCAAAGTTGAGGGCCAGTGAGTCGGCCTTGCAGGCTATAAACAAGGGTGAGCCTTGCCCGCCCCTAACGAGATTGGCCAAAACTAGCCGAATGGATTGAATTTGCACAAATGTCAAATGTTTAGGACTCAACTAGAAAAAAAAAGGTTTATGATTGAATTATCACAATTGCAATATGTTTAAAACTATTTTTTGTAATTTTCCCTATTCCTGGTAACGCAACCAAAGCTAGACTTCTATAAAATTAGACACATTGATCCTTGCTTATGTTGGAAATCATTCCCCTGCAAACATTAGCCACCCCTAATATTAGATTGAATCGCTCTAAAAGTAGCTCATGCAATACGAGTGTACTATAGACGAAGTGAAAATTTGATGGAAAAGAGAACAACATATATGAGAAATCAAGGCTGCGCATGATAAAATTTTTGAAATAGAAATTGATTTCTGCCCAGAAATTGATTTCTCAATTTCTATTCCCCAGAAAAATTTCTGAGCAAAGAAATCCGTTTGATAACAACTCAAAATTTCTTTTCTGAAATAGAAATCCGTTTGATAACAGAATAAAATTTCTATTTCTAAGAATAAAAATTAGATAGATAACAACATAGAAAATTCTCAAATACAAAATAATAGTCGAAATAATACTAATACATTACAAAAATTGAAAATACAATTTCATGGAATTTTCGGCATATTATTATCCCTTGCCATTTTATTGGCAATGGTTTTCCAAAGCGTATTTATTTGGTTTTCCTCCTCAGTCAACTAAATGTTTGCAAGCTCATCCTGCGTAGGTTCAGCCAAGTACATCGAATCTCTATATAGGGAAAAATTCTTATCCATCTTGTCTTGATCACGGATGTAATTATGGATGTCACAACATGCAATTATGATATGTGCTTGCTTTCAAATTGCAAATGAGGGCACGTGTCTCAAAATGAAAAAGCAATTCTTCAATGTCCCAAATGATCTTTCAATGACATTCCTTAAAGAAGAATGCCTATAGTTGAACAATTTTCTTACAGTTGTTGGCCGTTAATGCACGTGTAAAGGAATATATGAGAATTCTATCTTGAAGTAACGTTTATGCATAGGATCCATAAGAATCTATTGTGGGACAACATCAAAGGAATGTGGTATGATAACTTCTTTTGTCAATTTGAGAACAAAAATTCTATTTTTGAAAGATGGAGAAAAAAAAATAATTTCTGTTTCTATTTCAGAAATAGAGAAGCTACAATTTCTAGCTTCTGATTTCTCCTTCAAATCAATTTCTGGAATAGAAATCTGTTTCAGAAATAGAGAAATCAAATTGCGTTATCAAATGGATTTCTTTCCAAACCCGCAGGGGGGAAGAGAAATAGAGAAATCAAGAAACATAAATTTTATCATGCGCAGCCCAATTGTCCTAGTCGGACCCCACTGTCTAGTGTTCATTTTTATGTGTTCACTTTAGACATTGCTGTTCTTCAGTAAAAACTGTCCTAATTAAACTCCAACTTACTTGCAACAAACTTAACATTATTAACATAAAAAAAAAAAAAAACTTGTACTTGGCCTTAAATTAATGGAAAATTGAAAAGGAAAGTCCATTGCATGTCCTCTCCACAGTTTAGCCCCATCCAAACCTCCTGCACCTTTTATGTCCGCTCAAACTTTCTTTTAAAAGAGAATCTCAAATCTGATGGTCTCTATAATTAATTTAAATCAAACTGTCCCAAGCAATATGTATATGGCAGTTGACACGTGTCACATAGCAAGGCAGGTAGCACGACGGTCCTCTATCATAATAGCAACTCTTGTACGTCTTCTCCCTCAAGGTTAGTAGATTATATTATGTGGTGATGTTCAAATCGATTAGGGTCAGCAATTATTCTATATCAAAGTCCATGAAAACCCAACAGGATCTGATTTTCAAAAGAGAGGCTCTTGGGCTTTTCATGCCATTTTGTTTTGTTTCTTTCTACCTTTTTTCGCCTTTTTTATTATTATTATTATTGTTTGATAACTTTGATTAGATCGATTGATGCTGCTTGTCTTCTTTTATATCAAAGTAAGTTTTTGGCTCCAGGGATGAATTAATTCCTTAGAACTTTATCCGTTATACTACAAAATGATGTTAGACTTTCTAAAATTAACTCACAAAATCTTTATATCAAGTAATCTAAATATTTTTATATAACTATTTAATATAATCCATTTATTTAATCGTCTACTCATAATCTCTCGCTTTCTTTAACACTATTATTATTACTCTACAATATTTTTTTTTACAGCTGTTGTTTGAATTTGCAGCATCATGGCTATAATCACGAGACTTTGGCCACAACAATGATTAGAGATATTCTCACCTATGGATATAGACAAATAGAATTGGTTCATATTATACCGCACTTGCAAAAGACTTATCTTAATCTAACTCTACAATAACAAACGCCTACAAGTGAGAACCTCATGTTGAATTATTGAATTATTGCCCTTCTCTAGATTTATCCTGATCCGTATAGATGATCTAGTATTATAAGGGTGTCGGTTGTTATGATGAACAGCACCATCAAGAACTACGTGTCCACTAATTCGTTAGATTTTCAAGATTTTTACATTTATTTTTCAACATAGGAATTACAATTATTGGATCTATGTCATTGTGTAATTTGAGATTTTGTACTTGCAAACTCACTTTATATTAACTTTCTTTGTTTGTTTGTCCAGAATTTTCATCTTTTGCATTACGCAAACACAGTGCGCCCAACATGCATTCTATATCAACACACACACAGAGAGATATGCAGAGAGAGAGAGAGAGAGAGAGAGAGAGAGATACCTCAATTGAGAAGTCGGCCATGTTCAATCCTTCTACCTCTGTCCACGTATCATTATCTTGTAAATCGTCTATTTCATTTGAACTTTTTTCCGTCGTGCTCATTAGACTATCTTCATGCGAAACCTCGTAGAGTAAAGCTGGATCCAATAGCTGATCGTTTTGAAGCCAAACCTCCAAATCATTATCTAGTGGCTTGCATATTAGACGGAATCCACACTTTTTCACCATCACTCTTCGATGTAGAAGTTCACGATCTCTAGATACACTAATGCTAAGGTGGAAATGGCTCAAGTCATTTGGACCAAAATCCTCTATTGGCCACACCTCTTTTGATTCCATATACTCAAGCCACACATGATCCAAATCAAATAAGCTGACAATCCTGATACTTTCCCTGCCTTCGCAATTAACAGATGCTATAAGCTCAAACGGGAAAGATGACATTTCTCCTTGAAATACAACACATAAAACTACTCCTAAGATCTTCTTATACAAGTCTTTTGAAGCCATGAAAGATATATAACCCTCTTTATTGGGGAGCAACCACTTTGGCATCTCTCTTCCAGGTACAAAAACTTTGCATTTTGTTTGGCGATGAAATTTCTGTCATAGATGTAGACTGTGAGATAGTTTTTTCAAAATTGACGCCTAAAAAGAGGAGTTTCAACGAGTTAAGCACGTAATCCTATAATTTAGCTATAATTAGCAGTTGCGCTACAAAGACTTTTGTACTTAATTGGTGGAGACATGACATGTATTTTTCAAGATTTTGTAATTGGATGAACAAGTTTTATTGAAATTTTTCATTGGGTGATCCTCATAATTTTATAGTGAACTAGAGTTCTATAAATAGAGAGAATATCATTTATCTTGCCTTATAGTCACCTCCCCTATATTTACAAGTACAGTAACTTTCCATATGTTTGCTTTTCTTAATTAGGTCACCAATGTGAGAGAGAGAGAGAGAGAGAGAGAGAGAGAGAGAGAGAGAGAGAGAGAGTCTAACCTCAAGGTTGAACCAATCAAAGAACCCATTGCGAGCTAGTTGTTGACATGAAGATAACTCAAGCTTCTCAATGCCATACATGTTGGAGGGAAGTTTACTCAGAGATTCACAATTAGTTGCCCATAAAACTTTCAATGTCCTTGGAATTTTGGGGATCTCTTGTAGTTGTTGGCAATTCAAAACCCACAATTTCTCCAAATTATACAATTGTTCAAATGTAGGAAGGTTAGTAAAATTATTTTCCGATAGACTCAAATCTTGTAAGAAGGGGAAACAGGAATTATCCTCTAGGAACTCCACTCCTGATAGATTGCATCCATTAAGGTTTAACGAATGTAAACTAGGAAATCCCATCTTATGGGGATCACTCAATTCCTCCTCCTTCTTTGGAAACTTGATTAGTTTTGAGCAGCCATCAAGAGCCAAGTTTTCAAGATTTTGCAACCAATAAATGCTAGATGGAAGGATTACTAGTTTCTTGCAATCATATAAAGACAAGTACTTCAAAGAGACAAGATTTTCTATGGATGTAGGAAGTTCCTTAATTGAAGTCTCTCCTAACCAAACCTCTTGCAAGCTTTTGTTTTTATTTGGAACATCAGGGAACCTTTGCAAATTAGAGCACCCACTTAAATTTAACCATCGTAACTTGCCATGATATGCAACTGATTCATGGGCATGTTCTAAGTTTTTGCACCCGAAGAGATTCAATTCCTCGAGATTCGGAGTGCAATTGAGATCTGGCATATTAACCAACCATTGGCATTCGCTGAAGTTAATAAACTTCAATTTTTTGAAGTCCTACAAGAACAATGGATCCAATTTAGATAGACATTCCTGGGAAAAAAACAGTGAGATAAAAATTCAATTAAAAATCGGGCTCTGTTTTTATAAAAATCACTTGATCATAATTTAAGCCACATGTGATCAAAATTCCTTGGTCTTATGGTGTATATAGAGCTCTCTCTCTCTCCCTTTTTTAAATATGAGTTTTAGTAAGTAGAGAGAGAGAGAGAGCAACCAACACGTGAGCCACGGTTAGTCCTTTGCCAACTAATTTATCACATCAATTTAAGCTAAGATAGGTGGCACTTGATTGATTTGGAATCTTATGTAGAGATTCGTAACCACCTACCTATGGATCCCGCAGAAGCAGCAGAAGATTGGGAATCTCTTCTAGTCATAAATTATTAGGAAGTGATGGTTGATTGATCGTTTTATTAAAAAAAAAAAAGAGCATATTTTGTATGCCTAGATGATCATAAATATAACCAAATAATAATAATAATAATAATAGAGTCCAAGCCATCTTAATTCATTTTTTTAGCTACATATCCGTTGGTGTATTGTAAGAGCTCACTATATCATCATCAATACAACCACAATAATTATTAATTAGACCTTGCATTTGGGGGTGTATATATATGTATACACACACAGTGTGCATGCCCTTATAATGGAGTGAATCTCATGTGCAATTTATTAAACCCCTGCGATGCACATCTATTGAATATATAATGAGTCTTCTTCGCGCCTATTTCATTAATGTTTTAACAACTTTATTCTGAAGATGCCCTTTTAATGGGTTGTCATTCCATAGTGATTTGGATACTCTCAAGGAACTCTCTAAAATTATAGCACATCGCTTTTAAAGAAAGAATATTAATGGAAACAGAGTTTAGGAATAAGATTTGAAAAGTTATATTTGAAATTGTATTTGAACGTGTAATTCTCAAAAGATAAATGTGGTGAGTGTTTTCCTAGGACAAGTAAAGAATGTCGATTAAACTTTATAAATTGAGACAAACCTAATCAACACTTGTGCGCGTGCATTATGAGTTGAAATGTTACTATTAGTAGGAAGGGGATCACGGAAAGGTTGTTACGTGGTAACAAATTTGAAAATGATTGTCTTGGAGCCTTGATGGTTTACATGTTATTTAGTTTTATTAGTGAATTGGGCGCCTTGATGGTTTTCCAAAAATATCCCCCTGTCAAGTTTATGAGTTACTTTTGGCATTCATTATGGTGAAAAATGGGGACTCAACCTTAGTTTAGTTCTGCTAGCCATCCTCAAATTGATGGACAAGCTGAGGCTTTTTAACTGAATTTTAGGCATTTTATTAATGAGTTCCCCAGGAAAACATGTTAAACAATGCGATTTGTTATTGGTTTAAGCTAAGTTAGCATATAATAATTCGGTGAGTGACACTACTGAAAAATGCACAAAGTTATTAACAGAAAGCTTCTTTTTATGTCCTTTGGCTCTTACACCATTACCCACAAAAAAGGAAAAAACTGCAAGGTTCAATTGAAAGCATTTAGCGCATACTCACTTCAATGATCAAGCAAATAAGTAAGAAAAATCTTTTCATTTCTTTACGCAATTTTGAAAAGAGTCTTGTTAGATTGTTTCTGCTGTATAGAATAAAATCTTAAATAACACTTAAAAGAATCTATCATTTCAAAAACATAAAACTTAGATCCTCATTTCACGTATTTTAAAAATTCAAGCAGACTCATTGTTCAGTCTCCAAATTATATCACCAATAAGCTTTTGTCCAATTTTCGGTGCTCCATAGTTACCCATGCTTTAACTTCAGCGTTCTTATGATGTCCAGTACTTCCAATATTTTGAAAATGAGATTGGAATATTTTCTTGTATATTTTTGTTCGAAGGAACATCAATGTTCACCTAGGAAAATGTTTAATACTCCCCTAAACGGGAATGTTCCACTTGTGTCGGTTCAATTAATTGAACGACATCCGGTATTCAATGCTTTAATCTATTATAAACAATTTGGTAGACGGAGATATTTCTTAAGCACATTAACGAGCATCGTCAGGGTTACTAATTGTTGCATTCGAAATTTTCAACGATCAATATATATTCATATTCATATGCATATAAAAGTGGATATATAAAGACCAGAAACTAAATACTATTCATTTAAATGCGCACCTTAAATTGTTCCCTCACTACTTGGATGTTGCTTCTTGGCAAATCAAGTCCAACTAACTTCCTAGAGGAAAATTGTGGACTCCAAGGACATTCGGGCTATTCAAACCATCTTAGTTCATTAGGAAGACAAATGGGACCTTGGAGAGATATATGCACATTAATCATGATGAGCACCCTCAACCTTCTCATGTTTGTGAAAGCATCAGGATCTATGTCTATCTCTTCTGACTCAGGTAAATCCAATACTATGGCTTTAACTGCATCTGTTCCCTGTATTTATAGATTTTGTATTTCAATTAATATACAAAGTAAGAGAATAAGAGAGTAAAATCAGTGACATCAGGAAATCTTACCATATCTCCTGACAGAACATCACGAACATCTTCACAAAGCCACAATCTACTGCGTCTTCAAGGATCATCACGGCATTCTTGTTTAACAATATTCATGCCCATCAACTGAATCAAGTCATGCATCTGTAATTTCCCATACTCTTCGGTAATTAAGGACTTCTCAACAAGAACTTGTACTCCAATAGTTGTCTCAAAGTCGCAGGAGTCAAGAACTTTCCTAATATCCTCTATATATCGCCCCTTGAAGAAACATGCAATATCAAGAAAGATCTCATTTTGATAGTCCTCTAGTGCATCGTAACTTAACTTGAGAACATCATTGATTGTTTTGTCCGGACTTTTGGCAAGTTTATTTAATGCACTTCTCCACTCATGTTCTCTTCTACCACAAAGGAAAGAGCCCAATACCTCAAGTGCTAATGGAAGTCCATTAGCATACTCCAAAGCACTATCCACTAGATCTCGTCGTATTGCTATTTTGTTGCTTCTCAGAAAAGCATGCTTGTTGAAAAGTTCAAAAGCTTCACAATGCTCTAGAATTTTAACTTCATAGATTTGATCTTTATCTATCCCATGTGAAGTTAGCAAATGGTTATCTCTAGTAGTGATGATGATCCTACTTCCTTTACCAAACCACTCACAATCTCCAGCTAAAGCATTTAATTGTTTTATGTCATTGACATCGTCGAGAACAAGAAGAACTTTTTTGTGGCAAAGTCTATATTATATTAAATTTATACCTCCATCAACATTAAACACTGTGAATGTTTTTCCCCATAATATCTTAGACAACAATTTTTCTTGCAAGGGAACTAAATCCTTAGAATCTTTTGAAGCTTCTCGAACATTTGCTAAAAAAAAAGAACCCTCAAATTTTCTAAAAATAGCATTGTAAAGGGCTTTCGCATAAGTTGTCTTTCCCATGCCCCCTGGCCCCCATAATCCTATCATGAGAACATCATCAGACTCAAGATTTAACATTGATACCATCTTTTCCACTTGAGGATTTATCCCAACTGGATACTTAGCAACATGTAGGGGTGTGCGGTCTAACTGCCTAGAGATCTCCTTCACAATACTCAGTATAAGCTTCGCTTCATCTCTGACAAAAAACCAGAAAAGAACTTAACACATTGATTCAGCAGTTCAAAGACTGACAAAAAACCAGAAAAAGAACTTAACACATCGATGCAACAGTTCAAAGAAATAATCACGTTTCTTAGGGGCAAAAAAAAAAAAAAATCGAACATGTGATTCAGCATATAAATGCAGGGTTACTTAGGACAAACTAGTGCATCAATCAATTATGACTTACCCATCATTCAAGTGCCATCCAGATAAGCTACCGGCATCAAAGAGAGCCTCTTTCCATCTTCTCACTTTCTCTTATTCCTTCCCGAACTTAGACTCATGCTTAACCATAGCTCTCCCATAACTCTCTCTCCCCCCTCTCACTTCTCTAGGTTCCACTTTGTAAAACACCGGCAACACGATCAGGTCTTTTTGTATCTTGCACTCCATGATTTTTGCCACCTCTTCCAAACACCATGGCGAGGAAGCGTAGTCCTCAAAGAAAACAATTATTGCGACTTGTGATTCCTCAATTGCCTTCATAAGCGCTGGCGATATTTGCTCTCCTTTCCTTAGTTCCTCACTGTCAAGGTAAGTGAATAAACCATTTTGATCTAAAGCCGTGTAGAGATGACCGAGGAAGTTATTACGAACATCGGTGCTTCTGAAACTCAAGAAAACATCGTAATTCCTCTTAGGTTTCGAAGAAGAAGAAGAAGCACTAGCCATTAGAATTTGGTTAAACGAGGCAAGTGCTGGTGGGTTTGCTTGGAATGTTGGAAAATGAAAGTTGCTGAAGGATGAACTGAGATCTTCGAAGGTAAGCTACTTCATTGGCTCTCCAACAATATATTTGGCTGTCGCTCCCAGGAAATCGCATTTGCAGCCGATGAGATTTTGTTCTCCATGGAATCTGCTCGATATATTTTTTATACCCAGAGGCATGACTTTCTTTTCTGGAGAGTATTAAACAGCTTTGTGGGTAAAGCAGATGAGAGGGATGTGGGAGAAAATTGGAGAGGAGGCGGTGCCCGGTGGGGTCAACAAGCTCGGCTCGGGATTCTATGCAGGGGAACCGAGGTACACCGGCATCGGGAACAAATAGCGTGATTTTGTTGCATACTACTATTTTGGTAGCAAAAATTCGCATGATTTTTTGCCATGCCTTCCATGATTCGCTTACTTGAGATAAATCAATGTGCAATGGGAACGAAGAAATCCAAATTTAGACTATCAGCCTATTGGGTAACTCGAGATGATAGTTTTGACATGTAAATCAATTGTAATTATTCCACACAAAATGTATAAGCAAGTATGTAGATACTTGTGCTGATTTGAGGAAAAGGTTTCAATCTGAGTATTTCTTCAGCAATAGTTAGTGCATCTCATTTTCTATGCATTAAATATTCTACGTACAAATTGAATAAGGATTACTTTTTCCTTTCACAGCTCGGTTGTAAAAATAGATCAAGCAGTTCGCTCAGTTGAAAGTAATGCAGTTAACTCTAATATGTAAAATCAAAGAAATGAGACATTTTCTAGAGGGACACCTTTATTATGCCAATAGCTTATTTTCTATTTCTTTGAGCGAAGGATCTCCCCCTCAAAGTAGGACTCTTTTCATTGGATGCTTTTTTTCAAATTCTTTTTCTTAGTGATGCCATTCCTATCATATGAAGGTGCAAGTCATTTTCAAAGAATTGGAAACTCCAGACAGGATTTCATAAGAAAGAATCCATCTAGGTGTGAAAAAATACGTTACATTCATATTATTTAGTCTAAAAGAGGATTTCCACATTTGAATTTTAATGAAGAATGGCATTTCAAAAGTATAAAGCATCTATTAACATTAGATGCGGTAGCCATTACATCTAGAGTTTATCTTACTTTGTTACTTTATAAATCGACATATGAACATCACCAATGTTAATTGAGCGTCCTAATTACATTAATTATTGTTGGGAATAACGGATCCCCGAAAACCGGATTCGACACCGAATCGAACCCCTAAATCAATGCGGAAGACGAAGCCCGGGAAAACACGCATCACCGATCGTAAAGCACACCACGGATTCGAGCGTACCTTGTTAGCCACAGATTAAGCACCAACGCCGACAAGAGGAAGAGAAACGGTCCTGTTCGATCCGATGAAGCCTTGAAGGGAAGAAAAACGTCACTTTGCCTTACTGTTTTTCTATTTGGGAGAGAGAGAGCGTAAGAAGAAAAGACGTACGTTGTTTTCAACTTCCAACCAATATAATTTCTCTCTCTCTCCTCCCTTTTATACCTCTCCCTTCCCACGGGCCCTATTCCCGTGGGCCGGGCCTTTTGGGCCCAGCATGGGCGGACGGGCCTTAAGCCCATCCCCAATTAAAACCATCATCTCCCACTCGCATATGGTGGGCCGAACAGGATTCTTTTTACCTCTCTTCAACATTCATACTGGTGAATAATCCGTGCGACCAGCATACTTTGAGAGCTCGTTACTATACATCTGTTAGGAATATATAGCAGCTCATAATGGGCGTCACACTCCGAGTAGATTTAGTATGCAATACCCTAGATCGATCGATCACATTTATATATACCTTGATCTCTTTTAAACAATGATATATATATATATTGTATTCACAATTATAATTATCACAAAGACAGTCATAATTGGTTGACCAGTGAATACAAAACCACAATGTGATTCTCCAAAATCGATCTTCCTCTTTCCTTCAAACTCTCAATTTCAGTCCAGCTTGCTTTTCTAGAAATGCCCCATTAGATCGAATAATCTCATGACCATTGGCAACACCCTAAGATAGCAAATACTAAATAGAAATCTTGAGAATAAGTAAGAGTCCTGAGGGGACTAAAAAATTGAGGAACTCTTTTCCTCAAGAGTCTCACACGTCATAAAAGTTGAGATGAAACTTTTTGCCACTCTTATTGGTCGTCTCATGTATACGTAGTATGAAATACGTATTACGGTATTAACTCCTTTCCCATGGAGCGTATGTCTAAACCTTTCAATACCGTACAGATGATAGTTCAGACATACCCAATGTCTAACTTGAGTTCACTTATCTACTCAATCACAAAATTCATCAGAACTCACATCTGACATCTTAGACAAATAAAGTAAAACATATGGGGTATTTTACTTTCGGACATAGTAAGTATTATGTCATCATCTTAACACTCAGTTAAGGCGACATACGTGTTTTAAGCTTAAGCTCTCAATTATCACCTAGATAATAAGCTTATAAACAGTCTCATCTCAATTTATCATACAGTAAACAGAGGCGATTACCCGTGTGAGTGGGCTAATCTTATATCTGTCCGACATACTTCTCAACTTAAAATAATGCACTGAGCATTAAGATGTATAAAGATCATACAAAGATTCATAGGCATTAATCAATGAAAAACAAAATTTCATAAATGTGAACAACTCAGGGAAATTACAATTCAGTACATCAGACTCTACGCAATCCTAGAGATTTTACATGACCACAAAACATATCTATAAGTATTGGCTTTGTCATAGGATCTGCTACCATTCTATGCGTAGATATGTACTGTAAGTTCACATCCTTTCGTGCAACCATATCTTTTACAAAGTTATACTTGGTATCTATATGTTTGGTCTTGCCATGATACTTTGGATCTTTGGTGTACACTATAGCTGCTTGGCTATCATAGTTAACCAACAATGGATTTGCAGCTTTCTCATTAACACCTAAATGATCCAAAAATCTCTTAAGCCAAACTCCTTCTTGTACCGCTGCTGATAATGCCACGAACTCAGCTTCCATCGTGGACAAGGCTATACACGTTTGCTTCTTACTGCTCCATGATATGGTGCCATTGTTCAATAAGAAAGCAAATCCAGAGGTAGATTTTCTTTCATCTAAATCTCCTCCCCAATCAGCATCTGAATAGCCTTCAAGTCACAGATCATTTCCTTGGTAATTCAACTTGTAATCAGTAGTTCCCTTCAGATACCTCAGTATTCTCTTGACGGCTTTCCAATGTGCTAAACCTGGATTGGATTGGTATCTACTCACCATTCCAACTGCAAAACATATGTCGGGTCTTGTACACATCATAGCATACATCAAGCTCCCAACAGCACTAGCATAAGGAACATGTTTCATTTGTTCCTTCTCTTGTGGAGTCCCTGGACACAGTCTATGGCTCAATCCTTCACCTTTTGCAATAGGAGTGTCTATGGGTTTACAGTCTTGCATACGAAATCGTTCAAGAACCTTATTTATATAGGTTTCTTGCGAAAGAGACAACGATCTCTTCGAACGATCTCTCGAAATCTTAACTCCAAGAATGTATGCAGCCTCACCCATATCCTTCATCTCAAAATTAGAAGACAACCATCTCTTGACAGTATTAACCAACTTCATATTGCTTCCGGCAATCAGTATATCATCAACATACAATGATATGATCACAAATTGATCATTGGATCTTTTGATATACACATAATGATTCTCATCAATCATCGTAAAAGCATATGCCATTATGGCATTATGAAAACGTATATACCATTGTCTTGATGACTGCTTAAGACCATATATCGACCTCAAAAGTCAACATACTTTTTCTTCTTGGCCTTTCACTATGAAACCAGCAGGTTGTTCCATATATATTTCTTCCTCTAATTCTCCATTGAGGAAAGCAGTCTTTACATCCATCTGATGTAACTCAAGATCCAGACTAGCTACTATTGCCAGAATAATGCGAATCGAGGTAAATCACTACAGGAGAAAACGTATCTTCATAATCAATTCATTCCTGTTGATTATACCCCTTCGCCACAAGGCGAGCCTTATGCCTTTCAATCGAGCCATCAGCCTTTCGCTTTATTTTGAGAACCCATTTGTTCCCAATAGCTCTGCGTCCTTTTAGAAGATCAACCAACTCCCAAACTTGGTTTGATTTCATTGACTCAATTTCCTCTTCCATTGCATGAATCCACTTTTCCTTACTAGGGCAATTCAGAGCCTCATTGATATTTCTTGGCTCATCCTCATCTTGTGGAGCAACCATAAAAGTTTCCCCTTCAATGTCAAAACGTCGACGGGGAATACTTTGGCGACTTGTTCGCCGTATGGGAGATTGTACACTTTGTACATCATTCCATATTATGCTCCCACTTGGATGAACTCCACTAATATCATTATCTTGATCCAAGGTCTCAAATAGGGAGTGATCTTCTCCTATTTCGCCCTTCTTAGGAAACTCATCCTCTAAGAATGTGACATCTCGTGATTCAAATTCAGTTATACTTCCACTTTCCTGCTCACCAATGAACACATACCCTTTCGAGTGTTCCAAGTATCTTATGAAAATACTCTTCTTTTCTCTGGGACCCAATTTCCCAAACTTGTGAGAGGACTCATGTGTATAGGCAGCACAACCCCATGGCTTAAGAAAACTCAAGTCCGGTTTTCTACCTGTCCATAACTCATATGGAGTGGAAGCAACTGATTTGGAAGGCACCCGGTTAAGTATATACGCAGCAGTTAACAATGCATCACTCCAAAAGGTGATAGGCAAGTTAGCATGCGCTATTATGGACCTAACCATTTTCAGTAGGGTTCTGTTTCTTCTTTCCGCAACACCATTTTGTTGAGGAGTGTACGGACTAGACAACTGTCTTTCTATTCCTTTTTCATTACATAATTTTCTGAACTCATCAAATAAATATTCTCTACCTCGATCGGATCTCAATGCTTTTATTTTCTTATCTAATTGATTCTCTACCAGGTTCATAAACCTTTTAAAACAACTTATCACTTCAGATTTATGAGAAATCAAATAGACATATCTGAATCGAGTATAATCATCAATAAATGTGATGAAATAAATAGCCCCATGCCTTCCTTTTACATTCATTGGACCACAGACATCAGAATGGATTAAATGCAGAGGAAATTCAGCTCTGTTTCCTTTTCCAAATGGTTTCCTTGTCGTTTTCCCTTCTTGGCAATGCTTACATATGGACAAATCGACTTTTTCAATATTGCCCAACAAGCCCTCTTTGGCTAGTCTATTCATACGATGTTGGCCAATGTGACCAAGTCTAGCATGTCACACATTCACATCATTATCATATTTATTAGGAGACGTGAGAAGGGAATAACAAACATTAGTATTAACATAATCAATATCTAATACAATAAAACCATCCAGAAAATAACCACAACCATAGTAATTTGTCTCCAAAAACAAATTCACACCTCTACTGTAGAAGTTCATATTAAAACCTAATTTAACCAACACTAATACAGACACTAAATTCCGACGAATCTCCGGAGCATACAACACATCATGAAGAAACAAAGTGCGTCCACCACGCATATTCAGTTGGCATGTGCCAATTCCTTTCACTTCAGCTCTGGAGTTGTTTCCCACATAGATCCACTTAGTTCCAGTTGGTACTCGTCGAAATTCCACGAAGGATCCTCTATCCTTCGCTACATGGTCCGTTGCTCCTGAATCCACAGTCCACAAAAGATTAGACTCAGTTAAGAACACAAAACTCGACACATAAGCAAAGTTATGAAAAGTACAAGGGGTGCATACCTTCTTTGGCTCACGACAGTTGCGAGCATAGTGACCCTTCTTGTCACAGTTGTAGCATTTCACCCTTGCAAGTTTTTTCATGCGAGGACACTTCCCTCTTCCATGTTGGTTAAATTTGGGTTTCTTCCCTGAAGGACCTGCTTCTTCCTTGCCTTTCTCCTTATCAAACCAGTTAGGGCGCTTGCGTTTGGAGCTCGAAGCTCCATTTGAGCTAGAACTAGCATGATAGAGTTCAGCATCCGGCTTAGCCGCCAACAGGCGGTCCTCTTCCAGTTCAAGATGACGCATTGCATCCTCAAAGGTTTTGATATTTTCATTATGAGTCAGGTGCACCTTCATATGCTCCCAACTCTGAGGCAAGGAACGAATCACTGTTTGCACTTGCTGCTCATCTGTGAGGACATGGCCAGCATCTCTCAGCTCAGTTATCATGTTTGACATCATTCTAAGATGTTGCTTCATGGTCTGACCATGAGGCTTCTTATAAGAGTCAAACCTGATAGTGAGCTGCATCAGTCTAGTCACCGAAGTATGACCAAATCTAGCTGCCAATGCCTCCCACATTTCCTTGGCATTGTCAAAACGCCGAAACTCTCGCATGACGTCATTTTCCATGCTGCTCAGCAACGTGATGCGAGCTAGAGAGTTCATTCTTTTCCATGCAGAAAAAGCTTCTTTGTCTCTTTTGTGCTATGCAGTGGTTCCCTCTTCAGGTTCTACCATGGTCATGACAAGAGCCTCAAGTGCTTCTTGCTCTTCCAAAGACATCTTGGATTTTCATTTGCCAAATTTCATAGTTGTCTCCATTGAGCTTTTCACCTTTGTTCAGCTCGGCAACTATGCTTTTTGTGGCTAAAGCCATTGATCTGAACAAATCAGACAAATAAGCACGAATTATTAATGCCTATCATTTATGCATCCTTATTTACATAGACCCATCATATCAATGAATAATTTTAAATAAGGCTTCAGAATCAAAAGGTCACTATGTTTCCAATCATCCTCCAAAATCCTAACTTAAAACTATCATTAATATGATTGTCATATGCAAAATCAATTCTATGAAGCTACAAAAACTTCTAAAACTACCCACAGCTAATTACCCACAGCAACCAGCATTAACAGAAAGTAACAGATAATTGACATACAATTAAAAACAATAATGCTTTCAATTAACACAATTAGGTGGTAATCATTACATAATATGTCCACAAATAACACTTAACATATATCAGCCAATACAATTAACACCAAGTTAGCACACGAACTGGGAAAGATCATCTTTTGTTCAATTTCTTGATCTTTTCCCTTGAAACAATATAGTAATATTCGTTTACAAAATCCATCACAATTTTCTTATAGGAAGTAGCTCCGTTGACATCTCATATGCGATTCAACACATCTTACCATTCAGGTGGAAGAGTGTTTATGAAAAATCGCACCATCTCTGACTGTGACATAGGACGACCATTCCATATGACCTATTGAATTTTCCCGTTGACTTCAAGGACATGATCAATTAAGTCACCTCTCTCCCATCGATGATCAGTCAGTTCAGCTATCAACTTAGACAGCCTATCCTTTTGTTCATCGGTAACTGCGCGAATAGGTGTGCGCAACCTCAGGGGAGGCATATATTCCTGCAACAAATGCAGGACAAATAAGGGATCACATTATAATCCACATAGACTTAATTGAAAAATAAACACATTCTTTTCGGGTCAACGGTCAAAGTCAACGGTTAACGGTCAACGGTCGTCGGTCAATGGTCAACGAGTCAGGTCAACGGGCGCGCGGGTCGGACCGGTCGGGCCGGTCGGACCGCTCGCGCGGACCGACGCACGTGCCGCGCGCGGACCGACGCACGTGCCGCGCGCGTGCGGGGGATGACGTCACGCAAATGTCATCCGGCACGTGCCGGGCACATGCCTGCGTCAGCAAGTCGGGTCGAGTCTCCGGTCGGGTCGGGTCGCCGGCCGGTGACCGCCCGACGAAACGTCGTCGGCGATGACGTCATCAGTGACGTCATCCGAGCGGTTACCGATCGTTAGATGACGTCACGATGACGTCATCGCGTGACGTCAGCACGCGTCGGTCCGCGGACCGGCGCGTGCCGGTTCGCCCGCTGGCGGCGTGCACGCGCCGGTTCGCCAACCGGCGCGTGCGCCGCACGCTCTTGGCGATCCAGCGCCTCCGGGCACGTCACGCCCACGCGCAGCGCCTTCTGGCCACGCATGTGGGCGCGTGCGGCGTCTCCCGGCGACGCTCGACGTCTCGCCAGATTCTTCTCGACGTCGCATTTCTTCCTATGCCATCACAATTTTATTTCGACTTACGAAAACTCGGAAAAATGGCCGAAAAGCGCTTGGGTGTCGGGATTTTTGCCCCGATCCGTACGGCCGAAGTTCTTTCCCGAAAAAATCAATCAAAAACATCAAATTGATAGGGAAAAACGTGAACTAGGGCTCTGATACCAATGTTGGGAATAACGGATCCCCGAAAACCGGATTCGACACCGAATCGAACCCCTAAATCAATGCGGAAGACGAAGCCTGGGAAAACACACATCACCGATCGTAAAGCACACCATGGATTCGAGCGTACCTTGTTAGCCACAGATTAAGCACTGACGCCGACAAGAGGAAGAGAAACGGTCCTATTCGATCCGATGAAGCCTTGAAGGGAAGAAAAATGTCACTTTGCCTTACTGTTTTTCTATTTGGGAGAGAGAGAGCGTAAGAAGAAAAGACGTACGTTGTTTTCAACTTCCAACCAATATAATTTCTCTCTCTCTCCCCTCCCTTTTATACCTCTCCCTTCCCACGGGCCCTATTCCCGTGGGCCGGGCCTTTTGGGCCCAGCATGGGCGGACGGGCCTTAAACCCATCCCCAATTAAAACTATCAATTATCATGAATTTCCTGTGATTTGATGATATCTCCTCTTCTTCTTCTTTTTTTCCTGTCTTTTTGCATAGTGAAAAGCCCAAGGAATATTAACTCATCACTTTCGACTGTCGTGCTAGCTTCACTTTACGCTATTTAGATCAGGAAAGAACAATGATCAAGCGGATTTTGATGGGCAGGCGGCCCCACCACCTTATTCCTTTCGCTTGCTCATATCTAGAGCGAATCCCAGACTCGAATCCAGTGGGTCATTTCACTTGTATTTTTCATCACTATTATTTTAAGTTTGTTTTTGTCTTTTTGCTTGTGCGCGCGTGCTTTTGTTTCAGACGTCAGTCAAATCATTTTTGTATTTGTCATAGTAACCAAAAAATGAAATCCTTACTCGCGTTCAAGAAGTTGATCACTCCAATCTATATTAATCTCGCCGCCAGAGAGCCAAGATACTGTGGCGCCGAGAAAAACAACCAGATGTCGCTGGCGAGCATCATGACGAGGTCGATCTTGATCAGGGCGTGAAGGAAACTGACCAAGAATCCAACACCTACTTGCACCTCATTGGCTTCACATGATTCTTGATTACCTTTCTGCACACTTTTATTCAATTTGGTCTTGACATCTCCGAAGTGCAAAAATTGCTTTTCTTCAATCATTGATTTATTTTCGTTAATGTAAAATCATGTGCTTACGAGATAAATCCATCATGTGTTACTCACATTGACATTAAAAACCTCTCAAGTTGCTTTGAAGATCTATCTTAAAGTAATGATTATGTATTAACCTATTTTTACTTGAATCAGTCACACATGATGATCTCAATTCATACTGGATGAAATTGAACATTGTAATTGTGGCATCCCTAGGTTAACTTACTCAAGATATTTTTCACTTTGACCTGTCCCATACTGAGTCTCACGGTTTTGTCCTTTTGGCATACGGGCAAGCAATTTTTTAGGAGAGAGGTTGTCCATACTAGTAATGCTCTAGCATGGGCTCGCTTAATTTTAGAGTTCCAAAACGAAATTTTTAATGTGCCTTATGGGTAAGCAAGTTTTTAGGAGAGAGGTTGTCTATACTAGTAATGCTCTAGCATGGGCTCGCTTAATTTTAGACTTCCAAAACGAAATTTTTAATGTGCCTTCGTGAGTTAATTCTAGTTTTCATATATATTAAAATCTCTCTCTCTCTCTCTCTCTCTCTCTCTCTCTCAAAACGAAATTTTTAATGTGCCTTAGTGAGTTAATTATAGTTCTCTCTCTCTCTCTCTCTCTCTCTCTCTCTCTCTCTCGCTCTCTCTCTCTTCAATACACAATTCTGCTCATGCCTACTCCCTTTGCTATTCTAGAAACCTGTTAGGATCCGCTTCTTGTCCAAGTTCCTTGACATCGGCAACCATTCCTTTCTCTCATTGGACCAGGGCATTCCAAAGCCACTAGCTTCCACTTGGTTTGACTCCCAACCACACACCTACCGGAGTGGTCTTGCTCTAATACTATATTATGACGTCACTTGATTAACTCATTGGAGGTATTGTCCACTTTGACCCGTCTCATGCCAAGCCTCACGGTTTTATCCTTTAACAAACATGAAAGTACATTCCCAGGAGTCACCCATCCTAGTAGTGCCCTAGCTCGAGCTTGCTTAATTTTAAAGTTTCGAAGCAAAACTTATTGTTACGTTAAGAAAAGGCTCCGTGAGTTAATTCCAGTTTTCGTATATATATAAATTATTTCCCCCCTATTTGATGCACAGTACAATTTAGTTCCATTTTATCTAAGACCCTTTGGCTTTAGTAATCACACCCTGCCCTCGTCAAACCGAGTCATTACAGTAATATGTGCTTAGACTTTATGACATTATACTTCACTTGCATTAACTCTGTTCATATCATATAATATTTTATGCTTAGTCAATATCCAAAGTGAACATTTCATCATTTTCAAGGGAAAAAAAGAAGAAGGAACAAGTGAAAACAGAGGAAGGCAATTCACTGAAGAGTTCAGACGTAAAAACAAGTTCGTGTTTACTACACCCTGAGTTAATGATAGTTGTTTATAGCTCTTTCTTTTTCAATGTGCTCGGAGACATAGTTCTTTGCTCTTATTGTCCGCTCGTGAGTGTAGACCTTCACCTGAGTAACATATTTCTAGTATTAAGGCCTTTTCATAGCACAAGGTTTTATTCGAGAAACTCAGTTTGTCGGTGGTGGTACTTGGAAAGTTTGAATTGCTATTTGTCCTTAGTCGCAACATTTTTTTTTTTTTTTCTGGAACAGAACTTATTCGATAAAATACAACATCGCAAGTGGTTCGTACCATATTTCTCTCATGCCTCATGTGATGTGGTTCTTATGATTACTTCAACAGTTATTACCTGTTGAGTCACAGTATTTGGCGGATCGTCACGATGATCCTATATAGTGATGTGAATATTTATGTTTTCATGTGTGCTCTAACTTTGATTGCATCGATTCAAGTGCATCCACATGCGAGATTTGAAAATTTTCTTCTCTCTTTTATTCCACATGTGATATAACTTTGGCTGCATTTGTCTCAATGAATTTGCACGCCAGATTTGAAAATTTTCTTCTCTTTTATTTTATTACTATTTTTTGAGAAAATGAAATGTTTAGGGGGGCTAATTATGTATGCTTTATCTGCACTTATGCATGATATGTGTGGAAGATTCAAACCATGAGCTTGATAATTTGAAGTAATATCATTTGATGTCAATGCTTTCACCTTTTCAGAGATGTAAAAATCCCGTAATTCTTTTTACTTGTGATTTCGACTAAAGCGACTTTGAAAGACTAATACATGTGGCATTCACATGAATGAATTTTTCACAACTATCCTAAAAAATAATAGAACTAGGTCTATGTTGACCCTAATTCAATTTCGATGACAATAATCAAATATGTTTCTTATTATTTAAAATTATATTTGTTGTACTCGAGTATTTTTTATAAGATTTCGAAAGGGTAAAAAAGACCACTTGACTCTAAAACACGGGATATTATAAGATCTTTTAGTAATATCATTGTGTGTGTCAAGTGCTTGAAATAGTTGATGATTTGTCCCTGCAATTTTTCTTTACTAGAGATCACATTTACCGCATTAGTTTGATGTACAAATATTTGTTTAGCATTGATTTATTGTTAACTGAATTATGAACAAATGTAACAAATCGATAATTTTGGGCTCAGAAAATATAGTTGATGTCGCCATGTTTATATTGAGATTTACTCCAGCTGGTAGACAGATAGCGTTCCCACTGCATTCTTGACTTATGAAGATAAAGGGTTTTCTTCTCCCCCACTGTATTCTTGACTTCGGCGGAAAGATGCAATTACTACTTTTATATAATACTTTATAATTGTCAGAGGGGAGCCTACCGACTTTTCTAGAGGGCAGAATGGATTAAGACCAGGTGATCTTGTCTCCTATTTTTTCGTGATGACAACGCAAGTCTTCACTAAATTTCTGCAGTAGGCATAAGAAAATCGAGTTTACGCACTTCTGTTTGGCGATTTACTCACGCACTTTGCTAATAATCATATGATATTCTTGAAAGGAGATAAGGAGTAATTTCTTATCTCCGGTCGGAAACTTCACCTTAAAGGACGGAGATGTTCAGAGCTAAAATTAGGGCTAAATTGCTAAGTGACTTCCTGAAACTCATCTTCAAAGCTGCTTCAAACAATTGGAAAGCAATTGAAAATGCTCCTCGATTTTACACAAATCTAAGCACTAGAAAATGTTAATTGTACTGGAATTGCAATTACGATCAACTGAAAGAGTTGAAACTGAAATTACATCAAAATGAAATTACAAGGAAATAAAAGTACAAGAAAAAGTAAAGATGACTCTAGAGATAAAGGGTTCATCAATCGATCTGTCGCTTCAGTGTCTTTAATGTTCTTCAAAAGAAGTGGCACCATGTCTGTCCACTTTGCTTGAAATCCTCCTATTTTGTAGGCAACCACTTGAGTAAATGGACTAGCTTAACACACTTTTTTTTTGGGGGGGGGGGGGGGGGGGGGGGGGGAAGGAGTAAAATTGGGTACTAACACAAGTATATTTGATCAATTTGATCATCTTTTCTACATGGTGTTCACGGTATAGGAAATGTAAGAAACGATAACAAACTTATAAGGTTATGAATGCATTATTACAAGTCTATCTTAACTATCTTTCACAACAACTATATCTATGTTGCAACTGATAGATAGGTCAAGCCTCTCCAATTAAAATTGATCTATTAAACTCAACATAACCAGTCGAAACAAATATAAAAAGTAAGAGGGCCACATCGACCAAAAGTTCAAGTGCTTCATTATATTTTGAAGTTTTAATGTCAAGTCAACAACAAATGTTCATCTCATAACACTGACTCTATTTTCTTTGCCCAATCAATTGCCTTTATTAGCTGCAATGTCTAATTAATCCAAGTGATAGACATCATCGAGGATGGCATTAGTCAATGAGATTGTGATTCAATTAAGGAAAAAAAATGAAAAGCAAAATGTGCTATGCATTATCCGAATGAGGACTATACGAACATAACTTATTGCAGAGGAAGCCTTCTATGATCGAGATATCCCAAGGAAAAATTGGAATGTCAATCTTATGCAGTCATTGAGGAAGATTACAGCCAACTTGGATTTATTACATATCTCTACAAAATCATGAAGAAAGGAGCCATATCTCCACAAAGTCATGAAGAAAGGAGCGGAAAAAAATGCATCGTAAGTTTTTATATGTAAAATTTATCTATATCACAAGCATATATATTTTTTCATCACGATCTTTTACGGTAGGCTACCGTAAAAAAAGTTGGAGCAAATTGAATTGAAAGCACATGCATGATAAGTGATGGTCATCATGCCTTCGCCGAGGACGGCTGCTTTTTAATTTGAAAAAAAAGGGGAAAGATTCGCGAGAGAGAGAGAGAGAGAGAGAGAGAGAGAGAGAGAAAACCTACTATCTAATTTGCCCCTTCGCGTGATTCCCATTTGTTTGTCATTATCGCCTCCCTTTTTATAATCCGTGAAACGCGGACTTACTTAGTGGGACGTTCGCGGACTTACTTAGTGGGACGTTCACTTTGATCTTTCCTCACCATGACCCGTCCGCTTCTTTGCGACTTTTAAGATTTTCTTTTTTGACTTTTACACTGCTTTCATCTTACTTTACCCGATTCCATGGATTAGCTTTCGCTAGAAAAACTGTTGCCTGGAGCTCCTTTCCCTTTCCATATACTCATGTTCTCGTAGCATACTCTTTTGCTTTATCGGTGTACCAAAGAACATTAATATACGCTATCAATCGTTTTCATTCAGGGCTTATCTAAAATCAAGTGACACCATATACAAATTCACAGAATCAATATATAGAATACTTTTCCTTACAAATTTAATTAGACTACAAATGCTCATATGCTAACCTTTTGTCTTGGCTACAAGCCGCCATGACATCTAATTCATTTATAGTATGGTGTTTGTGCACCGAATCAAATTATGATGTAATAAAAGGGTTCGTCCTCAATTGATACCCAAAAAAGTAAAGGTAAATCGAGCATGAAAGCCGTGGCCTTTTTAAATGGAATTGTGGGTTGCAGGGACAAAACAAAAGGAGACTCTTGTCAGAAAGCAACAAGTTATCGTTGAAACTATTCATGATATCAACGGTTGAAGCCAAATATTTTTAGAGGCATTTTTGTCTTTTCAATTAATTTTGCTATTAGATTAAAAGCTACACATTTATGTCAATGATAGTTAGATGCTAGCTGTCAACATACTGAAAAAGAAAATAGAAATGAAAGAAAAAGATAGAAGAAAAAAGTGAGCTTTTTTTTTTCTTTGTGAGAATCCTCAATTTTTTTGTGCCCTCATCTTGAGAAAAGATCATTGTTGTATTTCAACTTTTTTACTTAGAAAGAATAAGTGTACTCATATCCATCATGTGCTAGGAAATTCGCATGTCAATTCTAGGAAAACAAAATGCTCACAAACAATCCACCCAAGTAGAATATAATAACAAGGAACAAAATCAAAAGGACACACCATAAAATCCTACAAGGAGACACGTTGCATGAGCGCTAGTGGTACATGAAGATGTTGCAACCTAACTTCTTGTGGGAGAGACTATTAGGTTTGGAGATATTGTCAACTTTGAACTAATGGCCTTCAATTAATTGAGGTTCTTCCAAGCCCATCTCTCACATGAGATTGGGTGTTCAAGTTTTTAATTAATTAAGCCAATGTAAATTTTAACTAAGGAGTCGCCACTAGTTTATACAGGATGATATCTTACTATTTATGCAATCAGATATTTTAGACTCAAGGATTTGATTATGTTAGTCTTAAGACTAACACACTTCTAATACCTAGCTTGATCATTTTAACTAATGTTTTAGCAGTTTATCCAAAAGAAATCTAAAGTTCATCCTAACCATTCTAGAGCAGGGAAATAACATCCAACATATTGAAAGTGTAAGCAAATATAATCATAAAGAAAACACGTAAACATCCTAATATTGTTTCTAAAAAGAAAAATACAATTCAAAACAAAATACCCTATTGTAGAGGATTATGCAATTTTAGATTTTTAATTTTAAGGATTGTCCAATTTTTCTGATTTTCTAGAATTTTATGAATTTTTTTATGATTTTTGTGAATTTTTTTATGAATCAATATATATTTTTATTTTTATTTTTATTATTAATATTTTTTAACATTAATTTAAAATAAATTCGGACCGGGTCAATAGACCTGACCCAACTAAACCGACCCGAACCTTATCGGATCGGGTTGGACTGAAAATGTTAACCCTAAAGCCCACTCGCAATTTAATAAATCATCCCAGGAGCACTTCTCTTGTTCTTAATTTTTTGGCCCGAACTCTAAAAAGAACCTAGCCCACAACAAATCAGCCAAAAACCCTTCTCTTTGTATGGCCGACCGGCCCACAACTAAAAAAGCCTGAAGCCCGTTTTACTTTCTATTTCCCCTATTATTGGCTTTTTCCTTTTTTCTCCCCCTTGTTTCTTTTATTTCTTTTCTCTCTTTTGTCCTTTCTGGTTTTTTTTTTTGTCTTTTTCTTCATCATCTTCAACCTCCTGCACTTCCTCGCCGAAGCTTTTTCCTGCAACCTATCTTCATTCGATCGTCTCCTTCCCAAATCACCAACTTCAAGATGATATCAACTTTCACGTGTTTTGTTGCCGACATACATACCGCCGCCGAGCCATCTCCTCCCGCTGATCATCCATTCTGACCGACGACCACCGAACACCAAAAATGAACATCACCCGGGACTCATATTTTTAATATCAGCACACTCAGCAAATAAACAAGCACAAGCATGTTAAAATAGAGAGAAACGTTGACTCGATTAGCCTTGAACCATGGACGAGGGGATTGCCGGCAAGGGGCTCTAGTGAAGGGGCGCATGCAAGGCCAACACAGCAAAATACGAAGAAATCAAGTAGGGTTCGACGAACACAGAAACAAATGAGATCGGTATCGAGTTTAAACATGAGAATTTTTCCGGTCTTCTTTCAAGCATTTTAACAAACGCACGGTGCGCATTTTAGAAAACAAGCTCCATATTTACATTCATGGCGAAATGAGTCTGAAATCTCGACACACAAAAACATGAACCCACATCATAGATTATAACTCAGTCCTATTACTATATCAAAGTCCTATGATCTCAAAAAAGAAATAAATTCAGATCTTGTGCTCAACGAAACGGGGCCGAAAATGAGGTGTTCGAGAGCGAACTCCCACCAGGTTCAGGGCAGAGTTTTGGTGTCGTATGGTTGCCGGAAAAGTTTCGACGGATGACAAGACGAGAAGGAATACCACCGCTCAACCGTGGACAGAGGCGATGGTCGGCGGTCGACCATTTTTCTCATTTCAGCCAAGCCCCCTAATAATCATCCCTCACAACAGCACGCTCCTCTCTCGCTTTTAAGCTTCGGTGCGCATGCCTCCTGCCGTGCCAGCTGCTGCTGCTGCCGGCCTGGCCCCGACCAACTCCCGGTCGACGGTCTGCCCTCTGTCCTGTTCCCTCTGCCCCACATACCATCCTTTCTTTTCCTCCCTCCTCATAGATGCTGGTTCGTGCAGACGAAGGGGAAGAAGTGATCTTGGGCTGGGCTTCTTTTTAAGGCTTTTATGGACTAATAGGAAAAGATGAAGATGGGCTCAAAACAAAAGAAATGAAGATGGGAGGGGGAAACGAGCTTAGAGGGCCGGAGGTTGCTAAGTGGGCCGGACACGCCGGCCCACACTACTTCATCATTCCTTTTTTTTTCATAAATTTTATATTTTGCAAAATAAATGGATATCCAAAACATCGACAAAATTTCGGTGTCAACAGAAGAAAACGAAGAAGCACTTGAATTTCTAAGACGATTGAGCAACTCCTGGAAGAATTTAGAATTTTTGTCCCTGATGAAATTCCGGCTGCCTTGCTGCCCATGCGTGATATTCAACACCGAAGTTAATTTTTTTGCTTTTTTAATTTAAAGAATATTAATATTCTTTAAATAATTTGATATTTGCTCTATTTTCATTTTCAGTATTTCCCATACAATGGGCTCCTTTTCCCGAGTTTTACTCTTAGCAACTTCTATGTTCCTCAATACAAGTGGACAGTAATAAAAAGTCATAGCAAACCCTGTAGCTTCTTGTACTAAAAAACAAGTAAGAGTAATTCATCCTAGACAATAAAATATGTAATCTAACTTTAATCGTACTTTTTACCAACTAATCAACAGTTAATTGGAATTTATATCCCCAATGAAGTTGCCTAACCCACGAAGAACCCCAACGTCAAGTGAAAATCCTTATGGCGAAAGGCCTGGTGGAAGGGGCTGTGCCAGCTAGGAGGGGCCAAAGGGCCGTTCAGGGTTCGGTTGGTCCTGGCCCATTTCTTCTGTAAATTAATTTTAATTCTTTTCATGAATTTTTTTTCAAAAAATAAACTAGTTGGTTCAGTTTTTTTTTAAAAAATAAATTAAAAATTTAATAAAAAAGCCGCTCATTAATTAAACCTAATTGAAATACAAGTGTATCTTCGAGTAATTTGAAAAAGAGGATTACACATAACGATGCCCTAATAACAACTACACACAAATTATACCAAAGAGAATGTCTAATAAATTCGGTATCTTTAGTGTCTTGTTCTTCGTTATAATTCGGATGATACAATATCGTTGTTGTCCTCTTGTTCATATAGGGTACGTTCCTTTAGAGTCAATTCTTGCACAAACCAATCATGTCTAGCAAAAACCATTTCTAAATTTTCTGCCTACACCTTTTGTCTTCCATGATCTGTTGGCTAGTATTAGACATGGGCTCATAAATGCTGGTGGAGATAGTAAGTCACAAGCCATGGTGAAAAGAATTGAAAAACCGATGTCTTCCCTCTTCCATCATTTCAAAATGTCTATTTTATCTTTACCAACTTTATCAATGTTCAGAGTAATCTATTCTCAAGTACTCTCCAATTCATTAGTAGACAAAGATGAAGACCAATGGATGGTTCTGGGGTATCTTCTTCTTCTTATGAATTAGTGACCATATGAATTTCTGACCTTATTTGATAAAAATGTGCTTCGTCATTTGTATATATATTTTTATAACAAGCATCAATATACTTAACCACATGTTACTCAATCATTTCATGAATATTTTACAAAACTTTTCAAAATGTTTCCAGACACAATGTGTTTATAAAACAACAATACACTGTATTTTATTTTAATCATTTTAAGCACGCTTTTACATGGGAAGATCATTTTTTTTTTCTTTCCTTTGTAAAAATGGATAGCAGAAATTTGAACAAGTTTTTACTGGCATCATTCTTAGTTTTTGTTCGAGCATATTGACCCTATCTATTTTTCCTTCTTTCTTTCTTTCTTTTTTCGGAATTCTTTCACTATTCATGCGTCAAATATACATGAACATGAGACAATTTTGTGTTCATGTGATAATTGGATCTTTAAGAATCATATAAGGGATATGGCCATGCATGGAAAAAATTGATATCAAGAGGTCAAAAACTTTTTGTATAGAAAAGGATACGTTGAGAATCTAAATTTCAATGCCATAACAAATAGGAAAGGAATCCGTAGATAGCGTCGGCCAAAAATAATTACAATACAGAGAAATTCATATATAAAGTCCTATAAATTGACATTTTTTGCAGAGCATCTATCTATCTAATGGTGAAAATCATCCAATTATCTGATTTGTAAAGTCTTTTAACTCTCAAACTAAATAGAAAAATCAAACCAATTATCTGGCACCCATGGACGTAATGGATTGCTTGTACATGTAAAGTCTTCAACTGTTGACTTTTTTGCCCCACGATTATTTTATTTTTAAGATTCAGGAGAAATACGTGTTAGGTTTTGTCATTTTTGCGTTGGGTTTTATGCGTTTTAACTATTGTTGCTCTATGTTTATAATTTGTGCTTGCCTGAGATGAGTCCTACCTATTTTTTCTCCTCCGTCCACCAATCGTGATAT
Source organism: Eucalyptus shirleyi (assembly GCA_017140165.1). Lineage (NCBI taxonomy): Eukaryota > Viridiplantae > Streptophyta > Magnoliopsida > Myrtales > Myrtaceae > Eucalyptus > Eucalyptus shirleyi. Next base: position 15,715,512 of record CM029456.1, on the reverse strand, counting down.
TTTTATTAAATAGAAGACATGGTTAAAGGACTTTGATCTGCATATAGTTCGTGCGCCATATGCTCCTATTTTCAGGAGAACAACGCACCAGTTGTTATTAATAAATTAGCTATTGTATCAGTTTATGATTATATGAATAAGCTACCATTGCGTCATATCTTATTTGAAAAAAATCTCAGATTATGATCTTTTGTGTAACTATGTTTCTAATTGATTGTCATACTAAAATTTTTGCTTTCTATAGTTTTAGTAAATGCAAGAAAAATGCGCATCAACCCCACAAATGCAGGACATTGACACACTATCTGATGATGAAGAATGTGAGACAGAAGCTATTGGTGATGAAGCAAATTGAAATCAAATTAAAGAAGAAAATGTGATAGAAAACCGAGGGAAGGAATGGTATTTGATTCTGTAGAGGATCCCTTAAGAGTACGATAAAAGATATGCTAAACAAGTGGGATTGGGTGTCTCAAGGAGTAGGTAGAAAATTGGAGATGATGGTAAGGTAGAATACTCAACTCTTGCATATTCTCTTCATTGAAAGAGTGTATGTAGATAGAGCAATATAAGGATCAACAAGGACTTTAACTTGTCTGTTGTCGAGGCAGGAGGGAATGAAAAACTTACCTCTGGTGAGAAAGATTTCAAAATTTTATTGAAAAGGCAAGAAAGTTGAAGACTTAGAACTGGAGAGGTGAAACCAATCATAACTGTTTTGTTAGAATGCAAAGAGAAATGACCATTTTTTCTTCTATGTGATGGAATTGGAAGACAGTTTCAAGTTAAAGAATGTTTCCCAGGCAGATGCAGGAAGTCTGGTATTATATGAAAGTTTTGATGAAGCAGTAACCTTTGATACTACATATTTGAACAATCAATATGAGGTGCCTTTCGCACCTCATGGTCAATTCACACTTTTTGGTTGTGGGTTGGTGTCGAACGGGAATTCTAACACAAGATTAAAATGTGGAAAAAGAAGAGCTCATTTGATATTTCATGGAATGGTATATTGATATTCTTAATACAATTCTTTTTTTTTTTCATTTAACAGGACTAAGTGATGAGATAAAGTTAACCTTATAGTATTATTTTTCTTTTGAGGATCACAACACAACTTTTTAAATTAAAAATTATTGATCAATACATTCACCTGAATGGACATTCATATCACATGGTGATTTGTGTATTTAACTATTTTCCATGGGACAGAAGAATGGTGTTGAAGGGAGAAGAATCTCTTACAGTTGGGAGAGAGATTCTTAAATTTTGTTTGTGATCAACAGTTGAGACTTGCAAAATCCTAAACTTTTATTTTATAAGAATGTTGTAGGCTATTTTATAGAGAAGCCTTTTGTATGTATATGTTATTTAGTATCATCACCCATTTCTTTGGAAATAGTGAGCTTCTTGGATTCACATTCTCTTTCAAAACCATTTACTCAACAAAGCTACCCACCATCTCTGATGTGTAGGCCATCTCTCCGAGCAATTCTAGCATGCAATAATTTTTCCATCTGTGCACCCACAATTGATGCATTATAAACGTGGGATCAGTTGACATTCAATTGAGGCCATCCATCTCAAACTTAGTTTCTCATTTCTAATTTCTCATTCATAAGAAAACAAATTCATGTCCACATCATTCTTTCTAGCAGTACACAAAAAGGAAAAATAATCTCAACTCCAATAGCGTTACCTTCTTAAATGGCACATAAAAAGAACTTCACATATTTTCAAATACAAACACAAACTCTCCCCCCTTATCTGCTGTCTCTCTTGTGATATGTTAGGCTCGATTAGAGTCTTCTGCTAAGTACTGTTTTCAAGAGTCAACTTCAACGATCCAACCATGGAAGTTCTAAACTTGTGAAAAACACAAGTCGTTACTAGAACGACATAATATATTTGAATAAAAAAAACAAATAGATATCAATGCATACCTACCAACAAGATGAGATTATAATAGACTCTTCCTCCCAAGCACCTTTAGAACAATTCTCATCGAGGACTAGTCTACAAGACATGACTACGTTATGCCGGTTTCATTCCAGCATTACACCGAGGGACAGCTGCATTCCTTCCAAAAGTTGTTATAATAGATTGAAGGTCACTTTGCTTTGGAACAAGCTGCTACGTATTTTAAAAAACAAACAAGAGCACTAATTTCACAAAACTAGTAGTCAAAACATTTAAATCCTTGAATTAAAAACAATGGGTTTGGTTTTTCTCGGGTGGTTTAAAGCTGGATTCAGGGAGGCAAAATCACAAACATCAGGTGGACGTCACCCAGTGGGGTTTCTTCAGGCAAAAGTGAGAAGGGACACGCACTGGCGGTAGGAGATGATCTTGTTCACGTAGTTGTCAATGGCTTTCGAAGCTCTAAACGCTCAGTCCACGGCTAAGCCATTATTTACCTTCACAGATAATGATCTTCCATTCTTCGCTCGTGGAATTTGGGACTGAACAAAGTAGTCCAAGGGGACTCTATCACCCTCGCTCTCTGCCTCACCAATAATAATTTCCACTGCGGCACTGCATTATCCCTTTGTCATTGTGCCACGGCCTTTGCTCGAGTACCTCGGCAGCAAAGGAGAGTCGCGACGCACCAGAGATCAATTGAGTTTCTTTAAAGCCATGGCTTTCATGATCTTCAACCATTCTGATATGCTTTTCTTTTTATATTCCTCGCTCGCGTTTACTAGGCGTCGTATCAAATGCCCACATAATCTGCCACGTCAACCATCACCTCATTTTGTCAAAAAAAAAAAAAAAAACTGCCACCTCCTTAGTATATCACAAGATATCAAATTTTAGAACTCTAGCATCATTAAAATAAAATTGGGTTGTTTAAGATCTCAATTGGCTATAAAAAAGTTAAAAGAACTAATGGTACATTATAAAACCAAAATACCTTCTTATCTAACTTCTTCTTTTATCTGGAAAAAAAAAAAAAAAAGAAGTGCCACAGATTATCTCTTTAAGTAAAGCTAGTGGATAGACAGTCTTTATACATCATCTATCACTTCACTCATAAAATAACTACTGAATCGCTTTCCCATGAATATGATATTATCAGTCATAGAAGGTATCGATCAAGTATCTCCTGTGACATGAAACATGCTTGCTCTATCTTATTTCCATGTTGATCAAGCCAAAATTTATCTTATATTCTTATGGAGAATTTTTCGGATTTATTAGCAGCGTGAGAATTAAGTCTAGGCATCGAAGGAAATGGTTGCACCCAACAATTCTTATAGATTGACCGCAATAATTTATTGAAAGTTTTGAGCCGCGATTAACTCTGAAATGTTTGCACCCAACAATTCTCTTTGGCATGTCAGCAGCCTGATGGACGAAGCTTGTATCAATATGGATTTCGAATTGGAATTGAGCAAGCAGATGTGACAAGTTCTTCTAGGGACAAAATGAAAAAGGAAAAGGTAAAAGTTGAAGGCATGAAATCAAAATGGGCCAGTTGGTTTCCCTCAGAATTATTTCCTTAAGAAGCCGCAATCAATCCAACAAATATTGAGTGTTGCGAGCCAGCACTACTATAACAGCGGGTGCCATTTGAACTCGTACTACACCATAGTCATGGTTGTCATGCCTTTTCTGCGGCAGATGATGATCTTCCTTTGAATCCATTTGAACTCGGCCAGCTTTCTCTAGCTCTGTTTGATTTGGACCTTCTTCTTCCTTTAGAATAAGGTGGAGTAACCAAAACTTGACCACACGATGTAATGGGTTTGTATTCAACCTTTTGTATGGCCTACTCCCATAAATATCAATTTATATCATCAAACAGATTGGATAACGACTTTCGCACATCTCAGCATGACACTATAGACCACTCCAACATATTTGATTGTGTTCCTCCCAGTCCGTTTCAAGCATTTGATGACTGGCTAAGGCTACTGTCAATTGCTTGTGTATTAGATGGAATCCATGCTTCCTTAAAATCCCTTCAGATGCTTTAAGGTCCTTGACAAGGACTCCATTCATTCTGCAAATACTTATGTACTTTGTATAGTGCGCTAAGCAAAGGACTCTCGAGGTCAGACCCCTCCCCCTCCCCCTCCCCCGAATGCTTGATATGCATACTATCTGTATGATGGGGACTCATCATGAATCGACATTCTCCTAATTGGAAGATATATGTCAGAATGGTTTCTTCATTGTAAAGAAGTTTCCATATCTTTCAATGTTTCCTGGTACTTTGGATGACAACTTCTTAGGATTTCTACTCCATGTTGTTCTCAGCCTAGAGGAAGGAAAAGTGACCGATGCTTTGGTGTGACGTCCATATATTTAATATGTGACCAAAGTGATTTGGCGTGTGAGTAGCCTGATTTCGTTGGAATCCAATCAAGTGTGGTGTGAATATCTCTTGCGCAGTAGTTTGTCTGAAGTTGAGAAGCATTTGTGAAACGATTGGAGCCATTTCCAAGTTCGCCTCAGAGCATCAAAAGTAAGCTTAAAGAAGTGTTGATTTCGTCTAAAATGCCAGCAACAGGAGGATGTTCTAAGGTCATGCTCCAACACTGTCAGCTGATAGAAAATAATTTGATTCTCAAGGAAAGAGACTCAAACGAAGACAATAGACACCGATGAAGAAGATATTCCAAGAGAAGCAGATGTAGAGGAAAGCTGAATAATTAAACAAAGAAGAAAGATGGTCATAAATATGCCGAGACCATGGGTTCCACTTGCACCAACTGTTATTTGCGCATTGGCTTGCGAAACATGCCTATTTGGATTGGTGACGACTTGTCGAGGAAGTGATTCTAGGGGAAGCAAATTGGATGATTTTGATTCCAATGCCTTTTACTTTTCCCTTTATTAATCTCCACTAGAAAATTTTGAATGTATGCTCCTTCGATTTAAATTAAAATCACTATGAAATACAAATTTCGCATCATGCTTACTAGTATTGACATTAGTTGAGGAACTATGTTTCCCTCTTTCTTTATGAATTGTGATGCAAATTGCATTACTTCATAATTTAGAATTCTGAAATAGTAAGTTTTGCTCAATCAAATCTAATTTATATCTTTTGACGGTGCATACCTAGGTTCAGCATCCGTAACACCATCGTCGTTCAGAGTAATGAGGTGAGCAAGCATATATACGACACATGTGAGATCGAAATGAAGCTCCTCCAATTTCCTTTGAATTGGACTTGTGCATCAACGAAACCTATGGGAAGCAAATTCTTGAAATCATACATGCCAAAGTCCCTAAATCTAGATTGGATAGAGATAGATACCTTCCTGAAATGGGAGAGAGGAGCTTCCAAATCTAGACTAAATCAGAAAAGGAAAGCTCTGGAAAATGAGAGGAAAGCAAGAAAAATATAATAGAGAACAAAATCAGCCAAGGAAAAAGGAAAAATGGGGGGGGACGCTAGCTTAAACTCTCCCCTCCATGGAGGTTGAAGAAGAAAGCTACGTGAAGATAGATGAAAAGGAGAAACCTTAGAGAGGAAAGAGGAAAAGCAACAATTTTTATTCGTGACATTTAAGAGTAATATCATACGACAATCTCCAATGTAATGAAATTATATTCTCTCTGATGGAACTGACATTTTGAGCTTTTTCATCCTAGCTGTCATTCGATCCTTTGCATCATTTTCTCCATCTCTTTAACAATCCTAGGGATGCAACCATGCATGTTCCTGTTGAAACAAAAAAGCAAGAAAAATATGAATATTATGAAATAAAGCCATCAACTAGCATGAAGTGAACATCATGATCTGGTGAGAGGAGCACATTCACGGGCCAAGAGAGTTTCCGATTAGGTCGAGTCTTTTCTAGTTAATAATGGCTTATGTAATAGTAAAATTTATTTCAATAGCATATATATATATATATTGGCCGCTTCAAATTGGAGAATGAGAAAAGCATATGCTCCTATTGAGCAGATCGACGAAATCCAAGTTTTGATATATGCCCTTCAATTCTTATTGAGGACTTGACTGTATAACTTTGCAATTGCTGGATAATGGACATATTGATACTGATGAATACGGATCATTTGATTTGATCGACATATTTAATGCATGTAATGCGGAAAACTTCTTATGGGATGCATTGGACTCGACTCAACTTTCAAATTTCAAATTCTCTTTCCCACTCAAAGCATATGTCAGCAATCATAATAGAATGATACATCAACACAGTGGCCCTTCACTTATACCCGACAAAAACAAGGCATAAATCGATGTCATAGGGTTGGTTGGCTTGGTCTATTGCTGGGACCCTTCATCATGTATTTAGCTACCCAAGTCTCAACACTTCCTCTACCCAACAGTAGAAATTATTTCTGAAAGGAGAAGGTGAATGTGCTCGAAATCTTACCCATCATGCAGATGTATTCCATTCACATTGGCAGCTTTAAAGAGAGCCTCCTTCCATTTTTTAGCCTTGCGCTTCCCAAATTCGCTCTCATGGTCGGTCAATGCTTTCTCATAACTCTGTTTCTTTCCACTCACTTCCCGTGGATTCTGTCCCCTTACTTCCCCCGGTGCCACCTTATAAAATATTGGCAGCAGCTGTTTTGTTCTGTTCTTCTCCCCTTGGATCTGCACCAACTCCTTCAGACACCACCAAGATTCAGTGTAGTTTTCTGAGAAAACGACAATGTACATGCAAGATTGTTCAATGGCTTCCTTCAGTTTCGATGGGAAATCCTGGCCCATCAGTAAGTTCTCGCTGTCCATGAAAGTCTTTATGCCCTTTTGCACCAAGGCCTCGTTTAGACCCTTAACAAAGTACTCACGGACATCCTTACCTCTGAAGCTCAGAAACACATCGTACATTTTCAGTTCAGAGATCTTTTTGACGATGTCTTCAATTATCTTGGCCTCCGACATTCTAACATGATAGACGACAAAGACATGGATAATATAAGGTGCCCAAGCTGTCAAATTATATGAAGCGAGCAACAACAATTCGGTCTAAGAATAATAGATCATGAAGATTTACATGCAAAAGAACACGAGCATAAATTTTAGGATACAATTTCACATTGCCGCTCCATATAGGCCGTGATGGTGCCAATGTGGAAAGAAATGCAGAGTTGTCACAAGACACCATATTAAACTAAGACATGTCAAGGAGGACATTTGTTAAGCATGCCTAAGAAGAAATGAAGTGCTCCCAAGAAGAAGAAAAGAGCCAACAAAGGAAAGATAATGCAAAATCCATACGTAATTATTATTGCCTTCGATTGAGGCCCGACAAACAACCAACCTAATGTAGCTAATTATCCAGGAGAAAAAGAAACAGCGAATTCACAGAAACTGGTTCACCCTTCACAGTGAATATTATTTCAGCTTCGATTATAACTATATATGTGGGAGAATAGAATATAGATGTAAAGTAGAATAGACCAGGTGTTTATATATTATGTACTGTCTTTGATATTGACTACACTTAACCTATTTGAAATTTGTGCAATTTCTATTTTAACGAGTATCTCAATTCGCACATTCAAAATTTTGTGTTTTCTGGATATATATACCTAATCTGAATTTAATTTGTTACTTTACCCTTAAACTTAACCTAAGTTTCCCCCGCCCCTTTCTCTTCTCTCCGCTGCCATTGCCACTGCCCTGCAATCAACGTGATTGCGTTCACCACCCCCTCCCCCCTCCCCACCACCGTGTTGTTCCTATTACCATTGCCAGCCCTAGCTGTTTTTGCGCCTCTCTCTCTCTATTTTTGTCCCTCTGTCATAGCCATAGCCAGCCTCAGGCGACCATTGCTCGAGGGTAACGACCCCAGATCTGGGGTCGCGAGCATCGATTCATCCCCCAAAGCCAATGGACGCAGAGAGATGAAGGGGGCCTGAGGTGACGCGGTTGGGGTGGCGTGGTGAATCAGCGGAGGCTTGGAGAGGAGGTTCTCTGTTTCTTGTGTAGCGTAAGTGTGCTCTGTGCTATGTGAGAGTCGGATGAGAGTGTGTTCGCGAGAGAGAGAGAGCGAGAGAGAGAGAGAGAGAGAGAGAGAGAGAGGCAAAATTACAACTTACTCATCATCCAAGTACCACCCGGACAAGCTACCCGCCTCCTGGAGAGTGTCCTTCCATCTCATCAATTTCCACACATCCTTGTCGAGCTTCTTTTCAAAATATTCGATACCAGTTCGGTAACTCCCTTTCAATCCACTCACCCTACCTAATTCCACTCTATAAAACACTGGAAAGACCTTGAGGTCTCTTTGCTTGTTACACTACATGATTTTCACCACCTCTTCCAAACACAACCTTGAATAGGCGTTGTCCTCGGAGAAAATGATGATTGCAAGGTCTGATTCCTCGATCATCTTCGGAACTGTGATCATTAGATTCCCTTCATCTTTCTCCCTTCGTTGAATGTCGAAGTAGTATATTCTAGCATGGACTAGAGCTGCGTATAGAAAAGTTGTTGCCAATGTTCTCTTCTCTGAAACTCACAAAGACTTTGAAACTCGTTCTGGAGTTGGAAGAAGATGACGCCATTAGAATCAGAAATAGAAGTTGACAATGAACAATAATGAGTTGCCCAAGATTTGGTACTGTGTTTGGATGGTTTATTCCCATTTGATCTTCTCCATATATTCTAACGAGTTGCCTAAGATTTGGTACTCTTTTTTGGGTACTTTATTCCCCCATTGGATCTTCTTTATATATTCTCTAACATCCCGTTGAATGACTTTCCTTTAAGAAAGAGTATTATTAGGTGTTTTAACAATATTAGCGTGCGCATAGATCTAACCTATTTGCGCATGAATCTTTTCTACATTAATTAGATGTCTTGATCAACATTATTTTACATCAAGTTTATTGCTAATTGAATTGTTAATGAATTTGACCTACCAAATTAAGATAGATTATTATTATCGTCATAATTTCATATGGTCATGATTGGAGGCCAGTGTTTTTTTATTAATCGAATGATTGGCTACAAGGAAAGAAAACCTTTTGAAGGTGTCCAAATCCGGTATTTGGTAAAATATTGAAGCAATGATCCAATCCAAACGTCTATAATAATCTCATGTTTCTCTGATAAACCTATTGACACCTGAATTTTTACAAAATCAAACATACGTTCAACAAAATTATTAGCAATAAAAAGCTAATAAAACTCATCAGCTTATTCGCGCGGGCTAGGGACTGACCCGTGAAATTTTAACTGCAATTCATTTGAAAAGTTTCCTTCGGCCCATGGGGAGTAAAGAAAAGTAAATTCGGAATGAGGTAGATATCGTTTTGATAATTTATAGTCCAAACGTCAATAATAATGCCGTGCTCCTTCGAGAAGCTAAAAGCCAAATTGACTCAATCAAACATAAAGTCGTCCATTCGTCTTCACTTCTTTCCACATCGACATTAAATTCTAATAAAAAGAGAAGACTATGATTTGTTCACACACGTTCACAGATACAACGAAGTCTTCTGCTCTCATCTCCCCCCATCCCCCACCCGCCACCCGCCCCCCACCCCCACCAACCAAAATAACCAAAAAAAGGAAGGGCGTGGACATTGAATTCTAATAAAAAGAAAAGATCTTTTGTCCGTCTTTTTCTTTTTTTGCGTATTTGGAAAATAAAGTATTTAATCTCATTAAAAAAAGTAAGCTACTCCATTGGCTCCCAATAATATATTTCCTTGTGTCTTCCAGGAAACGTCGTTCGCAACCAATGAGATTCTTTTCCTTTTGTTTCTAGCCCTCGTGCACTTTTACTTCAAAAGTTAATCAATATATTTTTCATTTTTTCAAGTGGCTAAAAAGTTAATTTCTATAAGGCAGTTGGAACAATTGAATTATTGTTTCACCCAAAATCCATAACCAATGCAGGGAATGGAATTACCATTTGTCATGCAACCTTCCGGTTGCAACACAACCCACCATGGACAATATTATAAATAGCATCTAAGAAAATTATATAGGATTAATTAAGGAAATGAAATTACATTAATGGGCACAGCAGATGAGCGCGGGATGAGGGAACTATCGACGAGGCGGCGGGGCCCGCCAGCTCAACAAACTCGGCTTGCTGCCGGAGAGCAAAGGTACCGCAGCTCCAAGAACAATGAGAATATGCACATAATAAATTATTCCATGACTACTCTTGGATTATATTTTCATGATGCTTTTTTTTATCAACTTTTGATAATAATTTTAATCATATGAAAAATTGCTAATCCATTACATTGGCTGGTACTAAAGTTTCTGGTTTTTCCCTTAAATATTTGCGTTTCAGTTGTTAGCATGAAAAGTGAGACTGATTGGAGGGAGGAGAAGGGTGGCGTTTCTCTGTCATCGGCTGACATTGCGCGCTTATTTACTAATATCTAATTAAATCTTGGCAGATATATATTGACGTGAAAATTCAAAAAATTATTAATTTTCTCTTTTCCTCCTCCATCTTCAACCTATGCTCCGCCTGAGCTTGGCTATCTCCAGCGCCCAAGCCGCTGCCCTTAAGCCACCGCCCCACCGTGGCCATCACGGTTTGCGGCAAAGCTGTTGAGCTCGTCGCCGGCAGCCATGGACGAGCCAAGACTCGAGCTCAAAGCCGTTGAGCAGCAAACCAGATCAAAGCTGTTGGGCGATGGTATCGTCACGTCCAGGCCGATCTCTGCGTCCACCCACTCTGTCGTCCAGGCGGCTAAGCCTTGGCCGCGAGCACTCATCCACAGATATGAAGACACAGAGCAGCGGTCGGCCATGGGCGGCCTCTTGTCCATAGAACTGAACGCACACCCTCTCTGTTGTCTCGGCGTCTCAGCGGCAGATTAGGAGGCGCAGACTAGTGGGCTTCGCGTCAATGGCCGTGAGCGACGAGGACCTCCGCATCCACCCTCTCCGTCGTCCCGGCGGCAGATTGGAGATGCAGAGCAATGGGCTCGCGGTCGAGACTCCATATCTGAAGCCATGGCCATGAGCGACAACCGACCTCCGCGTCCACCCTCTCCGCTGTCCTAGCGCTTGAGTTGCAGATTTGGAGACGCAAAGCAACGGGCTTGCGGCCAGGATTCCAGATCCGGAGCCATGGCCAGCGGTTCTAATCCTTGGAATCTCTGTTGAGTGGAATGATGCAAGCCTAGGGGAGGCTTTCTCAAACAGTAGGATCGGGAGAGTAACTTGCACACGGAAACAGGACAAACAGGAATTTCAGCACTGCGCAGGCTCAGGAGAACGGTCGTATCTTTGTCGATACAATTCGGATTGACCTGATTCCAAAGCCAAATGAACAAAGACTTCTGGATCTACAATTTCTCTGTTTTTGGTTTTCTGAAATAATCACTGTAAGATAGTCGAAATTGGGTTGGAAGTAACGAACAGAACAGGAAAAGACAGAGACTCCGTTGGTTGCTCTTCTAGGCCTCCAAGGAAGTTGAAAGGGACACCGATTCTTCTAGATCGATGACTGCAACTCTTCAAGGATGCAGATTTTGAAAGCCCCGACTCTTCAAGGACGGAGTGAAAACTCTTCTAGGTTTTCAAGGGTTGAACTCTTCAAGGTTCATGATACTTGCTTCAAGCAAAGCTTTTCATTAATCAAAAGTTGTCTGTCTTCTACAAGAGATTGGATGGCTTATATCATCAAGAAAATAAAAACAGAGCGTTGAAACTAGGAGAAATAAAGACAAAGCGTTGAAACTAGGAGAAATAAAAACGGAGCATTGAAAATAGGAGAAATAGTAAAGAGCATGGAAACTATAAATTAGTAAAAGCGTTATGCAAGCTTCCAAGGTGTTTTATGTTGATATAGCTTCTCGGTTTCGTCGAGCTTGAATGCGGCCTGATCTTCTTGGTCGGGAAAGCTGGTCTTCAATGCGGGCTGCATCATCCTCCCCATCTTTAAAAGAATTCGTCCTCGAATTCGGGCTGATACCAAATGATGCAAGCCTAGGGGAGGCTTTCTCAAACAGTAGGATCGGGAGAGTAACTTGCACACGGAAACAGGACAAACAGGAATTTCAGCACTGCGCAGGCTCAGGAGAACGGTCGTATCTTTGTCGATACAATTCGGATTGACCTGATTCCAAAGCCAAATGAACAAAGACTTCTGGATCTACAATTTCTCTGTTTTTGGTTTTCTGAAATAATCACTGTAAGATAGTCGAAATTGGGTTGGAAGTAACGAACAGAACAGGAAAAGACAGAGACTCCGTTGGTTGCTCTTCTAGGCCTCCAAGGAAGTTGAAAGGGACACCGATTCTTCTAGATCGATGACTGCAACTCTTCAAGGATGCAGATTTTGAAAGCCCCGACTCTTCAAGGACGGAGTGAAAACTCTTCTAGGTTTTCAAGGGTTGAACTCTTCAAGGTTCATGATACTTGCTTCAAGCAAAGCTTTTCATTAATCAAAAGTTGTCTACAGGAGACCAGCTTGCATTGAAGACCAGCTTTCCCGACCAAGAAGATCAGGCCGCATTCAAGCTCGACGAAACCGAGAAGCTATATCAACATAAAACACCTTGGAAGCTTGCATAACGCTTTTACTAATTTATAGTTTCCATGCTCTTTACTATTTCTCCTATTTTCAATGCTCCGTTTTTATTTCTCCTAGTTTCAACGCTTTGTCTTTATTTCTCCTAGTTTCAACGCTCTGTTTTTATTTTCTTGATGATATAAGCCATCCAATCTCTTGTAGAAGACAGACAACTTTTGATTAATGAAAAGCTTTGCTTGAAGCAAGTATCATGAACCTTGAAGAGTTCAACCCTTGAAAACCTAGAAGAGTTTTCACTCCGTCCTTGAAGAGTCAGGGCTTTCAAAATCTGCATCCTTGAAGAGTTGCAGTCATCGATCTAGAAGAATCGGTGTCCCTTTCAACTTCCTTGGAGGCCTAGAAGAGCAACCAACGGAGTCTCTGTCTTTTCCTGTTCTGTTCGTTACTTCCAACCCAATTTCGACTATCTTACAGTGATTATTTCAGAAAACCAAAAACAGAGAAATTGTAGATCCAGAAGTCTTTGTTCATTTGGCTTTGGAATCAGGTCAATCCGAATTGTATCGACAAAGATACGACCGTTCTCCTGAGCCTGCGCAGTGCTGAAATTCCTGTTTGTCCTGTTTCCGTGTGCAAGTTACTCTCCCGATCCTACTGTTTGAGAAAGCCTCCCCTAGGCTTGCATCATTTGGTATCAGAGCTTTGGAGGAGAGGACAATGCCTCCAAGACAAGCTAGGCGTCGTGGCGGCAGAACCGTTCCCCTCAATGAATTGCACACACTCGCTGAGAATATGCAACAACAAATTGATGAATTGACGCAAGAAGTTCAGCGTTTGAGGGCTGAAGCAAATAATTCTCCACCCCGTTCCAGGACTGAAGATTCCCATGGTGACTCTTCCTCTTCGGAGAGTGTTCAATCTATTCACGGTCGGAGGCATGTTCGACATCGTTTACAACATATTCGTGAGCCAGATTGGGAAAAGGAAGTCAAGAAAGATGTCCCAGAATTTACAGGTAATGAGTCTCCTGATGAAATTGTTGATTGGCTAACACTTGTGAATGAGATGTTTGAGCATCGAAGTGTTCCGGAGAATCGTCGCGTTGGGATCATTGCTATGCGATTCCGAGGCAAGGCGATTGCTTGGTGGAGACGTGAAAAACAAACTCGCCAAGCTGTTGGCAAAGCACCAGTTACTTCGTGGAGAAAGATGGAGGGCAAGATTCAAAAATATTTTCTTCCCAAAGGATACAAGAGAGAGCTCTACCAACGGTACCAAAATCTAAAACAAGGTACGCGAACGGTGGACCAATACACCAATGAATTCAATGAGTTGGTGATTCGTAACAATATCCAAGATCCGGAGGAGGTGCTTGTGAACAAATACTTGAACGGTCTTCAATTTTACATTCAAGACGCCTTGGAAGTCCTCGACATTTGGGACTTAGGAGATGCACACCAACGAGCACTCAAAATGGAGCGCTCTCGTTCTCGGAGACACCAATCAACTACCATGGCGAGTCGAGCCACTAAAAGCACCACTAGCACTGCTAAAGTTGCTGAGGCTACAACGCAATCTGCTAGTAAGTCTTCTACTCAGCCCCATATTTTGAAGCAACCTGCTACATCCGAAATACATTGCTATTCTTGTGGGGAGCTGGGTCATCGTGCTAGCAATTGTCGAATCAATAAGAATCGACCAGCCGGTAAAGCCTTCTTGGTGGATAATAATTCTGATGAGAACGCTGAGGATCCACTTGAAGAGGAGTTGAACAATGATGAAGAAGCTGCAGATGATGAACAAATAGTGCATGCTGACACTGGCGAACTTCTCATGGTGAGGAAAATCCTTCTTACTCCTCGAGATGACACTGGAGATAGGTGGCTGCGTACCAATATTTTCCATTCTGCTTGCACAATCATGGGAAAGGTATGTCAATTAATTATTGACTCTGGTTGTTGTGAGAATATAATTTCTGAAGTAGCAGCAAACAAGCTGAAGTTGGAATTAAAAACACACCCTACGCCTTATAAAATGTCATGGTTGAAGAAAGGCGCCGAGGTAATTGTTTCGAAACGATGTCTTGTTAATTTGTCCATTGGCTCTGTTTATAATGACAAGATATGGTGTGATGTTCTGCCGATGGATGCTAGTCACATTATTCTTGGTCGACCATGGCAATTCGATAGGAGGACTACACATGACGGTTATCGAAATACATATTCTTTTGAATTTGGAGGCAAGAAAATTACGTTGACACCTAGTAGGGAACCTTTGAAAACTCCTGTAGTTGAGAATTCCTTCTCCCCTACGTTGCTTACAATGAAGGATATGAAGGATGCTTTGAAAGGAGTTCGTATCTTGTATATTTTGCTCAATAAAACAGGTGGGAAGAATGAAGCTGCCCCTGTTGTACCTCATCGAGTTCAACCTCTTTTGGAAGAATTCAAGGATGTCTTCCCGATGGACTTACCCAATGGTCTCCCTCCTATGAGAGATATTCAGCATCAAATTGACTTGTTGCCCGGAGCCTCTTTGCCGAATCTCGCTCATTACCGGATGAGTCCAACTGAACATGAGGAATTACATCGACAAGTTATGGAGCTATTGAACAAGGGTTTTATAAGGGAGAGCCTTAGTCCGTGTGCCGTTCCAGCTCTTTTAGTGCCTAAGAAAAATGGTACTTGGAGGATGTGTGTCGACAGTAGAGCAATCAACAAGATCACCATCAAATATCGATTTCCTATTCCTCGCCTTGATGATCTCTTAGATCAACTTTCTGGTGCAAATATATTCTCAAAGCTGGATTTGAAGAGTGGATATCATCAAATTAGGATGAAACCTGGAGATGAATGGAAGACAGCATTCAAAACGAAAGATGGGCTATATGAATGGCTAGTCATGCCATTCGGATTGTCGAATGCACCATCGACATTCATGAGGTTTATGACTCAGGTGTTGAAGCCTTTTCTGGGAAGGTTTGTTGTTGTTTATTTTGATGATATCTTGATTTTTAGCAAGTCTACTGATGAACACTTGCAGCATCTTCAAGAAGTATTATGTGTGCTGAGGCAGGAACAATTGTATGCGGCTCTCGACAAGTGCTATTTTATGGTACCACAAATCCTTTTCTTGGGGTTTCATATTTCGAAGAATGGCATTTCGGTGGATGATTCTAAGATCAAGGTGATTCGAGAATGGCCAACTCCAACAAATGTGCATGAAGTGCGAAGTTTTCATGGCCTCGCTTCGTTCTATCGACGATTTATTGCACATTTTAGCACCATTGCGGCCCCACTCACTTCTTGCATGAAGAAGGGAGTTTTCGAATGGACGAATGCAGCTCAGAAAAGTTTTGAACAGCTCAAAGAAAAAATGAGCATAGCCCCGGTACTTGCATTGCCTAATTTTGAACTTGTTTTTGAAGTGCATTGTGATGCATCAGGTACTGGCATAGGAGGAGTTCTAAGTCAAGGAGGTCGACCCATCGCCTTCTTTAGTGAAAAATTGAACGGTGCCAAACTTCGTTACAGCACCTATGATCTGGAATTCTACGCATTATTTCGCACACTTGAGTATTGGCGGCCATATCTTATTCATCGAGAGTTTATTTTATATACTGATCATGAAGCTCTGAAGTATATTTCCGGACAGCAAAAGCTTAACTCCAGGCGTGCAAAATGGGCTGAATACATCCAAGAGTTCGCTTTCATTATTAAGCATAAGGCTGGAGCTCAGAATCAGGTTGCCGATGCGCTTAGTCGAAAGAAGAGTTTGCTCTCTGCAATGCATTCTATTGTTCTTGGATTTGATTCCTTTAAGGAGTTATATCAAGAAGACCCCTACTTTTCTAAGATCATTCCCGATGCACATGAAAAGAAGCTTGCTGATTTTACTGTATGTGATGGTTTTCTTTTCAAAGGAAACCGTTTATGTGTGCCGGACTGTTCTCTTCGGCAGCGGGTGATCGATGAAGTTCACCATGAAGGACATTTTGGGCGCGACAAAACTGTACAACTCGTCTCAGCCAAATACTTTTGGCCTCATTTGAAACGTGATGTACATCGACATGTGATGAGGTGTCGACGTTGCCAAATTGGAAAGGGACAAGCTACTAATGCTGGCCTTTATTTGCCTTTGCCGATTCCACATGCCCCATGGGAGGATATCTCTATGGACTTTGTCCTTGGATTACCACGCACAAACAGAGGTATGGATTCGATCTTTGTTGTTGTTGATCGATTTTCCAAAATGGCACATTTTATTCCATGTCGAAAAACTATGGATGCTTCGCGTATTGCTGACTTATTTTTCAAAGAAGTCTATAAGTTGCATGGCGTTCCAAAGACCATTACTTCGGATCGAGATACAAAATTTCTTAGTCATTTTTGGCGACAGCTGTGGAAGAATGTCGGTACTAAATTGCAATATAGTACTGTGTTTCATCCCCAGACGGATGGACAAACTGAGGTCGTCAATCGAACATTGGGAAATCTATTAAGAACTTTGATTGATAATAATCCCCGTTCTTGGGAGACACGGTTATCACTTGGAGAATTTGCATATAATTGTGCTGAGAACCGTAGCACTGGATATAGTCCATTTATGATCATATATGGTCGACAACCAAACACTGCTCTTGATCTTGCACCAATTCCTTTTGCTGAGAAGTCCAGCAGCAAAGTCGATGATATTGTTTCTCAAATGAAGACAATTCATGAAGATGTGCGCCAAAGACTAGAGAGCAAAACTGAATCCTATAAAACGGACATCGACAAGCAGCGGTGTGAAGTTATCTTTGAACCTGGAGACTTTGTTTGGGCTTATCTACCACCGGAACGACATCCCGTTGGAACTTATAACAAGCTTAGTGATCGAAAGCTTGGACCTCTCGAAGTTCTTGAGCGCATTAATCCTAATGCGTATCGATTAAATCTTCCTTCTCATATGAAGACTCACGACGTCTTCAACGTTCGACATTTAACACCTTATGTGGGAGATTCTTCTGATGATGATGGCCAGAATTCGAGGACGAATTCTTTTAAAGATGGGGAGGATGATGCAGCCCGCATTGAAGACCAGCTTTCCCGACCAAGAAGATCAGGCCGCATTCAAGCTCGACGAAACCGAGAAGCTATATCAACATAAAACACCTTGGAAGCTTGCATAACGCTTTTACTAATTTATAGTTTCCATGCTCTTTACTATTTCTCCTATTTTCAATGCTCCGTTTTTATTTCTCCTAGTTTCAACGCTTTGTCTTTATTTCTCCTAGTTTCAACGCTCTGTTTTTATTTTCTTGATGATATAAGCCATCCAATCTCTTGTAGAAGACAGACAACTTTTGATTAATGAAAAGCTTTGCTTGAAGCAAGTATCATGAACCTTGAAGAGTTCAACCCTTGAAAACCTAGAAGAGTTTTCACTCCGTCCTTGAAGAGTCGGGCTTTCAAAATCTGCATCCTTGAAGAGTTGCAGTCATCGATCTAGAAGAATCGGTGTCCCTTTCAACTTCCTTGGAGGCCTAGAAGAGCAACCAACGGAGTCTCTGTCTTTTCCTGTTCTGTTCGTTACTTCCAACCCAATTTCGACTATCTTACAGTGATTATTTCAGAAAACCAAAAACAGAGAAATTGTAGATCCAGAAGTCTTTGTTCATTTGGCTTTGGAATCAGGTCAATCCGAATTGTATCGACAAAGATACGACCGTTCTCCTGAGCCTGCGCAGTGCTGAAATTCCTGTTTGTCCTGTTTCCGTGTGCAAGTTACTCTCCCGATCCTACTGTTTGAGAAAGCCTCCCCTAGGCTTGCATCATAGAAGGAGAGATATTAGCTTCACCCATGGCTTCTCTCATGACCAAATCTAGCCCTCGATGCCGGACATGGAATTGAGGTAGCCAGCGGAGGAGACGGCCAACCTGGATTGATGTGGCGCCGCCAAGTCCGACTCCGCCGGTGGCGATGGCTGAAGGACGGGCGGACGTTGGGCTCGTGCAGATGGAAGGGGAAGGAAGAGAGTCTAGGTGGATTAGGGAATTTTTAATTTATTTCTCTGATGCCATGTGTCAACTTGTAATTGGTTAATAACAAGTGCAGGCCACGTCAGCCAATGACGTCGCGCTTGCAAACCACTTCTCCATTTCTCTGGTCATGTGGTGGTGCAGTTGGGATGTGGGAATGCCCAAAATAATAGAGAAGCCGGTGGGGATTTCTGTGGTGCAATGTTATACCGCGCCTCAGGTTTTCAAACTGGCAAATGCCGATTGACTTTTTTCTTCTTTAGGGTTTTACAATGGATACGACACCCATTCTAGACATGATGGAAACATGTTGTAAATCGTCAGATTTGTGAACAATTAAAACCACATGCATGCCCATGAAAAGAAATGAAACGCACATGGAAGAAAGAGAGAAAAAATATTAAGTGTGTGCAAAAGAGATAAATGTTTAAAAAAGGCAATTGGAAAGAAATTTGAATGGTTGTGAGATGGGAAGATGTATCTTCGATTTTGAAAAAGTATGATATTCTAAAATTAATTGACAATAAAATTAAATGAATTGACATTTTCACAGCAAAAAATTGTTAGTTCACGGCTCTTTCATATTTTGATTTGACTAACTTACCTTATTTAGATTATTTTTCACAACTTTTTCAATTTTTGATTAGACTAACCCAAATAGAACTCGAAAAAAGAGTACAATTCAGGTTATCGGATCACCCTATTTTGTTTTTATATATTTTTGGTGGTTTTTCCTCTTCTCTAGTGGCCACTATAGTACCATAAAACCACATCTCCAAATTGAACTCCTCACTTATACCAATTTCGTTTCACGGTATGGAGCAAAATCAAGCTCCTCTAGTGATCAATCTCACTTGGAACTTATGCAAAGATCAATGGACCAATCTCTTCCTTTGGATCGCGAATCCAAGCAAATGCAACAGTGATGAAACAAAAACAAGAACAACAAAAGAAGAAAAACAAGAAATTGACGATAGTGGAATGTAGATCCCATGCAGAATAATTTGGTTTGAGTTGCTCTTTACCTAGACTGGATTGTCGACCTCCTCATGGATTTGAGAGTTTGCTTCGACGCTTTTGTGTGGAAGTCATGAGGATCAATGAGGGGTGTTGGGGGAAGAGAGAGAGAGAGAGAGAGAAGAGTCATAGGAGTAGACGCATGGAGCACACAAAGACAATGAGAAGGAACAAAAGTAAGAGCGCTTCACAATCTTGGAGAAGATAGGAGAAGATAGATACAAGAGTGAGAGAGCTTCATGATCTTGGAGAGTCTACAATGGAGAAAACGGATTTGGGAGCCAGCAGTGGAGAAGATGGATTTCGGAGCAAGAGACCAAATGATGGATTTGAGAGCAATCTGGAAGAGTATAGGATATTTTATGGTACCCGATTTTTCACATAATACCCGAACACAAAGAATAACCCTCAGAAATAAGAGGTTTGGTTCAAGTCAATTCGGTATGGCCTTTTTCGACAACCCCGTGTATATCTTCCTTAGAACTTATTACCGATATCTTATGCATATGCCCTATATCCAAGTAATTCTAGCATGCAAGAATATATCCATCTATGCCACCACAATTGATGCATTATAAACTTGGGGTCAGCTAGCATTGAATCGAGGCCATTCAACTCAAACTTCATTTCTCATTTCTACTTTCTAAGTCATAAGAAAACAAATTCATCTCGACATCATATTTTCTAGGAATGATAGCACAGCAGTAGAAAATCAAAACTACGACAAGATAACCTTCTCAAATGGAACATAACCAGAACTTCACCACTTTCCATATACCAACAGAAACTTGCCCCCTTGCTTTGTTGTCTCTCTTGCGATTTGTTCGGCTCAATTAGAGTCTTCCACAGAGTAGTATTTTTGAGAGTTAACTTCAACTTTACATTCATAGTTGGTACTTTTTAAACATGTGATGAACATAAGTCCTTACCATATCAATTTAAAATGAATAACTTAACAGGTTTGGGAAGAAAAACAATTACATGGTCGTGGGTATGCACCAACAGGATGAGATTATATTCTGCCGCCCAAGCACAATAAGAACCATTCTCATCGAGGACAAGTCAACAATACACGACCACATTATGCCGGTTTTATTCCAGCATTACACCTATCGATAGCAGCAATCCTCCTAAAAAACTTTTACACGAAATGTATAAGGAATATCCTGATCCATCTAAATTGACCCGGGCATTGAAATAATAGTAGTCAACACATTTAAACCTGTAGTTTTTTGTTTTCTTGGGGTAGGAGGAGTGGGTGTTTGAAGCTGGATTCATTTAGGCAAAATCACGAACACCTGGCCGACAGAAAGCAGTGGGGTTTCTTAAGATGAAATAGAGAAGGGACAAGCACTGGCAGTGGGAGATAATCTTGTTCACCCAGCTGTCAATGGCTATCGAAGCTCTATACTCTCACCCTACACCCAAGCCATCATTCGAAATTCATGGATGATCTTGTTCCATTCTTACCTCATGGAATTTCGGACAAAACAGAGCAGTCCAAAGAGACTATCACCCTCGCTCTCCGCTTCATCAATCATCATTTCCTTCGTGGCACTCCGTTATCTCCTTGTAATTGTGCCCCGGCCTTTGATCAAGCGTGAACTTATGACGTGCAAATAAACTCTTTGACGAAGACAAGAGGATAGAGTACCACAGTTGTAATGGAGTTAAAATAAAATTAGGTTGTTTAGATCTCAATTGACTACAAAAAATTCAAGAACTAATGGTGCATTATAAAACCAAAATACCTTTTTACCTACTCCTTTTTTAAACTGGGAAAACATAATATACAGTCTCATTTCATAAAACTATCAGACAGATAATCTTTACATATCATCTATTCACTCACTCATAAAATAACTATTGAATCGATTTTCCAAGAATACGTCATTATCAGAGTCACGAAAGGTATTAGTCAAACACACCCTATGACATGAAGCAAGTTTGCTCTCTCATACTGTCATGTTGATCAAGCCAAAAGATACTAATATTCATATTGAGAATTTTCGGGTTTATGAGCTAAGAATTAAATCTATGCACTGAAATCCTGCAAAGAAAATTCCAAGTTGCTATCACCAAATTTAGGTCTAGTACACCGCTCTTCTTAATATCAAAGGGGAAAGTAGAAACTACAGATTTTCAATTGGAATTTAGCAAGCAGACATGTAAAAAGTTCTTCTAGAGCCAGCTCAATTTGGTAAACATAGATTCGGTAGATTCCTTTGGCTCAGGAATCACTACTCTTATTGAATACCATAAAGCAAGTACATATTTATGTACCACAAACCTGCTTGAAAAATCATTATTCATTATGTAAGATGTTGAGCATGATATACATGAACAGATGACATCATGCATGCGCATAAAAAATGGACTGACATTTGTGTACAATGCAAACAAAATGCCACACGTGACAAAGTATAACACTGTGGGAGCCACCTCTTGAACCTCGTTAGGATAAACTGTCACATGGTGGGAACTACCGCTTGAACCGATGGCATTTGACTGTAGAATCCTATTATAGTGTGCACATTAGCATGTTTATCTATATGATATTGTTGTAGCAAATTTGCTCAATGTAAATTGATCAGACTGTCAAGCAAATGGGAAAACAAATTACAAGCTTACTTTCTGATTCTAGCTTGGCTCTAAAGTGATTAAACTGCTCACAAACAATTTTTCCAAAGATGGCTTTGATTATGTGCATGTATGCGTGCTAGCACCTGGAAGGAATGGATGAAATGGTTTGATGGAAATCGATCTAAATGACAGGAATAGCAAATTGCTCAGAAATTAAAGTGGAAGTACTGTGATTTATTTAAAGGTGCGATGCAGGGAATAAAGGAAATCAAAGCAAAGAACACTAAACTCAAAGGAATGAGCCAAACCAAATTAACTGAAAACAAGATTACGAGGACATTAACATTGCTGGAATTGAAATTAATCACAGTTTGTACAAATGAAACTTGAATGGAGACATGGACATCAATGTTACAACAATACTCAAAGGGAAATCAGCAGTAATTTTGGCAGTGTTCCGGCGTAATTTCAACATATCTTTTTTCCTCTGCATATCTTCTATTCATAAGTCTTAAATTCCCTTTGATTATTACTAGTTCGATGTCCATTTCTTAACCTAACTTCTTTTATATCCATGATTTCTTAACTTAGCTGCTTTCATATATCCATAATTTCTCAACTTAACTAAACTTCCAATCCCTGAGCATTTCTCATACCGTTTCCGCTTATTTTGAATTTAAATTAGGTTGAAGACTCTCTCTCTCAAACTTTGGTGGAATGGTCTTTTATGAGCATCAAAACGAGATTGAACTTGGTATAGCTTGGTTGTGATTTATTCACCACCAATGTATAGTGACTTACTGTTATTATACGAGACGACAATTCAGTCACACAACCAAAGGAGACAAAGTAAACTGAAGCACCAAGGGAAAGAGAACTCCCTGCCATCAAAGGATGAATCATCAAAATTCACAATATATGATCAGCATGTCGAACAAGAACATCCAGATCAGTCTATGCAATCTCAGCTTGATCGATGATGCAGACAAATTCGTCATTATCATCTCTGAGGCAAAACGTCGAACTGGTGGTGATCATGAAGGGTGAGGTGTTCTACAAATAGGAATTCCTATAAATCGGCGAGCAATATAACACGAGCAATTTGAGACAACAATTTGAAGCTCTCGGCAAAAGGCAAACTCAGAAGAATCGTATGATCAAGTCTCGATGAATCGACCGCGTCCTACCTTGGGGAGATCCGATCCAAACGGTTACCTGCTAATAAATGAAGACACCGAAAGACTCGGAGAATCTCACGAAGATGAAGCTAAGTTGACGAATCAATTCAGCGACGAAATTGCTCGACGAAGATATTCAGCTGCAACTGGCTTCGACCGCGGGCGTGGACACTGGATTCGGTCCAGAGCGCTCAAGATGAGAGAGGAAGATATTTTTCTCGGTCTGTGCGCGTGCATTCTTGCTTCGCTCGGTTCCTCAACTCTCACGCATGCACCGAGCGAGGGAGAAAGAGCACGAGAGAAGTTTCGATCGGTGGTGATGAACGTCCGTTCTCTGCTCCGTCACTGCAGTTGCGGTTACCGGCGAGGGAGATTTGACAGCGGTTGTCACCGATCGGAGATGGTACAGACGATCGATTGATGGTGATGGAGCCGTAAGGAAGTGGCATCCTCAATCGGATTCTTTCATGTTGTGTTTTTCACCAACTATTTATTTCCATGATTTAATGATTTAAATATTACGAAATAACATAATTTTGACCATTATGTAACAATATAATTTAAATCAGTCACATGACATCACGTATAACTTTTACGGTAGATTTGATTATATAATTCTTTCGTTTGTTTAAGATCACATATATTTCAAACAAAGTAAGCATGTAAAAGCATTTCAAATGATTTTTAATTACTAGAACATTGTATAAATTTCTCAAAATTTGTATCCTTTAGTATTAAATGCTAAAAAATTTGGGATTTAAAGCTAAAGCACAATAAAACAAGACAAGAAGTATAGCAAAATGGTACTGTCATGTTTATTACATGCAAATAATATATGTCCAACTTTCAAAATATCAATTTCTTATGTACATGCAGCGTCATGATATTCGTTAGTATGTAAAATTTTTAACCTCTTTTAGAAGGTAAGACAATAAATAGTAGAGAATTCTTCTGTATTCATATTTAAAAGATAAGATGTTAATCGCTAACTTGCGAATCATCTTCATTATCTCAAGTTATGATTTCGTCCATCTATAGTTATGTACAAGTATAGTGTATTTTAATATATGCATGGGGTATCTATATATATTTGGCAAAAGCTTGAGATGGAAAAGCTCATTGGGTTTGCTCAATTAACAATACAAATAGCAATTTCTTTTTGGAATGGTTCTTCATTCAAATGATTTTTTTAACAAAAGCAAAAAAAAGAAACACTATCACTAAGGCGAGAAACTAGCCCAAATATAGAAAGGGAGGGATTAAGGAAGAAAAAATAGAAATTGTAAAAAAAAAAAAAAAAAAAGCACTCACAATCCTTAGCCACGCACATACTATCAATCACTCACACAAATTCACCCAAACAAATAACTTGAAAATGACTCCGAATATTTTCGCAAAACCTCTGCTTTACCTCCCGCAGCAACCCCATGCTGAAGACACATGAGCCAGGCATGATGCCCCTCTTCTAATATATTGAGTCTCTCCCTCTATGCATATCTTCGAGTCTTTTGCACCAATCCTCCCATTTGCTCCCCTCATAGTACAGTGGATCCTCCCCATCCTCAATGAGTGACAAATCCTCCCATTTGCTCCACGCATACTGTGGATCCTCCCCATCCTCAAAGAGTGAAGCCGGATTCATTAAGTAATTCTTTTCAATCTCAACCTTCAAAGTCTCCTCTAGGGGATTGGATTGCAACACATATCCCAACTTTTTAACGGTTGCACCCGTTACTCTAATATTAAGGCTAAATATCGGATAACTCTCGTCAAATTGACCAAAGTCGACTGCTCCCTCCAATAATCCCCATAGCGCATTTGTTCTGAAAAATTGAAACCACACGTGATCCGTATAAAATGAACCGAGAGTTCCCGATACCTCATTCCGCTTTTGGCCGTTGACACGTGGTACGATGTCAAAAGATACTTCCTTTTCTCCATCTTCTACATCAAAGACAACACAGAGAAAAAATCCTACAAAGTTGTTGTACAAGTCTTGCGAAGCCTTGAAAGATATAGTACTGCCTTCAACACAGACGAACCCCTTTGGCACCTCTCTTCCGGGGCTAACATTCCCATAATGATACCAAAGGCTAGAATAGCGATGCCTCTGTTATATGTGTAAATTATTAGAAGTATCCAAGTTTGTAGTTAGTTCAAGAAAAACAGTTTGATTTGTGCATATTACTAGTAATTCAACTAAAGCAAGAGTTCTGTAATAATTAGACATATTGATCGTTGCTTATGTTGGAAATCATTCCCCTGCAAGTGCTACCCACCCATAATGTTAGATTGAATCACCCTAAACGCAGCTCATACAATACAAGTGTAATATATAGGAAGTGAAAAATTGATGGAAAATAGAACAGCATATCCAAGAAATTAATCATCCTCGCCATACCCCATTGTCTAATGTTCATTGTTACGAGTTCACTTTGGAGATCATTGAGTCTTCGGTACAAACTGTCCTAATTGAACTCCTACTTACGTGCAACAAATTTAACATTATTAAAATAAATTTAAAAAAAAAATCTCTACTTGCATTCAAACTAATGGCAAATTGAAAAGGAAAATCTAATGCATGCCCTCTCCACAGACCAACCTCATCCAACCACTTACCCCTTTTATGTCTGCTCTAACTTTATATACAAGGAGAATCTCAAATGCAGTACTCTCTATTAATAAAATTAAATCACACTGTCCAAGTAATCTGCATGTGGCTAGCCAGGCATGTAATATGACGGTCCCCTATCATAATAGCAACAAACGCCTAAGAGTGAAAAAGGTCTCATATCCAATTATTGAATTATTATAGTTGTGCAGTTTTATCTTACTCCGTAGAGTTGATCTAGTACTATTATTGGTGTAACTTGTTATGATCAACCCTAACATCAAGAACCACGTGTCCATTTGTTCGTTAGATTTTCTAAGATTTCAACCGTATTTTTCAATACAGGAATTACGAACATCAGGTCTTCATCATTGTATCAAGTTGAGATTTTGTTAAGCTTTATACACGTGCAGAATCACTTTATATTAAATTTGTTTGTTTGTCTAGAATTTACAATTTTGCATTACATGCACCCAATGTACACCGTATCAACACATGCGTATACACATTGGAGGGAGAGAGAGAGAGAGAGAGAGAGAGAGAGAGAGAGAGAGAGAGAGATACCTCGATTGACGAATCAACCATGTTGAATCTTTTTTCCTTTGTGCTCATTGGATTATCTTCATGCGAAACCTTGTACAATAAAGCTGGATTTAGCAACTGATCGTCTTGAAGCAAAACCTCTGAATCATTCTCTAGTGGCTTGCATATTAGTCGAAATCCACACTTCTTCACAATTAGTTCGTGATAATTGCATACTCTAATGCTAATGCGAAAATGAGTCCGGTCATTTGGACCAAAATGGTCTACTGTCCACAAATCCTTTAATTCCAAATACTCCAGCCACACATTATCCAAATCAAAGAACTTCAAATGCCTTCTATGTATTGCGGCTTTGCAATTAACAGATCCTATAACCTCGAATGCAGTACTCTGATGTGACCTATGCAACACTTGAAATACAACACAAAAAGCTACTCCTAGGATCTTTTCATATAAGTCCTTTGAAGCCACGAAAGATATATAACCCTCTTTATTGGGCAGCAACCACTTTGGCATCTCTCCTCTAGGTAGAAAAACTCGATGATTTGGTTGGCAATGAAATTCCTGTCATAGATGTAGACTGTTAGATAGTTTTATTGAAATTGACACTTAGAAGGAGGAGTATGAATGAGTTAAGTGGCAATCCTAGAGTTTATATATAGCTAGCAATAGAAATACAAAGATTTTTTTTTTTTTTGGTACTTAATTGGTGGAAACATGACATGTATTGTTGAATATTTTGTAACCGGATGAACATGTGTTATTGAAGTTTTTCATTGGGCGGTCCTTGTAATTTAACAGCGAACAGGAGTTCTATAAATAAAGAGAATATCTTTTGCATTGTCTTACATCAACCTCCACTATATGTCTGCACAATCACTTTTTATATGTTTCCTTTTTTTTTTTATTTTTAATTAGCCCACCATTTCGGGATTTTTAGCCTTTTGCAATGCACAAACACCCAATGCAAGCCATAATGTACCCTACTCCATATCAATGCAAGAGAGAGAGAGAGAGAGAGAGAGAGAGAGAGAGAGAGAAAAGTCTAACCTCAGGCATGACCTCAAGGAGTGAAAAATTCGGGACAAATCCTTCCATCTGCCATCTTCTCCACGCACACTGTGGATCCTCCCTATTCTCAAAGAGTGAAGCTGGATTCATAAAGCAATTTTTTTCAATCTCAACCTTCAAAGCATCCTTTAGAGGATTGGATTGCAACACATATCCCAAATTTTTAACGGTTGCACCCGTCACTCTAATATTAAGGCTAAATATCAGATAACTCTCATCAAATTGACCAAAGTCGACTGCTCCCTCCAATAATCCCCACAGCGCATTTGTTTTGAAAAATTGAAACCACACGTGATCCGTATCAAATGAACCGAGAGTTCCCGATACCTCATTCCGCTTTTGGCCGTTGACACGTGGTACGATGTCGAAAGATACTTCCTTTTCTCCATCTTCTACATCAAAGACAACACAGAGAAAAAATCCTACGAAGTTGTTGTACAAGTCTTGCGAAGCCTTGAAAGATATAGCACTGCCTTCAACACGGACGAACCCATTTGGCATCTCTCTTCCGGGGCTAACATTCCCATAACGACACCAAAGGCTGGAATAGCGAAGCCTCTGTTATATGTGTAAATCATTAGAAGTATCCAAGTTTGTAATTAGTTCAAGAAAAAGAGTTTGATTTGAGCATATTACTAGTAATTCAACTAAAGCAAGATTTCTATAATAATTAGACATTTTTTTTTGTAACCCGGGAACCCCTGTATAGCCGGTAGCCGGCGAGGTAAACCCAGGGTGACGTTAATGGAGGACCCACCACCCCGACGTCTCGCTTAAGATCCCATGCGGCTAGCGAGATTCGAACTCCTCACCTCTTCGCAAAGGGTCATGGGAGTCTTATCCAACTGGGCCACCGCATGCGGTGGTATAATAATTAGACATATTGATCGTTGCTTATGTTGGAAATCATTCCCCTGCAAATGCTACCCACCCCTAATGTTAGATTGAATCACCCTAAATGCAGCTCATACAATACAAGTGTAATATATAGGAAGTGAAAAATTGATAGAAAATAGAACAGCATATCCAAGAAATTAATCGTCCTCGTCAGACCCCATTGTCTAATGTTCATTGTTACGAGTTCACTTTGGAGATCACTAATTCTTCAGTACAAATTGTCCTAATTGAATTCCTTCTTACGTGCACTCAAACTAACGGAAAATTGGAAAGGAAAATCTAATACATGCCCTCTCCACAGACCTACCTCATCCAACCACTTACCCCTTTTATATCTGCTCTAACTTTATATAAAAGGAGAATCTCAAATGCAGTACTCTCTATTAATAAAATTAAATCACACTGTCCAAGTAATCCGCATGTGGCTAGCCAGGCATGTAATATGACGGTCCCCTATCATAATAGCAACAAGCACCTAAGAGTGAAAAAGGTCTCATGTCGAATTATTGAATTATTATAGTTGTGCAGTTTTATCTTACTCTGTAGAGTTGATCTAGTACTATTATTGGTGTTAGTTGTTATGATCAACTGTAACATCAAGAACCACGTGTCCATTTGTTCGTTAGATTTTCTAAGATTTCAACCGTATTTTTCACTATAGGAATTATGAACATCGGGTCTTCATCATTGTATCAAGTTGAGATTTTGTTCAGCTTTATACACGTGCAAAATCACTTTATATTAAATTTGTTTGTTTGTCTAGAATTTACAGTTTTGCATTACATGAACCCAATGTACACCGTATCAACACATGCATATACACACACACATTGGGAGAAGGGGGAGGGGGGGAGAGAGAGAGAGAGAGAGAGAGAGAGAGAGAGAGAGAGATACCTCGATTGACGAATCAACCATGTTGAATCTTTTTTCCTTTGTGCTCATTGGATTATCTTCATGCGAAACCTTGTACAATAAAGCTGGATCTAGCAACTGATCGTCTTGAAGCAAAACCTCTGAATCATTCTCTAGTGGCTTGCATATTAGTCGAAATCCACACTTCTTCACAAGTAGTTTGTGATAACTGCATACTCTAATGCTAATGCGAAAATGAGTCCGGTCATTTGGACCAAAATGGTCTACTGTCCACAAATCCTTTAATTCCATATACTCCAGCCACACATTATCCAAATCAAAGAACTTCAAATGCCTTCTATGTATTGCGGCTTTGCAATTAACAGATCCTATAACCTCGAATGCAATACTCTCATGTGACCTATGCAACACTTGAAATACAACACAAAAAGCTACTCCTAGGATCTTTTCATATAAGTCCTTTGAAGCCACGAAAGATATATAACCCTCTTTATTGGGCAGCAACCACTTTGGCATCTCTCCTCTAGGTAGAAAAACTCGATGATTTGGTTGGCAATGAAATTCCTGTCATCGATGTAGACTGTTAGATAGTTTTTTTTTTTTTTTTGAAATTGTCACCTAGAAGGAGGAGTATGAATGAGTTAAGTGGCAATCCTAGAGTTTTATATATAGTTAGCAATAGAAATACAAAGATTTTTTTTTTTGTACTTAATTGGTGGAAACATGACATGTATTGTTGAATATTTTGTAACCGGATGAACATGTGTCATTGAAGTTTTTCAATGGGCAGTTCTTGTAATTTAACAGCGAACTAGAGTTCTATAAATAAAGAGAATATCCTTTGCATTGTCTTACATCAACCTCCACTATATGTCTGCACAATCACTTTTTATATGTTTCCTTTTTTTTTTTTAATTAGCCCACCATTCCGGGATTTTTAGCCTTTTGCAATGCACAAACACCCAATGCAAGCCATAATGTACCCTACTCCATATCATTGCGAGAGAGAGAGAGAGAGAGAGAGAGAGAGAGAGAGAGAGAGAGAGAGAGAGAGAGAGAGAGAGAGTCTAACCTCAGGCATGACCTCAAGGAGTGAAAAATTTGGGACAAATCCTTCCATCTGCCATCTTCTCCACGCATACTGTGGATCGTCCCTATTCTCAAAGAGTGAAGCCAGATTCATGAAGCAATTTTTTTCAATCTCAACCTTCAAAGCATCCTTTAGAGGATTGGATTGCAACACATATCCCAACTTTTTAACGGTTGCACCCGTCACTCTAATATTAAGGCTAAATATCGGATAACTCTCGTCAAATTGACCAAAGTCGACTGCTCCCTCCAATAATCCCCACAGCGCATTTGTTTTGAAAAATTGAAACCACACGTGATCCGTATCAAATGAACCGAGAGTTCCCGATACCTCATTCCGCTTTTGGCCATTGACATGTGGTACGATGTCGAAAGATACTTCCTTTTCTCCATCTTCTACATCAAAGACAACACAGAGAAAAAATCCTACGAAGTTGTTGTACAAGTCTTGCGAAGCCTTGAAAGATATAGCACTGCCTTCAACACGGACGAACCCATTTGGCATCTCTCTTCCGGGGCTAACATTCCCATAATGACACCAAAGGCTGGAATAGCGATGCCTCTGTTATATGTGAAAATTATTAGAAGTATCCAAGTTTGTAATTAGTTCAAGAAAAAGAGTTTGATTTGTGCATATTACTAGTAATTCAACTAAAGCAAGAGTTCTATAATAATTAGACATATTGATCGTTGCTTATGTTGGAAATCATTCCCCTGCAAGTGCTACCCAACCCTAATGTAAGATTGAATCACCCTAAACATAGCTCATACAATACAAGTGTAATATATAGGAAGTGAAAAATTGATGAAAAATAGAACATCATATCCAAGAAATTAATCGTCCTCGTCAGACCCTATTGTCTAATGTTCATTGTTTCTGAGTTCACTTTGGAGATCACTAATTATTCGGTACAAATTGTCCTAATTGAACTCCTACTTACGTGCAACAAATTTAACATTATTAAAATAAATTTAAAAAAATTCTATTTGCACTCAAACTAATGGAAAATTGGAAAGGAAAATCTAATACATGCCCTCTCCACAGACTAGCCTCATCCAACCACTTACCCCTTTTATGTCTGCTCTAACTTTATATAAAAGGAGAATCTTAAATGTAATACTCTCTATTAATAAAATTAAATCACACTGTCCAAGTAATTCGCATGTGGCTAGCCAAGCATGTAATACGATGGTCCCCTATCATAATAGCAACAAACACCTAAGAGTGAAAAAAGTCTCATGTCGAATTATTGAACTAGTATAGTTGTGCAATTTTATCTTACTCTGTAGAGTTGATCTAGTACTATTATTGGTGTTAGTTGTTATGATCAACTATAACATCAAGAACCACATGTCCATTTGTTCGTTAGATTTTCTAAGATTTCAACCATATTTTTCAATATAGGAATTATGAACATCGAGTCTTCGTCATTGCATCAACTTGAGATTTTGTTAAGCTTTGTACTCGTGCAGAATCGCTTTATATTAAATTTGTTTGTTTGTCTAGAACTTACAATTTTGCATTACATACAGCCAATGTACACCGTATCAACACATGCATATACACATGGATATACACACGCACACATTGGGAGAAGGGCGGGGGGGAGATACCTCAATTGACGAATCAACTATGTTCAATTCTTTTTCCTTTGTGCTCATTGGATTATCTTCATGCGAAACCTCGTAAAATAAAGCTGGATCTAGCAGTTGATTGCCTTGAAGCAAAACCTCTGAATCATTCTCTAGTGGCTTGCATATTAGTTGGAATCCACACTTCTTCACAAGTAGTTCGTGATAATTGCATACTCTAATGCTAATGCGGAAATGAGTCAGGCCATTTGGACCAAAATGGTCTACTGTCCACAGATCCTTTAATTCCATATACTCCAGCCACACATGATCCAAATTAGAGAACTTGAAATACCTGCTGTGTATTGTGGCTTTGCAATTAACAGATCCTATAACCTCAAATTTAGTACTCCCAAACGACTTTGCTTCTTCTTGATATACAACACAAAAAGCTACTCCTATGATCTTTTCATATAAGTCCTTTGAAGCCACGAAAGATATACAACCCTCTTTATTGGGCAGGAACCACTTTGGCATCTCTCCTCCTGGTAGAACAACTCGATGATTTGGTTGGCAATGAAATTTCTGTCATAGATGTAGACTGTTAGATAGTTTTTAAAAAAAAAAAATTGGCACCTAAAAGGAGGAGTATGAATGAGTTAAGTGGCAATCCTAGAGTTTTATATATAGTTAACAATAGCAATACAAAGATTTTTTTGTACTTAATTGGTGGAAACAGGACATGTATTGTTGAATATTTTGTAACCGGATGAACATGTGTTATTGAAGTTTTTCATTGGGCGGTCCTTGTAATTTAACAGCGAACTAGAGTTCTATAAATAAAGAGAATATCTTTTGCATTGTCTTACAGCAACCTCCACTATATGTCAGCACAATCACTTTCTATATGTTTGCTCTTTTTTTTTTTTTTTCAATTAGCCCACCATTCCAACATTTTTAGCCTTTTGCAATGCACGAACACCCAATGCAAGCCACAATGTACCCTACTCGATATTAATGCGAGAAGGAGGGAGGGAGGGAGGGAGGGGGGATGGGGAGAGAGAGAGAGAGAGAGAGAGAGAGAGAGAGAGAGAGAGAGTAACCTCAGGCATGAACAAATCATTCACGGGGAACCCATTACGGTCTAGCTCCCGATCCCAACTTGAATATAAGTCAACGTCCCCAACGTCACATATGTTGGAGGGAATTCTAGTTAGAGATTTGCAATAATTTGCCTTTAATCTTCTCAATTTCCTCGGAATCTTGGAGATCTCTTGTAGTTGTTGGCAATTCGAAACCTCCAATTCTTCCAAGTCAAAGTCCCCAGCATCACATATGTTGGAGAGAATTCTAGTTAGAGATTTGCAATTATTTGCCTTTAGTCTTCTCAATTTCCTTGGAATCTTGGGGATCTCTTGTAGTTGTGAGCAACCACAAAGTTGCAGGACTTTAAGATTTTGCAACTTGTAAATGCTAGACGGAAGGATTACCAGTTTCTTGCAATAAAATAAACTAATGTCCTCGAGAGAGACAAGATTTCCTATTGATGTAGGAAGTTCTTCAATTGAAGTCCACCCTAGAAGAACTTCTCGCAAGCTTTCGTTCTTATTCAGAATATCAGGGAATCTTTGCAATTTAAAACAATATTTTAAATTCAACTTCTGTAACTTACAGTGATTTGCAACTGAATTGTGGACATGCTTCAAGTTTTTGCACCTAGAGAGATTCAATTCCTCGAGATTTGATATACAAGAGACATCCGGCATATAAATCAGTGACCAGCATTTACTAAAGTTAATGAACTTCAATTTTTCAAAGTCCTGCAAGAACAATAAACCAACTTGCATAGACATTCCAGAATGATCAAAGAAAAAAAGTGAGATCTACATTCATTTCAAAATTTGGCTGTGATTTTGAAATAAAAATCACTTGATCATAATCCAAGCCATATGTTATCAAAATTCACTAGATCATGTGGTGTACATAGAGCACACCCTCTCACTTTATAAATATGAGTCCAGTAAGTAATTCTTGTAAATTCACGAACGCTCGTAATTTCACTACGCGCTAGAATGGCGTGGCCACTTCCACTACGTATACGTGCAAAAACAATACTTGTGATTTAGAGAGAAAGATTGTGTAACCTCAAGTGAGAGCACATGAGCCAAAATCATTCCTTTGCCAACTGATTCATCACATGCATTTAAGTTAACATATGGAATCTTATGTAGAGATTCGCAACCTCCCGCCTACAGATCCCGCAAAGGCAGTGGAAGGTTGGGAATCTCTTCTATTCATCACTTATTAAGAAGTGGTGATTGGTTGATCGTTTTTTAAAAAAGAAGACATGTTGTGTATGCCTAATTGGTCATAAACATAACAAAAATATGAAAAATAATAGAGTCCAAACCGTCTTGCATAGTTTTTTGCTTTGAGCTAGATATATGTTGTTGTAGCGTAAGAGCTCAAAGTTTACTATATCCTAATAAACACAACCACCACATATATACCTTGCATTTGTATACATAAAAAAAAAAAAATGTAGATGCATCAATAGACTTTGACATCTTGATCCAGTGGATTTCATGTGTGATTTATTAAACCTCTATGGTGCATGTCCAACATTGTAAGTCTTTTTGCGCCTTTTTGATTGAGCTTTAACTACTTTATTTTTTAGACACCTTTATCAATGAGTTGTCATTCCATAATGATTTGGATATTTTTGATACAACAAATTTTCAATGAATTTTCTAAAATTATCACATCATTCCGAAGAAGAAAAGAATATTAAATGAAAGGGAGTCTAAGGAATGAGATTTGATAGGCCATATCTGAATTGTATTTGAAGGCGTATCTCTCGAAAGATAAAGGTGGTAAGTGTTTATATAGGGCAAGTCAAGAATGTCAATTAAACTTCATAAATTGAGAGAAATGTAATCAACACTTTCCCTCGCACATGCGCATTGTGAATGGAAATGTTGCTATTAGTAGGAAGGGGATTACCGGACAGTTTTTAAATGGGAAAAAAATTGAAAATGATCATCATGGAGCCTCGATGGTTTACATGTTATTGAGTTTCATATTAGTGAATTGTGCGCCTAGATGGTATTCCAAAAAAATCCCCCCTTCCAATAGTGATGTGAAGTTTGTATGTCACTTTTGGCATTTCTTATGGTGAAAAGAGGGGATTCCACCTTAGTTCAATTCTGCTAGCCATCCTCAAACTGATAGAAAAGCTGAGGCTGTTAATAGAATTTTGGGCAATTTATTAAGTAGTTTTATTGGAAAACATTTTAAACAATGAGAGTTGTTATTGTTTCAAGGTGAATTTGCTAATGATAATTCGGTGAGTCAAACTACTAGAAAATAGCAATTTGAAGTTGTGTACCGAAAACATCTTTGAAGTTCTTTGGATCTTACACCATTGCCCACTAAGTGCCAATTTAGTGGATCTTCTGAAGAAAGAGCTAAGGAAATCAGACGGTTACAAAAGTGAGCTTCGTGGAGAGTATGTAATTTACTTTATCTTTGTATCATGAACACCAGGAGCTTCATGAGGTTGGCCTTGAGGACAAGTCTTTTTCAAAAGAGGGAGATTTACATTGGAAGTACTTCGAATCCATATCAAAAGATTTCAAGATCCTCTCTTGTGATTTGAATAGTGGGGAAATAATATATTTTCTTGATCTGTAAGTTTCTTTATAATATATTTAGGAATGCTTTGATCTCGATCAAAATTTTTATTATATTGTTGCACATTTGAATTTCGTAAATTAGGTAGGTTGTTTTTACTTAATCGGAGGTTATTCAAAGGTATCTTAGGCTACTGGCTATAAACACCATCTTGGTCCCTCATTGTAAACACAGCATTATTAAATGAAGTTTTATTCCTGGTTGTTGTCCCTTATAAATTTTCCTCCGTCTGTCTGTCTGCCCCTTAGTGGATTCCTAGTGTCCACGAGCGATCAAGAGAGTGTTGAGACCTTCTTGAGCAGGTCCTTAAATTGCTCCACCCTGAATCGGACATTCCAGGGTGCCCAGTTAGTCCCCATTTACAGGGGGTTTAACTGGGATTACGGGATAAAGTCCACATTGGGCTTCCCCGCCAACCCCTCCAGGGGAGGGAAGCCCACCTCAGATCCCCGTGAAGCCCTTCTCCTAGCATACTAGGCTGGGTTCAGGGAAATGAAGAGGCCCGGGTAGCCCCCCACTGTGAGCGGGCTACCCGGGGTGGCGGTGCCGAGTGGCGTACAAAAGTGGTGATTCGGCTGAGGAAGACCTAGATTATCCAGTCTCGTCCTTCCTATTTATTGTGGTGTTTTCCACCACACTAAGATAAAAAAAAATACCCTTTTTTTAGTTGCTCGTTCAACACAATCCGAAGTCCGTGGGACTGACAAGCATGATAGGAAAATTAAAAGACAATGATTTCATGCGTTTTGTAAAAACGGTGATGGCTTCTGAAAATATTTTTTAAGAATTCATTTTTTAGAAAAATAATAATATTTACGATATTGACCGAAACCTGAAGATAAATTAGAAAATATTTTTCACTATTTGGTTTGTGTACTCCTTTAAAAAATATTATTTCTTTTTTATTTTATTATTTTATTTTATTCTTTCAAAAAATTAAATTTTTTATTGTTTATTTTTATTTTTCCTTATTCTTTGGTTGAATGCTAGGCCACGCAAACTTGAGCCTTGCCAACCTCCAACGAGCTCATCCCTCGCCTGTGTTCGGTCACCAGTCATTATTGTACCTTTTTATAAACATAGTACTATAATTGATATTTGAAAAATCGAGTGAAACCACCAAATTAGAAGCACTTAATGGGAAAC
The DNA here is from genome assembly GCA_017140165.1 of Eucalyptus shirleyi. Taxonomy (NCBI): domain Eukaryota; kingdom Viridiplantae; phylum Streptophyta; class Magnoliopsida; order Myrtales; family Myrtaceae; genus Eucalyptus; species Eucalyptus shirleyi. Next base: position 15,678,773 of record CM029456.1, on the reverse strand, counting down.
GTGTGAGAGTTTAATTAAACTTATTAACTTACGCATTTCTCTGTGGATAAAATGTTTGCAAAATAAGTAATTGACACATTTTCGTGAAGAAACAAAATTGAGATCCTGTAGAAGGTCCTCTTGGTTTTGTATACTAATGTAGATGATATGCATATAAATATAACTACAAATACATAATACATGTATAACCTTGGGATAGATTTAGATTTAAGTATATTTAAATTAGCGAAGTGAGCCTATTACTGACTTCTCTCTACAAAAAACCCTTTTAGTGAAGCTTCAAAGACGTTGCGCGCTTATAGAGTGCGTACTTCAGCTGGCTTCGAAGTGCCAGATGAAGAGCACTAACACCTCCGCTGAGGAAGTCTTTTCTATGGAGTCGTACTCCACATTCTTCTTTTTATTTAAGCAGGAGAAAGAATTGGATTATCAATCTATTTCCCCTTCTGCTCTACTGCTAGGCTAGAGGACACCCAACAAGGGGATGTGAAGAATCGCTTCCATCCCGTGTTTCGTTACCTCTCGAAGAAATAGAGTAAGGGCTTTAATGGATGGCTCCATTGAGAAAAAAAAAAGAAAAAAAGAAAGAAAGACGGTAAAGAGGAGAGATTTTTGAGGTAAAATTTTCCAACATTTTGAAAATGAATTTATTATCCATAAAGATAAAGAAAGTTTTCTTTTAGTTCCGCTTCTTTTTTCCCTCCAAAGATAAAGAAATATTAGTTAGCAATGGCTGATTAGGTTAGTCCGACCGAAAAAAGACAGGACTTTTCGGCCACTGTTATAGAATTATCAAGCTTGTACCTACCTATGTAAAGACTAGCTTCCGATACAGATCCCTTACTACACAGTTTCTATGTTTCTTTTCATTAGCCGCTCCATGCAATCGGAGAGGGGACAATGGGAGGTTCAGTCAAAATCATTTAGCGTGCACCCACTTCAATGGTCAAGCAAATATGCAAGAAAAATCTCTCTCTCTTTACAAGCGCAATTTCCAAAAGAGTGTAGTCAGCTCGTCTCTACTGTATGGGGTAGAACCTTTAATAACATTTTCAAAATCTATCCTTTCAAAAACATAAAATTAAATCCTTCCTTGATGTATATTGAAAATTCAAGCACAATCATCATTCACTCTTTAAATTATATCACCAATTACTTTTTGCCCCAAATTTCGGTACTCAAAAGTTACCGATTCATTAAGTTCACTGTTCTTATAATTTTCAATACTAAATATCTTGAAAATAAGTTTGGACTTTTTTCTTGAAAATTTTGGTTCGAAGCAAATTCAAGATTGGCATAAGGGAAGTGTTTAATACTCCCCTATAACAGAAAGATTCCACTTATGTTGGTTCCTGGAGTAGATCGAGATCCTGTATATAAGGCTTTAATCAAATGTGTACAATTTAATAGATGTAGATGTTTCTAAAGCACATTAACAAGCACCGTCAGAGTTATTAATTGTTGCATTCAAAGTTTTCAATAATACATTTGCAAATTCATATGCATATAAAAATGGATATATAAAATATAAGGAAATAAAGACTATGCATTTAAATACTCACCTTAAATTGCGTTAGTTGGACTTGATCTTGGACGTTGCTTCGACTCAGATCAAGTCCAACTAACTTCTTTGGACCTGAGGAAAATTCTGGAATCCAAGGAGGACATTGAGGCCATTCAAAATATCTCAATTCATTAGGAAGACACATAGGACCTTTGAAAGAGTTGTGCACATTAATCATGATGAGCACCCTCAACCCTGTCATGTTTCTAAAAGCACTTGGGCCTATGTATAATGATTTTGTCCATGGTAAACGCAAAACTATGGCTTTTACTGCATTTGTCCCCTGCATTTATAAAAATCGTATTGCAATTAATTTTAAAAAAAAATCATAGGATAAAAGAGTAAAATCAGTATCTAAACCAACAAATCTTACCATATCCTTTGACAGAACATCATGAACATCGTCATAAAGCCATAACCTACTACGTCTTCCGGGATCATCACGACATTCTTGTTTAACAATATCCATGCCCATCAACTGAATTAAGTCATGCATTTGTAGGTTCCCCCCCTCTTCATATATCAAAGACTTCTCTACAAGAATGTTTACTCCAATAGTTGTGGAAAAGTCACAATAGTCAAGAACCTTCACAATGTTCTGTTTATATTCCCCCTTGAAGAAACATGCAATATCAAGGAAGATCTCCTTTTCTTCGTCATCTAGTCCATCATAACTTAGCCTAAGAACATCATTGATGGTTTTGTAAGGACTTTTGGCAAGTTTTTTTAATGCACTTTCCCACTCAGGTTCTTCTCTACCACATAGGAAAGAGCCCAACATGCCAAGTGCTAAAGGAAGTCCATTAGCATAATTCAAAGCACCAAATACAAGATCCCCGCTTATTTTGTTGTATCTCGGAAAAGCATGCTTACAAAAAAGTTCAAGAGCTTCCCAATTGTTTAGAGGCTTAACTACATAGATATGATCTTTATCTATCCCGTGAGAAGTTAGCAAATGATTATCTCTAGTAGTAATGATGATTCTACTTCCTCTGCCAAACCAATCACATTCTCCGGCTAAAGCATCTAACTGTTTTACATCATTGACATCATCGAGAACAAGGAGAACTTTTTTGCAGCAAAGTCTGTTGCGAATTAAATTAATACCTTCATCAACACTAATCACTGATAATTCTTTTCCCAATAATATCTCCAACAATTTTTTTTGCAAAGGAAGCAAATCCTTGGAATCTTTTGAAGCTTCACGAACATTTGCCAAGAAACATGCACCCTCAAATTGTCTAAAGTTAGCATTGTAAAGAGCTTTTGCTATTGTTGTCTTCCCTATGCCTCCTTGTCCCCATAATCCTACCATGAGAACCTCATCAGACTCAAGATTTAACATTGGTTCCAGCTCTTCCACTTGGCGATGAATTCCAACTGGATGCTTCGCAACATGTAAGGGCACGGGTTTCAGCTGCTTAGAGATCTCCTTCACAATTTCCTTTATAAGCGTTGCTTCATCTCTGACAAAATCAAGAAAATTACTTGATACATTGATTTGGTAGTTTAGATATGATTAAGTTTCATCAAATAAAAAAATAAAAAAAAAAACAAGAGAGAGAAAAAAGATCCGATTATTTTTTTTGGTGGGAAAGAAAAGATGTGATTCAGCATATAAAAAATAATGACAAAGTGTGCTTTACATCAATTACTAAAGCCACTGAAATCGAATTCTTTAATGCCGTCCTAGAGCTAGAGCATGCAATACGCAACCAACAAAAGTATTATCTGCGTGGTGATGGAAGAATTTTTGTGACATCCAGATTTTTCAACCCTGTCTTCTACTGAATAAATCGGGTATTTCATTGACGCGCCTATAGGGTTATTCTTAGAGCCGATCACTCTCGAGATAACTAAACGATTTGGGGAAATTATTAAGGAATTTTAAGGCAATAGACTTGAGAACTCGATTAGGAATCGGCTTCTCGACCGTGTCCATCTTTAGAGGTCATTACGGCACAGTTAAAAATCGATTTGAAATCAGAGATAGACTTGATCGACAGAGATGTGTGGCTAATCATGGGTGACACCACTAAATTAGAAAATTCTCGTCGGCCGACACTAGACTGATTTTCTTATTATTTTGGTACCCTGTGTTCGTAATTGAATCATTGAGATTTTCACGATAATCGAGAGTCGCCAATGAGTCGAGTGGGTTCATAGTGGTTCAAAGAAAAGCGACCACATGTCATTTGCACTTAAAAATATCTAAAAGTTACCTGATAGTTTAGGTCACGCTAAAAACACGCCGAATGGAAATTAACCGTCAATTCGAGTCTAATTTCAGAAATTGAAATTTCGGTCATGTCACAATAAATTCTAGGAGTGTCGACTCAATCTCAAAAGATTTTTTTGACAACCGACACTTTTTGGGAAAAAGTCGTCGCCGGGTTGTTTTAGTACAGAAAATACCGAATGTGGTTTTCGATTGCGAAATTGAGAAGCGTGATGGATTATTGGATGAGGAAAATTATCAATTGAGGCATTGAAGTGCCAATTGATTTTTGTAGAGGTCAAATGAAATTAAATCGAGCAAGTTCGATGTCCAATTAAGGAGGGCTTGTGCCAAAATTCGTGTACCCCACAAAGCCTCAACCTTTGGACCACTTTGTCTTCTAGAAGAGGGTGTTTTGATGGCCTATTGAAGGCCAAGTATTCTTACATGGCCAAGTGTGATTTTGGAAGATATTTTGTGAAATATCCAACCAAGTGGAGCCCAACTCTCACTCATCTCTATCCATCTCTTTCTCCTCACCTCCTCAACCGATCGGACTCTCCCTCCCCTTTTCATTTTCGTGCGACATCTCCAACAGCCGCTGAAGAAGACCGAGTAAATCCCCTGCAGCTCATGCAAGATTTCCTCCACCGTTTCGGCCAGCCCCTCCACGCATCCTCTTCAGTCAACAACCGAAAGCACAGAAGCCCTTGTTGACTAAAGCCCAGCCGCTCGCTGCCACCCGTCTATGTTCGTGTTCTCCTCAACTGAAATAGCTGCATGCTCCCTCGTTCGCGCCTTCAGCCCACGAAGACTCGAGCTCCACGCGGATTCAATTTTCGTGAAGCCTTGCTGACCGAAGACTCCACCGAGCTTTCTTCTTGTGCCACGAGTCCAATGTCTTCAGCCCGTGCATCCCGTGGAGTACATGAAGACCGAGGCCAGCGAAGCAGTGTCCATGAGCAGGTTCCATCTTCAGTCTTCCCCTGCGGCGTGCCCTCGGCCTTCACGAATTTGTCGAGGCTCATCTCCGCCTTGTTTAGCCCAGTCTTGAAGCCCAGTTCAACTCAGCCCAAGAATTTTAGCAAATCAATTTAAGATCGGCCGCAAAGAAAGCTCATTTGCAGTCTAGCCCAAGCCCAAGAGCGAGCCCAGTCCGAAGCAAGACCAAATCTCAGTTGGGTTGAGATTTGTTGGGCCCAAGTTTAAGGCCCGGTCCAAGCCTGCCGGTGTCATCGAAAGCCCGATTTCGGCCGCCGTCGCGTCACCATCGCGGTGTCTCGATCTTCGTGTTTATCAAGTGAGTTTTACTTACTAATGCTTTCTTAGTTTGCTAATACTTAAAGTTTGGTTAGATTTAATTAAGTGCAATTAGGTGGTTAGATTAGTTTAGAATAATTTAATTAGTGACTTACCGATGCATGTTAGGTAGTTAGATTTACTCATTAGCAAATAGAAAGGTATTGCTATTTATGGAACGAGTCTCGATAATTTTCCGGGCTCGTCTCGGCGTCCAATTCGGCATTATAGGCCTAAATTGGATTTTTTTATAATTATTTATTTAATTTTCGAAATTAATTATTTAATTATTTATTTTTTCGAAAATTCAACCGAGATGGCCGGTGACCGGAATTTCATACTGATCGTTGTGGTGTAGTTCGTTTATTTATTTGAGCTTTATTTAGTGCTAAAGTAATTTATGAGTGATTTTAAGATTCATTCCTAAATTAGATCTTGAAATGGTCGGGTGGGACCGTAAAGCCACTAGATCTTGAAAGGGTCAGGTGGGACCGTAAAGCCACTAGGTCTTGAAAGGGTTGGATGGGACCATAAAGCCACTAGATCCAGAAAGGGTCGGGTGGGATCGTAAATCCACTAAATCTAAGAAAGTTACTTGGTGTGGGATGAATGACCTAGAAATGGTCCGACTGAAATGTAATTGACTAGGTCAATTTGATCGATGCTTCGATCGGTGATATGATTGTTTGAGTACCTATTGAACTGTACTAATATGCAAATGGAATCTGAGGTCAAGGTAAGTCCTTTAACTCGTGATGTGCTCAAGCAACCGAGTAGTGTATTGGTTTACTAATTGAGTCTTAGGGGGTAGAACTCGCTGAGACGTGGTCTCATTGGTTATTGAATAACCATTTCAAGACCCTGAGGGGGAGCCAAGGAGGAGGAACCTAAGAAGGAGGGCACTTATGTAAAACCTGAGGAGGAGAAAGATTTTTGAAGTAGAAAATGATCCAGAGAGGGATCTTGAGTACAACTCGGATGTGGATTGAGATCCCATCCCTTTTGTAAACCCTGTCTTAGTATAGATAGGTGTGAGACAAGTATGCTATGAATAATATTGTAAATATACTATGAGTTGTGCTGTTAATAAAAGTGTGGTTATGAATTTCAATATGAAAAATATGGCGTACTTTTCTATCCTATTGTTTTATTGTCTAGGGATTTATAACTGTTTCCGTATGCGTAATAAAAAGAAAGGGTCGGCGATATTTAGTCCTGGGATATCATACTTTAAAATCGACCTGGTAGAAGGATGGGTGCATCCCCGAGAGGATCGAGGCGTGACAATTTTCATCATTCTCAAGGGTTGAGCTTTAAATAAAAAGAAGTCCAAGAGAGAAAATGAGGGAAAGTAATCGATCTGCCCACTAAGTTTTTGGCTTAGAGAACATAGCTTGTGTTTCCGGGCTGATTTTTTTGAAGTTTGGATAATCTCCCAAACCCAAGATCAACTACTTTAAGAGGAAAGGGAACGAGATAAACACGCCCAACCCCAGGGCCAGCTTTTAGATGGAGTGATTACTGCGTCAGCAGTCAGCAGGACAAGACGTGAAAAACTAATTTTCTTAGAAGAAGAGCAAATGCATGGATTAGAAAGGACAATCTTCATGGGTTAGACGAGGTATAATGTCTTATATGTACAGGCGTAGGCAGCTCATTTTTGTTCTTGTTCGCTTGTAAATGTTGAAGTGAGCTGGCAACATCCCACAAGCACCAGCTTTTGTATGTATATAGCCGATCCCTCTTCAATTGAAAGGGGAGGCGAAATTAGTAGGGAAAGCTTTCTCTACAATTCTTACTCTCTAAGGGGTGCATGACAAATTACAATTTTTATTCCATAAATAATTTTTCTATTCCATACTTGTTTCGAATAGAATTCCGTTTAATAAAACTATTCCATTTTTCTATTTTTAATATATATTTTTGTTCTAGAAATAGATTTGCAATAAAAATCAGAAGTAAAAATTTTCTACCTTTCTATTTCTAGAATAGAAATGAGAAATAAAAAATTTTCTTATCGTTCGTTCTTGCTATGAATCGGTCATCCATCCGTTGCCATCAACCACTATTCGTCGATCGTCGACTATTGCCGTCCACTATCTGCCGGCCGCCACCGTGCGTCGTCCGCTGGTTGCTGGCCGTTGCCATTGCCATTTGTTGTCCGCCGGTCGCCGGCCGTCACCGCCGCCGTCCGCCATCCACCGGTCATCAGTCGTTGCCGCCATTCGAAAGGAAGAAATTTTGTATCGTTATCAAATAAAATTTTAATTTTAGAGTAGAAATTTTGTGTTGTTATCAAACGGATATTTTTGCTTAGAAACTCATTTAGAAATAGAAATAGAAAAATCTATTTCTCTTTCAAAAATCAATTTCTGGCAAAAAAAGGTTATTATTCGCACTCTAAGGGCGCGTTTGGTAACGATTCTGTTCCCGGGAACTGATTCTGACCAGAAATGATTATTTCTGATTCTGTTCCCGGGAACTGATTCTGAGTAAAAAAACGCGTTTGGTAACAAATAAAATTTCTGATTCTGGAATAGAAAAAGAATAGAAACTCGTTTGGTAACTATATAAAATTTCTATTCCAATTCTTTTTTAATTACCTTTTTAGATTAAAATAAATTTGATATTGAATTTTCATAAACCATTCACTGATTAATTATATTTTTATACTAAGTAATAAAAATATTAACTAATCAATTTTTATTATATAGTAAATAATAAACCATAGTATAAACTATACTAATATCCCTACAATATGTAATAAATAAAAATACTAAATTATAACATAAAATTAAATATGTATTCTATATACAACAAATATATATTTCATACTAGGAAGAAATAAAATAAAATATAGAAATAAAAATCTTTTTTGATTTGGCACTTTTGATTCTCTTTTTTGATTCTCGGACGGAGAATCATATTTTTTCTGATTCTGAATTCTTGTCCAAAGCGATTCTCCCAGAATCAGTTTTGGACAAAAAATTTACCAACGTGATTCCTCGTTCCCAACCGATTCTCGGGAACAAAAAATCGAATCGAGGCACTATTTGGATGGTTGCCAAACAGGGCCTAAGTGATTTTAGTCTAAGTCTGCGTGAGTGATGGCTCAAAAACTCAGCAAGAAGCAAAGGCATGCCAGCAGTACAAAAGACCCTCCAACTAACGATATGGGGGAGGGGGGGGGGGAACACAAGAGCGCAAGCTTCGTCTACTAACTTCCTACTCGAATTGGAAAGCCGAAGTCCATGAAACATACTTCTATAGTTTTTTAAGTTAATCTTTTTCCTAAGAGGACAGTCCGTCATCTAGAACTGAAGAATCCTTAAAATTGATAAAAGCATGAGGGTGCCAATCACATGAGTCTTTCATGAGTGATAGCCTAATCTAGATTGCCAAGTGTAAGCTAATATAGCATATGAAGTTAGATCATGTTATAAATGATCTATATTTCCAATTAGGAGTAACTTATCAATGGTTTAGACGTATTATTTATGTAATTATATACATAATGATACCATGGTTTAGGGATAAGTACACTAATGGTGCCATAAGTTGTGTACGGCGCTCACTTTGGTGCCAAAAGTTTATGCCGGATTACTTAAATAATAACTTAAAAATCTAATTGATTATGTCCAACGGATATATTGGAAGAACTCCTTTAGAAGGTGCCAAAGGTTATGAAGGCGTGGAGGAGTATATAAGGAGGACCCTCAAGTTATTCGAGTGTGTGCGTGAAAGAAAAATTCTAACGTCTTAATCTCCTAGTTCTTTGCTAATTTACTGGCTGAGTTTAAGTTGTACTCAAAAGAGATATCAAATACTTGTGAGACCTTGAGGAAGTGTAGAAGAGTCTCTACACTGTGGAATCAAGGACGTGAGACTGTAAAATCTTTTTTGGTTCTTAGTGGAATCCAGCTAGTGAGCTATCAGTGCGGGAGAGTGGATGTAGGCTTGGTCTAAGCTGAACCACTATAAACCTTGTGTTTCAATTCTCTTTCTCTAAACTCTTTACTTTAATTCACAGTATCATATAACTACTTACAGTCTTTTACATCTTCAGTCTACTGTTTTCATAAAAATCGAATTAAGTTATTAAGTCGTGCAAAAACTTCTTTAACACCTATTCACCCCACTTTAGGTGTTTATACTTAGCATTATCAAAGATAAATGACAAATCACTAAAATGAAAATTGGCCGACTATGGGTCATATGGCACAACCAACAGTGCAATGTTACCTCCCACGTGGGCGAGCATATAAGGAAACTTTCTCTTAAACCCGGCTTAAACTATATATAGTAGACATAGGATATCGATTAGTACACATGGTCTTTATGTATTATGACAATTTTCGATATCGAATAAACTTATTATATTTGAATATTGTGCAACTTTTCTTCTAATTAATATCTCCATTTGTTCCCTCCTCAATTTGTGAATTTAAAGTTTCAAGTCTTCTGAATATATTTTCTAGAATTTTGTTTTGTTAAATTTTACTTAAAAAATTAAGAAAATGCCTAGGCTCAAAACTCATACCCAAATTTCCCCCACCCCTCTCTCTCTCCACTCCCCTCTGCATTTGCCACTGCCCCGTGGCCGCCCTCGTCTGTTCGCCCCGCTGCCATGTCCCTGCCACCGTGATGTACCCATCACCATCGGCTGTCCTAGCGCAGTTGCTGCGCCCTCTTTCCATGTTCTTGTCCCTCCGTCACGGTAGGCAGGAGAGTCTCACGTGACCGCTGCCCGAGGCTAGCGACCGCTGACCTGGGCTTGAAGCCCCAGATCCGTGGTCGCGAGCCTGATTCGCAGCCTAAAGCCCCTAGACACTGAGACACAGAGACGGGCTGAGATGATGCGGCCGGGCTGGCGTTGGGACGTGAGCAATCGGACGGCAGCGTGTCGAGAATCGGCAGAGGGTCGGAGAGGACGAACGGCTCGCCCATGGTACTCTGTTTCGTGTTCTGTGCAAGTGTTTTCTGCTGTGTCTGATGTGTGTGTGTGAGAGAGAGAGAGAGACGGGATGCATTATGCCGAACTTTAGAGGATCCCGAACCTTAAAGAAGATCAAATATCAAAAGAGTTACACTAATTGAAGTAGTAGAAGTGTTATTCACGTACCTGTCTATAAAATGCAACCCAGACAAGCTACCAGCATCAAGAAGAGCTTTTTTCCAGCGCTTTACTTTCTCTGAATCCTTCCCAAACTTGACCTCATGTTTGGCCATAGCTTTTCCATAACCCTGTTTCTGCCCTCTCACTTCTCTAGGTTCTACTTTGTAAAACACTGGAAAGACCATGAGGCCTCTTTGCTCCTTACACTCCATGATTTTTGCCACCTCCTCCAAACACCACGGTGATGAGGCATAGTCCTTGGAGAAAATAACGATTGCGATTTGCGATTCCTCAATTGCCTCCATAAGTGCAGGTAATATTTGTTCTCCCTTCTCTAGATCTTCACTTTCCATGTATGTGTTTATTCCACTTTGAACAAAAGCTTTGTAGAGATGACTAAGGAAATAGTTGCGGACATCCGGACCTCTAAAACTTAGAAAGACATCATAACTCCTTCTGCACTTGGGAGAAGGAGAAGAAGCCATTAGAATCAGGAAAGAGAAATGGTTAACAATAAGCAATGAATTGCCTAAGATTTGGTACTTTGTGAGTGGTAGTTTGTTTGCCATTTGATCTTCTCCTTATATGTTCACTCCCAGGGGTGCATGACTTCCTTTTGACGGGGATCAACGAAGAATATTTTAATAAAAGTCCTCAAGGATGGGCCGACACTTAAGCATAGGAGTGCTCTTCACGCACATGAAGTGTTGACAATATGTACATTAAACTTTTCTTTATGGAAGATCACATTTGTCATATTAGTTAGATGTGACTTCGTCACATACCTTTGGTTAATGTTGAATTTATTGCTGAATTGAATTGTTAATAAATTTGACTATTCAACACGGAATAAATTTCTATGACCATAGTATCGTACTGTCCTAATTAAATGCCAATTTTCTGATTGATTTATTTGGCTTCGGGGGAAATGGTTTCTATTTTTTCAGTCCTTCATTTTTCTTTTTCTTATATGGATAATGAAGTGTTGATCACATTAAAAAGATACTTTGCTGTGGTATATGGAAAATTTGTGAGTGACGATTGATGCACTTCTAGATTAGTTGACCCGACACTAATCAATTAATTTCTTCTTATTATAAAATGAAAAAGGTGCTATGAGATCTGTGGTGGCAACACGTGTAGCCATCTTTGTTGAATGTGAAGTGAAAGTGGTCCAAGAATGGAATTAAACTATGTGTTACAATCTAGAGATGATTGCAAAGGCAACTTGGATTTTTAATTTGGACTGAACTTTACACCCAAACTATGTATAATAAAATCCTGGGATAAGTACACTAATGGTGCCATAAGTTGTGTATGGCGCCTACTTTGGTGCCAAAAGTTTCTGTCGGATCACTTAAGTGCCAAATCAGAGGAAAAATGATCACTTTGGTGCTATCGGCAAAAGATTCCGGCCAAAATGATTACGTGGCTTTTAAAAAAAAAAATTAACAAGGCCTTCAAACGACGTCATTTTCGGTCCCCCTTAAGAAAACGACGTCGTTTTGCCGTCCTACATGGATGGCCTCACAAAAACGACGTTGTTTAACTCATTTGGGGATTTTTTTGACCTAGCTTGCTCGACTGTCGTCGCTCGGCCTCCGCCGTCACTAGGCCACCATCGCTCGCTCAGCCGCCATTGCTCGGCGCTGTTCGGACGCCCTCGATGGCACATGAGGGAGCACCAACCCTAGTCGCTAGAGCCTAGGTACTGGAAGACGCAAGCCAGGCACTCGTCGGGGTGATCGGAGATGGAGAGGGAGACATCAATGGCGGTGCACTCATCGGCGGCCTCCCCGAGCACTGGCTAGATCACGGCCTTCGACTTGGCTGCCGACTGGCCGTCATCGAGGTTGGGGTCGGGGTCAGGGTCGGGGTCAGGGTCGAGGCTGCGGTCGCCGAGTGGCCATCTTCGGGGTCGGGTTCGGGGTCGGAGCCGCGACCACCGAGCGCAGGGGCCATCGAGATTTAGGGTTTGAATTGGGGGAGACACCAAAAGGTGTCGTTTTGGTGTTAGGACGCTAAAACGACGTCGTTTGAAGGCCTAAGTGATCCAAGGAAACTCCAGCGAGCCACATCAGCATAAGAAATTAATAAAAAAAGGCCACGTCAGATTTCCGACCGATTAGATCGGCGTTGGCACCAAAGTGAGCGTTTTTCAAATTTTTTGGCACTTAAGTAATCCGACGGAAACTTTTGACACCAGAGTGAGCACCGTACACAACTTATGGCACCATTACTGTACTTATCCCTAAAACCCTTATACCCCGTGTCTTGAAGTCTAACTACAAGATAGGCCATACATTACTCATTCCCAACAAATATATTACATTGAACTAAAAATGCATATTCGGATACATGTGGGAAGTTGTGAATTTGAAAAAAAAAAAAAATTATCTGGTTCAAGCTCCAAAATTAGTGAGGACATAAAATTTAAAGTTCAGGTTGCAAATAGAAACTTCAATTGCTAAAGCATGGGAGTCGTTTCATCATTAGATAAGGAAGTAAAATTAGAGGTAATGTGAATGTGGGGCGTGACTTTTCATACGATCATAACCAAGAATATGACGTCGTAATATGTCATCATATATGACTTTTACTGCAGCGAACATCCATTTACTAATGTTTAAAGAATTGTAAATTTCACTTCCCTTTTCTAGCGGGTGGAATGACGGATCTTGGCCGAAATCTTCTCATCTCAATATAACAACTGTCGTTTATATGTTATGGTACAACATTGTTGTACCTTAAAATTATCCTATTTTTCTGCCGCCCTCTTTCCTTTCTTTTATACGTATTCTTCTCTATTTGATATCTTCATCAACATTCTTGTTTAGCAATTTTTCTTAGTCTTTTTTACAGATAATTTCAGCAAATTGAGGAACGTTTGAGCCAATCGTCAACCGACATTCATTGAAGCAAACTCTACTCCCATTTTATTAACCAGGCTTTTAGATCCCACAAAAAAGTGTATTTAGTTTCAATAATTTGACCGCGTGTGGACGACTAATTCTCAACCATTTCTTTTAAAGCTTCACATAGGCCAATTTCACCGCAGCATTAACTTCGCACGTGAATAGAAGTCTATTGCAATCAACAAATTCATGTAGGATTAGCCTAAGAAGACAGTGACGATCCGATCCATAACACACGACTGCCACAGGGAACAATCAAAATCGCGCGATAAGCATAACAATTTTATCCGATACAACGAAGAAGGTCGCAGCATACCTGCGCTGAGAGACATCGTAGATCTGCCCCCTGTTGTCCATCAAGAGAGACTTCTTGGGGTCGGTGCCGTCGTACTGCTTGAGCTCGTCCTCGGAGGTCTCGACAAGCTGAACAGGAGGAGGGAGAGGCTGCATCTGCTCCTGGTAGTCCCTCGGCCTCTGGTGGCGGTCGAATAACGACCCGAAGAGGCCGGACATAGTGCTTTGGAAGAGAGAGAGAGAGAGAGAGAGAGAGAGAGAGAGAGAGAGAAGAATTCTAGGGTCGGTTGTCGATTCGGAGGCCACGGGTTTGGTCCGAAATTTGGTGCGCACGCAAAGACCGGCAAATGTTTTTATTTATGCAAATGGAATAGCGCTTTGAAACTCGTTATTCCATTTTCCATGGTGATCCTACTGATCTAGAATCACCCTTTTTAACAGTTATTTACCTATTCAAAGTCTCCAACGCGTGTTCGATCAAAAGAAAAAGTCTCCAACGCGTGGAGGAAGCTTCAAGGGCTATATGAACGTGTCAAAGCGAGACTTGAAGGCGGCCGAGGGATCAAATCGCTCTAAAACTAAAACTTGTTCTTACTTTTTGTACTTTTTAATATATGTATATAAACTTGTGAAATAAGAGAGTGCTGGTGTAGTCATTTTAAGAGGCGTATTTTCAGCATAGAGTGAAGTAAGCTCTACTTGTAGAGTGAGCTATAATCCTTCAGTGTAGAGGCAACTTCCTTCGTAAATATAAATGTTGTTAAAGACTTCAAGCATTACCAAAGAGTTCATCACTTGAAGTAAGAAGTGAAAAACAAAGGAAGATAACTTGCTGGAGAGCTCTCATGTGAAGACAATTTCGTGCTAACTTCACTCTAAGGCAATTTGCCAGAGAGCATGGGAAATTGTAAAGATTGCTAATTAAATGTATTTGTCTCATTCTCAACCCAAATATGATGTATTTCATTCCAATATTTCATCTTCTATGGATGGCAACATATCTTGTGCATCGTTGATCTTAGCTTCTCAAGAATTTGTATAGGAGCAAAGAAATTATTTAGATTTTATGCTTATTTAAAAAAAAAAAAAAAACTCATCGTGTCTTCAAAAGATGAGTCAAGAAATAGATTTTCAAAAAGCATATCATATACAATTTTGTTATTTTCTCATTAACTGATTTTGGTATTTTTAAGTAGCCATCTTTTGTTTAAGAATGGTACGACAGAGTCATATGCATTTTTGCATTATTTTGTCGAGATGTGAATATTTATAATTGCCTTGCTTGCGCTAACTTAAGTTGCATTTATTTAAATGCATTTACTTGTCGGATTTGAAAATATTTTTTTTTTCTTTTCTATCTATATGATTATCTTTCTTGAAAAAGAATACGCAGAGAGGTTACTGGTCTGCGCTTTGCTTTGTAATACACATGATGATGATATATATGGAAGATTCCGGCCAACGAGGTTGGTAAATACTAGTGTTGTTCGACATTCACACTAAAAACTTTTCCAAGGAAGTAACAGTTGCATAACTCTTTTTACCAGCCATTTTGACGAAGACAGCTTTGAAAGCCAATAAGCTGTCATTTCGACCGATATTTTTAGCCAATTCTTTGGGCGAGCTTTCCGAAAACGAGACCCTTTGGCTGCAAAGAAATCAACACGGTCTATTTCCTTTGCAGGACTTAAATAAAATTTTACCACTTCATTAGAGAAATATCCTTCATGAAAATCGAGCAGAAGTTGCCCCCGAGCTCTAAACCAAGCCACTCGGGACAGTGACGGTCCTTCCATTTCAAAGCATTCATCATCACCATTCACAATTTCATATCTTCTTGAGGCTCCAATAATGGATTAATGTAAATCAAACTATGCAAATATTTCCACTAAAAGTCTACTACACGTTATTTTCACATGAATAAAAAATTCACAACGATCCTCAAGAATTATAAAACTTGGTCTATGTGGACACTAATCTGATTTTGATGTTTGAAAATTCATTCAAATAAGCTATTTATTCTTGGATATCATATTGCTGTAGCTAAGAATTTTTTTGCAGGTTGTTCGAAAAGGATAAGGCCGTCCTTGCCCTAAAACAACGGCCAACTAACCGACCAATTTAGCTCCAAATATCTAGTTCTTGCAATTTTGAATTTGGATTTGTTCACCCAATCCAGCAGGTGTCCAGGCCATTTTCATCCAGACACCTAGAATTCTCAATAGTCCAATTTGGAGTGGTTTGATGTGTTAACAATGGTTAGTTGATTTTGTTTTTCCTTTTAAAAGAGGATAACTCACTATCCAGGGTAATAATGTACACTGCCAATACCTACTATATGCTCAAAGTCAAATGAAATAATGAATTCATATTAAATGTAAAAAGAAAGCCTTTTAAAAGTGTAGGAAGCGGCATTAGGTAAATATTTGTATCGATAACCCAATACAAACGTCGATGACAATCCCGTGTTCCTCTAGAAGCTAAAAGCCAAACAATTCAATCTAACATAAATCGTCGTACATTGTTGAAGTTCCACGTCACATCCCATGTGCCGTGTCAGTTGTACCTACTTTTTTAACTAGACCCCCACCGTCAACTTTAGCTCTGTGCTTTGGCTTTTTAAAGCTCTACAATGTTCAATCGTAATCAACAGCTTAAGGCTGCAAGTTTGACTATATTATTATTATTATTATTATTATTATTATTATTATTATTATTTATGACAATTTACAAAGGTTTGCAATACTCTCTCGTAATCAAGAACTTGGCGTCATAAATTGTCATTAAATATGACTTTTACTGTGTTGGAGGTCCATTAGCAAGTGTGTAAAGTATTGTAAATTTCGATTTCATTTTATAGTGGGTGGAATATCGAACTTTGTGCATAATCAATTGCAACCGGCTCAAATTCAATGGCGGAAATCTTCTTATCTCAACATAACAATTGACATTCATAAGGTATGGTTCAACATTGTGCGTTGAAAGTCTCCTTTCTTTCGTTTTTTTCTTTTTTCTTCTTCTTTTGGTTTACATCTCTTTCCTTTCTTTCATTTGTATACTTCTCTGTTAGATATCTCCGTTAACATTCTTTGTTTAGCTCTTTTCCTTGGTCTTATTTATAGATAACTTCAGCACAATTGAGTAACCTTGGCTGGTGTGCCACATTATATTCTTCCGCATCACGACAGGTAGAAGGCTATTCAATTGAGAAAGCTAATGATACATCAACGCTCTACTCTCCACCCACTAGGAAAAGGAGTGGAGTAACAATAAAACTTGAATTAATGGATAACGAAAAAAAAAGAAAAAAAATTAATGGACAGCACTTCTGTTCGCATGTTGTTATATTCAATGGGTGGGTACGTGAATGTATGCTTCACGAAGGTCTAATGGGTATAATTATTTTATTCATGTATTACATTCTATTTAATTAAGAATTATACACATCATATTTTGAATACAAAATTTGATAGAAGTACATCATATATTTCATTAAAGTGTCTGTAATTTCTTACTGGAAAATTAGGTGATTAGTGACTCTTTTTTACCAACTGTTCTTTTTTTTTTTTTTTTTTGGCTGTACATCACTACTACTTGCAAAATCCTTTTTGTATACACTTTGCAATCAAATTCTTGAGAGGTCAATTTTGTACAAGCACTTCTTTGTTAAAGCGTGCCATTTTTATAAATGAATATTGGCTCCATATGAGGCTTCAAGTAGTTGATTAGGCATAACTCTTGAACATCCTCTGAAAATGGAATGGCACCCCCATTTGGCCCGGACCACTATAAAACAGTTTGCATTTCTCTTCCGCTACTTCTTGTTACTTATATGCATATAACTTGTTTAATAAATTTCTTAGCTTAAATTTGTGCATAGATAATTGACACTGTGGACCATATTTCATGTTTGGGCCAATAATTGCTCGTATTTATTTATATTTTTAGAGCTAATATAATGACATCACATGTTGATAAATTAAAAAAGTTGGTGCTTCAGGATGAGCCGATGTGCACTTTAGGCGCCTTAAGTGTTGACGATTTGCACGTGAAATTTGTCTTCACTGAAGATCACATTTGCTGCATTAGTTAGATGTCTAATCTATAAAAAGTATTTGTTTAATGCGGAATATATTGCTAGTTGAATCGTTAATAAATTTGATCCATGATTATAAAATAAATTTCAATAATCATAACCTCATAATCTCCTGATCAGAGGCATCATGATGTATTGGCTGATTGGCTTCGGAGAAAATGACTTCCATCTCTCCAGTCCATTTTTCCTTTTCTTATATGGAAAATAAAGTATCTCATCTCATTAAGGACATGTTTCGCTGCGTCAACATAAGATAAGTTTTTATGACAATAATTTTATAACGTCCTGATTGGAGGCCCGTTTGGTTTGATTGGTTCTGGAAAGAAAGACCTCAAAAAGTGTTGAAATGCGTATTAGGTAAAATATTGATATCTAATCCAATTTTCAACAATAACTTCCAAAAAGCTATAAGCCAAATTAGTCAATCAAACACGATGTCATCAATTGTGCGAGGACCAAGAAAAATGAGAAGAAGCCTGCCATGCCATTACCATTCAATGCATGCGCACGTGATGAGGCTAAATAAACAAAAAAAGTTAGAAACATAGCAACAAGATTAGGGACCCTACAAGTCGATAGGCCTTTGCTAATGGTATGTTAACACATAATAAAACCCAAAAATCGGCGTAGACTCGAGTTTAGAAAGAGCCAATAAATTCTGAGGACATGTTAATAACAATAATAGAGAGGGATGGAATTGAATGGACAAAGAGATGAGGACAATCAAATGGCACAAAGATACACTGCCAAAAAATTGGCTTAACCCTCGCTGCCCTCTCAGCCTTTTTGTCTTTACTTCTTTCCAATTGCCATCTCAGCCTTTTGTTAACATAAGATAATTTATTTTTACTTCTTAGTTTGTCAACAAAATATTATTATCGATCTTTGCCTTCCTTATTTTATTCTATTTTATTTTTGCAAATTATAAATAAATATTCGTGACTAGCCGAAATATATTTCATTTCCAGGTTTTCTCTCACTCTCTCTCTTTTACCTATGTGCACATTATAGTATACTAGCCCTCTCGCATTTTTGCTTCAAAAGTTGGACAATTATATTTAGTAACCAAAATATGAAATTCTTTGATGCATGTTGAACAATTGAATTCTTGTCTCACCCAAATTTATCACTAACTTAGCAAATGAAATTACAATTTGTCTTACCACATTTGAGTTGAAACCATAGTCACTATGGAAAATGGGGTAAAAAAGAATCTAGGAAAATAAAATAGGATTAATTAAGGAGATGAAGTTAAACTAAATTTTTGCTTTTTCGGGCAAAGCTGAAGAGAAAGGAGTCGGTGGGGCCGCGGGGCTCAACATGCTGAGCTTGAGCTCCGCCGCCCAGGAGCCGGGGTACTGCAGCGTCGAGAACAACAAGCAGATGCCGCCGGTGAGCATCATGACAAGTTTGATCTTGATCATGGTGTGAAGGAAGTTGATCGGGAACCCCGACAGCTCCTCGAGCTTGAGTTCGTGCTAATCGAGTGGTGCTCGAACTTCTCAACACTATCTCGATGGGCTGAAGAGCTTAATATAAATTTTCTTTATCATTATACATTTTTTTATATAGTTAGAGATTACTAAAAGTTACATAATATTCAAACTTATACAATCTGGGATCAAGGTTAATTTGTATGTTGATTGTGATCAAGTCGAATCAAGTTGAGTTTGAGTATCTCAATTTTCTACTCGAATTGAGTTTCAAGTACCAAGTCTATGGGTGGAGTTGACTCGAGCTCAGAAGATTATTGACATGGGTCGCCTTAATTACACTTCCAAATATTGCTAACAAGTTGAAAATTACACAACAATTCGCTATTTGGAAACTTACGATGGTTTATTATAATTAAGAACAAAACATCATAAAAATTGGATATTTTCATTTGCAACAATTCATAAAGGGTTGGGACGCATGGTTGTAACAAAGAATAGTAAGGCCTAAACATGTATATTTATTATGAGGATTTACAAAGAGTTATGAGGTTCTGTTGTAACCAAGATTAAAGTGCCATAAATTTGAAAACTGTGAAATTATGACAGTTTATAAATGTTTACGACATTATGTTATAATGAAGAATAGAACGTTGTAAATTTCAGATTTTTTTTTTTTGGCTCATCCATAATGACATCCAACTATATACATGTAATCCACACGCGCCCCCAAAAATCATAAGAACTGACTTTGTATGGATGCAGAAAAATAGCCGCCAAAAATAATATGAAATAAAATTGATTGGTGTGAAGAAGGCAAAATTTGCAAAGTTGGATCTGACGAAGACGCCCCACTCCCGTGTCCTTACCATTTCCCGCTTTCGTCATCATCACCTCCTCCTCTGCACTTTCTTTAATTGCTTGCTTCCTTTCTTCTAAGTCCTGAGGTCACAGGAGATTAGCGTGTTAGCTAGGGAAGGCTGTAACTAAGGCACCATTTAACTGCCATTATTCAAGTCATAGTTATTATTTTTTTTTATGGGTAAGTACGAATGAATATGACTGAAAAGAGCAAGCTCAAAAATAAATCAAAGAGTGAATTCATATTGACTTGAGAAGGACAATAAAAAGCATAAGATAGCCTGTCGTTTGATCTGCCCATCAAAAGAGTTATGTTGATGAAGCTTCATATCATGGAATGCTTTCCCCCTTAAGATGTTTCATGAAGAATTAAACCTAACCAACAAGTGAAAACAGTGGGACATCCAAAGAAACGGTGCTAAACTTCATCTACCCCTACTATTAGTTATATGCTTAATTCTTTCTTTGCGATTTTTGTTAATTTAATTAGAAAATAATTTTAAAAAGTGCATGGTACAACAAGACTATGATGAAATATTTACTCATAGCTAGGACAAGCTTTCCTATCTTGGTGCACGATTTCTCTTAATCTTGATAAATCTGTCTGTCTATTCTCACCCCAAATTTCAAGTTATTGTACGCATGCAAAGCACAAAGTGTAATTCAGTCAATCAAAGATGCACTTAATGAGGGAAGCAAGAATCCCTAGATTTGTACTTATAATCTCTAATACCATGTCAAATTCTATGGAATTTAAGCTATTGATGAAGGTATAATTTATATGTTTTAATATCATATTGTAAAGTTCCGCCCAAAAATTTAAATGATTATGTGTAATTTATTATAAATAGAGCAAAGTGCTTGGTCTTACTCTGATCCAAGTGATTCTTTGATCGAGATCAATCATCACATATATTACGTTGAAGTTAGATTGGCTGACCTCCAATTTGGTGTTTCAATTAATTTGATCTTGATTCCAGCGACTTACCTTTTCCTCAACCTATGCTTTGAATCTTTCAATCTCATCTTAATATTTGGGCCATAATTTTACACCATCAACGCAACTCGCCATTTCCATTTTCTTTCCGCAAGAAACGGTAACATCATTTGGATCCCCATTTTCTGCCTCTTTTACACAACAATAATTGTTAAAAAGCATGGCAATAACAATTTATGAAATTCCGAGAAAATGATGAGCTGGAAATAGATATCTAGGTCAAAATATATCCTTTGAACGAGCTTGTATCAAACAAAAGTTTTTGACTCATTCCATGGACCATATCGCAAAATTTTTTGCGCGATAGATTGTTTAATATATGCAATCAGTATCGAAGTCAGGCCTGCTTGGGAGAATCAAATCGATATTGCTTATGAACTCCAATTGCAATGGGACCCCTTGCTTATTTGCTCATTTATTATAACATCAATTAAAATATAATCACAAGATGAGAAGAACTAACTAGTAGGGACATAGAAAATATCTGCCAATATAATAAAAAAATTAACTTGATTGGTGTGGAGAAAGAATGATTTGCAAAGTCGGATATGAATAGAAACAAGGTAATGTGGAAGAGGGATAGGGACGTGCCACATCATAGGCTTACCTGCTCCCCTTTCATTGTCGTCCCCTCCTTCTCTGCACTTTCATTTTTCTTGAGGTCCGGACGTCATGGGAGATTAGCGTGTTAGCTAGGGAAGCCTCTAACTTAGGCACCATTTAATTGCAAATTATTCAAGTCATCATTATTCTTTTTTTATGGGTAAGTACAAATGAATTCGACTGGAAAAAGCAAGGGAGTAAGTAACCTACTACATCCTCAAATTTAAATCAAAGAATGAATTCATATTAACGGCAAAAGGGACAATAAACAGCATAAAAATAATATGTCGTTTGATCTGTTCAACATCAAAAGACTTATGTTGATGAAGCTTCGAATCATGGAATGCTTTCCACTTCAGATGTTTCGTGGGCCCAGTGGAACTCTGAACATCAACCTTGTAATTGCCTATCAATATGCAAATCATGGAGAATAGTAACACCTAGCCAACAAGCAGGAGCAGCGGACATCCAAAGAAAAGGTGTTTAAGCTTTCATATGCTCCTACCATTAGTTGTATTTATATCTGTTTCTGTTCGATTTTATATAATGTAACTATGAAATGAATTCAAAATGTGCACGGATCAACGAGGTTACTAGGAAATATTTCCTCATGAGTGTGATGAGCTCTTCTATTCTTGTTCATGGTTTCTCTTGATCCCGATCAAGCTATTTGTCTGGTCTTGCCCAAAGCTTCAGGTCATCCCAGCGTGCAAAGCATCATGCGTAATTCAGTCAATCACAAATATGCACATCAGTGTCAGAAAACAAATCTTGTAGATAATTTGATCAAAAGAGTTTCCATCTGATGTAGCTAGTATAAGCACCTAGGGGGGGTGAATAAGTGTAAAAACAATTTCTCGAGATACCACAGAAATACTAAGCAGATGATAGAAAGGAAATACTCTTTTGCTTAATCAAAATGAATTATGATCAAAGTAAAGTAAAGAGTAGGAAAGAGAAGATTAAACACAAGATTTATAGTGGTTCGGCTTATCCTAAGCCTACGTCCACTCTTCCGCACTGACACCCTATCGGCTGGATTCCACTATGAACAAAAGAGATGTTACAGCACAGTTCTTCCTTGATTCCACAATGTAGATATTCTATCACACTTTCTCAAGGTTTCTCACAAGTATAAACTCTCTTTTGAGTACAAGTTTTTCACTCAAATGAATTGACTAAACAACAAGAGGCTTCAGACTTTGGAATTCTTCTATCGTGCACACACTCGAACAACTTAGAACGTCTTCTTTTTATACTCCTTTATGCAACCATACCCGTTGGTACTTTCCAAAGGAATTCCTCCAATCTACCCATTGGATGGAATCAATTAAGAAGATTATTCGAGCTATTAAAGGAATATATCGATAGCCCATCAATCATGTTCGCCCATACAATCAGGATCTCGGTTTCCATAAGTGGAACTTTCCACGAATATTTCGCCAATCATCGGATCCTTGACCATTGAATCAATTTTGATCAATTCAAAAGAATTCCGATAAGTCATATCCAGCCAAGAGATCTTTTCCAGTCGATAAGGTCATATCCTTAATAAAACATCCAGTTCTAGATACCCTTTCTTCAATGAATTAGAAACTGCCAATGATGATACACTTTGAATCTTGAGTCTGGCTGTCCGGAGGTCTTTAGACTTTAAACAGCAGAGTCTGCAAGCCTTTAAATCAGACTGATGGAAACGATTTGTCAGCTTCAAAACACTTCAAGAAGATTTCTCCAACAATCTCCCTCTTTTTGATGGTGACAAAACTTTCCTGTAGATTTGGACAACTTTGACCTGCAAAATATTTCTCAAACACATATGCATATCTTATAGAGATAAATGGCTAAATGAATAACACTAGAATCTGCAACCATAGAAAATAGGTTAGTCTTGAATAAGTTAAAGCCATAAAGCCAACCATAAGATATCAATATCAATAGCAGTCAAATCCAAATCCAAATCCAGACACAAAATTAAAGTCAAACATTAATCCAAATCAAACAATCCAAACGATAAAAATTCAAAGTTTTGATTCAAATCTTGCACTTCTCCCCCTTTTTGTCAACATTAAAAAATGTTAAGATGAAAATGGAGTGAAGTCAAGATTGCTTGGGAACACAGAAAAGTTGGAAATCTCCCATGGACTGAACGATCCCTTCCAGCCTTTTCAAGTCTTCCTTCAGTTGTGCAATCTCCTCACCCTTAGCATTGGCCTGAATTTGAACAGAGAGGGCTTGGATATGATCTTGTAATGAAATTGAATAAACTTGACCTGCATTCTGCAAGCTTTGAACTTCGCATCCCAAAGCATAGATTTGACCACGCATCTCCAAGAGAATATCCATAATTCTGCAAAAATCTGCTGAGCTGTCAATCTGCGTACTAGCTTTAACACATTCTGCAGATGATGGCATATCGGAATAATCGCGTAGATTTGGCGATGAAGCATCATGTTCTTTTTCAGGAAAATGAGAAGCATGAATGTCTTCTGGATCGGCTGGAGAGCGGCTAACTCCCTCATTGTCTCCCCCTGTCTCTGTGCCTTCAGGTGGAGTATAGTGTTTTTCAGGCTCTCTTTCCTCTTGATTCATTCTCTCTTCTTCTTCTTCAGGTCTTTCTTGCTCTGCTTCTTTTTCGCCACGTGCTCTTTCTTCTGCTTCTTTTTCTTCTTAATCTCTCGCTTCTTTTTCTTTTTCTTTTTCTTTCTCTTGTCCTTGTCTTTCCTCTCCTTCTTTCTCATGATGTTCCATGGATTCTGGAATAGAGCGACTTAGCTTCTTCAAAGCTATGGCAGAAATGGTAAGGTCGTCATCCTCTTCATCTTCCACGATGAGAGCTCTTCTTTTCTTGGTTGGAGCAACCATGAGCTCCTTCCCTTTCCTTTTTGATGCAGAAGAGAATTGATGAGACTTTACAGGAGTCTTTTCCTTAAATTTCTCCAACTCCTTGCTTAGTTCCTTCAGACGCATCTTGGTCACCATTTTCAGTCCTATCACCATATGATTGCACGGTCGAACACAAAAGATTTGTGGAGGTTGAATATTCAGACGTTTGAATAACTTCGTCACAAGGCTTGGGTAAGGAAGTTGACCTCTGTCCTTCATCACAGCTCGATACATGTGAAACATGATAGTATGAGGAAGAGAAAACATTTTCCTAGTAAGAATGGCGTACATCAGCATTGCCTCTGAACTTGAGACATCAGTCTTTGAAGTTGATTTCGGTCGAAGGCAATTGATCACAATCTTGTGAAGCAAGATGTTGAATGCACTCATCCTTAAGTAGGTGATCTTTTCGTCTATTCTCCTGTCCTTCACTAGTTCCAGTGTAGCCCGAGCAGTAGAAACTTTGATCGGTTGATATCTTCCTCTCTCAACTTCTAACACATCCGCCAGCATATTCATATCCACAACAAAATCTTGATCTTTGACACTGAAGGAGAATCTATTCGTATCCAAAAAGCTAAGATTTGAATAGAAATATGCGGTCAGTTCAGCATAGGCCTCTGTAGTGTCAAAGCAGAACTTTTCAAGTTGAAGATGACCGAAATTTTCTCTCAAGTTCACATTCACAGCATCCAGAAGATCAAAATCTACACTCCTAGGGTTTATCACCCCACGCTTCAGCAATTTTGAGTATAGACCCTTCTGATCTTTCAATCTAAACATCTCTCCTCTTTTTTCTCTGATTTCCGCCACAATACCCATCCTTGGTTGAAATTGCATGAACAATTTGTCATTATCATTCCCCTCTCTCAGATTAAATCCCCAATCACGAGGATCACTTGGGATATTTTCAAGGGATTCTTCGGCCACCCCTTTACGAGCAATTCCTAAACTTTTCATTTTCTGTAAAAATATATACTCATTCCCATATCCTTTGTCTTTCAGAAAATCATCGACATAGTTCAAAGGAGTACGAGTTCCTTTTAAAGCACGATATAGCTTATAAATAAAGGCGGGCTTTTGAACTCTTACAGGATCTGCATCCTCAATGATTTCTTCCTCTTGTTGATGAACAACGCCTTGAGGACTAGATGGAGGAGACTGACGCTGTCGAGAATATTGTGGGCTCTGTTGCTGATCTAGTGACACTTCTTCTTCGGTGAGATCGAAGTGCGTAGGCCCCTCATTCATTCGTCGTGGTCCCCTGCTTACGATCCTTGATGACTTTCTTGAAGACGACATCTTTCTCGCACTTTGAGAGATTCCTTGCTTGACTTTCCCTAAGAAAAATGACAACTTTTTCGAAGATTAGGCAGGAGATAAAAACAAGAATGGAGGATCGGTGCTTTTTAGGGTTTTTGAGAGTGAAGAGAGGATGAA
Source organism: Eucalyptus shirleyi (assembly GCA_017140165.1). NCBI lineage: Eukaryota > Viridiplantae > Streptophyta > Magnoliopsida > Myrtales > Myrtaceae > Eucalyptus > Eucalyptus shirleyi. The sequence continues at coordinate 15,653,051 of CM029456.1, read as the reverse complement.
GCAACAGTATACGATCGGTTAAAAAGAGAGGTATACGAATCGTCACAACAAAAAGATGCCTTTTCAAAATAATTGTCATTTTTTCACGAAAATAGTCATTTCAAAAAAATAATTTCTTTTTCGAAAAAGGAAACGATGCAATAATTACGCCGATTAAAGATAGCAATAAAAAGACACGGTTCGACGATTGTACCTTTTCAAGATAATATTCGAGAGAGAGACTAACTTACAGTCAAGGTCTTGTTTGTCTGAGTCTGAGAGTCTCTAGACTTTAACTTCTTCAAACCTTAATATGTTGAGTCTGGAGCGAATAATTTCAAATTGATTTTTCTCCAAGGGCTTTGTGAATATATCCACCAGTTGGTTCTTTGAATCAACATATTGAATCGAAACTTCTCCATTTTGAACATGGTCTTTAATGAAGTGATGTCGAATCTCTATATGCTTTGCTCTTAAGTGAAGAATTGGATTTTTGGTGAGATTGATAGCGCTGGTGCTGTCGCAATTAATCTCTATGCATGAGTCTTCAATTCCAAAGTCTCTTAGTTGTTGCTTTATCCATAGAATTTGTAAACATTAACTCCCAAGAGCTACATACTCTGCTTCTGCTGTAGTGAGAGCTACTGTATTATGCTTTCTTGAAAACTAAGACACTGTCTTGCCTCTAAGTAGTTGACAGGTACCCGAGGTGCTCTTTCTATCAACTCTGCAACCGGCTAGATCTGCGTCTGAGTATCCAAGAAGAGTGAAGTCTCCCCTTTTAGGATACCAAAGGCCGATGCTTAAAGTTGAAGCAACGTATTTGATAATACGCTTTACAGCACTTAAATGAGATTCTTTAAGGTCTGCTTGAAATCTAGCACAAATGCAAACACTAAACAAAATGTCAGGTCTAGAAGCAGTAAGATAAAGAAGTGAGCCAATGATACTCATGTATAGCTTCTGGTCGACTTTCTTTCCTTCTTCATCTTTGTCTATCTTCAAAGCACTTGACATTGGAATGTCAGTCTTTTTGCAATTGTTCAGTCCAAACTTTTTGACAAGTAAATGTTCCTTCCTTTAGTTGCTTCACTTGAAGTCCAAGAAAGAAGGTTAACTCACCCATCATGCTCATTTCAAATTCATCCTGCATAGTCTTAGAGAATGTCTTGCACAGACTTTCATTAGGAGATCCGAATATGATATCATCGACATATATTTGAACTAGTACAAAACTTTTGTTTTCCTTTTTGATAAATAGAGTAGTGTCTACTTTACTTTTCACGAAACCGTTTTGAGTTAAAAACTTTCATACCAAGCTCGTGGTGCTTGTTTAAAGTCATATAAGGCATTTTTGAGTCTGAATACTAAGTCTGCTTTCCTTGGGTCTTCAAACCCAGGTGATTGTTCCACATAGACTTCCTCATGGATGAATCCATTTAGAAAAGCACTTTTAACGTCCATTTGGAATAACATCAAATTTTTTTGACAAGCAAATGCAAGTAATAAACGAATTGCTTCTAACCTTGCTACTGGTGCATAAGTCTCGTCATAATCGATCCCTTCTTCTTGCGTGTAACCCTTGGCCACGAGTCTTGCTTTGTTTCTTATGACTTTGCCTTTCTCATCCATCTTGTTTCTGAAAACCCATTTAGCTCCAATAATAGATTTACCTTTAGGTTTAGGAGACAATTCCCAGACATCATTGATACTGAATTGCTTGAGCTCTTCTTGCATGACTTCAATCCAGCTTTCATCAGATAAAGCTTCTTTTATATTTTTGGGTTCTATTTCAGAAATAAGAGCCACAGCACTAGATTCTTCGCGCCTTTTGGATCTTGTGCGAATTCCTTCATTGATGTCGCCAATGATAAGATCTTTGGGATGACTGGACTTATGCTTCCAGTTGCTGGTTAGTTTGTCAGATTGATGATCACTTCCTTCGCTTGATTCTTCAACAGGCACTTGATGTTGTTCCTTCAAAGTCTGAGCTGCTTCTTGAGATTTAGACTTTGTAGAGTCTTGAACAGGTTCAGATTCTTCAAGATGAGTCTGAATAGATTCATTTTATATGGAATCTTGGAATTTGACATTTATTGATTCTTTCACTGTTTGAGTCTTCTTGTTGTAGACTCTGTATGCTTTGCTAAAGGTTGAATATCCAAGGAAGATGCCTTCATCTGACTTCTCTTCAAACTTACCAACTCGATCATTTGCATTTTTCAGTATAAAACATTTGCATCCGAATACGTGAAAATATGAAACAATGGGCTTTTTTTCTTTGAATAATTCATAGGGGGTTTTTTCTAGAATAGGCCTTAGAAAAACTCTATTAATAATGTAACATGCTGTATAGACTGCTTCAGCCCAAAAACGTGAAGAAATGTTGCTTTCAATTAAGAGGGTTCTTGCCATTTCTTGAAGCGATTTATTCTTTCTTTCCACAACTCCATTTTGCTCTAGAGTATATGGAGAGGAGAACATATGTTGAAAGCTAGATTCATCACAAAACTTTGCAAAATCTTAATTTTCAAATTCACCTCCATGATCTATTCTAATACTTGAAATAACATATCCATTTTTGTTTTGAACCTTTTTAGCAAATTTTTCAAAGTAAGAGAAGGTTTCAGACTTACTTGCCAGGAAATATACCCAAGTAAATCGTGAGTAGTCATCCACAATTACTAGGCAATATTTCTTACCTCCAATGCTTTGAGTTCTGGTTGGTCCAAAGAGATCCATATGCAGAAGCTGCAGTACACGGTTAGTGGAAACTTGATTTATTGGTTTGAAGGAATTTCTTACATGTTTTCCCAATATGCATGGTGTACATAGGTCAGACTTTTGGTATGATAGATTAGGTAGACCACGAACAAGCTTCTTTGCTGAAATTTTGGCTATCTGCTTCATATTGATGTGTCTAAGCTTTCTGTGCCATAGACTTGCTTCATCTTGTATTGAGATTAAACATTGTGATTCATCTGGTTTCACATTCAAGAGGTAAATATTTCCATGTCTTCGACCCATAAATGACTGAGTAGAGTCTTTACTAGTTCCAGAACATATTCCCTTTTGAAAGTAGATTTTGAAACCGGTATCACAAAGCTAGCTGACACTGAGTAGATTGTAGTTGAGTCCTTCAACTAAAGAAACATTGTTTATTGTGAGGTTTCCAATCTTCACAGTTCCAAGTCCCACTATTCTTCCTTTGCTATTTCCTCCAAAAGAAACTTTTCAACCATTCGTTTGATCAAGCTTTATGAAACAATTTGAATCTCCTGTTATATGTCTTGAGCATCCACTATCCAGATACCATTTTACCTTTTTCTTGATAGTGACCTGCATTTAAAAAAGAAACTCAAACTTTCTTTGGTACCCATATTTTCTTGGGTCCATTGGAGTTAGTATAATATGTTGTATTTGCCCATACTTTCTTAACAGATTTCCAAACCATTGGACACTCTTTTCAAAATGATCTATACTATTGCACTTCGAACATTTAAGAGCATTGCGACCAACTGGTTTTACAAAAGTCCTTTTAAAATGATTTTTGTAAGCATCTCTTGAGGGTCTTTGTTTGATTCTTTCATTCACTTTAGGAAAATCAATTAAAGGAATGATTTCAGCAGTCATTCCCAAACCAGATTTGTTGAAATAAGGTCTTTGAACAAAAAACATTTTTTCTAGTTTCTCAAATCTTATAGAAAATCTTTTGGAAATATTTGAGATATCATTTTTCAGGAATGCATTTTCTTTTGAAAGATTATTTTCACTTTCTCTAAGAGAAGAAACATTCACATCTAAACATTTTACCTTTTCTTTCAAAACATTTTCTTGTTGTTTTAAGGCAGAATTTTCCTTTTTGAGTTCGGAAATTCTTTTAAGAGAAGTCTTAAGACTAAAACACAACTCATCAATGTATTTAGAAACTTTAATAGAGATTTTGAAGTTACTCACCTCAAATTCACTGTCTGAGTCTGTCTCGGAGTTTGAATCTGAATCACAATTTCCTTTATAAGCTTCGCTTCAACTCTGAAATAAAAAGGGGAAAAGTAATTTACATATTGATTCAGCAATTCAAGGAATGATTAAGTTCTATAAAAACAAAGTGAAGATGTGATTTAGCAAATACAAAAAGGACAAAGTAGCGCATCACATCAATTAACACTTACTCATCCTTAACGTGCCACCCAGATAAGTTACCGGCATTAGCAAGAGCCTCCTTCCATCTCTTCACTTTGTACGAATCCTTCCCGAATTCAGACTCATGTTTAGCCAAAGCTCTTCCATAACTCCCTCTCCACTTTCTCACTTCTCTTGGTTCCACCTTGTAAAACACCGGCAACACAATCAAGTCCTTCTGTTTCATGCATTCCATGATTTTTTCCACCTCTTCCAAACACCACCATGAGGAAGCATAGTCTTGGAGAAAATGATGATTGCAACGTACGATTCCTCAATCACCTTCATAAGCTCCCGCCATATTTGTTGTCCTTTCCTCATTTCCTTGTTGTCAATATACATAAATAAACCATTCTGGTTGAGAGCCAAGTTTAGATGACTGAGGAAGGTTTTACGTACATCAATGCCTCTAAAACTCAAGACTACATCATATTTCCTCTTACGTTTCGAAGAAGAAGAAGAAGCCATTAGAATTTGGTAAAATGAGGCAGGCGCTGGTGTCTGCTTGGAATCTTGGAAAATGAAGGTGCTGAAGGATGAGGCGAGACCTTAAAAGGTAAGTTACTCCATTGGCCCCTTAATAAAATACTTGGCCGTGGCTTAGAGGGAATGGTATTCACAACCAATGAGATTTTGTTCCCCATTGCACATTCTCGGCATCTTCCTCATGCCCAGAGGCAGGATTTTCATTTTCGTGGGTCGACAAAGATTATTATATTAACTTTCAGCTTTGTCGGCAAAACAAATGAGAGGGATGAGGGAACTGGAGATAAGGAGGCTGTGGGGCCCGCCGGCCTGAACAAAGCTAGGCTCGGGCTTTGGCGCCGTGAAAAACCAGCAGATGCCATCGGTCAACATGAGATATATTTTTTATTATCATAATTTGGAGGATAATATTATGAAAAATCCTACAATAAATTAAAAATTAATACATTTATGATAAATTTATTTTTTAATTCCGTTAAATTGAATTAATATCACGAAAAATCACAAATTGTTACATCTATAACAAATCGAGGGTAAAATTCAAGTTAAAATGTCTATCAATTGCCATGTATCATTCAACTCATTAATTCGATAGTAAAATTTAACAGAAATTAATAAATAATAAATTTATTATGAATAAATTTATGATAAATATATAAATTTTGAGTTCTTCGTATTGTTGACCCAATTTCATACTATCCTGACTTGAGGTTTCTGGGAAATGGCTTTCATCTCCTTAATTATTGTTTTTCTTTATCTTATACGGAAAATAAAGTATATCATCTCTCTAGTCCTTTCTTTTTTCTGTGGCGGGATCATGTGCACCAGTCTCGTAGGTCTGACGGTCAAAGATTTTCGGTGTCGAGCGCACCGATCTTTTTTAATAAAGAGCCACTTGTCTGTTCTCTTCAAGCCTTTACTGCCGAGCTCGAGTCTTATCTATATGTTGACTGTGATTAAGTGAAGTCAAGTTTGAGCTCAAGTATCCCAATTTTCTACTCGAGTTAAATGAGTCGAGCTCAAGTAGGAAATTTGATTCTCGAATTGGGTTTCAAGCACCAAGAGACAGATTTTCCAAAGTACAAATCATTAATTTCTTTATTAAATTAATGTAAAATCGTGAGTTCAAGTGATAGATTTTTTAAAATGTTACTCACGTTGGCATTTAAACACCTCTTAAAATGAAAGTTGGTAAAAAAAGGGATCCAACATTTGCTCCTAACATTATTTTAAATGGTTTACTTAAAAGTAGTGTTAATATATTAATCCGTTTTTATTCATCCTAACATCCACTTGGATCTTGATTCGTATTTGATGAACTTGGACCACGTAATATATATTTAGACTTGACGATATTTTACTTCACTGGTGTTAACTCAGTCCTCATGATATCTCTTTATTTTCTTTTTTCTTTTTTTTTCTTTTTTTGCCTTTTTTGCTTAGTCAAAAGTCCAATTGAATATTTGCTCATCACTTTCGTGGTAATGTCACCGACCGCGAGATAGCCGGATGCGATGCATGGTGAGACGGAACGCCAAACAAGACTTCCCTCGATAGGTCATCCGCGCAACTTCGCCCTGCATTTCTTCTAATATAACGAGGCAAGCCTTCGGAAAGAAAAATGATTCGGGAGACTTTGATGGGCAAGTGGCCCCCACTACATTGTTCCTACTTTTAAAACAAAACGCGCTTATATCTAGAGCAAATCCCGGGCGACTCTCTCAGCCCATTTTCATCTGTCGTCCATGCTACGACACTGCGGAAGACCACAAAGTAGATGTTGTTAGCGGCCGGTCGGGGTGCGACCAAACTATGAGGATTGTGCCTCGAATGTTCAGTAAATAAGAGTTGATTTTTCGCCACGTTTCATATTCTCTTCCACAAAATCAATGGATTTATTAGAGAATTATTGCACTTTGATAATCGTAAATATTTACCTCCCTAAATCCAAAAATCAAGGGAATTTCTTGGTGGAAATATACTTGAATATATTGCAATTCGGTGTTAAAAAGTTATTCCATTAAGTCTATAGCGTACGCATCAATGGGACAACAGATTGTAAAGGGTGGTTACATAGTTCTATTTTGATAGCTAAAATTCGCATGACTATGCCTTCATGCAGAAACTTGATGCTTTCATTTTGTATAATTGTTTACTAAATTAGTCTCTCATGAGTGAAGATATCCAAATTTAGAGTGTGGCCTATTGGGTAACTCGAGAGAATAGTTTTGACATGTAAATCAATTGTAATATTCTACGCAAGATGTATTAGTTATGCAAAGTAAGGAGATACTTGTGCCGATTTGAGAAAAGGGTTATGATTTGAGTATATCTTCACCAATACTCAGTACTTCACATTTTCTATGCATTAGGCATTCTAGCTATAAATTGCATACGGATTACCTTTTCCTTTCATTACTCAGGCATGAAAATAGATCAACCTTTTTGTTTTGTTGAACGTAATGCCATTGATTCTAATGTATAAATTCAAAAAATAAGGAATTTTCTAGAATAACATCTTTAAATGATTAGCTGGTATGCCAATAATTTATTTTTTATTACTTTGGAACGAAGGATTTTCTAATACTTTCGAGCGAAGGATATTCCGCTCAAGTTGGACCTTTTTCATTAGATGCTTTTTGGGAATAAATTTCACTCTCCCCCTCGAGGATCCCCTTCCCGTGTGTGGAAATCCGTTTTTCTGCACTGCTCCACTCTTCCGTTTAAAGCTTTGGGGACGCCAAATTTGATGTTTCAAAGAAGAAGGTGGTTAACGTTGGATATTTCATACGAAACTTCACAAGAAAGACTTTGTCTGAGTGAGAAATGACTCATTTTCAGATTATTTAGTCCAAAAGAGGATTTTTGCATTTGGACTTTCATAAAGATTGGCATTTCGAAAGTGTAAAACATCCATTAATGTTGGATGTTGTGGGGATTGTGTCTAGAGTTTCAGCTTATTTTGTTGCTATTTAAATAAATGTTGCATATGAGCATCACTAATGTTAATAGAGTGCACTAATTATGCCGATCATTATGGACTTTGTGTTATTTAAAAATTTCCTTCTTTTTTATTTTTCTTTTTTGCTTAGTCAAAAGCTCAGGGAAATATTTGCTCATCACTTCCTTGCTAGCTTCTCTCCACACGACTTCACTTTGGAAAGAAAAATGATCAATTTGATTTTGACGGCCAATGGCTCATTTTCATTGCATTTTTTATCCTTTCTTTTTTTTTTTTGGATAAGTGTATTAGAAATCTTAAAATTTATTACAAAAATGTAATTGAGTTAAAAAATCTTCAAAAGTACAATCAAATTCTAAAACATATTATGAAAGTACAATCGAATCATAAAACTTTCAAAAAGTGTAATTAAGTTTTCAAATTTGTCGTTTGTCTAATCAAGTCCTTTATTGGTTACACCTTTGAAAGTCTTAGGACTCGATTGTACTTTCATAATAAGTTTTAGAACAAATTTTAGAACTTTTGTAATATCCTATGCAAGATGTATTAGTTATGCAAGTGCATAAATACTTGTATTGACTTGAGAGAAGGGTTTCGTTAGTATGTCTTCACCAATAATTGATATGTCACATTTTCTATACATTGTTAGGCATTCTTAGTTACGAATTGGATAAGGATTACCTTTTCCTTTCATAGCTTGAGCACAAAAACAGATCAAGCTTTTTGCCTATTTGAAAGTAATGTGGTTGTTTCAAATGTCTAAATTCAAATAAATGAGTCTATAATGCACAAGTTTTCTTTCATAGCTCACCATAAATTGTGAATAAGTGGAAGAGAAAGAGGGTATATAGTCCCTTGTGTGACTAGTTTTCTTTCATAGCTCAGGAATGAAAATAGGTCAAGCTTTTTGCTCAGTTGAACGTAATGCGGTTGTTTCTAATGTACAAATTTTAAAGAAATGAGAAATTTCTCTAGAAGAACACCTTTTTGTGATTAATTAGAATGCCAATAACTTATTTTCTATTACTTTAGAGCAATGAATCCTTCGCTTGAATATGGCCTTTTTCATTGGATGCTTTTTGGAATTCATTTGCTTAGTGATGTTAAAAGAATTGGATACTTCATACGAGAGATCATAAGAAAGACCTCGTGTAGTTGTGAAAGAGCACGTTACATTCAAATTATTTAGTCCAAAAAGAGAATTTCCGTGGTTGGACTTTAATGAAGAATGACACTTTGAAAGTATAATCATCTAGTAAAATTGGATGATGTGATAAACATTGCATCTAGAGTTTAGCTTATTTTGTTATTATTTAAATCGATGTTAAAAATGAACATCACTAATATTAATCGAGTGCACTAACTACACCTATCATGAACTCCATGTGATTTGACAATATCTCTCCTTTTTTTTTTTTGGTCTCTTTTGCTTAGTCAAAAGCGCTAGGAATAGCTCATCACTTTTGTGCTATGTTCCTCCCTCCACGCAACTTCGCCTCATGCCTCGATGCAACTTCGCTGTGGAAAGAAAAAAGATAAAGTTGATTTGATGGGCAGGTGGGCCCCACTACCTCATTCCTTCTACATTCTCATATCTAGAGCAAAAGTGCTAGAAATGGCTCATCACTTTCGTGGTTCCCTCCACGCAACTTCGCCTCACTCCTCCATGCAACTTCGCTGTGAAAAGAAAAAAGATAAAGTTGATTTTGATGTGCAGGTGGGCCCACCACCTTGTTCCTTCTACATGCTCGTATCTTGAGTGAATCCAGGGCTTGAGTCCCCTAGCTCGTTTCCATTGCATTTCCATTACAAAAATGCCCCTATTCCAATTGTTGGAAATATCATATGCTTGTTAGCCAGTGGACATTTGGACAATGAGCTCAGGTCTTTATTTGACATTGATTTAGCCGCTTAAGGCCCTCATTGAAATAATTTCCACTCTACGCTCTCTTTAAAAAAAAAATGACCTCATTTTAAGCCTTTATTTGGAGATTTCTTTTATTTTTTTTTTAAGGATGCTCCATGATTTTAACTAAGACGACTTAAAAAGCTGCAATAAGCTGTGATTTTGATTGAATACCTTTGGCGAGCTTTCTGAAACCAGCCCCAATGCCAGTGTCATCTTCATTATTCCACATTGCATGGTCATAACATGATTGAACGGACAAGCTTAAACTACTAGTGGAAAAAAAAAAACATGTGTAAGTAGAATAATAACACAAGTATATTCTATCATTCTTTCAACATAGCATTCTTGATATAGGAAGTGTAAGAAATTTAAAAGAAATAATTCCAAGGTTTTAAGTCAATTATTAGAAGTCTCAAAGAATGTTATCTGTCTTTCCCAATAATTATAGATGTCACTAGATTTTCTACTAAATCGTCACGCAAATTCAGTAGATATAAACTGGGAATTCCAGCTTCAGTATTTTGCAGCGCCATCATGCATTCCTCTGCACTGTTGGGCCACTTTCCTCGTGATCCGTTTGAGTTGGGCCATTTTCCCAAAGTGCAATATCCTCCTCCATAGCGTTGGATGTAAGTCCCTTTTTCATGGACTAAAGCTGATACTGGTGAGTTCTCCCGTAAATCTGCTTCTCTTGAGCTCTCTTCTTATGAATTTGTTTGATACCTTAGCATGACAAACCTCGAAGAGTGTAAATGACCAACCACATAAAGGAATGTTGGATCAAGCTGAGTCATTGATTTTATGGAATCACGGCCTTCAAGTTATCCTCTAATTGCCCGGACATTATTCGAAATCCACACTTTCGGAAGATTTCTCCCATTACTCTCAAGACTAAATTGGAAATGATTCAAATAATCTTGATTAAAATCGACTTTTCTGCTCTTGATTGGGAATATGCAAGCCACATGTCATCGGAAATGACTTGATAATATGGTGCATATAGAGTACTCCCTCTCCCCTTCTTGGCATTAATGTGTGGAAGGATCTGGACCGTGGCAACCACTTTTCCTCCTCTTGGTCCAAATACAAAAGAAAAAGCTTATCCTAGGAACTTGTCACCCAAGCAATGTGAAGCCATAAGCAACCACTTCAGCATCTCTCCTCCAAGAAAAAAGATGGAACCTTTCCCAGCAACGATCTTCTCGCAAAGTCGTGATCAATGCCTTGAACTACCCATCTAACAAAGAGACAAAAAATCCGAACGTAAACTATTTATATGCTTAAAATATAATTGCTTGTGCAATGTTCTGGCAAACAAAACATAAAAGAACCTCCTCGGAGCCAAAGTCATCTTGTTGAGGTGTCAGATTCCAATTATGGGTGATCCCATGGTGTCGTGAGATTAAAAGCGGAGAAAATGGGTGATCCGATGGTGTCGTGAGATTAAAAGCGGAGAAAATTCATGCCGTTTTTACGGCCATTGCTGGATCATTGAAGAAATTATTGCAGTAGTGTAGTTGCTGACTACATAAATATATTTGGTTATCTAATATTTCAGAATAGCTACTACTTGTGAATGTTGCCAACTCTTGATATACTAGTAGGTATTTTATTATATTAATATTATAAGCCATACCAACTAATTACTAATTAAATTAAAGTTCCGACTTTTTAAATCAAGACTTTTAAAATCTGCGAACTCTCGATGGATTGAAAATCATCTTTTCCTAAAGAAAAATTGATAATCAAACCAAGTTCGAAAGGTACTTATTTCCTTTTTTCTGTATAAAAGTTTCTAATGAAATGAAAAGTCACTTCGACTAATTACATATTTGCCAATTGAAGGTTGCCAATTAGGTGGAAATGTACCACTTACTGATATTTTGAAAGCCACTTATTCAGGTGAAAAGTTACTAACTTATAGAAAAATCACTTTTTTCTTTGTACATTAAAAGGGAGCTACCCTCTGTGGGCTTGGGTATGATAACTTCTCTATATACTTTGGGCATTGGTTGAATCTAAGAAGGTCATTTTTGGCGCAGGGCTAATTGTCCTTCATTCTAAGTACCCAATTGAAAGGCGATTGTTGCTGACCACCGCCAACCCTACTCTTTTCATCAGCAACATCTTCCTCCACTTGCATATCTATCTGTTCATTCTCTTCCTCTTCAAATAACCCAATTTTGTTATTGTAGCACCCCGTCTTTGCCGCTAGTCTCTAAGAGAGTATCCTGATCTTTCTCCATCCGGCACTATGCGCACTCTCTTATATTATATAACGATTTACCCTTATTGTGAATAAGGTATAGAGTGCAATTAATTTGCATATTGATAGTCTCTATTTTGATGTTACAAGTAAGTTAGAAGATGAGACAATTCTAATTATCGAGTTTTTAAAAGTTACTCGACATCTTGAAAAATTAATAATTAAATGGAAATGTAACTCATTGGCAAGAGAACCGCATATGCCATTTCTGTATAAGAAGTAACTAATAAGGATGAGAAAGTTGCTATAACTACTTTGATATTTCGTTACCTACTAAATACTAAATTAGATGAAACTTACTCACCAAGTGATAAGTTAGGTGACAATAATAGCAGACAATTATGCACTTCAATCTTTCACAATCACAGTTATACAACCTCATTTGCCATTTCTTATGAATAACAATTTAATATAAAAAAAAACTTTACTCAATGCAATTGTATCACTTATGCCTCTCAAACTGGCCATTGGGCCAATCAGGCCTTGATTTGCGTTGAGTTTCGATCAGATCTAGGCTCTCAAATTGGGTTGTTGCTTCACATTTTCAACAAATTGAACTCAATTCAGGTCAAACTTTGGACCCATTGGGTCAAATGTATAACGATGTAACTTTTTTGATGAACCTCAATGCCATTATATCATTTATGCCTCTCAAGCCTACCATTGGGTCAATCGGGCCTTGATTTGCTTCTAGTTTCAATTAGATTTAGGCACTTTGGGTGTTGCATAGTTTGTCAATGAATTTTTTTTATCAAAAAAAAACAAAAAGGTGGTTGTTTGCTTCACTTCAACAAATTGAATTCAGTACGCGTCGAGTTATAGATTGATCGGGTCAAATGTCTGACGATGCGAGTCACCTTTGTTATTGAAATTGATGCTTACATAGCGTTCTCTCTTGTTGGGTAGCAATGTAAATAGTGAAAAGACAGTACCCCGGAATTAAAATGCACACGCACATGCACGATTATTTTACTCCTCATGCAAGTCATATTAAATAAATAAGAAAATTTAATAATTATAATTGGATGACTATATATAATACTTGATATTTTTTTTCTCATCTTACCCTCTACAAATTCTTTTTAAGAAAACGAACCCTAAACGAACATTTTGGCTATGTTTTTAATAACTTGCCAAAAATTTATTCAACAATTCTATAAAATAGAAAATGGCACAAGATGACGTTGGTTGTTCAATGTCCAGACAATTGAGGAATTTCATCCGAGTGCACTGAGTAGTGGAAAGTAGGTGGGTAACTTCTTCTTTGGCCGACTTTACATTTTTTTTTTTTTCCTTTAAATTGCATTGCAAATTTTGAGATAGAGCGCTCCATGTAGATGAGGGAAAATTTTAGCGTGAGACGAAAGGGCACGCTGGTTTAAATACATAGATAAGAAATTTATCATGTAAACATTGTTCCATAACGTGTCATTCACACACAAAGGACATAAAAACAAATTTGTTTACTTTTCATCAATGATAAATAATATGATTGTGCGATAAATGCCTAATTTTCAAGAAATATTTATTTTTATATTGCTTTGAGATCTTTTTTATTTTATGTACTTTTTGTTTGTTTAATGGACAACTAGTCTTTTCATGAGGGCAATGCGCCCATATGAGATATATGTGTTTTGCATGATTGATTGTGAGTGAAATATGAAAATAATCCACAAATTTTCTCACTCACTTAGATTTTGCTTCAAATTTCTTCAAATCAAAGCCTCTAATCGCTTTCTCTTAGCTTCAATCTTCCTCGAATCTAACCTGTTTCTTCCAAACCCATTCAATTCCATCCCAAACACCCAAAAAATCCTTAGAAATCCTCCCTCTCCTGTGAGAATGCCGATCAAACACGCAGCTGGAAAAGAAGGGAAGTAGTTCTCCATTACACCGGAGGGCATAATAAAGCGAATAGGAGGTCGCAACTCCTCTGCAAGTTGGGTTTCGCAAACGGAACCAAGCTTGCTTTGATAGATATCTCACATTTGCTGCTAGAAGTGTGTTGGAAGAGACAGCATATAGACTTTTGAGTTTTTCACACAGGAGGGATTTCAATTTAGGCAAATGGTTTTAGCCGGTTGGGTTGGATTTGGTTTTGGTCGGTGTCCGAGGAGATTTATTTTGAAGCTGTGAAATGGTTTTATACTCATTCGATCAAAGGTGAGAATGATAAGAAGGAAATATAATTCACGAGCCTTTCTATTTGGAATGTTGATTATTCTTGAATATTAATCCTGAGGGTGATTTAGAAGCGTTTAGCTTTCAGTGATACTTACATGACTATGAGAAAATGATGGTTTTTCTGAACAAGTGAGATGATTAGTCCATGATCCTAAGGCGCTACATTTATATGTCGGCATGCGCCGTCTCCATATGATTTTGATGTACTGCCTGCTTTCCATATCTGGCCATGGAGCTAATTTGGTCGAGGAACAAATCAAGCTGACGTTCAAGGTCAAGAATGGTTTTAAGTCTCTCGAAGCGACCTCCAAAAGGATTGTATATTTCGTGTGGGGGATGGCCTTAACTTGCATTTTTGAAACTTTTGCCGTTGACCTCGGAGGTGAGACGCTGGAGTCCTAAACAACCGCCAATTTATTGGAGAGTCCATGCTAAAAGGTATGGACATCACAAGAAGAAAGGAGAAGTTTGGGTAAGGAAGAATGCTTGGGATGGCCAAACCAAAAGGGGTATAACCACCGTCACTTTATGAGGCTAGCTGTTGGAGTTGATATTAGGACGGAAATGAAGGTGATCCATTGGTAGAGGCTCTCTCAACCGTGCTTACTTGGCTTTGAGGGGAGATCCATATGGTCTGCAATGAGATGCAACCAGGATTTGCAGGAAATTCGGGAGTAACTTCAATTTTCTGGTCAGTTTGCTCCACTTTCCTCATAAATCCTCATTTTTTTCCATAGTATACTCCTCCTCCACCAACTTTATTGGAGTTTTTACATGTTGCCCGTATTTTTCAAGAACACTGGCTTAACAACCTAATCAAGGTCCATGTTTCAAACCATCTTTCAATTTTTTTCGAACTTTTATACTTTTTATATCTTCAATTTTTATTCATTTATTATTATTCTTATTATATATTTCGAAAATAGGGGCCTCGGCTAAGCCTTCAGACCCGGCACAGACACGGGCTGACACATATCAGATCTATGGGCACGATTCATTGGGCTTATCGCCTTAAGAGGGCTCGATCAAAAATTCAAACTGGGCTCATATCATAGAATTGAGCCCAATTCCCACCTGAAACTAATCAAACCCAAATTCGTGAAAAAAAAACGAGATCCATAGCCCAATCACCAGTAAAACAGAATTGAACATAACGGCACTAACCTAAGTCTCTCATTCTAAGCCCACAATGAATTCAATGTCCATTAAGAGGCCCATTTTCCCTTTTATTCTCCTCTCTCCTCCTTATTCTTCTTTTTGGCCCTGCCGTCTTCTTCCTATCATCTTCCTCGCGCACATCCTGAGAGCTCTGCTCTGCTAAAGAAACCAACTCAACCTCATCAACGATCGACGTATTCAAGCATTGAATGTAACGTCGCCGTTGTCTGGCTTCAGTCGCCTGGAGCACGGCCATCGTCCGTCAATCGTCATGCATAAACCCAGATTAGCGGAAGGACACGCAGGATATGAGCATAAAGAAGTGGACCTCATCCAGCGCGAGATTTACCCAGCTAATCAACGTATGGGTCAAAGATTTCGAGCCACGTTTCTCGCCAAGAAAAACGACCACACCATGTGGCCATAGAGATGCAAAAAATAGCAAATATAGATAGCCGGTGACATATTGGGAGACCATAAAGTGTACTGGAAAGCAGAACCGCAGTGAATGGGGAAAAAAACTTAATCCACAATGCTTAGACTAGCAACCACATCCCATAATCAGTATCTTTCAACAAAATTAATCTGAATGTGTCGATTTTGCTTCCTAATCAATCAACGACACGAGGCAAGGGTCACAGATTTAATTCATGCATTCCAGGAAACAGTTGGTGAGCATCTTAGGAAAAAAGACATAATGAGTGTATCAACACCGCAACGCAATCCAAATATTTCTTTCTTTGCAGAAAGGGTTTGATTGATCGAGGCAAAAAAATGATTTCAAACCTGGTCTCTTACCAGACATACACCGGCATCAACTTCGAACTAAATCTTTATATATGAAATGACCATAAAAATGTTGCAGAACCAACTTTGTCGAGGAGGGATTTTCAACCACGAGTGCTGATTAAACTCGTCCATGGAGGTTCAGGTATGTGTCGATCAACGAACTTGAGATGGATACATGGAGATCGAGCGGGACTTGACAGCTTCAGAGTCTACGCCTCTGAAACGGGGCAAGGCAACGGTCCTCTGGATACTTCACAGAGGCAAGAGATCCAAAGCGATGAGCAATGATCGAAAGCCGGAATAGGGGCTCTAAGTACGCCGGGTACAGTGATCGGTGTAAAAACATAGGATGGATTGAATGTTAAAACAGAGGATAACAGCGAGTTTTTTGGCCGTGGTAAGGGAATGGCCGCGAGTGACGACGGAAGATGTCTGACCGCGAAGGAAGGAGTATGAAAATCTCCCGGAGTGCTCTCAAAATTTATTTTCATCCCCACTCTGTGTTTTTTCTTCCAGAGTAATTTCTATCTCCCTTTCTTACCTCACTCTCTCTGCGACATTCCCCCAAAACACGATCCTCAGTCCCCTCCTACTCAGAAAAAAACCCAACAATCCTACCTTTGCATTGCGTCCTCTGTGCGAGCGGTTATGGAGAGAGAAAGGTATGAGAGAGAATTACCAACGGTGATGGAGATGACTATGAATATTATCTGGTCTCCCCCTCAGGTTTGGAGGGAGGAGACTGTTTATGGAAGAAGATCTTTTTTTTTCACGGTTTTTCCCCCAATCCCCCTTAAAAATGCTGAAATGGGCAGGTTTTATAGATGGGCCAAAGTTGCGCGAATAGGGCCGCATGAAATGATGGATAGGGCTTTTTTCTTTTCTTTTTCTCTTTCTCATTTTTTTTATATATTTTTTATTACTTAAATGCATATTTGATTTATCAAGTAAAATTCAAGTGTTAACTCCCGTGTTTGGTTAAGCTTACTGTAGTGGCATGTAAAATTGCGAAAATTGCTAATCAAATGTATTTGTCTACGTTTGCTGCTAGAGGTGTGTTGGAAGAGACAGGATATAGACTTTGAATTTTTTTCACACGGGAGAAATTTCCGTTAAGGCAAATGGTTTAGTTAGTTGGGTCAGATTTTTGGTTTTCTGTCGGTGTCCAAGGAGATTTATTTTGAAGCTGTGAAAGGGTTTTATACTCATTCGATAAAAGGTGAGCATGATAAGAAGGAAATAATTTACGAGTCTTTTTGTGAATGAAACGTTGATTATTTTTGACCATTAATCCCAAGGATGATTTGAGGCGTTTAGCTGTCCTTGATACTTACATGACTATGAGAAAAAATGATACTTTTTTCAGAACAAGTGAAGCGATTAGTTCATGATCCTAACACGCTGCATTTGAATGTCAATATGCGCAGCGTAGTCTCCATACGATTGGGTCTCAGAGCTGATTTGTTCGAGGAACAAATCAAGCTGACGTTCAAGGTTCAAGAACGGTTTTTAGGTCCCCCGAAGCGACCTCCAAAAGGACCGAATTTTTCGTGTGGGGGATGGCCTTAACTCGCATTTTTGAAACTTTTGATGTCGACCTTGGAGGTGAGAAGCCTGGAGTCCGATGTGACCGCCAATTTAATGGAGAGTCCACACTAAAAGGTATGGACATCAGAAAGAAAGGAGAAGTTTGGATATGGAAGAATGCTTGGGATGGCCAAACCAAACTTGAGGGTTATAGCCAACTGTATAACACGAGTTGCCGGAGTTGATACTATGACTGAAATGAAGGTGATCCATTGGTAGAGGCCCTCTTTACCCAGCTTACTTCGCTTTGAGGGAGATCCCACATTGTCTGCAATGAGATGCGACAAGGATTTGTGGGAAATTCGGGAGGAACTTTGTTCAGTCGATTTGCTCCAACTTTCCTCCAAAATCCTCATTTCTTTCCACAATATCCTCATCCTCCACCAACTTATTAGAGTTTTTATGCGTTGTCTTTATTTTTCAAGAAAAATGTGGCTTGTTTCTTACTTGAAGAAGTGTTTTAAGATTCTTCTGATCATGTTGCTTTGTGAGCTTATGTATACACTTGAGCTGGAGCACGTGAAATTGTTGAAAGCACTTGATCTGCTTATTTGCCCCTGAAGCCCTTTTTGATGCTATGGCAAAAAGAGGGAGGATGCGTGTGACACTTGATTGGATTAATGAGCATTCTCGTAGGGGAGCTTGTGAATTGAAGTTGCATCATGAGATTCGAAGCTTTCATGAGATTTAGAAAGAATTTCAGTTCCATTGCTGCAACAGTTACAGCATACTTAAAAGGAGAGAAGTTTCGGGAGTTTTGAACCCTTAAAGAGGAAATTAACTTAAGCTCCTGTGTTAGCACCACCGAACGTTGATTTGGTTTTCGAGGTTTATTGCAATGTGTCCAATGTTGGCATTGGTGTGTTCTCAATCAAGAAGGTCGTCCATTTGTCCCTGTCAATTAAAATTCGAATAATGCCGAGCTGAAGTATTCGACCTATGGTGAGTTTTATGCTCCAGTCCGTGCACTCAAGCAGTGGAGGCACTATTTGCTAACAAAAGAGTTTGTTTTGTACTCTGATCATTAACCACTTAACAGATACAACTCTCAACAGAAGCTTAATCGCCCACTTGCAACTTGGAGTGAATTTCTGCAGTCCTTTCCATTCCTTTCTCAAACATAAATCTGGCACTTAAAATCCAGTCGAGGACACTTTCCACTGCTGATATGCGCTCCTCCCCTCTAACTATGTAAATCAATGTTGGTGGATTTGAAGTTGTGATAAATTTGTATTAAGAGGATCCAAGTTTTGGAAAAAAAATGGGAGTTGACTCTTGAGAGTTCATATTGAAGGTTTCACCATCTAGATGGTCTTCTGTATATTGAAGGGCGGTCAATTAATTGTGCATTCTGCAATGTTCATGTCGTTGAAGTTCCTGATGGTGAACTAGCTCGTCAATTTAGTCGTGACAAAACATTGGCACTCATTAGAGAGATTTTCATTTCCCAAAGACGCGAAGAAAGACCAGGCAGCTAATGACCTATAAATTGAGTAGTGGAGAGTTCTTTTTTTCTTATGGTTTGACCTTGGCTTCATCTGGCCCTTTGCTTGATGATTCCCCAACAAGGATTGTCTATGGTTCAGGTCTATCTCTTGATTTTAGTCAGCAGTTTTTTGGGAAGCATGGATTCAAGATCTGATGATTTGCTGCTAGTGTAGGCTGCTTTATATGAGACCTTTTTTCCTCATCCTACTGTTGCTGCCCTGATGGATTATGTAGTTCTGCTAGTACATGGAATGCAATTAGAGAGAAGGGGGCAGTTTGTCAGTTGGCAAGTCATCTCCTGGTTGCTAATCTTGAACAAGTCATCTCCTCGAGCTCTCTTGATATTGCTCATCTTCTATCCTTTCCTTTTTTCTTGCCCATGTATTCCATGTCCTTATATAATTGAAGACATGCAATGTCATTCAGACGGAGAAGCCGGCTTACTCCTTCTGCATACGTATCATTGCTCTATTTATATGTACCCAAACAAGTGTATGCCAATCAATTAAATCTCCCAAATAGTTCTCTCAGTTATGGAACCGACCAGGTCCTCAATATAATTTCAACACAATTTAGTTTATCTCTACAGTAACCATAGAAGTGGGGGAACTTTTGCAGCAGCTGCTCACAATTCGACCAATCAAGAATATCCAACTAGTCAAACTTACTGATGCTTGCAGGCAAAGTAGTAATAGCATTACCTGCTAGGGATGAGGAGAACAAGGTGGAAAAATAGGTAACATCCATGAGAAAATCCACTTCTGATAGACTGTGATTGCTTAGATCCAGATGAATTAGATTCAGCAATCCGATAGCACAATCTGAATTGACTGAATCATTCTCCATCTGGCGCAAAAACTTACGAAGCTTTGAGCAACAGTATGCATAAATATACCTAAGAGCTCACAACCTGTGAATGCTGCCAAGAAGAACTAAAAAGTTCCTTGCAGTCAATCATAAACAGAATTATAAGAAAACAAAACTCCTAATTGAATTTTGCTGATGGCAGGCTAACGCTTAACTGAATTTGGGATGTATTCTGCACAAATTATCTTTTCTGGCGAAAATCAGGTAATCAAACAATTACCTTTATTTGGGAAACGAGAAGACAGAATTATTAAGAGTGAAATGAAGTAGCAACATTTGTTGCAAATGTAGAACCAACAAATACAGATTTGAGCATGCCCCCCATTAACTACTCATCCAAAGATAGAGAAACAGACCCTGCACAGGCTCAACCAACCACTTCCTACAAAACACATCTACTTCGAGAACATCAGAATGCACCCTTTTTGCCGGTCATAGCCCTTAACCTTTCTCGATTTAAGTTGCACGTGCCAACACTAGGATGGCATACCAACTAAGATAATCAGACAAATTAGAATAAGTATGCAAGATGCTCGAACTTCATGATGGGTTTCTTCTACCCACGAATGAAACTTGCCAATGCAATTGAAGGAATCGACTTTGTTATAGACACCTTTTTACTTTTAAGCTCTTTCTTCCTATCCTTCATAGAATATCCTCTTACACAAGTAATCCCACACTCTTGTCTCGAAAACAGAGATGAGAACGGCAAATAGAAGGGCAGTGATTTGGATGCACCATGGAATACCATTTTGAAACAATAGAAAGGTACTTCAATGTGATATAGCATGTTCGAAACTATACACATCATGAATTTATGGAAAAGAAGAGAGATTTCACACAATTAATAATTCTGGGATAAAATATATGGAACTCGTCAAGCTCATATTTGCTTAAACTTCCATAAAGACAGAACATCCAAAAGCTCTGCAAAAGAGTAAAATTAACGCGTGCTGCATTAATTTGGTTAAAAAAAGACTCAAGGATACATATGACAAACTTGGAAAAGCTGACTTGCACATCAAATTGGTTTACTCCTATGATCTTGCATTATAAGCACTCCAACTAGCATAATATGGGAAACTGAAAGAGATGGTAGACACATAAATAAGAAAGAGAGGAAAGAGCTAGAATGTTCAGTTTGCTTGTGTTTTGACATTGATACTTTGTTTTGTGACGCAATAAGCAATCTAGAAGAAATTATAGGATCTCCAAGAGTGAAGCGCAAAAAGCAATAAAAATGAAGCAAGTTCTAAAGCACAAGATCATAGTGACTTGAACAATACTTCCAATGAGGCCAAGAAAAAGACCTACATAACTTTTTTTAATATCCCTTTATATCTAAGCATTTGTATAATTCCCAACTACCTAAAGCTAAATTCAGCTGCAAAAAGTTTCAAATTCGTGACTGCTAAATAACATACATGGTATATGTATACTTTTGGACATTTGCAAAGTAATCCCTCACAATTAAATTTCCAAATTTAGCATTAGCACCAGCCAAATCAACAAATGTCCCATCCATCCATCTTTCATGACAAACCCAGATGAAGTTGCTTGATGTGACAGCCGCTGTGGTCGTCACATAGGAGAAACCCATCAGAAGATGGACAAAAGGGTCACTCTCACCGGGAAACGGCACAAGTGCAGAGATTGTTGGAATTGAAGTGCAAGGAAACATTTAGCAAATGCAACAAATTACAGTAAGCATTATGTCTAATATTCAAACTTGGCTGCAATCCAGAGGTGGACTTTTGTGCCATGATTCAAGAATGTCTCTGATTACTAAGATTATCTTTAGAGGCTTGAGGCACTTCCTAAGGGCAATTCATGTTGGCATAGAACCCTTTGACCATCCTCTATTTGCTTGCATAAAAGGTGAAACCCAACACCTTCTCAGTGTTGCTTTTGATACTTCAAATGAAACCTGGAAGAGACTCCACTCTGTCTCTAGCATCTCATCCAGTTCATCAAATGAACGGTGTGGAAAATTGTTACACCGCAAGTGATCAAACTGTAATGAAGAGAAAGTGCTTGTATTGAAGTTACTTCAAATATAGTTCACCAATACTCGAAACTCAAATGAAACGCTAGCCTTAATTCCCTCCTCCAATTCAAAAGCAACAAAAAAAGCCAATTCAAGGATATCCGCATGCAAATATTGGGGTACCTAGAAAGAGACAGAACACTCTTGACTTTGGATAAATCACCATAGAATCTCTCTTCCAAGAAGTATAGTATCCATGTAGTGACCCACTCGAACACATCCTGCTATAGCAAATCCATAAAATCATAATCACACCCCCTCATGCATGGGGTGGAAGTTTCTAGCCATGCATAGTGAGGAAAAAAAAAATATCAAAATGAACAAGATTACCTTCTCAAATGGTACATAACAGGAACTTGACAAATTTCCAAATACAAATGGAAACTTCCCCCATGCTGTGTGCCTCTCTTGCGATTTGTTAGGCTCGATTAGACTCTTTCACTTAAGTATTTTTAATAGTGAACTTCAACTTTCCATCCATACTTGGCACTTTTAAACCTGTGAAGAGCTTAAGTCCTTACTAGACTTGTGTCCCAAACACAATAGGAACAATTCTCATCCAGGACGAGTATGCAAGTAGTGAAAATGGAATAAACTCATCCATCTAGATTGACCAGGGCATCAACATAATAGAAAAATAACTAAAAGAAGAGAGAATATAATTTCACAAAACTAGTAGTCAAAACATTTAAATCTGTGAATTACGCAATGGATACAATTGGGCAAATTCACAAACACTTGGTGGACGTCACAGAGGAGGGGTTCCTTCAAACGAAAGAGGGAAGGGACAAGCATTGGAGGTAGGGAATAATCTCGTTCACGCGGATGCCAATGGCTTTGGCAGCTCTAAATTCTCACTCCACGACTAAGCCATCATCCAAATTCAAGGATGATTTCCTTTATTCTTTTATCCTTGGGGATGCCTAGTCCTCTACAAGAGTTTCGAGCTTTCATAGAACAGAAACAATGGAAGGTTAGAAAGGTGCATGAACGCGAAAAGCAATCAACTCACAAGACAATCCATATGCCTTCAACCAAAGGTATTGAAGCCCACAGCAATCCGCACATAAGCGCCATGACCTACCGGATCCAATGCAGTGCATCTCTCGATTGATCCTGCAACAACCACGGAAGCATGCGATCATTAATAACTCGATTATGCCAATGAAAAGCTAACTTCAGGACCCGATCAAATCGTTCAAAATCAAATCTGTTCCACTTAAAATTGCATTTCAGCTAATGAATCTATAGCACTTTAATAATCTACAACGGCAAAAGAAGCAAACACTAGGGCGGTCGCCTCGAGCGATTAAATGGAAGATTATCCATTCTTTAGCGGAAACTAAAGCTACATTAACTACAATCTAAGATGCCCCTCTGAGCATAAGACAGCTCCGTGCGTAACGCCTAATCAAAACATAAAATTGCAGACGGGCTTTAGTATTTTGTGGTTCAGAACAGATTATCATTTTCATAATAGATGAAAAACTGTCACTTAATCATTTTTCATTTTGGATTGAGCAAAGCAGTCCAAGGGGCTCTATCAATCATCAATCACTAAAGAGATTGGCATGTGACACGGCTGTGAATGTTTGTTTTTCCATATTTACGAACACTTATAAGGGATCGCAACTAGACTCGTCTAAAAAACAAACTATAAAATCAGTAAATGATATGTAAGTAATCGTATTGAGTAGAATATGACGCTTATCAATGAAATCACGATTTGATTGACAAGGAAACATGAAAAACGAACAGTTTGCTATGAATTTGCTATTAGAGAACTGCAATAGTAATTCATAGCCATAAGAGTGTCTTATGATTGAGATATCGCAAAGGATATTTGGTCGTCAATCTTATGCAATAAAGAAGCATACGTCCCAGCTTGAGTTTAGTAAATATACTGATAAAATCACCAAAAAAACGGGAAAAAAAAGTTTGGATCATCACTTTCACTTTTAAATCAAATGAAGAAGGCATAAAGCAAATACTTACCGTTACAATTCTAGCAAAGCAAAGTGCTTAGGTCGAACACTCCATAACAATTAGAAGGAAGTAGTTGCCATCCCTCAGAAGTCGTGATCAAACTATCCAACAAAATCGGTGCGAATTCATTCCAAGTTGCTCAATGATGGTGATCGTGCCTTTGCTGAGGAACAAGATGATATTACCTTGCGTCTATTTTAGATTAACCGTGCATTCCTGTGTATCCTCAATGGATGTGCAACGACTTGGACCCTACAGCTTTCATGTGAATCAGACGGTGAAGACAAGAAGAAACCATGACGGACCATTTCATAACATGAAGATAAATCCATCGCCTTTGGGGAATACATGGTGGAAATTTTACGCAGAGATTTGCAACTTACGGCTGTTAGCCCACTTAAATGCCCTGGAATCTCGAGGACCTCTTGAAGTTGTTGGCAGTACGAAATATCCAAGTCGACCAAATTATGTAGTTGCTCAGATATAGAAAGATTAGTAAAATTGTTTCCCGACAAATTCAAATCCATTAAAAAGGAAAAACATGAATGTTTCTCTAGGAAATCTACTTCTAATAGGCTGCATTTACGAAGATTTAACTGCTTTAACTTGGGAAATCCTATCTTCATATGGGGATCACTTGATTCATCCGTCTTTGGAAAGTTGATTAGCTTTGAGCAGCCATCAAGTATCAGCCTTTCAAGATTTTGCAACTTGTAAATGCTAGATGGAAGGATTGCCAAATTATTGCAATTACTTAAAGTCATATAATTTAAAGAGACCAGATTTTCTATGGATGCAAAAAGTTCCTTAATTGGTGTCCCATCTAAATGAAGATTTAGCAATGCTTTGTTTTCATCTGGAATATCAGGGAATCTTTGCAATTTTGAGCAATCACGAAGATTGATAGATTGAAGATTGTTGGCTTGAAGCACATCACAAAGATGATGAAGTTCAGAGCACCCACTTAAATTCAACAACTGTAACTTGCCATGATATGAAACTGATTCGTGGGCACGCTCCAAGTTTTTGCACCCATGGAGATTCAATTCCTCGAGATTTGGAGTATAATTGAGGTCTGGCATACAAATTAGTGACTGGCATTCACTAAAATTAAGGAACTTCAAGTTTTTAAAATCCTGCAAGAACGATAAAATCAACTTGGATGGAAATTCCAAACAAAATATGAGATAAGTATTCTTTAAAATCTGGCACTGTAATTTAAATTAAAATCTCCCTTTCTGAATATGAGATTAGCAAGTAATCCTCGTAAATTGGACAAAAGTCAGGGTATAAAAAAAAAAAAAAAAAGCACGCTCGTAATTCCACCACACACTTGGGTTCTATCTTGAGACATGGAAGAGAAATCATGCTAATGCTAATTGGCGTAGCCACTTCCAGTAAATAAAAGTGCATAAAAAAATACTCTTAATTTAAAGGAGGAGAGAGTGCGCATAACTCCAAGTGGGAGGACCCGCGTTACGGTCAATCCTTTGCCAACTAATTCATTGCATGAATTTAAGCTACCATAGGTAGCACTCGACAGATCTAGAATGTTACGCAGAGACTTACAAACAACCGCCTGTAGAACCGAAAATCTTTCATAATCATCACTTTTGAATTCTTGGTGATTGATTGATCGATTTTCAAAAATGTCAGATTTTGTACCATGTAACAAGCCTCTTGATGCGTTATATATTGTTGAGCTTTATTTTGCAAAATTTGTAAGAGTTTTCCTAGTGTGGACTAAATTAATTGATATTATAATTTACTATTTTTACGGTTACCGTAAAATAGGGTTAGTCTAAGGTGAGATAGAAGGTTTCTTAATTAGTCTAATATGGGCTGGCTAGTGTGGGCCGAGTTGAACCTGGCCTGTAATGAGAGGGACTGGCTGGAAACTTTATAAATAGTGCTCAAATCTCTCCTCTAACCCTAATTCTCACATGTATCCTCACCTAAGGGGTGTTTACCTAACACTAAACGTGAGGGGGGCCGCCTCATTGAGCCAGTGATACGGAGGGCAATAGAGAAGAAGGACTTGTGCGTGGAACATTGTGTTTCCGCTTCCGCTTTAAGAATAATGGATCACAAAACATGTGCGTTAATCTTTCTATTCAATTATGCATGTTCTTATTCTAGTTATGGAGATCTTGGGATTACGCAATTTGCGTCTAACATGTGGTATCAGAGCCTCCATAACCTTAGAACTTGAACGTAATTGATTTTGCCCTAATTTGTATGGATTAGCCATAATTAGTACGGATTTTGCCCTAATTTGTGATTTTTGAGACTTATTGTTCAATAAAAATTAAATTAAATCACAAATTTGGATTGAGGGAGACGAGACAAGCAAGAGGGTCGGCAGCACGTCGCTGGGGGATGCTGCACGCGCCCCCACGCGCGGCCATGCGCCGCCTGGGTGTCGAATGCGGGCTTAGCACTCAGGCGGTGCGTGTGAGCGCGTGGAGCCTCCGTTTGGTGCGTGGCTGGCGGCGTTGGACTCGTATGGTGATTTCCTATCTCGTGGTATATTTATTTTATATGTTTAATGGTTTTATTGATGTGAAATTGCATATGAAACCCTAAATACATGTATTTTAAATGAATTTTTTGCGTATTTTTCCTTGTATTTTTCTGTGATTTTGAAAATACAAGTGTTGGGTTATAGGTATATTATCACATAATCATTATAAAAGTGTGATTCATCAATAAAAATCAAACTTTATTGTGAACTGAAGCTAGCTTAATGAGATACAACAATTATGGAATAGTAATTGAGTTATGTATTTAGCTGATGAGAAACAGTAAAGGTTATGAAACTTTTGTTGCTCAAGCATACTCCTTGACATGCTGGTAATCTTTGAATGATGGACGTCTTAAGAACTCGTGACCAAACTGATTGTACTGATTAACATATCTGTTGTATGTGGGTAATGCATGTCGATTAAGTTACTACATATTGTACATGAACTCATCTGGTCACTTGTTAATGTCTATCAAGTTGAGTATTTTTATGGTTAAGGAGTATGACAATATTTATGCAGAGCAATAGTATCTACTGTTATAGTTTAAATATTTAGTTCTGTAGTTTGACTCAATTTATAGGCCACTGATTGAAGTAATGATATTTGTTACCTAAAATTGATTAATAAATCAGTTGTTGGCCTTGGAGTCATTTTTGTCTTATGAAATCATGAGTGATACCACCGTCCGCGGTGGCCGCGATGGTTAAGGCTTGGTACCCCCACTCGCCAAGGGGGGAAGAGTTTGAGACTCCGTGTCCCCGTTGCTTCAACGCAAAACACATGATTTACCTGTGGGTCAGGTTAGCGGTGGTGGGCTGGGTCCACCCCAGGGTTTACTCCGCCACGAAGCGGTGCACGGAGGTTCCTTGGGTCACCAAAAAAAAAAAAAAAAACTCATGAGTGATAATGGATCAGCTGTCAAGCTTGTCGATTTGGTGTACCCTGTATTACTATTAATGTTAATTTGTGAGAGATATTTTAGATCAGCATTCTTTTTATATTGTTATGGTAATATGTAATTGGGGTGCATAAGAGATGTTTTATTATATGTTATGAGAAGTTTCTTGTATTACTGTGATCAATGATCTCATTGGAATCTATCTTTCAAGTTCGCTGTATATATATATATATATATATATATATATATATATATATATATATATATATATGTATGATTAATTTTGTTTTAATGAATAAAGCAATGTAATTAGCATGATATATGATTTTGGTGATATGATGCCCTTATCACTAAAGTTAAAATCACATGTATATGGTGTATGTGAGGAGTAAAGTTTATATCCATGATATGAGAGAATTTCAATGATTCAATTGAGTAGTGACCGTCAAAGTGGCACGCTTGATTGGGTTTGAGAAATTTCGGTCTCGTATGATGATTGGGATGTCTCCTGGTCTAATACGTAGTCATACTCTCAAAGGAGGTGATTGTGTATTAGTTCATGGAGGGATACATGATAGTGTGGTGGAGAAGTGACTGATTCTAGTGATTCATATGCCCAAAGGTGATGAATTCACGAAGAATTGGAATATATTCTCATAACCGCTATCATGTGGGGAGTGTACAACTGCATGTCATGTATTCTGCCCAAAGGTGATTATATGATTATGCGTGTAACTTTCTGGATGTGTACTTGTACGTCAAGTTACACAGTACTCACATGATGCTAATTATATATATTGCTTGGTTTTCAGTCACATTTTCTGTAATTAATAATTTCATTATTATTGAGGTTTTTACTGCTTCAAATTTTAAGTTGTGGACATATGATTTATTGCTTGAGAAAAGAGCAATTGAATTTGTTTACTGTCCATGAAGCGTTCTATTCTGGAACACTTGAAAAGAAGTTTGCCTGTGGACTGCACTACTATAAGATGATGGAAGCCTTAGTTGTTTGAAATTATGTCTTGTCTGATATTGAAATTAGGACACATCTGCAAAGATTGTGTTTAAGTCCTAATGACATATACATATCGTATATGGTTAAAATGTTGTTTCCGAAAGTGTTCTATTTAAGGAAAATGACTAAGATAAAGGTCTTAAAAGGTTGTCGGGCTTAACAGTGATCGTGAGTATTTTGGCAACTATGACAATGCGAAATAGCTTAAAGGGTCATTTGTCAAATACTTGGTAGATTCTGGGGTGGTAACTTAATTACTATGCCTGAAAATCCTGACAAAAGATTTGGCTGAAATGCATAATTGCACAATTATTTACATGGTAATTGAGTATGATTAGTAAGACTAATTTATTCGGTCTTTTATGGAATGGTATTTTGAAAACAACCTTTTCACACGCAAAATATGTTTCTTATCAAAGTTATTTCATAAACTTCTTTTGACTTATGAACTGGATGTAAATTACTTAACTCTTATTAAAATTAAGAGGTGATTATCTAATCCAATATTAGATGCATTGGAATTTAGATTCAATCGAAATTATTTTGTATCTTACCTAGATTGTTCAAAAGGATATTGATTTTAAAACCCTAAAGAAGATACAAGAATTATGGAATCACATACTCTAAAGTTTCTAAAGATTGACATAATTGTAGAGGATAATTGCTCTCAGACTATTAAAGATAATATTATGATGGAGGTTACTATGTTTTTGTCTTTACCTATACAGATAATTATGGAATGTCCTGTATCATAGACTAAACTTGTTGAGATTCAAGGTACTATTCTTGATATGGTTTATAATGAAATTTCTTAAACCTCTCAAGTGCAAAATGAAGTGGTCGCAGCTTTATTAAGGATATTTGTTAGGGAAAAACGATCAGTTACATCATCATACTAAATAGTCTATTTGTGAGAGTATGATTACAATATCTACTACATGGTTGTTTTAGCAACTTATATAAATGTCGTTTCTTGTTCTCAATTAAGTATGTGATTAAATGCCATAAAAAAAAGATAATAATGTTTTCACTCTGAAAGAGGGGTGGATTGTTTATAGTGAATAAATAATTATTTCTTTAAATATTCTTTCAGAGTGAACGTGGCATTAATAATTTATTTTGATATAAAGTTATGCCAAATAGATACAAAATCTATATTGTGCAACTAGATGATTTTGCAGCAGATTCAAGTAAACTTGTGTGTAGACTGAAAAGTTCTAATTCATGGTTTTAAGCAAGTTTCCAGACAATACTATTAAAGTTTCATAGTGTTGTTATTTTGTTCAATTGGGAACAAAGTAATTCAATATACTGCAAGGTTAGTGGGAGGAAATTTATTTTTTCCCATACTTTATGTACATAATATTTTACTTACAAGTTGTGACCTTAAGACATCTTATATCCTTTGTACTGATGTCTGTAAGGATTGTTTTTGCGATATTATATTAGATTTTCTCAGAGGACATTTACTGATTGTATATTGAAAATATTCAATATATATTATTGCAAGTTAGGAATTGCTCCTGTTGTTAAGGGTGATGGATTAAATCTATCACATTGTTCTTATTTAGATATTGAGAAAATCTAATTAAAGGGCGTACCTTGTGTCAGTGCACTTAAAAGTATAATGTATGCTCGAATTTGCACTAGACTAAATGTTGTTTTGTGACGGGACTTTTAGGCAGATATCGGTCAAATCCAAGACATGATCACTGGGTTGCTGTCAAGAAGGTTTTAAGGTACTTAAAGAAGACAAGAGATTATATGCTAGTTTATAGACATGTTTAATTCTTGCAGTGAGTAAGGTATTCATATGTTAACTTTGCTGGCTGTTAGGATGATATAATATCAATAACAAGATACAGATTTATGTTAGTAGGAGTGCAGTAAATAAAGTTTTACGTTATCTTCTACTATGTATGCAGTGTTAGTAATATTCTTTTAGGTTGTTACTTGGGCTATTAGGCTTCAGAACCTCATGACGGAGTTGATCGTTTTAACTCGATGGATAGACCCATACGGTTATATTGAGATAACAAATTTGTACTATTATTTATTTACTATAAAGGTCTCAAGGGGTCTAAATATATGGTGGTCAAATATTTTTGACCATAAAGAAACGGTATATAAATGTGACTTATAATATACCATATTTTCACAGATGATGTGGTTGCATATCTACTAACTAAAGGCCTACGCCCATGTGTATTTGAGTGACATGTCATTAGCATGGGCCTAGGAGTATCTTCGGATACTGTTATTTAGTGGGAGCTATTTTGGCTTTACTTTGATAAAGGTTTCATCTGTGTTTGTTACACTTTGTAATGGTTTGATATGTATCAACTTTTGCATTCAATAAAATATTTTGAATGTGTTGTTATTATGTTGAATACATATTAATAAAGTCTCAAGGGATTGTATAAACCTTAAGTGAAAGCTAGGGGCATCCGGGCATCCGGTTATTAGCCTTGTGCATATGTCTTGTGATACATAAAGAAAGGTTAACCATAAGAACAAGACATAAGTGGGTTCATTGGAATCATAAAGCATTCTCTAGTGGCACAATTTATTGTGACACCTAAGGTAAGAGAATGGTGACTGACAAATGGGATCTCTCTATGAGAGATGTTATTCATTTGACACACTACCATATTGAATCCATATCAATAAAGTTGAGAACATTCGTGATCATAGAAGGTTCTGTGTGTATACATGCACTTACCGCCATGATTCGGTGTTTAAGACTTTATGGGATAGGATTGACTATTAAGAATTATCTCTGGACCAAATGTGCGCACATACAGTACGATTTCAATTAATATAGTCAAAGTGGGAGAATGTAAGAATTTTCCTAATGTGGACTAAATTAATTGATATTGTAATTTACTGTTTTTATGGTTACCATAAAACAGGGTTGGTCTAAGGTGAGATATAAGGTTTCTTAATTAGTCTAATATGGGTTGGCTAGTGTGAGCCGAGTTGAGCCTGATCTGTAATGAGAGGGAGTGGCTGGAAACTCTATAAATAGTGCTTAAGTCTCTCCTCTAACCCTAATTCTCACATGTATCCTCACCTAAGAGGCGTTTACCTAACGCTAAATGCGAGGGGGGCCGTCTCATTGAGCCAGTGATACGGAGGGCAATAGAGGAGAAGGACTTGTGCGTGAAACATTGTGTTTCCGCTTCCGCTTCAAGAACAATGGATCTCAAAACATGTGCGTTAATCTTTCTACTCAATTATGCATGTTCTTATTCTAGTTATGGAGATCTTGGGATTACGCAATTTGCATCTAACAAAATTATCTACGTACCTGGCATTCCGAAGACAGCCCTTTCTAATAGTGATGTCAAGTTTTGCTAGCCATACTCAAACCGCTAGACAAGCTAATGCTGCTAATAGCATTTTGGGCAATTTATTAAGGAGTTTTATTGGAATAAATGTTAGACAATGGGATTTGTTATTGGTTAAAGCTGAATTTGCGTATTATAATTCGATGAGTCAAACTACAGGATAATGCCGATTTGTTGGGTACCAAAAGCATCTTTCGATCTCCCACCATCACCCACTAAGCGTCAATCCAAGGGAGATGCTGAAGAAAGAGCTAAGGAAATCAAGCAGTTACATGAGGGAGTGAGGAAGAGTTTTAAAGAAAGAGGCAACGAAATCAAGTAGTTACAAAAGTGAACTTCATGGAGACTATGTACTTTCAATGTGGCTGATCTATCACCATATCATGAAGATCAAGAACTTCATGAAGTTCGCCTCGAGGAAGACTCTTTTTAAACAGAGGGATAGCATGTAAAATACGTATTGGAAGATTTCAAGATCCTCTCTTGGGATTTCAATAGTTGGGATGTAACATGCATTTCCTTAATTTGTAAGTTTGTTTATAATAATTTTTTAAGATTGTTTATAATAATTTTTTAAGATTACTTTAATCTCAATTAGATATTTGATAATATTGGTGCTTATTCGAATTTTGTATTTTAGGTAGGTTATCTTTTCTTTACTGGGAGGTTACACAAAGGTCTGCTAGGCTCCTAGCTATAGACGCCCCCTGGGTGCTCTCCCATGTCTCATTTTTCTTTGTCTCTCTATGCCTTTGGTGGATTTCTAGAGTTCACGAGGGATCCAGAGAGGACTGTATCCTTCGAGTGGCTAAGGGATACCTAGATTATCTGGTCTCGTCCTTTCTATTCCCCGTAGTGGGGTTTTCCCCCGCACCGAAGTCCGTGGAACCAACGAGCATGACAGGAAAATTGGAAGACCACAAAGTATGTCTTTTATAAGGCATAGGTCGAGAAAAATATAAGAGGCTTTTATACATATAGTGCTATATGCATACAGGTTACGTGTGCGCACAAAATTGATGTTTGAAATTTCTTTCTAAACTACCAAAATAAGGAAAGAAATTGTTGATAAACTACACAATAAACAGAAGCATATAAATGTATGAGGAAAGAAAACCATATTTCAAGATTTCAATAGAAAAAAAAATTGCATTCGGATAAAAATGATTCAAATTTTGATATTTAAACATGCGAGAGATTATATAGAACTCTATGGATCCAATATTTACATAATAAGTAATTAATGGCATTTTGGGGAAGGAAAAAAATTGAGATCCCATAGAATGTCTCTTTGCTTTAAATACTAGTATAGATGATATGAATAGGAATATAATTACACATGCATACCTATATATATAACTTGATATTTAGGTCAAATAAATTTGAATTAGTGAAGCTAACCCCTTACTCATTTCTTTAGAAAGCTCTGGTAGTCAAGCTTGAAAACCGTTGCGGACTACTAGCATGGCTCCTTCTGGCGTCGAAGTGCTAGATGTAGCGTGCTAGTGCCTCTATAGGATAAGGCCCTTTCAAGAAGCCGTACTTCACAAGCCTTATTTTGCAAAAGAAAAAGAAACGGAGAAGACATTGGATGATCAATCTATGTCCCCTATTGTTCTACCAATAGGTGAGAGGACACCCAACAAGAAATGTGCGGAGTAGCTTTCCGTCCCATGGCTTCTTACCTCTGGAAGAAATAAAGTGAGGGCAATAATGGATGGCTCAATTGAAAATAGAGGAGTGGAACGAGTTACGTGGAACCAGGAGAGATTCGTTGGATAAAGTCCCCCAACTTCACTCGAAAATGAATTAGTAACTACGTAAATTGCTTCTTCCTGCCTCTAATAATAAATAAGTACTTGTCAAAATTCGCTGGTGAGGTTGTTCCAACCAGAAAGGACATAGGACTTTGCGGCCATTATTTGAGTGTTCCCAAGGCTGGACCAACTTAAGTAAAGACTAGCGTCTGATGAAGATCCTTCACTATACACTTTCAGTGTATCTTTCATTATCGGCTGAACGCAATCGGAGAGAGAACATTGGGAAGTTCAGTCAAAAGC
Organism: Eucalyptus shirleyi; assembly: GCA_017140165.1. NCBI lineage: Eukaryota > Viridiplantae > Streptophyta > Magnoliopsida > Myrtales > Myrtaceae > Eucalyptus > Eucalyptus shirleyi. The sequence goes on along the minus strand of CM029456.1, from coordinate 15,619,310 downwards.
ATTTGTGGTGCACTCACTTCAACTATTAAGCAAATAAGCAAGAATTTCCATATGGAAGTTCAAAAATAGTTTAGTCAGCTCATCTCTGCTGTACAACATGGAATCTTTAATAACATTTTTAGTGTCTATCCTTTCCAAAGACATAAAAATTAAATCCTCAATTCATGTTTATTAAAGATTCAAGCAGTCATCATTCAATCTTCAAATAAAATCACCAAGCTTTGCTCCAGATTTCGGTACCAAAAGTTACCGATGCTATCATCTCATTGTTCTGATAAACTTCCGTACTTGTAGTATTTGGAAATGAGATTGGACTTTTTTCTTGAATTTTTTTGTTCAAATCAACATCAAGATTCACATCAGAAAATGTTAGTTACTCCCCTAAAACGGGAAAATCAACTTACGTGGGTTCATGTAGTAGAGCGGCATCCTGTATTTGATGCTTTAATCAAATTTAAACAATTTATTAGATGTAGAGTTTCTTAAGCACATTAATGAGCATCATCAGAGTTAGTTATTGTTGCATTCGAAGTTTGAATTATAAATGTACACATAATAGTCATAGCATATAGATATGGATATATAAAAGATAAGGAAATAAATACTATTAATTTAAATGCGCACCTTAAATTGCTCCCTCACTACATAGATATTGCTTCTGCACAGATCAAGTCCAACTAAGTTCTTTGGACCAAAGCACCATTCTGGATAAGGACATTCAGGCCATTCTAACCATCGTAGCTCATTAGGAAGACCAATTGGACCTTGGAAAAAGGTATGCACATTAATCATGATGAGTACCCTCAACCTTCTCATGTTTGTGAAAGCATCGAGACCGATGTGTATCTCTTTTGGCTTAGGTAAATCCAAAACTATGGCCTTTACTGCACTTGTTCCCTGTATTTGACAAATTTGTATTACAATAAATATACGAGTTCACATAATAAGAGAGTAAAATCATGGCCTAAAGCAGCACATCTTACCATATCCTCAGAGAGAACATAATGAACATCGTCATAAAGCCATAGCCTGCTGCGTTTTCCAGGATCACCAAGACATTCTTGTTTAACAATATCCATGCCCATCATCTGAATCAAGTCATGCATACATAGCATCCCTCCATCTTTAAATATCAAGGACTTCTCAACAAGAACTTGTACTCCAATAGTTGTGTCAAAATCACAACCGTCAAGAACTTTCATAATGTAATTTATAGTTCACCCATTGAAGAAACATGCAATATCAAGGAAGATCTCCTTTTCATGGTGCTCTAGTCCATCATAACTTAACTTAAGAACACCATTGATTTTTTCATTAGGACTTTTTGCAAGTTTACTCAATGCACTTTTCCACTCATGTTCTCCTCTACCACGTAGGAAACGGCCCAATATCTCAAGTGCTAAAGGAAGTCCATTTGCATAATGCAAAGCAGCATCCACGAGATCCCTCCTTATTACTATTTTGTTGTTTCTTGGAAGAGCATGCTTATTGAAAAGTTCAAGAGCTTCCAAATGATCTAGAGTTTTAACTTCATAGATGTGATATTTATCTATCCCAAGGGAAGCTAACATATGTCTATCTCTCGAAGTAATAATGATTCTGCTTCCTTCACCAAACCACTCACATTCTCCAGCTAAAGCATCTAATTGTCTTACTTCATCGACATCGTCAAGAACAAGGAGAACTTTTTTGTGGCATAGTCTCTCTTGAATTAAATTAATACCTCTATCAACACTAGACAGTACTAACTCTTGTCCTAATATCTCAGACAATAATTTTCCTTGCAAAGGAACTAAATCCTTGGAATCTTTTGAAGTTTCTCGAATATTTGCCAAAAAACATGAACTGTCAAATTGTCTAAAGATAGCATTATAAAGGGCTTTGGCTAATGTTGTTTTCCCTATACCTCCCTTGCCCCATAATCCTATAAAGAGAACATCATCGTCGGACTTCATAGTTATCATTGATTGCAACTTTATCACTTGGGGATGTATCCCAACCGGATGCTTAGCAACATGTAAGGGTGTTCGGTCTAGCCGCATTGATATATCCTTGACTATTCTCTTTACAAGCTCCGCTTCATCTCTGAAAAAATCCAAAAAGGTATTTGACACATTGATTCAGTGGATTAAATATATGATTAATCTTCATAAAATTCAAAAACGAAACAAGAGAGGAGTTGTGATTCAACATATAAAAGCAATGACAAAGCACTGCGTCACATCAATTATTACTTACCCATCATTCAAGTGCCACCCAGACAAACTACCAACATCAAAGAGAGCCTTCTTCCATCTCTGAACTTCCTCTGAATACTTCCCGAACTTGGACTCATGCTTAGCAATAGCTTCTCTATAACTTTTTCTTGGTGTTCTCACTTCCTTGGGTTCTACTTTGTAAAATACTGGAAAGACCATTATATCTCCTTGCTCATAGCATTCCATGATTTTCGCCACCTCTTCCAAACACCATGGTGAGGAAGCGTAGCCCTCGGAGAAAATGACAATCGCAATTTGTGAATTCTCGATTGCCTTCATAAGCGAACGTGATATTTGCTCTCCCTTCCTCAGTTCTTCACTATCAATGTAAGTATATATTCCTGCCTGATCTAGAGTTGTGTAGAGATGACCGAGGAAGTTGTTGCGGACGTCCGGACCTCTGAAACTCAGGAAGACGTGGTAACTCCTTCTAGGCTTGAAAGAAGAAGAAGAAGAAGAAGAAGAAGAAGAAGAAGAAGAAGAAGGAGCAGCCATTGGAATCAGGAAAGGGAGGAGGTTAACAATGAGCAACGAGTTGCTTCAGATTTGGTAGTTTGTTTGAGGTAGTCTGTTCACCTTGTGATCTTCTCTATATTGGTTATACCCAGAAGCATGACTTCCTTTTCTGTGGGTCAACAAAGTATATTTTAATAAAGGTGCTTAAGGATGAGCCAACATTTTAGCGTGGGATTTTATCACACTCTTTAAAATTCGCCCCTTTAGTCCCTTGTCTTTCCTTTTCTGACATGGAAAATAAAGTATCTCTTCTCATTAGAAAAAAATGAAAAACTTGGCTGTGGCCATATGGCAAATTGGTGAGCAATGATTGATGTGCCCATAGATTAGTGGGCCGGACACCAATCAATTAACTAAATTAATTGAATTTCTTCTCATGATAGAATGAAAGGTGCCATGAGATCTGTGTGCGGCACCATGGGCACAAATATCGTAGGTTTGACGGTCAAAGATTTTGGGCATCGCGCGCAACAATCTTTGTTTAATGTGAAGTGAAAGTGGTCCATGCATGGTATTTAGGTATGTGTTAGACCCTAGAGATGATTCGAGAAGCAATTTGGATTTTTTATATGGACTGAACTTTAAACCCAACTATATATAATAAAAATACTTTATACCCCGTGACTGTCCCACTACGAGATGGGCCATATATTACTAAATTCTCAATAAATATAGCAAATTGAACAAAAAATGCATACTCGGACACATGTTAAATGTTAGTTTCTAAGAAAAAGGTTATTTCCAAAATTAGTGAGAACACAAAATTTGAAGTTCAGGGTGCAAATGAAATCTTCAATTGCTAGAGCATCGAAGTCGTTCTATCATTACACAAGGAAGTATTAGTAGAGACAACATGAGTGTGAAAGTACTAACTCTTCACCACATAATTGTCAAATTACACCAATTTCTCCTGTGAAATAGACACTAATATATATCCAGATTATCTTTAGACACCAAAAATTCTCAATCAACAAAATTATGAAAGATATCAAAACCAACTATCTTGATTGAATAAAGTAAGCAAGCATAGCAATGAACCAAATATGGGCTAGTTCCTTATTAACAGCATGGCTGTCGATAAATGTCCCCATCAATGATGATTTGTTTTTTATTGTTTTCTCAAAGATGTTTGTCGCTGGGAATTTATAGGGATTTCACAGAAACAATTAGCGACCGCACTTAAGAATCTGAGTTGTCAACCCCTTTTAGATGCTAGTCTCCTCTATAGCATGAGAGATAAGTATGTTATTGTACACGATTGTCCTCGTGATATTGTTATCCTACTTACATTGCCTTTACATTCTCTGATTTCCTGAAAATTGCATTCCTCCTTCCTTTCCCACCAAAAAAGAAATACGAGTCCATCCTTGGTAGTTATTTTAAGTATGAAACTTTCTTGGATACATCCAACTGCGGGCAGTTGCGTTGATTGAGAGTCTCTTCTTCACCACTGAGGTCGAGAGTTCGAAATCCGCGATTGCTAATGCGTTGTAAGTGGGAGGGCCATGATGTTGGGGTCCTGTGCTAGTCACTCCGAAGGTATAGTCGTCGGTACTAGGCGTTTCATGTGCTATAGGGCCTTGTGACCTCGCAAGGAGGCTCAGGTGGATTCCTCGGTTAAAAAAAAAAAAAAAACTTTCTTTGATACAAGCGCTGTGACATCCCAAATTTTCAACCCTGTCTTCTACTGAATGAATCGGGCATTTCATTAACGCGTTTATAGGGTTATTCTCAGAGCCGATCACTCTCGAGATAACTAGACTATCTGGGGAAATGATTAAGGAATTTTAAAGCAATAGACTTGAGAACTCGATCAGGAATCGGCTTCTTGACCGTGTCCATCTTTAGAGGTCACTACGGCACAGTTAAAAAATCGATTTGAAATCAGAGATAGACTGGATCGATAGAGATATGTGACTAATCGTGGGTGACACCACTGAATTAGAAAATTCTCGTCGGCCAACACTGGACTGATTTTCTTATTGTTTTGGTACCCTGTGTCCGTAATTGAATCCTCGAGATTTTCACGACAATCAAGAGTCGCCATTGAGTCGAGTGGATTCATAGTGGCTCGAAGAAAATCGACCACGGGTCATTTGCCTTAAAAAGTTCTGAAAACTACCCGATAGTCTAGGTCACGCTAAAAACGCGCCGAATGAAAATTAACCGCCAATTCGAGTCCGATTTCGGCCGCCGTCGCGTCACCGTTGCGGTGATTCGATCCCCGTTTTTTAATCAAGTGAGTTTTTCTCACTAATGCTCTATTAGTTTGCTAAATACGTTTAGGGGTTGGTTAGATTTAATTAAATGCAATTAGGTGGTTAGATTAGTTTAGATCAATTAAATTAGAGACTTAATTATGCATGTTAGGTGGTTAGAAATAGACATTAGCAAGTAGGCATGCCATGTTATTTATGGAACGAGTCTCGGTAATTTTCCGGGTTCGTATCGGCTTCCAATTAGGCTATAACGGGCCTAAGTTGGATTTATTGCATTTATTTAATATTTTCCGTAATTATTTATTTATTTATTTATTTTCCGGAAATTAGGCTGGGATAGCCGACGACCAAATTTTGTGCTGATTCCAATGGTGCTTTCTGTTTATTTATTCGAGGATCGGATTATGGAATTTTAGTGAAATTGGTGAATATGAGAAATTGTCCCAAAATTGGAAAATGTCGGTACTTGAAGGGAAAGTAAATGTGTGAGGTTGTGAGTTGGATTAAAGATTGCCGGGTGGGGCCGTGATACCACCAAGTTGAGAACATTTGCCGGTGGGGCCGTGATGCCACCAGATTGAGTAAAATTGCCGGTGGGGCCGTGATGCCACCAGATTGAGTAAAATTGCCGGTGGGGCCGTGATGCCACCAAGTTGAGAACATTTGCCGGGTGGGGCCGTGATGCCACCAAGTTGAGAACATTTGCCGGTGGGGCCGTGATGCCACCAAGTCTAGAAAATTGCCGAGTGGGGCCGTGATTCCACTAAAAATAAATTATGCCTATAGGGTCGTGATTCAGAGTCAGGAATGAAAAGTCGGAATGACCATGTAATGGTTTTGATGACATGTAATCGATCGAGTCGATTGACGATAAGTCGATCGATTGATTGGGTACTATGATTATCGGTATTTATTATTTGAACGACTTGCGGGAAGGAAACTGAAGCCAAGGTAAGTCTTCTGACCCATGATGTGCTTAGGCAGCCCTTAAGGCGTATTAGTTTACTAATCGGGTCTTAGTGGGTAGGACTCGAGAGACGTGGTCTCATTGGTTATTGAATAACCATTTCGGGAACTGAGGAAAAGGCGAGGAGGAAGAACTTGAAGGGGAGAAAGTATTTTGAAATAGAAGATGATCCGAGAGGGATCTTGAGTACGACCCGGATGTGGATTGAGATCCCATCCCTTTTGTGCACCCCCGTCTTAGTGTAGATAGGTGTGAGACTTTTATAATGTAACTAGTATTGTAAATATACTATAAGTTGTGCTGTTAATGAAAGTGTGGTTGTGAATTTCAATATGAAAAATTATGGCCTACTTTCCTATCCCATTGTTTTATTGTCTGGGGATTTATAACTGCTTCCGCATGTGCTTAATGGAAAGAAAGGGTCGGCGATACATAGTCCTGGGATATCGCATTCTAAAATCGACCAAGTAGAAGGATGTGTGCGCGTCCGAGGATCGGGGCGTGACATCCCCTTTTTGTGGTATCAGAGCTTAGTTCAAGATTGGAGTGATAAGGAGCGTTGACCATGGGATAGTTAGTAGGAAAGGCCTTTAAATTCATGCTCGTGCATGTCTGTGTTAGCTGAGTGCTAAAATTGGTTGTTGTTCGAATCGCTCTGTTTCTAATTCGGTGTTGAATTGGGAGCAGGTGTCAGTTCTTTAAAGCGACACTATGAGCGATCAGGAGCCGAGGACTCCTGCAAAGAGGGCCAGTAGGGCCGTGACTCGGGGAAGAGCGCCGACGAGAGTCGGTACCCGAGGAGGCCGTGGTCGAGCGCCAGCACAGGCTAGCGCGAGTGGAATGATTCCACCTGTCACCAATGCTAGAGAAGCACCACCTCCTGTTGGTGCGGGGGTAGCAGCCCCGGGTGAGCAAGCAACGGTCGAAATCAACCAAGCTCTGGATGTTATGCGAGAAATGATGGGGCAACAGGCCCGAGAACAAACTGCCGCCTTTACAGCCGCTGTTGGAGCCGCCGCCATCTGCCGCCAATCTTTGCCCCGCATTGGCTGCGGCTGCCCCGGCCTTTTGCTGCCCCGCACTGTTCTTTGCACACTGCCGCGGCTCAAGGCGAAGGTCCACCGGAATAGTGGTCGGGAACAGACCAATTCATCAGTTGGTAGAACAATTCCTAAAGTTGAATCCGCCTCAGTTTACCGGGACCGGAGACCCTGAAGCTGCTACTTCATGGATCCAGAAATTGGAGAAAGCTTTTGCACTGCTAATGTGCAATGAGACTGAAAAGGTACTACTTGCAACTTACCAATTGGATGGAGTTGCAGATACTTGGTGGAAGACGACTCGGGAAACCATATTCCCAGAAGGCATTGTTCCAGAGTGGAACGCCTTTTTAGAGGCTTTTAATGTCAAATATTTCTCAGAAACTGCCAAAGAGGTGAAGATGGCAGAATTTCAACGTCTTCGCCAGGGTTCCCTAACCGTTGATCAATATGAGGCGAAGTTCGCTGAACTTTCGCAGTATGCTCCTGAATTAATTGCGAATCCGATGCCCGAGCGAGGAGGTTCGGAAAGGATTCAAGCCGGACTTAAGAAGTACATTGATTTCCCTAAATCGAGGACTTATAATGAGCTTTATGAGAGAGCCCGAGATGATCGAGAGAGATCAAAATGAGAGAGCCGCCTCGTGCGGGTCAAGGTTTAATTCCCACGAGAGATGTAATACGACATGGAAAGAGGCCCATGGTCGGAGGAAGATTCCAGATTCCGCCCAATAGAAAGAGTGGAATTAGCAAGTTTGGGCCTAACCAGAATGGAGTATGTCGCTGGTGTGCAAGGCGACACGGATCTGCCCCATGCCAATCTAGGCCGGGCACTTGTTTTGAGTGTGGCCAGCTGGGTCACGTGGCCAGGAATTGTCCGAAAAGGATGAGAAGACAACCGCAATTGCCACCGCCACCACCGAGAGGACAGATAAGAGGGTATGCCCCTCAGAATGTGCCACAAGGAGGACAGCAGAGACCTCCAGCTCAAGGCACTGTGTATGCAATCACTCAAGGTCAAGCTGAAGCTGCGCCTAACGTGATAACAGGTATGGTTTCGCTCAACGACCAACCTGCTTATGCTTTGTTTGATCCGGGAGCAACTCACTCATTTATTGCTGAGCAGTATGTTAAGTTGATAGGAGTCAGTCCTATATTATTGGAGTCGACAATGTGCATATCTACACCCTTGAAAGATAAAGTTATTACTGCTTTGGGTTGTTCGGGGTGCAAGTTAGTGATTGGTGAGCGAGAGGGGAAAATAGATCTTTTAGTCCTAGCCATGTATGACTTTGATTTAATAATTGGCATGGACTGGCTCACCAAGCAAAGAGCTAAAATGGACTGTTATCGTAAAACGATTCAGTTTGACCCGATAGAAGGTGAGAGCTTCGAGTTTGTAGGAAGTCGGGGAGGACCCTCGATTGTCCTAATCTCGTCGCAAGAGACAACTCGTCTGTTAGACGAGGGTTGTCAAGGTTACCTAGCAACTGTCGTGGATACGACAGTTGAAGAGCTGAAAGTGGAAGACATTCCAGTAGTTCAAGAATTTCCAGATGTCTTTCCAAAGGAATTGCCGGGTTTACCGCCAGAAAGAGAGATTGAATTTGTGATTGAACTAGCACCGGGGACAGAGCCGATCTCAAAGGCACCGTACAGGATGGCATTGACAGAATTGAAAGAATTGAAAGTACAGATGCAAGAATTATTAGACAAAGGATTTATTCGTCCAAGCGCATCACCTTGGGGAGCACCGTTTGTTTGTAAAGAAGAAAGATGGTTCATTGCGTTTGTGCATCGATTATAGACAACTCAACCAAGTGACTATTAAGAATAAGTATCCACTCCCAAGGATTGATGATCTGTTCGATCAGTTACAAGGAGCATCAATGTTCTCGAAGATTGATTTAAGGACGGGATATCATCAGCTGAGAATTAAGAAAGAGGATATTCCTAAGTCAGCATTTCGTACTCGGTATGGTCACTATGAGTTTACAGTGATGCCATTCGGGTTGACGAATGCTCCAGCTGCCTTCATGGATATGATGAACCGGATATTTAAGGAATATTTAGATCAATTTGTGATTGTGTTCATTGATGATATCTTGGTCTATTCGAGGAGTGATGAAGAGCATGAGAATCACCTGAGATTAGTACTCCAAACTTTAAGGACGCATCAGTTGTATGCTAAGTTTAGCAAATGCGAGTTTTGGTTGACTCGTGTTGCGTTCTTAGGTCATGTGATTTCCGGAGAAGGAATCTCCGTCGACCCGAGCAAGATAGAAAATGTAATAAAGTGGCCAAGACCGACTACAGTGACAGAGATAAGAAGTTTTCTGGGTTTGGCAGGTTATTACAGACGGTTTGTAGAAGGTTTCTCGGCATTAGCGTCACCTCTAACTAAGCTCACGAAGAAAAATGAGAAATTCATATGGACAGACAAGTGCGAGCGTAGTTTTCAAGAGCTGAAGGAAAAGCTGACTACCGCACTTTGTCGACAATTCCATCTCGGTCTGGAGGATTCGAGATCTACAGTGATGCATCATTTAAGGGGTTGGGTTGCGTGCTGATGCAACATGGTAGGGTTGTTGCCTACGCTTCTCGTCAGTTGAGACCTCATGAATTGAACTATCCAACGCATGACTTAGAGCTCGCAGCCATTATATTTGCCCTGAAGATTTGGAGACATTACTTGTGCGGGGAAAAGTTTCAGATCTTCACGGACCATCAGAGTCTTAAGTATCTATTCTCTCAGAAGGAGTTGAACATGAGACAGCGCCGATGGATGGAATTACTGAAAGACTACGACTGTGACATTCTATATCACCCAGGAAAGGCGAATAAGGTTGCCGATGCATTGAGTCGAAAGTCTTCAGTGGCTCATATACTGATTAAGGAGTGGAACTTAATAGAGAGAGCTCGAGATTCGGTATTCAGATTTGAGGTAGGCCGCCTTTCAAGTTTTATGGCCGCCCTCAGAATTGAACCGGATGTCCAGGTTAGAATCAAGCAACTCCAACCGACAGACCCAGATGTACAGAGAATTCTTCAGGAAGATGCAGAGAAAAGAAAGGCTGATTTTCAGATTGCTGATGACGGGACACTAAGATTCCAAGGACGATTGGTTGTACCCGACGATGTAGAGCTTAAAGAAGAAATTTTATCTGAAGCACATCGTAGCAGTTACAGCATTCATCCTGGAAGCACTAAGATGTATCAGAATCTACGTCAACATTATTGGTGGTCGGGTATGAAGGCGCACATCGCTAAGCATGTCGCCAAGTGTCTGACATGTCAACAAGTAAAAGCTCAGCATTGCAAGCCAGGAGGACTTCTGCAACCTCTCGCAATCCCAGAATGGAAATGGGAGCATATCACGATGGACTTCGTGACTGGACTACCAAGAAGTCAGAGAGGGAATGATTCGATCTCGGGTAGTAGTCGACGCAGTTAACAAAGTCGGCTCACTTTATTGCGGTTCGAAAGGATCTCGGTTGGATAGGCATGCAGACCTATATGTGCGTCAAGTGGTTCGAATGCATGGAGTGCCAGTTACGATAACATCTGATAGAGACCCTAGGTTTACAGCCGCTTTTTGGAAGAGCTTACAGAGTGCTCTTGGTACAAAGCTTCAGTACAGTACGGCATATCATCCTCAGACGGATGGCCAGTCTGAGAGGACAATACAAACCCTCGAGGACATGCTGAGAGCGTGTGTTATAGACTTCAAAGGAAGTTGGGAAGATCAGCTTCATCTGGTAGAATTTGCCTACAACAACAGTTATCAACAGAGTATTCAGATGGCCCCATTCGAAGCGTTGTATGGCAGAGCATGCAGAACACCAGTGTGTTGGGATGAAGTTGGAGAAAGAAAGATAACAGGCCCAGAGTTGGTTCAACAGTCAGTAGATGCCGTGGCAGTGATTAGAGACAGATTAAAGACAGCGCAGAGCAGGCAGAAAAGTTACGCAGATAAGCGCCGGAGGTCTTTGGAATTCCAAGTTGGTGATCACGTTTTTCTAAAAGTGTCACCAATGAGGGGAACTTCGCGCTTTGGTAAGAAAGGCAAACTGAGTCCGAGGTACGTAGGTCCATTTGAGATTCTTGAGAGAATCGGAACCTTAGCGTATCGTCTTGCGTTGCCGCCAAGATTGGCGCAAGTGCATGACGTCTTTCACGTGTCGATGTTAAGGAAGTATGAGCCTGACTCGACCCACGTGCTCAATTTCGAGGAATTGGACGTGGATGACCGTGTGTCATACGTTGAGAGACCGGTCCAGATTATCGATCGCAAAGAGCAAGTTCTGCGTACAAAGACCATTCCGTTAGTCAAAGTGGTCTGGCAACACCACGGTACGAAAGGAGCGACATGGGAGACGAGGAGTCAATAAGAGAATTGTACCCTCACCTTTTTGATCAAGTCTTGTAAGGTTTAAATTTCGAGGACGAAATTTTTATAAGAGGAAGAGTTGTGACATCCCAAATTTTCAACCCGTCTTCTCGAATGAATCGGGCATTTCATTAACGCGTTTATAGGGTTATTCTCAGAGCCGATCACTCTCGAGATAACTAGACTATCTGGGAAATGATTAAGGAATTTTAAAGCAATAGACTTGAGAACTCGATCGGAATCGGCTTCTTGACCGTGTCCATCTTTAGAGGTCACTACGGCACGGTTAAAAATCGATTTGAAATCGAGATAGACTGGATCGATAGAGATATGTGACTAATCGTGGGTGACACCACTGAATTAGAAAATTCTCGTCGGCCAACACTGGACTGATTTTCTTATTGTTTTGGTACCACGTGTCCGTAATTGAATCTCGAGATTTTCACGACAATCAAGAGTCGCCATTGAGTCGAGTGGATTCATAGTGGCTCGAAGAAAATCGACCACGGGTCATTTGCCTTAAAAAGTTCTGAAAACTACCCGATAGTCTAGGTCACGCTAAAAACGCGCCGAATGAAAATTAACCGCCAATTCGAGTCCGATTTCGGCCGCCGTCGCGTCACCGTTGCGGTGATTCGATCCCCGTTTTTTAATCAAGTGAGTTTTTCTCACTAATGCTCTATTAGTTTGCTAAATACGTTTAGGGGTTGGTTAGATTTAATTAAATGCAATTAGGTGGTTAGATTAGTTTAGATCAATTAAATTAGAGACTTAATTATGCATGTTAGGTGGTTAGAAATAGACATTAGCAAGTAGGCATGCCATGTTATTTATGGAACGAGTCTCGGTAATTTTCCGGGTTCGTATCGGCTTCCAATTAGGCTATAACGGGCCTAAGTTGGATTTATTGCATTTATTTAATATTTTCCGTAATTATTTATTTATTTATTTATTTTCCGGAAATTAGGCTGGGATAGCCGACGACCGAAATTTTGTGCTGATTCCAATGGTGCTTTCTGTTTATTTATTCGAGGATCAGATTATGGAATTTTAGTGAAATTGGTGAATATGAGAAATTGTCCCAAAATTGGAAAATGTCGGTACTTGAAGGGAAAGTAAATGTGTGAGGTTGTGAGTTGGATTAAAGATTGCCAGGTGGGGCCGTGATACCACCAAGTTGAGAACATTTGCCAGGTGGGGCCGTGATGCCACCAGATTGAGTAAAATTGCCAGGTGGGGCCGTGATGCCACCAGATTGAGTAAAATTGCCAGGTGGGGCCGTGATGCCACCAAGTTGAGAACATTTGCCAGGTGGGGCCGTGATGCCACCAAGTTGAGAACATTTGCCAGGTGGGGCCGTGATGCCACCAAGTCTAGAAAATTGCCGAGTGGGGCCGTGATTCCACTAAAAATAAATTATGCCTATAGGGTCGTGATTCAGAGTCAGGAATGAAAAGTCGGAATGACCATGTAATGGTTTTGATGACATGTAATCGACTGAGTCGATTGACTGATAAGTCGATCTGATTGATTGGGTACTATGATTATCAGTATTTATTATTTGAACTGACTTGCAGGAAGGAAACTGAAGCCAAGGTAAGTCTTCTGACCCATGATGTGCTTAGGCAGCCCTTAAGGCGTATTAGTTTACTAATCGGGTCTTAGTGGGTAGGACTCGCTGAGACGTGGTCTCATTGGTTATTGAATAACCATTTCAGGAACCTGAGGAAAAGCTGAGGAGGAAGAACTTGAAGGGGAGAAAGTATTTTGAAATAGAAGATGATCCAGAGAGGGATCTTGAGTACGACCCGGATGTGGATTGAGATCCCATCCCTTTTGTGCACCCTGTCTTAGTGTAGATAGGTGTGAGACTTTTATAATGTAACTAGTATTGTAAATATACTATAAGTTGTGCTGTTAATGAAAGTGTGGTTGTGAATTTCAATATGAAAAATTATGGCCTACTTTCCTATCCCATTGTTTTATTGTTTGGGGATTTATAACTGCTTCCGCATGTGCTTAATGGAAAGAAAGGGTCGGCGATACATAGTCCTGGGATATCGCATTCTAAAATCGACCAAGTAGAAGGATGTGTGCGCGTCCGAGGATCGGGGCGTGACAAGCGCCATCAAAATTAACCGGTTAGTGATTTGTTAGGTCAAAGCTTGGCCTAGAAAAATATTTATTTGGTCAAAGCTGGTCTATTTGATCGGTCAATGGTCGTAGGACCAACCACTTTTATTTATTTATTTATTTGGATTTCTTTCCCTACTAATATATTATTAAGGAAAAATTCCAAATAAAAGCCTGAAGTCATTCTTTTCTCAAATAACAACCTAAAGTTGTCAATTTATCTCAAATAAAGCCCTTTTCCTGGCCAATGACTATTTCAGTTGTCGAAGAAAGGGTATTTCAAAAAAAAACGTGACCATATTTTTAAAAAAAAATTTCCTTTTTTTTTTCTTTTCTTTTTTTCATTTCTCCTCTTCCCTCCACCGGCCATTGCCATTGATGGCTGCGGGAGGTCGCCCACCTTAGGCAAGGGCGGCCCTCCCCAGTCCAGGGGACGGTCGCCCTCGCCTAGGCTAACAAGGGTCGCCCTCACTGGCATCGTGCGAGGGCTACCCTCACCAGTGTCGTGTGAGGGTTGCCTCGCCTAATTTGGCTCGAGCAACCCTCGCATGATGCCCGCGAGGGCGACCCTTGCCCAACGCTGGCAAGAGTGGCCCTCGCTTGAGTCCGATGACCTTTGCTATGGTTGGTGAAGGGAAGGGGGGAAAAGAAGAAAGAAAATAAGAAGAAGCAAAGAAAAAGAAATAAAAAGAAAAAATAAATTAAAAAATGAAAATGCCGTTCGATCTAAGAGATAGATATAGCCACTTCAAACTATCATTTGAAACAACTTTCATTTTAGATCCTTATCTAAGTCGATTCGGTTATTTTAAGTCTTTATTTGAAATAAAGTTCACTTTGAATCCTTATTTGAGAAAACAAAAGAACTTTAAATTTTTATTTAGAATTTTTCCTATTATTAGCTGAGGATGTCAACTCAATTAACATATACTCCATTGTCTCCTCGACAAAATACATAAATTGTGGCTTCTAGGAAGTGGCATTCGCAATCAATGAGTTGTTGTCCTTCTTTCCTTTTCTTTCTTTTGCACATTATGATTTTTGTTTTGGTCGAAAAAATGTCCTTTCCTTTCTTTATTTTGCATATTATGACTGAGTGCTCGAAAGTTCTATCGTTTTGAGTTTGTTTTTGTTTTTTTCTTATGTGCGCATTAAATTACACTAGCCCCTCATGCAAGCGATTTTGTTTCAAACGTCGGTCATATCATATTTTCTTATTTTGTTAAAGTGACCAAAAAAATGAAATCCTTTAGCTCACGTTGAAGAATTGAATTCTTGTCTCCCTCAAATCTATATTAATTTCGCCGCTAGAGAGCCAAGATACTGCGGCGCCGAGAGAAACAAGCTGATGTCGCCGGCGAGCATCATGACAAGCCTCATCTTGATCCCGGTGTAAAGGAAACTGATCAAGAAACTCGCACCTCATTGGCCCCACATGGTCCTTGACTACCTTTCTGCCTACTTTTCTTCAATTTGGTCTTGACATCTCCACAGTGCAAAATTGCTTTTCTTCAAGCATTGATTTATTTTATTTAATGTAAGATCATGAGCACACGTGAGAAATCAGTGGCAGGTTCGAATTGCTATTTGTCCCGAGTCAACATTGTTTTCTCAAACAAAACTTATTTGATAGAGTACAAAATAGGACATGGTTCGTACCATCTTTTTTTTTTTTTTTGTGCCTTATGTGATGTACTTCAATAGTTATTACTTGCTGAGTTGCTGTGCCTACAGATTATCTTCACAATAAGCATGTGAAATTGTGAAACTCGCTAATTAAAGGTGCATTCACCATGCCTTTAAATCATCTGTTCAGATTGTCAATATTTATGTTTTCCATGCCTGCTCCAACTTTGGCTGCATCAATTAATGTGCATTCGCACATTATAATTGGAAATTTTCTTCTCTCTCATTTCACTCGTGATCTTACTTTGGCTGCATTAATCCCAGTGCATTTACACGTTGAATTTGGAAAATTTTCCCTCTCGTGCTATAACTTTAGCTGTATTGATCCAAGTGCATTCATACACCACATTGTGTGGAAGATTCCAGCCATGAATTTGATAATTTGAACTAGTGTCAACATCAATGTTTTCACTTTTTTGGAGAAGTAAAAATCACATAACTCCTTTTTTCCATGATTTTGATTGAAGGGACATCAATAGACTAATACACGTTATATTCACATTAACGAAGCTTTCACAATTATCCTAAAAAGACACAGAACTAGGTCGATGTTGACCCTAATTCACATTCGATGATTATAAAGCTCACTCAAATATGTTACTTATTATTTAAAATTATATCTGTTGTACTTGAGTATTTTTTTTTTGTAGGACTTTGAAAGGATAGAAAAAGATCACTTTGCCCTAAAACACAGGATATTACAAGATCTTTTAGTAATATTACTGTGAGTGTATCAGGTGCCTGAAAAAAGTTATTGATTTGCGCGTGCAACTTTTCTTCGTTGAAGATCACATTTACTACGTCTGTTTGATGTATGATCGATATAAATATTTGTTTAACAGTGATTTATTGTTAACTAAATTATAAATTAATTTGACAAACCAATAATTTTGGACACTGAAAATATCGTCGCTGTCGTCATGTTTATATTGAGATTTACTTCACTGGTTTTTCATAAAGCAAAACAATTTTATAAGCTTTGCAATTTCGCTAGTGCCCACATTATACTCCCCCTAGGGTCATGACAAGATAAAGGCTATTTGATTTGATATAAAGTGACAACGCACTGACGCTCTACTTCCACGCACCAAATGCATGAACCCTCCCCAATTTCAAACCAAAAACAAACAAACAGATGACATTCCCACTGCATTCTTGACTTATGAAAGTGAAAGGTTTTTTTTTTTTTTTTTTGAATCTGTTGACTGCAATTGCCGTTCCCACACTGTGTTCTTAACTTGGGTGGAAAGATGCTTTACTAATCCGAGATACTCTATAATTGTTGGTGGGGAGCTTGTTGGCTTTTTTAGAGGGCATAATGGATTAAAACAAGGTGATTCTATCACATCCTATTTGTTTGTGATGACAGAGCAAGTTTCACTCAAATTCTGCAGTAGAGAATAGGCAACTGAGATTTCAACCTATGCACAAGAAATTCAAGCTTACGCACCGATACTTCTGTTTGGCAATTCACTCACTCACTTATACTTTGATAATAATAATTTGATCTTCTTGAACGGAGATAAATGGTCATTTCTTATTGTAAACATGGTTTCGAGATATTCTACAATCATCTCTGGTCGGAAACTCAACCTCAAAGGACTGAGATGTTTGAAGCTAAAATCAGGGCTAGACTATTAAGTGACTTCCTGGAACTCAGTCACTTTAAAGCTGCTTCAAATAATTGGAAAACAGTCAAAAATGCTCCTCCATTTCACACTTGAGCAAAAAAGTGCATGAATGTGGCTCTAGATGGAGTAATGAAACTCCACCAATCTAAGCACAAGAAAACGCAAAGTGTATTGGAATTGCAATTATGATCAATTGAAATAGCTGAAATTGAAATTACTTCGAAATGAAATTACAAGGAGTTGAACAAGGAAATGAAAGTACAAGGGAAAGTAGAGATAAGTCTCAGAGATGAGGGGTGCATTGGTAGATTTGCTGCTTTAGCCTCTTTAATGTTCTTCAAAAGAAGTGGCACCATATCTGTCCACTTTGCTTGAAATTCTCCTATTTTGCGGGCAACCACTGAAGTAAATGGACAGGCTTAACACACTTTTGGGGGAAAAAATGAGTAAAATTGGGTACCGACAAAAGCATATTGGATCATTCTTTCTACATGGTGTTTATGATGTTGGAAATCTAAGAAATTATAACAACCTTATAAAGTTATAAATGCATTATTACAAGTCTCACCGGAGTATTTTAACTATCTTTAGCAATAATTATATCTATTTTACTAGAGTTTTCACCAAACCGTCACGCAAATTCAGTTGATATAAATGGCTACGCGTGTTCAAACACAAAAAAGCTTATCTTCCATACTTTTTCCATTGAGAATTAGAATTTGTGATAAACCGGTTACATGTCAAGTCATATTGCGAACCAATAAAAGAACGAATTGAATATTAAATACCCAAATCCTATAATGAAATGTTGCAATTGATAGAATTGTCTGGCCTCTCCCATTATAAATGATCTAATTAGCTCAACATAACCATTCAAAACAAATAAAAATAAGAAGAAGGCCGTTTCAACCAAAAAGTTTACATTTTGAAGCTCTAACATTATACACGTGACAGTGACATGAGAAGTCAATAACAAATGTTAATCCTGTAAAATGACTCTGTTTTCTTTGCCTAATCAATTGCCATTTCCAGCTACCATATCTAATTGATCCAACTGATAGACATCATTGAAGATAGCATTGGTCAATGAGATTGTGATTCAATGAGGGAAAAAATGAAAAGCAAAATGTGCTATACATTATCGGAATGAAGACTATACGAACATAAATTTATTGCAGAAGAAGCCTTTTATGATCAAAATATCCCAAGGAAAAATTGGAATGTCAATCTCATGCAGTCATTGAGAAAGCGTACACTAACCTAGGTTTGATACATATCTTTACAAAATCATGTGACAGGACTAGAGAAAACGCACCGTAGATTTTTTTGTGTATCATCAGTATGACAAGCATAAATTTTTTTCATCACGATTTTTCTGGATGGACTCGTGACGTGATGACACCCCCACCGCCCAACGTGATTGTAGATATCAAGTGAATGAAGTAGGCATTAAGCAAGTTTTTACACAACGATAAGTTTCTAGCTTAAAAAGTTGAGCACGCAATGAACAGTAAAGAGGGGAAAAATGAAGAAGAAAAAGCCCAAAACAGTTCACTTCCCTTCTAACTACTCCCTTAAAAAAAAAAGAAAGAAGAGAAAATCCCGATTTTTTTGACACCGTAGACTACCGTTAAAAAAATTGGAGCAAATTGAATTGAGGAAGTTATGGTCACCATGCCTCTGCTGAGGAAGGCTGCTTTTTAATTTGGAAAAACTGGAAAGATTCGCCAAAAAAGAAAATCTACTTTCTAATTTGCTCCTTCGCGTGATTGATTCCATTTGTCATCATCGCAGCCCCTTTTTTCAATTCGTGAGATGTGGATTTCTTACTTGATGGGAAATTTACTTCGATCGTTCCTCGTCGTTGCCCATCCTTCTCTTCCTTCTTTATGACTTTTAAGGTTTTCTTTTTTGACTTTTACTCTGCTTTGAGGTTTTTCATAATTATAATGAAATTAAAGATTCCCTTTTGCATCTTACTTTAGCCGATTTCGTGGATTAGCTTTTGGAAGAAAAACTTTTGCCTAGAGGTCCTTTCCTTTTTTTATATAATCATCAACTCGAAACATAATCTTTGCTTTCTCGGTGAACCAAAGAATATAAATATACACTATCAATCATTTTCATCTTGAGCTTATACGAAAGTCAAATGACACCATATATAAATTCATAGAATCAATCTATAGAATACTTTTCCTTATGGATATAATTAGACTACAAATGCTCAGATGCTAATACTTTTGTCTTGGCTATGTGTCCCCATGAGATCAAGTTCACACGTTGTATGGTGTTTGTGCCCCGAACTTAGAGTATGATGGAATAAAAGCATTTGTCCTCCTTGATGCCCAAAAAGGTAAATGTGAATCGAGCATGAAGGCCATGGTCTTTTGTTCGTCTGTACCAGTTTTACGAAAAAGGAATTGTGGGTTGTAAGGACAACACGCAAGGAGAAGCAAATAGTGATGCAGTTCTTTAATGTGAGATCGTGAGCGAATATGAGATCGTGAGCTGATAAATCATTGCTGTGTCCAGCAGATCATCTTCACAAGGAGCACGTGAAATTGCAAAAGTTGCTAATTAAAAGTGCAATCACCATGTCTTTATTTGGAGGATCCTCTTCAAGAATGTCAATATTTATGTTTTCCACGCATGCTCCAACTATGGCTGCATTGGTCTAGGTGCATTCACACGCTAAATTTGTAAAAAAATTCCCCTATCTTATTTCATGTGTGATCTTACTTTGATTGCTTTAATCCCAATGCATTCACACGCTAGATTTGGAAATTTTTTTCCTCTCCTGTGCTATAACTTTGGCTGCATTGATCCAAGTGCATTCACTTGCCATATTTGTCTGTCACTTATAGATGATATTGAATGGAAGATTCCAGCCATGAGCTTGATAATTTCAAATAGTATAGTTCGACATCAATGTCTTCACTTTTTTGGAGAAGTAAAAGTCACGCAACTCTTTTTCCCATGATTTTGACTAAAGGGACTTCGAAAGACTAATACACATTATATTCACATGAAAGAAGTCTTCACAACTATACTAGAAAAATATAGAACTAGTTCTATGTTAACCCTAATTCACATTTGGTAATTATAAAGCTCACTCAAATATGCTACTTATAATTTAAAATTATATATGTTGTCTTTGAGTAATTTTTAAAGGATTTCAAAAGGGTGAAAAAGACCGTCTTGCCCTAAAACACAGAATATTACAAGTCTTTCAGTAATATTATAATGTATGTGCCTAAAACAGTTAATGATTTGAGCGCGAAATTTTTCTTCTTCAAAGATCACATTTATCGCATTAGTTAGACGTGTGATCAATACAAATATTTGTTTAATGTTGATTTATTGTTAACTTAATTATTAATGAATCTAACAAGTCAACCTAAGATAAATTCTATGAATATAATTTCATACAACCCTGATTGGAGGCTAGATTTCTGATTGGTTTATTGGTTGGCTGAGGGAAATGAAGCCTTTTAAAGGTAAAGCGTCGGAATCGCTATTAAGTAAATATTGTATAGCTAGCCTAATACCAACGTCGGTGACAATCGTGTGTTCCTCTGAGACGCTAAAAGCCAAACAATTCAATCAAACATGATGTCGTCGTATCTTGTTGCAGTTACAATATTACTTCACGTGTGCCGTGTTAGCGGCAGAAGAACAGCTCAAATATCAAAACTTGGCACGGAAGGACACTTAAGTGCCAAAACTTTGGAAATGTACAATTAAGTGCCAGTTTCAGAGTAAAGTGGAACACTTAAGTGCCACTACGGTCAAAATCCGGCCAAATTGCTGACGTGGCAATTTTCCGGCGAGTTGGGTGCAAAACGGTGTCGTTTTGCTTGCTAACGTGGCGAGAAAATGCAAAAATGACGTCGTTTTGTATCAGATGTGTAAATAATTAATATAAAAATTAATTAAATTAAATTTAAACTTAATTTTATTTAAAATATTCTAAAAAATAAAAAAAACTTAAAATTAAAAAGCCTAAAAAATAAAAAACTTAAAATTGAAAAACCTAAAAATAAAAAAATTAAAATTAAAAAACCTAAAAAAATTAAAAAACTTAAAAATAAAAATTAAAAATTAAAAAACCTAAAAAATAAAAAAAAAACTTATAATTAAAAAACCTAAAATTAAATTTAAAAAAAAAAAAACGCAACGGGGGGCGGGGGGGGGGGGGGAGCCGAAGGGGGCAGATGAGGGCTAAGCCCTCACTGTCGCTGCCTCCCCACCGCCACCGGGAAGAGCCGGCGATGGAGTGGGTGAGGGTCGGTCGGGGTCGCCGGCCCCCAGCCGATCGGCGGCAAGGGCCCATGACCGGTGACAAAGAGGGGCCAGCGACCCCAGTCGACCCTCCCCCCTCCGTCACCGGCCCTTCCCGGCAGCCGTGAGGAGGCGGCAGCGGCGAGAGCTCAGCTCTCAACCGCCCCCTTTGGCTCCCCACCCCTTTTTTTGGGTCTTTTAATTATAAGTTTTTTATTTTTTAGGTTTTTTAATTTTAAGTTTTTTTAATTTTTAGGTTTTTTGATTTTAAGTTTGTGATTTTTTAGGTTTTTTAATAATAAGTTTTTTATTTTTAGGTTTTTCAATAATAAGTTTTTTATTTTTAGGTTTTTCAATTTAAGTTTTTTATTTTTTAGGTTTTTCAATTTTAATTTTTTTAGGTTTTTTAATTATAAGTTTGTTAATTTTTAGGTTTTTCAATTTTAAGTTTTTTATTTTTAGGTTTTTCAATTTTAGGTTTTTAAATTTTAAGTTTTTTTTAGAATACTTTAAATAAAATTAAGTTTAAATTTAATTTAATTAATTTTTTATATTAATTATTTACACATCAAACACAAAACTACGTCGTTTTTGCATTTTCTCGCCACATCAGCGAGCAAAATGACACCATTTTGCACCCAACTCGCTAGAAAATTGCCACTTCAACAATTTGTCCAAATTTTGGTTGGAGTGGCACTTAAGTGTTCCACTTTACTCCGAAACTAGCACTTAAGTGTATCTTCCGAAATTTTGGCACTTAAGTATCCATTCGTGCCAAGTTTTGGCACTTCCGGTGTCCCAAACTCCCGTGTTAGCTGTACCTCATTTTTTTTTTTACAATACCCCCACCGTCAACCTTAGCTCCATGCTTCGGCATTTATAGGTCTACAATGTTCAATCGTAATCAATAGCTTTAAAGTCACAAGTTTGATTTTTTTTATTATTATTTATGACAACTTACAAAGATTTGCAATACTCTATTGTAATCAAGAACTTGACGTCGTAAAACATCATTAAATATGACTTTTACCGAGTTCAATG
Source organism: Eucalyptus shirleyi (assembly GCA_017140165.1). NCBI lineage: Eukaryota > Viridiplantae > Streptophyta > Magnoliopsida > Myrtales > Myrtaceae > Eucalyptus > Eucalyptus shirleyi. The sequence continues at coordinate 15,597,148 of CM029456.1, read as the reverse complement.
TCCATTTGCGACTGCGTAAAGTATTGTAAATTTCACTTCCATTTTATAGTGGGTGGAATGTCGAACCTTATGCGCAATCAATCGCAATTGACTCAAATTCAACAGCATAAATCTTCTCATCTCAACATAACAATTTACATTCATGAGGTATGGTACAGCATTGAGCGTTGAAAGTCTCCTTTCTTTTTTCTTTTTTTTTTTTTTTGGTAAAGGGTAAATATATATTAACTTAAAGAACCAAGGAGCTACACAAATGTATAGCAACAGACCCTGGCACCAAGGCTTACACTCAGATGACAACCAGTCAATAGAGTGGAAGAGTGTCGGGGAAGGGGGGAAGGGGGGAAAGGAGCTGCATAAAGAGGAACGAAAGAACAGCAGCTAAAAGCAGGCTAAACAGCAGCCAAAAGGAAGAGAAGGGGAAAGACGAAGGCACCCGCGCAGGGGAGGAGGAATACAACCAGAAACCTAAAAGACAGCTAGCTAGGGACACCATGGAAGCATCCAAAGCTGAAGAGACCGGACGCCTCATTAGGCAAGGGGAATATCTTGGAAGCACTAGAGATAGGCAGCAACTAGTGTCGAGCATAAAGCGAACAGCCAATGAACTGGAATCCTCCAGTAAAATGTAACACCTTAGTCAAAGATTGAGGGATGGATACCCCAATTGAGTTGTAGTCTCCTATTAGGAGTCGTATCCGGGACCTTCAAAAAGGTAAAGGCTATATCCTTGATAACCTTGCGAAGATGTTCCTTTAAAGCCGAGAGGGATAAGGTTTGGTTGCGGAAGATGATGTTATTCCTCTCCTTCCAAATAAGGTAGCATAAGGCGGCAAAGCCAAACCGAGCCATCGATTGATAGAAGCTAGTGTCAGAGAGATGCTTGATAACCCAATCTAAGTTATCCTTCCACGTAGAATTCCACCATGGGAAATTACATTTATTCGCCCAAAATGCACCAAGACTAGCCGTAACCGAGCATTCGAAGAACAAATGATCAACAGAGTCAAGTCTAGAGGAACATAACACACAGGAGGAAACTGGAATTCTCCCATGAGCAAACAGAATTACCTGGGTCGGTAATCGGTTGCGAGTGATCAACCATAATAAGTGGGTTTGATAACGGGGGGGGGAAGAGAAGAATTCCAAATGAATCTTGACCAAGGCACAAGTTGGCCCCTCGCCCTTAGAAGTGTCCAAGCAGAAGTAGTCGTAAACACCCCTGAAGAATGGCCCAGCCATAGGAGTCAGTCATCATTGTCATTGAGGTTTGGGAGAGGATCATCCTAACCCATAATGACCGCCGAGACTGCAGAGGGAAGGGAGAGGGCAGTAATACCAGCAACAACAGAAGCTAGCTAAGGGATGCCAAAACAATATATGTTTCGATCTGTGAAAAGCTTATAGAGCGGCCCCCGGTGATGCCAATGATTGAACCAAAAGGATGTAGATAAGTCATTGCCTATGTGCCACATAAATTGATGCTGAATTAAGTCTCGAAGGCCTAGCAGTTTTTTCCAAGACCAAGAGCATATAGTAGGCCTAGGGACGACCCAAAAATTCTTATGCTTGATGAAGTTGGAATGGATCCATTTGCACCAAAGTGATTCTTTATCAATAAAGAGGAGCCACAAGTGTTTAATCATTGAAGCGATATTACTAACCTGGATGGATCGGATACTCAAGCCACCTTCCTCCTTAGGTAGGCAAACATCATCCCATCTAACCTTCGCCCCTCCTGATCCAAGGGTCAGTCCCTTCCAAAGGAATTAGCGAAAGATTTTCTCGATTTGTCTTGTGACCGAGGAGGGTAGGATGAAAACACTAGACCAATAAACCTAAATTGAGTGCAAAACTGATCTGATCAGCTGCAATCTACCGGCCAGGGAGAGGAACCGGTTCGTCCAGGACTGGACTCTCGAGGTTATAACATTCACCAAAGATATGCAATCCAATTTGCCCAATCTAGATGAAACAATGGGTACATCGAGTTACCTAAAAGGGAGCGAACCCAATTGAAAGCCAGATGTACTAACTATGGAATCTTTTAGAGCTTGAGAGCCACCCGAGAGAAAGATTTCGCTTTTGTTGAAGTTGGGCTTCAGCCCAGACCAGGTAGCAAAAGATTGTATCCTATCCAATAGCAGGCATAGAGAAGACATATTACCTTTGGAGAACAATAATACATCGTCTGCAAAGAAAAGGTGGGAGAGCCTAGTCACTTTGCATCTCCAAAAGAATTCAAAGCCCACCTTGGACGTTTGGGAATTGAGGATTCCAGTAAAAACTTCCATAACAAGAGTGAAGAGATACGGGGACATAGGGTCATCCTGCCTGATTCCTCTCCCACTCGAGAAAAAACCATGCAATTCACCATTAAGAGAAATAGAAAACTTAGGCGATTGAATGCAGGTCATTATGCGGTCGATAAAAACTGCAGGGAATCCGAAGGCCATCAAAGTAAGCCAGATAAAGTTCCAATCAATGGAATCGTAGGCTTGCAAAAATCAACCTTGATAATACATTTAGGCCGATAAGGATTGTGGTGAAAATCACTAAACAATTCCTGGGTCAGCATAATGTTATCGCTTATACGTCTTCCTTTCACGAAAGCATTCTGAGGAAGACTAACTATGGAGGGGAGCACAGCAGCTAACCTGTTAGCAATAATTTTTGTGATACACTTGTATAGAGTGTTGCAGCACGCTATGGGCCGAAAGTCATTAACCGTCGATGCATTAGGGACCTTCGGGATTAGAGTCAGGATAGTTGCATTGATCTCCTTCAGAAGCTGACCATTAATAAAGAAGTCCCAAATTGCCAGCAGGACCGATGGTCCAATAATCTCCCACGCCCGCTTGAAGATTTCAACATTAAAGCCATCTGGGCCAGGGGATTTACCAGAAGGAAGGGAGAACAGAGTAGACCGAATTTCCTCATCCGAAACAGGGCGAGACAGCTCCTGGATCTGTATATCATTGAGAGTGTGAATCAACTTCTCCTGGATCTCGGCAACCAAGGGCACCGAGGATGGTGGGGAGGCTGCCAAGAGATCCTGAAAATGAAAGATAAAGAGCTGTTGTACCTTAGGCGGGTGAGAGACCAAATGGTCTCCATCATGGATTGAAATGATTCTATTTCGCAGGTGGGATCGTTTGACGGACTGGTGGAAAAATTTTGTATTTAGATCTCCTTCCTTAAGCCACCTCACTCTCGACTTTTGCCTATAAAACGATTCCTCTTGGAGGCGAAGGTCAAAAAACACCCGTGACCTCTCCTTCTCCGTATCTGCCAGGACCTGGTTAAATGGATCAAGTTGAATGGCTTCCTGGGCCAAAGAGTGCTGGGCTCTAGCTTCATCAGTTCTCATAGATATGTCTGCATAGGTCTTCCTATTAAGACGCTTGAGCTTGCATTTGAGCGCACGAAGCTTGCAGCACAGGGAATACATAGACATACCAGGAAATTCAGAATTCCAAACCTGCGAGACCATGTCAAAGAAAGAGGGATGGCTCATCCAAAAGTTGAAGAACTTGAATGGATTGCGGGTAATGGGAACATGCATGATTCTAACAACCATTGGGCAATGGTCCGACACCCCTGGGCCAAAAAGGATGCTTCCGAGAACAAAAACATCAAATTCCAAGCTGAGTTGATCAAAACTCTATCAATTTTCCTAAGCTTGCGGTTCGATCCCGAAGATGTTGCCCACGTGAATCTATTTCCCACATATCTTAGATCATCCAATCCAACTTCAGCAAGACATTCTCCAAAATCATTGAACGAGGGGATCCAATAGTTAGAAGAATCGGCTCTATCCGAAGCATCCCGAATCGCGTTGAAATCTCCAGCGATAATCCATGGCGAATCCGAGAGCATTAGACTAAGACGCATAATCTCATTCCAGAGGGGTCTTCTCAAAACGAAGGAATGCTCCGCATATATAACCAAAAGATTGAAAGAACTGCCACTATTGAGACAAAGCAACCAACCATGAATAGCCTAAGCCGAACAATCAGAGATATCAAAAGAGGCATTATTGGGATTCCAACCCACCCATACTCTCCCCCTATGCGAATGAATGTAGTTGGAACACCATCGCCAACCCGGAATAATGGCTGCAGAAACAGTAGAAAAAGCAGCAGGAGAGATTTTGGTCTCTAAAATGCCCACACAACTAAGGTTGTTGGTTCTCACAAAATGCCTAATTTCAACTTGCTTAAAAGGGAGACCGAGACCCCTAATATTCCAAACTCCAAAAAACATAGGACACAAAAGATAGGGAGGGTTACCTCTTCCTTCCTCCTCGTTTTCTAACTGAGGAGGGCACCGGCTTTGGGCTAAGTGGTATACTCGCATCAGCAGATGCATATCGAAGAGGTCCTTTCAAGCGAGCAGGAGCATCTACCACAGGATCAGGGAGAGGTGGGGGAGGGATAGTCTCCTCTGGGATAGATGAGGCTACCACATGCGGTGAATCCGAGTTGCTCCTACCCGATGCAATTTCATCCACCACTTCTTCATCTGAGGATGATGAATCCAAAGAGGATTTCCCTGAATCTTGAACTTGAATTGCCAGAGGAGGGGCCAAAGGGATATTAGGCATTAATTCGAAAGATGGATAGGGAAGATCTACCTCACTCGTAGGTACCTGATTTACCATTTCAGGCTCCATCTGCTAATTTGCAGAATGTTTATCACCTTCTGACTGCGGGGGAACCATAGTGCGAGGCAAGGGAGGGGGGTTCTCTGGTTGAATCGAGGGTCTGTTGTTACGCTTTCCCCGCACTTCCCTCCATTCATTATGGCTAAACGGACCGAGCTTGGATTAGCAGCTGCAAGGCCAGATTTAGACTTAAGTTCACCAGGCACAACACATCTGTGACCAAAAATGCAGCAAGAGGGGCAGATAGTTGGCACCCATTCATAATGAACATCTATAGAGCGATTTTCACCATCAAGGGACATCAGTCGATGGAGAGGCTTTGTGGGTTACAAACGGTTTTGCAGCAACAGTAGATAGACCAGTTCGCACATTATCACGCATACCAGAGGGGGGATGAGGATGAACATCATTCGATTCCTTCCCATCGCTGGTGCTACTCTTCAGATCCTTGTCCGATGGTGGGGCGGAAACTTCGCCAATAGCAGAAGGTAGAGGGGCGAAGCCTAGGCGAGACCGAGCTTTCCTTGCTCTGCTTCGCCCTTTGCTTCGGGAGCGACCCGGAGCACCTCTAGCAACTGAGGAAAATCGAGCAGGGGATGGACGAGAGGGAGGGGGGATAGAAGCATCCTTCGAGTCTGAAGTAGGGCCCTTGCTGAGAATGCTCGCATGAGCAGCGGATGAGGAAGCCATTCGAGCGCAGCAGCTCGCACAAGCCAAACCCTAGATGTTTAGATCGCGATTCCAGATTACAGAAGACATACCGGGGAAAACCGTTCGGTGGGAGCTCAGATCGGGTCTAGGCGCAGCTCGTCTCCGAAAATGAGCATCAACGGCCGGCCCGAATGGCCGGAACCTGCAAAATTGCACTCTAGTGAACAGTACCAATCGTACCAGCAGAGAGAGACTGAGTGAACAGTAACCCCGCGAAGGAGAGGTTCTTTTATGTATTCTTGTAATTTTCCTTTCTTTTGTTTTTTGTTTTTTGTTTTTCTTCTTTTTTTGGGTTGCATCTCTTTCCTTTCTTGCATTTGTATACTTTTCTATTAGATATCCCCATCAAAATTCTTTGTTTAGCTCTTTTCCTTGGTCTTATTTATAGAAAACTTCACCAAAATTGAGTCACGTTGGTCAGTATCCCAGATCATATTCTCCCACGTCACGACAGGATGAAGGCTGCTCGATCGAGAAAGCTGACAATACACCGGCGCTCCACTTTACACACACTGGAAAAAGGAGTGAAAGCAACGACAAAACTTGAATAAATGGACAGCATTTCCATTCACATGTTATATTCAATGGGTGGGGATTCCATCCGTCTAAACTCAAATGTGCATGAATGTATGATTCCATGAAGGTCCTATGTGTATAATTATTTCATTCATGTTTTACATTCTATCTAATTAAGCAAATTATATACATTATTTTTTTAACACAAAAGTTTGATGGAAGCATACCATATATTTCATGAAAGTGTCAATGACTCCTTATTGGAAAATTGGGTGGTTGGTGACTTTTTTTGCTAACAGTTTTTTGTTTTTGTACACTATTGGTATTTGCATTATCCCTCTTGTGTACACTTTGCAATCAAATTCTTGAGAGTTCAATCTTATGAGAGCATTTCTTTGTCAAAGAGTGCACTGTGTTTATAAATGAATGTTGGCTCCATTGCAAACCAATATTTGTTTGAGGCTTCAAGTATAGTTGATTAGGCATAACTCTTCGATAGTCTCTGGAAATGGAGCAAACACCCATTTGGACCAGACCACTATAAAATGGTTCCGCATTCGTCAATCGCTACTCCTTTTTATTTATATGCATATAACATATTTAATAAATTGCTTAATTTATATTTGTGTATAAATACTTAACACTATGGAGCATATTCAATATTTCGGTCAAAATATTGCTTGTGTTTATTTGAAATTTTTAGAGCTAAATATCATAGCATCACATGTTGATAAATTAAGAGAGTTGATGACACATTTTCATCACAATACATAATTAAACAATAGTATGATCAACAAGTGTTAAGAGGATGAATCCGATACACTCACGTGCCAAATGTAGAGAGGCATAAGTATCATTTTGCACTTCTCCCCACATTTCATAAAGCAATAGTTGTCAGACAATTTTACAACCTTTTGTAATGGAAATAGATCAAGCTTTTCATCCAATTGAAAATAATGCAATTGGTTCTAATGTATATATTCAAAGAAATGACAAATTTTCTAGAAGAACACCTTTAAATGATTAATTGGTGTGTTAATAGCTTATTCTATATTACTTTGGAGTGAAGAATCTTTTGCTAATGTGGGGCCTTTTTTGTTGGATGCTTTTTTTGGGAATTCACCTTTTTTTTCTGTCTTTTTTGCTTAGTCAAAAGTGCTAGGAAATATTTGCTCATCACTTTCAGGCTAGCTTCCCTCCACACAACTTTAGTCTGTAAAGAAAAATTCTCAAAGTTGATTTTGATGGGCAGGTGGCCCCCACCACCTTGTTCCTTCTACATGCTCAAATCTAGAGTGAATCCAAGGCTTGACTCCCTCGGTTCATTTCCATTACACTTTTCGTTTTTTTTTTATCAACAGAAAAGCTTGATAGTAATTATTCGAGAAAAAGAGTATAGAGTAGTGTCATTTCATAAATAAATAAAAAATAGTGTAAAGTGAATATTATTTCGAATAATAATTTAAAATAACTAAATCAATTTCATATAAGGATCTGAACTCATCAATCGGTCAAACGTTTGTCAACTGGCAAGCATGTGATTTTTTCAATGGCCATACGTTTCTTCCGATGTTCTTCCTTTGCTTTTGGTCTTCGTTTCTTTCTAGAGAAGAAAACAAAGCTCAAGTAAGGACCACCTCTTCCTTAATCAGACACTCATATGTAACAAAGGATAAAGCCTATTGGATTGATAAAGCTGACAATGTACAGACGCTCTACTTTCCATGCACCACATGCATGGACCCCTCCTTGATTTCAAACCAAAAACAAACAAATGATGTTCACACTGCATTCTTGACTTATGAAAGTGGAGGTTTTTTTTTTTTAATCTATTGACTGCAATTCGTGCTCCATTGAATTCTTGACTTGGAAGGAAAGATGTAGTTACCACTCCTAGCTACTCTATAATGGTTGGTGTGGAGCTGTAGCAATAAATTTCACTTCGGTGAATTTACTACTCCTACCTGCTCTATAGCTGATGATTGGAATCGGGTTATTGGACTACTGATGAATTTACCATGCTGGCCAATTATGACTTATTAGCTACTCTATAATTGTGAACCATTGTTGCGATATTTTAATCATAGCCAAGAGAACTGATAGAACAAATCGAGCAGAAGCGTGATGTTTTCTTTTGGAAAAGCTCTATTGTGCATGTAGCAAAAGGTGTGTCTACCTGAGAAGCAAGTATGTTTGGGGTTAAATGATACTACTAGAATGGAATAATGCTTGTATCCTGATGTATAGTTCGAGCATTTTCTTGAAATCCAATTACTTCCGAACATCTTGGATTGAAATTCATAAACAAAAGGGGAAGGGAATCTGGTTTTTAAAGTTGCGCTCTGACTCGTTCTATTACTGAACCAAGTGTTGAGGCTGTCTAAAATAGCCAAGCAGCTAATGAACTACACATTGAGTAGGGGAGTACATTTTTCTTATGGTTCGACCATGGCATCTTATGGCCCTTTTTGCGTGATAAATATCCAACAAGAAATTGTCTATGGTTTAGGTCCATCTCTTGATCTTAATCAGCAGTTGTTTAGGAAGCATGGATTCAAGATCTGATGATTTGCTTCAAGCGTTGGCTGTTTCATGCGAAATCCCTTTTCCTGCATCCTGCCATTGCTGCTCTGATGGAAGGTATAGTTCTTCTTGCAAATGGAATGCAATTAGAGAGAAGCAGCTTGTTAATTTGCATAAATGTGTTTGGTATAATCCATGTAATAGTAAGCATTGTTTTATAACCCAGTTGCTGAACTTGAACAAGTTGGGCCATATTTTTTACATATGTAGAACCAACAAATACAGATTTGAGCACACTCCCAATTGGGCCCTCATAATTCCCACCATCTACAAGAACACTAGAATGTGCCCTTTTTGCCAGTCATGGCCCTTCTCCCTTCTCAGTTTAAGTTGTATGTGCCAATACTAGGATGGCAAGCCTACTCAGATAATCAGAAAAATTAGAACGCAAGATGCTGAATTCAATTTGCAAAACCTCAATAATCAAACTTTAAGGCAATGTGAGAGGACACTCAGTTGCATTATAGCTCAAACTTCATGACACGAAAAATAACTGAAAAAAACTGAAAGAACTTGCACACAAGCATTGATGGGATTCTAACTAGGAATCTAACTTGCAAATGCAATTGAAATGTCAACTCTGTTCTAGATGCCTCTTCCTTCCAAGCTCTTCCTTCCAATCCTTCATAGATATCCTCTAACATAAGTAATGCCACACTCTGTCATAGAAACAGAAACAAGGTAAGGAAATGGCAAATAGAAGAGCAATCATTTGGATGCACAACGAAATGCCATTTTGAAAAATAGGAAGGTACTTGAATATATATCTGAGCATTCGAAGGCAAACACACCATGAATTTGTTAAAATGCAGAGAGATTTCCAACAATTGATACTTGTAGCATAAAACATATGGAACCATTTGCTCGTTCAAACTTTCACAGAGACACAACAGCCAAAAGCTCTATTAAAGAGAAAAATTAACACTTGCCAGCTTAATCTAGTTAAATGGAGATAGAGAGCTACATCTGAGAAACTTAAAAAAGCTAACCTTCATATCAACTGTATTGCTTCTACAATCTTGCATAATAAACATTCCAACTAGTATAAAAGGGGGAAATTATAGAGATTAATGGATGCATAAACATAAAAGAGAGAGCAAAGAGTTAGAACTTCAGTAAAAACTTTAGGATCCTTGTGTTTTGACACTGATACTTCATATTGTGACACAATAAGCAATCTGGAAAAAAATTATAGGATCCACAGGAGTAAAGCGCAAGAAGCAATACAAATCTAGCATATTTTAAATCACAAAATCATAATGACTCAAACAATACTTACATTGAGTCAAACCACAAACTCCTTGCAATATCCATTTACATCTTAGCATTTGGACTGCTCCCACCTGCCTAAAGCAAAACTCAGCTACAAAAATTTCGAATTTGTGGCTACTAAAAAATATATTTGGTCCATATGTATATTTTTGGACATTTACAAAGCAGTATCTCGCAATTCAATTTCCACAACTTTGTGTTAGCACTAGCCAAAATCGACAAATATCCCATCCATCCATCTTTTGTCACAAACCTAGATGAAGTAGCTTGATGTGACAGCCACCGTGGTCATCACATATCCATAAAAGAAATCAGAAAATGGACAAGAGGGTCATTCTCACCAGGCAACAACACAAGTGCTAAAGTTGCCGAAAGCGGAGTGCAAGAAATCATTTAGAAAATGCGACAAGTTACAGTAAGTATTATATCAAATACTCAAAATTAATTGCTATTCCAATGTGGACTTTTTTTACATGAATCAAGAATATATTTGACAACTGAGATTATCTTTAAAAGCTTGAGGTGCTTCCTTAGGTCATTCTCTGCTTGCTTGCATATAAAGCCAAACCTACACCTTCTTAGTGTTGCTTCTGATACTTCAAATGAAACCTAGAAGAGACTCCACTCAGTCTCTAGCATCACATCTAGCCCTCAAATGAACGGCATGTAATATAGTTAAATCACAAGTGATCAAACTGTAAAATGAGAATGTTCTTGTGTCATAATTACAATGAACATGATTCACCAATACCCGAACCTCACATGAAAAACTAGCCTCATTTCCTTCCTCCAATCCAAAAAGCAACACACAATACCCAAGGTTACTCCCATGCAAACCTCGAGGTACCTAGAAAGAGATAGAACACTCTTGACTTTGGATAAACCAACATTCTATCTCGCTTCTAGGATGTTAAAATATGTCTCAAGTTTGAGTCTAATGTGAAATTCCGAATATTCTAAATTGGATATGTTGCGGACGTTCAAGATTGAGCAAAGAAGATCCAAAGATCAACTTCCCAAAGTTTGAATATGCGTTGGAGAATTTGGCCACTAAAATAGAAAAGTTCAACTTTGACTCGGACTGAGATTTTGTTTAAAATATATAAAGATATATTTTGGTTAAAATAGGCAAGATAGGAAACGGAATCCTATAAGAAGTTGATAAAAAAATAAAGGTCTCACTTATATATATATATAGACTTGTGGCTATGGATGGAAGAAGGTTGATCGTGAAGAATTGGTCTTGAAGCGCCGTCTCGTCGTTGAGTACTTGGGAGGGATTTTTTTTGTCGTTCTTGTTCGTGAATTACATCCAATGAAGTTTAGTGTTGAAGCCAATTAAATCTTGTGGTAAGATTTGCGTGTAATTCCTTCATGAGATTGAGAGATTATTTCTTGAGGAATTTCGGGGCTAAACATTGTATGCGTTATTGGATGTAATTGGAGCTTAAGAAACACCAGGAGAGTGTTTGAGTGACTCAAGTGTGTAATCTCATTGTATTGCTTGATCTATAGTGAAATTCGTTGCTGCTCTCCCCGTGGACATAGTTCTTTACGACTGAACCACATAAATATAGTGTCCGATTTATTTTCTTCTTCTGTCTATGTTATTGTTTGATCACTCGCTTTATCGCAACATAGGAAATATAGTATCCATGTAGTGACCCATCTCACAAACATCTAGCTATGGCAAATATATTAAATCAGAATCACGTCAGCTCATGCACACGCGTAACATTAGCGAGGTCAATACCTTCACGAACCAATCCATGACAAGAATCTAAGCAAATGTACACTGACATGGAGGACGAAATGCATTGAATGAGCAATTTTGGAAATCTGGACGATGCATTGTAGCCATTTGCTTTAAGGGTGCAAATGTTTGGTGGAAGCTCCTAAATCTCCTATAGCTACTTATAATCATCTAATTTTTGATGGACCATGTGACATCCCAAATTTCTGATTCTATTTTCAATTAAATGAGACGGACTTTTCATCGACGCGCTTATAGTTCAATTCTCCGAGCTGATCATTCACGAGATAACTAGTTATCAGGTGAAGCCATTAAGGAATTAAATGTATTTGGCTTGAGAATCTGACCATGAATCAACTGCTCGACCATATTAATCTACAAGGATCATTACGACATTGTCAGAATCGAACAGAGATCAATAATAGGTCGATTCGACTGAGATATGTGATTAAGTGTGGGTGATTTCACCCAATTTCAATATCCTCGTCGACCGGCACTAGACAGATCCTTCTATCGTTTTAGGTATCTTGTGCCCGTATTTGAAAATCGAGATTTTCACGGCAACCGAGAGTCGCCAATGTGTTGAAAATTATGTCGTGACTTCAAAATAATCAATCACGGGTCAATTGCATTGAAAATTTCTAAAAGTTACCCGGTAGATTAGGACGCGCAAGATTGGAGTTAACCGTAGTTTTAAACCCGAATTCAAAAATTGAAAGTTATGTTATGTCACAATTCATTTTAGGAACGTCAACTCATCCTCAGAAGATTTTTCTGTAAACTGGGATTTTTGGCAGAAAAGCAAAGTAAGGCTGTTTTTGTTCGGGATTGTCAGAGGGCAGTTTTTTATCGAATCTCTGGGATGTAAGTTGGATCATTTAACGGGGAAACGTCATAAGAAGGTCAAGGACTCATGGACTAATTTTGTTGAGCTTCAATTAGATGGAATTGAATGAGAATTGATTGAATTCAATGTACAAATGTCCAAAATTCATAACTCCCTTGGCACATGACATTTTGGGCACTTTGCCAAGCTTGTTGAGGAAGCTAATGAAGGGCAAATGGCTGAGGGGTGGGCCGGCCATGGTGGGGGCAAGAGAGAGGGGAGAACAGTAAGTGTTGAGCCTTTAAGAGCTCTTGGGGTCCCCCTTTGATTTAGCCACTTCATCTTCTCCAATAGACTTCACTTTCTCCATTGTTGTCCTCCTTTGAGCTCCCAATAACCAGCAAAACCAAGCCTGCCATTTCCCTCCTTAGGTACACACCCGTCCGACCACCAAATCGCCATCCCTTCACCGTCGCAAGCCTACACACTAGCACCAGAGCTGACCCTGCTGCTTCGCGCATTCTAGCGCCTTCTCTGCCATCATCTAGCGTTGCCAGTAGCTCCTGGTCATCGTCGAGGCTGTTTGGCCATCCGTCCAAGCCACCGGAGCTCCGCCATTGCCTCTCCTCAGCCGCTTGGTCGTGTCTCACCGTTTTCAGCCCCAACCGCCGCCGGTTCCAACCTCTCCGGTCCAAGATCAGTAGCTGAAGACAGCAGAGCCTTAGAAGCTTCGAGGCCCATTTTTGGTGTCTTCCCAGCCTTCGTTGGTGTTGCCTCTTCAGGGTTTATCGATCGCCTTGGTGTCGTGGTCGCCATGAACTCATTGACGCGCAAAAATGATGAGTTTAGCCTCTAATGCTTGCTTAGTAAGTTAATTAAGCTTAAGAGGTGTTTAGATCAGTCTAAGTAGGTTTAGGTGGTTAGATTATATTATTTTAATGTTAATTAGATTAGTTGTATGATTAGTTTAATGGATGATTAATTAGGGCTAATTGTATGTTTAAATTAGTGTAATCTAGCCTAAGCCCAATGGATCTTTGTTTGTAAAAAAGAAAGATGGTTTGTTACGCCTGTGCATTGACTACCAGCAACTAAATCAAGAGACGACCAAGAACAAGTACCCACTTCTGAAGATCGACGACTTGTTTGACCAGCTTCAAGGAGCGTTGATATTTTCAAAGATCGACTTGAGGATAAGGTATCATCAATTGAGGATCAAGAAGGAAGACATACCGAAGTCAGCGTTTCGTACTCGATATAGCAATTATGAATTTATTATAATGCCATTTGGTTTGACGAACGCTCCAACTGCTTTTATGGATATGATGAACCATGTGTTCAAGGAGTATTTGGATCAGTTTGTGATTGTATTCATCGACAACATTCTAGTGTATTTGAGAAGTCCCGAGGAACACAAAAGGCAGTTGAGGATAGTGCTACAAACTCTGAGGAATCATGAACTGTATGCCAAGTTCAATAAATGCAAGTTTTGGTCAACTCGTGTGGCGTTTCTAGGTCACGTGAGTATCACCGTTGACTAGACCACTGAAGAAGGATGAGAAGTTCGTGTGGACAGACAAGTGTGAGTGTATTTTTCAAGAGCTTAAAAGGAGGCTGACTACCGCACCTGTGCTGACCATACCGTCTCGTCCTGTAGCTTATGAGATCTACAATGATGCGTCGTTTAGTGGGCTGGGTTGTGTGCTGATGCAACATGGTAGGGTAGTTGTATACGCATCTCGTCAATTGAGGCCTAATGAACTGAATTACCCAACGCATGACTTAAAACTTATAGCTATTATCTTCACTTTGAAGATTTGGAGACATTATTTGTGCGGAGAAAGATTCCAGATCTTCACTAACCATCAGAGTCTCAAGTATTTATTCTCTTAGAATGAGTTGAATATGAGATAATGTCGTTGGATGGAACTCCTGAAAGATTATGACTGTGATATTCTGTATCACCCTAGGAAAGCAAATAAGGTCGTTGATGCTCTAATTCATAAGTCTTCAGCTGCTCAGATGATGCTCAATGAATGGAGATTAATCGAGAAAGTTTGATATTCGGGTTTCAAATTTGAGGTAGGCCACCTTTCGAACCTTATAGCCACCCTCAGAATTGAGCCGGAAGTACAGATCAAAATCAAGATGCTTCAATGGACAAATCCAGAGATTCAAAAGATTCTACAAGAGAATACATAAAAGAAGATTGCTAACTTTCAAATTGCTGAGGATAGAACACTGAGGTTCCAATGGCGATTGTGTGTACCTAACGATGTAGAGCTTAAAGATGAGATTTTATCAAAGGCTCACCGTAACAGTTAAAGCATTCATCCTAGTAATACGAAGATGTATCAGAATCTATATCAACATTATTGGTGGTTTAGTATGAAGGCGGACATCGCCAAACATGTCACCAAATGTCTGACCTGTCAACAAGTAAAGGCATAGCATTGCAAGCCGGGAGGACTTTTGCAACCTCTCGAGATTCACAAGTGGAAATGGGAACATATCACGATGGTTTTCGTGACTGGACTACCGAGGAGTTAGAAAGGAAATGATTCAATTTGGGTAGTGGTTGATCGATTGACGAAGTCGACTCACTTTATTGCAATACGAAAGGACCTTAGTTTGGATAGACACGTAGACCTGTACGTGCGTTAGATTGTTCGTTTGCATGGAGTGCTAGTGACGATTACTTCACACAAAGACCAGAGGTTCACAGCTGCCTTTTGGAAAAGCTTGTAGAGTGCTTTAGGTACGAAGTTGCAATACAGTACGGCTTATCATCTTCAGATGGATGGCTAGTTTGAGAGGACAATTCAAACCCTCGAAGACATGCTACGAGCTTGCGTACTAAATTTTAAGGGAAATTGGGAAGAGTAGCTTCATCTCGTCGAATTCGCCTACAACAACAGTTATCAGCAGAGTATACAGATGGCACATTTTGAAGCGTTGTATGGCAAAGCGTGTAGAACACCCATTTGTTAGGATGAGGTTGTAGAAAGAAAGCTTATTAGCCCAGAGTTAGTCCAGCAGTCGGTAGATGCAGTTGTAGTAATCACAAGCAAATTACAGACTGCTCAGAGCCGCAAGAAAAGTTATGCAGATAAGCGTCGAAGACCGTTGGAGTTCCAAGTTGATAATCACGTTTTTCTAAAAGTGTCGCCAATGAGGGGTACTTTGCGCTTTGGCAAGAAAGAAAAACTGAGTCCGAGATACGTAGGTTCCTTTAAGATTCTGGGAAGAATCAGGACTTTAGCGTATCGTCTTGCATTACCACCAAAGTTGGTGCAAGTGCATGACGTCTTTCTCGTGTCGATGTTGAGGAAGTATGAGCCTGACCCTACCCACGTATCTAATTTTGAAGAATTGGACATGGATGATAGAGTGTTGTACGTTGAAAACCCGGTTTAGATTGTGGATCACAAAGAGCGGGTTCTGCGC
Organism: Eucalyptus shirleyi; assembly: GCA_017140165.1. Classification (NCBI taxonomy): domain Eukaryota; kingdom Viridiplantae; phylum Streptophyta; class Magnoliopsida; order Myrtales; family Myrtaceae; genus Eucalyptus; species Eucalyptus shirleyi. The sequence continues at coordinate 15,581,374 of CM029456.1, read as the reverse complement.
ACTAAGACCATTCCGTTGGTCAAAGTAGTCTGGCAGCACCACGGCATTAAAGGAGCAACCTGGGAAAGTTAAGAGTCGATGAGAGACTTGTACCCCTACCTTTTTGTTCAAAGATTCTAATGATTTAAATTTCAAGGATAAAATTTTTATAAGAGAGGAAGAGTTGTGACATCCTAAATTTCTGAATTGTTTTCAATTAAACAAGACGGACTTTTCATCGACACTCTTATAGTTCAATTCTCCGAGCTGATCACTCACGAGATAACTAGTCTATCAGGTAAAACCGTTAAGGAATTTAAATGCATTTGGCTTGAGAATCTGACAATGAATTGGCTGCTCGACCATATTAATCTGCAAGGATCATTACGACACTATCAAAATCGAACAAAGATCAGTAATAGGTTGATTCGACTGAGATATGTGAATAGAGCGTGGGTGATTCCACATAATTTTAATATTTTCGTCGACTGGCACTAGATCAATCCTTCTATCGTTTTGGGTACCTTATGTCCGTATTTGAAATTTCGAGGTTTTCACGATAACCGAGAGTCGCCAATATATCGAAAATTATGTCGTCGCTTGAAAATAAGTAATCACGAGTCAATTGTACTAAAAATTTCTAAAAGCTACCTGGTAGATTAGGACATGCTCAAATCGCGCCAGATTGAAATTAACTGTGATTTTAAACCCGAACTCAGAAATTGAAAGTTCTATCATGTCACAATTCATTTTAGGAACATCGACTCATCCTTAGAAGATTTTTCTGCAAACCGAGATTTTTGACTGAAAAGCAAAGTAAGGCCGTTTTTATTTGAGATTGTCAGAGGGCCATCTTTGATCGAATCTTTGGGATGCAAGTTGGATCATTTCACACGGAAATGTCATAAGAAGGTCAAGGACTCATGGACTAATTTTGTTGAGCTTCAATTAGAAGGAATTGAATGAGAATTGATTGAATTCAATGTACAAATGTCCAAAATTCGTAACTCCCTTGGCACATGACATTTTAGGCACTTTGCCAAGCTTGTTGAGGAAGCTAATGAAAGGCAAATGGCTGAGGGGTGGGCCGGCCATGGTGGGGGCAAGAGAGAGGGGAGAAGGGTAAGTGTTGAGCCTTTAAGAGCTCTTGGGGTCCCCTTTTGATTCAGCCACTTCATCTTCTCCAATAGACTTCACTTTCTCCATTGTTGTCCTCCTTTGAGCTCCCAAGAACCAGCAAAACCGAGCATGCCATTTCCCTCCTCAAGCGCACACATGTCCGGCCATCAAACCACCACCCCATCGTCGTTGCAAGCCTGCATGCCAGCACCGGAGCCGACCCTGCTACTTCGCGCATTCTAGCGCCTCCTCTGCCGTCGTCTAACATCGCCAGAAGCTCCTGGTCACTGTCGAGGCCGCTTGGCCATTCGTTTGTCCAAGCCGCCAGAGCTCCGCCGTCGCCTCTCCTCAGCCGCTTGGTCGTGTCTCGCCGTTTTCAACCCCAACCGCCGCCAGTTCCAGCCTCTCCGGTCCAAGATCAGTAGCTGAAGACAGCAGAGCCTTGGAAGCTTCAAGGCCTATTTTTGGTGTCTTCCGGGCCTCCGTTGGTGTCGCCGCTTCAACGTTTATCGACTGCCTTGGTGTCGTGGTCACCGTGAACTCACCAATGCACAAAAATGGTGAGTTTAGCCTCTAATCCTTACTTAGTAAGTTAATTATGCTTAAGGGGTGTTTAGATTAGTATAAGTAGATTTATGTGGTTAAATTAGTTATTTTAATGTTAATTAGATTAGTTGTATGATTAGTTTAATGGATGATTAATTAGGGCAAATTGTATGTTTAAATTAGTGTCATCTAGTCTAAGCCCTAATTAATTAATTATTTCGAATTGATAAATATGATTTTATTAAATTATATTAATATAATTTAATATTTAATTATTTAATTTTCGGAATTAAATTTAATTATTTAATAATTTCGAAAATTTTGCCGGCATGACCGGTCATTTAAAATTTCTCACTGATCGCAACAAAATCAATTTATGCGAATTGTTTGTTAATGTGTGGAATTGAGTGAAATTGATGAAGTTTTGATATTTAACTTGAAAATACCCGATGTTGGCTTTTAGCACCGTAATTGGTTTATAGGACTAGTTTGAATCGTTGGTTCTTAATGGATTTTTTATTAAGTTCTTTTGTTTAATTATATATCTATACAGCTTGGGCGAGCTATTATCTGTCTATACAGCTTGGGCGAGCTATTATCTATTTATACAGCTTTGGTGAGCTACCATCTATATATATATATATATATATAGTTTTGGAGAGCATATGTCTTATTGATGAATGATTTGATAAACGGTATTAAAAGATAGATAGTATGATTGAGTTGAATTATTGAGATTGATTTGATTGGTTGAATTATGAAATGTATTAACGTGCAGGAAGGGACTGAGATGAGGTAAGTCCTTTATCCTCTTTATGTGGCTAAAGCGCTCTGAGACATATTTTCTTCCTAATCGAATCTTAGGGGGTAGAACTCGATAAGACATTGTCTCACCCCATTGTGGAATAATATTTTTAGGTCCCTAAATAGTGGATCCTCCATAGCTTTTTGGTAAACTAGTGAGGGTCACTAAGAGGATTTTTGACTATAACGATCTCGAAAGTCATTGGGTCTATGAACTTGCGGTGACTACTGTCTGGGTCGATGAGAACCTTCCTCATAGGATCCTTCATCAATTCAGAGCACGGTATCACTACAAACCCGATGGATTCTTGGATGGTCCTCTCAGGTGTTTTGATATTCCCCCCAGTATAAGAGATGCCACTTTAGGTGAGTGTTGTTGATCCTCCATATGGGTTGGTGGAGGACCCGACGCCCCTGGTGCTTGAAGAGACTGAAGAGCTAGTGAATGGATCTGACTAACGGTTTTTAGGATAGCTTAGTTTTTAAGGACTGATCTTCTATAGATCTTTTGTTAATAGCATAGTCCTGTAAATGAACTGGTATGATGTGTATAAAAGTGTGTGGTTTGGTTTTGAAAATGTGATCCTGCTTTTCTATCCCAATTGAGTTTTGTCTGGGGATTATTTATCCGCTTCCGCATGTGTAAAAATAAATGAATGGTCAAGCAACGTGTCCTGGGAAGTCGCATTTCTATTGACCGCAGTGGATGTGCGCGTGCTCGAGGTTCAGGGTGTGACAGACCATCAACTCCTCAAACTTGCTAATGCATGTAGAAAGACTAACAAAGTTATTTCCTTAGAGATGCAAATTATTTACAGAAGAAAAGCAGCTAAGACTAAAGGAATTTTTCCTCTGACAACTTGCACCCACTAAGCTTTAGGGAGACCAGATTTGGAATCCAAGTCTACCATTAAGGAGATTGGAGCTCTCACTGCTCCCTGGAAATAAGCCAAATAACGAACAACCTTCAAGAAAAAGGTGCTCTGGACTTTGCATCTCGTAAATGCTACTAGGAAGATTGATAAGACTTATCCATAAACCTCAATAGAGATGAGGTTCCCAATTAACGCAGGAAGTTATTTAATAGAGGTCTGAGATATGTGAAGTTTTGTTAAGTTCTCCATATCCTTAATATTAGGAAATTTATCAAGCTTAGAGCAGCCAGTTACATGAATATTTGAGAATATTTCAGCTTCATTTTGCTTGGGAGCTCCTTGAGGTTTGAGCACCTACTTAAGTTCATTGTCTCCAGATCTAGCACCACTGAGATGTCCAGAACACTAATCAGAGACTTAAAGTAGCTACGAATTAGGAACTTCGAATTCCTAAAATGCTGCAAATTAAAAAGAACAGCTGAACAAAGTTTTGATAAATTTCACTTTGTGAAAGGCACGAAATTGAAAACCGTCAATAAAAGAATGTATGATGTACCTTTAAGTTATCTCATAATTCCTTAATTTGGTTGTTATACACATCAAACCAAACAAGTTTCTTTAGAATAGTACTAAACTTTAGAGTTGATAAAGGATATTCAGGCTATTCAAGCTACCTTAAATCTTTAGGAAGACATATGGGATCTCTATTGAGCTATGCATTCAAGACTAGGAGCAATCTCGGTCTCCTCGTATATGTGAAAGCATAGGGATTGATGTCTAGTTCTTCTTGTGTTGGCAAGTCCAGCACTCTGCCTCTAACAACATTGGCTCCCTATGAAGGAAAAGAAAATAATCATTATTACCCAACCCGAATTAGGGGATAATGTGTAAATTAAAGAAGACAAGATTATCAATGGTTTCATGAGAAGCTCTCACAATATCCTTCGAAAATACTTCAAAAACATCATCGTAGCACCATAATCGAGTCATCTGGACAATCTTGTTTCATGATATCCTAACTGATTAGCCAAATCAAGTCATGCATTTGTACTATTCTCTGATTCTTGATGTTTATTAATGTTATCTCTAATAAAGTTTGAATCCCAATTAATGTCTTTAAACCACAACTATCAAGAACTCTGGTTACATAATCACCATCCCTCCCTTTAAATAAGCAAGCAATGTCAAGAAAAATGTCCTTCTCATTGTCCTCCAATGCATCAAAACTTATCTTCAGAACACTGTTTATGTGACATCTTGAAAATCGAGCCCTCTGAGGGATGAGTGAAGGTGAATTTCGTTAGTGCATTATTGGTTGATCTCACTCAGAATTGATCACTCCTGAGATACTGACCTTAAGGGAAAGGCTAATGAGGACAGAACTTGTACAACTAAATGACTCGACCTGGGAAAACGACTTGACCGTGAGACTTATGTGAGGACAATCCTATAGATAGGTAGGCCGATTCTAAGGACGATTAGAAATAGATTTGCGGACATATCATAATGGAACGACGGGTGATTCCATTTACCGTTATCGAACCCACGAACGACCCTATATCGATCCTTAGTAATCGTGTACTTTGAAATAAGAATTTATCCTCCGTAATTTCATGTAATCAAGGACGTCCATGCCGAGATGTCTTGATCGTGATTTGGCACGAGTCGATTACGCGTGAATCCTCGGAGCCGCCCGTCAATCTATGTTATACCCAAAATGACATTGGGTGAAATCGACATGGCAAGAAAACTTAGGATTGAACTTCGAATTATCGAGAATGTTTGGGATGGACTTTGGATGAAGCTACATCAAACAGCCGACAGAGCCAGTTAAGCTGAGCAATTGGAAAAGGGATTTTCGGACTGAGGAAGCAAGTCCGTGAGGAGGTGGGCCAAGCTAAGTCAGTGTGGGCTTTAGGCCCAAGATGGACAGCCACCATAGTGGGCCTAAGACGAGCAAATGAGCCCATTGGGCCTAAACCAACTATTCATCTTTCTAAGCCCATAGGCCATTTCTTAGCCATTTCAAGCCCAACCAATTTCCAAGCCCACTCCTATTCATGGCCAAGCCCAACCCTTAGGCCCATCCACCAATTTCAGCGCAAGGACAGACTGGTAATTGTGTAAGGTGAAATGACCAAATTGCCCTAGTTGTAGGGAGAAAAGACTAGAGAAGAGAGAGAAGATGATGTCATGCATGGGGACTTAAAGCAAGCATATTAGGGGCTTAATGAGGTGTTGCACCAGCCCTCCTATCACTCTCTCTCTCCCCCATTCGGCCTCCCTCGACGAAGCTCTCTCTCTCTTCATTTTTCTTCTTCCTCCTGTTTTTGCTCCAGCTAACCCTTCAGTGAAGAATCGAGTCAAAAGTGGTCTTCCCGAATGAATCAGCCAACAAGCCACCCACCACCGTGACCGAGAGAGACAGACCGTTCCAAAGAGCCAAATTTTGTCTTGAACGGAGTGGCCGTCCATCCTGTACGGCCGTCTCAAGCCGCCGATCACCGGTCTGTCGGTCTGCTTGCAGCCTGCATTGTTTCGCGTTTTTCTTCATTTTTCTCTCATTTTGGTCTTTCCTCCACTCATCCTAACCTCCAGCAAGACCCCCAAGACCCCCGGGAGCCACCGATTGCCGACCAACCCCTTCGTCAGAGCTCTGGCCAAGCCGTTCAACTTAGTTTCTCCTCCGGCAGGGCTATTTTTTAGTGTTTTCAATGGGAGTCCGAGCTGTGGTTGCTGTGTTGAGCTTGGGACCGCCTTGGATCGTCTTTGTAGAAATGTGTATCCACCGTCATCACTGCCGTGTCGGTGTCTCCAGCCCACTTAACGGGTGAGTTTAGATCCTAATCCTTCAATTTGTGCCTAAACTTGCTTAAGATTGGTTTAGTTATATTTAATTCTAATTTAGGATATTTAATTGAGTTGTATTAGCCCTAAGATAGGTGGTTAGATGGATGGATTAGATTAGTTTATCTTAATCTTGATTTATTTGTTAATTGTACTTATGGGTTTAATTAAGCTTGTTTTGCTTAATTAATTGTTTGTTTTAATTAATGTTTTATTTAATTTCTGAGTTGAGTTTATTATTTATTTAATTCTGGAAATTTACTGTTCACGCGATGCAACACTGTTCACAAAATACTGTTCACATGCACTGTTCACCAAAGAGTGAAAAATTACCTTGTTTCATGTGTGTTGATTTTATAAAGTGAATGGATGTGTAAATGCATGGACATTCACATGAATTGAGTGATGATTTGTATAATCATGTGTTGTTGGGGGTTAGATCAAGGAAACCACCGAATTGGGATTGGTCATGCCTTTGAGGCCATGATTTACCACGTATTAAAGGTCGTGCCTTCGAGGCCATGATTCACCACCGAATTTGGAATCGGTCGTGCCCACTCGAGCTATGATCCACCACCTATTAAAGGTCGTGCCCAATGGGGCCGTGATTTGCCATTTGATAGATGTCACGCCTAATAGATTGTGATTTGCCACCTATTAAAGGTTGCGCCCAATCGGGCCGAGATTACCACCTAATAAAAGTTGTGCCGAGTGGGGCCGTGATTACCACTAAGCCTGGATCGTGCTCGCTAAGCCGTAATTCAGTGTTGGGATTTAGTAAATGAGATGACCAAGAGATGGTCGTGATGACATGTAACTGACTGAGTCGATTGATTGATAGCTCGATCTAAATTAATGCATTGATGTGTGAAATTGTTATATGCATTAATTATATGCATGAGTGAATCACATCGTTTATGGCACACACGCATGAATCGATAAAGTGTAGAGTGTGGCAATGGCCATGTGAGATCGCTTGTGATGCAACTCATATGTGATTGATGAAATGCATCATCTAATGGCCATGTGCATTGCGTGTATCGTGCTAAATTATAACGTGCAGGGTATGGCATATCGGGTAAGGTTGTATGCGAATCGATTGTTGGTTGTTGCTTGTGGTGGGATAGTTCTGGATGGATATCCTGAGTTGAATTGGTGTACTAACCAGGGCTTAGGGGTGAAACTCCCTGAGATTTATATCTCACTGATTATTGAATAACCATTTTCAGGTCCCCAGTGTGAAGAGCCAGGAGCTTGAAATGGAAAGGTTAGGAGTATAGGTGGCTCAGTATTTCTTTATGACATAGACTTTCTGTATAAGTTTGAAATGTTTATAAAAGTGTATTTGATTTGAAATTGGTTGTCCTGCTTTTCTATCCCATGTACGTCGTTGTCAAGGGATTAGTAAATTCGCTTCCGCATGTGTAATAAAATAAAAAGGGTTTGTGACGAGTCATGGAAATGTCGCGAAATTCTATCGACCATCAAGGGTTGTGTGCACACTCGAGGTTCAGGGCGTGACAGTTTATATCTTTATTAGGACTTTCGGCAAGTTTACCCTATGTACTCTCCCATTCCCCTTTGCTTCTACCACATAAAGAGGGACCCAAGACCACCGCTAAGGGATGGCCATTAGCATAGCCCAAAATATTATGTATGAGATCACAATGTATGTCTTTCGTCTGGTTTCTTGGAAAAGCATATGAACTCATAAGTTCAAAAGCTTCACCTTGATCTAATGATTTAATGTTGTATACCTAATCTATCCTGTGAGAAGTTAGTATATGTTTTATCTCTTATTGTGATGATGATTCTGTTCCCTTTTTCAAACCATTCACATTCTCTAGCTAATGCATTTAACTGGTCCCCAAGATCCACATCATCAAGCACAAGTAAAACCTTCTTGTAGCTAAGTTGATCTCTTATCGGATTAACACCTCAATCCACACTAAAGACGACTAAATTTTCTTTCCACGATATCTTGAATAAGAGTGCTTTTCTGCAAATGAAGTAGGCCTTCAGGTTTATTGGAAGTTTCTCTAATATTTGCAAGAAAGTTATATCCACCAAACTAGCAATATTGTTATAGACATCTTTAACGATAGTGTTCTTCCTTATACCTCCAGTTCCCCATATTCTTATCATCCGAGCCTGAACCTAACAACGATTTTACTTCCTCTGCCCGACAACCCACACCGACAGGATGCTTGGCAACACTCAAGAGTACTCGTCCTAAAGCAGTTGAGATTTTTTTGATGATGCTCTCGATGCACTGGGTCTCGTCTCTGCCGAAACAAGGTAGCAAAGGGGGTGGGAATAAATGGCAATATACGATCCATTGAACTAAACAAAAACTGACACGAAGAAAACAATCACTCTGTAACATTCCAAAGCATGACTCCATCACACGAATCGATCCGATCAAGCATCAACAGATTAGTGAATTCCATATTCTTTTACAGGGTCAAACAGGGATACTGTGATTACCCGTGGTCATAATAATGCCAACCAGACAAATCGGCGACTAGCCAATGCCTTGCCATAACCCTGTCTCTCTCTCTCTGCCGTTGAATCACCCTCGGCTTCACTCCATAGAACACGGGCAACAACAGCTATCCCCTTGAGCCTCTTCCACTCCATTACCTTCCTTCAACAGCTCGTCCAAGCACCACCGAGACGAAGCGCGTTTCTCAGAGAAGATAAGCACAGGAATCCGCGACTACTCGATGGTCTTCATGAGAGCCCGGTGGGACCTCGCGCCCCGGGCCTCAAGCCCTCGCCATCGATGTAGGTGTCTTTGATATTGACCACACCTAATCATTTGAAATTTGGGAAATTTTTCTTTTAACGAATATCTCATCTCAATTCGCATGTTTAGAATTTTGAGTTCTGTGGGTATATATATACACACACAAAATCTGAATTTAATTTGTTACTTTACCTTAAACTCAACCGAAGTTTTCCCCGCCCCTTTCTCTTTCTCTCCGCCGCCTTTGCCACTGCCCCACCATCATGTCCCTGCCACCGTGGCGTTCCTGTCACCATTGCCTGTCCTAGCTGTTGTTGCACCTCTCTCTCTATCCCGGTAGACAGTGGAATGTCTTAGCTGTAGCCAGCCTCAAGCAACCATTGCCTGAGGGTAACAACCCCAGATCTGGGGTCGCGACCCTAGATTCGTCCCCCAAAGCCAATGGACGCAGAGAGATAGAGGGGGCCCGAGGTGACACAGCTGGGGCGGCGTGGTAAATTGACAAAGGCTTGGAGAGGAGGTTCTCTGTTTCTTGTGCAGCATAAATGAGCTCCGTGCTATGTGAGCGTCGAATGACAGTGTGTTCGCCTGAGAGAGAGAGAGAGAGAGAGAGAGAGAGAGAGAGAGAGCAGCAAAATTACTACTTACTCATCATCCAAGTGCCACCTGGACAAGCTATCCGCCTCTTGGTGAGCGTCCTTCCGCCTCGTCAATCTCCCTCACATCCTTGCGAAGCCTCTTTTGAAAATATTCAATACTAGTTTGGTAATTCCCTTTCAGTTCACTTACTCTATGTAATTCCACTTTGTAAAACACCGGAAAAGCCTTGAAGTCTCTTTGCTTCTTGCACTCCATGATTTTCACCACCTCTTCTAAACACAACTCCTAATAGGCATTGTCCTTGGAGAAACGACGACTGCAAGGTCTGATTCCTCAATCATCTTCAGAACTATGATCATTAGATTCTTTTCATCTTTCTCCCTTAGTTGAACATCGAAGTGGGATATTCCAGCATGGACTAGAGCTGCGTATAGATGTGTGACAAAGTTGTTGCCAACATTCTCTTCTCTGGAGCTCATAATGACTTTGAAACTCGTTCTGGAGTTGGGAGAAAAAGAAGCCATTAGAATCAGGAAACAGAAGTTAACAACGAACAATAAGTTGCCCAAGATTTGGTACTTTGTTTGGGTGGTTTGTTCCCATTTGATCTTCTCTATATATTTTAACGAGCTCCTTAAGATTTGGTACTTTGTTTGGGTGGTTTTTTCCCCTTTTGATGCTCTCTATATATTCTCTAACATCCAGTTGCATGACTTTCTTTAAGAAAGCGTATTATTAGGTGCTTTAATAATATTAGCATGCACATAGATCTAACCTATTTGCGCTTGAACCTTTTCTACATTAATTAGATGTCCTGATCAACATTATTTTACATCAAGTTCATTGTTAATTGAATTGTTAATGAATTTGACTTGCCAAAATAAGATAGATTATTATTATAGTTGTCATATTTCATATGGTCGTGATTGGAGGCCAGTGTTCTTTTATTAATTGATTGATTGGCTTCAAGAAAAGAAAACCCTTTGAAGGTGTCAAAATCCAGTATTCGGTAAAATATCGAATCGATGATCCGATGCAAACATCAATAATAATCTCATGTTCCTTGATAAACTTGTTGACACCTAAATTTTTAGTGACAAAATCAAGCATACGTTCAAAAAAATTATTAGCAATAAAAAGCTAATAAAACTTATCACCTTATTCACGCAGCCTACAGACTGACCGGCGAAATTTAAACTGCAATTCATCTGAAAAGTTTCCTTCGGCCCATGGGGAATAAAGGAAAGAAAAATCGGAATGAGGTAGATATCGTTTTGATAATCTATAGTCCAAACGTCATAAAAAAATGCCGTGTTCCCTCAAGAAGTTCAAAGCCAAACAGACTCAATCTAACAATTTAACAATTCACGACTACTTTAAGAAATATGGATTTCTAGCCCTCATGTGCTTTTGCTTCAAAAGTTGACCTATATATTTTTCATTTTTTTTCAAGTGGCCAAAAAGTTAATCTCTACAAGCCACAGGTCGAACAATTGAATTCTTGTCTCACCCAAAATCTATAACCAATGCAGGGAATGGAATTACCATTTATCATGCCACCTTCGGGTTGCAACACAACCCACCATGGAAAATAGAAAAAATAGCATCAAAGAAAATTATATAGGATTAATTAAGCAAATGAAGTTATATTAATGGGCAAAGCAGATGAGCGCGGGATGAGGGAATTATAGAGGAGGCGGCGGACCTGCCAGCTCAACAAACTCGGCTTGCTGCTGGAGAGCAAAGGGACCGCAGTTCCAAGAACAATGAGCATATATGCATATGGTAAGTTATTCCATAACTATTCTCGGATTATATTTCATGATGCTTTTTTTTAATCATCTTTTGATAATAATTTTAATCATATGAAATATTGCTAATCCATTACATTGGCTGGTATTAAAGTTTCTGGTTTTTTCTTTAAATATTTGCGTTTTAGTCATTAGTGAAACTATGGCAACCCTCACATCATCGCACTTATTTACTAATATCCAATTAGATTTTCACACATATATATTGACATGAAAATTAAAAAAAAAAAAATTATTTTTCTCTCTCTCCTCCATCTTCAACCTCTGCTCCGCCTGAGCTTGGCTATCTCCACCGCCCAAGCCGCCGCTGCCGCCATCCTCGAGCCACCGCCCCATCGTGGCCACCACGGCTCGTGGCAATGCTGTTGAGCTTGTCGCCGGCAGCCATGGGCGAGCCAGGACTCGAGCTCAAAGCCGTTGAGCAGCAAACCAATCTAGCTGTTGGGCGACGGTATCGTCACGTCCAGGCCGATCTCCGCGTCCACCCTCGTGGTTGTCCCGGCGGCTAAGCCTTGACCACCGCACTTGTCCACAGATATGAAGATACAGAGCAGCGGTCTTCCGTTGTTCCGGCGTCTCGTCCACAGATCTGAACGCACACCCTCTCTATCGTTCCGGTGTCTCAGCGGCAGATTAGGAGACGCAAACCAGTGGGCTTCGCGTCCACGGCCGTGAGTGACGACGACCTCCGTCCACCCTCTCCGTCGTCCCGGCTGCAGATTGGAGATGCAGAGCAATGGGCTCGCGGCCGAGACTCCAGATCTGAAGCCATGGCCGTGAGCGACAACCGACCTCCGCGTCCACCCTCTCCGCCGTCCTGGCGCCTGAGCGGCAGATCTGGGGACACAGAGCAGCGGGCTCGCAGCCAGGGCTCCAGATCTGCAGCCATGGCCAACGGTTCCAACCCATGGAATCTCTTTTGAGTGGTGGAAGGAGAGGGATCAGCTTCACCTATGGCTTCTCTCATGGCCAAACTGGATTGATGCGGCGCCGGCAACTCCGACTCCGCCGGTGGCGATAGCTGAAGGACGAGCGGAGGTTGGGCTCGTGCAGATGGATGGAAGGGAGGAAAGAGAGTCTAGTTGGATTAGGGGATTTTTAATTTGTTTCTCTGATGCCACGTGTCAATTTGTAATTAGTTAAATATAAGTGCATGTCACGTCAGCCAATGACATGGCATTTGCAATATTTTCCCGTTTTCTCTGCTCGAGGTGGTGCAAGTGAGATGTGGGAATGCCCAAAATAACAGAGAGCCAGTGGGATTTCTACGGTGCATTGTTATAACGTGCCTCAAGCTTTCAAACTGGCAAATGCCGATTGCCTTTTTTCTTCTTTAAGGTTTTAAGATGTATACGACACCCATTTTACACATGGCGAAAATACATTGTAAATCGTCAGATTTGTGAACAATTAAAACCACATTTATGTCCGTGGAAAGAAGCGCATACGGAAGAAAAAAGAAAAGATATTAATTGTGTGCAAAAGAGATAAATGTTTAAAAAGGCAATTGGCAAGAAATTTGAAAAAGTTGTAAAAATAATGTAAATAAGGTAAGATAGTCAAATCAAAATACGAAAGAGTTGTGAACTAACAATTTTTTTTTTTTGTGAAAATGTCAACTTATTTAATTTGATTGTCAATTAATTTCAAAATATCATACTTTTCAAAATTGAAGGTGCATCTCCCTAAATATAGTTTGGCTTATCAGGTCATCCTATTTTGTTCTTATATTTTTTTGGTTGTTTTTGGTCTTCTCCAATGGCCACTATAGTACTATAAAGCCACATCTCCAAATCAAACTCCTCACTTACACCAATTTCGTCACTCGATACAGAGCAAAATCAAGTTCCTCCAATGATCAATCTCACTTGGAACTTATGCAAAGATCTATGGACCAATCTCCTCCTTTGGATTGCAAATCCAAGCAAAAGTAACAGTGACGAAACAAAAACAAGAACAACAAAAAAGAAGAAAAACAAGAAATTGACGACACTGTAGTTTAGATAGCAAACAAAATAATTTGGTTTGAGTTGCTTTTTAGCTGGACTGGATCGTCATCCTCATGGATTTGAGAGGTCGCTTCAATGCTTTTGTGTGGAAGTCATGAGGATCGATGAGGGGTGCTTTTTTTGAGAGGGGGGGGGTGAGGAGAGAGAGAGAGAAGACATAGGAGTAGACGCAAAGAGCACGCAAAGACAATGAGGAGGAATAGAAGCAAGACGGCTTCACAATCTTGGAGAAGATGGATTCGGGAGTGAGAGAGCTTCACGATATTGGAGAATCTACAATGGAGACAATGGATTTGGGAGCTGGAAAGTCTCCAATGGAGAAGATGGATTTGGGAGAAGAGACCAAATGATGGATTATGGAGCAATCTAGAAGAGTATAGAATATTTTATGATACATAATACCCGAACACAGAACACCACCATCCCCCCCCCCCAAAAACCATGCCCCTGCCAAAATAAGAGTTTTGGTGCAAGTTGATTCGGTTTGGGCCTTTTCGACAACCCCATGTATGTCTTTCTTAAACATATCACTAGTATCTGATGCATATGCCATATATCCAAGCAATTCTAGCATGCAAGAATATTTCCATCCCTGCCATCACAATTGATGAATTATAAACTTGGGGTCAGCTAGCATTGAGTCAGGCAATCCAATTCAAACTTCGTTTCTCATTTCTACTTTCTAATTCATAAGAAAACAAAGTCATCTTGACATCATATTTTCTAGGAATGATAGCACAGAAGTAAAAGATCAAAACTACGACAATATTACTTTCTCAAATGGTATATAACAAGAACTTCACCAATTTCCAAATACCAACAGAAACTTGCCCCCACGCTCTGTTGTCGCTCTTGTGATTTGTTAGGCTCAATTAGAGTCTTTCACTGAGTAGTTTTTTTAATAATTAACTTCAACTTTACGTCCGTAGTTGGTACTATTAAACCTGTGATGAACATAAAGTCCATACTATATCAATATAAAAACGAACGACTTAACGGGTTTGGGAAGAAAAACAAATACATGCTAGTGGACATGTACCAACAGGATGAGATTAAAATGGACTCTGCCACCCAAGCAGAATAAGAACAATTCTCATCCAGGACAAGTCTACAAGACACGATCACTTTATGCCGGTTTTATTCCAGCACTACACCGAGGGATAACAGCAATTCTCCAAAAAAAACTTTTAACATAAAATTTTGTGTATATATAATATCCTGATCCATCTAAATTGACCCGAGCATTGATATAATAGATTGAACGTCACTTTGCCCTGAAACAAGCTGCTACATAAAAATACTAAACAAAACAAATAGAACAAACTTCACAAAAGTAGTGGTCAAAACATTTAAACCGGTAAATTTATTTTGGGGAGGAGGGGATGATTTAAAGCTGGATTCAGTTAGGCAAAATCACAACCACTGGCGGACGTCAAGCAGTGCGGTTTCTTCAGACGAAATAGAGAAGGGACAAGCACTGGCAGTGGGAGATAATCTTGTTCACGCAGCTGTCAATGGCTATGGAAGCTCTATACTCTCGCTCTACGCCAAGCCAAAATTCGAAATTCATGGATGATCTCGTTCCATTCTTACCTCGTGTAATTTCGGACAGAATAGAGCAGTCCAAAGAGACTATCACCCTCACTCTCCGCTCATCAATCATCATTTCCTTCATGCCACTCCACTATCTCCAGGTAATTGTGCCCCAGCCTTTAATCGAGCGTGAAGCAAAACTCAAGACGTGCAAATAAACTCTTTAAAGAAGATGAGAGGATAGAGTACCGCGGTTGTAAAGGAGTTAAAATAAAATTAGGTTGTTCAAGATCTCAATTGGCCATAAAAAATTGAAGAACTAATTGTACATTATAAAACCAAAATACCTTTTCATCTAACTTCTCCTTCTTTTTTTAATTTGAGAAAACAGAATATACAGTCTCATTTTGTAAAACTAATGGACGGATAATCTTTATATATCATCTATTCACTCCACTAATAACATAACTATCGAATCGATTTTCCAAGAATACGTCATTATCAGAGTCAGGAAGGTATCAGTCAAACACACCCTATGACATGAAGCAAGCTTGCTCTCTCATATTTTCATGTTGATCAAGCCAAAAGTTACTAATATTCATATTGAGAATTTTCAGATTTATGAGCTGAGTAAGAATTAAGTCTATGCACCGAAATCCCGCAAAGAAAATTCCAAGTTGCTCTCACCAAATTTAGGTATAGTACACTACTCTTCTTAATATCAAAAGGGAAAGTAGAAACTACAGATTTCGAATTGGAATTTAGCAAGTAGACATGTAACAAGTTCTTCTAGAGCCAGCTCAATTTTAGCTACATGATATTGTTGTAGCAAATTCGCTCAACGTAAGTTGATCAGACGGTCAAGCGATTGCAAAAACAAGCTTACTTTCTGATTCTAGCTTGGCTTTAAAGTGATTAAATTGTCCACAAACAATTTTTCTAAAGATGGCTTTGATGGTGTGCGTGTATGTGTGCTAGCTCCTGGAATCAATGGATGAAATTATTTGATGGAAATCGATCTAAATGACAGGAATAGCAAATTGCTCGGAAATTAAAGTGGAAGTACTGTGAATTATTTCAAGGTGCAATGCAGGGAATAAGGGAAATCAAAGCAAAGAACACGAACTCAAAGGAACGAGCCGAACAAAAATAACTTAAAACAAGATTACTAGGACATTGACATTGCTGGAATTTAAAGTAATCACGGTTTGTACAAATGACACTCAAATGGAGACATTGACACCGACATTGAAACAATACTTAAAGGGAATTCAGCAGTAATTTTGGCAGCGTTCCGGCACATTTCAACATTTCTTTTCCTCTGCATATCCTCTATTCATAAGTCTTAAATTCCCTCTGATTATTATCGGGTTGATGTCCATTTCTTAACTCAACTTCTTTTATATATCCATGATTCTTAACTTAACTGCTTCCATATATCCATAATTTCTCAACTTAACTAAACTTCTGATACCTGAGCATTTCTTGTACCGTTTCCACTTATTTTGAATTAAATTAGGTTGAAGACTCTCTCCGTCAAACTTTGGCGGAATGGTCTTTTATGAGCATCAAAACGAGATTGAATTTGATAAAGCTTGGCTGTGATTTATTCACCACCAATTTATAGTGACTTACTGTTATTATACCAGACAACAATTCAGTCGCACAACCAAAGGAGACAAAGTAAACCGAAGCACCAAGGGAAAGAGAACTCTTGGCCATCAAAAGATGAAGCATCAAAATTCACAATATATGATCAGCATGTCCAACAAGAACATCCAGATCACTCCTATGCAATCTCAGATTGATCGATCATGAAGACAAATTCGTCATTATCATCTCTGAAGCAAAACGTCGAACAGGTGGTGACCATGAAGGGTGAGGTGTTCTACAAATAGGAATTCCTATAAATCGGCGAGCAATATAACACGAGCAATTTGTGTGACATCCAGAATTTTCAGTATTGTTTTCTATTAAATTAATCGGGCATTTCATTGACGTGTCTATAGGGTTGTTCTCAGAGCTGATCACTCTCGAGATAACTAGACTAGCTGGGTATGCCATTAAAGAATATTAAGGCAATAGACTTGAGAATTCGACCAGGAAGCGGCTTCTCGACCGTGTTCATCTTTAGAGGTCATTACTGCACAGTAAAGATCGAATTGAGATCAGAGATAGGTCGGTTCGACTGAGATGTGTGGCCGATCGTGGGTGACTCCACTAAATTGGAAAATTCTCGTCGACCGGCACTAATTTGATTTTCTGTCGTTTTGGTACCCTGTGTTGGTAGTCGAGCCCTCGAGATTTTCGCGACAATTGAGAGTCGCCAATGTGTCGAGTGGGTTCATTGTGGCTCGAAGAAAATCGACCACAAGTCAATTGCCCTAAAAAGTTCTGAAAACTACCCGGTAGTCTAGGTCACACTAAAAGCACGCCGGAGTGAAATTAACCGTCGATTTGAGTAAGATTTCAGAAATCGAAAGTTCGGTGATGTCACAAGCTATTTTAGGAACGTCAACTCGGTCTCGGAAGATTTTCCTCGAGGTCCCAGAGATTTTACGGAAATTGGGTTCGGACGTCGTGGAAGTTTGGCCGAAGTTCGAGATTGGCTAAATAAATGGGAAATTAGACTTTCGATTGAGCCGTTGTGTGTCGGGGATTTATAGAAAATCATTTGGGATTTTTCTGCGTCGAAATGGACCCAGTTGGGAATTTATTGGAGAAATTGAAACTCAAATGGTGAAATTCGTATGATTGGATGAGGCTGCAATTTTGGACTTTAAAAATTTTTATTTGTGAGTTGATAAGCTTGAAATTGATTGGGGGGACAAAGAGGAGTGTATGGTGGACATGTGGGGCCAAAACATTAAATGTATTGGCTAGGATTTCTGATTTTTCTTGTCTCCTCTTAGCTGGCTTCTCACGCTCGGCACTCCCATCCGCTCATTTTTCCTGCTTTTGTCTTAATATCTCTATCGTGCGAGACAATCCATCCAATCTCTCTCCATCTTCATTTCTTCTCTTCCTCAAACGAAGTCCACACACTCTGCTCACGCCAACCTTGAGATCTTCAATCAAGCTATTTCTCTCCACTAGTTGCTGTCCCCGCCAGTCAACTCTCCTCACTGAAGACTGATCGAAGCCCCGTCTACGATTTGCTTCTCTCTCGGGCTGCCACCGAATCCCAAAGTCCAACATCTTCGTTCATGCCTTGCCAACAGCCACGAAGACTCCACCGTTTGTTGCAGCTCCAGCTTTCCTCCACTTTGTTGCCACGAAGACTTCCACTACCGCAACCTTGGTCAGCTTCATCAAGTTGTTGACCCTTGAAGCCACGATCCACCGAGAAGCCAACAAATTGAACCTCCAGCAGTTGCAACTCCTTTCATCCACGCGTCTTCAGCTTCTGCCGGTTGCTGCCAGATTCGGTCAACCAATGGAGTCACCCCACCGGCTGTTGACCCAACGAAGCCACTTGCCGTGCGTCTTCAGTTCGCCGAGGTGCCCCCCGTAGCTGCTTCACGCCCACGACGCCAGCTACCGTTCCCTTCCACTAGCATCAAAGACTCCAGCTCCTCGCCTTGCTGCTTCTTGGTTCCGCTCATCCACCGAAGACGCCAGGGAGTAGCTCCCTTCTTCGCCTGCGTCTTCTTCAGTTCGTGGATCAGCCGCAACAAGCCAGTCCATCAAGCCTAGCGAAGACCAGGCCCACGGATCCTCCTCCATTTCCATCGCAGCTCATATTGGGCTTTCTTGTTCAGCCCACAATCATTGGATTCTAGCCCAGCAGTTGGGCCATTGAAGCCCATGAATTGATTTCAATAGAACCAGCAGCTTCTTTGGGCCTTCTTCTTCAGCCATGAAGCCTGCGAAGTCTTTGTCCAGCAGCCCATCAACAGAATTTTACTGAGGCCCATCTCCTGCAGTCTTCAAGCCCAGTCCAATCCAAGTGAAGTAATTAGTCAAGCCCAGTTCAGCTCAGTCCAAAAGAAGCCCAGTCCGGTGCAAGAACAAATCTCAGTTGGGCTGAGATTTGTTGGGCCAAAGTCGAGGCCCGGTCCAAGCCGCGGTGTCGTCCGAAAGTCCGATTTCGACGCCGTCACGGTGATTCGATCCCGTTTTTAATCAAGTGAGTTTTACTCACTAAAGCTTTCTTAGTTTGCTAATTATACTTAAGGTTGGTTAGATTTAATTAAATGCAATTAGGTGGTTAGATTAGTTTAGGTCAATTAAATTAGAGACTTAATGATGCATGTTAGGTGGTTAGAAATAGACATTAGCAAGTAGACATGCCATGTTATTTATGGAACGAGTCTCGGTAATTTTCCGGGCTCGTCTTGGTGTCCAATTCGGCATTACAAGCCTAAATTGGATTTTTCATGATTATTTATTTAATTTTCGAAATTAATTATTTAATTATTTATTTTCCGGAAATTCAACTGGATGGCCAATGATGACCTAATCTCGTGCTTGATTGTCGTGGTGCGAGTCCGTTTATTTATTTGAGCTTTATTTGGTGCTAAAGTAATTTATGAATGGATTTAAGGTTTATTCCTAAATTGAATCGGAGAGGGTCGGTGGGGCCGTAAAGCCACTAGTTCTTGAGAGGGTCGGGTGGGACCGTAAAGCCACTAGTTCTTGAGAGGGTCGGGTGGGACCGTAAAGCCACTAGTTCTTGAGAGGGTCGGGTGGGACCGTAAAACCACTAGATCTTGAGAGGGTCGGGTGGGACCGTAAAGCCACTAAATCTAAGGAATTGCTTGGTGTAGGATGAATGACCTAGAAATGGTCTGTCTGACATGAAATCGACTAGGTCGATTCGATCGATACTTCGATCGGTGATGTGATTATTTGAATACCTATTGAATTGTACTAACATGCAGATGGAATCTGAGGCCAAGGTAAGTCCTCTAACTCGTGCCGTGTTTAGGCAGCCTATAGTGTATTGGCTTACTAATCGAGTCTTAGGGGGTAGGACTCGCTGAGACGTGGTCTCATTGGTTATTGAATAACCATTTCAGGACTCTGAGGAGAAGCTAAGGAAGAGGAACCTGAAGGGAGAAAGACTTTTGAAGAAGAAGATGATCTAGAGAGGGATCTTAAATATAACCCGGATGTGGACCGAAATCCCATCCCTTTTGTAAACCCCGTCTTAGCATAGATAGGTGTGAGACAAGTATGTTATGAATAGTATTGTAAATATACTATGAGTTGTGCTGTTAATGAAAGTGTGGTTGTGAATTTCAATATGAAAAATATGGCCTACTTTCCTATCCCATTGTTTTATTGTCTGGGGATTTATAACTGCTTCCGCATGTGCTTAAAAAAAAAAAAAAAAAAAAGGGGTCGGCGATATATAGTCCTGGGATATCGCATTCTAAAATTGACCAAGTAGAAAGATGTGCACGCGTTCGAGAATCGGGGCGTGACATCCCCTTTTTGTGGTATCAGAGCGAGGTACAAGATTGGAGTGATAAGGAGCGTTGACCATGGGATAGTTAGTAGGAAAGGCCTTTAAATTCATGCTGGTGCATGTTTGTGTTAGCTTAATGCTAAAATTGTTTGTGGTGTGTGGATCGCTCACCTTCTAATCCAATGTGGGTTTGGAAGTCGGGTTGCAGTGTAAAGACTGAACCATGAGCGAGCAGGAGCTAAGAACTCCTAGTAAGAGGACAATGTCCTTTGTAACTCGGGATGATGCACTGACTAAGGTCAGTACCCGAGGTGGTTGTGGCAGAGTGTTGACTCTGGCCAGCTCGAGTGTAAGAGTACCACCGCAGGTTGGTACTAGTGTAGCAGCGTCGAATGATCCTAAGTTCGATAGGATCGTTCTGATGCTAGTGTTCCTTGGGAATTGGATGAGCTAGCAAGCTCAGAATCAAGCCGTTGTTGTTGTCGTTATCATTACCGCTGTTGTCGCTTCCCATGCTGAGATCCAGAGTGGAGATGTGATCCAGGAGCGAGTCATTGCATTCGAGCCAAGGTATAGATCCAGTTCAAGCAGAAATGTGAATCAATCGGAGAAAAGACCGAGGTCGAGAGAAAAGGTATTCTATTCCACTCTCGAGGAAGGGTGGGATAGTCAAGTCGGCACCGAGTCAAATAGATCAGGTTGTTTCCGGAAGTGATAATGGAGATCGGCATTATGTACTTCCTAGGACGCGAATTTGTATAAAGTATAGCTAACGGGGATATCTGGTCGGGAGTGATCCTAGCAGAATGATGGATAACCAGAAAGAGTGCATGCTTTCGCCTAATAGAAGATAGAAGATGCACCAGAAAGGTGTCAGAATTGTAGAAAGAAGTATGGATAAATCCAGTGTCTGAGTATGACGAGAACCTGTTGTGTTGATGACCAATATGGCCATCAGGTGACGGACTGTCAGTGGAAGTCTAAGGTAGCATAGACATTGCTACTGTGGCAAGGAAGGAATGGGAGTAGAATGGACCTTGCATCTATCAGAGAAAGAATGTGTTGGAAGTGATTTTATCAGAGCAGCGTAGCAAAGTTTTGTGCTGAGTTGGTAGAACTTAAATTGTTGACGTAAAAGTGAAAGAGAGGGAATCACTAGCAATAGTCGTGCTTGACTAGTTGCTGAAGTGTGAGTTTGATGCCACATGAATAGTGTGGGCTCATGGAGCATCTAGTGATAATGAATCACGATCATGGAGTAAGCCAGTTTAGTCCATTAGCATATGAAAGTGTCAAGGTTATTGGGAGTCGAAAAGAATCTTCGATTTCATTAATCTTGCTGGCTGAAGGTAACTTGTTTGTTAGACGGAGGTTACCAAGGTTGCTTGCGCGAGTGTCTTGGGTAAGACAGATTGGAGAACTAGAGATGGAGGACATCTCAGTGGTCTACAAAATTCTAGATGTGTTGTCACTAGAACTGTCAGACCGCCGTCAGAGAAAGAGATAGAAAATGAGATCGAGCTAGCACCAAGATAGAGCTACTCTCGAAGACTTCTTACCAGCTGTTGTTGTCTAAAGTAGTAGAATTGAAGATGCAGATGTGAAGATTGATAAATGAGGAATTCGTGTATATCGGTGCATCACTTTTGGGAAACATCAGTTTTGTTTGTGAGAAGAAGAAAGATGGTTTATTGCGAGTGTGCATCAACTATCGTCAACTCAATTAGGTGAAGATCAAGGACAAGTGTTCTTTGCCAAAGATCAATGAATGGTGTGACTAGTTATAAAGAGTATCGGTGTTTTAAAGGTTGACTTGAGATTATGAAGTCGTTAGTTACGAACCAGGAAGGAGGTTGTACGAAGGACAGCTGTTCGTACTTGATATGGTCTTTACGAGAGTATTGTAAGATCATTTGGCTTGGTGAACACTCCAGTTTCTGTCATAGATTTGACAATCAGAACGTTCAATGAATGAGTGGATCATCAGTTTGTGATTGTGTTCGTTGATGACATCTTGGTCTATTCGAGAAATGACGAAGAGCATGAGAATCATCTGAGATTAGTGCTTCAGACCTTAAGAACTCATCACCTGTATGCTAAGTTTAGCAAATGCGAGTTTGGTTGACTCGTGTTACGTTCTTAGGTCATATGATTTCCTGAGAAGGAATCTCTGTCGACTCAAGCAATATAGAAGCCGTGATCAAGTGGTCGAGACCGACATCAGTGACAGAAGTTTTCTGGGATTGGCAGGATATTACAGACGGTTTGTAGAAGGTTTCTCAGCGTTAGCATCGCCTCTAACTAAGCTCACGAAGAAAGACGAAAAGTTTATATGGTCAGACAAGTGCGAGCGTAGTTTCCAAGAGCTGAAGGAAAAGCTGACTACCGCACCTGTGCTGACAATTCCATCTGGTCCTGGAGGATTCGAGATCTATAGTGATGCATCGTTTAGAGGGTTGGGTTGCGTGCTGATGCAACATGGTCGGGTTGTTGCATACGCTTCCCGCCAGTTGAGACCTCATGAGCAGAACTATCCAACGCATGACTTAGAGCTAGCCGCGATTATCTTTGCCTTGAAGATTTGGAGACATTATTTGTGCGGGGAAAAGTTTCAAATCTTCACGGACCATCAAAGTCTCAAGTATTTATTCTCTCAGAAGGAGTTGAACATGAGACAGCGCAGATGGATGGAATTGCTAAAAGACTACGACTGTGATATTTTATATCACCCAGGAAAGGCGAACAAGGTCGCCGATGCTTTAAGTCGAAAATCTTCAGTGGCTCATGTGCTAATTAAGGAATGGAAATTAATCGAGAGAGCGCAGGATTCGGTATTCAAATTCGAGGTAGGCCACCTCTCGAGTTTTATGGCCACCCTCAGAATTGAACCGAATGTCCAGGTCAGAATTAAACAACTCCAACCGACAAACCCAGATGTGCAGAAAATTCTTCAGGAGGACGCAGAGAAAAGAAATGCTGATTTTCAGATTGCTGATGACGGGACACTAAGATTCTAAGGATGATTGGTTGTACCTGACGATGTAGAGCTTAAAGAAGAAATTTTATCTGAAGCACATCGTAGCAGTTACAGCGTTCATCCTGGAAGCACTAAGATGTATCAGAACCTACGTCAACACTATTGGTGGTCAGGTATGAAGGCGGATATCACCAAATGTGTGGCCAAGTGTTTAACATGTCAACAAGTGAAAGCTCAGCATTGCAAGCCAGGAGGACTTCTGCAACCTCTCGCGATTCCAGAATGGAAATGGGAGCATATCATGATGGATTTCGTGACTGGACTACCAAGGAGTCAAAGAGGGAATGATTCGATCTGGGTGGTAGTCGATAGACTGACAAAGTCGGCTCATTTCATTGCAGTTCGAAAGGACCTCAATTTGGATAGGCACGCAGACCTATATTTGCGCCAAGTAGTTCGAATGCATGGAGTGCCGGTTATGATAACATCTGATAGAGACTCAAGATTTACTGCTGCTTTTTGGAAGAGCTTGCAGAGTGCTCTTGATACAAAGCTTCAGTGTAGTACGACATATCATCCTCAGACAGATGGCCAGTCTGAGAGAACAATTCAGACCCTCAAGGACATGCTGAGAGCATGTGTTATAGACTTCAAAGGAAGTTGGGAAGATCAGCTTCATCTGGTAGAATTCGCCTACAGCAACAGTTATCAACAGAGTATTCAGATGGCTCCTTTTGAAGCACTGTATGGCAGAGCGTGCAGAACTTCAGTATGTTGGGATGAAGTCGGGGAAAGAAAGATAACAGGCCCAGAGTTAGTTCAGCAGTCAGTAGATGCCGTGACAGTGATCAGAGACAGATTAAAGACAGCGCAAAGCAGGCAGAAAAGTTATGCAGATAAGCGTCGAAGGTCTTTGGAATTCCAAGTTGGTGATCACGTTTTTCGGAAGGTGTCACCAATGAGGGGAACTTCACGCTTTGGTAAGAAAGGCAAACTGAGTCCGAGGTACGTAGGTCCGTTTGAGATTCTTGAGAGAATCGGGACCTTAGCGTATCGTCTTGCGTTGCCGCCAAGATTGGCGCAAGTGCATGATGTCTTTCACGTGTCGATGTTAAGGAAGTATGAGCCTGACCCGACCCACGTGCTCAATTTTGAAGAATTGGACGTGGATGACCGTGTGCCATACGTAGAAAGACCGGTCCAGATTGTCGATCGCAAGGAGCAAGTTCTGCGTACAAAGACTATTCCCTTAGTCAAAGTGGTTTGGCAACACCACGGTACAGAAGAAGCAACATGGGAGACTGAGGAGTCAATGAGAGAATTGTACCCCCACCTTTTTAATCAAGTCTGGTAAGGTTTAAATTTCGAGGACGAAATTTTTATAAGAGGGGAAGAGTTGTGACATCCAGAATTTTCAGTATTGTTTTCTATTAAATTAATCGGGCATTTCATTGACGTGTCTATAGGGTTGTTCTCAGAGCTGATCACTCTCGAGATAACTAGACTAGCTGGGTATGCCATTAAAGAATATTAAGGCAATAGACTTGAGAATTCGACCGTAAGCGGCTTCTCGACCGTGTTCATCTTTAGAGGTCATTCTTGCACAAAAAGATCGAATTGAGATCGAGATATAGTCGGTTCGACGAGATGTGTGGCCGATCGTGGGTGACTCCACTAAATTGGAAAATTCTCGTCGGCCAGAGGCACTAATTTGATTTTACGTCGTTTTGGTACCTGTGTTGGTAGTCGAGCCCTCGAGATTTTCGCGACAATTGAGAGTCGCCAATGTGTCGAGTGGGTTCATTGTGGCTCGAAGAAAATCGACCACAAGTCAATTGCCCTAAAAAGTTCTGAAAACTACCCGGTAGTCTAGGTCACACTAAAAGCACGCCGGAGTGAAATTAACCGTCGATTTGAGTAAGATTTCAGAAATCGAAAGTTCAGTGATGTCACAAGCTATTTTAGGAACGTCAACTCAGTCTCAGAAGATTTTCCGGAGGTCCCGAGATTTTTACGGAAATTGGGTTCGGACGTCGTGGAAGTTTGGCCGAAGTTCAGATTGGCTAAATAAATGGGAAATTAGACTTTCAGATTGAGCCGTTGTGTGTCGGGGATTTATAGAAAATCATTTGGGATTTTTCTACGTCGAAATTGGACCTCAAGTTGGGAATTTATTGGAGAAATTGAAACTCAAATGGTGAAATTCGTATGATTGGATGAGGCTGCAATTTTGGACTTTAAAAATTTTTATTTGTGAGTTGATAAGCTTGAAATTGATTGGGGGGACAAAGAGGAGTGTATGATGGACTTGTGGGGCCAAAACATTAAATGTATTGGCTAAGATTTCTGATTTTTTTGTCTCCTCTTAGCTGGCTTCTCACGCTCGGCACTCCCATCCGCTCATTTTTCCTGCTTTTGTCTTAATATCTCTATCGTGCGAGACAATCCATCCAATCTCTCTCCATCTTCATTTCTTCTCTTCCTCAAACGAAGTCCACACACTCTGCTCACGCCAACCTTGAGATCTTCAATCAAGCTATTTCTCTCCACTAGTTGCTGTCCCCGCCAGTCAACTCTCCTCACTGAAGACTGATCGAAGCCCCGTCTACGATTTGCTTCTCTCTCGGGCTGCCACCGAATCCCAAAGTCCAACATCTTCGTTCATGCCTTGCCAACAGCCACGAAGACTCCACCGTTTGTTGCAGCTCCAGCTTTCCTCCACTTTGTTGCCACGAAGACTTCCACTACCGCAACCTTGGTCAGCTTCATCAAGTTGTTGACCCTTGAAGCCACGATCCACCGAGAAGCCAACAAATTGAACCTCCAGCAGTTGCAACTCCTTTCATCCACACGTCTTCAGCTTCTGCCGGTTGCTGCTAGATTCGGTCAACCAATGGAGTCACTCCACCGGCTTGTTGACCCAACGAAGCCACTTGCCGTGCGTCTTCAGCTCGCCGAGGTGTCCCCGTAGCTGCTTCACGCCCACGACGCCAGCTGCCGTTCCCTTCCACCAGCATCAAAGACCCCAGCTCCTCTCCTTGCTGCTTCTTGGTTCCGCTCATCCATCGAAGACGCCAGGGAGTAGCTCACTTCTTCGCCTACGTCTTCTTCAGTTCGTGGATCAGCCGCAACAAGCCAGTCCATCAAGCTTAGCGAAGACCAGGCCCACGGATCCTCCTCCACTTCCATCGCAGCTCATATTGGGCTTTCTTGTTCAGCCCACAATCATTGGATTCTAGCCCAGCAGTTGGGCCATTGAAGCCCATGAATTGATTTCAATAGAACCAGCAGCTTCTTTGGGCCTTCTTCTTCAGCCATGAAGCCTGCGAAGTCTTTGTCCAGCAGCCCATCAACAGAATTTTACTGAGGCCCATCTCCTGCAGTCTTCAAGCCCAGTCCAATCCAAGTGAAGTAATTAGTCAAGCCCAGTTCAGCTCAGTCCAAAAGAAGCCCAGTCCGGTGCAAGAACAAATCTCAGTTGGGCTGAGATTTGTTGGGCCAAAGTCGAGGCCCGGTCCAAGCCCGCCGGTGTCGTCGAAAGTCCGATTTCGGCCGCCGTCGCGGTGATTCGATCCCCGTTTTTAATCAAGTGAGTTTTACTCACTAAAGCTTTCTTAGTTTGCTAATTATACTTAAGGTTGGTTAGATTTAATTAAATGCAATTAGGTGGTTAGATTAGTTTAGGTCAATTAAATTAGAGACTTAATGATGCATGTTAGGTGGTTAGAAATAGACATTAGCAAGTAGACATGCCATGTTATTTATGGAACGAGTCTCGGTAATTTTCCGGGCTCGTCTTGGTGTCCAATTCGGCATTACAAGCCTAAATTGGATTTTTCATGATTATTTATTTAATTTTCGAAATTAATTATTTAATTATTTATTTTCCGGAAATTCAACTGGGATGGCCAGTGACCGGAATCTCGTGCTGATTGTCGTGGTGCAGTCCGTTTATTTATTTGAGCTTTATTTGGTGCTAAAGTAATTTATGAATGGATTTAAGGTTTATTCCTAAATTGAATCTGGAGAGGGTCGGGTGGGACCGTAAAGCCACTAGTTCTTGAGAGGGTCGGGTGGGACCGTAAAGCCACTAGTTCTTGAGAGGGTCGGGTGGGACCGTAAAGCCACTAGTTCTTGAGAGGGTCGGGTGGGGCCGTAAAGCCACTAGTTCTTGAGAGGGTCGGGTGGGACCGTAAAGCCACTAGATCTTGAGAGGTCGGGTGGGACCGTAAGTAAAGCACTAAATCTAAGGAATTGCTTGGTGTAGGATGAATGACCTAGAAATGGTCTGTCTGACATGAAATCGACTAGGTCGATTCGATCGATACTTCGATCGGTGATGTGATTATTTGAATACCTATTGAATTGTACTAACATGCAGATGGAATCTGAGGCCAAGGTAAGTCCTCTAACTCGTGCCGTGTTTAGGCAGCCTATAGTGTATTGGCTTACTAATCGAGTCTTAGGGGGTAGGACTCGCTGAGACGTGGTCTCATTGGTTATTGAATAACCATTTCAGGACTCTGAGGAGAAGCTAAGGAAGAGGAACCTGAAGGGGAGAAAGACTTTTGAAGAAGAAGATGATCTAGAGAGGGATCTTAAATATAACCCAGATGTGGACTGAAATCCCATCCCTTTTGTAAACCCTGTCTTAGCATAGATAGGTGTGAGACAAGTATGTTATGAATAGTATTGTAAATATACTATGAGTTGTGCTGTTAATGAAAGTGTGGTTGTGAATTTCAATATGAAAAATATGGCCTACTTTCCTATCCCATTGTTTTATTGTCTGGGGATTTATAACTGCTTCCGCATGTGCTTAAAAAAAAAAAAAAAAAAAAAAATCGGGGTCGGCGATATATAGTCCTGGGATATCGCATTCTAAAATTGACCAAGTAGAAGGATGTGCACGCGTTCGAGAATCGGGGCGTGACAATTTGAGATAACAATTTGAAGCTCTCGGCAAAAGGCAAACTCAGAAGAATCGTATGATCGAGTCTCCATGAATCGACCGCATCCTACCTTAGGGAGATCCGATCCGAACCGTTACCTGCTAATAAACGAAGACACTGAAAGACTTGGAGAATCTCACGAAAACGAAGCTAAGGCGACGAATCATTTCAGCGACGAAATTGCTTGACGAAGATATTCAGCTGCAACTGGCTTCGACCGCGGGCGTGGACACTGGATTCGGTCCAAAGTGCTCAAGATGAGAGAGGAAGATATTTTTCTTGGTCTGTGCGCGTGCATTCTTGCTTCGCTCGGTTCCTCAGCTCTCACGCACGCACCAAGCGAGGGAGAAAGAGCACGAGGGAAGTTTTGATCGGTGGTGATGAGCGTCCGTTCTCTGCTCCGTCACTGCGGTTGCGATTACCGGCGAGGGAGATTTGACGGCGGGTGTCACCGATCGGAGATGGTACAGACGATCGATTGATGGTGATGGAGCCGTAAGGAAGTGGCATCCTCAATTGCATCCTTTCATGTTGTGTATTTCACCAACTATTTATTTCCATGATTTAATGATTTAAATATTACGAAATAACATAATTTTGACCATTATGTAACAATATAATTTAAATCAGTCACATGACATCACGTATAACTTTTACGGTAGATTTGATTATATAACTCTTTCGTTTGTTTAAGATCACATATATTTCAAACGAAGTAAGCATGTAAAAGCATTTCAAATGATTTTTAATTACTAGAACATCGTATAAATTTCTCAAAATTTGTAGCATTTAGTATTAAATGCTAAAAAATTTAGGATTTAAAGCTAAAGCACAATAAAACAAGACAAGAAGTATAGCAAAATGGTACAGTCATGTATATTACATGCAAATAATATATTTACTTTGTCCAACTTTCAAAATATCAATTTCTTATGTACATGCAACGTCATGATATTTGTTAATATGTAAAAATTTTAACCTCTTTTAGAAGGTAAGACAATAAATAGTAGAGAATTCTTTTGTATTCATATTAAAAGATAAGATGTTAATCGGTAACCCGCGAATCATCTTCATTATCTCAAGTTATGATTTCGTCCATCTATAGTTATGTAAGAGCATAGTGTATTTTAATATATGCATGGGGTATCTATATAATTATTATTATTTTTTTTGGCAAAAGCTCGAGATGGAAAAGCTAATTGGGTTTGCTCAACTAACAATACAAATAGCAATTTCTTTTTGGAATGGTTCTTCAATCAAATGATTTGTTTAACAAAAGAAAAAAAAAAGAAACACTAAGGCGAGAAACTAGCCCAAATATAGAAAGGGAGGGATTTTACCCTGCCCCCATTGGGCCACAAAAGGAAGAAAAAATAGAAATTGAAAAAAAAAAAAAAAAAAAAAAAAACAAGACACACTCACAACTCTTATACACGCGGATACTATCAATCACTCACACACATTCACACAAACCTTAATACAAATAACTTGGAAATGACTCCAAATCTTTTTGCAAAGCCTCTACTTTACCTCTTGCAGCACCCCCATGCTGAAGACACATGAGCCAGGCATAATGCCCCTCTTCTAATATATTGAGTCTCTCCCTCCATTCCTATCTTCGAGTCTCTTGCACCAATCCTTCCATCCGCTCCTTGCATTCCCTCCTCTCCTCGCATTCCTTCCGCTCCACGCATAGTGCTGTGGATCCTCCCTATCCTCAAAGAGTGAAGCCGGATCCATTAAGCAATTCTTTTCAATCTCAACCCTCAGAGCATCCTCTAGAGGATTGGATTGCAACACATATCCTAGCTTTTTAACGGTTGCACCCACTACTCTAATATTAAGGCTAAATATCGGATAACTCTCGTCAAATTGACCAAAGTCAACTACTCCCTCCAACAATCCCCACAACGCATTTGTTCTGAAAAATTGAAGCCACACGTGATCCTTCTCAAATGAACCGAGAGTTCCCGATACCTCATTCCGCCTTTGGCCGTTGACACGTGGTATGATGTAGAAAGATACTTCCTTTTCTCCATCTTCTACATCAAAGACAACACAGAGAAAAAATCCCACGAACTTGTTGTACAAGTCTTGCGAAGCCTTGAAAGATATCGTACTATCTTCAACAAGGATGAACCCCTTTGGCATATCTATTCCGGGGCTAAAATTCTGGTAAAGAGACCAAAGGCTGGAATAGCGATGCCTCTGTTATATGTGTAAATTATTAGAAGTATCCAAGTTTGTAATTAGTAAGAGAAAAAAGAGTTTGATTTGTGCATATTCCTAGTAATTCAACTAAAGCAAGAGTTCTGTAATAATTAGACATATTGATCGTTGCTTATGTTGGAAATCATTCCCCTGCAAGTGCTACCCACCCCTAATGTTAGATTGAATCACCCTAAATGCAGCTCATACAATACAAGTGTAATATATAGGAAGTGAAAAATTGATGGAAAATAGTACAGCATATCCAAGAAATTAATCGTCGTCGTCAAACCCCATTGTCTAATGTTCATTGTTACGAGTTCACTTTGGAGATCACTGATTCTTCAATACAAATTGTCCTAATTGAACTCCAACTTACTTGCAACAAATTTAACATTATTAAAATAAATTTTAAAAAAGGAAACTTCTAGTTGCACTCAAACTAACAGGAAATTGGAAAGGAAAATCTAATGCATGCCCTCTCCACAAACCAGCATCATCCAACCACTTACCCATTTTATGTCTGCTCTAATTTTATATTAAAGGAGAATTTCAAATGCAATACTCTCTATTAATAAGATTAAATCACACTATCCAAGTAATCCGCATGTGGCTAGCCAGGCATGTAATACGATGGTCCCCTATCATAATAGCAACAAACACCTAAGAGTGAAAAAGGTCTCATGTTGAATTATTGAATTATTATAGTTGTACAGTTTTATCTTAGTCCATAAAGTTGATCTAGTACTATTATTGGTGTCAGTTGTTATGATCAACCGTAACATCAAGAACCACGTGTCCATTTGTTCGTTAGATTTTCTAAGATTTCAACCGTATTTTTCAATACAGGAATTACGAACATCGGGTCTTCATCATTGTATCAAGTTGAGATTTTGTTAAGCTTTATACACGTGCAGAATCACTTTATATTAAATTTGTTTTTTTGTCTAGAATTTACAGTTTTGCATTACATGCACCCAATGTACACCGTATCAACACATGCATACACACACACACACACATTGGGAGAAGGGGGGGAGAGAGAGAGAGAGAGAGAGAGAGAGAGATACCTCGATTGACAAATCAACCATGTTCAATCCTTTTTCCTTTGTGCTCATTGGATTATCTTCATGCGAAACCTCATACAATAAAGCTGGATCTAGCAACTGATCGTCTTGAAGCAAAACCTCTGAATCATTCTCTAGTGGCTTGCATATTAGTCGAAATCCACACTTCTTCACAAGTAGTTTGTGATAATTGCGTACTCTAATGCTAATACGGAAATGAGTCCGGTCATTTGGACCAAAATTGTCTACTGTCCACAAATCCTTTAATTTCATATACTCCAACCACACATGATCCAAATCAGAGAAGTTGAAATACCTTATGTGTATTGTTGCTTTGCAATTAATAGATCCTATAACCTCGCATGTAGTAGTCTCACATGACCTACCCAACACTTGAAATACAACACAAAAAGCTACTCCTAGGATCTTTTCATATAAGTCTTTTGAAGCCACGAAAGATATATAACCCTCTTTATTGGGCAGCAACCACTTTGGCATCTCTCCTCTAGGTAGAAAAACTCGATGATTTGGTTGGCAATGAAAATCCTGTCATAGATGTAGACCGTTAGTTTTTTTTTTTGAAATTGGCACATAGAAGGAGGAGTATGAATGAGCTAAGTGGCAATCCTAGAGTTTTATATATAGTTAGCAATAGCAATACAAATATTTTTTTTGTACTTAATTGGTGGAAACATGACATGTATTGTTGAATATTTTGTAACTGGATGAACATGTGTTACTGAAGTTTTTCATTGGGTGGTCCTTGTAATTTAACAGCAAACTAGAGTTCTATAAATAAAGAGAATATCCTTTGCATTGTCTTATAGCAACCTCCACTATATGTTTGCACAATCACTTTTTATATGTTTGCTTTTTCTTTTTTTTAATTAGCCCACCATTCAGGGATTTTTAGCCTTTTGCAATGCACAAACACCCAATGCAAGCCATAATGTACCCTACTCCATATCAATGCAAGAGAGAGAGAGAGAGAGAGAGAGAGAGAGAGAGAGAGAGAGAGAGAGAGAGAGAGAGAGAGAGAATCTAACCTCAGGCATGACCTCAAGGAGTGACAAACCCATGACAAATCCTTCCATCTGCCTTCTTGTCCACGCAAGTTGTGGATCCTCCGTATTCTCAAAGAGTGAAGCCGGATCCATGAAGCAATTCTTTTCAATCTCAACCTTCAAAGCATCCTTTAGAGGATTACATTGCAACACATATCCCAACTTTTTAACGGTTGCACCCGTTACTCTAATATTGAGGTTAAATATCGGATAACTCTCGTCAAATTGACCAAAGTTGACTACTCCCTCCAATAATCCCCACAACGCATTTATTCTAAAAAATTGAAACCACACGTGATCCGTATCAAATGAACCAAGAGTTCCCGATACCTCATTCCGCTTTTGGCCGTTGACACGTGGTACGATGTCGAAAGATACTTCCTTTTCTCCATCTTCTACATCAAAGACAACACATAGATAAAATGCTACGAACTTGTTGTACAAGTCTTGTGAAGCCTTGAAAGATATAGTACTGTCTTCAACAAGGACGAACCCCTTTGGCATCTCTGTTCCGCGGCTAACATTCCCATGATAAGACCAAAGGCTGGAATAGTGATGCCTCTGTTATATGTGTAAATTATTAGAAGTATCCAAGTTTGTAATTAGTTCAAGAAAAAGAGTTTGATTTGTGCATATTCCTAGTAATTCAACTAAAGCAAGAGTTCTGTAATAAGTATACTTATTGATCGTTGCTTATGTTGGAAATCATTCCCCTGCAAGTGCTACCCACCCCTAATGTTAGATTGAATCACTCTAAACGCAGCTCATACAATACAAGTATAATATATAGGAAGTGAAAATTTGATGGAAAATAGAACAGCATATCCAAGAAATTAATCGTCCTCGTCATACCCCATTGTCTAATGTTCATTGTTACGAGTTCACTTTGGAGATCACTGATTCTTCAGTACAAACTATCCTAATTGAACTCCTACTTACCTGCAACAAATTTAACATTATTAAAATAAATTTAGAAAAAAAAAACTTCTACTTGCACTCAAACTAACGGAAAATTGGAAAGGAAAATCTAATGCATGCCCTCTCCATAGACTAGCCTCATCCAACCACTTGCCCCTGTTATGTCTACTCTAACTTTATATAATAAGGAGAATCTCAAATGCAATACTCTCTATTAATAAAATTAAATCACCGTCCAAGTAATCCACATGTGGCTAGCCAGGCATGTAGTACGACGGTCCCCTATCATAATAGCAACAAACACCTAAGAGTGAAAAAAAGTCTCATGTCGAATTATTGAATTATTATAGTTGTGTAGTTTTATCTTAGTCCATAGAGTTGATCTAGTACTATTATTGGTGTCGGTTGTTATGATCAACCGTAACATCAAGAACCACATGTCCATTTGTTCGTTAGATTTTCTAAGATTTCAACCATATTTTTCAATACAAGAATTACGAACATCGGGTCTTCGTCATTGCATCAAGTTGAGATTTTGTTAAGCTTTATACACGTGCAGAATTGCTTTATATTGAATTTGTTTGTTTGTCTAGAATTTACAGTTTTCCATTACATGCACCTAATATACACTGTATCAACACATGCATATACACACGCATATACACATGCACACGTTGGGAGAAGGGTGGGGGGAGAGAGGGAGAAAGAGAGAGGGAGAGATACCTCGATTGACGAATCAACCATGTTCAATCCTTTTTCCTTTGTGCTCATTGGATTATCTTCATGCGAAACCTCATAAATTAAACCTGGATCTAGCAACTGATCGCCTTGAAGCAAAACCTCTGAATCATTCCCTAGTGGCTTGCATATTAGTCGGAATCCACACTTCTTCACAAGTAGTTCGTGATAATTGCATACTCTAATACTAATGCGGAAATGAGTCCGATCATTTGGACCAAAATTGTCTACTGTCCACAAATCCTTTAATTCCATATACTCCAGCCACACATGATCCAAATCAGAGAAGTTGAAATGCCTTCTGTGTATTGCTGCTTTGCAATTAACAGATCCTATAACCTCGAATACAGTACTCCCAGACAACCTTACTTCTTCTTGATATACAACACAAAAAGCTATTCCTAGGATCTTTTCATATAAGTCCTTTGAAGCCACGAAAGATATATAACCCTCTTTATTGGGCAGAAACCACTTTGGCATCTCTCCTCCAGGTAGAACAACTCGATGATTTGGTTGGCAATGAAATTTCTGTCATAGATGTAGACTGTTAGATAGTTTTTTATTTTTTATTTTTAAATTGGCACCTAAAAGGAGGAGTATGAATGAGTTAAGTGGCAATCCTAGAATTTTACATATAGTTAGCAATAGCAATACAAAGATTTTTTTTGTACTTGATTGGTGGAAACAAGACATGTATTGTTGAATATTTTGTAACCGGATGAACATGTGTTATTGAAGTTTTTCATTTGGCAGTCCTTTTAATTTAACAGCAAACTAGAGTTCTATAAATAAAGAGAATATCCTTTGCATTGTCTCACAACAACCTCCACTATATGTCAGCACAATCACTTTCTATATGTTTCCTTCTTTTTTTCTTTTCTTTTTTCAAATAGCCCACTATTCCAGCCTTTTTAGCCTTTTGCAATGCAGAAACACCTGATGCAAGCCACAATGTACCCTACTCCATATTAATGCGAGAGAGAGAGAGAGAGAGAGAGAGAGAGACTAACCTCAGGTATGAACAAATCATTCACGGGGAACCCATTAGGGACTAGCTCCCGATCCTGACTTGAATATAACTCAACGTCCTCAACATCACATATGTTGGAGGGAATTCTAGTTAGAGATTTGCAATTATTTGCTTGTAATCTTCTCAATTTCCCCGGAATCTTGGGGATCTCTTGTAGTTGTGAGCAGCCACAAAGTTGCAGGACTTTAAGATTTTGCAACTTGTAAATGCTAGATGGAAGGATTACCAGTTTCTTGCAATCAAATAAACTAATGTCCTCGAGAGAGACAAGATTTCCTATTGATGTAGGAAGTTCTTCAACTGAAGTCCACCCTAGAAGAACTTCTCGCAAGCTTTCGTTCTTATTCAGAATATCAGGGAATCTTTGCAATTTAACGCAATATTCTAAATTCAACTTCCATAACTTACAGTGATTTGCAACTGAATCGTGGACGTGCCTCAAGTTTTTGCACCTAGAGAGATTCAATTCCTCGAGATTTGGAATACAAGAGACATCTGGCATATAAACCAGTGACCAGCAATTACCAAAGTTAATGAACTTCAATTTTTCAAAGTCCTGCAAGAACAATAAACCAGCTTGCATAGACATTCCAGAATGATCAAAGAAAAAAAGTGAGATATACATTCATTTCAAAATTTGGTTGTGATTTTGAAATAAAAATCACTTGATCATAATCCAAGCCATATGTTATCAAAATTCACTAGATCATATGGTGTACATAGAGTACACCCTCTCACTTTATAAATATGAGTCCAGTATGTAATCCTTATAAATTCACCAACGCTTGTAATTTCACTATGCGCTAGAATGGCGTGGCCACTTCCACTATGTATATGTGCAGAAACAATACTTGTGATTTAGAGAGAAAGATTGTGTAACCTCAAGTGGGAGCACATAAGCCAAAATCATTCCTTTGCCAACTGATTCATCACATGCATTTAAGCTAACATCTAGAATCTTATGTAGAGATTCGCACCCACCCGCCTGCAGATCCCGCAAAGGCAGTGGAAGGTCAGGAATCTCTTCTATTCATCACTTATTAACAAGTGGTGATTGGTTGATCATTTTTTAAAAAAGAAGACATATTGTGTATGCCTAATTGGTCATAAACATAACAAAAATATGAAAAATAATAGAGTCCGAACCGTCTTGCATAGTTTTTTGCTTTGAGCTAGATATATGTTGTTGTAGTGTAAGAGCTCAAAGTTTAATATATCATAATAAACACAACCACCACATATATACCTTGCATTTGTATACATAAATAAAAAAATGTAGATGCATCGATAGACTTTGACATCTCGATCCAATGGATTTCATGTGTGATTTATTAAACCTCTATGGTGCATGTCCAACATGGTAAGTCTTTTTGCGCCTTCTTTTGATTAAGCTTTAACTACTTTATTTTTTATACAACAAATTTTCAATGAATTTTCTAAAATTATAGCACATCATTCCGAAGAAGAAAAGAATATTAAATGAAAGGGAGTCTAAGGAATGAGATTTGACATGTCATATCTGAAATTGTATTTGAAGGCATATCTCTCGAAAGATAAATGTGGTAAGTGTTTATATAGGGCAAGTCAAGAATGTCAATTAAACTTCATAAATTGAGACAAACCTAATCAACACTTTCCCTCGCGCATGCGCATTGTGAATGGAAATGTTGCTGTTAGTAGGAAGGGGATTACCGGACAGTTTTTAAATGGTAAAAAATTTGAAAATGATCGTCATGGAGCGTTGATGGTTTACATGTTATTGAGTTTCATATTAGTGAATTGTGCGTCTAGATGGTATTCCAAAAACATCCCCCTTCCAATAGTGATGTGAAGTTTGTATGTCACTTTTGGTATTCCTTATGGTGAAAAGAGGGGACTCCACCTTAGTTCAATTATGCTAGCCATCCTCGAAGCGATAGAAAAGCTGAGGCTGTTAATAGAATTTTGGGCAATTTATTAAGTAGTTTTATTGGAAAACATTTTAAACAATGAGAGTTGTTATTGTTTCAAGGTGAATTTGCTAATGATAATTCAGTGAGTCAAAGTACTGGAAAATAGCAATTTGAAGTTGTGTACCGAAAACATCTTTGAAGTTCTTTGGATCTTACGCCACTGCCCACTAAGCGCCAATTTAGTGGATATTCTGAAGAAAGAGCTAAGGAAATCAGACGGTTACAAAAGTGAGCTTCGTGGAGTGAGCTTCGTGGAGAGTATGTAATTTAATCTATCTGTGTATCATGAAGACCAGGAGCTTCATGAGGTTGGCCTTGAGGACAAGTCTTTTTCAAAAGAGGGAGATTGACATTGGAAGTACTTCGAATCCGTATCAAAAGATTTCAAGATCCTCTCTTGTAATTTGAATAGTGGGGAAATAATATATTTTCTTGATCTGTAAGTTTCTTTATAATATATTTAGGAATGCTTTGATCTCGATCAAAATTTTGATTATATTGTTGCACATTTGAATTTCGTAAATTAGGTAGGTTGTTTTTACTTAATCGGAGGTTATTCAAAGGTATCCTAGGCTACTGGCTATAAACACCATCTTGGTCCCCATTGTAAACACAGCATTATTAAATGAAGTTTTATTCCTAGGTGTTGTCCCTTATAAATTTTCCTTCGTCTGTCTGTCTGCTCTTTAGTGGATTCCTAGTGTCCACGAGCGATCAAAAGAGTGTTGAGACCTTCGAGTGGTGTACAAAAGTGGTGATTCGGCTGAGGAAGACCTAGATTATCCAGTCTCGTCCTTCCTATTCATTGTGGTGTTTTCCACCACACTAAGATAAAAAAAAAAAAAAAATACCCGTTTTTCATTTGCTCGTTCAACACAATCCGAAGTCCGTGGGACCGACAAGCATGACAGGAAAATTAAAAGACAATGATTTCATGCGTTTTGTAAAAACGGTTACGTTTCTGAAAATATTTTTTAAGAATTCATTTTTCAAAAAAATAATAATATTTACGATATTAACTGAAACCTGAAGATAAATTAGAAAATATTTTTCACTATTTGGTTTGTGTACTCCTTTAAAAAAATATTATTTCTTTTTTATTTTATTCTTTTTTTATTCTTTCAAAAAATTAATATTTTTTTTTTCTTTTTCCTTGTTCTTTGGCTGAATGTTAGGCCACGCAAGCTTGAGCCTCGCCAACCTCCAGCGAGCTCATCCCTTGCCTGTGTTCGGTCACCAATCATTACTGTGCCTTTTTATAAACATAGTACTATAATTGATATTTGAAAAATTGAGTGAAACCACCAAATTAGAAGCACTTAATGGGAAACGTGTGAGAGGTTTTCTCTGTGGATAAAATGTTTGCAAAATAAGTAATTGACACATTTTCGTGAAGAAACGAAATTGAGATCTTGTAGAAGGTCCTCTTGGCTTTGTATACTAATGTAGATGATATGCATATAAATATAATTACAAATACATAATACATGTATAACCTTAAATTAGATTTAGATTTAAGTATATTTAAATTAGCGAGGTGAGCCCATTACTGACTTCTCTCTAGAAAAACCCTTTTAGTCAAGCTTGAAAGCCGTTGCGCCCCTCTAGCGTGCATACTTCAGCTGGCTTCGAAGTGCCAGATGAATAGCACTAACACCTCCATAGAGGAAGTCTCTTCTATGGAGTTAGTACTCCACAATCTTTCTTCTTCTTCTTCTTTTAAAAAAATTTAAGCAGAAGAAAGAATTAGATTGTCAATCTATTTCCCCTTCCGTTCTACTGCTAGGCTAAAGGACACCCAACACGGGAATGTGAAGAATCGCTTCCATCCCGTGTTTCGTTACCTCTCGAAGAAAGAGTGAGGGCTTTAACGGATGGCTCTATTGAGGAAAAAAAAAAAAAAAGACAGGAAAGGGGAGAGATTTTTTAGGTAAAATTTTCCAACTTTTTGAAAATGATTTTATTATCCAACCATTGGGATTCGCCCCAGTGGCCACCCTTCCAACATGGAAGGGGGAGGTGAGGAGTTCAAATTCCCACCTTCTCAGGGGGAATGGGGTGGGGACGCGTAAGTTTCAGGAGTGGGTTTCGACTCCCACGCCCTGCAAGAGGCAGGGCAAAAGTCTGAGAGTGAGTGTAGAGTAGGACTGACCAAAAAAAAAAAAGAAAAAAAAGAAAATGTTTATTATCCAGAAAGATAAAGAAAGCTTTCCTTTAGTTCAGCTTCTTCCTCCCTCTAAAGATAAATAAATATTTGTTAGGAATGGCTGATTAGGTTAGTCCGACCAAGAAAAAACGGGACTTGTCGGCCATTGTTATAGAATTATCAAGCTTGTACCTACCTAAGTAAAGACTGGCTTCCAATACAGATGCTTCACAACACATTTTCTATGTATCTTTTCATTATCCGCTCCGTGCAATTAGAGAGGGGACAATGGGAGGTTCAGTCAAAAGCATTTAGTGTGCACCCACTTCATGTATGATTTATTAAACCTCTATGGTGCACATCCGCCAAATACATGGTAAGTCTTTTTGCACCTTCTTTTGATTAAGCTTTAACTATTTTATTCTTGAGACGCCTTTATCAATGAGTAATCATTCCATGATGATTTGGATATTTTCGATACGATAAATTTTTAATGAATTTTCTAAAATTGTAGCACATTGTTCCGAAGGAAGAAAGGAGTATTAAATGAAAGGGAGTCCAAGGAATGAGATTTGACACGTCATATCTGAAATTGTATTTGAAGGCGTATCCCTCGAAAGATAAAGGTGGTGAGTGTTTATATAGGGCAAGTCAGGAATATCAATTAAACTTCATAAATTGAGACAAACCTAATCAACACTTTCCCTCGCACATCCGCATTGTGAATGGAAATGTTGCTATTAGTAGGAAGGGGTTTACCGGACAGTTTTTATATGGTAAAAAATTTGAAAGTTATCATCATGGAGACTAGATGGTTTACATGTTATTGAGTTTCATATTAGTGAATTGTGCACCTAGATGGTATTCCAAAAGCATCCCCCTTCTAATAGTGATGTCAAGTTTGTGTCACTTTTGGCATTCCTTATGGTGAAAAGAGGGGACTCCACCTTAGTTCAATTATGCTAGCCATCCTCAAACCGATAGAAAAGCTAAGGCTGTTAATAGAATTTTGGGCAAGTCAATTTTCAAATTCTGTTGCCAGCAAAATTTTCACTGAAACTTGTTTAACAGTAATGCTTTGGTAAGTAACCAGTACTTTTAATAGATACTTTTAAGTTACTACATAGTTTCAAATTACAAACTATTTCATTACATAGCTTACCAATAAGTTAATGATATTGACTTTTACAGAAAACTGGTAAGATGCGGTAAGATGCCTGCGCATCGCATGGATAAAACTATATTTAATATTCTTAATGTCAGATATCGACATGACTTTGTCGCAAGAGAGATAAAACATGTGCAGAAAATTATAACAAAATAACTATACACATCCATGAATTCTTTGCTAGAGCTTATATGGAATTAGTAGGTTTATCCTCTAACTAATACAGAGGGTTAATATCATGAAAGATCCTAAACTAGTCTCTTATGATATATTTACGTCAGACTAACTTTTGCCTCACAAAAATCTCAAGTTGATACCTCTAGCCCAAATTGATCCTTCGTAATGCAAATCTATCAAGACATGTGGCAGACGATTGCAACACGGATTTGATTTAGAGAATCATAGATTCAACGTGAAAAATCTACATGTGATGATATTAAATCCAAACAGAAAATAGTGAACATTATTGGAAAAACTGAGTAAGGCTTTGGTTTTTGACACGTTATATCAATGAGTACTACTCCTAACAACTTCGTGCACCGAAGGACTCATCCGTCACTTGGATGCCCTCAGGCAATAACCTTTGCCCACCGTACATGGCTTGGAAAAATGAGTAACACGTTGATTTGGGTCTCCCTTAATGGAATTTGACCAAAACCCAAAAACATGTATCTTCTTGAATAGATTTTATGTGCAAAAGCCCCCAGCAAAATTGAAAAGCACTAATCGAGGAATTACACTGAATAATTTTCACCATTAGTAACTTTAGTATCTGTAAGTATTGTCTTCTTCATGCATTCTAATCGGACGGACCAATTGCCCATTTCTTTTGGTCTAGCATGACCTGCCTATGAATAAATCCGACAAGCCAAGATTCTCGGATGGATTTACATTTTCAAAGGGCACTTTTCTTTGTTAGGTCCAACAACATGTAATAGGCCGTGGGCTGTAGTGAGGATTAACTAACAGATACGAGATGGCCCGAAAGTGGGCCTCGGGATCATTGACTAGAAGGCCATGGAATGGCCGAAGTGATTGGGCCAAGAAAAGTGGTCATGGCAGACTCATACCCGGGATGAATAAAATTGGGCAATCAATTTTTACCCAACATAAACCCCACAAAAGGTTTGGATGGATGATCCTCTAAACATCTGGGGCCTTGCGATTATTTCTCAATTATGAATTCAATGATTTATTTGTAAAATATGAGCCAAATATGAATTTGATCTTTTCATTTATTATTGTTTGTTAAATGTAAGTCAAATATGAGATGGGTCAAATTCTTTTCAGACCTCATCATAAACAATCAAATTTAAGCACTTTACCAAAAAAAAAAAAAACAATCAAATTTAAGCATATAATAATATACATATTTTAAAATAGAATCTATATATACATTAAAAAAAATTTAAACATTTATTATCAAAATTTGCATTATTCGATTAGAGAATTATGCAATAGAATATAAAGTAATATCAATTATTACCGAAATATGTGTAACAATTAGACATGGAGAATAGAGATTTGCTCGTGAATGCCTTCTCGTACTTTAAATTAAAATTTTCAATTACTCTAACAATTACCAACATTTATTTTTAAAGTTGTAACTTGTTAAAGTTATTAACTCAAATAGGAAACTACCAACTTTGATTTTGGTGGTTTACCAACTTTTCACAAGTGAAGTTACCATCATTAATTGGTTAAAGTTTTTTTTATTAAATCTTATAGGAAATTACCGACTTTTATTTGAGTTGCTACCTTTAATAATCTATCAATGTTTATTTGCCAGCTTACCAACTTGTTTAAGTTACAATCTCTTTTAGAAAATTACCAAATGTTAGAAGAGTCCACTTGTTTTTGGAGTTAAAGTCGTTCCTATATTTGATAGACATTTATTTGTTGCAATTACCAAAGTATTAAAGTTAGTAACTCTTATAATAAATTTCAAACGGCCTCCAAAATTACCAACTAAACGAGTAATTTACCAATATTTATTTGCATAGCTAATTATAATTTCTTATATGAAACCGCCAACTGATATTTGAGTTATTTAACGACGTATATTTGATTTTTTTGGAAGTTTCAATAATATAACAACGTTTATGGCAACTTACCAACTAGCAAAGCTACTAATACCCAATATTATCAACTCTTATTTGTGTCAGTCACCAGTGTCTATTTCATAACCATCCACTATTTTAGTAGTTTACTTATTTTTGAGAGCTTACTAACATATTAAAGTTGTTATTCTTTTCTTTATTTCTTTATTCCTCCTTTTTTTTTCTACTTCTTTTATTTCTTTTCCCTTTTCCTTCTTCTTAGACCAAATGCCAGCCATGGCCACGACAGGTGCCAACGAGAGCTCGTCCCTTGCTTGTGGCCGGTCACCCACCATTGTCATGGTTGGCCACTGGCCTAGGAAGAAGGAAAAAAAAAAAAAGGAAAGAAAAGAAAATTAAGAAAAAGAAAATAAAACTAAAAATAATTAAAAAATCAATTTTTTTTTTAAATATTGTTATAAGAACAAACATTTCATTAATCAAGGTCCCAAGCCCAAGCACTGAGGACCTGCTCATAGCCTTTGTGGACAAGAGCTTTAGTACTGGGGACTCAAGCACTACCTTTACGGTCTCAAGCTTGGGTGCTAAGGAATCGGGCACAAGCATTAGGGATTCAAGCTCAGCCTTGATGAACTCGAGCATGGGCACCGGGGGCTCAGGCTGGCCATTGGAGACCTAAACCTAAACGCTGGGACCCGAGATTGAATGTTAGAGTTTTCATGTCCGACTGTAGAATTTTGGGTCTCAGCACCGATAGTTAGTCATATTTTGGAAAATATTTTTTGGTTTTTGAAAGAGGAAAATCATTTTCCTAAATTTAAGTATAGGTATTCCATTAACTAATCAGTGGACTCATTTGCCTAAGCAAACCGAATACAAGAAAATGAGGAAAATGTCTTCTCGAAAAATATTTCCCATGAAATGAGCAAAGCGTATGTTTATCTCATATGAAGCATGGGAAGAGAAATATGAGGAACTTTTTATACATATAGTACTACGTAAAGACGGGTTAAGTGTATTGTGGATGCAAAAAATTAATACTTGTAAAGTTGAGAAAATCACCAATTTAGAAATATTTAATGGAAAGAAATTGTTGATAAAATACGCAATACATAGAAACATATACATGTATATGGACAAAAAAGGATATTTCAAGATTTCAAATAAAAAATTTGTTGTCGCATAAAATGAATTCAAAATTTTTATATTGAAACATGTTGGAGATCATATAAACTTACTAACTCACGCTTTTCTCTATACATACAACATTTGCAAAATAAGTAATTGACTACATTTTGGGGTTTTAAAAAGAGAGAGAGAGAGAGAGAGAGAGAGAGAGAGAGAGAGAGAGAGAGAGAGAGAGAGATCCCACCGACGCTCCTGTGTAATTTATATTGTACTATAGATTATATGAATGTGAGTATAATTACACGTACATACATACGTATATGACTTACTTTATGGAACAACCAACATGTGAAAAGTTACCAGTGTGTTAAACTTACTTAGGCATTTCTCTGTGGATACACCATGCAAGTAATCGTCCGACGTAGGCTTATTTAACTAATATATGATGGGCTGTCCTACATGTGAAAAGTTAGTGGAAAATTTGGGAGAATTCTCGTGTATATAGTGGGGAGGTTTGAGATGCCTTTTGTAATCGATTAATTTGGTCGTGTTGTTATCTATTGTCCCGTGCGTATCGGATGATTACTGGAGTAGCCCAAGAGAATACTCACCTGTTGGGCGGAACATAAAAACTAAATTGCTAACGTGATGTACTTAACGTCAAAATTTGAAAGAGCATGCTTGATGATATGGAGGTTAGGTGTGGAGTAGGATCGGCGAATGAGTCCCGAGAAAACCAAAAGACATTATAGTTCCAGTAGAAGCAACAACACGCCAAAGCATGCCCC
The DNA here is from genome assembly GCA_017140165.1 of Eucalyptus shirleyi. Taxonomy (NCBI): domain Eukaryota; kingdom Viridiplantae; phylum Streptophyta; class Magnoliopsida; order Myrtales; family Myrtaceae; genus Eucalyptus; species Eucalyptus shirleyi. The sequence goes on along the minus strand of CM029456.1, from coordinate 15,536,893 downwards.
TATCGAATTGATTTTGCATTTTTTGAAATTCGGTGAGACCTTCTCAGGAACTTAATCTTTTGAAAACTCAATTTCTTTTTGAGGATGTATGCACAATTGACCGGACACGGGACACCATGTAAGTAAGTGTGCACGTGTTTAATATTCTGCATCTGATTTCTCGTTGATGATAAATGTTTGCATTTGTTCTCGCTAGTCGATTCCACGTTTTGCCCTAAATCTTATTTGAATGAGTTACCAATATTTATTTTTTTGTTTCGAAATTATTAAAGGTTACAATGATTTAGCAACATTTATCTGCGGAGCATACTAAAATGTTATTTTTACTAAATTTTATAAAACTACCCACTCTCGTTTGAATCCTTTTGCTGACATTTATTTCATTTTTGGAATTACCAACCGTTTTTCTGTACTGCATTTTTTTGTTTGAGTTACCAATGTGTTAAATTTACAATTCTTTTCAGAAAATAACCAATTTTATTTGAATCACTACCAATGTTTTTTTCTAGTGTTTCGAAATTATCAACTGTTTTAATAATCTATGAATTGTTATATGCCAGCTTACCGACTTGTCTAAGTTACTATCTCTTCTAGAAAATTATCAACTGCTAATTGAGTCCCCTTACCAACGTTTATTAGGTTTTTCACAAGAAATAAATTTGTTTCTATAATTTACCAATATTTATTTGTTGAAGTTATCAACCAGTTGAACTAACTCCTATACTAAGGGTGCGCATGATAAAATTTCTGTTTCGCGATTTCTTTATTTCTCTGTTCCCCGGAATAGATTTGGAACAGAAATCCGTTTGGTAACACAATTTAATTTCTCTATTTCTAAAAGAGATTTCTATTCTAGAAATAGAGAAATCAAAGAAAGCAGAAGTTGAAATTTTTAGCTTCTCGGTTTCTGAAATAGAAATAATTTTTTTTTTCTCAACTTTTCAATTTAGTTAATTTAGTCCAAAATATTTTAATGATTTTTTAATATAATCATTTCAATCAATATTGATTGAAATCTTAACCATTGGACTAGATGATGGGAATCGAATGAACAAGGCTTCATTTGTTGCATGCAAGAGATTTCATGCATGGTAATAGTCAACTTGCCATATTCATATCTAAGGAGTCTTTCTTCACCTACTCTTCTTTAGTACGCCAGACAACGGCTCTATCTGGCTAACTACTTTTTTAATCATAAACTTCATATTGAGGCAGTAAAAAGGTGTCAAATCATTAGGGTTTCATCCGATTTTTCTTTTATATAGTGTCCTCACTTATCAAGACATGGGTAAAAAGAGATCTAATAAGGAATCTATTGTTCTTGTAAGAGTGTTGATGAAAATACAAATTTTGATAATAAATTTTAAAATAATCCTAGTGTTGATAATTTTGAAAAAAACTAGTGACGATTTTTTAACATGGTAAGGATTATTTTAACAAAATTTGGAAAGAAATTGGAATTAGACTTGAAGTTAGGATTTTTTTTTTTTGGAGATTAGACTATTATAATCATGGCTATCATTAGACTTATTTGATTAATGTGAAATCAATTTCGGCAAAAACATAACGACATATTCACTACAATTGAATTTCAATTGATTTTTTTTTTTTGCCACGTTGTTTTCGAAAGAAAATATTACGTAATAGGAAACGTAAGCACCTGTAATAGGAAATTCCATGAAATTGTATTTTCAACTTTTGTAATGTATTATTATTATTATTTCGACTATTATTTTGTATTTGAGGATTTCCTATGTTGTTATCTAATCAATTTCTATTCTTAGAAATAGAAATTTTATTCTATTATCAAACGGATTTCTGTTTTAGAAATAGAAATTTTGAATTATTATCAAACGGGTTTCTTTGCTTATAAACTAGTCAAGGGAATAGAAATTGGATAATCAATTTACGGCTAGAAATCAATTTCTGAAACAGAAATTTTGTCATGCACGCCCTAAATTACCTACTATTTCCTAAATTACCAACTAATCCAATAATTTACCAACAATTATATGCAAAGCTAATTTAAGAACTCTTACATGAAAATACCATTATATATTTGAGTTAGTTATCAATATTTACTTGATTGCTACAAAGGTATTAACCATTCTGATAATCGACCGACATTTGTGGCAACTTACCAACTGAAAAGGTTTGATAACTTATATCCAAAATTATCAACTCTCATTGAGTTAATTGACATTGTTTAAGAAGTACCCACTGTTTCAATAGTATACCAAGGTTAATTTGGAAAGCCTACTAGCATGTTAACATCACCACTCTTCTACGAAATTAACAATTCTGTTGAATATTACTAACATCATTGCAATTGCCATCATTTGTGGTGATTAAGTTACACTCTCCCATTTGAGTCACTTACTAACTTTTATTTGGTTGTTTCAAAAGTATCAAATATTTGCATAATTTACCACGTTTGCTTGAGGAACGTTCCAACTCGTTTAAGTTACAATCAAATAAACATTGGTAAATGGACTCAAATAAAAATTTGATAAATTTTGTAAGAGTTGGCAACTTCAACTTGTTGATAACATCTGCAAATTAAATGTTAGTAAATTGTTAAATCAAAAAGGGATTTTGAAAACTTCATTAACCAATTCAAATAAGAGTTAGAAAAACTAACACTAGATGGTAAGTTAGAAAAACTAACACTAGATGGTAACCTAACCCGTGAGGAGTTGGTAAATCACTCAAATTAATATAGGTAACTTGCAATCTCCTTGAGGGTCGACCACCTACTTAAGTTTAATACCACTAAATTTGGCACCTCTGAAAGGTCAGGGACACAAAGCAGCAACTTATAGTCGCTAAAAATTCAGAACTTCAAATTCCTAAAACGTTGCAAATTAAAAAGAACAGCTGAACAAGATTTTGATAAATTCAATTTGTAAGCGCCCAAAATGAAAACCGTCAATTAAAGCATTTATGACGTACCTTTAAGTATCCTCCAAATTTCTTAATCTGGCTGCCACTCACATCAAAGCAAACAAGTTTTTTTCGACCAGCACTAAACTCCAGAGTGGCTGAATGACATCTATGCCATTCAAGCCACCTTAAATCATCAGGAAGACATACAGGACCTCCACTGATTCGTGCATTCGAAAGTATGAGCAATTTCAATCTCCTCATGTGCGTGAAAGCACCGCGACTAATGTGTAGCTCTACTGATCTCCACAACTGCAGCACTATGCCTTTAACATCATTGGTTCCCTGTCAAGAAAAAGAAAATAATCATTTATAACCTACCGCAATTCGGTAATAGCATGTAAATTAAAGAAGATAAGATTATCGGTGGTTTCATGAGAAGCTCTCACCGTAGCCGTCGACAGTACTTCATAAACATCATCATAGCACCATAATCTACTTCGTCTCCCAAGACAATTTGGACTTTCTTGTTTAACGGCATCCTGACCCATCAGCTGAATCAAGTCATGCATTTGCACTATTCCCCAATCGTTAGTTGTTACTAAGGATCTCTCTATTAGAGTCCGAATCCCAATTGATGTGTGTGAACCACAACTATCAAGAACTCTAGTTATATAATCCCTATTCATCCCCTTAAAGAAGCAAGCAATGTCAAGAAAGATGTCCCTCTCATTGTCCTCCAACAAATCAAAACTTATCTTAAGAATACTGTTTATTTCTTTATTAGGACTTTCAGCAAGTTTTTTCAATGTACCCTCCCATTCTTCTCTACTTCTACCATATAAAAGGGGACCCAAGACCACAATTGCTAAGGGAAGGCCATTAGCATAGCGCAAAATATTACATAGATCCCTTTGTATGTCTTTGGTCTGGTTTCTTGGAAAAGCATGTGCACTTAGAAGTTCAAAAGCTTCAACTTGATCTAATGGTTCAACTTCATATACTTGATCTATCTCATGAGAAGTTAGTACATGTTTATCTCTTGTCGTAATGATGATCCTGCTCCCTTTTCCAAACCATTCACATTTTCCAGCTAATGCATTTAACTGTTTCCCATGATCCACATCATCAAGCACGAGCAGAATCTTCCTGCAGCGAAGTCTATCTCGTATCAGATTAGCGCCTCCATACACATTCAAGACCGTTATACTTTCTTTCCATAATATTTCGTGTAACAGTTTTTCTTGCAAATGAACTAGGCCAAGTCTATCGGAAGTTTCTCTAACATTTGCAAGAAAGCTGCACCCATCAAACTGACTATAAATTCTGTTATAGACATCATTAGCGATAGTGGTCTTCCCTACACCGCCAGTTCCCCATATTTCTATTATCCGAGTATCATCCGAGCCCATATCCAACAACGACTTTACTTTTTCTGCCCGGCAACCTACTCCGACGGGATACTTGGCAACACTCAAGGGTGCTCGTGCTACTATATTCGAGATCACTTTGACGATCTTCTCGATGAACTCGTTCTCATCTCTGCCAAAACAAAGCAGCAAAAAGAACACGAATAAACAGAAACATACAATCCATTGAACTAACTAAAACTAACGCGAAGTAAACGATTACTCTTCATCAGTCCAAAACATCACTCCAGTCTAACGCACAATCGATGCCATCATGTACCAATAAATTAGAGAATTCCAAATTCTTTTAGGGTCGAAGAGGATTACTGTGATTGCCCATCGACATAATGCCATCCGGACAAATTGGCGGCTTCAATTAGACCTTGCCTCCATTTCTCCACCCTCTCAGAACCCTTTCCCTGTTTCTCCTCGTGCCTGGCCAATGCCTTGCCATAACTCTCTCTCTGCCCTCGAACCTCCCTCGGCTCCACTCCGTAGAACACGGGCAACACCAGCTGCCCCTTGAGCCTCTTACACTCCATTACCTTCACCAGCTCGTCCAAGCACCACCGAGACGAAGCGTAGTTCTCGGAGAAGACGAGCACGGCGATCCGCGACTCCTCGATGGCCTTCGTCAGCGCCGGCGAGATCTGGTCCCCGGGCCGCAAGTCCTCGCTGTCGATGTAGGCGTTGATGCCTCGATGAAGCAGACACGTGTGGAGGTCAGCGAGGAAGCCGCGGCGGACGTCCTCGCCTCTGAAGCTGAGGAAGACATCCCATTTCGCTTCGGAAGAAGAAGAAGACGACGACATTGGAAGATAGAATCTGAGCTTAGTTTGGATTCGTGTCGAGCGATGAGTGATGCTTTTATCGTGGAGTTGATCAAGAAATCGATGCAGACTGAGAAACATCGAACGTCGCACCGCGTTAGGAAAAGCGCCTTTTTCATTTTTGTATTTTCTTTTCATTTTTTGCAAATGGACGATAAGTTTTTTTTCGTTCATTTTTATTTATAATTGTTTGTTTTTGTCTTACAAAAAACCGGAAAGTGACTTTACTATTTTACGGGCGTTCAAAATGAACCGTTTGAATCGGGAATTGTCCGGATTGAGCCAAATCAGCCTATTGGGTCCGATTCTCAAGAATGTCCATCTAATTCCTAATTCTTAAAAGTGAAAATTCGATCAGACTAGACTAACCAAATATACTTTTATTTCTTCAAAAAAATTTGTCAAATGTGAACTAAGTACTATCTTACCCAGTAGCATCACAAGTTACAACACAATAACTTTTCATTTATCATTACTTCCATCAATATTTTAAGATTTGCCACTTTCTTATAGTGTACAAATACTGTTTAATGATTTTTTTCTTTAAAGTGATCGATTTCATTGGATCAGATCGGGAATCGAACATCCCTACTTTATTTTATTTGCCAAAGTTCAATATTATTCAAAGCATATAAAAAAATTAGATATAAATTTATGTATGCAATAAAAAAATTATCATTCTCAACCCAAATCCGATATATTCCATTCCAATATTTTGTCTTCTATGAATGGCAACATGTCTTTCACATTATAAGGTAGGAAATTGTTTAGATTTTTTGCTTATTCAACTCATCGTGTCCCCAAAAAATAAGTCATGAAATAGATTTTTTAACACGTACTGATACAATTCTATTTTTTCCCCATTAATTGATTTTCATTTTTTAAGTAGCCATCTTTTGCTTAAGAATTGACTGAGGGAGTCATGTGCATGTTTACATCATTCAACTCATCGTGTCCCCAGAAAATTCTCTTTTCTATTTTATTTTATTACTTAAAAAAAAAAATGCACCAGGCTTAACCTATGCGCTTTGTCTGTTATTTACACATGATATGTACGGAAGATCCCAGCTTGGTAAAAAATACAAGTAGTGTTGTTTGAAATCAAGGCTTTACCTTTTCCAATTATTTTAACTACAACCCACTTTGAATGATGTAACAAGCCGTGATCTCAATCGAATATTTTTTTGTTAATTCCTTTGGCGGGCTTTCTGTAAACAAGGCTCAATGCCAATGTCACTTCTTTGGTCGCGAAATAATTAACACAATCTATTTCCTTTGCAAGACTTGAATAAAATTTGGGCACTTTCAACTGAGTGATGAACGTACACCGGGCCAGTTTACCGTCCTAACATCCAGCTCCTGCAGTTTTAGATTTGGATTTGTCCGCCCAATTCAGCTAACCATTTAAAGTGCTATTAACGGCTAGCTGACTTTGTTCTTTTCCCTATAAATAGAATAACTCTTTTTCTTGGGTAATTATGCAAAATCCCTCTTGCACACACTTTGCAATCAAATTCTTGAGAGATCAATGTGAGAGCATTTCTTTGTAAAAGAGTGTGTCATATCCATAAATGAATGTTGACTCCATTGCGAATCAATATATGTATGAGGCTTCAAATATAGCTGATTAGACAAAACTCTCGAACAGTCTCTAAAAATGGAATTGAAACCCATTTAGAGCAAACCACTATAAAACGGATCAAGATTCCTCCCTTGCTATTCCTTTTTATTTATATGTATGTAGCGTGTGTAATAAACTGCTTAACTTATATTTGAGGTTAAATACTTGATACTATGGAGAATATTCTATATTTGGGCAAAAAATTACTTGTGTTTACTTGAATTTTTTGAGCTAAATATCACGTATCACATGTTGATAAATTAAAAGAGTTGGTGATACATTTTCATTACAATACACAATTGAACAATAGTATGGTTAACAAGTGTTAGAGAAGGAATGTGATACATGCACACGCCAAAATGTAGAGAGGCACATGCATCCTTTTACCCTTTTCCCCACATTTCATTAAGCAATAGTCGTCAGGCAATTTTATAAGCTTTTGTAATGGCTAAGGAATACCCATTCCTTTCATAGCTCGAGCATGAAAAATAGATCAAGCTTTATGTTCAATTGAAAATAATGCAGTTGATTTAAGTGTATAAATTTAAAGAAATGAGAAATTTCCAAGAAAAGCACCTTTAAATGATTAATTGGTACACCAATAGCTAATTTCCAATTACTTTGGAGCAAATGATCTTTCGCTCGGGTAGGGCCTTTTTCATTGAATATTTTTTTGGAATTCACTTGCTTAGTGGTGTTATTCCCTATCAAATCGAAGTGCAAGTTATTTTCAAAATAATTGGATGTTTCATGCGAAAGTTTATAAAAAAAGACTTTGTTTAGGTGCAAAAAAATACATTTCATTTAGACCATTTAGTCCAGAAGAGGATTTTTGCATTTAGATTTTTAAGGAAGACTGGCACTTAAAATGTTTAAAGCTTCCACTAATGTTGAATGTTCCATGTGTTCTGATGATATTTCTCCTTTTTTATTTTTGTCGTTTTTGCTTAGTCAAAAGTGCAAGGGACTATTTGCTCATCACTTTCGTGTTGGCTTCACTTCACCCAACTTCACTCTGGAAAGAAAAATTATGAAAGTTGATTTTGATGGGCAGGCGACCCCACCACCTTGTTCCCTCTTTATGCTCATATCTAGAGCGAATCCAAGGCTTAAGTCCAGTGGTTCATTTCCGTTACATTTTCTATCCCTTTTTAAAAATTTTGCTATTAATAGAAACGGCTTGATAGTTATTATTTGCAAAAATTCTAAATAACGACATGAAATAAGGCTATTTTATCAAAAATGGGCCTAAAATGAATATTATTTTAAATAATGATCTAAAGGGGCAAAATCTGTCTCACATAAAAGCATAAACGCACCAATAGCTTATTTTCTTTTACTTGTGTGACTAGTTTTCTTTCATAGATTGGGCATGAAGAAACATAAATTAAGAAATGAGAAATTTTTCTAGAAGAACACCTTTAAATGATTAATCGGTATGCCAATAGCTTATTTTCTTTTACTTCGAAGTGAAGGATCTTTCCCTCGAGTAGGGCCTTTTTCATTGGATGCTTGTTTGGAATTCATTTGCTTAATGATGTTATTCCCCGTCAAATCAAAGTGCAAGCCATTTTCAAAAACATTGGATACCTCATACAAGAGTTCATAAAGAAGACTGCGTCTAGATATGAAAGAACATGTTGCATTCAAATTATTTAGTCCAAAAAGAGGATTTCCGCATTTGAACTTTAATGAAGAATGACACTTTGACAGCATAACGTGTCCACTAATATTGAATGATGTGATAGGTATTGCGTCTAGAGTTTAGCTTATTGTTACTATCTAAATCGATGTTACAAATGAACAATATTAATGAATTCCATGTGATTAGACGAAACCTCTCTTTTTTTTTTTTTCATCTTTTTCTCTTAGGGAAAAATGCAAGAAATAGCTCATCACTTTTATGCCAACTTCCCTTGACGTAACTTTGCTCCGCGCCTTCATGCAACTTCGCTCTGGAAAGAAAAATGATGAAGTTGATTTTGATGGGCTGGTGGCCCCTACCACCACGTTCCTTATACATGCTCATATCTAGAGTGAATCCAAGGCTTGAGTCCGCATTTCTGTTACAAAAATGCCCCTATTATGACTATCCGAATTATCATATGCTCGTCAATTGCCAATCATTTGATCAGTTGATGAGCTTAAGTCTTTATTTGACACTGATTTAATCACTTCAGATCTTTATTGAAATAATTTCTTCTCTAGGCCTTCTTTAAAAAATAACCTCACTTTAGGAATTTATTTGAAGATTTTCCTTATTATGTTTTAAGGATGCTCCATGATTTCAGCTAAGAGCACTTAAAAAGCAACAATAAGCCATGATTTCGATCGAAAACCTTCAGCAAGCTTTCTAAAAATGAGCCTCAATGCTTGTGTTGCTCCTTTGGCCACAAAACAATCAACTCATCCTATTTCATTTTCAGGACTTCAATAAAAATTTGCCATTTCATTAAAGAAATATTCCACACAAGAGTCAAGTGGCACATGCCCCTCGGCGTTAAACCAAACCATTTTGGAACGGTGATGATCTTTGCACTTCGAAGCATTTTCACAACCATCCGAAATCAATGTTTTCACTTTTTCAAAGAAGTAAAGGTCACATAACTCTTTTTTCCAGTGATTTTGACTGAAGGGACTTCGAAAGACTAATGCACCTTATATTCACATGAAAGAAGTTTTCACACCTATCCAAAAAATATATAGATCTAGGTCTATTTTGACCCTAATTCACATTTGATTATTGTAAAGCTCACTTAAATATGTTACTTATCATTTAAAATTATATCTGTCGTACTTGAGTATTTTTTATAGGATTTCAAAAGGGTAAAAAGACTGCATTACCTTGAGATATAGGATATATTACCCAGAGACACAGGATATTATAAGATATTAATATTAGTGTGTGTGCCGAAAAAGTTAATGATTTGCACGTCCAACTTTTCTTCACCGAAGATCCCCTTTACTGTATTAGTTCGATGTATGATTGATAAAAATATTTGTTTAGCATTCATTTATTGTTAATTGAATTATGAATAAATACCACAAATCCATAATTTTGGACTCTAAAATCATCATCGCCGTCGCCACGTTTAATTTTCGTAAAGCAAAAGTCGTCAAACAATTTTATAACCTTCTGTAGCTTTGCCGGCGCCCCGCATTATATTCCCCCTGGGTCACAACAGGATAAAGGCTATTTGATTTGATGAAGGTAACAACGCACCGACCCTCTACTTTCCCCGCACCGACCTGATGTCAAACCGAAGACAGACAGATCGTGTTCCCACTGCATTCTTGACTTATGAAGGTTAGGGTTTTTTTTTTTTTGAATCTGTTGACTGGAATTGGTGTTCCCACACTGCATTATTGAGTTGGGCAGAAAGATGCAATCGTATTCCTATATAATATATAATTGTTAGTGGGGAGCTTGCTGGCTTTTTCAGAGGGCAGAATGGATTAAGGCTAGATGATACCGTCTCCTTTTTTTTTTTTTTTTTTTTTGTGAATACAGTGCAAGTTTTCGTTAAAACTCTGCAGCAGAGAATGGAGATGGAGATTGACGCACAAGAAAATCGAGTTTACGCACTCATACTTCTGTTTGGCCATTTACTCAGTCACGCACTTTGCTAATAATCGTTTGATCTACTTGAACGGAGATAAGGAGTCATTTCTTATCTCTGGTCAGAAACTCGACCTTAAAGGACGAAGATGTTCGGAGCTAAAGTCATGGTTAAACTGTTAAGTGACTTCCCAAAACTCAGTCCCTTCAAAGCTGGTTCCAACAATTGGAAAGCGATAAAAAAAATGCTCCTCAATTTCACACTCGAGCAGAAAAGTGGATGAATGTGGCTTTAGATGGAGTGATGAGACTCCGCGAATCTAAGCACAAGAAAATGTTAAATTGTATTAGAATTGTGATTACGATCAAATGAAAGAGTTGAAATTGAAATTACATCGAAATTAAATTATAAGGAAATGAAAGTACAAGGAAAAGTAAAGAGACTCTCGAAGATAAAGGGCATGTTGGTTGATCTGCTGCTTTAGCGTCTTCAATGTTCTGCAAAAGAAGTGGCATCATGTGTTTCCACTTTGCTTTAAATTCTCCTATTTTGTGGGCAACCACTTGAGCAAATGGACTAGCTTAACACACTTTTAGTGGGAAAAAGGGGTAAAATTGGGTACTACCACAAGTATGTTTGATCATTTTTTCTACATGGTGTTCATTCTCATGCAGTCACTGAGGGTGCGTTTGTTTGTGTTTCTGTTCAAAAATTGTTCCAGGGAACATAAATAGAAAAAACTATTTATGTTTGGGGGAATAATTTTTTACCAGAAGAACGCGTTTGATAAACTTGTTCCTGGAATAAAAAAAATAAGAGAAACATGTTTGGTAAATTTGTGTTCTTTTTTGTTTCTTTTAATTTTTTAATAATTTTATTTTATTTTTCATATTTTTCATTTTTTCATTTTTTTTTCATTTTTTTCTTTCTTGTGGGCGGCCTCGCCCGGCCACGCGAGCTCGTCGCCCGGCGAGGCTGAGCTCGCCCAGCCACCGTTAGGCGACGCCAACCTAGTGATGGCCTGGCAAGACCGAGCCTCGCCGATGGCTGGGCGAGCTCGGCCTCATCGGATCCGAGTGAGCTTGGCCTCGTCGGATCCGGGTGAGCTCGAGCTCGCCCACCCAAGGTGAGGCTGAGCCTTGCCAGGGGCCGGCGACGCTCCAGCAAGGTCGTCGGCCCTCGACGGCCGGTCGCTGGCCATGGCCAAGGTCGGCAACCGGCCAAAGAAAAAAGAAGAACAAAGAAAGAGAAGAAAAATAGAAGAGAGAAAATTTGTTTCTTGAAAGTGTTTCAGAAACAAGTTTTTTTTTTCTTGTTGATGTTCCAAATTTGTTTTCGGAAATGAAAAAATAGATTTGGAACAAAAATGCAAACAAATGCGTTTCTGTTCTTTTTTTGTTTTCCGAAACAGAAAAATAGGATTTTTGTTCATAAAAAAAAAAAGAAAAAAAGAATACAAACAAACACCCCATGAGGAAGAATGCGCCTAACTTAGGTTTGATATGTATCTCTCCAAAGTCATGAAAAAAGGAGCAGAAAAAATGACATCGCAAGTTTTTGTATGTCAAATTCATCTACATCACAAGCATAAATATTTGTTCGTCCAGATTTTTCTAGAGGGACTCGTAACATGCGCGACCCCCACAGCGTGATTTTAGATATCAATCCAATGAAGTAGGAATAAAACATATACTTACAATAATTATAAGTTTCTAGCATAAAAAGTCGAGCACACAGTGAACAGTAAAGAGGGGAAAAATAGAGGAAAAGGCCTAAAGCAGTTCACTTCCCTTCTAAGTTCTAACCACTCCCTTAAAAAAAATGACAAGGTAGGCCAACATAAAAAAATAAAAATTGGACCGAATTGAATTGAAAGCACATGCATGATTAAGGGTCCGTTTGGTTCAACTTTTAGGGAATGCATTTGCAGAAATGCAAATACCTTTGGGTGAATGGGGTTTTTCCAAATGCAAATGTCGTTTGATAAAATTTGCATTGAGAAACAACTTTGGGCAAAATACTGTTTGGTAAAATTTGCATTTGTAATTGACTTTTATTAAATTAAAAAAGCACAAATATATTTATATTTTTTTTTGAAGTCCGACCCGGATCCGGTGGCCGAACCGTTGGATCCGACGGTTGGAGGGCCAGATCCGGCGGTCGGATGGCCGGATCTGGCCCCCGGACGATTGCCGGGGTCGGGCAACCCCAGGCGATAGCCTCCTGAGGCCGCGCGACCCCAGGCGACAGCTGACTGGGTTCTCACGACCCAGGCGACGGTCGCCTGGTCACCTAAGGTCGCGCGACCCAGGCGACCGTCGCCTGGGTTGGCGCGACCCAAGCGACCGTTGCTTGGGGTCGCTCGACCCCAGTGACTATCGCCTGAGGTTCGGCGACGGTAGCTGAACTCGAGCGACCCTTAGGCGGCAATCGCCGGCACGTTGCCGGCGCGCATGACCCCTTGGCCAGCGGTCATCGGCCTCCGATCGGCCTCTCCGGAGAAGATGAATAGTAACCCTAAACTTGCATTCCCAAAATGCAACTTGCCAAAGTACCTCTAGACCTACTTTGAGTTAAGGGCTCTTAGAGCCACTTAGAGATGCAATTACATCTTGTCAAAGTCGCCCAAAAAATCGAATCAAACGCATCATTACCCGTCCGCTTAGTTGGACATTCACTTTGATCGTTCCGCATCATTACCCGTCCGCTTCTTTTTGACTTTTACTCTGCTTCGAGGTTCGTAATAATTATAACGAAACGAAAGTTTCCCTTTTGCATCTTACTTTACCTGATTTCACGGATTAGCTTTTGGTAGAAAAACTATCGCCTGGAGATCCTTTCCTTTTCCATATACTCATCTACTAATAACATACCCTTCGCTTTTTCAGTGTTCCAAAGAACATAAATATACACTATAAATCATTTTCATTTAGGGGCTTATCTGAAAATCAAATAACACCATGTATAAATTCATAGAATCAATCTATACATTACTTTTCCTTATGGATATAATTAGGCAATGAAACCGATTTTGATAAACATTTTGAAGCATTCATGTTCAAATGTGGAGTTCACTACCTATAACTAATACCAATCTTTATTGACAATGTGGGGGCACTCATCAACATTGCCCAAAATCACAGTTTGCTTGATCATCACCCTCTCTTCCATCAATTCCAGGTATTCGGTGAGATGATATGGATCCAAAATGTTGACCCACGAAATTGCATGTTCATCAATTTGCTCTACCGCTAAAATTGTATAGATTTTGATGTAAAAGCCTTAAAATTAAAATTAATGACCTTTTTCTTTCCAAATCGTGGATTATTTTTCTATTGATATGTTTATGAAATTTGAGAGAGAGAGAGAGAGAGAGAGAGAGAGAGAGAGAGATGTGCATGTTGGTGAAGGAGGCGATCTATGTTGGCTTGAAAGAGAAAGACGAGGCAGAGACAGATTTGTGACGTCGTTATGAATGGGGAAGGCCGCGAGAATGTTGTAGCAGCTGTGGTCATCCCTACCCCAACGGATCACAATAGTTAAGGGAGGGAAATGAAGGATGGGTTTCCAACCTTGTTTAATTCAATTTTCTGTTGCAAATAAAAATATCGATAAAGTGTTGTATGGTGTGATTCAAATGGACGTGTGTCATAAGCTACTTAGACGATCATGGCAATATTACCATTGAACTATTCATGATGGACTCGGATACACTTCTTCCTTTGAGAAGGATGGTGTATAGATTACTCTTGCCCCATTAAAAATTGATGATCGCCCCAAGTAGGCAAAGGAAGAAAGCGTTTTTAACATACATGTCTGGATTAATAAAAGCCTACAAGGATACACATGTTGTTCGTGCACCAGTGATTAGGGGTGAGCATGGTCGGGGTTGGTTCGGGCCACCCCCTAACCCTAGGACCAACCCGTACAGTGTCGGTCCTCAATTTTTAGGACCGAGGACTGACCCTATTGAGCTTGGGACCAAGGACCGGACCGACCCAATGGGTTTGTTCCTGTTCCAGGGTCAACCCGGGACCAATCAATAATTTTTTTCGTCTTATTTTTTATACTCCCTAAAAAAGCAAACCTATAAATTCAAATTACACATCCATCGACAATGCAGCATTGTGCAACTAAACTATAAATACCAATATATATTTAGCAAATTTAAGATGACACAATAATAGAAATTTCGTACTTGCTAACCGCTCATCGAGATATGAGACAAGATCAAAAGTTCTTGTAATCATCTATCTTTAATATTCATAATACCATATGCAAAAGCTTTTTCCTGCATTTGATCATGTAGAGTCCACTCAACCAAAAAATGAGCTTCACATCACTTGACTAGCAAATCAATGTAGCAATTGCAATACTACTCTACTCTTCAAAAACTTCTACCATTTGACACCAATTGAAAAGCAAGATGCAGCTGAAATTCATTAGTAAAATACAATTAAACCAAAAAAAGTTCAAAATACTTAATATAAACCATGAATATATAATTTCACATCTTGTTAATTCACTTGAACTTCTAAACACCTGAATACAAAACAAACAACATATATTTAATACTCAACAAAAGTTTTAAATTGAAATTACTATTAGTGCTCTCGATAGAACATCTCAATATAATATAATAAAACAGATATTTTACTTAGGTTTGAATTTATAAAAGAATTATAAATAATATAATATAATATAATATAATATAATATACAGGGTTGGTCCAGGGTTGAACCAACCAAAAACTCTTAGGACCGAGGACCAACCCTTACAATGTTGGTCCTGGAATTTCAGGACATTTTAGGACCAAGAACTGACTTAGTCCCCTTGGGAACTGGACCAAGACTGGCAGGGTTGGGCCGATCCAAGGTCGGTCCAGGGTCGACTGTAGACCGTTGCTCACCCCTACTAGTGATACTGGTATCCAAGAGAATGAAGAATCACTTCAATTGCCTTCTTGAAGAATTTAGAAATTTTGTTCCTAATGAAATGCCAACTGGCTTTCGGCACATGCGTGATATTTCAACACTGCAGATATCCTCAACAAAGCTATCAACCCATGAAGAACCACAACGCCAAGTGAAAGACCTTATGGAGAAAGGCCTGGTAGAAGAAAGTGCCAGTCCTTGGGCTGTGCCACTTAGGAGTGCCCATTGGGCCGCGCCGGGCCACGTTCCCATTTACAAAAAAATTAATGAAAAAAATTCAAGAAGAAATTAACTAACTTTTTAAGCAAATTTTACAAATAATTAAAAATTAATTAGGAGAATTAACGAAGAACTCATTCAATTAAACGAAATTGAAATGCGAGTATATCTTCAAATATCTTGCAAAAGAAAATTACACATAGTGGTACCCTAATATTGGACTTGAGCAAGTCCTTAAAAGGCTCATGGAGAAGAAATAGACGGGAGATCCACCTTGGGGTGGGAGATCCCGCAATGTCATTTCCTATTCCCTCCATCTCGGGAAGAAAAAATTAGAAGGATTTGGAGGCTTTACGATGGTAAAGGTGTACACTACATCAGGACTTTGGCTCTAGCTACTGTCGGGTAAGCTAGTATAGTAACTACCTGCGCCTAGAGTGAGTGAAGGTAGGTGAAACGCCTACTGCAGGTCTGGCTGCCTTATGACAAAGTCTACAACTGACTGCCAGCACCCATACCCCTGGTTGTAGACTTTGCCGTTCAAATATCTTGCAAAAGAAAATTACACATAATGGTACCCTGATAATGAATACACGCAAATTACTCCAAATAACATTTCTAATAAATTCTATATCTTCGATGTCATGTTGCCCACCATGATTCAGAAGATACGGTGTCATCATTGTCCTCTTATTCATATTAGGCATATTCCTCTAAAGTCAATTCTTGCGAAAACCAATCATGTCCTGTTGCAACCATTTTTAAGCATTCCACTTTTGTCTTCCAAAAATGTGTTGACAAGTACTAACATGAGCTCGATGTTATCATAAATGCCGGTGTCATTAGTAAGTCATGAGCCGTGGTGGAAAGAATAAAAGAACCAGTGGCTTTCCTTTTTCCACCATTTTGAGAATTTCAATGTCGTCTTCATTAAATTTACTAATGTGTTTGGATTGATCCATTCTCAAGTACGTGGCCAATTTATTGGTAGACAAAGGTGAAGACCCAATGGAAGGCTCTGGGATTTGTTCTTCTTAGGAAATAGAGACCATAAAAGTTTCTGGCCTTCCTCGATGAAATCATGTATCATCGTATATTATTCTTCGCAACAAGTACCGATACGCTTTACCATATTTTACTCAGTCATTTTATAAATATTCTACTAGATTTTTTTAAAATTTTCCTAAAATAATGAATTCATAAAACCACTTTAAACTGTTATTCTTTTTAATCATTTTAAGCACGCTTTTAAATAGGAAGATCACGTTCGTTTCTAAAGTGGATCCTAAGAACATGAATGGACAAAGGCTGCTTGCATGAACATTCCATTTTCTATTGACGCTAATTGAATAGATGACAATCTGAACAAGTTTTTGTATGGCATTATTCTTACTTTTAGTTTGAAAATTTTGAACCCGCCCACTTTTTTTTTGGGAATTTTTTCATGGTTCATGCATCAAATATATATGAACGTGAGATAATTATATGTGAATGTGACAGTTGGATACTCGAGACATAAGGGACAAACGTCGGCCATGCATGGGAAAATTTCATTTTAAGGATTGAAAAACTTCTGAATAGGAAATAATGCTTTAAGAATGTAAATTTAGATACCATAACAAAATATGGAAGAACTATTGGAGAATGTTTCGTTTTTGGATAATGACCATTTAACTACCAGAATTAAAAGATGAATATATCAGTTATGAGGTTTAAGAAACTTTCTGGATTTAATGTCACTACCATACTAGTGATCAAGGTCAAGAGTTAACATAGTACGGATTACTAAAAAAAAGACTCGATAGTGCATAAAATATGTCCATGAGCTATTGCTTTCATGTTTGTCAATTAATGAAATAATCATGCTACAACTTCATGCTTTTACGCAAGATATTTTGGGAGAAATTCGTGCACAACGTCAACTGAAAAATTTATAATTCAGAGGAATCAATCTAAAAAGTTATCTAAATCGACCTTTAAGCGGAGCATATATATCTATCCATACAATCGATGGTGAAAATTAACCAATTATCACATAGCCTCAAGCAACAATAAGAGCGACTGAATGGAGGACTGGAAACCATCACGCTTACGGACATCATCTCCGAACCATTTCATACCGGCAACCGTAGCAAAAAACCCCCGGTCGCAGATGAGCATATAACGTGGACAAAGGACAAGCGTACTCACCCATTCAGACTTCAAATAACCGAGACGAATACCAAGAAATCATGCTTAATAACTTAGTGTAAACCGCGCTGCTCAAAAAAAAAAAAAAAAAAAAAAAAAAAAAAAAAAAAAAAAAAAACTTAGTGTAAACCGCATTATCTCATGCGTATTTTGTTGAGGCACATTCAGATTTAGCCACTAATATGGATTAGCTCCTGTCCTTATCTTTGAGACATAGTATCGATCGCGGCCACAGAGAACACGAAACCAAATCATGGAATCGACACAATATTTTTTTTTTTCTTTTGCGTCTAAAACCGATTTAAGAATTAGCACGTGAGTGCAGATCATGAAGAACAATTCTTATTCGTAGTTATTTTTGCGTAGACAATATCAACGCAACTAAAATCCACTCATTAACAGCAAAATCCCCTCACTTATATAAAGCCGATTCAAGAATTTCTTCATTGAACGCAAATCCTACTTACTGCACTTTCATCACCATTTCTGTTCATGCCTTTCAGCATCATCAACCCATGAAACTCAGATTCTTCTCCTTCATGACTAAACGACTCTCAGAATCTCAAATACGCAATCCAGCCTGCTCATTCTTTGAAAGTGCAGTGGTTGGCTACGAATGGTGATCGGACCAGAGAGTGGAGGTCGTGGAAGCGTTGGTGTTGAAAATCGGGCCAGTGAAGGAAAAACGAATCAGCTTTGAATACTTCGATCGATCTGACCGGAAAACAGAGCGTAACAGAGGAAATCCGATCCAACGCGATCTTCAACAACCTAAAGAGAACAGACTTCAGCGAGGAACATCTGAAAGAATCAAAAGTAAAGCTTGGCGAAGAGGAAATATAGATCCTGAATCGATAGCGTCGCTGAAGATGAGATCCCAAACTTATTGCATCGGTGGAATCAGAGCTGACCAAGGCAAAATGCTGGTGACACGCGAGATATCGAGAAATCCATGTCGCCAATTGAATCAAAAATCGGAAAAAAAAAATAGAAATCAGAGAACGAGAGAAAACACTTAGCTTTTTCTTTGATCCTGTTGGAGCGATCGAATGAGTTTATAAACTTCCATGCCAAGTGAAAACTGGAAGCTCAAAGGCTTCGGGTTGTTGAGGGTCCGGGTAACAAGCTCGAGTTCATCGACCGAGCACACGATTCGAAGCTCAAGCGCGAGAGCATCGCGATTGAAAAGCACATATGCGGCGAGAAATCTGAATACCGATTCCCCGAAGCTTGAAGACGAGCGATGAAGTTGAAATCGAGAGCCGAATTAGAAGGAGATCCAGGCCTTGGGCTGCAAATTATCGAAATTTATTCCAATCTTTTCAAAGGGGCCCATGCCAAATTGAATCAAAATTTGGACTTGAATGATCTGGTCTGGCGGGTTGAGGTATGATGGACTAGACCCAATTGTGCAGTTTTTTTATTTGTCATTTGTTATTTTTTCATTTCATTTTTTAAAATATTTTTATAACCCTCATTTCTTTTTTATACAAAAATGTAATTTGCAGGCAAAAATCAGGTGACGACCTGGACTGATAAAAAAAAAAAATTATAGTGAACACAACAATATCGAATCCAACAGATTGCGGTCAAGATTGATTCGAAATGTAACCACTAAATTTTGCCTCTATCCAAATTGGTGGGGAAGAAATTCTGCATTTTATTGTATAACACTACGAACCGCACAAATGAAATCGCCATAGAGGGTTCAAGCAAGTAGGAAGAAATCAAAGCCTAGCATAAAAGATTATTTGACGGGGTGAACATCAACACCTTTTTGGCACAAAAATTTAGTTTTAAACATTTCAATTGTATTAATTTATCTCTAAATATTTTGATAATTTGTCAATGTAGTCATTTCGATCAATTTTGGCTAGAAATCATTGATCTGGATGCCAACTATTCTATGTGACATTATCAACACTAATATTGAAAATTTTCATAACTTTTCTCAAATTTTGGAATTTATTTTATTCATTTTTCTCTCTTTTTTTTTTTTTTAATTGTGGCAAAATTCATAAACTAGTTAAGGGCTTGCTAGCTCTCATAGGCTTTGAGCAAGGGGACTCTCGCTTGTGGTGGGCAAGGGCGACCCTTGCCCAAGTGAGGCCAACCCTCATTGTCCATTGTTTGTGGTTGGCCTTCGGTCATGGCTTGAGACCAGCCATCTTTAAAAAGAAAAGAATTCCAAAAAAAATTTAAAAATCATCCACATTAGCGTGATATATGAGATAATTGGTATTGACTACATTGTCATGTCAGTAGTTTCTGATTAATTTGGTTAAAATAAATATATTGACAAATCATTAAAATATTTATGACTAAATTAGCATAATTAAAATTTTTAATACCGAATTGACCACCGAACAATAGGTTTATGAATTTTGCCACAATTTTCCCTAAAATCTTACAACTTGACTCTTTTGCATAGCATCTATCTTTTGATACTACCCATTGCAAAATTTAAATAAAAGACTTTTCCTTTGAGTATCAACCTTACGCTATCTACCATCACGACGATCCTTATTATTGCCAAACAAACAAAAAATATATATTTTTTTTTGAAGAGTTACTCTTGAAATATGCCAACGACATTTTAGATAGCATGCACATATCTCAAAGCAAACTAATTAACTATTCGAAGCTGTACCCACTTAATAGAATATCAATGCACTTCCCATAAAATTCATTGCATTGGGAATATCTTCCTTGGACTTGGTCCACTGAATCGCATAAATCATAATCATTAATTTTGTAGATCCACTCATGTGCCATATGTTAGTCTTAAAAAATCAACGATGATCATGCATTTAATTTACTAGACATGATTCTAAGCAAGTATTTCCCGTTGCATTGAAAAGGCTGACGACGAGCCTGGCGAGATTTTGGTATAAACATCATGTATCATCACGCACAATCAGCTACAGTATATATATACTTGCACAATCACAATTAAAGGTTTGTCAAGAAATGCAGACGACAGAGGCTGAGCAGTAAAAGTAACTCCTAGCAACTTGGGTAAATCTGAGCACTGGAGGACCAAGGCGTGCCATTTCCTTATACACCCTTAAGCAGTTTTTATTTTTTATATTTTATGTGAGGGTAATTTTAGAAGTTAAGCCAGACAGAAATGGATTTTCCCTTATCATATAGACTGGTCCTCGTGCACTCTAGCGATTACATTCATATTTCTTCTTTTATAAATTTAGAGGAATGCAATAGTTAAAACCGCAATACAATGAAATAATGGAGGTAAATTGTGTTAACTTGAAAAATGTCAGACACACACGTGCGTGCAAGCTGAGTTCCATGGATATTTTCCATGTGAATTTCCTATTCTTGATGATCATCGCACAACTTTTGAGAGACTGCTTATCTATACTGAGAGGTGAAAAAAAACTGCAATATCAACTATTTAATATAATTATCACACCCATTTATGCTTGATGATTGAGAAAAAAGTATATATATTGCCTTCATTTTCTTCATACTTGACCGGCGGAATGCACTTCTTCAAACAAAAAGCACAATTATTAACACTGTAGAATTTAGACTATTTTCTAAAGTAGAGATAACAATATTGAATCGAACAAATTGCAGTCATGGTTGATTCGATAGAGAGGGACAAACTCTAATTTTTTCATAGAATCCTTCCTAGCTTCTCAATTTGTTTCCATCCCATTGATGCGGCTACAAAGCGACAACATGAGAAGGAACAAAAGACTAGGGCTCAACAGACTAAGCAAAAGAAAAGCAAAGATCAGTTTTCAAAATGGTAATTGTACATTTATAGATATGCTTTTTCTCTATTCCATATTTTAAGAAATACTTCTTATTTGGTAGTAATCTTATGTTTTTGGGAGTTAATGTAGTCTCGTTAACCATTTTATCGGCATCTTTTGAGGTACAACCACACCATAGAAATTTTCTTATTTGGTGGGACTCTTATGTTGCCATTAAAGTACTTTTCTAGTTCTATTAATGACATTGAGCATTAGTATAATTTATCTAGTGTTATTCTCCTTAGAAAGGTGAATCCCAGCATGTCTTTTGAAGGTGGGGTTGGGCATGACAAGACTTTGATTCATCTGGAAATCAACAACTTGTGTGCATATTTAAGCTATACAAGCTTTCTACTTTACTCTCATGGAGTACATATGGACTGATCCTCGGTTCATTATTACATGTGCTCAAAGGACCTCTGAAGAAACTTGATTGATGGTGGAAATGGATGCAATGATAATAATGCTTCTTGCTTAGATGCAAACCAAGTGCAGGTACTTATGTATATCAAGGAAATTTACTTAAAAAAAGTCCTAAGCCCATTGTATGTATATGTTTCTTGAAGTTTATCGCCTGTATCTGATGCATATGCCATCTATCCAAGCAGTTGTAGCATGCAATGATTTTCCCATCAATGCACCACAATTGATGCACCATAAACATGGGGTTAGCTAGCATTCAGTTAAGGCCATGCAACTCAACCTCAGTTTTCCATTTCTAATTTCCAACTCATAAGAAAAAAAAAGTCATCCGTGGCATCATCCCTTCTAGCAATGCACAGAAAGGAAAAAAGGAAAATCAAAATGAACAAGATTACCTTCTCAAATGGTACATAACACGAACTTCACAAATTTCCAAATATAGACAGAAACTTCCTCCCCTGCGCTGTGCCTTTCCTGCGATTTGTTAGGCTCGATTAGAGTTTTCCACTAGAGTATTTTCAAGAGCTGGTACCTGTAAACCTGTGAAGAACTGCAGTCCTCACTAGATATAGCCTCCCAAACACAATAAGAACAACTCTCATCCAGGACAAGTCTACAAGACACAACATAAGCCGGTTTCATAGCAGCATCACACCGAGGGGCAGGGACAACCCACCCAAAAAATTTTAAACGAAATTGGGTGGAAATGGAATGAACTCATCCATCTAGATTGACCAGGGCATCAATATAATAGGAAAAACCTAAAAAGAGAGAAACAATTCCATGAAACTAGTAGTCAAAACATTTAAATCCATTAATTACACAAAAGGATTCAGTTGGGCAAAATCACAAATACCTGGCGGACATCACAGAGTGGGGTTCCTTCATACGAAGGGACAAGCACTAGCGGCGGTAGATAATCTTGCTCATGTAGATATCAATGGCTTTGGCAGCTATAAACTCTCACTCTATGACTAAGCCATCACCATCCAAATTCAAGGATTGGAACTGTGGGAGCTCTTGTCAAGTATGCAGCACAGAGCTCGCAATTTCAGGGAAGTTGCTTTGTCTTGACATTGTCTCTCGTCAGCATTATGCTCAAATATAAATCTTTTTGGGGGGCCATCACCTGATGGTTGGTATAGTAAATTTCATCTATGCGGTACTTCGCTTGCGAGTGATGGTTGAGGGCTTTCCAGAGGAGGGTCTCATGAGTGAGGCCAAATACTAGGAAGTTGCAAGGGGAGGAGGATTTCCTCAGGACGTCCGAGATGGGCTTGAGCTCGGGGTATAGGACATGCGGAAAGAGTCGTTGGGCTTGGATGCACAGTGCGGGAGGGTGTTGATGACTGTAGATGGCAGAGGCGCGTCGCTGCATGCTTGTTCGTGCAAACAAAAGGGCAGAAGTAATCTTGGGCTGGGCCTCTTTTTAGGTTTTTATGGACTAACAGGAAAAGATGAAGATGGGCTCAAAACAAAAGAAATGAAGATGGGAGGGGGAAACGAGCTTAGAGGGCTGGAGGTTGATAAGTGGGCCGGATACGCCGGCCCACACGACTTCATCATTCCTTTTTTATATAAATTTTTTATTTTTGCAAAATAAGTGGATATTTAAAACATCAACACACTGTTTCAAAATGTTTCCGGACACAATGTGTTTATAAAACCACAACAAACTGTATTTTCTTTTAATCATTTTAAGCACGCTTTTACATGGGAAGATCATGTTTTTTTTTCTGTCCTTTCTAAAATTGGATAGCAGACAATTTGAACAAGTTTTTACACGGCATCATTCTTAGTTTTAGTTCGAACACATTGAACCTGTCGATTCTTTTTTTCTTTTTCTTTTTTTGGATTTTTTTTCATGATTCATGCGTCAAATATACATCAACATGAGATAATTTTGTGTTCATGTGATAATTGGATCTTTAAGAATCATATAAGGGATATAGGTTGGCCATGCGTGGGAAAAATTGATATCAAGAGGTAAAAAACTTTTTGAATAGAAAATAATACGTTGAGAATCTAAATTTCAATGCCATAACAAATAGGGAAGAAATCCTTAGATAGCGTCGGCTAAAAAAAGATTACAATACAGAGAAATACATATATATATATATATATAGTCCTATAAATTGATAATTTTTCGCAGAGCATCTATTTATCTAATGGTGAAAATCATCCAATTATCTGATTTGTGAAGTCTTTTAACTCTCCAACTAAATAGAAAAATAAAACCAATTATCTGGCATCCATGGACGTCATGGATTGCTTTTATATATAAAGTCTTTAACTCTTGACTTTTTTGCCCCACAATTATTTGATTTTTAAGATTCAGGAGCAATACGTGTTAGGTTTTGTATTTTGTTTTGGGTTTTATGCGTTTTAAATACTGTTGCTCTATGTTTATAATTTGTGCTTGCCTGAGATGAGTCCCACCTATTTTTTCTCCTCAATCCACCAATCACAATATTTTTATTAAATAGAAGACATGGTTAAAGGACTTTGATCTGCATATAGTTCGTGCGCCATATGATATTTTCAGGAAAAAAAATGTACAAGTTGTTATTAATAAATTAGCTATGGTGTCAGTTTATGATTATACAAATAAGCTAAAATTACACCATATCTTATTTGGAAAAATCACGGATTATGATCTTTTGTGCATCTATGTTTCTAATTAATTGTCATACTAAACTTTTTGCTTTCTATAGTTTTGGCAAACGCAAGAAAAATGCGTGTCAACACCACAAGTGCAGAACATTGACACACTATTTGATGATGAAGAATGTGAGACAAAAGCTACTGGTGATGAAGAAAATGAAATCAAATTAAAGAAAAAAAATATGAATGAAAACCGAGGGAAGGAATGGTATTTGATTCTGTAGATGATCTCTTAAGAGTACTATAAAAGATATGCTAAACAAGTGGGATTGGGTGTCTCAAGGAGGAGCAAGAAAAATGGAGATGATGGTAAGATAGAATACTTAACTCTTGCATATTCTCTTCATCGAAAGAGTGTATGTAGATAGAGATTGTATTAGGATCAACAAGAACTTTAACTTGTCTGTTGTTGAGGCGGGAGGGAATAAAAAACTTACCTTTGGTGAGAAAGATTGTCAAAATTTTATTGAAAAGGCAACAAGACTTGGAACTGGAGAGGCGAAAACAATCATAACTGTCTTTTTAGGATGAAAACGGAAATCACCGTTTTTTCTGCTATGTGATGGAATTGGAAGATAGTTCCAGGTTAAAGAATGCTTTCCATGCAGATGCAAGAAGTCCGGTATTATATGAAAGTTTTGATGAAGCAGCAACCTCTGACACTACATATTTGAACAATCAATATGAGATGCCTTTTGCACCTCACGGTCAATCCACGCTTCTTGGTTGTGGGTTGGTGTCGAATTGGGATACTAACACAAGATTAAAGGCAAAAGAACGCTTCAAGTGCTATAACTTTGCCCAAAGGGACACTTAAGTGCCATAACTTACGAAAGGTACACTTAAGTGCCACATTTTAAGAAAAGTGGGACACCTGAGTGCCATCTCCGGCGAAGCAGGCCGGAAATCATACGTGGCATTAAAATATTAATATCTCTCGCCAATGTGTCTCGCCAGAGAGCTGAGTCAGCTCGAATTAACCCTAAACGACGTCGTTCCAGGTGTTCGCCCAAAATAGACCCCTTAAATCAGCGAAAACACCGTTGTCTTCCCCATTTGCCCTAAATCTAAAATCCTAAATCGGGCAAAATGCTATTGAAGCGCTGGAGCCCTAATCCCGCACCCTAATTCGATTTGCCCCAAATTCTACCACCAAATATTAAAAATGGATAGCAAGACTTTCAGCAACGGCTCAAATTTCTCTCGCCGAAGCGAAGGAGAAGGCGAACATTTCTGTTTTTGTGGGTTTCCAAGTCCAAGAAGAACATCGTGGACTCGAACGAATCTCGGGAGAAGAATCTATGGATGTGCCCGATACAGAGAAGGCTCGAAGTGCAAATACTTCAAATGGGTCGATGCGAAATTCTCTCACCGAGCCACAGAGGTGATATTGGACCTACTTGATGGATGTGATCAACCTCCATCTACGCTTGTGGATGACTTGGACGATTTTAACTCAATACAAGCTCAAGCTCAAGCATCTTCTGTTAACCATTTGAAGAACGAAGTTTCAAAAATGAAAATTGAACATAAGTGTTACCAAGTGTTTATTGTGTTGTTGTTTCTTTGTCTATCCTACTTTATGATAAAATGTAAAGGATTGAAAGATGAGAAGAAGTTTCTCCAACTGCTATAGTTGTAAATGTGTGGGGAAAGGTACTTGTTTTGAATGAACGAATGAATGATTTCGACAGTTTTTGCTTATTCTCAAATATAAATCAATGATGATGGAATGTATATTAGGTAAATGTGTTGTGGTGACTATTTTACTTGAATTGAATGTAAACTAGCAGCAAATGTGTAAACCAGCAGCTTCTCTGTTTTGCTGCAAACCACTATATACATAGAACAGACACGAGTGATTACTCGAGTACTATAAGTTGTATCTAGTGATCACTTAAGTGCCAGTCGTGATAGACAAAGAGTTATTTAAGTGTCAAGTTATTATTAAAAGGATTACTTAAGTGCCACTTGTTGTTAAAAATGAACACTTAAGTGCTAGGTTTTTTAGAATGTGATCAGTTAAGTGGCATTTTTTTTGTACACATCGGCTACTACCAGCCACCACCACCACCGCCCACCACTGGCCACCATCTCCAGCCATCATCACCACCAGGCATCCCAAGCATCCACTTGAGCCACCACCAGCCACCACTATGCTGGTAGTATGTTGCTGCATAAGTTGCAAGTGTAAGGTGTCTTACACCAGCTTGCACCCGCACTACCTGGTGCAAGCTGTGCATATTGCACATACATCTTGCACCAGGTGCAGCAAAAACTTCCAACCCAACCCACCACCACCTGGCTTTTCACCAGCAACCACCACCAGCCACACGAGCACCCCAGTCACCACCATATATCCACCACCAGAAGTAGCAATAAGTAAAAGAGAAAACAAAATAAAAAAAAAAGAAATAGGCATGCCAAAAATGATAAGTAACAACGGTTGTTCCATTGATTTTGAACATTTGTCTCACAAACTCAATGACAAATGAAGTCTCAGAAACTCAACTAACTTAATGACAAACTATTATAAAAAAGAAAAAAAGAAAAACAAACATCCACAGATGTTTACAACTGACTCCTCAGCCCCACCCATATCACATCCCATTTCATCAATCAATATGCGCAATGCCTCCTGTTCGTGCTCGTTTTGATGGACTTCGCACTTGATTCATAATCCTTGCACTTTTTCTAACTGGACGTGAGACTTCTTCTTCAGCTATCTTGGGATGCATTAAGTTTGATGGAGCTGCAATTGTCCTAGGCTGAACTGATTCAGAAGGAGCTGCAACTATTGTAGGCTGAACTGATTCGGATGGACTTGCAACTGGGTTCTTCTTACTCTTCTTTCTTGTTGGCGCAGGCAATGTCTTCTTCTTTGTTGGCGCAGCCGTTGATTCTTGAGTTCGGCCTTGAGAGATAAGAACCTCTGAACTTCTCCCAGGCTCCAAAAAGAAAACTCAATTATCAACAAAAGTTTGCACTATAAATTAAATTAAGTGCAGCCTATAAAACTTACATTAAGAATAACTGTTCAAGAACGGTCATCTGTATAAAGGCCATAACCATATTGTTTAAGCCTCTTCCCAAGAGCCCCTCTTGTTCGAAGGGGAGCGTCACTTTCAGGTAGTTGTGATTGGTTGCCTCTTCTTCTCGTATGTGATTTCATCGGCTCTTGTGGCTGTTCAGCTACAGAAGGGGCTTC
The DNA here is from genome assembly GCA_017140165.1 of Eucalyptus shirleyi. NCBI lineage: Eukaryota > Viridiplantae > Streptophyta > Magnoliopsida > Myrtales > Myrtaceae > Eucalyptus > Eucalyptus shirleyi. Next base: position 15,509,170 of record CM029456.1, on the reverse strand, counting down.
TTCAGCCAATTCTTCAGCTAGGCGTCTTGTAGATGGCCTTCTTATAGGTGGCTCTTGATTTGGCTTTGGCTTTCTTCTGGTTGTTTTTCTAGTTACGCCTTCAGCTTCAGTGACACCTTCGGTAGGCTTTGGTGGTGGCCCTTGTGATGACCCTTCTAGTGGCCTTTGTGATGACCTTAGTGATGGATCTTGTTGTGGCCCTTCAGTTGGGCCCTCTATTAGCAGCTGAGCTCTAGCTTGTCTTCTTCGAACCTGAGAAAAAGGCAAAGGACATCATAAATATAACATCAGGCCATATTAGAACGTAAATGAAAAGTAAACTCAAATCATTTAACTGACCGGGTATTTTTTTTCTCTGTTGCTGTTGAAGAACAGTCGACTTAACTGGCCCTCCAGTTGTTTTAGCCAATCTTATAGCTGGCTATCTTCCACCTTCAGTTCTTTGAACAGGCCCTTCATTTTCAGGTATAGTAGGGGCTTCGGCCAATTCTTCACGTGTCACTGTGACCCGACAAAGACAAAAACATTACATATATGTCACTTATATCTATGTACATATTCATAACAAACTATAAAGCAACATAAACACAATTGTCATGACTTACTGGGTTTATTGTCGTCGACTGAAGAACAGTCGACTCACTTCGCCTTTCTGTTTCTCCTTCTCCAACTGTCCCTTCACTAGGCCCTTCGGCTGGCCTCAATTGTTCTTGCTGTTTCTTTAATTGACAACCCTTAATATTGTGCCATGCTATGTGGCAAAAAGAGCACTTTATCGGTACACCCATCCTATTCATCCTACAGTGACATGAGTCCTCTCCCTCCGTCATTTTCCTTTTTTTCTTTGGTCTTCCCATTCTCTTCTTTAGTGGCAAAGGTTGAGGTGCTTCGCGATCTGTTGGCTCCCATAACTTGCTACTTCTAATTGGCTGCAACATGAATTGATACGAAGCAAGATATTTCGGTTTCTTGTGCCAATCATCAAGGTAGTCTTATGTGTTGTGGCCTTTCAATTGAATTGCACATATGGCATGTGCACAAGGAATTCCACTGAGTTGCCATGCTCTACATGAACACTTCATCGTACCTAAATGGACAACATACTTATCGTAACCCTTCATTATCTCATATCCTTCATCCCCATTCCAAATGGGATGACAATACCTACTTGCAGCCAAGTTGTCATCCAATTTCTTAGCAATCCTAGGACCATATTGCTTAGTCCACTTTGCAGTGTCATCTCTTTGTCTGTGCAGCCGAGTCATGACCAAAACCCATATGTCTTCAAGCATTGAGATAATTGGTTTACATCTAGCATCTATTATCCTCCCATTGAATGCTTCGCGGATGTTGTTATCAATGTTATCGCACTTGAATTCCTCGCTGAAGAACGCCCTACACCAATGCTTCGGGTCTGTTTGGAGCAGTGCATCATAACCATCCTTTGTCAATTGAAGCATCTCTTTTTTGGCCATCCTAAAGTCAGCCATATTTGTGGTCTTTGCTAGCTGCCAAAATTGCGACTACAACTTGTCCCCTTTATAAGTCTTTGCCCAATTTGCGTATATGTGTCGTGCACACATTCGATGTTCAGCATAAGGCAACAGCTCAGCTATTGCTGGAACAAGTCCTTGCAATAATTGAAAATATAAAAAAAATGTAAGCAAATGACATGTTGATATCAAAAAGCAAACAAGTGACAAATTTTTTAAAAAAGCAAACATTACCTTTTGTTGGTCGCTCATGAACGCCCACCACTACCCCATTTGTTATCTCCAAATCAGTCATCAAATTTTTTAGGAACCATGACCAATTGTCCTTGTTCTCTACCTTCACAACAACCCAAGCCAGGGGAAACATTTGGTTGTTTGCATCTCTTCCAATTGCGGCCAGCAATTCTCCATTGCACAAGCCCTTCAAAAAACACCTGTCCAATCCTATAATCCGTCTACAACCAGATAAAAAACTCGTTTGCATGCATCGAAACAAACATAGAATTTATCGAATTTCGTCCCAATATCAGGAAGTGGTCTCTCCACGACCTCGAGATACACTCTACTTCCAGGATTTTGCAGTCTACACTCCCAAGCATAGTCCCACAACTGTCCATATTCGCCGCTGACTGACCAATGAGTATCTTCATCACCTTTTGCTTCGATCTTTTACATTGATTCCTAGATATATTGATTCCTTCACCAGCATCCTGAACTAAGTAATATTCACCTGAGGCATCAGCTTAATCAATTCAAAGAAGTTTTTCGATAACCATGCACTTGTTACCCTTTTATTCTCAAAATTAATGGAACAAGTATGTTCCTCTTGGTAGGCTCTAATATGGAAAGATCCAGTTTCCTAGCAAATGCGCCATAGATCTTCCATGGACAATTTTGCTGGGAACACCTAGCTCTTACAAAGGTCTTAGTGTTTCTAATGAAGTCAATGTTCCTTTGTGCAGCAATGGAGATCTTCAGTATAGCTTCTCTAAATTGTTTAGTATCATGAAATTTCATGCCTACCGACAAAGTGGGAGAGGCAACAGATGGATCATAAGAAGGAAACTTACTTTTCCTTTTCCTTTTATGCACAGGTCCTTCATCTTCTTCAAGCTCATCTTGGGAAGTAGCATTCTCGATGCTTTCTTCATAGTCAGTCTCCTCGCCCGCAGCACCAGCATCTATAGGGCCTTCGGGTCTGTTTGGAACTTCCTCTGCTACTTGCAAAGCTACAAACTTAGCTGTCAAAAAATCCCTTCGTTGTATTCTTGACTGTGCAAGCTCCTTGTCGTCGTCATCACTTATAAAATTTTCAGCAGGCAACTTTCCATCATCATCATCAGTTGATTCAGCTACTTCCCAATTTAATCCAGAGATTGTGACATCACCTATGTCATCATCACTTTGGTGAACTGCATCTGCACTTCTCTCATGTCCATCATATCTATCCTGCCTTCCTTCAACCCTAACGTCAGTACTACCTTGAATACCATCTCCTTCTTGTCCTACTTCGGCACTCTCTCCATCATCATCTTCATCCTCACTTTCACTATTGTACTCAACAAATATTTTTACCTCTTCACCATGAAGATAATGGTATAGAACATCCCTAAGACCATTATCATCTTCTAAGCATCTCAAACCATCTCTTAAGTCTTTCCCAAGAATACAATACAGCAGCTTCTGAACTTTACAAGGCAAATAAGTATTTTTATTCCTACGAAATCCTATATAAGATGCATTCTTTATATCCACAAAGATGGTGCTTTCATTTCCACCCTCATACTCCCACTCATCCTCCCCAATCACAAATTCCCCATTGTAGCAAACTATAACAGCGACATAATCCTTGTCATGCGTCATTACTGCACCAAGAACAAGAAAAAGAATCATTAGTTTTTGGGGCCACTAGACAATTGCACATGGGAGTCCCCCCACTCTCATGGACTTTAGTAAATAGAGGTCCCCACACTGAAAATATGCCCCTACATGACAGCCAAAAAAACCAAAAAAGAGGTCTGCACTTTAATTATTTGCCTTCCCTTCCCTTAAAATATTAAACAAAACAGAGGTCCCCATAGCAATCACAGCCTAAGCATGTCTACTGCACTAAACGTGCGATGTGAGAGAATGTACATTAACTTAAGCAAATCAAAGCATAGCATACTCTGACATCAACTTAATCAAATCACAGCAGGATTATGTTCTTATTCAGGATTTTGGATTGATAAACATACCCTATACAGCAATCACAGCAGGGTTTTGGATTGATAAACATACCCTATACAGCAATCACAGTAGGGTGGTTTAAGGACATACCCTATACAGCCTCACAAACAGGGTGGTTCAATGACATACCCTATATACTCTCACAAGCAGGGTGGTTCAAGAACTTAGTTTTTTTCTCAGAATGGCATTAGTCACCTACTTTACTAGGATGCTCTTAAGGAGATGCATAGACAGTGATCTAACAATCACATACTCTGACATTGGCTTGAAAGACAAATTCACCAAAATAATGAGAAATCTGGTTTCTTTGTGTAATGTCCGCAAGTTTCAGTTGAAGTGTATCAACACAAATTCCATCAGAGCTGTAATAAAATAATTGAGCCCTAAGTAAATAATCGAGCGAGCTCTAATTAAATAATCGAGCCCTAATTTCATCACAGGGGAGGGGGAGAAGGAACCAGACCTGGACGACTGACAATGATGAGCGGTGACGACGACCAAGGATGGTGAGCGGTGAGCGGCGACGGCGACCAACAATGGCGACTGACGACGACGACTGATGACCAGCTCTAGGCGTGAACGGCGATGGAGAGAAGGGCCTGTGATCTACTGTGAACGTGGACGGAGAGGAACGGCGTTAGGTCAGCCAACCCTAATTAAATAATCGAGCGAGCCTTAATTAAATAATCAAGCCCTAATTCCATCACAGGAGAGGGGGAGAAGGGGTCGAACCTGGACGAGTGACGATGGTGAGTGGTGACGAAGACCAACGATGGTGAGCGGTGAGTGGCGATGGTGACCAACAGCGGCGACTGACGACGGCGACCGATGACCAGCTCTGGGCGTGAACGGCGACGGAGAGAAGGGCCTGAGATCGACTATCAACGCGGACGGAGAGGAACGGCGTTTAGGTCATCGCATAATGACCTAAACGATGTCGTTTAGTTCAGCGCACTCAATGTGGATGGACGACGTCGTTTTTGTCGTCCACGTCGGCTTTTTTTTTAAAAAAAAAACATTTGCCACATCAGTAAAAGAAGTCGCCGAAAATCGCCGGAAAATGCCACGTATGCAATTTGGCCGGATTTTGGCCGGATTGGCACTCAAGTGATCCCTTTTGCTCCGATTTTGGCACTTAAGTGTACCTTTCGTAAGTTATGGCACTTAAGTGTCCCTTTGGGCAAAGTTGAGGCACTTGAGAGGTCCGCACGTCTAAAAAGAGGCGTATGGAATGACATAAAAGGAAAAAATAAAAAATGCATTTTCAAATATAACTGCCTTTTTGAAAGAATGGATAACCGTCTTTTCAAAACTAACTCATTTTTTTTGAAAAAGAATGATTACAATAATTGCAAAAACTGGGGAAGATAATCGTACATTTTCGAGATTAATAACATCAATCAATTACAGATTAACAGATAATCATACATTTTTGAGATTTTATCTGAGAGATAAATTTCTAAGTATTTACAGTCGTAAATCTTGAGCTTCTGAGTCTGAATATCATTCGACTTTTATCCCTAGGTCTGAATTTCTTCAAACTTTAAGATATTGAGTCTAGAATGAATAAGCTCGAATTAACTTTTCACCAAAGGCTTTGTGAAGATGTCTGCTAGTTAATTCTTTGAGTTAATAAATTGTATCGAGACTTCTCTATTTTTGAACATGATCTCTAATGAAATGATGTCGAATCTCTATATGCTTTGCTCTTGAATGAAGAATTGGATTCTTGGTGAGATTGATTGCACTGGTGTTGTCACATTTGATCTCAGTGCACGAATCTTTAATTCTAAAGTCTCTTAGCTGTTGTTTTATCCACAAAATTTGTGAACAACAACTTCCAAGAGTCACATATTCTGCTTCTGCTGTAAAAAAAAACTACGGTACTTTGTTTCCTCGAAAACCAAGATACCATCCTGTTCCCAAGTAATTGACAAGTGCCTTAGGTGCTCTTCCTATCAACTCTGCATCCTACTAGGTCTGCGTCTGAATATCCAAGAAGAGTAAAGTCTCATTCTTTAGGATACCAGAGACCTAAATTCGAAGTAGATGCAACGTATTTGATGATGCGTTTTGCAGCACTTAAATGAGATTCTTTAGGATTTGATTGAAATCTAGCATAAATACAAACACTAAACAGAATGTCAGGTCTAGAAGCAGTAAGATAAAGAAGTGAACCAATGATACTCCTGTATAGCTTTTGGTCAACTTTCTTTCCTCCTTCATCTTTGTCCAGCTTCAAGGAATTTGACATTGGTATCTCTGTCTTTTTGCAATTGTCCAAGCCAAACTTTTTAACAAGATCTTTAGCATATTTTTCTTGGTGAATGAAAATTCCTTCCTTCAGTTGCTTTACTTGAAGTCCGAAAAAGAAGGGTAGTTCATCTATCATGCTCATTTCAAACTCATCCTGCATAGTCTTAGAAAATTTCTTGCACAGATTTTTATTAGGAGATCCAAAAATAATATCATCAACAAAAATTTGAACAAGCAAGAAGGTTTTGCTTTCTCTTTTGATAAACAGTGTAGTATCTACTTTACCTTTAACAAAGCCATTTTGGATTAAAAACTTACTTAGTCTATCATATCAAGCTCGAGGTGCTTGCATTAAACCATATAACGCCTTTTTTAGTCTGAATACAAAGTCTGGTTTCCTTAAGTCTTCAAAACCAGGAGGTTGTTCCACATAGACTTCCTCTTGGATAAATCCATTTAGGAAAGCGCTTTTGATGTCCATTTGGAATAACATGAAATTCTAATAATAAGCAAAGGCAAGTAATAATCTAATTGCTTCTAACCTTGCTACTGGTGCGTAAGTTTCATCATAGTCTATCCCTTCTTCTTGCGTATATCCTTTGGCCATGAGTCTTGCTTTGTTCCTTACGACTTTTCCTTTCTCGTTCATCTTGTTCATGAAAACCCATTTAGCTCTAATGATAGATTTACCTTTCGATTTAGGAGTCAATTCCCAGACATCATTGATACTGAATTGCCTAAGTTCTTCTTGCATAGCTTCAATCTAGCTTTCATCAGTTAAAGCTTTTTCTATGCTCTTGGGTTCTATTTCAAAAATAAGAGCCACAGCACTAGACTCTTCACGCCTTTTGGATCTTGTACGAATTCCCTCATTAATGTTACCAATAATGAGTTCTTTAGGATGACTAGACTTGTGCTTCTAGTTGCTGGTTGATTTGTCAAAATGTTGATCATTTTCTTCATTTGAATCTTCAACGATCATTTGTTGCTGGTCTTCTAAAGTCTGAGCTGCTTCTGCAGATTTAGACTTCGTAGAGTCTGGAGCAGGTTCAAATTCTTCAGGTTGAGTCTGAATTGATTGATTTTGCATAAAGTCTTGAAATTTGACATTCATCGATTTCTCCACAGATTGAGTCTTTTTGTTGTATACTTTATAGGCTTTGCTTGTGGTTGAATATCCAAGGAAGATGCTTTTATTTGATTTTTCTTTAAACTTACCAATTCGATCAATTGCATTTTTCAATATAAAACATTTGCATTCAAACACATAAAAATAGGAAACAATTAGCTTCTTTTCTTTGAACAACTCATAGGGAGTTTTCTCCAAAATAGGCCTTAAGAAGACTCTATTAATAATATAGTATGCTGTAGAAACTGTTTCAGCCCAAAAACGAGAGGAAATGTTACTTTCAATTAAAAGAGTTCTAGCCATTTCCTACAGCAATCTATTCTTCCTTTCCATAACTCCATTTTGCTCTGGAGTATAAGGTGAGGAGAATACATGTTGAAAACCAGATTCATCACAGAATTTAGCAAAGTCTTGATTTTCAAATTCACCTCCACGGTCTGTCCGTATACTTGAAATAACATACCCTTTCTCATTTTGAACTTTCTTAGCAAATTTTATAAAATAAGAAAATGTTTCAGACTTACTTGCCAGGAAATATACCTAAGTGAATCGTGAATAATCATTAACAATTACTAGGCAATATTTCTTACCTCCAATACTTTGAGTTCTGGTCGGTCCAAAGAGATCCATATGCAAGAGCTGCAGTACACGATTAATGGACACTTGATTTATTGGTTTGAATGAATTTCTTACTTATTTTCTTAATACGCATGGTGTACATAGGTCAGACTTTTGGTATGTCAGATTAGGTAGTCCATGAACAAGCTTCTTTACTGAGATTTTGGCTATTTGCTTCATGTTGATGTACCCAAGTTTTCTGTGCCATAGATTTGCTTCCTCTTGAATTGAGATTAGACATTGGGATTTTTCTGGTTTGATATCCAAAAGATAGATATTCCCATGTCTTCGCCCCGTGAAAGTCTGAGAGGAGTCTTTACTGGTTCCTAAACATATTCCTTCTTGAAAGTTGATTTTGAACCTGGTGTCGCACAGCTGGCTAATACTTAGCAAGTTGTAATTGAGTCCTTCTACTAAGGAAACGTTACTGATCGTGAGACTTCAAATCTTTACAGTTCCGAATGCCATAATTTTGCCTTTGCTATTTCCTCCAAAAGAAACTTTTCCATCATTAACTTGCACAAGCTTTATGAAGCAATTTGAGTCTCCTGTCATATGTCTTGAACATCCACTATCCAAGTACCATTTAACATTTTTCTTAATAGTGACCTGCATTTGAAAAAGAAACTCAAGCTTTCTTTGGTACCCATATTTTCTTGGGTCCAACGGAGTTAGTGTGATATACAGTCTTCGCCCAAACCTTCCTCACAGGTTTCCAAACTATAGGACATTCTTTTTCAAAATGTTCTGAGCTGTTACACTTAGAACATTTAAGAGTACTGCGGCCTACGCCTACAGGTTTTACAAACACTTTTTGGAAATGATTTTTGTAAGAATCTTTTGTAGGTCTTTGTTTAATTCTTTCATTTACCTTAGGAAAATCAATTAGAGAAATGGTTTCAGCAATCATTCCCAAACCTGATTTGTTGAAGTAGGGTCTTTGCGCTGGAAGAATTTTTTCTAATTTCTCAGATCCTATAGAAAATCTTTTAGAAATACTTGAGATATCATTTTTCAAAAATGCATTTTCTTTTGAAAGATTGTCTACATTTTCTTTCAAAGTAATAACATTTTTATCTAAACTTTCGACATTTTCTTTCCAAACAATCTCCTGTTGCCTTAGTGCAGAATTTTCCCTTTTAAGTTCGGAAATCCTCTTGAGAGAGGTTTTGAGACTAAGACATAATTCATCAATGTATTTGGAGACTTTAGTAGGAATTTTTAAATTACTTACCTCGATTTCACTATTTGAGTCTGAGTCTATCTCGAAGTCTGAATTTGATTCTGAGTGTGCCATGAGACAAATATTGGTATAATCATCATCACTTTCTTCACACTCGGTATCACTTCAAGTTTCTACTCTAAGTGTTTTTCGATATTTCTCAGCTTTTCCTTTCTTTCTCTTCAGCAGAGGACAATTGGGTCTGATGTGTCCCTTTTTCTTGCATTCAAAACAGATTACATCCTTGTTGGATTCATCATCCTCAGCTAATTTATTTTGTAGCTTTTGGGAACTTTGTTTCTTCAAATTGAATCTTCTTCATTTTCTATTCAGCTTTCTGAACCTTCTTATCATGAGAGCAAGCTCTTCATCGTCCATATCGTCTTCAGAATTCGTGACATCAAAATCATCATTAGATTTCAACGCAATTGATTTCTTACCTTTGGGATCTTCATTTTCGTTGATTTGCTCCACTTTGTAAAACTGAAGAGTGCCAACCAATTCGTCAACAGATAGTGGCATAATCCTTTGTGTCTCCCTTATTGAAGTCTTTACGTGATTCCAATCTTTGGAAAGTTCACGCAGTAACTTGTTAACCTTCATGGGTTCAGAGATTGGTTGACCTTGATATTCAAGACCATTCATGATTTCTGTAAAATGACTAAACATGTCAGTGATAGATTCTCCTAGTTTCATCTTGAATGCTTCATAATGACCGAGCATAATATTGATTCTGGTTTCTTTCACTCGATCGGTTCCTTCATAGGTGATGTGCAATCTATCCCAGACTTCTTTAGCTGTTTCACAAGAAGATATTATGTTATATTTAGTAGGAGATAATGCACAATATAAGGAATAAATTGTTTTTGCATCAAGAGCTTGTCTCTTGGTCATGTCTTCTTGAGTTATTTCACTGGACTCAACAGCTTCTTTTCCTCTTTCTGAGACTGTTGTAACTTTAGGAATGATTCCTTTGTCTACCACGTCCCATTCAAGAGGATCTTTTGATCTTAGGAATGCCTTCATCTTATTTTTCCATATGTTGTAATCATTTCCATCAAAATATGGCGGTCTAGTGTTGCTTTGCGCTTCAACCAGACTTGGAGCCAACATACTAGCCATGGATCTTTAACTCTGAAGTAAAAACACTTCAACTTAAATGAGTACACAGGCTCTGATACCAATTGTGAAAGCTAGTACAAGCACCTAGAGGGGGTGAATAGGTGCAAAAACAAATTTTGCTTTTAAACATACTCTATTTAACAATGAATTATGAAAAGGAAATTAGACTCTAATAATCAAATAGAGTTACGATCAAAGTAAGGAGCTTAGGGAAGAGAATAAGAGCACAAAGTTTATAGTGATTTTGCTTAATCCAAACCTATGTCCACTCTTTCGCACTGACAGCCCACCGGCTGGATTTCACTAAGAATCAAAAGAGTTGTTACAGTATAGCTCTTCCTTGATTCCACAGTATAGAGACTCTGCTACACTTCCTCAAGGTCTCACAGACGTATAAACGCTCTTTTGAGTACAAGTTTTCACTCAACAATTGAATTGACAAAGAACAAGGAGCTTCAAACTTTGGAATTCTTCTATTGCGCACACACTCGAACAACTGGAACATTTTCCTTATATACTGCCTATGCCTTCATACCCGTTGGCACTTACCAAATGAGTTCTTCCAATTTACCCGTTGGACAGAATCAATTAAGGAGATTTCGAGTTATTTAAGGAATATGACGATAGCCCACCAATCCTCCTCGCCCATACAATCAACATCTAGGTTTCCATAAGTAGAACCTTCCAAGTATGCTTCGCCAATTAACGGATCTAAATTACCCGTATTGAAATCAAAACAAATAATAGATTCCAAGATGCTATATCCAGCCAAGAAATCTTCTTCAATCGATAAAATCAAATCCTTAACGGAATACTTAGTTCTGGATAAGTCTTCTTCGATGGTCTAGAAACTGTCAATGAGGATAGATTTTGAATCTTGAGTCTGGCGATTCGGCGGTCTTTAGACTTTGACTAAAGAGTCTGCAAGTCTTCAGACTAGACTGATGGAAACGTTTTGTCAAGTTCAAAACACGCAAGGAAGTTTTCTCCAACACCTTTGAATTTCCCGGTCGAAAACGGCCATAAATCGACTTTTTCTGCCAAAACCTCGGTTTGCAGAAAAATCTTCGAAAATTGAGCCGACATTTCTAAAATGACTCGTGACATGACACAACTATCAATTTCTAAAATCAGATTCAAATTTGCGGTTAATTTCAACCTGGCGTGATTTTAGCTTGACCTAGGCCATCAAGTAGCTTTTAGAAATTTTTAGTGCAAATGACTCGTGGTCGATTTTTTTCGAGCCTTAATGAACCCCTTCGACACATTGGCGATTCTCGGTTGTTATGAAAATCTCGTGGTTTCAAATACAGACATAGGGTACCAAAACAACAGAAAAATCAATCTAGTGCCGCTTGACGAGAATTTTTCAATTTGGTGGAATCACCCACGTTTAACCACACATCTTAGTCGAACCAATCTATTTCTGATTTCTAATCGATCTTTACTATGCCATAATGATCTCTACAGATGAGCACGGTCGAGTAGTCGATTTCTAGTCGAATTCTTAAGTCTAATGCATTAAAATTCCTTAATGTCTTCCCTAGTTAGTCTAGTTATCTCAAGAGTGATCAACTCTGAGAATAGCACTATAGGCACATCGATGAAAGGCCCGATTAATGTAATTGAAAGTAGAATTGAAAATTTCATGATGTCACAACTCTTCCCCTCTTATAAAATTTTATCCTCGAAATTTAAACCATTACAATACTCAAGCAAAAATGTGGGGATATAATTGCCTCATCGACTCTTCACTCTCCCAGGTTGCCCTTTAGTGCCGTGGTGTTGTTAGACCACTTTGACCAACAGGATGGCTTTGGTGCGTAGTGTTGGAGAAAACTTTCTTATTGTTTTGAAGTTGACAAAACGTTTCTATCAGTCTAGTCTAAAGACTTGTAGACTCTATCGTCAAAGTCTGAAGACCTCCAGATTCAAGATTTAAAGTCTGCCCTCACTTATAGTTTTCGGACTGACAAAAAGAAGACTTATCCAGATGTGAGTTATCTTTAAGGATTTGGTTCGTACGGTTGAAGAAGATTTCATGGCTAGAAATAGAATCCCGTGATCAATTATTCTTATTGAAATCAATTCAGATAGTTAGATCTGTTGATTGGCGAAGTACACTTGGAAGGTTCTACTTATGGAAACCTAGATCTTGATTGTATGGGCGAGCAGGATTGGTGGGCTATCATCACATTCCTTAAATAACTCAAGATTTCGTTAAATTGATTCCGTCCAACGAGTAGATTGGAAAAACTCATTTGCAAAGTGCCAATGGTTATAAAGGCATGGAGGAGTATATAAGGAAGATGCTCAAGTTATTTGAGTGTGTGCGTGAAAGAAAAATTCCAAAGACTGAAGCTCCTAATTCTTTGCTATTTCAATCGTTGGGCTTAAGTTGTACTCAAAAAGAGAGATTAAATACTTGTGAGACCTTAAGGAAATGTGGTAGAATCTCTACACTATGGATTCAAGGACATGAGATTGTAAAATCTCTTTTGGTTCTTAGTGAAATCCAGCCAGTGGGCTGTTAGTGCGGGAGAGTGGACGTAGGCTTGGTTTAAACCGAACCACTATAAACCTTATGTTTCAATTCTTTTTCCTTAAACTCTTTGCTTTAATTAACTATTTATAGTCTTTTACATCTTCAGTCTATTATCCTCAAAAGACAAGTTAATTTGTTAAGTCTTGCAAAAATTCTTTTTACACCTATTCACCCCCTCTAGGTGCTCTTACTAGCCCTATCAATTGGTATCAAAGTCTATGTGCTCATTTAATTGAAGTGTATTTACTTCTAAGTTAAAGATCTATGGCCAGTATGTTAGCTTTAGGTTTGGTTGAAGGCCAGAGCAACACCAAATCTCCTTACTTTGATGGAAAGGAATATAGCGTATGGAAAAACAAGATGAATACATTCCTAAGATCAAAAGATCCTTTGGAATGGGATGTGGTAGAAAAATGAATCATTCCTAAAGCTGCATCAGTTTCAGAAAGAGGAAAAGAAGTTGCATACGCTAGCGATATGACACAAGAAGAATAACCAAGAGACAAGCTCTTGATGCTAAAGCAATTTACTCTTTATATTGTACTTTATCTCCTACTGAGTATAACATAATTTCATCTTGTGAAACAGCCAAAGAAGTATGAGATAGGTTGTACATTACCTATGAAGGAACTGATCGAGTGAAAGAAACAAAGATCAATATTCTACTTGGACAATATGAAGCCTTCAAGATGAAGTCAGGAGAATCTATCACTGACATGTTTAGTCATTTTACAGAAATTGTTAACGATATAGAATATCAGGGACAGTCAATCTCAGGATTAATGAAAATTAACAAATTACTGCGTGGACTCTTCAGAGACTGAAATCACGTGAAGACTTCAATAAGGGAAGCTCAAAGGATCATGCCGCTCTCTGTAGACGAATTGATTGGCACACTTCAATCTTATGAAGTGAAGAAAATCAACGAGGAATAAGATCCCAAAGGTAAGAAGTCAATTACTTTAAAATCTAACGATAATTCTGATGTTATAGATTCTGAAGATGATATGGACGATAAAGAGCTAGCACTTATGATAAGGAGGTTCGGGAAACTAAACAAAAAGGGAAAAAAATTCAATTGGAAGAAACAAAGCACTCAAAAGTATCAAAACAAATCAACTGAGGATGATGAAACCAACAAAGATGTGATATGTTTTGAATGTAAGAAAAAAGGACACATCAGACCTAACTGTCATTTGTTAAAGAAAAAGAAGGGAAAATTTGAAAAATACAGAAAGGCTATCAAAGTAAAGACATGGAGTGATACTGAATGCGAAGAAAGTGATGAAGATTATGCCAATATATGTCTTATGGCAAAATCAGAATTAGGCTCAAACTCTGAGATAGATTTAGACTCAGACTCAGACAATGAAATCGAGGTTAGTAATTTAAAAATTCCTACTAAAGTCTCCAAATACATTGATGAACTTTGTCTTAGTCTCAAAACCTCTCTTAAAAGGATTTCCGAACTAAAAAGGAAGGATTATACACTTAAGCAACAGGAAAATTATTGGAAAGAAAAGTTTGAAAATCTAGACAAAGGTTTTGTTGTTTTAAAAGAAAATGCAGACTCTCTTTCAAAAGAAAATACATTTTTAAAAATAATATTTCAAATATCTCAAAAAGATTTTCAATAGGATCTAAGAAGTTGGAAAAGATTCTTTTAGTACAAAGACCTTATTTCAACAAATTAGGCTTGGGAATGACTTTAGAAACTATTCCTCTATTTTATTTTCCAAAAGTAAAGGAAAGAATCAAATAAAGACCTACAAAAACTTTTTACAAAAATCATTTTCGAAAAGTCTTTGTAAAACCTATTGGCCAAAGTGCTCTCAAATGTTCAAAGCGCAACAACTCAGAACACTTTAAGAAAAAATGTCCTATGGTTTGGAGACTTGTTAAGAAGGAATTGGCAAAGACTGTATATTGCACTAACTCTCCTGGACCCAAGAAAATGTGGGCACCAAAGAAAACTCGAGTTCCTTTTTTAATTGCAGGTCACTATTAAAAAAAATGTTAAATGATATTTTGATGGTGGCTGTTCAAGACACACGACTGGAGATTCAAGTTGTTTTATAAAACTTATTCAAATAATTGGTGGAAAAGTCTCTTTCCGTGGAAACATCTGTTGGAGAAAACTTCATTGAGTGTTTTGAAGCTGACAAAACGTTTCCATCAGTCTAGTCTTAAGACTTGCAGACTCTTCCATAAAAGTCTGAAGACCTCCGGACTGTCAGACTCAAGACTCAAAGTTTATCCTTATTGACAGTTTTTAGACCATCGAAGAAGGCTTATCCAGAACTGGATGTTTCGTTAAGGATTTGACTTTATCTACTGGAGTAGATCTCCTGGCTGGATATAGCATGTCGGAATCCATTATTCAAATCAAGATTGATTCGGGGATTTTGGATCTGTTGATTGACGAAGTATACTTGAAAGGTTCTACTTATGGAAACCTAGATCTTGATTGTATGGGCGAGCATGATTGATGTGTTGTCGTCATGTTCCTTAAATAGCTCGAAGATCTTCCTAATTGATTCTGTCCAATGGGTAGATTGGAAGAATTTCTTTGGTAAGTGCCAACGGGTATGATGGCATAAAGGAGTATATAAGGAAGATGTTCAAGTTGTTTGAGAGGGTGTGCGATAGAAGAATTCCAAAGTCTGAAGTTCCTTATTCTTAGTCAATTAAACTGTTGAGCAAAATCTTGTACGCAAAAGAGAGTCTATATCTTTGAGAAACCTTGAGGAAGTGTAGTAGAGTCTCTACACTGTGGAATCAAGGAAGAGCTTTACTATAACAACTCTTTTGTTCATAGTGAAATCCAGCCGGTGGGCTGTCAGTGTGGAAGAGTGAACGTAGGCTTGTATTAAGCCGAACCACTATAATATCTATGTTCATATTCTCTTCCCTACGCTCTTTTACTTTGATCGTAATTCGTTTTATTTACAACAGACAAATTTCCTTTTCATAATCTATTGTTGAGTAGTGCACATTTATTTCATAAAATTGTTTTTACACCTATTCACCCCCTCTAGGTGCTCGTACTAGCTTTCACAATTGGTATTAGAGCCTGTGTACTCACTTAAATTGAAGTGTTTTACTTCAGAGTTAAAGATCAATGGCTAGTATATTGGCTCCAGGACTGGTTGAAGGGCAAAGCAATACCAGACCGCCTTATTTTGATGGGAAGGAATACAACATATGGAAAAACAAGATGAAGACATTCTTAAGATCAAAGAATCCTCTGGAATGGGATGTGGTAGAAAAGGAATCATTCCTAAAGCTGCACCTGTCTCAGAAAGAGGAAAAGAAGCCGTTGAGTCTAGCGAGATGACTCAAGAAGAGATAACCAAGAGACAAGCTCTTGATACAAAAGCAATTTATTCTTTATATTGTGCATTATCACCGACTGAATATAACAGAATATCTTCTTGTGCTACAGCTAAAGAAGTCTGGGATAGATTACACATCACCTATGAAGGAACTGATCGAGTGAAAGAAACCAGAATCAACATTCTGCTCGGTCAATACGAAGCATTCAAAATGAAATTAGGAGAATCTATCACTGACATGTTTAGTCGTTTTACAGAAATTGTGAATGGCCTTGAAAATCAAGGTCAACCAATTTCTGATCCCATGAAAGTAAACAAGCTTATGTATGGACTCTCCAAGGATTGGAATCACATAAAGACCTCAATAAGGGAGACACAAAGAATTATGCCACTTTCTGTTGATGAATTGGTTGGAACTCTTCAGTCTTATGAAGTGGAGCGAATCAACGAAGATGAAGATTCTAAAGGTAAGAAATCCATTGCATTAAAATGTAATGATGATTCCGATGTCACAGATTTTGAAGACGATATGGATGATGAAGAGATTGCTCTCATGATAAGAAGATTCAGAAAGCTAAACAGAAAGGGAAGAAGATTTAATCCAAAGAAACAAAGCTTTCAAAAGTAACAGAGTAAGTCTGTTGAGGATGATGAATCCAATAGAGATGTAATCTATTTTGAATGTAAGAAAAATGGACATATCAGACCCAATTGTCCCATTCTGAAGAAAAAGAAAGGAAAAGTTGAGAAATATCGAAATGCACTCAAAGCAGAAACTTGGAATGATACAGAATGTGAAGAAGTGATGATGATTATGCCAATATTTGTTTCATGGCACAATCAGACTCCGAGATAGACTCAGATTTAGACAGTGAAATCGAGGTAAGTAATTTGAAAATCCCTACTAAAGTAATCCCTACTAAAGTCTCTAGGTACATTAATGAATTGTGTCTTAGTCTCAAAACTTCTCTTAAAAAGATTTCCGAGCTTAAAAGAGAAAATTCTGCACTAAAACAACAAGAAAATGTTTTGAAAAAAAAGGTCAAAAGTTTAGACAAAAGTGTTTCTACCTTGAAAGAAAATGAAAAAAATCTTTCAAAAGAAAATGCATTCTTGAAAAATGACATCTCAGATGTTTCTAAAAGATTTTCTATAGGATCTGAGAAACTTGAAAAAATTCTTTCAGCACAAAGACCTTACTTCAACAAATCAAGTTTAGGAATGATTGCTGAAACCATTCCTCTAATTGATTTTTCTAAAGTAAAGGATAGAATTAAGCAAAGACCTACAAGAGATGCTTACAAAAATCATTTCCAAAAAGTTTTTATAAAACTAGTAGGTTAAGTGCTCTTAGATGTTCTGAGTGTAATAGCTCAAATCATTTTGAGAAAGAATGTCCTATGGTTTGGAAACCTGTTAAGAAAGTATAGGCAAAGACCGTATATCATACTAACACCAATGGACCCAAGAAAATATGGGTACCAAAGAAAGCTTGAGTCTCTTTTCTAAATGCAGGTCACTATCAAGAAAAATGTTAAATGGTACCTAGATAGTGGATGCTCAAGGCATATGACAGGAGATTCAAATTACTTCATAAAGCTTGTTCAAGTTAATGGTGGAAAAGTTTCATTTGGAGGAAACAACAAAGGAAAATTTGTGGGATTCGAAACTGTAAAGATTGGAAGCCTCACGATCAGTAATGTTTCCTTAGTGGAAGGACTCAACTACAATTTGCTAAGTATTAGTCAGCTATGCGACACCGGTTTCAAAATCAACTTTCAAGAAGGAATATGTTCAGGAACTAGTAAAGACTCCTCTTAGTCTTTCACGGGTCGAAGACATGGAAATATCTATGTGGCATCCCAAAAATTTCATGACAACCCCTGAATATACCATGAACCATGATTAGGTAATGGGAGTGCCTTTTGGTTTTGTATTAGCCATTGAGTTGACGAATTTCAATTAATTTAAGGCCGAGCTTTGTAAAGGATGATTGCTTGGATGGAGATGTATTTTCAAGTGACCCAAGGATTTATTAAAGTGCAAATTGATATAGAAATCTTATTCTTGGTGGTGCACTTTATAAGTAGAATTTTATTGATTTAAATTATAAAGTTTTATGGGCTTATAAGTTGAAATTAGAAGTTTATTTAAATAAGGGTTAAATGGAATAGGAATAGGAGAGGGTGGGCTGATTTTTAGGCCCAAAAGCCCATCCAACCAGCCCACGCCAGCCCCCTATTCGACCAGCCCATGAAGGCCCAAACCCGGCCCATTGAAGGCCATTACCTTTGCATGGAGGTTGACAAGTGGCATGAGGGATTCTCCATGTGTCCCTAACATGCAAAAGGCTACTCACCACTTGTCCATGCATCTTCCACTTGTCCCTTACATGCAAAAATAGAGATAAATTGTTAAATCAAAGAACAAAAGGGAGAGAGGCCGGCTGATGGAGGGGCTGTCGTCCAAGAGGGTGAGAGAGAGAGAGAGTTGCGAGAGAGAGAGGGTCGCTGAGAGGAGAGGAACCGAGGAGGAGAAGGAGCCGTCCGTCCGTCGCCGTCCGTGTGCTCGTGTTTGCTCGGTCTAGAGGCAAGTTGGGATCTATATTCTGCTCTTGCATGTTGCGTCTTGCTTGTGTGTTTGAATGGTGGTGAATCTCGGACGTTTAGGGTGTGAGAAACCAAAGCTTGAGTGTGTTGTTCTTGAAAATGTATTCTGTTTTCGAGTGTGCCGCCTGACCCAGAATGTTGTAGAGGCTTGCATGTGGGTTTCGAGTCGGATTTTGGCTTCGACTTCTTCACAAAAGTTGTAGAAAACATCTCAAATTATAACATACCAAAATTTCGGACAAAATGGCTGAGTTTTAGGGGGTAAAACCCTTCCTCTACGAAAACGCCAGATCTGAAACTGTTTTGCTGACCTTTTGGTAGCTTTGTGGGTTGCATGTTGATTTTTACCGAGAATTTCTCTTCGAATTCTTCATGAAACCTGTAGCAAACATCCTAAATACTAACATACTCAAATTTGAGGTAAAATGAGCAAGTGTAGCCTAGTGAATCGACTTACTCTTGAAGACGGTAAATCTGGAAACACGGTACTGGACACCCGAGATTTCTTGGACCCATATGGTGACTGTTGTTTGGAAATTTCACTTAGATCCCTTAATGAAAGTTGTAGGGGACCTCTTGAAGCAAAACATATCCGAATTTCAGAGGAAACGAAGAAGGATAAGTAGGTGAAAACTCGATATTTCGGAGATAGCTATACTGGACGTTTCGATGCTAGAATCAGGAGCTTCGGACGTCTATATAAAATTATCTAGAACGAATCTGGCCTAGATGTCTGCATGCAAAATATACTTTAGTGTCTTAACTATAACCTGGTAAAATTTCATAATTTTCGATGGTCATTCGAGTATTTTAATCGAATTATTTCAGAAACTGCGCAATCTGTTTCTATCCGAAATTGCATGCTGTATTTGTGTGGATTATATCTTCTTGTGTGAAACTCTTTAGGGCATGTGTTCTTCACGAAATTGTTATCTTATTGTTTTGTCTATTACATGTCCTGATTTCATGATTTTTGAGAATCATATGGATATTTAATTCAAATGTTTTCTAAAATGGTATAAGCTGGAATTTAGTAAGCTTCAAAAAGGCATGATAAATGGACTATTCTAAATTGTATGGACTCCATGAATGGTATTATTATGAATGATTGTGTCTTGCTGCATGTATGATGATGATTGGAGATGCATGTATGAATCAAAGGATGAAAGTGATCTTGTTTGCCATTACATCATGTGCCATGTTGAGTTGAGACATAAATTGGTGAACATGAACAATGATAAATGAGGAAACTTTTTAAGGCGGTTGATAATGCCCTGGGAGTGTCAAGATGCCCGGGATGGGGGGTGCCGGATGCCCGGATTATATTGAGATACATGGCCGGATGTCCTCAGGAGTTTCGAGATGCCCGGAATGGTTGGGTGCCGGAAGCCTCGGAGGTTTGTGCTTGAGGGGATGCCTCGTGATGCCAGTTAGGATGCGAGATGCCCGGAATGTGGGGGTGCCGGATGCCCGGTGGCCTTAAATAGCTAAATGCCGGAGGTTTTTCTCGCGATGCCAGGTTGGGGTGTGAGTGGTAAAGTATGGGATGCAATTGCTGATCCCGAGAAAGAGAGATGTGGTGATCAAATTGAAAGATAAAAGTGGGAATTGAATCATGCACATGTGATATGATGACATGCGTATGGATGTGTGACATGACGATGATGATATGTGTATGACATGATGATGATCACCTATGGCATGATGATACATGTGTGTGACATGATGATGACAACCTATGGCATGATGATACATGTGTATGATATGATGATAACCTATGGTATGATGATACATGTGTATGACATGATGATGATAACCTATGACATGATGATATGTATGTGATATGATGACGATGAGTGCATGGATGCATGGTAATGATGATGGTACATGTGATATGATGATGATGAGTGCATGGATGCATGGTAATGATGATGGTAAGTGTATGACATGATGGTGATGACTATATGATGATGTATGTACATGAGGTATGATGATATGTGCATGATATCAAGGTAAATTGTGCATGGATGCTTAAATGTCATGTGATGCTATGATTGTGATGATTGTGGGGCATAATGCATTGAGTGGTTTATTGGTCCCTTACCTGTTGAGTGGCTGTACTCACCCTTTTTGGGGAATAACATTTCAGACTAGATAAGATATATCTGCTGCCACTGTCACCGGTAGATGGTTCAAGTGGTTGGATATGACTGCGAGAAGGAGGATAGCAAAGGAAGGAACTTTTGGACACTGACACTGATCAATGGACTTTAAGTATACGACTGTTGGAAGAGATGTCGGTTATCTTTTGAAGTATAGCCTAGTATAGAAAATTATGTCATTTTGATGTACCGATGAATGATGTTTATATGGTTTAAGTGAATAAAAGTGTACGGCTTTTACCTATAAATGTTTAGTTGGTGTGCATCGTTTTTTGAATATAGGGAAGGGAGTTGTTGGATGTGCTTCCGTATATAAATTGCGCAAGGGACCGATATAAAAGATGTAAACCCCCAGGTTGTATGGATCCGCTGTAATTGAAATGGTATCAGAGTGACATGATATTAGGAAAAGTGAATGGTAAGCAAACTGGGTGACCCTAATCGGATCGGGGGCCGTTAAGGGGTGCCACAATCTACCTCTTGGATGTCAAACCAAATGAAACCCAATGTCTAATCTCAATTCAAGAAGAAGCAAATTTATGGCATAGAAAACTTGGGCACATCAACACAAAGCAAATAGCCAAAGAAGCTTGTTCGTGGTCTACCCAATCTGTCATACCAAAGGGCTGATCTATGCACACCATGTGTGTTGGGAAAACAAGTAAGAAACTCATTCAAACCAATAAATCAAGTTTCCACTAATCGTGTACTGCAACTTCTGCATATGGATCTCTTTGGACCAACTAGAACTCAGAACATTGGAGGTAAGAAATATTACCTAGTAATTGTGGATGACTACTCACGATTCACTTGGGTATATTTCCTGGTAAGTAAGTTCGAAACATTTTCTTACTTTAAAAAATTTGCTAAAAAGGTCCAAAATGAGAAAGGGTATGTTATTTCAAGTATACGGACTGACCATGGAGGCGAATTTGAAAATCAAGACTTTACAAGATTTTGTGATAAATCTAGTTTTCAGCATGTGTTCTCTTCTCCATATACTCCAGAGCAAAATGGAGTCGTGGAAAGAAAGAATAGATCGCTTCAGGAAATGGCTAGAACTCTTTTAATTGAAAGTAACATATCTTCACGTTTTTGGGCTGAAGCAGTTTCTACAGCATGCTATATTATTAATAGAGTTTTTCTAAGGCTTATTCTGGAGAAAACTCCCTATGAGTAATTTAAAGGAAAGAAGCCCATTGTTTCATATTTTCATGTGTTTGGATGTAAATGTTTTATATTGAAAAATGCAAATGATTGAGTTGGTAAGTTTGAAGAAAAATCAGATGAAGGTATTTTCCTTGGTTATTCTATCACAAGCAAAGCTTACAGAGTATACAATAAAAAGACTCAATCTGTGGAGGAATCAATGAATGTCAAATTTCAAGACTCTATGCAAAATGAAGTGATTCGAACTCAACTTAAAGAATCTGAACCTGCTCCAGACTCTATAAAGTCTAAATCTCCAAAAGCAGCTCAGACTTCAGATGACCAGCAACAAATGATCGTCGAAGATTCAAATGAGGAAAAAGATCAACAGTCTGACAAATCAACCTGCAACTGGAAGCATAAGTCCAGTCATCCTAAAGATCTCATCATTGGTGATATTAATGAAGGAATCCGCACAAGATCCAAAAGGCGCGAAGAGTCTAGTGCTGTGGCTCTTATTTCTGAAATAGAACCCAAGAGCATATAAGAAGCTTTAACTGATGAAAGTTGGATTGAAGCTATCCAAGAAGAACTCAGGCAATTCAGCATTAATGATGTCTGAGAATTGACTCCTAAATCGAAAGGTAAGTCTATCATTGGAGCTAAATGGGTTTTCAGGAACAAGATGAATGAGAAAGGAAAAGTCGTAAGAAACAAAGCAAGACTCGTGGCCAAGGGATATACGCAAGAAGAAGGGATAGACTATGATGAGACTTACGCGCCAGTAGAAAGGTTAGAAGCAATTAAATTATTAGTTGCTTTTACTTGTCATAAGAATTTCAGGTTATTCTAAATGGACGTTAAAGGTGCTTCCCTAAATGGATTTATCCAAGAGGAAGTCTATCTGGAACAACCACCCGGTTTTGAAGACCCAAGGAAACCAGACTCTGTATTCAGACTGAAAAAGGCTCTATATGGTTTAAAGCAAGCACCTCGAGCTTGGTACGACAGACTAAGTAAGTTTTTAATTTAAAATGGCTTTGTCAAAGGTAAAGTAGATACTACATTGTTTATCAAAAGAGAAAGCAAAAGTTTTCTACTTGTTCAAATTTATGTTGATGATATTATTTTTGGATCTTCTAATGAAAGTCTGTGCAAGAAATTTTCTAAGTCTATGCAAGATGAATTTAAAATGAGCATGATGGGTGAACTAACCTTCTTTCTCGGGCTTCAAGTGAAACAACTGAAGGAATGAACTTTTATTCATCAAGAAAAATATGCCAATGATCTTGTCAAAAAGTTTGGGCTGGAGAATTACAAAAAGACTGATATACCAATGTCAAGTTCCTTGAAGTTGGACAAAGATGAAGGAGGAAAGAAAGTTGACTAGAAGCTATACAGGAGTATCATTGGTTCACTTCTTTATCTTACTGCTTCTAGACCTGACATTTTGTTTAGTGTTTGCATTTGTGCAGGTTTCAATCAGACCTTAGAGAATCTCATTTAAGTGCTGCAAAGCGTATTATCAAATACACTGCCTCAACTTCAAACTTGGGTCTCTGGTATCCTAAAGAAGGAGACTTTACTCTTCTTGGATACTCAAATGCAGACCTAGCCGGATGCAGAGTTGATAGAAAGAGCACCTCGGGCACCTGTCAACTACTTGGGAGGAGGACAGTGTCTTGGTTTTCAAGGAAGCAAAGTATAGTAGCTCTTTCTACAGCAGAAGCAGAATATGTAACTCTTGGAAGTTGTTGTTCACAAATTCTGTGGATAAAACAATAGTTAAGAGACTTTGGAATTGAAGATTCATGCACTGAAATCAAATGTGACAACACCAGCGCCATCAATCGCACCAAGAATCCGATTCTTCACTCAAGAGCAAAACATATAGAGATTCAACATCACTTCATTAGAAATCATGTTCAGAATGGAGAAGTTTTGATTCAGTTTATTGACTCAAAGAATCAACTGGCGGATATATTTACAAAGCCTTTGGAGAAAAATCAATTTGAAATTATTCGTTCTAGATTCAATATCTTAAAGTCTGAGGAAGTTCAGACTCAGCACTGAAAGTCTAAAGGCTCTCAGTCTCGAACAATCAAGATCTACGACTGTAAGTTATTTCTATTTTAGAAATTTATTTCTCAGATCAAATCTTGAAAAGGTACGATCATTCGAAATTGATTGGTGTTATTTCCTAGTTTTAGTAATTATTGAAAAGGTACGATCATTCGAAATTGATTGGTGTTATTTCCCAGTTTTCGTAATTATTTCAAACCTACCTTTTCGAAGAAGAAGTGATTTTTGAAATGACAGTTATCTAAAAGGCAGTTATTTGTTTTTAAAAGGTATTTTTATATTTCCTTCTTTTACGACTGTTCGTATGCCTCGCTTTGAACTGCCTTATATATTGTCGGTTCCTCTTCGTTTTACTCACAAAAACCCTAAAGAGAGCACCGATCTTCCACTTCTGTCTTCTTCTCTTGTTTAATCCTCGAAAAAGTTTTCATCTTTCATGGGAAAGAAGCTTGGAATCTCTCAAAGACTGTGAAAGATGTCGTCTCAAAGGAAGTCTTCAAAGATCACGAACAGGGGACCATAGCAAATGCATGAGGGGCCTACACACTTTGATCTCACAGAAGAAGAAGAAGAATATTTTAGACAGCAATAGAGCCCACAACATTCTTAGCAGCGTCCATCTCCTCCATCTAGACCTCAGGATGTTGCACATCGAGAAGAGGAAGAAATCATCGAAGACGCAGAGCCTGTAAGAACTCATAAGCCCTCTTTTACCTATAAGCTGTATCATGCTTTGAAGAGGAGTGATACTCCGTTAAACTACATTGATAAATTTCTTAAGGGCAAAGGGTATAGAAATGAAACTTTCTTTTTACGCACAATGGAACGATTAGGAATTGCCCCTGCTGGGTCGGTGGAAGAGGCATTGGCAAATATCCCAAGCGATCCACGTGTTGGAGGGCTAAGTCAGCCAGATGGGAATGACGATGATAAGATGTACAGTCAGTTTAAACCTAGAATGGGTGTTACAGTGAAAATCCGAAGCAAAAGGATGGATTTATTTTGATCGGAGGAACACAAGCAACTGTACTCTAAGTTGCTGAAACGTGGGGTAATAAACTCTAGAAGTGTGGAATTTAATTTTCTTGACTCTGTGAATGTTAATCTGCGGGAAAAATTCAGTCTTCTTAACTCGAACAGTTTTGTTCTGAATCTACAGAAGCTTATGCTGAACTTACTGCTTATTTCTATTCGAATCTCAGTTTCTTGGATGCGAATAGATTCTCTTTTAGTGTTCGAGATCAGGACTATGTGGTTGACATGAATACATTGGCTGATGTGATTGGGGTTGAAAGAGGGAGATATCAACCTATCAGTGTGTCGTGCAACGTTGGAACTTGTTAAGGATAGAAGGACAGAAGGAAAAATTTCCTATTTGAGGATGAATGCGTCCAACATTTTGCTTCACAAGATAGTGATTAACTGTCTTAGACCAAAATCAACCTCAAAGACCGATGTTTCAAACTCGGAGGCAAAGTTGATGTACGCTATCAATGTTGGTAAAAAGTTCTCTCTTCCACACACTATTATGTTCCACATGTACAGGGCAGTGATGAAGGACAAGGGTCAACTTCCTTACCCAACACTTGTGACCAAGTTATTCAGACATTTGAATGTTCAGCCTCCTCGGATTCTTTGTGTTCGAACATGCGATCAAATGGTGGTAGGACTGAAAATGGTCTCTAAAATGCGTCTAAAGGAACTCAATAAGGCGTTGGAGCAATTCAAGGAGAAAACCCCTGTCAAGACTCATCAAATCTCTTCGGCTGCAAAGAGGAAACAGAAGGAGCCCATGGTTGCTCAATCCAAGAAAAGAAGAGCACTCATCATTGAGGATGAAGAGGATGAGGATGATATCACCATTTCTGCAATGGCATTGAAGAACTTGAGTCGTTCTGTTCCCAAATCAACGGAGAGACAAGAAAAAGATACAGATGAGACAGAACAGAGGACTGGAGAGAGAGAGAAGATTTGGAGAAAGAAGCAGAGGAGGAAAGAATTGAGGAAGAAGAAGAAGAGGAGAGAGGAGATCAAGCGGAAGCAGAGCATGAGTAACACTTTTCTCCAACTGAAAGCATGGAAACAGGGGAAGATCCTGAGAAAAGAGGAACGTCCTCATTCCCTGCCACTAGTGAAGGAGTAAGTCGTTCTCCAATAGATCTAGAGGACATCTATACCACTCAATTTCCTGAAGAAGGACATGAGGTTTCATCCCCCAATCTGCATGATCGTGCTGAAATGCCATCATTTGCCAATACTCCGTCTGATCGTGTAGAAGTAAGTACTCAGACAGACAATATGGCAAACTTTCGCAGAATTCTTGATGTTCTTTTGGAGATGAGAGGCCAGATTTATGCTATAGGATGCGAAGTACAAAACTTGCAAAATGCAAGTCAATCTTCTTCAGTTTCTTTGCATGATCAAATTCATGCCCTTGCTCTTCAAGTTCAAGCCAATGCTAAGGGTGAAGATGTGGCATAACTGAAGGATGATTTGAAAAAGCTGGAAGGGATTGTCCAGTCAATGGGAGATTTCCAGCTTGTTCGTGTTCCCAAGCCATCTTAATTCCATTCTCTTTTCATCTCTACCTTTTAAATGATGACAAAAAGAGGGAGAGATGTGGTGCAGATTTGATTTGAACTTATTATCAATTGTGTTTGGCTATTTGGATTTGGACTGGATTTGGATTTGACTGTTTGAACATTTGTTTATTTTAAGTACTATTGATATCTCATGGCTTTGTTCATTTACAAGACTAACCTACTTTCTGTGGATGCAGATTCTAGTGTTATTACTAAGTCATTTATCTTTGTGAGATATCCATATTTGCTTGAGTAATGTTTTGTAGGTCAAAGTTATCCAAATCTGCAGGAAAGTTTTGTCACCATCAAAAAGGGGGAGATTGTTGGAGAAAACTTCCTTGAGTGTTTTGAGGCTGACAAAACGTTTCCATCAGTCTAGTTTGAAGACTTGCAGACTCTTCCATCAAAGTCTGATGACCTCCGGACTGCTAAACTCAAGACTCAAAGTCTATCCTCATTGACAGTTTCTAGACCATCGAAGAAGGCTTATCCAGAACTGGATGTTTCGTTAAGGATTTGACTTTATCGACTGGAGTAGATCTCCTGGCTAGATATAGCATGTCGGAATCCATTATTCAAATCAAGATTGATTCAGAGATTTTGGATCCGTTGATTGGCAAAGTATACTTGGAAGGTTCTACTTATGGAAACCTAGATCCTGATTGTATGGGTGAGCAAGATTGATGGGCTATCGTCATGTTCCTTAAATAGCTTGAAGATCTTCCTAATTGATTATGCCCAATGGGTAGATTGGAAGAATTCTTTTGATAAGTGCCAACGGGTATGATGGCATAAAGGAGTATATAAGGAAGACGTTCCAGTTGTTTGAGAGGGTGCACGATAGAAGAATTCCAAAGTCTGAAGCTCTTTGTTCTTAGTCAATTAAACTATTGAGCGAAATCTTGTACGCAAAAGAGAGTCTATATCTTTGAGAAACCTTAATGAAGTGTAGTAGAGTCTCTACACTGTGGAATCAAGGAAGAGCTTTACTATAACAACTCTTTTGTTCATAGTGAAATTCAGTCGGTGGGCTGTCAGTGCGGAAGAATGGACGTAGGCTTGGATTAAGACGAACCACTATAATATCTGTGTTCATATTCTCTTCCCTACGCTCTTTTACTTTGATCGTAATTCGTTTTGTTTACAACAGACAAATTTCCTTTTCATAATCTATTGTTGAGTAGTGCTTCACATTTATTTCATAAAATTATTTTTACTCCTATTTACCCCCATCTAGGTGCTCGTACTAGCTTTCACAACATCAAAGGAAGAATTGTTGGGTGTGCAACTGTAAAGATTGGAAGTCACACAATCAACAATGTCTCCTTGGTGAAAAGACTAAATTACAATCTACTCATATTAGCCAAATGTGCAACACTGGATTCAAAATCAATTTCTAAGAAGGAATATGTTTGGGAACTAGTAAAGATCTTTCTCAATCTTTTACTGGACGAAAACATGGGAACATTTACCTTCTCGATATAAAACCAAAAAGATCTCAATGTCTAATATCAATTCAAGATGAAGCGAATCTTTGGCATCGAAAGCTTGGCCATATCAACATGAAGCAAATTGCCAAGATCTCATCCAAGAACCTTGTTCGTGGATTGCCCAACCTGAAGTATAAAAAATCTAACTTATGCATACCATATGTATTGGGAAAACAGTTTAGAAATTCTTTTAAACCAATAAATCAAGTTTCTACTAATCGTGTTTTGCAGCTCCTGCATATGGATCTCTTTGGACCAACTAAAACTCAAAGTATTGGTGGAAAGAGATATTGCCTAGTAATTGTGGATGATTATTCTCAATTTACTTGGGTTTACTTTCTGGCAAGTAAGTTTGAAACATTTTCTTACTTTTCAAAGTTTGCAAAGAAAGTTCAGAATGAGAAAGGATATGCTATTTTAAGCATACGAAGAGACCATGGAGGTGAGTTTGAAAATCAAGACTTTGCCAAATTTTGTGATAAATCTGGTTTTCATCATGTTTTCTCCTCTCCATACACTTCAGAACAGAATGAAGTTGTGGAAAGAAAGAATAGATCTTTGCAAGAAATGACAAGAACTCTTTTAATAGAAAGTAATATTTCTTCTCATTTTTTGGCTGAAGCAGTTTCTATAGCTTGTTATATAATTAACAAAGTATTTTTAAGGCCTATTATGGAGAAAACTCCCTATGAGTTATTCACAGGAAAGAAGCCAATTGTTTCTTATTTTCATGTGTTTGGTTGCAAATGTTTTGTCTTGAAAAATGCAAATGACCGAACTAGTAAGTTTGAAGAAAAATCAGATGAATGAATTTTCCTTGGCTACTCAACCTCAAGCGAAGCTTACAGAGTATTCAACAAAAAGACTCAGTCTGTGGAAGAATCTATGAATGTCAAATTCCAAGACTCGTTATAGAATCAACTGATTCAGACTCAACCTGAGGAATCTGAACCTGCTCCAAACCTTACAAAGTCTACCTCCGCTGAAGTGGCTCAGACTTCTGAAGATCAACAATGAACGGAAATTAAAGAATCAATTGAAATAGAAGATCAGCAAATTGTCAAACCGACCAGTAACTGGAAGCACAAGTCTAATCATTTCAAAGAACTCATCATTGGTGACATTGATAAAGGAGTTCGCACCAGATCCAAAAAACAAGAAGAGTCTAGCACTGTGGCACTTATTTCTGAAATAGAACCCAAAAGCATAGAAGAAGTTTTAGCTAACGAAAGCTGGATTTAAACTATGCAAGAAGAACTCAGACAGTTCAACATTAATGATGTCTGGGAATTAACTCCTAAACCAAAAGGTAAATCCATTATTTGAGCTAAATGGGTTTTCAAAAACAAGATGGACGAAAAAGGAAAAGTGGTCAAAAACAAAGCAAGACTCATCGCTAAAGAATATATGCAAGAAGAAGGGATAGAGTATAATGAGATCTACGTGTCAGTAGCAAGGTTAGAAGCAATTAGATTATTACTTGCTTTTGCCTGTTATAAAAATTTCAGGTTATTCCAAATGGACATCAAAAGTGTATTCCTAAATGGATTTATCCAAAAAGAAGTCTATGTGGAACAACCTCCCGGATTTGAAGACCCAAAGAGACTAGACTCAGTATTCAGACTGAAAAAGACTCTATATGGATTAAAACAAGCACCTCGAGCATGGTATGATAGGTTATGTAAGTTTCTAATTCAAAATGGTTTTGTCAAAGGAAAAGTGGATACTACCTTATTTATTAAGAAAGAAGGTAAAAACTTCTTACTTGTTCAAATCTATGTTCATGATATTATATTCGGATCACCTAACGAAAACCTGCGCAAGTAGTTTTCTAAGTCTATGTAAGATGAATTTGAGACGAGCATGATGGGTGAACTATCTTACTTTCTCGAATTACAAGTGAAACAATTGAAGAAAGGAATTTTTATTCACCAAGAAAAATATGCAAAAGATCCCGTTAAAAAGTTTGGATTGAAGAATTGCAAAAAGACTGAGATACCGATGTCAAGTTCTTCGAAGCTGGACAACGATGGAGGAAAGAAAGTTGACCAGAAGCTCTACAAGAGTTATTGGTTCACTTCTTTATCTTACTGCTTCTAGACCTGACATTTTGTTTAGTGTTTGCATTGTGCTAGATTTCAATTTGATCTCAAAGAATCTCATCTAAGTGCTGCAAAACACATCATCAAATACGTTACAACTACCTCAAAGTTAGGTCTGTGGTATTCCAAAGAATGAGACTTTACTCTTTGATATTTAGACGTAGATTTAGCAGGTTGCAGAGTTGATAAAAAGAGTACTTCCAGTACTTGTCAATTGCTGGGAAACAAGACAGTATCATGGTTCTCAAGGAAGCAAAGTACTGTAGCTCTTTTAACAGCAAAAGCAGAGTATGTGGCCCTTGGAAGTTGTTGTTTTACAATCTTATGGATAAAACAACAACTAAGAGACTTTGGAATTGAAGACTCATGTACCGAGATTAAATGTGACAACACAAGCACAATTAATCTCACAAAGAATCCAATTCTTCATTCAAGGGCAAAGCACATAGAGATTCGACATCACTTTATTAGAGATCATATTCAAAATTGAGAAGTTATGATTCAATTCATTGATTCAAAGAATCAATTGGTAGACATATTTATAAAGCCACTGGAAAAAAGCCTATTTGTGTCTATTCGCACCAGACATAACATCACATCTCTTATCCAGTAAAGTCTGAAGGTACTCAGACTTAGAGATAAAGTTTGAAAGTGTTCAGACTTAGAAGATCAAGAGTTACGACTGTAAGTTATTTCGGTACTAGCAATTTAATTTTTGGTTATAGACTTGGAGAGGTACAGTTACTTTTTAATCGCTAATTGATTGAAATTACCTTTCCAAGTTTTTGAATTTATAGCATTTATTCATTTGCAAAAAGGCAGTTATTCATTTTCAAAAAGGCAGTTATTCTTTTTCGAAAAGCCCTTTTTTTGCCTTTATAACGATTCGTTTACCTCGCTTCACTTGCTTTATATACTGTTGAAATCCGTCTTCTTCGTTTTCACTCTCAAACCCTAAAATACTAAACTCCCACTTGCTTTCACTTTCACTCTCGATTAACCCAAAAAGGTTTTCACCTTTTCGAGCAAGTTTGTGAATTTCTCCCTCAAAGCGATAATGTCTTCAAGAAAGTCGTCGAAAATCGCAAGTAGGGGACCACAACACCTGCCTGAGGGTCCTACTCACTTTGATTTGACTGAGGAAAAAGATTATTCTCCACCACAACAACCAAGTCAGCAACAACCTTCTTAGCATCGTCAGTCTCCTTTATCGACTCAACCAAAAGAAGAAATTTTGGAAGAAATTGAACCTGTAAGAGCGCTAACTCCGAAAGTTGCTTTCAAGTTTTATTCTAAGTTGAAAGAAGGAGGAACTGCTATTTCTTTGATCAATGAATATCTACGAGAGAGAGGCTATAAAAATCAAACTCTGTTTTTGCACAACATGGAGAAGACGGGTATTGCAGAAAAAAGGATCGACTAAAAAAGCTTTTGCTAACTTTCATAGTGACCCGCAATTTGGCATAGCTAATCAGCCAGAATGACAGGATGATGACGAACGAATGTTCACACATTTCCAGCCTAGAACGAGAGTGGCTGCAAATGTTGTTGGTGATGGATCGAGTCTATTCAAATCGAAAAACCACAAGAGGGTTTATTTGAATCTAATGAAGAAAGGGGTCATAAACCCTAGGAGTGTTGATTTTGATTTTCTTGATTCTGTGTAAGTAAATCTAAGGGAAAAGTTTGCCTTTTTCAATTGGAGTGTTTTTGTTTAGAGTCTACTACTGCTTATCCAGAACTCACAGCATACTTCTACTCGAACCTATCGTTTCTGGATGCAAACAGTTTCTCTTTCATAGCTAGGGACAAGGAGTTTTTGGTAGATGTGGACACTTTGACTGACATAATTGGGATGGAAAGAGCGTGTTTCCAACCAATTAGTGTGTCCATTGCTCACGCTACTCTGGAATTGTTATGAGACAGGGATGTTGAAGGAATGATCTCTTACTCTAGGATGAATGCCTCAAACATCTTGTTGCATAAAATCGTGATCAATTGCATCCGTCCAAAATCAACATCCAAGACTGATGTGTCTCGATCTGAAGTGAAATTGATGTTTGCCATCAATGCTGGATACAGATTCTCTCTACCTCACACCATCCTGTTTTACATGTACAAGATAGTGGTGAAAGATAAGGGACAACTCCCTTATTCTGCTCTTATCACACGCCTTTTTAGGCATTTCAAAATTCACATTCCTACACCTCTGTGTTTGACAAGCATTACTTCAATGGTGATTGGATTCAAAATGGTCACCAAGATGCGTCTGAAAGAGCTTAACAAGGTGTTAGAGTGCATGAAGGAGAAGTCTCTAATAAAGGCAAAACAGGACTCTGCAGCGACCAAAAGGAAGGGCAAGGAGCCCATGGATGCTCCAGCAAAGAAGAAGAGAACTCTCATCTTACAGGATGAAGAAGATGAGGACGAGATGACTCTTTCAGCCTTAAGGAACTTGAAGAATTTCGTCAGCTTTTGCGAGACTAGAGAAGAGACTGAGAGAAGAGATGAAGAAAGAAGGGAAGAAGAAGAAGGAAGAAGAGAAGGAGAGGAAGAAAAGGCTCGAGTTAACTCTCTTGACCCTACATTGGCTGTATCCTTGTCAAGCAACTCTGAAAAGACAAAGAGTAGAATTGCTGGTAAGAAAGCAAAAGAAAAACATCACTTTCTTGCTGAAGCAGAACAGGAAAAAGCAAAATAGGAAGAAGAATCCATTTCTCCTCCTAAAGGCACACAAACAAGGGGTAGTTGCGGAAAAACGAGATATTTCTTGCCTATTCTCACTAGTGATGTTAGTCGATCTACAGCAAATCCAGAGATGTATATGTCTCTCACCATCCAAAACTAGAATTTGAGGCATTCACTCCAAGTCACAATAGACAAACTGCTGAAGATCCCTCCACTCTTAAGACTCTAGGAATAGATTCAAGCTGGACCGAGTGTTGCTCTCACTCATTTGATGCACTTTTCATGCATAATGGATATTTTGCTGGATTTAAAGAAGGGTCAATATGGTTTGCACTATGAGATAAAAGATCTCAAAAAGACTTTCTTGGCTACTTCAGTTTCTTTGCAAGAACAGTTACTTACCCTGAAGACTCAAGTGCAAGATCATGTGAAGGGTGAAAATTTCAAGCCGTTGAAGGAGACTATTGGGAAGCTTGAGAAGACAATGAATTTTATGGTAGAATTCCAGCTTGTTTGCCTGCCTATACAGCCTTGATTCTGACCCCTTTTTCAAACAAACTCTTTTTATTTGTTCTCCACTTTTTGCTGTTGACAAAAAGGGGGAGAAGTTTCATGCGAATTTGATTTTGGTTTGGACTATTTTACTTTTGGACTTATCTTTTGTTTGGTTGTGGATTGGACTTTTTTACTTTGGATTGTTTGATTTGATGTTTTAATACTTGCAGTAACTTAGGCCATGACAATGATTATGGAAGGATAGTTATTTTGCAGGACTAACATGTTTTCTGTGGTTACAGAATCGTTACTATCCATATTCTAATCTACTTATCTTTTATGAGATATATTGTTTTGCTTAAGTGTTGTTTTGCAGGACAAAAGTGTTCAAATCTGCGGGAAAGATTTGTCACAATCAAAAAATGGGAGATTGTTGGAGAAAATTTTCTTATTGTTTTGAAGTTGACAAAACGTTTCCATCAGTCTAGTCTGAAAACTTGCAGACTCTATCGTCAAAGTCTGAAGACCTCCAAACACAAAATTTAAAGTCTACTCTCACTAATAAATTTAGGATCGACGAAGAGAAGACTTATCCATATGTGAGTTATCTTTAAGGATTTGGTTCGTACGGTTGAATAAGATTTCACGGCTGGAGATAGCATCCCGTGATTAATTATTCTTATTGAAATCAATTTAGATAATTACATTTGTTGATTGGCAAAGTATACTTGGAAGGTTCTACTTATAGAAACATAGATCCTGATTATATGGGCAAGAAGGATTGGTGGGCGATCATCACATTCCTTAAATAACTTGAGATTTCATTAAATTGATTCTATCCAACGGGTAGATTAGAAGAACTCTTTTGGAAAGTGCTAACGATTATAAAGGCATGAAGGAGTATATAAGGAAGATGCTCAAGTTATTCGAGTGTGAGCGTGAAAGAAAAATTCCAAAGTCTGAAACTCCTAGTTCTTTGCTATTTTAATTACTGAGCTTAAGTTGTACTAAAAAAGAGAGATTAAAGACTTGTGAGACTTCGAGGAAGTGTGGTAGAGTCTCTACACTGTGGATTCAAGGATGTGAGACTATAAAATCTCTTTTGGTTCTCAGTG
The DNA here is from genome assembly GCA_017140165.1 of Eucalyptus shirleyi. Classification (NCBI taxonomy): domain Eukaryota; kingdom Viridiplantae; phylum Streptophyta; class Magnoliopsida; order Myrtales; family Myrtaceae; genus Eucalyptus; species Eucalyptus shirleyi. The sequence goes on along the minus strand of CM029456.1, from coordinate 15,474,747 downwards.
AAATCTAGCCAGTGGGCTATTAGTGCGAGAGAATGGATGTAGGCTTGGTCTAAGCCGAACCACTATAAACCTTGTGTTTCAAATCTCTTTCCTTAAACTCTTTAGTTTTATCTGTAGCTTTATATAACTATTTATAATCTTTTACATCTTCCGTCTATTATCCTCAAAAGACGAGTTAATTTGTTAAGTCTTGCAAAACTTTTTTTTACACCTATTCATCCCCCTCTAGGTGCTCTTACTAGCCTTATCACGCAGAACATGCTATTTTTGATCCACAATCTGAACCGGGCTTTCAACGTATGACATTCTATTCTTTGAAATTAAGCATGTGGGTCAGGTCAGGCTCATACTTCCTTAATATCAACACGTGAAAGACGTCGTGCACTTGTGCTAGTCTTGGCGGCAATGCAAGATGATACACCAGGACCCCGATTCTCTCTAGAATCTCACAGGGACTTACGTATCTCATGATAGGGCTAGTAAGAGCACCTAAAGGGGGGTGAATATGTATTAAAAGAAGTTTTGCAAGACTTAACAAATTAATTCGTCTTTTGAGAATAATAGACTGAAGATGTAAAACACTATAAACAGTTATATAAAGTTACGAATTAAAGTAAAGAGTTTAGGGAAAGAGAATTGAAATACAAAGTTTATAGTGGTTTGACTTAGACCGATCCATGTCCACTCTCCCGCACTAACAGCCCACTGGCTGGATTTCACTAAGAACCAAAAGAGATTTTACAGTCTCACATCCTTGATTCTATAGTGTAGAAACTCTACCACACTTTCTCAAGGTTTCACAAGTATTTAATCTCTCTTTTGAGTACAACTTAAGCTCAGCGATTGAAATAGCAAAGAACTAGGAGTTTCAGACTTTGGAATTTTTTTTTCATGCACATACTTGAATAACTTGAGCATCTTCCTTATATAGTCTTTCATGCCTTTATAACCGTTGGCACTTTCCAAATGAGTTCTTCCAATCTACCCGTTGGACATAATCAATTTAAGGAGATCTCAAGTTATTTAAGGAATGTGATGATAACCCACCAATTCTGCTCGCCCATACAATCATGATTCGGGTTTCCATAAGTAGAACCTGCTAAGTATACTTCGCCAATCAACAAATCTAATTATTTAAATTGGTTTCAATAATAATAATTGATCATGAGATACTATCTCCAGCAGTGACATCTTTTTCAACCATACGAACCAAATTCTTAAAGATAAACTTGCATCTGGATAAGTCTTCTCTTTATCGGTCTAGAAACTATCAGTGAAGGTAGACTTTAAATCTTGAGTCTAGAGGTCTTCAGACTTTGACGATAGAGTCTGCAAGTCTTTAGACTAGACTAATGGAAACGTTTTGTCAACTTCAAAATAATAAGGAAGTTTTCTCCAACAATCTCCCCCTTTTTGATGGTGACAAAACTTTTCGGCAGATTTGATCACTTTTGTCCTACAAAACAATACTTAAGCAAATAAAGATATCTTATAAAAGATAAGTAGATTAGGATATGGATAGTAACAATTCTGCAATCACAGAAAACGTATTAGTCCTGCAAAACAATTATCCTTCCATAATTATTATCATGGCCTAAGTTACTACAAGCATCAAAAGCTCAAATCAAACAGTCCAAAGTCAAAAAGTCCAATCCACAACTAAACAAAAGATAAAAATAATCCAAACCAAAGTCAAATCTGCATCAAACTTCTCCCCCTTTATGTCAATGGCAAAAAGTTGAGAACAAATAAAAAAGGTTGTTTGAAAATGGACGGAGTCAAGGCTGTTTGGGCAGGCGAACAAGCTGGAACTTTCTCATAGAATTCACTGTCTTATCAAGCCTCCCAATAGTCTCCTTCAGTTGCTGGAAATCTTCACCCTTCACAAGATCTTGCACTTGAGTCTTCAGGGTAAGTGACTGTTCTTGCAAAGAAACTAAAGTAGCCAAGAAAGCCTTTTTGAGATCTTTTATCTCATAGTTCAAACCATATTGACCATTCTTTAAATCCAGCAAAACATCCATTATGAGTGAAAAGTCCGCTAAATGAGTTAGTGCAGCACTAGGTCCAGCTAAATCTGATCTTGGAGTTTTGAGAGTGAAGGGATCTTCAGCAATTTGTCTACTGTGACTTGGAGTGAATGCCTCAAATTCTAGTTTTGGATGGTGAGAGGCATACACATCCTCTGAATCTGCTGTAGATCGACTAACATCACTAGTGAGAATAGTCAAAGAAATACCTTGTTTTTCCGCAGCTCCCCCTGTTTGTGTGCCTTTAGGAGGAGAAATTGATTCTTCTTCTTATTCTGCTTCAGCAAGAGAGTGATTTTTTTTTTTGCTTTCTCACTAGCAGTTTCACTCCTTGTCTTTTTAGAATTGCTTGACAAGGATACAGCCAATGTAGGCTCAAGAGAGTCATCTCGAGCCTCTTCTTCCTCTCCTTCTCTTCTTCCTTCCTCTTCCTCTTCTTCTTCTCCTCCTCTTTCTTCCTCTTCCTCTTCTTCTCCTCTTCTTTCTTCTTCCTCTTCTTCTCTTCTTTCCTCTTCCTCTTCTTCTTTTCTTTCTTCATTTCTTCTCTCAGTCTCTTCTCTAGTCTCACGAAAGCTAACGAAACTCTTCAAGTTTCTTAAGGCTGAAAGAGTCATCTCATCCTCATCTTCTTCATTCTGCAAGATGAGAGTTCTCTTCTTCTTTGCTGGAGCATTCATGGGCTCTTTACCTTTCCTTTTGGCCGCTGGAGAGTCCTGTTTCGCCTTAACTGGAGACTTCTCCTTCATGCGCTCTAACACCTTGTTAAGCTCTTTTAGACGCATCTTGGTGACCATTTTGAATCCAATCACCATTAAAGTGATGCTTGTCAAACACAGAGGTGCAGGAATGTGAATTTTGAAATGCCTAAAAAGGCACGTGATAAGAGCAGAATAAATGAGTTGTCCCTTATCTTTCACCACTATCCTGTACATGTGAAACAAGATGGTGTGAGGCAAAGAGAATTTGTATCCAGCATTGATGGCATACATTAATTTCGCTTCAGATATAGGCACATCAATCTTGGATGTTGATTTTGGACGGATGCAGTTAATCATGATTTTATGCAGCAAGATGTTGGAGGCATTCATCCTAAAGTAGGAGATCTTGCCTTCAGCAAACCTGTCTTTTACTAATGACAGAGTAGCGTGAGCAATGGACACACTGATTAGTTGGAAACTCGCTCTTTCCACCCCAATCATGTCAGCCAAGGTGTCCATATCCACCAAAAACTCCTTATCCCTGACTGTGAAAGATAAACTGTTTGCATCCAAAAAGGATAAATTCGAATAGAAGTAGGCTATGAGTTCTGGATAAGCAATAGTAGATTTAGAACAAAAACGCTCAAATTGAAGAAATGCAAACTATTCCCTTAGATTTACTTGCACATAATCAAGAAAATCAAAATCAATGCTTGTGGCATCCCAAAATTCAAGGCAACCTCTAGATGTATTAAAGCTTATGATTAGATAATGAAATTATCTTTGATTTATGCTTTAGCCATTGGTTTTCTTTTAAGGCCAAGTGTTATGTATCTTGTGTTCATGAGTTATTAAAATTAGTATTATAGGATGAATTGACAAGAAGAATTTATTCCTGGCTATGCACCTCATAGATTTGATCCCTATAGTTTAAAATGTTACAAGATTTATGGCCATATGAAATTGAGAATTTGATATCTATAAAAGAGAGAATTAAAAATAGATTATTAAAAGTGAAATTGAGATTTATTAGGATTGAACTTTAGGCCCAAGGGTATTAGACCTAAAGTGGGCCAAATTGGCTTGGCCCATGAAGCCCATGAAGAGGGCTGCCGTCGACCACAAGGGGGGAAGGAGCCGGCCCAACCTCCAAGCCCATCATGCATGGGAGATGCCAAGTGGCAAAAAGGGGGGCTTCATCTACTGGTCTTCTTCGGTGGCTCCAAATGATGGCTAATGATTGCATTGAGGGGGGAATAAAAGGAGGAGAGTGACCGGTTTAGAGGGGGTTGTCGACCATAAGGGAGAGAGAGAGAGAGAGGGTTGCCGAGAGAGTGAGGAACCGAGAGAGAGGAGGAAGAAGCCGTGCGTCCGACCGTCCGCTCGTCCGTCGCCCGTCGCCGTGCGTCCGTTTGCCGCCATCGTACTCGCTGTAGCTCGGTACAAAGGCAAGTTGGGATCCATATTCTGCTCTTGCATGTTGTATCTTGCATGTGTGTTTGAATAGTGATGAATCTCGGACGTTTAGGGTGTGAGAACCGAAGCTTTGAGTGTGTTGTTTTTGAAATAGCATTCTGTTTTCGAGTATACCGCCTAACCCAGAACGTTGTAGAGGCTTGCATGTGGGGTTTGAGTCGGATTTTGACTTCAACTTCTTCACAAAATTTGTAGACAACATCTCAAAGTATAACATACTAAAATTTGAGACAAAATGGCTGAGTTTTGAGGGGTAAAACCCTTCCTCTACAAAAACGCTAGATCTGAAACTGCTTTGTTGACCTCTTGGTGGTTTTGTATGTTGCATATCACTTTTTACCGGGAATTTTACTTCTACTTCTTCATTAAAGTTGTAGAGAACATCCTGACGACTAACATACTCAAATTTGAGGTAAAACGAACAAGTGTAGCCTAGTGAAACGATTTTTCCTTTGAAGACGGTAGATCTGGAAGTGTTGTACTGGACTCCAGCGACTTCGTGAACTATAAAGTGACTATCCTTTGAGAATCTCACCTAGATCCCTTAATGAAAGTTGTATTGGACCTCTTGAGACAAAACATATCAAAAATTCAGAGGAAATGAAGGAAGATAAGTAGGTGAAACCTTGATTTTTCGGAGACAGCTAAACTGGCTGTTTGGTACTAGGAACAGGGGCTTCGACCGTCTATATTTAAATATCTAGAACGAATCTGGCCTTGATGTCTTCATAAAAAATCTACCTTAGGGTCTCGACTATAATCTGGTAAAATTTCATAATTTTTGAAGGTCATTCAGGTATTTAAATTGAAATATTTCAAGAACCATGCAATCTGACGTGTCCGAATTTTGCAAGCTGTAATGTGTGAGCTATATCTTTTTGTGTGAAGTTCTTTTGGGCATGTGTTCTTCATGGAGTTGCTACCTTTGTGTCTTGACTATCACATGTTCAGATTTTATAATTTTTAAAGATCATATGGATGTTTAATTTATATGTTTTCCGAAATTGTGCAAGCTGGAATTTGGTAAATTTCAAAAAGTCATGATGTATGGATTATTCTATGTTGTATGGACCCCATGGATTGTATTGTCATAAGTGATTGGACCTTACTGCATATATGATGATGATTGGAAATGCATATAAGAATCAAATGTTGAAAATGATCTTGTTGCCATCATATTATATGCCATGTTGAAATTGAGCTATAATTGTAAATGTGAACCATGATAAATGAGAAGGCCGTCGGAGGTGTGAGCCGACGATGCCCCGGGAGTGTCGAGATGCCCGGTTAGGGAGTGTAAATGCCGAATGCCCGGTGGCCTAGTGGCATAATTCCGGAGGGTCCTCGGGAGTTTCGAGATGCCCGGAGAGTGGGGGTGCCGGAAGCCCGGAGGTTTGTGCCGGGGGATACCTCGTGATGCCAATTGGGGTACGAGATGCCCGGAGTGTGTGTGCCGGATGCCCGGAGGTTTGTGCCAGAGGTTCCTCGCGATGCCAGGTTGGGTGCGAGCGATAAATGTGGGATGCAAATACTGGTCCCGGGAAAGAGAAATGTGGCGGCCCAAAATGAAAGAATAAAATTGGGAAGTTGAAATTGAATTATGCATGTTATGGTAACATGTATGCATGAATGTATGATGATGAGTGCATGGATGTATGTGCACCTATGGTATGATGGTGATGTATGACATGATGATGGTAAGTGCATGGATGTATGTGCACCTATGGCATGATGGTAAATGTATGACATGATGGTGAAGGTTATATGAGGATGTATGTACATGTGGTGTGATGACATATGCATGGCTTTAAGGTAAGTTATGCATGGATGCATGAATGACATGTGTTACGCTATGATTGTTATGAGTGTATTGTGTGATGTATTGAGTAGTTTATTGGGTCCTTTACCTGCTGAGTGGCTGTACTCACCCCTTCGGGGACCAACATTTCAGATTAGAAAGATGCCGCTCCTTGCTGTCACGCAGGGCGTCTTTTACGGCCTTCCTTTGAACGTGGAGGTCGAGTGTGTGGAGATCGACTGTCCCACCCTCCCTGGTCTAACGTTCATTCGGGTTCGTGCATTAGTGATGTATGACGTGGGCCTAGCTGAAGGCCCTGTCATTCAGGAGTTCATATCTGTTCACGTTCGTCGAGATGGAGTGATGCGGGGGATGTTGCCACTGCCACCGCCTGACGCACCGGGGTGGGTGTGACGGCCCGTGCGTGAGGAGTAGGAGTTGCAACTTTTTGGACAATAGCCGACACTAATGGATGGAGGATTTTGCATGATCGACATAATGGGTCGAGTTGTCTCTTTTTGGGTTTTGATTGAGTGTAGTTAAAAGTCTTGGCCTTTCTTTTGCTGTACTGACCCGAGAAAATCCATCATAAAAAAAATATGTAAATAAAAGTGTCTTGGCTTTATCTTTTCTCATGATGTTTAGTGGTGTGCAATTGTATCATGGTTGTTGGTGGGAGAATTAGTAAGACTTGATTATGTTTCCGCAAATAAGATGCGCTGGGACCGTTATATATATCAAAAAAAATGCCTAGGAACTAAGGTTCTAGGTTGGGTATCTGTGGTGATCCTTAGGCACTCCGGGGTGCCATAACGCTCCTAGGGTTCGTAACCCCTCTCTTTATTAGATTCAAATAAACCCTCTTGTGGTTTTTCGATCTGAATAGACTCGATCCATCACCAACAACATTTGCAGCCACTCCCATTCAAGGCTAGAAATGTGTGAACATTCATTCATCATCGTCCTGTGCTTCTAGCTGATTACCGTGCCATAATACGGATCACTAAGAAAGTTAGCAAAAGCATTTTCAGTCGATCATTTTTCTGCAACACCTATCTTCTCCATGTCACACAAAAATAGAGTTTCATTTTTGTAGCCTCTCTCTCTTAGATATTCATTGATCAAAGACATAGCAGTTCCTCATTCTTTCAACTTAGAATAAATCTTGAAAGCAACTTTAGGAGTTAGCGTTCTTACAGGTTCAACTCCTTCCAAAATTTCTTCTTCTGATTGAGTCGGTGGAGGAGACTGATGCTGTTGAGAAGGTTGTTGCTAACTTGGTTGCTGTGGCGGAGAAGAATCTTCTTCCTCAGTCAAATCGAAATGTGTAGGACCCTTAGTCATGTGTCGTGGTCCCCTGCTTACAATTCTTGATGACTTTTTTGAAGACATTGTCGCTTCAAGGGAGAAATTCTCAAACTTGCTCGAAAAGGTGAAAACTTTTTGGATTAAACAAGAGTGAAAATGAGAGCAAGTAGGAGTTTAGTATTTTAGGGTTTGAAAACGAAGAAGACGGATTTCAACAGTATATAAAGCAAGTGAAGCGAGGTAAACAAATCGTCATAAAAGGAAAAATAAAAATGCCTTTTCGAAAATGAATAACTATCTTTTTGAAAATGAATAACTGCCTTTTTGAAAATGAATAACTGCTATGAATTCAAAAACTTGGAAAGATAATTTCAATCAATTAGCGATTAATAAGTAACTGTACATTTTCAATTCTTTAACCAAAAATTAAATTACTAGTACCGAAATAACTTACATTCGTAACTCTTGGTCTTCTGAGTCTAAACACGTTTAGACTTTACCTCTGAGTTTGAGCACCTTCAAACTTTACTAGATAAAAGATGTGATGTTCAGTCTAGTGCGAATAGACTCAAATAGGATTTTCTCTAGTGGTTTTGTAAATATGTCTGCCAGTTGATTCTTTGAATCAATGAATTGAATCATAACTTTTCCATTTTGAACACGATCTCTAATAAAGTGAGGTCGAATCTCTATGTGATTTGCCCTTGAATGAAGAATTATATTGTTTTGTGAGATTAATTGCGCCGGTGTTGTCACATTTGATCTCAGTGCATGAGTCTTCGATTCTAAAGTCTCTTAGTTTTTTTTTTTATCCATAAGATTTGAGAAGAGCAATTCCCAAGGGCCACATACTCTACTTCTGCTATTGAAAGAGTTACAGTACTTTGCTTCCTTGAGAATCATGATACTATCATGTTTCCCAGCAATTGATAAGCACCCTATTTCTATCAACTCTGTAACCTGCTAAATCTACATTTGAATATTTAAGGAGAGTAAAGTTTCATTCTTTGGGATATCACAGACCTAACTTTGAGGTAGTTGCGACGTATTTAATGATGTGTTTTGTAGCACTTAGATGAGATTATTTGGGATCAGATTGAAATTTAGCAAAAATGCAAACACTAAACAAAATGTCAGGTCTAGAAGCAATAAGATAAAGAAGTGAACCAATAATACTTCTGTAGAGCTTCTGGTTAACTTTCTTTCCTCCTCTATCTTTGTCCAGCTTCGAAGAACTTGACATTGGTATCTCTGTCTTTTTGCAATTCTCCAATCCGAATTTTTCAACGAGATCTTTTGCATATTTTTCTTGGTGAATAAAAATTCCTTCATTCAATTGTTTCACTTGTAATCCGAGAAAGAAAAATAGTTCACCCATCATGCTCATCTCAAATTTATCCTGCATAGACTTAGAAAACTTCTTGCACAGGTTTTCATTAGGTGATCCAAATATAATATTATCAACATAGATTTGAACAAGTATAAAGTTTTTACCTTCTCTTTTAATAAACAAGGTAGTATCCACTTTTCCTTTGACAAAATCATTTTGAATTAGAAACTTACTTTACATGTCGTATCATGCTCAAGGTGCTTGCTTTAATCCATATAGAGCCTTTTTTTCAGTCTGAATACTGAGTCTAGTCTCTTTGGGTCTTCAAATCCGGGAAGTTGTTCCACATAGACTTCTTATTGAATAAATCCATTCAGGAATGCACTTTTGACATTCATTTGGAATAACCTAAAATTTTTATAACAGGTAAAAGCAAGTAATAATCTAATTGCTTCTAACTTTCTACTGGCGCGTAGGTCTCATCATAGTCTATCCCTTTTTTTTGCGTATATTCTTTGACCACAAGTCTTGCTTTGTTTCTGACCACTTTTCCTTTTTCTTCCATCTTGTTCCTCAAAACCCATTTAGCTCCAATAATGGATTTACCTTTTGGTTTAGGAGTTAATTCCTAGACATTGTTAATGCTAAACTATTTGAGTTCTTCTTGCATAGCTTCAATCTAGCTTTCGTCAGCTAAAGCTTCTTCTATTCTTTTGGGTTCTATTTCAGAAATAAGTGCCACTACGCTAGACTCTTCTTGCTTTTTGGATCTGGTGCGAATCCCTTCATCAATGTCACCAATGATGAGTTCTTTGGGATGACTAGACTTGTGCTTCCAGTTAATGGTCGGTCTGATAGTTCGCTGATCTTCTACTTCAGTTGATTCTTCAACTTCCATTCGTTGTTGATCTTCAAAAGTCTGAGCCACTTCAAGGGAGGTAGACTTTGTAAAGTCTAGAATAGGTTCAGATTCTTTATGTTGAGTCTGAATCAGTTGATTTTGCAAAGAGTCTTAGAATTTGACATTCATAGATTCTTCCACAAACTGAGTCTTCTTGTTGAATACTCTGTAAGCTTTGCTTGAAGTTGAGTAGCCAGGGAAAATTCATTCGTCTGATTTTTCTTCAAACTTACTAGTTCGATCATTTGCATTTTTCAAGACAAAACATTTGCAACCAAATACATGAAAATAAGAAACAATTGGCTTCTTTCCTTTGAACAACTTGTAGAGAGTTTTCTACAATATATGCCTTAAAAATACTTTGTAATAATATAACAAGCTGTAGATATTGCTTCAGCCAAAAAACGAAAAAAAAATATTACTTTTTATTAAAAGAGTTCTTGCTATTTCTTGCAAAGATCTATTTTTTCTTTCCACAACTCTATTCTATTTTAGAATGTATGGAGAGGAGAAGATATGTTGAAAACCAGATTCATCAAAGAATTTGGCAAAGTCTTGATTTTCAAACTCACCTCCATGGTCTGTCCGTAAGCTTGAAATAGCATATCTTTTCTTATTCTGAACTTTCTTGGCAAACTTTAGAAAGTGAGAAAAGATTTCAGAGTTACTTGCCAGAAAGTAAATCCAAGTAAATCGAGAATAATTATCTATAATTACTAGGCAATATCTCTTTCTACCAATGCTTTGAGTTCTGGTTGGTCCAAAGATATCTATATGCAGAAGCTGCAAAACACGATCAGTAGAAACCTGATTTATTGATTTATTTGGTACCCACATTTTGTTGGGTCGAGGGGAGTTAGTGCAATATACAGTCTTTGCTCATTCCTTCTTAACAGGTCTCCAAACCATAGGACATTTTTTCTCAAAGTGTTTTGAGCTATTACACTTAAAACATTTGAGAACACTTTGGCCAATAGGTTTTACAAAGAATTTTTGAAAATGATTTCTGTAAAAAAAATTGTAGGTCTTTATTTGATTTTTTCCTTTATTTTTGGAAAATCAATTAAATGAATGGTTTCTGAAGTCATTACCAAGCATGATTTGTTGAAATAAGGTCTTTGCACTGAAAGAATCTTTTCCAACTTCTCAAATCCTATTGAAAACCTTTTCAAGATATTTAAAATGTCATTTTTTCAAAAATCTATTTTCTTTTGTAAAAGAGTCTGCATTTTCTTTTAAAATAACAAAACATTTGTCTAGATTTTCAAACTTTTCTCCAAGAATTTTCCTATTGCTTAAGTGTAGAATTTTCCTTTTTTAGCTCGGAAATCTTTTTAAAAGAGGTTTTGAGACTAAGACAAAGTAAGACAAAGTTCATCAATGTGTTTCAAGACTTTAATAGGAATTTTTAAATTGCTTACCTCGATTTCGCTATCTGAGTCTGAGTTTGAATCTATCTCAAAGTCTGAGCCTGATTCTGATTTTGCCATTAGACATATATTGGCATAATCTTCATCACTTTCTTCGCATTCAGTATCACTCCATGTCTCTGCTTTGAGAGCCTTTCTGTACTTCTCAGTATTTCCCTTCTTTTTCTTCAATAGAGGACAGTTGGGTCTGATGTGTCTATTTTTCTTGCATTCAAAACATATTACATTTTTGTTGGCTTCATCATCCTTAGTTGATTTGTTTTAAAACTTTTGAGTGCTTTGTTTCTTCCAATTGAATCTTCTTCCCTTTTTATTCAGTTTCTTAAACCTCTTTATCATAAGTGCTAACTCTTCATCGTTTATATCATCTTTAGAGTCTGTAACATCAGAATCATCGTTAGATTTTAAAGCAATTGACTTCTTACCTTTGGGATCTTCTTCCTCATTGATTTGCTCCACTTCATAAGAATGAAGTGTGCCAACCAGTTCGTCTACCGAAAGCAGCATGATCATTTGAGTTTCCTTTATTGAAGTCTTCACGTGATTCCAGTCTTTAGAGAGTCCACACAGCAATTTGTTAACCTTCATTGGTCTTGAGATAGGCTGTCCTTGATACTCTAGACCGTTTACAATTTCTGTAAAACGACTAAACATGTCAATGATAGATTCTCCTGGCTTCATCTTGAAGGCTTCATACTGTCCGAGTAGAATATTGATTTTTGTTTCTTTCACTTGATCAGTTCCTTCATAGATAATGTGCAGCCTATCCCAGAGCTCTTTGGCTGTTTCACAAGAAGAAATTCTGTTATACTCAATAGAAGATAAAGCACAATATAAAGAGTAAATTGCTTTAACATCAAAAGCTTGTCTCTTGGTTATTTCTTCTTATGTCATCTCGCTAGCATCTGCAACTTTTTTTTCCTCTTTCTGAAACTAATGCAGCTTTAGGAATGGTTCATTTTTCTACCACATCCCATTCCAGAGGATCTTTCGATCTTAGGAATGCCTTCATCTTGTTTTTCCATACGCTGTATTCCTTTCCATCAAAGTAAAGAGATCTGGAGTTGCTCTGGCCTTCAACCAAACCTGGAACCAACATACTAGCCATAGATCTTTAATTCAGAAGTAAAAACACTTCAATTGAATGAGCACACAAGCTCTGATACCAATTGATAGGGCTAGTAAGAGCACTTAGAGGGGGTGAATAGGTATTGAAAGAAGTTTTGCAAGACTTAACAAATTAATTCACCTTTTGAGGATAATAGACTGAAGCTATAAAAGACTATAAACGGTTATATAAAACTACGAATTAAAGTAAAGAGTTTAGGGAAAGAGAATTGAAACACAATATTTATAGTAGTTCGACCTAGACCAAGCCTATGTCCACTCTTCCACACTGACAGCCTACTGGCTGGATTTCACTAAGAACCAAAAGAGATTTTACAGTCTCACATCATTGATTCCACAGTGTAAAAACTCTACCACTCTTTCTCAATGTCTCACAAGTATTTAATCTCTCTTTTGAGTACAATTTAAGCTCAGTGATTGAAATAGCAAAAAACTAGGAGCTTCAGACTTTAGAATTTTTCTTTCATGCACACACTTGAATAACTTGAGCGTCTTTCTTATATACTCTTCTATGCATTTTTCAAAGGATTTCTTCCAATTTACCCGTTGGACAGAATCAATTTAAGGAGATCTCAAGTTATTTAAGGAATGTGATGATAGCCCACCAATCCTGCTCGCTCATACAATCAGGATCTAGGTTTACATAAGTAGAACCTTTCAAGTATATTTCGCCAATCAATAGATCTAATTATTAAAATTGATTTCAATAAGAATAATTGATCACGAGATGCTATCTCCAGCCATGAGACTTCTTCAACCGTACGAACCAAATCCTTAAAGATAAACTCGCATCTGGATAAGTCTTCTCTTCATCGGTCTGGAAACTATCAGTGAGGGTAGACTTTAAATCTTGAGTCTGGAGGTCTTCAGACTTAGACGATAGAGTCTACAAGTCTTCAGACTGAACTGATAAAAACATTTTGTCAACTTCAAAACAATAAGGAAGTTTTCTCCAATACCTCAGACTCAGTTTTCTCTTTTTGCCAAAGCGCAAAGTATCCCTCATTGGTGACACCTTCAAAAAAATGTGATCACTAATTTGAAATTCCAATGGTCTCCGATGCTCATCTGCATAGTTTTTCTGACAACTCTGAGCTGCATTTAGTCTACCTCTGATAACTGCAACTATATCCATTGACAACTGAACCAACTCTGGGCTTGTGATCTTTTTTTTCCTTGACTTTATCCCAACATATTGGCGTTCTACATGCCCTGCCATACAACGCTTTGAAGGGAGCCATCTGAATGCTTTGCTAGTAGCTGTTATTATAGGAAAACTCGACCAGATGAAGCTGTTCTCCTAAGTTTTCCCTGAAATCCAATATGTAAGCTCGCAGCATGTCCTCGAGAGTTTGAATCGTCCTCTCAGACTAGCCATCCATCTGAGGATGATATGCCGTACTGTACTGCAACTTCGTACCTAAAGCAGCCCGCAAACTCTTCCAGAATGCAGCTGTGAATCTTGGGTCTCGGTCTGAACTTATCGACACCGGAACTCCATGCAAATGAATAATCTAACGTACATACAATTCTGCGTGCCTATCCAAATCGAGGTCCTTTCGTACTGCAATGAAGTAAGCCAACTTTGTTAGTTTGTTGACCACTACCCAAATGGAATCATTTCCTCTCTAACTCCTCGGTAAACTTATCACGAAATCCATCGTGATGTGCTCCTACTTTCACTCTGGGATCTCGAGAGGTTGTAGAAGTCCTCTCGGTTTATAGTGCCAAGCCTTCACTTGTTGATATGTCAGACACTTGACGGCATGCTTGGCGATGTTCACCTTCATATCAGGCAACCGATAGTGTTGACACAGATTCTGATACATTTTTGTATTGCTAGGATGAATGCTGTAACTATTACAACGAGCTTCTGATAAGATATCCTCTCTAAGTTCTGCATCGTTAGGTACACATAATCGTCCTCGGAACCTCAATTTTCCATCCTCAGAAATCTGAAAGTTAGCCTTTCTCTTTTCGATATCATCTTATAGAATCTTCTGAACATCTGGATCTGTCGGTTGAAGTAGTTTGATCCTTATCTGCACATCCAGTTCAATTCTGAGGGTGACCATAAGATTTGAAATGTGGCTTATCTCAAATTTGAAAACCGAATCTCGAGCTCTCTCGAGTAAATTCCACTCTTTAACCAACATATGAGCGACTAAAGACTTTTGGCTCAAAGTGTCAGCGACCTTATTCGCCTTTCTTGGGTGATATAGGATATCACAATCGTAGTCTTTCAGAAGTTCCATCCATTGACGCTGTCTCATATTCAACTCATTCTGAAAGAATAAATACTTGAGAATTTGATGGTCAGTGAGGATCTGAAATTTTTCCTTACACAAATAATGTCTCCAAATCTTCAGAGTGAAAAAGATCGCTACAAGTTCTAAGTCATGCATCAGGTAATTCTGCTCATGAGGTCTCTACAGGCGGGAGGCGCATGCAGTAACCCTGCCATGTTGCATCAGCATGCAACCCAATCCTCTAAACGACGCATCACTATAGGACTAGATGGAATGGTCAGCACGGGTGTGATAGTCAGCTTTTGCTTAAGCTCTTGGAAACTACGATCACACTTATCTGTCCACACAAACTTCTATTCTTTCTTCAACAGTTGAGTCAACGGTGACACCAAAGCCAAAAATCCTTCCATGAACTGTCTGTAGTAACCTGCCAAACCTAGAAAACTTCTAATCTATGTCACTATAGTTGGTATTGGCCAATTGATCACTGCTTCAATATTGGCTGGGTCCACAGAGATTCATTCGCCCGAAATCACGTGACCTAAGAAAGCAATACGAGTTAACCAAAACTTGCACTTGCTGCACTTGGTGTACAGCTCGTGAATCCTCAGAGTCTGCAGTACCATTCTTAGATTACTCTCATGTTCCTCATCACTTCTCGAATATACCAAAATATCATCAATGAACATGATCACGAACTGATCCAAATATTCTTTGAACACTCGGTTCATCAAATCCATGAAATCAGCTAGAGCATTCGTCAAACCAAACGACATTACAATAAATTCATAATGGCCGTATCGAGTATGGAATGCTGACTTTGGAATGTCTTCTTTTCTGATCCTTAGTTGACGATATCCTGTCCTCAAGTCGATTTTTGAAAACATTGACGCTCATTACAGCTAATCAAACAAGTCATCGGTCCTCGGGAGTGGATACTTGTTCTTGATCGTCACTTGATTGAGTTGATGATAGTCGATGCATAGACGCAACAAACCATCATTCTTTTTCACGAACAGAACTAGTGCTCCCCAAGGTGATGCACTAAGACGTATAAATCCCTTGTCCAACAATTCTTGCCTCTACACCTTCAATTTTTTCAGACAACGCCATTCGGTAAGGAGCCTTAGACATTGGCTCTGTCCCGGGTGCTAACTCAATCACAACTCGATCTCTCTTTCTGGCAATAAACCTGGCAATTCCTTCGAAAATACATCTGGAAATTCTTGCACCACTGAGATATCTTCGATCCTCAGTTCCTTAACTGTTGTATCCACGACAAACGCCAAGTAACCTTGACAACCCCTGTCTAACAGATGGGTTACCTCAAGTGACGAGATTAAAGAAATTAAGGGTCTTCCTCGACTTCCAACAAACTCGAAGCTTTCACCCTCTAATGGGTCAAACTGAATCGCTTTACGATAACAATCCATCTTAGCTTGTTGCTTGGTGAGCCAGTCCATGCCAATTATTAAATCAAAGTCATACATGGCTAGGACTAATAAATATATCCTCCCCTCTCGCTCACCAATCGCTAACTTGCAACCAGAACAGCCCAATGCAAACAACACCTTATCCTTCAACGGTGTAGATATGCTAACCACTGGCTCCAGCAACTCAGGACTTAATCCTATCAATTTAACATATTGCTCAGCAATAAAAGAATGAGTCGCTCCAAGGTCGAATAAAGCATAAACAACATGGTCGTTCGGTGAAACCGTACCTGTAATCACATCAAGCACGTCTTCTGCCTAACCTCTTGTGATGACAACATTGTCCCTTGAATTGGAGGTCTCATCTGTCCACCCTGCTATGCGTTTTGCGACGCGAATCCCTTGATCTGACCCAACGGTGGCCACGACAGTAACTGTGGTTGTCCTCTTGGCCTTTTAGGACAATCTCTGGCCATGTGACCCTGCTAGCCACATTGAAACCTTGATCCAGACGAGGTAGCTTGTTCATTCAAACTTCTTTTAATCAGCTGGGCTCGATTTTACACTTCAGGACAGTCCTTTAGATCAAACGGCACTAGTGGTTGTTTCAATTCTAGTCAAAGGCCATTCTTGAAGCTTCAAGCCTTATCTTCTGGATCCTATATCAACCTCGGAGCATATTGAGAGAGCTTCATGAGCTTGACCTCGTATCGGTCAACAGTCATCGTCCCTTGGCGGAGGTGCTGAAATTCATCCATCTTCTGTTCTCGAGCACTACCCGAAAAGTACTTATCGTTGATTGCTTTAAGGAAAGCGTCCCACACCGAGATTGCTCCTCCCAGGAACACTGTATCTCTAGCGGCTCTCCACCAGGTGTTCGCGTTACCCTGCAGTTGATACACTGCTAGGACAACTTTCTCTGCCTTAGTGCACATCAGCAGCGCAAAGGCTTTCTTTAAATCTTGAACCCAAAGTGAGGCGATTTCTGGATCTCCGGTACCGGTGAACCTCGGTGGGTTCAACTTTAGAAATAACTCTACCAATTTGTGGATTGGTCTCTCCCTCTCCACGACTACGTTCTCAACTAGAACTTCAACAGGTGCAGCAACGGTGACAGCTTCAACGGCAGCGGCGGCAACGACAGCAGTAGCAGCAGCTTGAGCGACGGTGGCAATAGCAGCGGCTTGGTTCTAGACCTGATGCCCCATCAAGTCTCTCATGGCTTCAAGCATCTGCATGATCCCCTCAAACCTGGGATTACCAGGGGTTACAACCCCAACACCAATAGGTGGTGATACACTCCACTAGCGCTAGCCTATGCTGGCGCTCTACCTCGGCCTCCTCGATTATCGACCCTCATCGGTGACCTACCCCGAGTCACGGGCCCTATAGTACGCTTCTTAGGAGTCCTCTACTCTTGATCGCTCACTATGAGATTGTTTTAAGGAAGCCTACTTCCAATTTCACGCAGAATTAGAAGCTGAGCGATCCACACAAACAACAATTTCTACCAGACAACTATCACAGACATGTACCAACATGAATTAAAGGTTAGTCCTACTAACTATCCCATAAACCATCTCATCTTATCACTCCAATTACTAACCATGATTTGATACCATTAAACGGGGATGTCACGCCACGATCCTCCGAGCGCATGCCCTTCCCAAGTTGGTAATTTAAATAGCGATATTCCAAAACGCATTGCCGAATCATTCATTTTAATGCACATGCAAAAGCAAATATATAATCTCTAGACAACAACACAATGGGACAGAAAAGTAGGGCCATAAATTTTTCAAACCACAACATGCTTATATATATACATATATCAAGCCATGTCATATACAATACTAGTCTATAAAAACAAGGTCTGCAAAACAGGGGGGTTTCATACAACTACAAATCTGCATCATCATCCTCATTAGAGCCTTTAGCTGAATACACCAGGGACTCTGGTTTTGACAGGTTCGGGTCTACATCCACTACTGAACCTTCTGGAGGATATGCCGTGCTTTTCCCAAAGGCTACTTCCAGCACGTACATGGGAACCTCGAACTCAGGTATGGGACCTTCCTTCTCTCCATCTCGAGCCTAACGATAGCATGATTTGTATTGATGAGATACCTTATGGGGTAAGGCCTCATCAACCCTTACCACGGTTCTCACTAGAGCATAGATCCATCCCCTTGGGTTCCTATGTAGTGGGATAAAACACTTTTGCTCTGTCACCTTCTTTGGTTGACCAAATCGCTTGGGAGGAGCTGTCATCTAAGGACCTGAAAATGTTATCCCAGAATGGAGTGAGACGACGTCTCAGCAAGTTCACCACCTAAGACCCGACTAGGAAGGAAATATGTCCCAAGGGCTGCCTAAGCACAAGCACAAATCAGATGACTTGCCTTTGCCTCGATTCCATCTTACAAGTCAATATAATTCACAAATTTATCGAATCACCTTAATAACTCAAATCATCAAAGTAGATCGAACCATCGGTCAATCGACCCAGTCGATTCCATGTCAACAAAACCATCTCACGGTCATTTCATCCAATACTATCTATCAAGTTCAATCCCATCAAGAACTGCTCGCTCTAAGCTAAAGATAGATAGTATAGCTCGCACTAAGCTGATAATTAATATAGCTCACACTAAGCTGATAAGGTATACTGCTCGCGCTAAGTTGATATATAGAGGCCCTTAAGCTGATATAGTATACTAATATATTGCTCATACTAAGCTGACATATTCAACTCGCAAGCTGATATAGTATACCCCTGATGCTCACTCTAAGCTGATAAAGTGTACTGTTTGCGCTAAGCTAATATATCGAAGCCCTCAGGCTGATATAGTACACTGTTCTCACCAACTGAGACTTTCACTATTTTTATCATACCCGATAAAAATAATCGTGTGTGAGTACATGGTCGGCCTTAGCCAAAATACAATATTTTCCCTTTCAAAAACCCCATTAATTCCAAGAGTCCAAAAACGCTTTTTTGGCGCTGTAAACCGACGCACGATATTTTCCAATTAATTACAGAATTTATTAAATTTTGGGATAAATTCCCAAAATTACAATCACGCTCAATTTGCACAAAATTTTGGTCACCAGCTATCCCGGTTTAATTTTCGAAAATAATAATTAATTAAATAATTACGAAAATTAATTATTAAATACCAATGATTCACACTTAGTCCGGTAAGCCTAATTAAAAGCCGAGATGGGCCCGGAAAATTTTCAAACCGCTCAAGATAATTACTAGAGCTTATCTAAGCTCTAATTACACTACTCTAACCACCTAACATGCAATATCAAACAATTAAATTGCTAATATATTCTAACTATTCACCTAATCCATACTTAGTCTAAATTAATCAATCCTTAAGCATCATTAACTTAATAAGCAGGGATTAGCCAGTTAAACTCACTTGATTAACGAACCGCTTGATCCACAACGACAGGGACACAGAGATGGTCGACAATCTCCAAATCAGGGGCGCCTTTCGAGGTCCGGAAGACCACCAAAACGGGCCAAATAGTGTTGGTGAGGCCCACGGCTTCAACTTTTGCTTGGTGGCCGCAGGAGCTGCTCCAATGATCGATTGAACTGGAAACGGGCAGGGTGAGACGGACGGGACTGCTGTGGGCATCAACAGGCATTGGCGGGCGGCTAGGTAGCTCCGACGATGGCGAGGAGGGTCTGAATGGCTCGAGGGATGGCCTGAGGTCTTGGCGAAGGCAGGACAACGCACAGATGAGCAATTAGCGCGTGGGGGACTCGTGACTGGGTGCGACGGTGAGCGGCGGCTCTGAACGGCGGCAGCAGACTCGAACAGGCTGGTTGGCTTGCTGGTTCAGATTTCTGGGTTTTGGAAGTCTTCAACTGGTTGGAAATGGAGTGGATGTCGACAGGCAGGGGAGGAGAAGAAGGGGGGATAGCTTTTGCTGGTGGAGGGTCCCTCTTGGTCTCACTCTCATCCCTTTGCCTCCTTGACTTGGTCCCACTTGGAAGCTGGCTTCCTCAGCCAATTTCCAATAGCCAAATCTTCTTCTAGAAGTCTTAAAGTGGTCCAAAAGTCATGGACCAAGGGGGGCTATGACTTTCACAACATTTGGCTCAAATTGGATTCAGTTCCTTCTTAAATCGGTGCAATTCGACCCTCACAAATTCCACCAATGTACTCGCGATCAAATTGACATTTTTCCTCGCCAATAGAACCCACTTGCATCCCAATTTCATGATAAAAAAAGCGTCCTCTAAATTTCCCAGTCGAAAACAGCCTTAAATCGACTTTTTTCGCCAAAACCTTGGTTTGCAGAAAAATCTTTGGAGACTGAGCCGACGTTCCTAAAATGACTCGTGACATGATAGAACTTTTAAATTCTAAAATTAGATTCAAATTCGCGGTTAATTTTAATCTGGCGCGATTTTAGCGTGACCTAATCTACTGGGTAGCTTTCAGAAATTTTTAATGCAAATGACCCATGGTTGATTTTCTTTGAGCCACAATGAACCCCTTCGACAAATTGGTGACTCTCAATTATCGTGAAAATCTTGAGGTTTCAAATACGGACACAAGGTACCAAAATGACAGAAAAATCGGTCTAGTGCCAATCGATGAGAATTTTTCAATTTAGTAAAATCACCCTTTAACCATACATCTCAGTCAAACCAACTTATTTTTGATTTCTAATCGATTTTTACTGTGCCGTAATGATCTCTTCAGATGAGCACGATCGAGTAGTCGATTCCTAGTCGAATTCTCAAGTCTAATGCGTTGAAATTCCTTAATGACTTCCTAAGCTAGTCTAGTTATTTCAGGAGTGATCAACTCTGAGAATAGCACTATAGGCGCATCAATAAAAGGCCCGATTAATTTAATTGAAAGCAAAACTGAAAATTTCAAGATGTCACAGATATACTAAACTTTGAGCTCTACACTACACCAACGTATATGTAGCAAAAAAAAAAAAAAGAAAAGAAATACTTAGCAAGACAGCTTGGACTAGAAGAGATGATAAATAAATTTTTCATTTTTTTTGTTATATTTATGACCATCTAGGCATACAAAATATGACATTTATTAAGAAAGAAGATCAACCAACCACCGCTTCCTAATAAGTGATAACTAGAAGAGACTCCCGACCTTCCACTGCCTTTGAGGGATATACACGTGGGTGCTTCGAATCTCTGCATAAGAGTCCAAATGTTTAGCTTAAATGCATGTTGTGAATTAGTTGACAAAGGATTGATCATGGCTCATGTGCTCCCACTTGAGGTTACACACACTCTCTCTCTTTGAATTTTATGCAAGTATACATAGTGGAAGTGGCCACGCCATTCTAGTGGGTAGTGAAATTACGAGCATTGGCAAATTTACAAGGATTATTTGTTAAACTCATATTTATAAAGTGAGGGAGTGCTCTACTTACACCACATCATCAAGTGAATTATGATGACATGGCTTGAATTATGATCAAGTGTTTTTTGTTAAAAAAATTTGAGCCAGCTTTTGATATGAATATGTATCTCACTTTTTTTCTTTGATTGTCCGGAATGTCTATTCAAGTTAGTTTTATTGTTCTTGCAGGACTTTACACATTTGAAGTTCATTAACTTGAGTCTATGCAATACTTGTTTTGTATACCGGACCTGTCTTGTACTCCAAATCTCGAGAAATTGGACCTTAGAATTTGGAGCGTGTCCACAAATTAGTTTCATATCACGGCAAGTTAAAGTCTTTGAATTCAAGTGGGTGCTCTAAATTACAAAGTTTCCCTGATATCCCGGTTAAAAATGAAGCCTTGCTAGAAATTTGGTCAATTGAGTCTGGAATTAAGGAACTTCCAGTATCCATGGGAAATTTTGTCTCTTTAATACGTATTTATTTATATGATAGCAAGAAACTAGCAATCCTTCCGTCTAGCATTTACAGGTTGCAAAATCTTGAAGTCCTGCAACTTGAAGGCTGCTTACAACTAATCAAGTTTCCAAAGAAGGAGGAGGAGAATTTGAGTGAACCCCATACAACAACAGGATCTCCTATGTTATTGTGGTTGAACCTTAAATGGTGCCATCTATCATAAGTAGAGTTTTTGGAAAATCTTTCCTATTTTCCCTGCTTACGGAATTTATATTTATCGAGTAACAATATTACTAATCTTCCTATGTGTGAGAAACTCTATAACTTGGAAGATTTGGATGTTTTGTATTGTCGACAACTACAAGAGATCTCCAAGGTTCCCAAGAAATTGAGAAGACTAGAGACAAATAAATGCAAATCCCTAAGTAGACTTCCCTCCAACATATGTGATGCTAAGGTCATTGAATTATATTCATCTCGGGAGATGGTTCGTAATGGGTTCCCCATGAATGATCAAGCTTGAGGTTAGATTTGAGAGGGCTAGTACAAACACCTAAAGGGGGTGAATAGGTGCAAATAAAATTTTTGCAAGACTTAATAGAAATAAATTGCTTGTAGAAG
The DNA here is from genome assembly GCA_017140165.1 of Eucalyptus shirleyi. NCBI lineage: Eukaryota > Viridiplantae > Streptophyta > Magnoliopsida > Myrtales > Myrtaceae > Eucalyptus > Eucalyptus shirleyi. The sequence goes on along the minus strand of CM029456.1, from coordinate 15,452,478 downwards.
ATAACAAATTGTAAACGTATTTCAACTTTGAACAATTAAATAAATCTATGAACAAAAGTAAGGAGTTCAAAGAAAGAGAATAGTGTTAGAGAAGACTCCTTATTGTTTTGAAGCTGACAAAACCTTTCCAAAAAGTCTAGTCTGAAGGGTTACAGACTCAAGTGTTATAGTCCGAAGAACTTAAGACTTATTTGTCAAAGTCTGAAGACCGTTAGACTTTAAGCTCAAAGTCTGACCTCACTGACAGATTCTAGACCAACGAGAGAAGATGTGTCCAGATGTGAGTTTATCTTCAAGGATTCGGTTCGTACGGTTTGTGGAAGATCCTACAGGTGGAGATAGCACCTTGTGATCAATTATTCTTATTGGAATCAATTTGGATAATTAGATCTTTTGAAAGACGAAGTATACTTGGAAGTTCTACTTATGGAAACCAAGATCCTGATTGTATGGGCAAGTAGGATTGATGGGCTATCATCACATTCCTTAAACGACTCGAGATCTCCTTGATTGATTCTGTCCAACGGGTAGATTGAAGGAACTCCTTTGGAAAGTGCCAATGAATGTCGAGGCATGAAGGAGTATATAAGGAAGACTCGCAAGTTGTTCGAGGGTGTGCGTGAAAGAAAAATTCTAAAGTTTGAAGCTCTTAGTTCTTTGCTATTTCAATCGTTGAGCTTATCTTGTACTCAAAAGAGAGAACAAACATTTGTGAGACTTTGAAAGAGTGTAGTAGAGTTTCTACACTGTGAAGTCAAGGATGTGAGACTATAAAATCTCTTTTGGTTCATAGTGAAATCCAGCCAATGGGCTGTCAGTGTGGGAGAGTGGACGTAGGCTTAATCTAAGCCGAACCACTATAAACCTTGGTTTTCTATTCACTTTCCTTGAACTCCTTACTTTAACTTGTAGCTTTATATAACTACTTGTAGTCATTTACATCTTCAGTCTATTATCTTCTAAAGACAATTTGATTTATTAAGTCTTGCGAAAAATTTCTTTTGACACCTATTCACCCCCCTCTAGGTGTTCTTACTAGCCCTTTCAATTGGTATCAGAGCTTGTGTGCACATTTTATTGAAGTGTTTTTACTTCTGAGTTAAAGATCTATGGCTAGTATTTTGGCTCAAGGTTTGGTTGAAAGCCAGAGCAACACCAGACCTCCTTACTTTGATGGAAAGGAATACAATGTGTGGAAAAATAAGATGAAGGCATTCTTGAGATCAAAAGATCCCCTGGAATGGGATGTGGTAGAAAAAGAATCGTTCCTAAAGCTACATCAACCTCAAAAAGAGGAAAGGAAGTTACAAATGCTAGCGAGATGACACAAGCAGACATAACCAAGAGACAAGCTCTTGATGCTAAAGCTATCTACTCCTTATATTATGCTTTATCTCCTAATAAGTATAACAGAATTTCATCTTGTGAAACAGGAAAAGAAGTCTGGGACAGGTTGCATGTTACTTATGAAGAAACTGATTGAGTTCAAGAAACAAAAATCAACATACTAGTCGGACAGTATGAAGCCTTCAAGATAAAGTTAGGAGAATCCATCACTGACATGTTCAGTCATTTCACAGAGATTGTAAATGGTCTAGCATATCATGGACAGCCAATCTTAAGGCATATGAAAGTCAATAAATTGCTGCGTGTACTCTCCAAAGACTAGAATCACATTAAGACTTCAATAAGAGAAACACAGAGGATCATGCCTCTGTCAATAGACGAAATAGTTAGCACACTTCAATCATATGAAGTGGAGTAAATCAATGAAGAAGAAGATCCCAAAGGTAAGAAGTCAATTGCCTTAAAATCTAACGATGATTCCGATGATACAAATTCAAAAGATGACTTGGACGATGAAGAACTTGCACTCATGATAAGGAAGTTCAGGAAGTTGAACAGGAAAGGAAGAAGGTTTAACTGGAAGAAGTAGAGCACTCAGAGATTTGAGAAGAAATCAAATGAAGACAATGAGACAAACAAAGAAGTGATTTGCTTTGAATGCAAGAAAAATGAGCATATCAGACCCAACTGCCCTCTGATGAAGAAAAAGAAGGGAAATACAGAGAAATTCAAAAAATGCTCTCAAAGTAGAGACATGGAGCGATACTGAATGTGAAGAAAATGAAGATGAATATGCCAACATATGTCTAATAGTAAATTCAGAATCAGACTTAGACTCTGAAACAGATTCAGACTCAGACTCAGATGAGGAAATCGAGGTTAGTAATTTTAAAATACTTGCTAAAGTCTCAAAGTACCTAGATGAACTTTGTCTTGGTCTCAAAATATCTCTTAAAAGGATCTTCGAGCTGAAGAAGGAGAATTCTACACTTAAGCAACAGGAAACTTCTTAGAGATAAAAATTTGAAAATATAGACAAAATTTTTGTTAATTTGAAAGAAAATGCAGATTCTCTTTTGAAGGAAAATACTTTTTTGAAAGAGGATATTTCAAATATTACAAAAAGATTTTCAATATGATCTGAAAAGTTGGAAAACATTCTTTCGGTACATTCTTTTTGTAATTGCAGGTCACTATCAAGAAAAATATCAAATGGTATTTGGATAGTAGCTGTTCGAGACACATGACTGGAGATTCAAATTGTTTCAATAAATTTGTGCAAATAAATGGTGGAAAAGTTCCCTTTGGTGGAAATAGCAAAGGAAGAATTGTTGGATGTGGAATTGTGAAAATTGGAAGTCTCACAATCAACAATGTCTCATTGGTGAAAGGTTTGAATTACAATCTACTTAGCATTAGTCAACTGTGCAACACTGGATTTAAAATCAATTTCCAAGAGGAAATTTGTTCGGGAACTAGTAAAGATTTTTCTCAATCTTTCACTGGACGAAGACATGGGAATATTTATCTTTTGGATATAAAACCAGAAAGTTCTCAATGTTTAATTTCGATTCAAGATGAAGCAAATCTTTGGCATCGAAAGCTTGGTCATGCCAATATGAAACAAATAGCCAAGATCTCTTGTAGGAACCTCATTCGTGGACTTCCCAGTCTGACTTATCAAAAGACTTATCTATGTACACCATGTGTTTTGGGAAAACATGTTAGAAGTTTTTTCAAGTCTACAAATCAAGTTTCTACTAATCGTGTTTTACAGCTTCTGCATATGGATCTCTTTAGGCCAACCAAAACTCAAAGCATTGGTGGAAAGAAATATTACCTAGTAATCATAGATGATTATTCTCGATTTACTTGAATTTACTTCCTAGCAAGTAAGTCTGAAACATTTTCTCACTTTTCAAAGTTTGCCAAGAAAGTTCAAAATGAAAAATGTTATGTTATTTCAAACATATGAACAAACCATGGAGGTGAGTTTGAAAATCAAGACTTTGCTAAATTTTGTGATGAATCGGGTTTCCAGCATATTTTCTCTTCTCCATATACTCCAGAACAAAATGGAGTTGTGGAAAGAAAGAATAGATCTTTGCAGGATATGGCAAGAACCCTTTTAATTGAAAGTAATATTTCTTCTGGTTTTTTGGCTGAAACAGTTTCTACAGCTTGTTATATTATTAACAGAGTATTTTTAAGACTAATTCTAGAGAAAACTCCTTATGAAGTGTTTAAAGGAAAAAAGCCAAATGTTTATTATTTTCATGTGTTTGGTTGTAAGTGTTTTGTTTTGAAAAATGCAAATGATCGAACTGGTAAGTTTGAAGAAAAATCAGACGAAGGAATTTTCCTTGGCTAGTCAACTTCAAGCAAAGCCTATAGAATATTCAACAAGAAGACTCAATCTGTAGAAGAATCTATTAACGTCAAATTCCAATACTCTATGCAAAATCAACTAAATTAGACTCAACTTGAAGAATTTGAACTGCTTCAGACCTTACAAAATCTACCTCCCCTGAAGTGGTTCAGACTTCTGAAGATCAACAACGGATAGAAGTTGTAGATTCAACTAAAGTAAAAGGTCAGTAGACTATCAAACCAACCAGTAACTGGAAGCATAAGTCTAGTCATCCCAAGGAACTCATCATCGGCAACATTTTTTTTTTGTGACATTGATGAAGGAACTCATCATCGGCAACATTGATGAAGGGATTCGCACCAGATCCAAAAGACAAGAAGAGTCTAGCGCTCTAGCATTTATTTCTAAGATAAAACCCAAAAGCATAGAAGAAGCCTTAGCTGACAAAAGCTGGATTGAAGATATGCAAGAAGAGCTTAGATAATTCAGCATCAATGATGTTTGGGAGCTAATTCCTAAACCAAAAGGTAAATCTATTATTGGAGTTAAATGGGTTTTCAGGAATAAAATGAACGAGAAAGGAAAATTGGTCAAAAACAAAGCAAGACTCGTGGCCAAAGGATATACGCAAGAAGAATGGATAGACTATGATGAGACCTATGACCGGTAGCAAGGTTAGAAGCGATTAGATTATTACTTGCTTTTACTTATTATAAAAATTTCAGGTTATTCCAAATGGATGTCAAAAGTGTATTTCTAAATGGATTTATCCAAGAATAAGTTTATGTGGAACAACCACCTGGATTTGAATATCCAAAAAGACCAGACTCAGTTTTTAGACTGAAAAAGGCTCTATATGGATTAAAGCAAACGCCTCGAGCTCGGTATGATAGGTTAAGTAAATTTCTAATTCAAAATGGTTTTGCTAAAAGAAAGGTGGATACTACATTGTTTATTCAAACGCAGATTTAACAGGTTGCAGAGTCGATAGAAAGAGTACTTCTGGTACTTGTTAATTGCTATGCAACATGACAGTATCTTGGTTCTCAAGGAAATAGAGTACTGTAGCTCTTTCAACAGCAGAAGCAGAGTATGTAGCTTTTGGAAGCTGTTGTTCTAAAATCTTATAGATAAAGCAACAGCTAAGAGACTTTGGAATCGAAGACTCATGCATCGAGATCAAATATGACAACACTAGTGCAATCAATCTCACAAAGAATCAAATTCTTCCTTCAAGAGCAAAGCACATAGAAATTCGACATCATTTCCTTAGAGATCATGTTCAGAATGGAGAAGTTATGATACAGTTCATTGACTCGAAGAATCCGTTGGCAGATATATTTACAAAGCCACTAAAGAAAAGTCTATTTGAGTCTATTCGTACCAAACTGAACATTATATCTTTTAACAGTTAAAGTCTGAAGATGATCAGGCTCATTATAACCACAAGTGGAAACTGTAAGTTAATTCTGTGTTAGTAATTTAATTTATGGCTGAAATTTTGAAAAGGTACGTTTAATTCTTGAATAGTTACTTACTTATTTCATTTTTAGCAATTATCTTTTTAATTTTGAATTTATGGCAGTTTTTCATTTTCAAAAAGGCAGTTTTTACCTTTTCCTTAATGACAATTCGTATACCCCGTTTCGTCTACTTTATATGCTGTAGATTTTCTTCTTCGTTTTCACACAAACCCTAGAATACATAACTCCATTTTTCTCACTTTCTCTCTAATTTATTCCAAAAAGATTTCACCTTTTTGTCATGATCGAGTTCTAGAAATCCTTAAAAGAAAGTGACAATGTCTTCCCAAAGAAAGTCCTCTAGAATCGTGAGCAGGGGACCACGGCGTATGCGTGAGAGTCCTACACACTTTGATCTAACCGCAAAAGAAGACTCTCCACAATAGCAGCAACAAAGTCAACAACAACATTCTCAACCGCGTCACTCTTCTCAACCTAGGACTCAAGTTCCTTCGCAGCAACAAGCAGAGGAAGAAATCATCGAAGATGTTGAACCTGTAAGAACTCAAAAGCCCAAATTTTTGTTCAGACTCTACTCGAACTTAAAAATGGGTGGTTCTGCAATGACTTTAATCGATGAGTTCTTGAAATCAAATGGTTACAAGAACGAAACTTTCTTCTTGAATACCATGGAAAGGTTAGGCATTACGCCTAAAGGTTCTGCAGCATTGGCATTTGCCAATTTCAAAGTGATCCACGTGTTGGTGGTTTTAATTAGCTTGAGGTGAAAGATGACAATGAAAGGATGCTCTTACATTTTCATCCTAGTATGGATGTAGCTACGAATGTTCGTGGTGAAAGGACGGATCTTTTTTGTTCTAAAGACCACAAGAGAACTTATTCTAAACTGCTGAAACGAGGGGTGATGAACCCCAAGAATGTCGATTTTGATTTTCTTGATTCATTGAAAGTGAAATTGAGGAAGAAGTTTGCACTCCTTCAACTTGAGCGTTTTTGCTCTAAGATGACTGTCGCTCATTCGGAACTTACAGCTTACTTCTATTCAAATCTATCCTTTTTAGATACGAATAGATTTTTCTTTAGTGTTAGAGATAAGGATTTGGTGGTCGATGTGGACACTCTAGCTGATGTGATTGGGGTGGAAAGAGGAAGTTTCCAACCAATCAGTGTGTCTATTACTCATGCTACTTTGAAGCTTGTTCGAGATAGGATTACTGAAGGCAAGATCTCTTACTCCAGGATGAATGCATACAATATCTTGCTTCACAAGATTGTGATTAATTGTCTCAGACCCAAATCAATATCAAAAACTTATGTCTCAAACTCTGAAGCGAAGCTGATGTATGCAATCAACATCGGATACAAGTTCTCCCTGCCTCATACCATTCTTATGCACATGTATAGGAAAGTGGTAAAGGACAAGGGACAACTCCCTTATTTTGCTCTTGTAACTCAATTGTTCAAACATTTCAACATTCAGCCTCCCAAGATTTTATGTGTTCGAACCATTGCTCCAATGGTAGTGGGACTGAAGATGGTTTCCAAGATGTGTCTGAAGGAGCTGAACAAGGTTTTGGAGAGCTTTAAGGAGAAGTCCCCTGTCAAGGCAAGACAAAGTTCTATAGCAAGAAAAAGGAAAGGCGAAGAGCTTCTGACTGAACCGATTAAAAAGAGATAGAGCAGAGAGATGAAGAAAGAGAAGCAATGAGGACATAGGAAGAGGAAGGAAGAACATATGAAGAAGAGAGAGGAAGAGAACAAGAAGAAGAAGTGGGTCATGATGATTCTCATGCAGAAGAAGAAGGACAACATCATATTGGTGCTGAAAAAGAGCAAGAACAGGAAGAAGAGTACTTTTCTCCACCCGACGGCACAGAAACAGGGGGAGCTACTGATAAAAGAGGTACTTCTTCACTTGCTTTTCCTAGTGATGATGTTAGTCGTTATCCTGCTGATCCAGAGGATGTGTATGCTTCTCAATTTCCTGAATATGGTAATGAGGCTTCATCTCCAAGTCTTGATGTTCATGTTGAGGTTCCATCATCTGTTAACACTCCTCAAACTACACGTGTTGAAGCGAGTACTTAAATCGACAATACAACAGACTTTAAGAGACTGCTCAAGCTTATTGTGGAGATCAAAGCTCAGCTTTACAGATTGGAGTGTGGATTTCAGAACATGCAGTCAGCTCATCAAGCCACTTCAGTTTTGTTGCACGATCAGGTACAAGCCCTTAAACTTCAAGTTCAAGCTACTGCCAAGGGTGAAGATTTTCAGCAACTGAAGGAGGACTTGAGGAAGCTAGAGGAGACGGTCAAATCTATGGGGGATTTTTAGATCGTTCGCATCCCAAAACAACCATGATTTTATTTAAACTTCTTTTTTGTCTTCTACACCTTTTTGCTGTTGACAAAAGGAGGGAGAAAGTTTGTGTGTAGATTTGATTTGATCTTTTGTTGACTTCGTGTTTGATTTGACTTTGGTTTGATTTTGATATTTTGGACTGACTGGTGATTTTATTTGGTTTGAATTTTGACTTGCAGTAACTATGTCTGTGATCTCACTGACAGATTCCAGACCGATGAGAGAAGACGTGTCCAGATGCGAGTTTATCTTCAAGAATTCGGTTCGTACGGTTTGTGGAAGATCCTACAGCTGGAGATAGCACCTTGTGATAAATTATTCTTATTGGAATCCATTCGGATAATTAGATCTTTTGAAAGGCGAAATATACTTGGAAGGTTCTATTTATGGAAACCAAGATCTTGATTGTATGGGCAAGCAGGATTGATGGGCTATCATCACATTTCTTGAACGACTCAAGATCTCCTTGATTGATTCTGTCCAATGGGTAGATTGGAAAAACTTCTTTGGAAAGTGCTAACGGATGTAGAGGCATTCAGGAGTATATAAGGAAGACTTGCAAGTTGTTTGAGGGTGCGCGTGAAAGAAAAATTCCAAAGTCTAAAGCTCTTAGTTCTTTACTATTTCAATCGTTGAGCTTATCTTGTACTCAAAAGAGAGAACAAACATTTGTGAGACTTTGAGTGTAGTAGAGTTTCTACACTGTGAAGTCGAGGACGTGAGACTGTAAAATCTCTTTTAGTTCATAGTGAAATCCAGCCGATGGGCTGTTAGTGCGGGAGAGTGGACGTAGGCTTAATCTAAGCCAAACCACTATAAATCTCGTGTTTTTATTCTTTTTCCCTGAACTCTTTATTTTAATTCGTAGCTTTATATAACTGCTTGTAGTCATTTCCATCTTTAGTCTATTATCTTCTAAAGACAATTTGATTTATTAAGTCTTGCGAAAATTTTCTTTTGACACATATTCACCCCCTCTAGGTGTTCTTATTAGCCCTTTCAAATATAAACATAAATTTTATAGTGGTTCGGCTGAAATCAAGCCTATGTCCACTCTCCTGCATTAATAGCCCACTGGCTGGATTCCACTATGAGTCAAAAGAGATTTTACAACTTATGATCTCGACTTTCACAGTAAAGAGTCTCTACTGCTCTCTCACAAAGTCTCACTAATAGTTTCTCTCTTTTGTTTACAACTTTAAGATTGATGAATGAAAAAGCAAGTAACTGGAAAGCTTCAGACTTTGAAATTCTTCTTTCATGCACTACTTCGAACAACTGGAGAGTTTACCTTAAATACTCATTCATGCCTTCACGACCGTTGGCACTTTCCAAAGGAGTTCTTCCAATCTATCCGTTAGACAGAATTAATTAAGGTGATCTTGAGTCGTTAGATGATTTGTGATGAAAGCTCGTCAATCATGTTCGCCCATACAATCAAGATCTCGATCTCCATAAGTGGAACCTTCTAAGTTTACTCGCCTATCAAAGATCTTTAATTCGGAATTGTTTCCAATAAAGACAATCAACAAGTAGGTGTTATATCTAGCCATAAGGTCATCCATAAACCATACGAAACAAATCCTTGAAGATAATCCTACATCTGGATAAGTCTTCATTCTTCGGTCTGGAAACTGTCAGTGAAGTCAGACTTTAAAACTAAAGTATGGTGGTCTTCAGACTTTGACGATAGAATCTAGAAATCTTCAGACTTAGACTTGGAAAGGTTTTGTCAACTTCAAAACAGTAAATGAGTTTTCTCTAACAATCTCTCCCTTTTTGATGATAACAAAACTTTCCTGCAGATTTGAAAAACTTTTGACTTGCAAAACAACACTTGTGCAATACATGATATCTTATAGAAATAAATTGCTTCGAACCTGGATAGTATTTATTCTACAACCACATAAAATATGTTAATATTAAACATAATAAACATAACTATCCAATCACAAATAGTATCACAAACTTAGTTGCTAAAAGTGTCAAAAAGATTCAAAGTCAACAATAATCAAAAGTCCAAAGTCCAAAGTACCAATCAAAAGAAAATATCAAACCAGATACCAAACCAATCAAAAGATAGATAAAAATCTGCACAAACAAACTCTCCCCATTTTTGTCAACAACAAAAAGTGGAGAATCACTTAAAAAGGTTGATAAAATCATGGCTGTCTAGAGATGCAAACAATCTGGAAATCAACCATAGACTTGACAGTCTCCTCTAGCCTTCGTTAGAGTCGCCTTCAGTTGCTCCAAATCTTCACCATTTGCAGTTTCGTGCACTTGAAGCTTTAGGGCTTTTAATTGTTCTTATAGAGAGTCTAAAGTGGATTGGAAAGCTGTTTTGAGATTCTTGATCTCACACTCCATCCCATATTGCTGAGCCTTCAAATCCAAAAGGATTTCCAGCAGCCTTTGAAAGCCTATTGTTGGTTCTGTTGTAGCACTAGGTCCAGCTGAATGAATTCCAGGAGTATTGAGATGTGAGGGATCATCAGCAATTCGATCACCAGGACTAGGAGTGGATTCTACAACATCTTTTTCAGGACATTCCTCTAGATCTGCTAGAGATCTACTAACATCACTAGTAAAAATAGGTGAACATGTACCTCTTTTGTCAGCAGCTCCCCATGTCTCTGTTCTTTCAGGTGGAGAAAAGAATTCATCTTCTTGTTCTTGCCCTGCTCCAGTGCCTAAGTGACGTTTTTCTTGTTCTTCTCCTGTAGTTCCACTCCGAGTCTTCTCTAAATCCTCTGACACAGATACATCATATGTTTGTTCAAAAGAGTCATCTTGACCCTTTTCTTCTTGAGTTTTCCTTCCTTCTCCTTCTTTTTCTTCATCTCTCTTCTCTGTCTCTTATCTTTCTCTATCCTCTCTGTCCTCTAGCTGCTCAAAACAAACAAAGCTTTGTAAATTTCTTAAGGAAAAGGCGGAGAGACTAATGTCGTCCTCATCTTCTTCTTCATCCTACATGATAAGGTCTCTCCTATTCTTAATTGGTGCGCTCATGGGCTCCTCGCCTTTTCTTTTCTTCACTACAGAGTCTTGTTTTGTTTTGGCGGGGGACTTCTCCTTCAGGCGTTCCAATGCCTTATTCAGCTCTTCAATCCTATCACCATAGGAACAATTGTCCGAACACATAGAGTAATAGGAACCTGAATGTTGAAATGTTTGAATAATCGACTGACAAGCGCAGAGTAAGGTAGTTGCCCCTTGTCCTTCACAATTGTCTTATACATGTGCACTAGGATAGTGTGAGACAGTGAGAACTTAAACCCAATGTTGATTGCGTACATCAGCTTTGCCTCAGAGCAAGAGACATTAGTATTTAAGTGGATTTGAGTAGGATGCAGTTGATTACAATCTTGTATAACAAGATATTAGAGACAATCAATCTAGAGTAAGAAGTCCTACCTTCTGCAAATCTGTCCCGAACAAGAGCCAACGTTGCGTGACCAACAGACACTGATTAGTTGGAAACTCCCTCTTTCCACACCAATGACATAAGCCAAAGTGTCCACATCGACCACAAAATCTTTGTCCCTTACTATAAAAGAAAATCTATTCGCATCGAGAAAGAATAGATTTGAATAGAAGTAGGTAGTCAATTCAGGGTAAGCAACTTCAGTCTCCGAGCAAAATCTCTCGAGTTAAAGGAAAGCAAACTTCTCCCTCAGGTTTAATTTCAAAGAATCCAGAAAAATCAAAGTCAACAGTTCGAGGGTTAACCACTGGGAGTTCGCCTTAGTGGCCACTCTTCCAACTTGGAAGGGGGAGGTAGGGGGTTCAAATCCCCACCTTCTCAGGGGGGATTGGGGTGAGGGCGATTTCATTTCAAGAGTGGGTTTTGACTCCCACGCCCTACAAAGAGGCAGGGCAAAAGTTTGAGAGTGAGTGGTAGAGTAGGATTAAAGTAGGACCAACCAAAAAAAAAAAAAACAGTTCGAGGGTTAATCACCCCTCTCTTCAGAAATTTCGATTAGGTCTTCTCGTGATCCTTAGAACGAAATAAATCCGTTCCCTCTCCACAAACATTTGCAGCAATACCCATCCTAGGCTGAAAATGTGTATGCATCTCTCATCATCATCTTTTCCTTCCGGCTTATTAAAACCACCAAACCGCGGATCACTTGGAAAGTTGGTAAAAGTCCTTGCTGCCAAACCTTTAGGCGCAATGCCTAACCTTTCCATAGTATTGAAGAAGAAATTTTCTTTCTTGTAACCATTTGCTCGCAAAAATTCATTGATCAAAGTCATCACATAACCACCCTCCTTTACGTTAGAGTAGAGTCTACAAAGAAATTGGGGTTTTTGCGTTCTTACTGGTTCAACATTTTCAATAATTTCTTTTTCTGCTTGTTGCTGTGGAGGATCTTGAGTCACTTGTTGTGAAGAGTGACGCTGTTGAGAATATTGTTGATGTTGTTGCTGCTGAAAAGAATCTTCTTCCTCGATTAAGTCAAAGTGCGTAGGACCCTCTCGCATGTGCTGTGGTCCCCTATTCGCAATTCTAAAAGACTTCCTCTGGAAAGACATTGTCACTATCGATTTCTTGAACTCGCTCGTTGAAAAAGTTGAAAACTTTGTAGATCAAACTTGAGAGAAAATGGGAGAAAGTAGAATCTTTGTATTCTAGGGTTTGTGTGTGCGTAAATAGAGAAGAAGAACTTCAATGGTTTATAAGGTAAATGAAATGGGATATACGAACCGTCACAAAGGAAAATAAAACACCATTTTTCAAAAATGAAAAACTGCCTTTTTCGAAAATGAAAAACTCCCTTTTTGAAAATAAAAAACTGCCATAAATTCAAAAATCTGAAAAAGATCATTTCTAAAAACGAAATAGGCAAGTAGCAATTCAAAAATCTACGTACATTTTCAAAATTTCATCCAAAAATAAAATCACATTCATTTAGAAAGCATTAACTTACAGATGTAACTTCTGGACAATCTAAGTTTGAACACTTTCAAACTTTACCCAGTCGAAGATATGTTGTTCAGTCTGGCGCGAATAGACTCAAATAAGCTTTTCTCTAACAGCTTTGTAAATATGTTTGCCAACTGATTCTTTGAGTCAATGAACCGAATTATAACTTCTCCATTTTGAACATGATCTTTAATAAAATGATGTCAAATCTTTATATGCTTTGCCCTTGAATGAACAATTGGATTCTTTGTGAGATTGATGGCACTGGTGTTATCATATTTGATCTCGCTAGACAATTCTTCAAAACCATAATCTTTTAGCTATTGCCTTATCCACAAGATTTAAGAGCAACAACTTCCAAGAGCCACATATTCTGCTTTAGTTGTTGAAAGAGTTACGGTATTTTGTTTCCTTGAAAACCAAGATACCAATTTGCTGCCCAACAGTTGACAAGTGTCAAAAGTACATTTTCTATCAACTTTACAACCTACTAAATCTACGTCTGAATATCCAAGGAGAGTAAAGTCTCCTTCTTTAGGATAACACAGACCTAGCTTTGGTGTTGTTGCAACATATTTAATGATGTGTTTTACAGTACTTAAGTGAGATTCTTTGGGATTTGATTAGAATCTAGCACAGATATAAATACTAAACAAAATATCAAGTCTAGATACAATAAGGTAAAGAAGCGAACCAATAATACTCCTGTATAGCTTCTAGTCTACATTCTTTCATTTTTCATCTTTGTCCAGCTTTGAAGAACTTGACATTGGTGTCTCTGTCTTTTTGTAATTCTCCATTCCAAACTTCTTGATGAGATCTTTCACATACTTCTCTTGGCGAATAAAAATATCTTTCTTTGATTGTTTAACTTGTAACCCAGAAAGAAAGTTAACTCATCCATCGTACTTATCTCAAATTCATCCTGTATACATCTAGAGAATTTCTTACATAGACTTTCATTTGATGAACCAAAAATAATATCATCAACATAAATTTGAACAAATAGAAAATCTTTACCTTCTCTTTTTATGGACAAAGCAGTATCTACCTTTTCTTTAACAAAACTCTTTTGAGTTAGGAATTTACTTAACCTTTCATACCAGGCTCGAGATGCTTGCTTCAATCCATTAAAGGCCTTTTTCAATTTGTAGACTGAGTCTAGCTTTATTGGATGTTCAAATCCAGGTGGTTGTTCCACATAGACTTCTTCTTGGATGAATCCATTTAGGAATGCACTTTTTACATTCATTTGGAATAACCTGAAATTTTTATAGCAAGTAAAAGTAACTAATATTCGAATTGCTTATAACATCGCTACTGGTGCATAGGTCTCATCATAGTCTATCTCTTATTCTTACGTATATCCTTCGGCCACGAGTCTTGCTTTGTTCCTAACCACTTTTCCTTTCCCATCCGCCTTGTTCTTGAAAACCCATTTAGTTCTAATAATGGACTTACCTTTAGGTTTAGGAATTAGTTCCCAAACATTGTTGATGCTAAACTATCTGAGCACTTCTTGCATAGCTTCAATCCAGCTTTCATCAGCTAAGGTTTCTTCTATACTTTTAGGTTCAATTTCAGAAATGAGTGCCAAGGCACTAGACTCATCTCGCCATTTGGATCTGGTACAAATTCTTTCATCAATGTTGCCAATGATGAGATCTTTAGGATGACTTGACTTATGCTTCCAGTTGCTAGTTGGTTTGTGAGTCTGCTGATCCTCTGCTTCAGTTGAATTTTCTAGTTCCTCTTGTTGTTGATCTTCAGGAGTTTGAACTACTTCAGGGGAAGTAGACTTTGAAAAGTTTGGAGTAGGTTCAAACTCTTCAATTTGATTTTGATCCAGTTGGTTCTGTATAGAGTCTTGAAACTTGACATTCATAAATTCTTCTACAGACTGAGTCTTCTTATTGAATACTCTGTAGGCTTTGTTTGAGGTTGAGTAGGCAAGAAAAATTCATTCGTCTGATTTTACTTCAAACTTACCAATTCGATCATTTGCATTTTTCAAAACAAAACACTTATAACCAAACACATGAAAATAAGAAACATTTGGCTTCTTCCCTTTAAACACTTCATAAGGAGTTTTCTCTAGAATATGCCTTAAGAATACTCTGTTAATGATGTAGCAAGCTATAAAAATTGCTTCAGCCCAAAATCGAAAGGAAATATTACTTTCAATTAAGAGAGTTCTTTTCATCTCTTGCAAAAATCTATTCTTTCTTTCCACAACCCCATTTTGCTCTGGAGTGTATGGAAAAGAAAAAACATTCTGAAAACCAGATTCATTATAGAGTTTTTCAAAGTATTGATTTTCAAACTCACCTATATGATCTATTCATGTGTTTGAAATAGCATATTTGTTTTCATTCTGAACCTTCTTAGCAAAGTTTGAAAAGCGAGAGAATGCTTCAGACTTACTTGTCAAGAAGTATACCCAAATAAAGTGAGAGTAATCATCCACGATTACTATGCAGTATTTTTTTCCACCAATACTTTGAGTTCTGGTTGGTCCAAAGAGGTCCATATGCAAAAGCTGCAAAACTTGATTAGTATAAACTTGATTTATGGATTTAAAAGAACTTCTAACCTATTTTCCCAAAACACATGGCGTGCATAATTCAGACTTTTGATAAGTAATGTTGGGTAGTCCACGAACAAGCTTCTTGGATGAAATTTTGGCAATCTGTTTCATGTTAACATGACCAAGCTTTCGATGCCAAAGGTTTGCTTCATCTTGAATTGATATTAGACACCGAGAACTTTCTTGTTTTATATCCAGAAGATAAATATTCCCATGTCTTCGTCCAGTGAAAGATTGAGAGAAATCTTACTAGTTCGCGAACAAATGCCTTCTTGGAAATTAATTTTGAATCTAGTATCGCATAGTTGACTTATGCTGAGTAAATTGTAATTCAAACCTTCCACCAAGGAAATATTGTTGATTGTGAGGCATTCAATATTCACAGTTCTACATCCAACAATTCTTCATTTGCGGTTTCCACCAAAAGAAACTTTTCCACCATTTATTTGAACAAGCTTTATGAAACAACTTGAATCCCTTGTCATGTGTCTCGAATAGCCACTATCCAAATACCATTTGATCTTCTTCTTAATAGTGACCTACAATCATAAAAAGAACTCAAGCTTTCTTTGGTACTCACATTTTCTTGGGTCTATAGGAGTTAGTATTAAAAACAGTCTTTGCCCAATCCTTCTTAATAGGTTTCCAAATCTTGGGACATTCTTTCTCGAAATGTTCTGACTTGTTGCATTTTAAACATTTGAGAGCACTTCGACCAACAAGTTTTACCAAAAAAAATTTGAAAATGATTTCTATAAAAAAAATTTGTAGGTTTTTGTTTGATTATTTCCTTTACTTTGGGAAAATCAATTAAAGGAATAGTTTCGGGGTCATACCCAAACCAGATTTGTTAAAATAAGGTCTTTGTACAGAAAGAATCTTTTCCAACTTCTCATATCCTTTTGAAAACCTTTTCGTGATATTTAAAAGGTCTTCTTTCACAAAAGTATTTTCCTTCAAAAAAGGATCTGTATTTTCTTTCAAATCATCAAAACTTCTATTTAGATTTCAAAATTTTCTTTCCAATAGGTTTCCTGTTGCTTTAGTTTAGAATTCTCCTTCTTCAGCTCGAAAATCCTTTTAAAAGAAGTTTTGAGACTAAGACAAGGTTCATCTATATATTTAGAGACTTTAATAGGAATTGTTAAATTGCTAACCTCAACTCCTTTGTCAAAGTCTGAATCATAGTTTGTTTCAGAGTCCGAGTTAGATTTCGAATTGGTCATTAAACATATATTGGCGAATTCTTCATCACTTTCCTCGCATTCAGTATCACTCCATATCTCTACTTTGAAAGCCTTTTTGGATTTCTCTACTTTTCCTTTCTTTTTCTTCAACAAAGGGCAGTTGAGTTTGATATGCCCTTTTTTCTTGCACTCGAAGCAAATCACATCTTTGTTAGTTTCAATGTCCTCAAATGATTTCTTCTGAAATTTTTGAGTGTTCTGCTTCTTCCAGTTAAACCTTTTTCCCTTCCTATTCAACCTTCTGAACTTCCTAATAATGAGTGCTAGCTCTTCATCGTCCATGTTATCTTCGGAATCTGTAACATCAAAATCATCGTTAGATTTTAAAGCAATTGACTTCTTACCTTTAGGATCTTCTTCTTCATTGATTTATTCAATTTCATATGATTGAAGTGTGCCAACTAGTTCGTCTACTGAAAGAGGCATGATCCTTTGGGTTTCTCTTATTGAAGTCTTTATGTGATTACAATCTTTGAAGAGTCCACGCAGCAATTTATTGACCTTCATTGGTCCTGAGATTGGCTATCCTTGATATGCTAGACCATTTACAATTTATGTGAAACGATTAAACATGTCAATTATGCATTCTCCTAGCTTCATCTTAAAGGCTTCATACTGTCCAAGTAAAATATTGATTTTTGTTTCATTAACTCAATCAATTCATTCATAGGTAACATGCAACCGGTCCCAGACTTCTTTTGCTGTTTCACAAAATGAAATTCTGTTATACTTAATAGGAGATAAAGCACAGTATAAGGAGCAGATGGCTTTAGCATCAAGAGCTTGTCTCTTGGTTATTTTTGCTTATGTTATTTCGCCAGCATCTGCAACTTCCTTTCCTCTTTCTAAGGTTGATATAACTTTGGGAATAATCTCTTTTTCTACCACATCCCATTCCAAGGGATCTTTTGATCTCAGGAATGCCTTCATCTTGTTTTTCCACACATTGTACTATTTCCCATCAAAGTAAAGAGGTCTAGTGTTGCTTTGGCCTTCAACCAATTTTGGAGCCAAAATATTAGCCATAGATCTTTAGCTTAAGAAGTAAAAACACTTCAATAAATAGGCACACAAGCTCTTATACCAATTGAGAGGGCTAGTACAAACACCTAGAGGGGGGTGAATAGGTGTAAATAAAAATTTTGCAAGACTTAATAGAAATAAATTGCTTGTAGAAGATAACAAACTGTAAATGTATTTCAACTTTGAACAATTAAATAAATCTACGAACAAAAGTAAGGAGTTCCGAGAAAGAGAAAAGAAACACAAATTTTATAGTGGTTCAGTATAAATCAAGCCTACGTCTACTCTCCTATGCTAACAGCCCACTGGCTGGATTCGATTATGAATTAAAAGAGATTTTACAGCTTATGATCTTGACTTTCACAGTGAAGAGTCTCTACTGCTCTCTCACAAAGTCTCACTAAGAGTTTCTCTCAACTTTGAGCTTGATGAATGAAAAAGCAACTAACTAGAAAGCTTCAGACTTTGAAATTCTTCTTTCACGCACTAGTTCAAATAACTGGAGAGTCTGTCTTAAATACTCCTTAATGCCTTCACGACCGTTGGCACTTTCCAAAGGAGTTCTTCCAATCTACCCGTTGGACAGAATCAATTAAGGTGATCTCAAGTCGTTAAATGATTTGTGATGAAAGCCCGTCAATCATGTTCACCCATACAATCAGGATCTTGGTTTCCATAAGTAGAACCTTCCAAGTTTGCTCGCCTATTAAAGATCTTCAAATCATAATTGTTTCCAATAAAGATAATCAACAAGAAGGTGCTATATCCAGCCATAAGGTCATCCATAAACCATACGAAACGAATCCTTGAAGATAATCTTGCATATGGATAAGTCTTCATTCTTCGGTCTGGAAACTATCAGTGAGGTCAGACTTTAAATCTAAAGTCTGGCAGTTTTCAGACTTTGACGATAGAATCTAGAAATCTTTAGACTTAGACTTGGAAAGGTTTTATCAACTTCAAAACAATAAATGATTTTTCTCCAACAAGACTCTCTCTCTCTCTCTCTCTCTCTCTCTCTCTCTCTCTATGTGATTAATATGGAGTCGTGCACATGTTGGTTGCATTGAGTGTTTGTGTATTTTCAAAAGGCTAAAAATCCCGAAATGGTGGGCTAATTAAAAATAGAAAACACATAGAAAGTGATTCTATACGTATATGTGGTGGAGATTCCTGTAAGACAATGCAAAGGATATTCTCTTTACTTATAGAACTCTAGTTCGCTGTTGAATTACAAGGATCACCCAATCCAATGAGAAACTTCAACAATACATGCTCATCCGGTTACACAATCTTCAACAATACATGTCATGTTTCCACCAATTAAATACACAAAAATCTTTGTATTGCTATTGCTAACTATATCTAAAAATATAGGACTACCACTTAACTCTTAAAACTCCTCCTTTCAGGTGCCAATTTTGAAAATTATCTAACAGTTTACAACTATGACAAAAATTTCATCACCAAACAAATTGTGAAGTTGTTTTACCTGGAAGAGCGATACCAAAGTGGTTGCTCCCCAATAAAGAGGGTTATATATCTCTTGTGACTTCAAAGGACTTATATAAAAATATCCTAAGCATGGCTTTCTGTATTGTATATAAAAGGATCCTAATCACGGCTTTCTGTATTGTATTTTAAGTAAAAACAATGCGGTATATACTAGCTTTTGTTTTCCCATTTGAGGTTATAGGAGTTGTGTCGCACCCCGATCCTCGAGCGCGTGCCCATCCCTCGGTGGTTGATTAAATTGTGACGTCTTAGGATACGTCGCCGACCCATTCATTTTAATGCACATGCGGAATTGTATGAACTAATCCCCTGACAGAAACATACATGGGATAGAAAAACAGGACGACAATTTTCAAATCAGACACGTTAATAAAAACCACAATCTGGTTTACAAACAGAGGCCAATTCTAGGGTCTAATTACAGGAAGTCTATTTCCAAAAAGAACTTCTGAGCCATACATGCTCCTTACCATTCCGCTTCAAGCTCCGAGTTCTTCACACTAGGGACTTGAAAAGTTAAGCCCACGACGGGGTAAGACAATGTCTCAACAAGTTCACCACTTAAACCCAGACTAGGAAGAAAATACGCCAAGAGGCAATCTAAACACACAATATAGAAGACTTACTTTACCTCAGTTTCCTCCTGCATGTTAGCATAATTCATATATCACATAAGTGTAGTAATAACACTCGAGCATTTGGAACGTCTCATTTAATCTTAGTCAATCAATCAATCAATCAATTAAATCAACACAATTAATCCATCATTCAATCAAACAATCACTCACAGGGGTCCCATAATCAGACGCGGACAATTCATATCAGTGGTTCCACCTACACCCAATATTCTCTTAATATCCAAATTTCCAATCCAACCTCAATTTCCCCATTCAATAATCCGACTCAATACTCAATACCGGACTCAAGATCAAACTCAAGGCTCTAGAGGTAGTTCCCATGTGACTCAAGTCGCCCTGTAACACTTAACCCTTGATTACAACAAGTAATAATAAAAAGCACTAGAGGCAACTCACACGAAGTCTCGCTATCGTGTAGTACTTAGTCCTTGACCACAAATAACAATAGTATAAGGCACTAGAGATAACTCACACGAAGTCTTGCTATCGTGTAGTATTAGCCTTTCACTACAAAAAGCAATAGTATAAGGCACTATAGGTAACTCACACGAAATCTTGCTGTCGTTTAGCACTTAGCCCTTCACTATACATGACAATACTGCAAGGCAATAGAAGTAGTTCACATGTGAATCAAGTCGCCATGTAACACTTAGCTCTCAATTACAATAAGCAATGGTATAACGCACTAGAGGTGACTCACACGAAGTCTTATCCTTATGTAGTACTTAGTCATTTGCCTACTCACGACCCAGTGGGTTCCTTCAACACAACACATATCATGTCAACTTTCAATAGTCAACATGCCCTAACTATAAACCGCCACACAATTATTCACTCATAGCCAAGGACATTGTGCTTCACACATAAATTCCTCAATTAAAATAATGTCTTGGCCTATTACTTAAATTACTTAAATTTGGAATAAATACCCAAAATTCCAACTTTCACTCAATTTGCACAATGCAGCTTTCAATTAAATAAACCAAGCACACAATTGCAGTCAGCACAAGATTCTGGTCAATGGTTATTTCAATCTAATTTTCGAAAAATAATAAATAATTTAATAATTACCAAATTAAATAAATACAATTAATTACCAAAATGCAAACTTAGGCTTGAAAAGCCTAATTAAATACCGAAATAGGCCCATAAAATTTCCGAACCAATCTAGATAAATACTACAACTTATCTAGTCTCTAATTACGCTACTCTAACCACCTAACATGCAAAACAGAATAATTAAATCGCTAATCCATTCTAACTAATCACCTAAACCATACTTAGTATAAATTAATCACCCCTTAGACATCATTAACTCCCTAAGCTGAGATTAGTGAGTAAACTCACTGGTTTAGCACAAAAACTGGTTCACGGCAACAGCGACGCAATGGCGACCGAAACTTGGGCCCACGGCGATGCCAATGGGAGCTCGAGAGGGCCCGAAAAATGCCACAAAGCCCATGGCTGGGCTGCTCGGTTCTGGATTTGGATTGTCACGCGGCTAAACGGAGCAGGCTGAGAAGGAAACGGGCGAGCGGTCGAGGGACAGTGACTATTGGGCTCGGCTCAGGATTGGGCTGAGCTGACTCTGTGTGGGCTGCTAGCCTTGGTGGACTTGGGTTGATGCGGCAGGGAGCGAAGGGAGGATCAGTGGAGTGGCACGCGGGTGTCGATGCTGGGAGGAGGGGAGCACGAAGCGGTGGAATCAGTGCCTAGGAAGTTCTGCTGGTGGTTGACCGAGTGAGATGAAGACGCGGACGTGTGGCGGCAGGAATGAGAAATTGATGGAGCATTTGGTGGAAATGGCCGAGAGATCGAGGGATTTGGTGGAGATGGGGATGGGAATGATGGGGCTACAGACGATGATGTAGCAACAAACGAAAGGAAATGATGGGGGACAACACCAGGGAAGGGGCAGAGAAAGTCAGTGGCAAAGGGAAATTGAAGGAGAAGCTTGAAGCGTGTGAGGAAGAAAAAAAAAATGAAAGGAAGGAGTAGCTAGGTGCTCGAGCGAAGAAGAAGGGGGGGAAACGGATAGGAGAGAGAGAGAAGCCTTGAAAGTCAAAAGGGAAATATCTAATGATGATTCATCATTAGATGGTCCAAGAAGTCTTCAAGTTTATCCCTTGTGTCCCCATAATACTTTCTTGCACAATTAATCACAAATAATCAAGTTGAAGCCAAAAGTTGCAGCCCCCATCCAAGGCTCTAAATTTCACAATTTTGGACTTTAATTTCTTCACCAATTCTCCCATTTGATGTCCAATTTTGTTGAAGAAGAAGCCCACACAATTTCCACACTTTCTCTTCACCAATTAGCTCACTAAGGAGGCCAAAAATCCCTTCAATTTGATCCATTCGAATTTTCATTCTTTTCCGAATCGTCCGAATTGATTTTCCGTAAAAATCCCGAACTCACCGAAAATTCTTCAAAGGATGAGTCGACGTTCCTAAAATAAATCGTGGCATGCTAGAACTTTCAATTTCTGAAATCGAGTTTAAATTCGTGGTTAATTTCAATCTGACGCAATTTTAGCGTGATCTAACCTAGCGAGTAGCTTTTAAAAATTTTTAGTGCAATTGACCTGTGGTCGATTATTTTTTAGCCACATTGTACATCTTTGACACATTGGCGACTCTCAGTTGTCGTGAAAATATTGAGATTTCAAATACGAACATAGGGTACCAAAACGACAGAAAAATCGGTCTAGTGCCGATCAACGAGAATTTTGCAATTTGGTGGAATCACCCACACCTTGATCACATATCTCTGTCGAATCGACCTATCTTTGATCTCTAATCAATTTTTAACTATGTCATAATGACCGTTGCAGATTACAAGTCAATTCCTGATCGAATTATCGAGTCTATTACATTTAGATTTCTTAACAGCTTCACATGATAGGCTAGTTATCTCGTGAGTGGCCAACTCAAAGAAAAAAACTATAGGCACGTCGATGAAAAGCCCAACTTATTCAATCTAAAACAGAGCCTGAAAATCAGGATGTCACGAGTTGTTAATTGCAATGACACAAAACACAGCAGGTATTTCAGGTCATTTTGTTTGGATCATGTGTGGCTTGAGTATATGGAATTAAAGGAATTGTGGATAGTAGACCATTTTGGCCCAAATGAATCGAGTCATTTCCACATTATCATTAGATTATCTTCACATGGAAATTGTCGAAATAACAACATAGTTGTGAAAAAGTGTGGATTCTGACTTATATGCAAGCCACTAAAGAATGATTTGGAGGTTTTGTTTCAAGATGATCAATTGCTAGATCTAGTTTTACTCTACAAGGTTTCGCGTGATGATAATCCAATGAGTACAAAGGAAGAAAGTTAAACTGAAACAGGAGATTTGAGTGAAACGGGCACAAAGAAGGAAGGATTCAACATGGTTGACTCCCCTCTCTCTCTCTCTCTCTCTCTCTCTCTCTCTCTCTCTCTCTCTCTCTCTCTCTCTCTCTCTCTCTGCATGTGTATTTGCATGTGTGTTGATACGGATTGCACGTCGGGCGCACGTAATGCAAAAGCTGAAAAATCTAGACAAACAAACAAATTTTATATAAAGTGATTTTGCACATGTATACAAAGCTTAATAATTTCTTAACTTGATGCAATGATGGAGACCTAATGTTTATAATTCTTCTACAGAAAAATAATGTCGAAATTTTAGAAAATCTAATGGACAATGGACACGTGGTTCTTGATTTTACAGTTGACCATAACAACCAACACTGATGATAGTACTAGATCAACTCCACTAACCAAGATAAAACTACACAATAATAATAATTCACTAATTCAATATGAGACTTTTTTCAGTCTTGGGCGCTTGTTGCTATTATGATGGGGGACCATCGCACTACATGCCTTGCTAGCCACATGCGGATTACTTGGACAGTTTGATTTAATTTTATTTATAGAGAGTATCTTATTTGAGATTCTCCTTCTATATAAAGTTGGAGTAGACATAAAAGATGCAAGTGGTTGGATGAGGCTGGTCTATGAAGAGGGCATGCATTGGATTTTCCTATTCAATTTTCTATTAGTTTGAGTGCAAGTAGAAGTTTTTTTCTTTAATTTATTTTAATAACGTTAAGTTTGTTGCAAATAAGTTGAAGTTAAATTAGGATGGTTTGAACTGAAGAATTGGCGATGTCTAAAGTGAACTCATAACAATGAACATTAGACAATGGGGTCTGACAAGAACGATTAATTTCTTAAATATGCCGTTCTATTTTTTATCAATTTTTCACTTCCTATATAGTAAACTCAGTTTCTATGAGTTATATTTTGGGGAGAAGTCAATCTAATATTAGTGGTGGCTACAACACTTGCAAGCGAATGATTTCCAACGTAAGCAAGGATGATATGTCTAATTATTATAAAACTCTAGCTTTCGTGGAATTACTAGGAATATGCTCAAATCAAATTCTTCTTCTTCAACTAATAACAAACTTGGATACTTCTAACAATTTACCCATGTGACAAAAGTATCGCTATTCCAGCCATTGGTCTCATTACCGGAATGTTCGCCCCAGAAGAAAGATTCCAAAGGGGTTTGTCCCTATCAAAGACAGTACTGTATCTTTCATGACTTCGCAAGATTTGTACAATAAGTTCGGAGGATTGTATCTCCGTGTTGTCTTTTGTGTAGAAGATGGAAAAAATGAAGTATCTTTATTGTACCGCATGTTAATGGCAAAAGGCAAAAAGAGCTACTAGGAACTCTCGGTTCATTTGATATGGATCGCGTGTGGTTTCAATTTTTCTTGCCAAATGCACTCACTATAGGGAGTATTGGAGGGAGCAGTTGCCTTTGGTCAATTTGACGAGAGTTATCTATGATTTGACCTTAATATTATAATAATGGGTGTAACCATGAAAAAGTTGGGATATGTGATGCAATCCGATCGACTAGAGGATGCTTTGATGGTTGAGATTGAAAAGAATCAATTGATGGATCCAGCTTCACACTTTGAGGATGAAGAGAATCCAGCGTACCATGGGACCCACGGATGGAAGGCATTGACGGAGAGACTCAAATGTATGCACGGAGGGAGAAGTTTTGCGAAAAGATTCGGAGTCAATTCCAAGTAATTTGTATTAGGGTTTGTGTGAATGTGTGATTGATGATAGTATGTGTGTATAAGGGTTGCGAGTGTGTCTTATTTTTGTTTTTTTCAATTTCTATTTTTCTTTTCCTTTTGTGGCCCAATGGGCGGGCGGGTAAAATCCCTCCCTTTAGGCTAGTTTCTCGCCTCAGTTTTTTTTCCCCTCTTGCTAAAAAAACATTCGATGAAAGATCCATTCCAAAAAGAAATAGTTATTTGTATTATTAATTGAACAAATCCAAATGAGCATTTCCAACTCAAACTTTTGCCAAAAAGAAATTATTTAGACACCCCATGCATACTTGTAGAATACACCAACCTCTTACATAATTATAGGTGAACGAAATCAAAACTTGAGATAATGAAGATGATTCGCAAGTTACTGATTGACATCTTATCTTCTAAATATGAATTCAAAATAATTCTCTAGTATTTATTGTTTTACCTTCTAAAAGAGGTTAAAATCTCTGTATACTAGCAAATATTATGACGCTGCGTATACCCAAGAAATTGATATTAAAAAATTAACAAAGTAAATGTATTATTTGCATTTAGTAAACATGGCAGTATCATTTTGCTATACTTCTTGTCTTGTTTTGTTGTACTTTAGCTTTAGATCCTAAATTTTTTAGCATTTAATACTAAATGCTACAGATTTTAAGAAATTTATATGGTGTTCTAGTAATTAAAAATCATTGGAAATGCTTTTACATGCTTACCTTGTTTGGGATATATATGATCTCAAACAAACAAAAGAATTATATAATCAATGAAAGAATTATATAATCAAATTTACCGTAAAAGTTATACGCGATACCATGTGATTGATTTGAATTATATTGTTACACAATGGTCAAGACAATATTATTTCGTAATATTTAAATCATTAAATCATGGAATTAAATAGTTGGTGAGATACACAACATGAACAATGTGATTGAGGATGCCCCTTCCTGTCAGCTCCATCACCATCAATCGTCGTCCATACCATCTCCGATCGGTGACAGCCGCCGTCAAATCTCCCTCGCTGGTCACCACAACAGCGGCCGTGACGGAGCAGAGAACGGATGCCGATCGGAACTCCTCTCGTGCTCTTTCTCCCTCGCTTGGTGCATGCAGGAGAGTTGAGGAACCGAGCGAAGCAAGAACAGACGAACAGACCGAGAAAAATATCTTCCTCTTTCATCTTGAGCGCTCTGGACCGAATCCACTGTCCACACCCGTGGTCTAAGCCATTTACAGTTGAATGTCTTCGTCAAGCAATTTTGTTGCTAATCAATTCGTCGCCTTAGCTTCGTCTTCGTGAGGTTCTTGAAGTCTTTCGGTGTCTTCAGTTATTAGCAGGTAACCATTCGGATCGAATCTCTCCAAGGTAGGATGCAATCGATTCATCGAGACTCAATCATTCAATTGTTCTGTGTTTGCCTTTTGTCGAGAGCTTTAAATTGTTATCTCAAATTGCTCATGTTATATTGCTCGCCAATTGATAGGAATTCCTATTTGTAGAACACCTCGCCATTCATGATCACCACCTGTTTGATGTTTTGCCTCAGAGATGATAATGACGAATTTGTGTTCGTCGTTGATCAATTTGAGATTGCATAGAGTGATCTGGACGTTCTTGTTCGACATGCTGATCTTATATTGTGAATTTTGATGCTTCATCCTTTGATGGCAGAGAGTTCTCTTTCCCTTGGTGCTTCGGTTTACTTTGTGTCCTTTGGTTGTGTGACTGAATTGTCTGTAATTCACTAGACATTGGTGGTGAATAAAAGACCATTCCACCAAAATTTGAGAAAGAGAGCCTTCAACTTAATTTAAACTCAAAATAAGCGGAAACGGTACGAGAAATGCTTAAGGATCGGAAGTTTAGTTAAGTTGAGAAATTATGGATATATGAAAGCAGTTAAGTTAAGAAATCATGGATATGTAAAAGAAGTTAAGTTAAGAAATGGACATTGACCCGGTAATAATCAGAGGGAATTTAAGACTTATGAATAGAGGATATGCAGAGGAAAAATAAATGCTGAAATTACACCAGAACCCTATCAAAATTACTGCTGGTTTCCCTTTGAGTATTGTTTCAACATCGATGTCAATGTCTCCATTTGAGTGTCATTTGTACAAACTGTGATTAATTTAAATTCCAACAATGTCAATGTCCTAGTAATCTCATTTTCAATTAATTTTTTTTTTTGGCTCGTTCCTTTGAGTTAGTGTTCTTTGCTTTGATTTCCTTTTTTCCCTGCATTGCACCTTTAAATAATTCACAAATACCACTTTAATTTCCGAGCAATTTGCTATTCCTGTTGTTGACACCTAAATTTTGGGCAACCCATTTAGTCATTTATTGCATATAAATTAGGGATTAATTTTTAACCCCTAAGAAAAAATATTATAATTCAATTGCATAGCATATAATTTTTAGGTGCATTTATTTTTAATTTACATGTTTTGCATTTTTTTTTTAGGACCGGTGGTGGATGGGTTCGAATTAATATTTCTAACCTCTAGTTCGGCGGGTCGGGCTAGACCCACGAAAGGAGAAAATTAATCCAAGCCCGTCATTATTTTTAATTAATTATCTTGTGAAAAATCAAGATTTGATGCGATATTATGATAATTTTTGGAAATTAAGAAAATCGCATTGTAATCTTATCTTTATCAATAGATGATGAAGTTGGGGGAGAATATTCATGAGATAAGGATTTTTATGATCAAGAGGTTATAAGCAATATTCGTCAGATGAAAATATTAACAAAAAAGATCACGTTTTGTTTCGTCTATAAAAGGGTGTGTACGGAGTTCAATCGGTGGGGGGCTTTTTCTCGGTTTTCGAAGGAAAAATTCACAAGAGAAGTTCGAGCTTTAGGGAGTAGAAAAGTCAAATAGAATTCTTTAAGGTTTCTACTGAAAAGCAGAAAAATAAAAGGCAGAGAGAGAGAGAGAGTGTGTGTGTGTACAAAGACAGAGTGAGAGGGACATGCGAACAAAGAAAGAGAAAGCAGAGGAGAGAGGAAAAAGTTAAAAAAAAAAAAACACACTGTTTCTCTTCTTCGGTGAGCCCCTCGTCAACCAGCACCAGCGCTCGCGCCACCGCCGCTGTTCCACCAGTCGTCCCGTCCCACTGGTCGCAGTACCTGAAGCCCAACAGCGACGCTGTCTCCGTTCAATCGCCTGCACACCCCTGAAGCCATCCGAGCCCCACTCGCCGGTATGAGATCTGTCGTCGCTGCTTCCCCACCTTCTGTTTGGGTCTCTGCAACTTGAAACCTAGTCGATTCCGAGTCGTTCTGTCGTGCCTCCGTCAGTGACGCCAGCAAACCACCCCGCAACCCGCGAGAGTACCCTCGTCGCTCCAGCAGCCCATCCCACAGCAGCTCGCCTCCTGCTGATCACCGCTCCCGCGCCTGAGTGACCACCAGCCATCGTTGCTCGTCGCTCCGCCGGCCACCGTCGCGTCTCACCTGCAGCCCACGCTGACTCACGACGTCCCCGACGCTGCTCCTGGTTCGTTCGTAGCCGGTTCGCCTGCTACCGACCCGCAATGCCAACCGCGACCTGCTGCTACCGCCAGACCGCTCGCTGCCGATCTAGCCATCACCGATCCTCGCCAGAGCTCCAACAGACAATCTACCACTCCGAACAGTGACCCGTTCCCCCAATGAACCACCCCTAGTGACACCATTGCCGCTGCCCTTGCACCGGAGTCGCGTTCAGTCTCTATTGGGGTTCAATCTACCATCGGATTTTTAGGAAAAATCCAAATTTAGGTAGAAATTTGTTTTATCTTATTTGATAGGTTTATTTTTAGGTAGATTTAATTTATTTAGGTAAATTTGTTTTATCTTATTTTAGTTTCGATATATTATTTTTTTGTTTGAAATAGTTCCCAATGCATGGTTGAAATCTCTTATGTAACGTCCAATTCGCAACGGCATGAATTTTTATTCTATCTATAAGACTTTAGATGGAATAATTATTCACGCGGAAGTAAAAATTGACATTTTGATATTTAAGACTTAAGATCTATTTTATTAATTTTATTAGCGAGATAATTGAGTTTATATTTCAAGTTGAGTGACAGATAACGTTTTGAATGACCATGGATGATTTGAAAACACAAAAAAATTGCATTTTGCATCCCATGTAAATTAGGATTGATTGCACGATAGGTTAGTTGGTCATTTTCTTAAAAAAAATGCATATTTGGATGATATCTAGGATAGATGATATCTTTGAAATAGATTGCATATTTAGGATAGGGATTTTATTTCGAATTTTTTTTTTTGAAAAATAAAAAATGTATTCATTAAGGATGTTAGTTTTAAATTTGAATTGCATGTTTAATTATTTGGCAATTTTAATTTCGAATTTCATAAAAGAAAAAATTAGAATTAGGGCATTCTGTGCACGTCATATAAGATTGGTTCATAAAATGCACGTCATATAGAATTAGGTTCGTTTAATTAGAAATTGCCCGTCATTAGAATTAGGTCATTTAGATAGCATTTAATTATTGCATTTCTTTATGAATTACTTTACTCATGTCATATAGTTTAGGTCATGTTGCCATGTCATATTATTTCATATTAGCATGCATTGCATGATTCTCATTAAAAAAAGTGAAAACAAAAATTAAATGTTTGCGTGTTAATTAGAAATCATATCTAGAAATCATATCTAGGATTGTTGATATGGATTTTAATTTAACACTGCAGATGCTTTCGTTACTTTGAGGTAAGTTCTGCAATTTATTCATTTGCTTTCTTGAGTGCTAAATTGATGGTTTGCGCACCTGCATGATCACCTCACATGTTAGGGAGGTAAATTAAAATCAATTCAAGCTGCCTGGAAAATATTTTTTAAAATAAAAGGGAAAGGTACCGAAAGGGCGTTAGAGAAATCTAGCGTAACCAAATCTCTGAACTCACAATCTCTGGTTCGTAGGAGTAAAGTAAATCTCCTGTTACTTTACTTGGGTTTCTAATCAACCCACCAAAAATAGATTAGTGCCGACTCCTAATTAAAAAATCAATTGCATGTTAAAAATTTGAACCTTAGTCGTGAATTGGTATGGGCTTGGGAGAGCTCGAGCTAAGTTTAGGCTTAGTAATCCATTAGCCTAATTTTAGGTGGTGCATCCGAAAATTAGGTCGCGACACCTGTCATTTAGATCGATTTCCATCAAACAATTTCATCCATTGATTGCAGGAGCTAGCACGCATACATGCACACCATCAAAGCCATCTTTTTCCAAATTGTTTGTGGACAGTTTAATCACTTTAGAGCCAAGCTAGAATTAGAAAGTAAGCTCATAATTTGTTTTCCCAATTGCTTGACAGTCTGATCAACTTATCATTTAGCTAAACATGCTGATGTACATGAGTGATTGCACTATAATAGGATTCTAAATTTAGACGCCACGGTTCAAGAGGTGGCTCCCACCATGTGACAATTTATCCTAACAAGGATCAAGAGGTGGCTCTCACGGCGTCACACTTTGTCACATGTGGCATTTTGTAACATTGTATGCAAATGTTGGTCCAAATTCGATGCACATACATGATGACATCTATTCACGTATCTCATCCTCGACACCTTACATAATGAATAATGATTTTTCAAGCAGATTTGAGGTACATAAATATGTACTTACTTCCAGACCCAATATGGTATTCAATAAGAGTAATGATTCTTGAGCTGAAGGAATCTGCCGACTCTACATATACCAAATTGAGCTGGCTCTAGAAGAACTTGTTACATGTCTACTTGCTAATTTCCAATTCAAAATCCATAGTTTCTACTTTCCCTTTTGATATTAAGAAGAGCAGTGTACTAGACCTAAATTTGGTGATAGCAACTTGAAATTTTCTTTGTAGGATTTCGGTGCATAGACTTAATTCTTGCTTAGCGCATAAATCCGAAAATTTTCAATATGATTTGTATCTTTTGGCACCCTTGCTTTCCGGTAGCGGAGTTCACGTCAAGCTTACCTCCTCCTCTACTATTCCCACATCCCTCTCTCTTTTTCTTTGTCCATTAATATAACCTCATTTTCTTAATTAATCCTATGTTATTTTCTTAGATGCTTTTTATCCTATTTTCCATAGAGGGTATTGTTGCAACCGAAAGGTGGCAAGGCAAATGGTAATTCCATCCCTACAATAGTCATAGATTTGGTGAGGCAAGAATTCAATTGTTGGGCGTGCCTGGTAAGATATTACTTGGTGAAGGTTAAGAATATATAGAGCTTTAACCAACAATTACAAAAGATCCGGAGCCACAAAACTTGCACTCAACAAGACAACAAGTCAAAGTGAGTGGAAGGGAGCCGAATGCAAAAGAGGACCGCAAGAGCGGGCCTAAGGAAGCATAAACAGCCAAACAATGGCATAAGGAAAAGGAAGGCAGCGGGAGGCCACAAATTGCCAGATGAACCGCAATCTACGCCTGCATCCGCCGACGACAATAGTGAAGAACCGTCAAGGAAGGAGCCACACAGAGGAAGAGTATCCAGACCGCAAACACCAGGCTAGGGCCTTGTAGAAATAGAAGAGTCCCCAGCTGAAAAAATGATCAGATCAATACCCCAGGTACACTGCAGCCTCCGATTTCTATATGTTATCATCCACACTCCTGAAGGTGGTGGCCTTGTCTCTAATGACCTTGATGAGTTGATTCTTCACCACTGAAACGGATAAGCTCTGCTCTCTAAAGAGGATGCCGTTTATGTGCTTCCAAATGAAATAACAAAGAGCACCAAAAGAGAAGTGAGCAATGCACTTATAGAAGTCTTTGCCTGCAAGGAAGGTGGCGGCCCAATTGAGAATCTCGACCTATGAACTGTTTCGCCACAGAAGATTGCATCTGGAGGCCCAAAAGAAGGCGATGCCAGTGGAGATGCAGCATCCAAAAAATAGGAGGTCTATACAATCTGGCACCTCGTTACAGAAGGGACACAAGGCACTCTGTATCCTACCATAAGATAATAATAGAGCTTGGGTAGGAAGCTTGCGTTTGACAATAAGCCAAAGGTTAAGTTGGTACCTTGGAGTGATAGAGTTGTTCCATATGAACTTGTGCTAAGAGACCCAAGTCTTCCTCCTCCTAGTCAATTCCCATGCTGAGGCCACTGTGAAGAGATGGGAGGTGTTTCCCTTCCAGCCGAAACAATCGAAGAGGTGGGAAAGGGCGGGAAGGGGATCTACCTAAGAGTCTAAGACCAACTTGATCGTATCTCCACGGTCGATGAATAGGTCCGCCACTGTCGCCTACCTAGAAAGGCCAGATACATATATGGCTGAGTCCGGAAAATACAAGTTCAAAGGACCCTTGGGGTGCCAGTTATCAAACCAGAGGGATACCGAGCAACCATCCCCAATTCTCCAATGGAAGGAGCTTCGAAACTCAGTCCTGAGTTGGAGGATCTTTTTCCAAGCCCACGAACAGCAGGACGGCTTTTTGGCCACTCAAAAATTCTACCTTTTTAAAAAGGTCGAGTGAATCCATTTGCACCTTAAAGATTCCTTATCAGCAAACAAAATCCAGATATTTTTTAACATGGTGGCCTTGTTATACTCCTAAAGCCTTCGAATGCCAAGGCCCCCCTCTACTTTTGGGCAACAGATGTCCTCCCATGAGACCTTTGCACCCTATCTTCCTAACTCCGAGCCTTTCCGT
Source organism: Eucalyptus shirleyi (assembly GCA_017140165.1). Lineage (NCBI taxonomy): Eukaryota > Viridiplantae > Streptophyta > Magnoliopsida > Myrtales > Myrtaceae > Eucalyptus > Eucalyptus shirleyi. Next base: position 15,420,166 of record CM029456.1, on the reverse strand, counting down.
AAGAATTGTCTAAGAATTTGTTCAATTTGATCCAAGACAACTGCAGATAAAATAAATACACTAGCCTAGTATGCTTGAATGGCATGAAGGACTGATCTGATCAATTGTAACCGACCGACGAAGGATAGGAAGCGATGAGTCCAAGATTGTACACTTGCTGTGATGCGGTTGATTAACATGCAACAATCCGCCTTACTTATCCTGGAGGTGATCATGGGAACCTCGAGATAGCGAGCCGGTAGGCTCCCTTCCTGGAAACCAAGGGTAAGGAGGATTTGGTTCCTTAGAAAAGGTGAACCTCCTGAAAGGTAGACTTCACTTTTATTTGTGTTTGGAACCAAGCCAGACCAATTAGAAAAGATTTGGAGGCCCTCCTTAAAGAGCTTCACCGAAGGCAAGTCAGCTTCATAAAACAAGAAGACGTCATCCGCAAAGAATAAGTGTGAAAGGCTAGTCACTTTGCATCTCCAGAAATATTTGAACTCCGGCATCAAAGTGCAAGTGGTAAGAATACCAAATAATACCTCCATGACCAGTGTAAACAGGTAGGGAGATAGGGGGTCCCCCTGACGAAACCCACGGCCACTAACAAAGAATCCACGTAACTCCCCATTCAAAGCAATGAAAAATTTGGGGTCCTCACACAAGTCATGATAAGCCGGGTCAAGTGATCAGGGAATCTAAAGGCCTGAAGGACGATCCCAAGGAAGTCCCAGTTGATTGTGTCGTAGGCTTTTCTAAAGTCTACCTTGATTGGACATTTAGGTGAGTAAGGCTGGATGTGAAAACCAAAAAAGAGTTCCTGAGCTAGAAGGATATTATCCATGATCCGCCGGCCTTTAACAAACGCACTTTGGAAAGGCCTGATGACATCCTGGAGGACTAGAGCAACCTAATTGGCCATGACCTTAGTGATGCACTTGTAGATGGTATTACAACGAGCAATTGGCCTGTAGTCATCCACAAAAGTCGCATTCGTGGTTTTTGGTACAAAGACCAATATGGTGTTGTTAATCTCCTTTAAGAGCCTACCTGAAATGAAGAAATCCTTCACTGCCGATATAACCAACTGACCCACCGTCTCTTAGTTATGCTTAAAGAATTCAACTGTGAAACCATCAGGTCCAAGAGCTTTTCCTCTAGCCAGTGAGAAGAGAGTATCACGGATCTCTGAATTAGAAACAGGCCAATCAAGGAAGCTAACCTAGTTAGTGGTGAGGTGAAACTAGATAGCCTCCCCGATGTCCCCAACCAAGGGTCTTCCTTGTATAATCCGCGGCGACAAAAGATCCTGGCAGTGCCTAACAAAATGCTGATGAACAAGCTCCAGTTCAGTGATTTGGACACCCGACGCATCCATAACTGAAAGAATTCTATTCATTATCTGTCTTTTGTTGACGTAATGATGAAAGAATCTGGTGTTACGGTGTACCTCCTTTAGCCACTTAACTCTGGACTTTTGCTTGAAAAAAGATTCTTCTTTAGAGTGCAAGTCCAATAAAGTGCGCCGCTGACACTTTTCCAATTCCGCAAGGGCAATAGAGTTCGAGTCTTGCTGAAGGTCAAGCTGAGTAATCCGAAGCGCAGCCCTCGCTTCAAAAGTCCTGATGGAGATGTTGGAGTAGGAATCGTTGTTGAGAGTCTTGAGACGACCTTTAAGAGCCTTGAGCTTATACACCAGTCTGAACATGGGCGCTCCCTCATTCGGCATTCCCCAAACTTGGTTGACAATTGGAATGAAATCAAGATGATCCATCCAAAAGTCAAAGAATTTGAAAGGCTTTTTTCGATGGACCGGGTTTAAAACTTTGACCACCGTAGGGGAGTGGTCAAAGATACCTGGTGCAAGGAATGAAGCTTCTGAGAAGGAGAAAACCTGGCACCATTTGGAATTGACTAGGACTCTATCAATCTTCCTCACCTTCCGCAAAGTACCAAAAGAGGTAGTCTAGGTAAACCGACATCCAACATACCTCAAATCATCTAATTCAGCCATAGATAAACACTGTCTAAGATCATCAAAGCATGGTATCCAACTGTCTAAACCCCTAAGCCTATCAAACGGGTCTCTAATAGCGTTGAAATCACCCGCGACTAGCCAAGGTGAATCCTAAAGAGCTGCAATTTTCCTAATAAGGTCTTCCCAAAGTGGTCTCCTGGAAGTGAAAGAATGCTGCCCATAGACAACCGATATACAACAAACCGTATCCGAAGAGAGCATTTTAAGGTTCCCGTGGATCACCTGGGCATCTACTGAAGACACTTTAAAGCTAGCAACTGAAGAGTTCCAGCAAATCCAAATCCTCCCTCTATGAGCACAACTATAATTGGAAATCCAACTCCAATCCCTTATTAGACTTGAAGAGATAGAGGAGAACATGGCTTCCGCTACTTTAGTCTCCAGAAGGCCAACGAAGCAAAGTCTATTTAAGGAAACCAAACTACAGACCTTGGCTTGTCTAGTAGGGTGAACAAGACCCCTAATGTTCCAGAAACCTATGTAGATAGAGATATATACAAGTTGAAGGACTAGAAACGGTTACCTCGGCTTCAGAGGTTTCTGGCGAGAGGTAGCCGGAACCACAGGAGTTGTGGTAGGAGGTGGATCAGGAAGCAAGGTTAGCAGCTTGTCTTGCATCGTCACCAATCTTCTGGAGGCAACCCTCGGGGACGGTCCAGGGGAAGGCACATCCTCATCTTCATAGCTAGACTAGCTAGATGAGACATCTGAATCAGCTCCTCTATCTTGCTGTTCCAAAAGCCCAGAGTTAGTCGGTCTAGGGCTAGACTGAGATAGGACCATCTTCGAAGGAGTGATCGTTCCCTTCGCCGGCTTGTGTGAAGATACGGGAGGCCCGAGTTTCCCCAAAGCTGAGGTCTTCGCTGCACGGTGGATGCCCTCATCACCGGAGCTATTATGGCGAGACGCGGGACCTTCCTTGGGGAGAGCAGCCTTCTTTTTTTTCCCTTTTACCTCTTTCCAGGCTTGGAGAGGCATCTCATCCACTTCGGCTTCACCCGGTGTTTCAAGGACCTGCTCCATCTCTTGTTGCCGGTCTTCGAGATCCACCATCGGGACAGAGACGTGAGACAGGACACTGGCTGTTGAGACAGGAATGTGGGACGGTCCAGCCACCGTCAATGGAGGAGCATTTTGGCCCCGCTGCACGGGTTTAGCTACTCTGGCTTTTGGTGTTGGGGGGGGACATCGCAATTGTGACCGAAGCAATCACATCTTCCACACTCCATTGACCTCCACTCAAACTCGATGGCTATCGAGCGGACCACTCCTTCCAAGACCACGTCTACGGATTTATTCTTTGGCTAGCCCGCAAGGAGCTCCACACATACCCTTGTGAAGGAGATCATCTTCCTTTATTCCGTTCGCTCATCCACATAAAGTGGTTTCCCCACGTCACTTGCTATAGCACTAATGGAATGTGCCGACCAAAGTTCGAAGGGGAGGTTCTTCAATCTAATCTAGACAGGGATGGAGTCTTGTTTTTCCTTTTTTAGCTCCATGAGGGGCCTCCATTGCTTCAAGATAAAGGGCACCCTTGCAACCGTGAGGGGACCATCTTCAAGGATTTTCCTTTGGAAGGTCGAATCTGGGACGTGGAAGTAGTAGAATCCTAGGTCATCCGCTAAAACTACAACAAGTTTGGGGCCCCAAGCAAACTTCAATGATTCTTCCTTGACTTTATAGGGCAACAGTCTCCCTATTTAGTAGCCAACGAGGTATTTGTTCCACACGGGGTCCGAAGCCTCCATAGCCTCCTCCGAGAGTTGGACGATGGGCTTGTTGTCCATAGAAGTAAGTGGAGTATAAGATAGATCATATCCCTTTGTAGCAAGGCGAGCCACACTCACCCACGAGCGAGCAGGGGTTGCTTTCGGATCACTTGGTTGCTGAGCAGGCGGCTGTGGCCTCTTGGAAGAGGACCGGGTGAGGCTATAACCTGTCGAACAGCCCGGGCAGGTTAGAGGCACCAACGACCCTTTCTGTTTGACATCCGAACCATCAGGGGCTGCTATGATAGGATTCTTGACCTGGAAGCCCCTGGGATGAGCTACCATGAACACGAGAGGTGGGGCTCCGTCCCCTAGAGGTACTAGTTGGTTGCTGGGATTCTTGTGTGGCATCCTAGAATTTCATAAAAATCCCTAAATATGCCATGAACCATGGATAGTTCTAATCCATGATTTGCGATGAGATGTATGACCAAGTCTTTAATGGATGAATTTTGGAAAGGAAGTTTTATCTTTGGTCATATGTATGATAAATGGGAATTTATGGATTTATAATTTCAAGTATATAGTTATCTTAATTTGCAATTTAGTTCTTTAATTAAATAGGGATTTAATTAGTTTTAAAAGGGTTAATCTTAGGTTAATTAAACTTGGGTCTTAGGCCCAAGAGGGATGGGCCTAAAATGGGCCAAGCTGGCCGGCCCATAAAGCCCATAAAGGCTATCGACCGCATGAAGAGGGGAGGGGAAGAGACCGGTTTTGCATGCCCTCCCCCACTTGTCCTTTGAAGTGTGCCAAGTGTCCTTCATGCATGCCTAATCATAGCTAATGATTGAGGGGAAGAAACTAAGGGAACCGGTTGATGATGAAGGGAGAGGGGAAGCATCATCAACCAAGAGAGAGTGAGAGAGAGAGCTACCAAGAGAAAGAGAGAAATTGAGAGAGAAAGGGGGAGTGAGCGTGCGGAAGAAGAGAGGAAAGGAGGAGAGCTGTCCGTCGACCGTCCATCGCTCGTCGCTGTCCGTACTTGCTGTTTGCTTGGTATAGAGGCAAGTTCGGATCCTTAATCTGCTCTTGCATATTGTGTCTAGTATGCGTGCTTGAATGGTGATAGAATTCGGATGTTTAGGGTGTTAAAAGTTGAAGTTTTAAGAGGGATGTTTGAGACTAGTAAACTGTTCTTGAGAAAACAGTTCGACCTTGGATGTTCTATGGGCTTGCATGTGTTGTTCGCGTTGGATTTGGCCATGACTTCTAAATGAAAGTTGTTAAGGACTTCTTGAAATATAACATACTCAAATTTGGGACAAAATGAATAAGTATAATTGGGTAAAATCCTTATTTTTCGGAGAGACTGAATCTGGAGATTTAGGTAACTACCTTTGATGAATGCATGGTCTTTAAGCCTATCTTTTTGTTGAAATTTCACTTCGATTTCTTAACAAAAGATGTAAAGGACATCCTGAAGTTTAACATATCAAAAATTTAGAGAAAAATAACGAGAATAGTAGGTGAAATCGTGGTTTTTCGGAAGTAGTCAGATCTGGAAATTTCGGTATTGAAACAGAAGTTTTATCCGCCTACATTTAATCAACTAGAACGAATTTGACTTTGACTTCTAAATGAAAAACCTACCTTAAGATCTTGACTATCACATAGTCGAATTTCATGAATTTTTAAGGTCTTTAGGGTATTTAATCGGAAATATTTCAAAAGTCGTGTAATCTGACGCGTTCGGACATAGTCAGTTTCAATGCATGGGTCATATCATTTTGTATGAAGCTCTTTCTGTCACGCCCCGATCCTCGGGCACGCACACATCCTTCTCACTTGGTCGATTTTATAATGCGATATCCCAGGACAAAGTATCGCCGACCCTTTCGTTTATTAAGCACATGCGGAAGCAGTTAAAATCCCCAGATAATAAAACGATGGGATAGAAAAGCAGGGCCATATTTTTCATATTGAAATTTATAACCAAACTTTTATACAAAACACAAACCAATTCACTTCAAAAGAAATTCTCAAAAGAAGATAGACTCTCAGCCCATCCAGGCCATACTCAAGGCCCCTCTCGAGATTATCTTCTTCTTCCAAAAATCTTTCCCTTAAAGTTTCACCTCCGAGCTCTCCTTCTTAGACTCCTCCCCAGCTCCTCATCGGGGTCCTGAAATGTTTTTCCCCAAACTGAGATGAGACTACGTCTCAGCGAGTTCTACCCCACTAAGCCCAATTAGTAAACTATTATACTATAGGCTGCCTATACACGAATAGGGCAGAAGACGTACCTTTGCCTCGGATCCCACCTGTATGTTAGCACAGGTCAAATAGACACCTAAGCAATCACATCACAGATCAAAGCATTGATCAAATCGACCTAGTCGATTACCAGCCAATAAGACCACTCACGGTCATTTCCATTCAATCAATCAATTCACGACGTCAAATCAAAGCAATGATCAATCGACCCAGTCGATTACATGTCATCACGACCCATGCTTGGTCAGCACATTCAATACTATCTATAAAGTCCTATCAAATCAGGACTGCTCACCCAAAGCTGATAAATAGATAGCATAGCTCGCCCAAAGCTGATAATAAGGTATACTGCTCACGCAAAGCTGGCATATCGCCCAGAGGCCGATATAGTATACCGGTATACTGCTCACCCAAAGCTGACATATCGCCCGAAGGCCGATATAGTATACCATATGCTCACCCAAAGCTGATAATAAAGTATACTGCTCACCTAAAGCTGACATATCGCCCGTAGGTCGATATAATATACTGGTATACTGCTCACCCAAAGCTGACATATCGCCCGAAGGCCGATATAGTATACCCTATGCTCACCCAAAGCTGATAATATATTGCTTGCCCAAAGCTGATAATAAGGTATACTGCTCACCCAAAGCTGGCATATCGCCCGGAGGCCGATATAGTATACCGGTATACTGCTCACCCAAAGCTGACATATCGCCCGAAGGCCGATATAGTATACCATATGCTCACCCAAAGCTGATAAATAAATTTCTATTCAGTCATAACTGATAAAACCAATCACCGAGCCACATGCATTCTCCAAGGCGACATACTTCGTCACTGAGCCATGTGCATTCTCCGAGGTGACATACTATTCATCGAGCCACGTGCCTTTCATGATGATTCATCCCGTTTCAAAAGTAATTATCGACAACCTTAATTCGTACTCAATTCACCCAAATAATCAATTTAGGAACATATCCTAAATATCCACAATTAAATCAATTTGGCACAATTCAAAGCTCAAATAAATAAACGGACTGCGCACGACAATGATCAGCACAAGATTTCGGTCGTCGGCCATCTCAAACTTAATTTCCGAAAAATAATTAATTAATTAATTGATTTCGAAAATTAATTATTTAATATTAAAAATTCTGTTTAGCTCAAAATAAGGTCCAATTAAATAAACGGACTTCACCACGATCATCAGCATAATTTTCTGGTCACAGGCCATCCCAGTTGAATTTTCATTAAATAAATAATTATTTAATTAATTTCGAAAATTAATTAATATTAAAAAATTCAATTTAGCTTAAAATAAAGTCCGATTAAATAAACGGACTTCACCACATCATCAACATAATGTTCCTGTTCCAAACCATCTCCCTTGAATTTTTGGAAAATAAATAATTATTTAATTTAATTCCGAAAATTAATATTTAAATGCCCAAAAATCTCACTTAGGCCCGAATCATCAAATTGAAGCTCAATTAGAGGTCCAAAAATTCCCGAGACGCTTCCAATAAATAGTAGACCACGTCTACTTGCTAATTGCGCAATCAATTTATTTAAATCACATCACAATTGACTAATAATTGCTAATTTATTCTAATCTAACAACCTAAACATAATTAATTAAAACTAAACCAACCTAAAGCATAATTAGCCAACTAATCCAGGATTAGTGAGATTACTCACCAAATCGCGTGCAAATCGGATCAATCCGACGGCGGTGAAGCGAGGAACGATTGTCCCCAAAGCACGGCTCGGTTTCGGGGCCAGGAAACGGCCCAAAACGGCCTTGAACAGTGCTGGAAACCCATTTTTCCAGCTGCTGTTCATGGCCAAACGAGGCTGTTCCGGTGGCTGAGATGGCGGAGCAAGGCCGGCGGAGGGCGAGGGGAACGTCGGGGAGGTCGGGCGGAGTTGGGCGGTGGCCGGACGGTGGCTGGTCAGTGCGGACAGGGGCGAAACATGGCTGATTCCCGGCTGGATCGCGCGGGACGGCGGGACGACGGCGAGCGGCGGGCACTTGGGCGCGGCGTGGACACGGGTGCGGGTGGCGGTGCGGAGGCGGGACGAGCTGCTCCGTCGAGCTACAGCCGTGTGGCTTCTTCTTCCTCGTTTCTGGTTTTCACGAGCGAGAAACGAAGGGAAGGGGAAGCCTTCGGTCACGTGGGGAAAAGTGGGAGAGAAGAGAGAGGAGAGAGAGGGAAGAGATAAGGGAGAGAAGAGATAAGAGAGAGAAAAGTGAGCGGTGGGGGGAAAAAGAAAGCTATCCGCATGTTGGGGAGGGGAGAGGAGAGAGAAGAGAAAGAAAAGAAAGAAAAAGAAAAAAAAGAAAGGAAAAGAGAGGGAGAGAGAGAAAAGAAATAAAACAATAGTCTTAATTTTCTTTTCTTTTCTCTTTCCCTTTCTATTTCTTTTCGGGCTTCAAATTTTTCTTCCGATAATTTCTTTATTGAAATTTCGGACCCGTCAATAAATTGACGAGCGATGAGACAGGATCTTAATTATCCAGTCAAATTAAAACCCGAAAATCTGGATGTCACAACTCTTCCCCTCTTATAAAAATTTCGTCCTCGAAATTTAAACCTTTACCAATCCATAAACAAAAGGTGGGGGTATTTTCGTCTCATCGAGTCTCACTTTTCCACACTGATCATTTGGTCTCGTGGCGTTGTCTAACCACTTTGACCAAAGAGATCATCTTTGTACACAAAATCTGCTCTTTCTAAACCAACAACTGAACTGAGCTTCTCATCAGACATTCTGTCATCCACATCTGATCTCTTTTTCTCGACTCCCTAATAAACCTTCAAACCTCAACGATTCAAAATTTCTGACAGTTTTGAGCAGCCTTTACTCTGACACTGATCTGACAACTGCAAACACTAATTACTGAGCTGACATCATTATTCCCTTTCTTTTCACCACTGAAATTATGTACCCTCTGCTATACACTGCTTAATAAAGAACCCTCTAAAAACTCTGCCAACTTATAATCTCTGATCTAGATTCGAGATATAATTCATCATCGACACTCCATGTCGGTGAACTATCCGAGACACACACACTTCGATATACCCACTTTGTGGCAAGATAGGATCTTCAATTTCTGAAATCGAATTTAGATTGGCGGTTAATTTCACTCCGACACGCTTTTAGTGTGACCTAGGCTACTGGGTAGTGTTTAGAGCTTTTTAGGACAAATGACCCGTGGTCAATTTTCTTCGAGCCACAATGAACCCACTCGACACATTGGCGACTCTCGATTGTCGTGAAAATCTCAAAGGTTCAAGTACGGACACAGGGTACCAAAATGATAGAAACATCAAATTAGTACTGGTCGATGAGAATTTTCCAATTTAGTGGAGTCACCCACGATCGGTCATTCATCTCAATCGAGCCGATCTATTTCTGATTTCAAATCGATTTTATACTGTGCCGCAATGATCTCTAAAGATGAGCACGGTCGAGAAGTCGATCCATGGTCGAATTCTCAAGTCTATTTGCCTTAAGGTCCTTAATAACACACCCAGCTAGTCTAGTTATCTCATGAGTGGCCAACTTAGAGAAAAACACTGTAATCGCGTCGATGAAATGCCCAATTTATCTAATTGAAATCAGAGTCCGAAATCTGGAAGTTACACTCAAAACAAGATATATTCGTACTGTACCAAAGGGGACCAACCCCATCTATCGATCAACCACTATTCTTAAATGGTATCAGTAATCCCATGAATCTTTAGTAAGCCTATCACAATATTCCATTGTGATATATTCCCATTCTTACTTGGGACTCTCAAGTGATGGTAAAATCTTCCGAATTTGCATTACTGAACTCCCACTTACTGACACCTCTGACGTTTTCAACCTGCTCAGCTGTATTTATCTTCATATTAGCTTACTAATCTAGCTAATGCCGATTCTGATTACTTGCCCCATCTGGTCAAAACTGTGATACTATAGTGAACTTCTGACAAGATCTTTTCCGTGAGTGCTACACTGTCAAGTGTATTCAATCACTCATGGAACCTGAACTTTCCATTCTCATAAATCTTAAAATCAGATTCTTTCTTGCTAGTATCCTCTTATGAGATCTTCTGAACATCTTTATCTGTCAACTAGGCGCCGATTCTAACTTGAACATTTGGTTCAATCTTGAGGGTGGCTATAAAATTCAAAAGGTAGCCTACCTCAAATTTGAAAACCAAATTTCAAATCCTTTTCAAGTAAAGTCTATACTTTAGCCAGTCTCTGCACAATTGAAGGCTCTCGGCTCAACACATTAATGACTCATTTCGTTCCTCCAAGGTGATACCCGATATCACTATTATAGTTCTGCCAAAATTCTAGTTCACGACACCGCTTCGTATTCCACTTATTAGGTCTCAACAATCTTCTCATGTTGTATCACTACATACCCAGTTATGCAACAATCTTCTCATGTTGCATCAATATGTACCCCATCCTTTAAACTCTGGAAATTATCCTTGTACTTGTCTATGCCAATGAATTTCTCTTCTTTCTCAAGAGGTCAAGCCCACGATGATACTAATGCTGAAAATTCTTTCACAAACTTTCCGTAGTAATCTGTCCAATCTCCACAGCTTCTGATCTCTAACATTGATGTCGGTCTCGGTCCATTAACAACTGATTTGATCTTGGCTGGGTCCATGAAGATTCCTTTACCTATAACCACACGACCATTCTTAGGGGCATCTCGTGATTCTCAACACTTAATGAACACCCCATAATGTCGTTACACCACACGATCACCATTGATCTAGATATTCTTTGAACACTCGATTTGTCAAATCTATGATAGCGGCTGGAGCGTTCATCAAATCAAATGGCTTTACATTATTCTCACAAGGATAAAATCAAGTGCGAAATGCCGTCTTCAGTATCACCTCCTTCCTGGTTCTCAACTGACAATAACCTGTCCTCAAGTCGATCCTTGAAGACATCCACACTCTTTATAACAAGTCGCCCAATTCGTCGATCTTTGACAATGAACACTTATCCTTGATTGTCACTTGATTGGGTCGACTATAGTTGATGCATAATTGCAACGAACCATCTTTCTTTCTCTTTTCACAAAACTGATGATCCCTAAAGTGATGCATTGATATGCATGAATTCATCATTCATCAATCCTCACATCTGCACCATTGGTTCTATCAATTCAAACAACAACAACCGGTAAGAACTTTTAGAGAATGGTTCTGTTCCAGATGTTAACTTGATCGTAATTCTATCTCTTTCTCTAGCAACGGTTTGACCACTTTTCTGGCAACACTTCCAAGAATTCTTGGACTACTGAGGAGTTCTCAATTTTTTTTCTGTCTTATCTAAGATCATTGCCCACTAATCTTGATAATTTCTGTCTGACAACCAGGTTACCTCAAGTGACGAGATCAAAGAAGTCAAGGACCCTTCTCAACTCTCAGTAAAACTCGGTACTTCTACATGCTCCTGGAATAAGCTGGGTTACTCTACCATAACAATTCATCACCATAAAATGCTCAAGAACCAATTCTTTCTACACTTGATGAATAAGCCATACACCAACAACCAATCAAGTATAACTCTAGTCAATGGTTCTTTTCCCACAGCCTTAACAAACAACTGAAATTCCACACTTGCAATCCCAACATTCTCTGGCACTATTCTGATAAAATCACATCTAAATATTCTTTCATTGACTAAGGCATAGTCGGTTCCGTTCCTATTCCTTTTGCCATCTTGCTGGCGTCATATTGGTAGTAGTAGTGTTGATGTTCTTCTTAAACCCCAACCGATAGTCCCTCACTTGATGGCCATGCTCACTACCATCAAAGCATGTTCTAGTCATTTTCGAACATAGGATTAATCCATGCATTCCTTCCATACTTTCGGCACTCACCTAGTGAGTCTTCTACCTCCCGCTCAAAATGACAACACACACTTCCATTTATCTTCCACAGTTGTCCCATCGGTCTGCTAGAACCGCCTTCCTACTAGGTGATCTTTTCCCGACCGATTTCCATTTCCATTTCTGCCTGAACTAGATCTGTACCTTGACTTGGAAGCGATGGCTCGATCCCAGATCATATCCCCACTCTGGATCTCAACAGGTGAAGCGACAACGGCGGTTACAACACTAACGGCGGTTCAATCCTGAGCCTCTGGCTTATCCAATTTCCAAGGAACACTAGCATCAAAACGATCCTATCGAACTTAGGATCATTCAACGCTACTACACTAGTACCAACCTGCGGTGGTACTCTTACACTCGAGTTGGCCAGAGCCAACACTCTGCCACAACCACCTCGGGTGCCGACATTTGTCAGTGCTTTATCCCGAGTCACAGAGGACATTGTCCTCTTACTAGGAGTTCTTAGCTCCTGCTCACTCATGGTTCAGTCTTTACACTAAAACCCGTCTTCCACATCCACACTGGATTAGAAGATGAGCGATCCTCACACAACAATCAATTCTAGCATCCAGCTAACACAGACATGCACCAGCATGAATTTAAAGGCCTTTCCTACTAACTATCCCATGGTCAACGCTCCTTATCACTCCAATCTTCAACTTCGCTCTGATACCACTTAAACTGGATGTCACGCCCCGATCCTCGGGCACGCACACATCCTTCTCACTTGGTCGATTTTATAATGCGATATCCCAGGACAAAGTATCGCCGACCCTTTCGTTTATTAAGCACATGCGGAAGCAGTTAAAATCCCTAGACAATAAAACGATGGGATAGAAAAGCAGGGCCATATTTTTCATATTGAAATTTATAACCAAACTTTTATACAAAACACAAACCAATTCACTTCAAAAGAAATTCTCAAAAGAAGATAGACTCTCAGCCCATCCAGGCCATACTCAAGGCCCCTCTCGGGATTATCTTCTTCTTCCAAAAATCTTTCCCTTAAAGTTTCACCTCCGAGCTCTCCTTCTTAGACTCCTCCCCAGCTCCTCATCGGGGTCCTGAAATGTTTTTCCCCAAACTGGGATGAGACTACGTCTCAGCGAGTTCTACCCCACTAAGCCCAATTAGTAAACTATTATACTATAGGCTGCCTATACACGAATAGGGCAGAAGACGTACCTTTGCCTCGGATCCCACCTGCATGTTAGCACAGGTCAAATAGACACCTAAGCAATCACATCACATATCAAAGCATTGATCAAATCGACCTAGTCGATTACTAGCCAATAAGACCACTCACGGTCATTTCCATTCAGTCAATCAATTCACGACGTCAAATCAAAGCAATGATCAATCGACCCAGTCGATTACATGTCATCACGACCCATGCTTGGTCGGCACATTCAATACTATCTATAAAGTCCTATCAAATCGACCCTCACCCAAAGCATAAATAGATAGCATAGCTCGCCCAAAGCTGATAATAAGGTATACTGCTCACGCAAAGTTGGCATATCACCCGGAGGCCGATATAGTATACCGGTATACTGCTCACCCAAAGCTGACATATTGCCCGAAGGCCGATATAGTATACCATATGCTCACCCAAAGCTGATAATAAAGTATACTGCTCACCCAAAGCTGATAATAAAGTATACTGCTTACCCAAAGCTGACATATCGCCCGTAAGTCGATATAGTATACTGGTATACTGCTCACCCAAAGCTGACATATCGCCCGAAATTCATATAGTATACGGTCCCACTCGACTCACCTCGATATTCACATATCGCCCAAGGCCGATATAGTATACCTTATGCTCACCCAAAGCCGATAATATATTGCTCGCCAAAGTACTAATAAGGTATACCGACCCAAAGCCGGCATATCGCCCGGGAGGCCGATATAGTATACCGGTATACTGCTCACCCAAAGCTAACATATCGCCCGAAGGCCGATATAGTATACCATATGCTCACCCAAAGCTGATAAATAAATTGCTATTCAGTCATAACTGATAAAACCAATCACCGACCCACATGCATTCTCCAAGGCGACATACTTCGTCACTGAGCCATGTGCATTCTCCGAGGTGACATACTATTCATCGAGCCACGTGCCTTTCATGATGATTCATCCCGTTTCAAAAGTAATTATCGACAACTTTAATTCGTACTCAATTCACCCAAATAATCAATTTAGGAACATATCCTAAATATCCACAATTAAATCAATTTGGCACAATTCAAAGCTCAAATAAATAAACGGACTACCGCACGACAATCAGCACGAGATTTCGGTCGTCGGCCATCTCAAACTTAATTTCCAAAAAATAAATAATTAATTAATTAATTTCGAAAATTAATTATTTAATATTAAAAATTCTGTTTAGCTCAAAATAAGGTCCAATTAAATAAACGGACTTCACCACGATCATCAGCATAATTTTCTGGTCACAGGCCATCCCAGTTGAATTTTCAGGAAATAAATAATTATTTAATTAATTTCGAAAATTAATTAATATTAAAAAATTCAATTTAGCTTAAAATAAAGTCTGATTAAATAAACGGACTTCGCCACGATCATCAGCATAATATTCCGGTTCCAAACCATCTCCCTTGAATTTTTGGAAAATAAATAATTATTTAATTTAATTCCGAAAATTAATATTTAAATGCCCAAAAATCTCACTTAGGCCCGAATCATCAAATTGAAGCTCAATTAGAGGTTCAAAAATTCCCGAGATGCTTCCAATAAATAGTAGACCATGTCTACTTGCTAATTGCGCAATCAATTTATTTAAATCACATCACAATTGACTAATAATTGCTAATTTATTCTAATCTAACAACCTAAACATAATTAATTAAAACTAAACCAACCTAAAGCATAATTAGCCAACTAATATGGGATTAGTGAGATTACTCACCAAATCACGCGCAAATCGGATCAATCCGACGGCGGCGACGCGAGGAACGATTGTCCCCAAAGCACGGCTCGGTTTCGGGGCCGGGAAACGGCCCAAAACGGCCTTGAACAGTGCTAGAAACCCATTTTTCCAGCTGCTGTTCATGGCCAAATGAGGCTGTTCCGGTGGCTGAGATGGCGGAGCAAGGCCGGCGGAGGGCGAGGGGAACGTCGGGGAGGTCTAGTGGAGTTGGGCGGTGGCCGGAGGTGGCCGGACGGTGGCTTGTCGGTGCGGACAAGGGCGAAACAAGGCTGATTCGCAGCTGGATCGCGCGGGACGGCGGGACGACGGCGAGCGGCGGGCGCTCAGCCGCGGCGCGGATGCAGGCGCGGGCGGCGGTGCGGCGGCGGGACGAGCTGCTCCGTCGAGCTGTAGCCGTGTGGCTTCTTCTTCCTCGTTTTTGGTTTTCACGAGCGAGAAACGAAGGGAAGGGGAAGCCTTCGGTCACGTGGGGAAAAAGTGGGAGAGAGAGAGAGGAGAGAGAGGGAAGAGATAAGGGAGAGAAGAGATAAGAGAGAGAAAAGTGAGCGGTGGGGGGAAAAAGAAAGCTATCCGCACGTTGGGGAGGGGAGAGGAGAGAGAAGAGAGAGAAAAGAAAGAAAAAGAAAGAAAAGAAAGGAAAAGAGAGGGAGAGAGAGAAAAGAAATAAAACAATAGTCTTAATTTTCTTTTCTTTTCTCTTTCCCTTTCTATTTCTTTTCGGGCTTCAAATTTTTCTTCCGATAATTTCTTTATTGAAATTTCTGACCCGTCAATAAATTGACGAGCGATGAGACAGGATCTTAATTATCCAGTCAAATTAAAACCCGAAAATCTGGATGTCACACTTTCGGGAAAGTGTTCTTCACGAAGTATCTTTCTTTATGTCTTCCCTGCAACATATTCAAATTTCATAATTTTTGAAGTTCATTTGCCTATTTAACCAAAAAAATTTGAAAAACTATGCAAGCTGTATTAATAGAATAGAAATGCTGTGATGCATGAGCTATATCAAATTGTATGAGGGTCTTTTGGTGTGGTGTCCTTCATGAAATATCTTTATGTCTTGACTATCACATGTTCGAATTTCATAATTTTTAAAGGTCATTTGGGTATTTAATGGAAATATTTTCTAAAACTGTGCAAGCTGGATTGAGCGAATTTCAAATGCTGTAATTTATGATTATTCTGTTTTGGATGAGCCCTACTAATTATATTGATTGAGGTGATTGAATTCTACTGAGCATGTGATGATATTTGGCATTGCATATAGAATTAAATGCTGAATTTGACTTTGTTGCCATTACATTATGTGCCATGTTGATTGTGAGACATAAATTGGTGAATATGAATTATGATGAATGAGGAGACTGTTAGAGGTGGGCTGATAATGCCCTGGGAGTGTCAGGATGCCCGGGATGGGGGGTGCCGAATGCCCGGTTGTATTGTGATACATGCCCGGATGTCCTCGGGAGTTTCAAGATGCCCGAAATGGTTGGGTGCCGGAAGCCTCGGAGGTTTGTGCCCGGGGAACGCCTCGTGATGCCAGTTGAAATGCGAGATGCCCAGAATGTGGGGGTGCCAGATGCCCGGTGGTGTGTGTCGGAGGTTTTCTCGCGATGCCAGGTTGGGGTGCGAGTGATAAAATGTGGGATGCAATTACTGATTTCGAGAAAGAAAGATGTGGTGATCAAATTGAAAGATAAAAGTGGAAATTGAATCATGCATGGTATGGTGACATGTATGCATGGTTGCATGATATGATGTGTATGAGTGCATGGTTGTATGTGCACTTATGGCATGATGATATGTGTACATGAGGCATGGTATATGCGTGGATGCTTGATGATGAGTGCATGGTTGTATGCACATATGTGATGATGACATATGCATGGCTGCAAGGTAAGTTATGCTTGGATGCATGGATGACATGTACTATGCTATGATGTTGAGATTGTATTGTGTGATGCATTGAGTAGTTATTGGATCTTTTACCTGCTGAGTGGTTGTACTCACCCCTTTGGGGACCAACATTTCAGATTAGGAATATGCCATTCTCTCCAGTCATGCGGGGTACCTTCTATGGCCTCCCATCTGACGTGGAGGTAGAGTGTTCAGAGATTGATTGCATTACCATCCCTGGTCTGACATTTTTGCGAGTTCCCGTGCTGGTCATATACGATGTGGGCCTGGCTGGGGGCCCGGTTATTCAAGAGTTTTTGTCGGTCCACGTCCGCCGAGATGGAGTGATTCGGGGGATGTTGCCGCCACCACCGCCCGATGCGCCAGGATGGGTGTGATGGCCGCGTGAGGGGTAGAGAGCTGACTTTTTTTTTTCAGAGTAGCCGACACTGATAGATGGAGGATGACACGTGATCGTTATAGGGGTCGAGATATCTTTTGGGTTGTGGCCAAGTGTAGTTAAAAGTCTTGGCTTTCTTTTTGGTTGTACCGACCCGAGAAATCCATCATGAAAATATATAAATAAAAGTGGTTCGGCCTTATCTTTTCTTATGGTGCGTAGTTGGTGTATATTGCATTATGGTTATTGGAGGGTGAGATGGTGAGACTCAATTATGCTTCCACCAATAAGTTGCACCGGGACCGTTTTCAAAAAAAAAAAATGCCATTTCCACAAACACCTAGTGTGCAAGTCGAATCCTACCAAGGAAAAACCATTGGATGGAGGAGACTTACCAGGCCTAGCTTCAATGGCACAATGCAGGATAGCAAGAGGGAAAACCCAGCACATCAATCGCCCTGCAAGAAGCTTCAACCACAGTAGACTCCCAAAATGCAGTAGCAAAACTCGAGACGCTGAGATGACGAGAACTGGATTTCTAGGCCACATGCTAGGAGACAGTTCGGTGGGGATGATAAGGGAAGCAAGGCGACCTTAGCCTCCAAATATGAGCCCAAACCAACCACCGGAACTACCTCAGTAATCGAAACCCCAGGCCATTGGATGAGCAGGAACTAAGGAACAAAAAAGGTGAGATCTGAACTTCAAGGCCACCTGCTGCAAAATGGTTTGGTGGGGATGATAAAGGATGCAAGGCGACCTCTGCCTCCAAATTTGAGCTCAATACGACCACAAAAACTCCCACAGCAATCGAAACACCAGTTCGCTAGGCTAAACTCGCACGCAAACCTAGGGAATGGGAGAGCTCAAGTCATAGACTGACCCACTGGAATTCCTTCGGTGGATATCAAGAGGAAGGTCAGAGGGACCTATCCTCCAAATTTGAGCCCAAACCGATGGCTAGGGGTGCGCATGACAACCATTCTGTTCCAAAAATAGCTTCTGGAATAGAAATAGATTTTTCTATTTCTATTTCTAGAAGGGTTTCTAAGCAAAAATAACCGTTTGATAACGACACAAAATTTCTACTCTAAAAATAGAAATTCGTTTGATAATGATACAAAATTTCTTCCTTTCGAATGGCGGCGGCGACGACCAACGACCTTTAAAAATAAAAATAAAAAAGATTTAGTAACAAAAAAATAAAAATAAAATAAAATAAATCATTAAAAAATAAAATAAAAATATCATTTTATTTTATAATAAAACATCCTTAAAAATAAATTTATCTTACTTATTTATTCTATTTTATTTTATTTTACGAATAAATTTATTTTAAAATGAATAAAAATTAGAAATAAAATAAATTTATTTGGCAAACACTCAATGAAAATAAATTATTTTTAATAAATTTATTTTTAATAAACTAAAAATAAAATGATAATAAAAATAATTTATTTATTTTAATAAATTTATTTTAATTTTTAAATGAATAAAATGAATATATATATGTATATATATATTTTTAATAAAATGAGGAGAGGTGGAGGAGGAGGAGGAGGAGGAGGCAAAGACATAGAGGAGATGAGGGAGGACTCATCGAAATTAGGGTTTAGTAGGAGAAATTGTTTTTGATTTCTCTTCCAGAAATTAGAAGTAGAAAATTTTTACTTCTGATTTCTCTTCCAAATCAATTTCTGGAATAGAAATCTATTCCAGAAATAGAAAAACTAAGTAGGTTTATCAAATAGGTTTCTATTCCATAAATAGGTTTGGAACAGAAAAATTATTTCTGAAACAGAAATTTTGGTTATCATGCACCCCCTAGAACTTCGGGAATGAACAAAAAAGTATTCTGGATGAACAGTGCTAGATTTTGCCCAGTAGAGAGGACTCGGGTGAACAATACCCGTGAGAAGCGAAAATGGCAAAGCTTTAAAACCTATGTAAGATATTACTTTTTGGGCGCTTGAAAAGATGAAAAATATGATTGGCCAACTCTTGAAGCGAAAGTGCGTGTGGACTAATAATCGATATATCTTTCCATTAATTGTGAATTATAATTTATCTCATTTGCAAAAAAAAAAAAAAAAAAGCTAATTTGTTGCGAAATGACATTTCCTGGAAGCCGCATGGGGCAGCCGATTGAGTAGCTTGCCTTTTTTTTAATGAGATGAAATACTTTATTTTCCATGTAAGCAAAAGAAAAGACGGACTAAAAGATGTTTTAATTTAATTAGAATTCAATATCCACGCTTTTCCTTTGAGGGGAGCCCAGATAGGAAGAGAAGATGGGACCAGAAGATGTGAAATGATGATGACTTCAAGTATCTACGCAAGTTTTGTGCTGTGTATATACACGATGTAATAGTCTCTAGCAAAATTGGAGACGCAAACAAATCACTTGTAACTACCGACAAACATTTTTAAGAAAGAAGGCATAATCCTGTGTAAAAGAAGGTAAAATGGATGAAGGGAAAAATTAATTGCTTGGTATGGAAGTAGAGGAGAAAAAAAAGAAGAAAAAAAGCTAGTATTACAAACCTAAATTTGCGAGATATATAAACTTTCCTGACAAAGTAGAAGATAAAAATTCTAGAGGTACTGTAGATCTGCTAACTAGGCCAGACAATTAAAAAACATCTTAGTAGGCTATCCAAGAAAGCTCTAAGTGATATGTCTCGATTTTGGGATGATGAAGACATTCAAGCAGTAGGTAAAAGAAAAGGTAAGGCATTTGCCACCATATTATCACCTTCTGATGAATCAAATGAATACTGGGGAGAAGTACAAAGAACTAAATAAAGAAAATCGTAAGACTTCTGTCAATATTGGTCTGCTACATTTAATCAAGTAGTTGTAATTGGATTTTTCTCGGGTTGTAATGTAAGGCTGGGCTAAAGATGAGATAATGGGAATTTTAAGCTCAAATCACCCATCAACACGTTGATTTTTAGGATCTAATTAGAGCCAATGTCACTGTCCAATTTCACTCCTTCAAGATAATTTTTCTGCCGCCATATATCATCATTCTTTTTTTTTTCTTTCTTTCCTTTTCTCTTTTTTTTTTTTTTTTTGGATTGCTTTATGGTGGAGTTTCTCCCAAAGTCCCTCCTAATATAACATGAAAATTTCCAACCCATTGAGTATCCAAAAGGCTCACTCAATTGAAAATCGGATAGGGAACCATAAAAGCAATTTTTTTTTTTGACAATACACCCCAAACAACCATTGCAATCACTTCTTTTTACTACATCATTCCTCCCAAATTTCTATCAAGCTCAAATAATTTTTTTTTTATCCCAAAAGAAAATCAACGTGTTGATAGGGCATGGGATAAGGATATAATTTGATCACGGCTAGGCTAAACATATATGGGTGCCACTGAAAAATTAGGTAATAATTAAGGCTCAACGGGGTGACTAGGGATAAATAAATAGGGTTGGCTTGAAAGGCTCAATCGATCCAAAAACTGCCTATATCATTTTCTCAGTTAGATTTAGCTTAGGATTTCGCCTCAAGAGAAAATCAAACAAATTCTAAGATTTGGATGAAATCTAAGAAAATCACATATTTCACATGAATGTTCTCTAGATTTACACATAATTCAAAATGTAAGGACTTTTAGTGCTCAATAAGTGGATCAACATAATCAGAATTAAGATTAACTCACACATCAATTGCAAGTTTAAATAAAATTTAAATTTTCCTAAGAATCGCAAAAATTCACAACCAAGAATGCAATCACGAAAAAAATTATCCAAAATATTTGGCGCCCCCCCAAACTTGAATGAAGCAGTGTCCTCAATGCGAAAAATAGAAATAGGAAGAAGAAAACTCCACTGGTTGTAAGATAAGCCTATAGATGACCTTGATGATTAAACTCTTGAAAGGTGCTCCCTTAAAATTAACCTGGATAAAATAGAGAAAAGTTAATCTTTTTTTTTTTGGCAAAACGTAAACTTAAAAATAAATAAAAACATAATTAAAATGCTTGGGTTGCCTCCCAAGAAGCGCTTGCTTTATAGTTTTCAGCTAAACTATCTCAGATTTCGCTATTCTGGAGGATGAAGTTCAATGGTGGTCTTCTGCTTGTTGTAACCACCTTCAAAGTAGGGCTTCAAACGTTGACCGTTCACTTTAAATGTGCCCTCAGTGTCGTGCGCAACTTCAACTGTTCCATATGGGAATACCTGTGTAACTGTAAAAGGACCAGACCATCGAGACCGCAACTTTCCTGGAAAGAGTTTAAGACGAGAGTTATAGAGTAAGACTTTTTGACCAATTTTAAACTCTCTTCTGAATATGTGCTTGTCATGCCATCTTTTTGTACGCTCCTTGTACAACTTAGAATTTTCATAGGCCTCATTACGAAATTCCTCCAATTCATTCAGTTGCAATAATCTTTCTTCACCTGCAGACTGCATATCAAAATTCAGAAATTTAAATGCCCAATATGCTTTATGCTCTAATTCCACTGGTAAGTGACAAGCCTTTCCAAACACTAGCCTGAAAGGAGACATCCTAATTGGAGTTTTGAACGCTGTCCTATAGGCCCAAAGTGCATCATCAAGTTTTATTGACCAATCTTTCCTAGAGGCATTCACTGTTTTTTCTAAAATTCTCTTGATTTCCCTATTTGAAATCTCTACTTGACCACTAGTCTGAGGATGATAAGGGGTTGCAACCTTATGTGTGACTCCATACTTACTCAAAAGTGCTTCAAATTGCTTGTTGTAAAAATGTGTCCCCCTATCACTTATGATTGCCTTAGGAGTGCCAAATCGGGTAAAAATATTTTTCTTCAAAAATTTCACCACAACTTTAGCATTATTTGTTGGTAATGCTACAGCTTCTACCCACTTAGACACATACTCCACAGCTACTAAAATGTATAAATTTCCGTAAGAAGGTGTAAAGGGTCCCATGAAATCAATACCCCAAACATCAAATAATTCACACACAATAATGTTGTTTAAAGGCATCTCATTTTTTCTTGAAATATTTCCAGTTCTTTGACACTTATCACATGAAGCTACATAGGAGTATGCATTTCTAAAATGTGTAGGCCAATAAAATCCAGATTGTAAAATCTTAGCTGCAGTTTTTGCGGCACCAAAATGGCCACCTGTCTCTCCATCATGACAATGATGTAGAATGTTTGCCTTCTCTTCATCTGGAACACATCTCCTTATGACTTGATCTGCACATACTTTAAACAAGAAAGGTTCTTCCCAAAAATAATTTTTAACATCAGAAAAGAATTTTTTCTTCTGTTGATATGATAATTCAGGAGGAAGAACATTACTTACCAAATAATTTACAAAGTCAGCATACCAAGGAATTGACTTGATGGAAAAAATTTTCTCATCACGGAACTCTTCCAAAATTGGTCTTACCTCTTCCTTTGAATTTGGAATTCTTGATAAGTGATCTGCAATTAGATTTTCAGTCCCCTTCTTTTCAAGCAGATACTTAAGAGCAGAGTGGTCAGAATAAACTATAACTTTTGAGCCAATTAAATAAGAACGAAATTTATCAAAAGCAAATACTACCGCAAAAAGTTCATTTTCTGTTGTTGAATAATTCAATTGTGCACCTGACAAGGTTCGACTGGCATAGTATATGGTTTGAAAAATTTTATTCTTCCTTTGTCCCAAAACAGCTCCTATTGCAGAATCGCTAGCATCACACATCAGCTCAAAAGGTAAATCCCAATTTGGTGCTGTCATAATTGGTGCTGATATTAACTTCTCCTTTAAAGTGTTAAAAGCCTCCACTTTGGCTCGATCGACTTCTATTCCGTTTCGAGAAATTTTATGCCCGAGCACTATTCCTTCCTGCACCATAAAGTGACACTTCTCCCAATTCAAAACAAGGTTAGTCTCCTTACATCTTTGTAAGACCAAGCCAAATTATTTAAACAAGAATCAAATGATAGGCCAAAAACGGAAAAATCATCCATGAAAGTCTCAATATATTTTTCAACCATATCAAAGAAAATAGCCATCATGCATCTTTGAAAAGTAGCTGGTGCATTACAAAGACCAAAGGGCATTCTTCTAAAAGCAAAAGTACCATAGGGACAAGTGAAAGTAGTTTTCTCTTGATCTTCTGGTGTAATAGGAATCTGATTATACCCCGAATATCCATCCAAAAAGCAATAAAATTCATGCCCTGCAAGTCTTTCTAACATCTGATCAATAAATGGTAAAGGAAAGTGATCTTTTCTAGTGGCATCATTTAATTTTCTGTAATCCATACACACACACCACCCAAGAATCGTTCTAGTTGGAATCAATTCATTGTTGTCGTTTTTCGAACAGTCATACCACCTTTCTTTGGCACAACTTGTACAGGACTTACCCAAGAACTATCAGAGATAGGATAGATGATACCTGCATCAAGTAGCTTAATTACCTCAGCTTTCACTACTTCTTGCATCTTCGGGTTCAAACGCCTCTGAGGTTGGATAGTGGGTTTATATTGCTCTTCCATCAAAATTTTGTGCATGCAAATTGAAGGACTAATTCCCTTGATATCAGCTATTTTCCATCCAATTGCACCTTTATGCTCTCTTAATACTCTGAGCAATTTCTCCTCCATCAAATCTGTCAAAGAAGAAGATATAATTACTGGTAAAGAAGAAACTCCATCTAAATAAGCATATTTCAAATGAGAAGGTAAGGGTTTGAGTTCAAGAATTGGAGGCTCTTCAATTGATGGTTTAGGCTTTGTAATGTGTTGCCCCAACTCTTCAAATTTAATTGCCTTTTGCCTTGAATATGGTGGAATTGCCTCCATGAAATTTGCGTACTCCTTTATCTCCTCATTCTGAATATCTTTGTCCCTTAGTTGAATCAGACATGCTTCAAGTGGATCTTCAAAAATATTTTCCTGAAAAACCCCAACTCTAAAACAAGAATTATCATCAGATGGATATTTCATTGCTTTAAAAACATTAAACGAAACAAGATCATCTTGAACTCTAAGGATCAACTTCCCCTGTTGTACATCAATAAGAGCTCTTCCTGTTGCTAGAAAAGGTCGACCTAATATAAGTGGTACCTCAAAATCTTCCTCCATGTCAAGAACTATGAAATCTGCAGGAAAGATGAATTTGTCAACTTTTACTAAAACATCTTCCACAATACCTCTCGGATATTTAATTGATCGATCAGCTAGTTGAAGTGACACTGTGGTTGCTTTTACCTCGCCCAATCCTAATTTCTTGATAACAGAATAAGGCATCAAATTAATACTTGCACCTAAATCACATAATGCTTTTTCAAAGTAAGAATCCCCAATAGTGCAAGGAATAGTAAAACTCCCTGGATTTTTTAATTTCGGAGGCAATTTGTTTTGTAGGATAGCTGAACACTCCTCATTTAACTTCACAATTTCATAATCCTTCAGTTTCCTTTTGTTTGCCAAAATCTCCTTAAAATTTTTTGCATATCTAGGCATTTGCGCTAAAGCATCTGCAAAAGGAATGTTAATGTGCAATTTTTTAAATACATCAAGAAATTTAGAAAATTGCTTATCTATTTTGTGCTGCTGGAATCGCTGAGGGAATGGAATTGGCGGCACATATGGCTTGGGATTATCTGGAAAAAGTTTACTCTTACTTATCTCCTTCGATTGTTTATTGACTACCTCTTCTTTGTCTCTGACAATCTCTTCTTCTCCCACTTGTTTACCACTTCTCAGGGTGATAGCCTTTATGTTTTCAATTGGATTTTTCTCTGTGTTGCTCGGCAAAAAACCCTGTTGTCTTCCTGACATCATGCTTGCTAACTGACCCACTTGCATCTCTAGATTTCTGATTGAAGCCTCTTGGTTTTGAAATCTCACATCCATGCTTTTGATGAAGTCATGAGTTGTATTAGCAAGTTTGGTGACTATGTCTTCCAAATTTGACTTTGTCTCTTCTGATTGTTTGAATCCCGGTGGTCTCGTCACATTCTGATTGTTCCATGAAAAATTTGGATGATTACGCCATCCCGGATTGTATGTGTTGGAGTAGGGATTATTCTGCGACCTGTTAAAATTCCCAACAAAGTTAGAATTTTCACTAGGTTGTTTGAAAGTATTACCTACCTGACACTCTGTGCTAACATGTCCTCCACCACAAAAATCACATGTCAAATTGTGAATTTTCATGGCTGAAACACTCATATTATCTACTTTTTGTTGAGTGTTTCAAATTGTGCAGCAATTGCAGCAAAAGCATCAACTTCATGAACTCCGCTAACTTTTCGCATTGGTAATCTCTCAGTAGGCCACTGATAATTATTGGACGCCATCTCTTCTAATAAATTGTAGGCTTCTTCTGGTGTTTTATTATTTAAAGTCCCCCCTGCAGCTGCATCAATCATAGAACGAAGATTTGCACTAGAGCCATTATAAAAAGTTTGTACCTGCATCCATACGGGTAGTCCGTGATGTGGGCATCTCCTAAGAAATTCTTTGAATCTTTCCCATGCTTCATATAATGATTCATTATCCATCTGCATAAAATTAGTAATATCGTTACGCATCTTCGCAGACTTTGCAGGTGGAAAGAACTTACCAAGAAATTTCTGAGCCATATCATTCCATGTAGTAATTGATCCTGCAGGAAGAGAAGAAAGCCAACTCTTAGCTTTATCTCTAATAGAGAATGGAAATAATCTCAATCTAATAGCATCATCTGTAACTCCATTATATTTAATGGTGTCACAGATTTCAAGAAAAGCATCGATGTGAGCATTTGGATCATCGCTTGGTAGCCCACTGAATTGCACTGATTGTTGAAGCATCTGAATAAGTGACGGCTTAATCTCAAAGTTGTTTGCTTGAATTGCAGGTCTTCTGATACTTGATGCGGTGCCTTGAACTGTTGGCGCAGCATAATCTCTTAAAAGTCTACGTGGATTTTCATTCTCACCGTCTGCCATCTTAGCGTGATTTCTTTGTTCTCTTAGTCGCCTTTTGAATGTACGCTCGATTTCTGGATCAAGCTCAACAAGTTCCTCTTGTTGTTGTTGGCTACGTGTCATAAACCGATGTACACCCTGAAAAATAAAAACAAAACGAAAGCTAGATTAAATTTAGAATTATCTGGTATCAATATTAATTAGTATTAAACAAACGATCCCTGGCAACGGCGCCAAAAACTTGTTCGTAAAATTCTAAACACAAGTGCACGTATCGAACAGGTAATATAATGATGAGAAAAAGTATCGTCCCACGGAGATCGATAATTAATAAACTAATTAAATACTAAAATAGATTAATTCTAAAATTTATCTAACAAATCAAAATATAATTTAGAATAAATTAAAAACAAAACTTGAAGGCTAAATGCAGTAAAATCAATCAGATAAATATGTTAGAGCATCCAATTTCACCATAACCACTAGATATGAATTTCAGATTGTTGTGAATACAAGAACGATATCAAACATGTGATAGCGGAATTTCCTAATCTATTTACTATCCTATCTCTAGGTATAGCAAACCTACTCAGCTTATTAATCCACTATATCTCTATGTGAATTAAAATAAACATGAGTGCATTAAAAACTATGAATATTCCCGGTTTACAATGAGTCTTTTGGATCACCTTATCACCGAAAGCTACACAAATAACGCGGTATATTTCTATCCACATTTAATTCATGGTTATATATTATAATGAGCAATTGCATATTATCACCTCTCAGTCTCAAACATGCACTTCAGATCATTCAAGTGGTGGCCAGTCACTCAAAAGCATTAAACACAATAATATATAACTCACATGAATGAAATCAATTGTAAAACATTAAAATCATGAAATTCATATCATCATGGTTAGGCTACATTGTAGCCCTAACAAAAGAAAATTAGAACATAGTAGAATAAGAAATAAAAATAAAAATATAGATCAAACCCAGCATCTTGAATCAAAGGACAAGAATTCTGTCACCACTTTTGTCTTCTCTTCAAAATACTTGAAAAACTCTCAGAACAATGAAAAACGATCTAATAACGGAAAACGATCTAACCCCTCCTCTCTCAAAAAACCTTACCTGCTCTCTCTATCTCTATTTATAGGATATATCCAAGATATCTATCTTCCAACGCTTGCAGATAACATTAGGGAACAAAATCAAGAATTTCCTAATTTGATATCTATCTTTCACTGCTACTTTTATTTGAATTTCTGATAATTGCCATTCTTTTCCTTATCTTCTCCATATCTCATTATTCTGCATAAACAAGGAAAATTCAAATAATCATAAGGAAATCCAAATATTTTCTCATAGATAATGCATTAATTGTTGCCTAAAATAGGTAAAATAACTCTATTTTTATAGAGTTATCAGTGTGTAAACTTGATTTTCTTGTGCGTAAATCTCCATTCTCAGCTGCTAAATTTTAGTGAAAACTTGCACTGTGATCACAAACAAATAGGAGTAGGTGGGATCACCTTGTTTGAATCCATTCTGCCCTCTAACAAAGCCAACAAGCTCCCCACTAACAATTATAGAGTAGTATATAGGAGTAGTGAGGCATCTTTTTCCACCAAAGTCAAGAATTCAGTGGGAACGCCAATTGCAGTCAAGAGACACAAGTCAATAATGCAGTGGGAACATCATCTGTTTGTTTGCTTTCGATTTGAAATCAGGGAAAGTTCATGCATGTGTAGCGTGGAAAGTAAAGCGTCGGCGCATTTTTAACTTTATCAAATCGAACATCCTTTGTCTTGTTGTGACCTCGGGGAATATAATGTGGAACACTAGCGAAATTACAAAAGTTCCTAAAATTATCTGACGAATTTTGCTTTATTAAAAACAGCCAGAGTAAATCTCAATATAAACGTGGCGACCTGGACAATATTTTCAAAGTCCAAAATCGTTGATCTGTCAATTTTATTAATAATGCAGTTAACAATAAATCAATGTTAAATAAATATTTGTATCGATCATACATCGAACTAAGGCGTTATATATAATCTTCAACGAAGAAAAGTCGCAAGCGCAAATCATTAAACTTTTTGAGGTACCAAACACACACAAAATAATATTATTACTAGATGTTATAATATCCTGTATTTTACAGCAGAGCGGTCTTTTTGACCCTTTTGAAATCCTATAAAAAATACTCAAGTACAACAGATATAATTTTAAATAGTAAGTGACATGTTTGAGTGAGCTTTGTAATTATCTAATGTGAATTAGGGTCTACATAGACCTAGATCTATATTCTTTTAGGATAGTTGTGAAAACTTCTTTCATGTGAATATAACGTGTATTAGTCTTTCAAAGTCCCTTCAGTCAAAATCACGAGAAAAAAGAGTTACGTGACTTTTACTTCACTAAAGTAAAAATATTGATGTTGAACGACATTACTTGAAATTTTCAGGCTCATGACTGGAATCTTTTTTTTTTTTTTTTGGTGAAAGGTAATTGTATTAAGCTCAACCAAAATGTACAAGCAAACGGCACCAAAGCTTACACTCAAAATGAACAAGGCATACTGAGTGGAAGGGTACCGAAAGAAGAAAAAACAAAAGCCTACAAGGCAGAAGAGCAAGAAG
This sequence comes from Eucalyptus shirleyi, assembly GCA_017140165.1. NCBI lineage: Eukaryota > Viridiplantae > Streptophyta > Magnoliopsida > Myrtales > Myrtaceae > Eucalyptus > Eucalyptus shirleyi. Next base: position 15,391,407 of record CM029456.1, on the reverse strand, counting down.
GCATGGTCACACAACGACGGTCACAACCAACAGTAGGACCAATACAAAAGAAGGCGACCAGCCAGCCAAGTAGAGGCAACTGAAGCCCAAAACCCGGGATTAAAGAACCCCGTCCACAAGCGGCAACGAGAGACTCCGTAGTAGCAACAAAGCACAGCAATGGCCCACCCAGCAACCAAAAACAGGATAGCAAGAATGCTAAGGAAGTACTGAAGAGGAATAGAAAATACAAGGGTCAATCCCCCATGTGCATTGAAGCCTCCTATTTCTTGGATTGTCTTCAACATTAGTGAAAGTCAGCGCCTTATCCTTAACCACTTTAATCAAGTGATTCTTCAGAGCTAGAATCGTGAAGGTGTAATTTCTAAACAGAATCTCATTCCTGTATTTCCAAATAAGGTGGCAGAGAGCTCCAAAGGAAAATCGGGCAATGGAGTGATAGAAATCCTTACCGAGAAGGAACTTCAAAGCCCAGCTAAGGTTGTCGGTCCAAGTCCTGTTACGCCAAGGGAGGTTACATCTAGCCGCCCACAGGAATGCTAACCTGGCTGTAATGCTACATCCAAAAAACAAATGATCAATAAAATCTGGCGTCGACTTGCAAAAGGCACACATCGCATCTGCAATCCTGCCATGAGACAAAAGCATGGCCTGAGTAGGAAGGCAGTTCTTGGTGATAAGCTAGAGGTTGAACTAATATCTTGGAGATATAGCATTGTTCCAGATCAAGGAAGCCCAATTGACCCGAGGCTTCTTCTTCCTTATAAGGTGCCACGCCGAAGTAACCGAGAATAAACCGGAAGCACCTCCTAACCAAGTAAAACGATCCGGTAATTGAGATAATAAAGGAAGGGGCTGCTCCGAAGATTCTAACACTGCTCGCATGGACTGACCAATCGATGAAAAAAGATCAGCCACTGTAGCATGTATGGGTAAGCCCAAGCTATAAATCAAAGAGTCGGAAAATAAAAGGTTGAGGGGACCTCTCGGGTGCCAATGGTCATACCAGAAAGAGATAGAACGGCTGTCTCCAACCCTCCAGAGAAAAGATAGCCGAAACTCAGACCTAAGATGGAGAATTCTCTTCCACGCCCAAGAGCAAGAGGTGGGTTGATTAACCACCCATAAACTCTTCCTTTTTAGGAATGTCGAATGGATCCACCTACACCACAATGACTCCTTATCTGTAAAAAGAATCCAGATGTGTTTCAACATTGCTGCTTTATTATAGTCCCTCAGATTGCGAATACCTAACCCTCCTTCCTCCTTAGGAAGGCAAACATCATCCTAGGATACCTTAGCTCCACCCCTCCCCAATCCAGGGCCCTTCCAAAAAAACTGTCTTAGGATCTGCTCAATGCGATCCAATATTGCAACAGGGATAGTAAATACACTTGCCCAGTATGCTTGGATTGCATGGAGAACTGACCTTATAAGCTGAAGACGACCAGCAAATGAGAGGAAGCATTGAGTCCACGATTGGACCCTATTGGTTATGCGATTCACGAGGGAGATACAATCCGTCTTGCCAAGCCTGGATGAGATAATAGGAACTCCAAGATAACGCACTGGCAATGTCCCCTCAATGAAGCCAAAAGCAAGGAGAATCTCACTGCGCAAGGTTGCCGATCCTCCAACAAGAAAGATCTCACTTTTATTGGAGTTTGGCTTGAGTCCACTCCACGCAGAGAATGTGTCTAAACCATTCTTTTAAAAGAGAGATCGAAGTCAAATCAGCTCCACAAAATAGGACTGGAATCTTTCATACAATATCATCTGTAAGTAATAGACAAATATGGCGTGTGAACTAAAATTGCACTTGGATCAATGCGGCCAAATTATGGCACAATATAGAAAAATTTTCAAATCCAGCATGTGAATGCATTGGGATTAATGAAGCCAAAGTAAGGTCACATGTGAAATAAGAGAGAAGAAAATTTCCAAAAATAGCATATGAATGCAGCCAAAGTTGGAACTTACATGGAAAACATAAAATTTGACATTCCTGAACAGGATTACACCAATTAAAGACACCGTGAATGCACTTTTTTTTTTTATAGGAATTTTCGCAATTTCGCATGCTCATTGTGAAGACCATCCGCAGACCCAGCGATTCAGCAAGTAATAACTTTAGAAGTGATCATAAATATCACATCACGTGAGGCATAAAAAAAGGACGGTACCAGCCATGTGCTATGTTGTACTCCATCGAAGAACTTTTGTTCTAGAAAAAAAATGTTGACTCAGGACAAATAGCAAGTCGAACCTCCCAATGATTTATCCCGTAAGCTGATGATCCTACATTAAAGAAAATAAATCAATGCTTGAAGAAAAGCAATTTTGCACTTCGGAGATGTCAAGAAAAAATTAAAGAAAAGTGAGCAGAAAGGTAATCAAGGAACATGTAGGGCCAATGGGGTACGAGTTTCTCGATCAGTTTCCTTCACGCCGTGATCAAGATCGGGCTTGTCATGATGCTCGCCGGCGACGTCTGGTTGTTTCTCTCGGCGCCTCAGCATCTTGGCTCTCTAGCGGCAAAATTAGTATAAGTTTGAGGGAGACGAGTTCACTTCTTGAACGTGAGCAAAAGGATTTCATTTTTTGGTTACCTTAACAAAAATAAGAAAATATGATATGACCGACATCTAAAAAAAAAGCGCATGCGTGAGGGCCCGCGTAATTTAATGCGCACAAAAGAAAAGACAAAAACAAACTCGAAATGATAGAACTTTCGAGTAGTCGTAGTCATAATATGCAAACGAAAGGAAAAAAAGGTCATTTTTTCAACAAAAGAAAAGTTAAAAAAAAAAAAGTTGTAATATGCAAAAGAAAAAAAAGAAAGAAGAGAAGGATAATAACTCATTGATTGCATATGCCATTTACTAGAGGGTTAATGCCCCAAAAATCTCAAACTATATTTATATGATAAATTTACCAAAACTAATTTTTTAATCACCAAAAACTTTAAATTAATACACTCGTCAACCGACGTGTCATCTAAGTCAGTGATTTGATGGTAAAATTTAAGAAAAATAAATATATGATAAATTAGTCATAAATGTTCTAGTTTGGGTTTTTTTGTAGTTAAAAAATTAATTTGAGATAAATTTATTATAAACATATCAGTTTGAGATTTTTAATGGTATTAACCATTTATTGAAAGCCACAATCAAGTATTTTATTGGGGAGCCAGTGGACTATATGTTAACTGAGTTGATATCCACGATTTACAATACATTAGAAGGGAAAGAAATGCAAATATACATATATATATATATAAGTGGTTGGTCCCACGACCATTGACCGGTCGAATAGACCAGCTTTGACCAAATAATTTTTTTTTTTTTTTTTTTTTGGCCAAAGCATTGAACAAAGAAATCACAAACCGGTTAATTTTGATGGTGCTTTATCGAAGAAAGTTCCACACCAACATAGCTATTAGGGATGGATTCGTATTACTTTTTGGGTCGGGAAGGAGGAATGCAATTTTCAGGAAATCAGAGAATGTAAAGCCAATGTATTTAGGAAAACAATGGCATGAGGACAATCGTGTACAATAACATACTCATCTCTCATGCTATAGAGGAGAATATCATCTGAAGGGGCCAACAAATCGATTCGTAAGTGCGATCGCTAATTGTTTTTGGGAAATCCCTATAAATTTCCAGCGACGAGCATTTTCGAGAAAACAATAAAAAAAACAAATCATCATTGATGGGGACATTCATCGACATCCGTGCTGTTAATAAGGAACTGCCCATGTTTGATTCATTGCCATGTTTGCTTACTTGATTCAATTGAGATTGTTTGTTTCGATATCTTTTCATCATTTTGTTGATTGAGAATTAACCCACGTTGTCTCTAATATTACTTCCCTGTGTAATGATAGAATTTCTTTAATACTGTAGCAACTGAAGGTTTTATTTGCACCCGGAACTTTAAATTTTGTGTCCTCACTAATTTTGGAAATAACCATTTTTAAGAAATGTAACTTCCAACATGTGTCCACATTTTTTTGTTAAACTTGATATATTTATTGAGAATTAAGTAATATATGGCCTACATTATAGTTAGACAATCACGGGGTATAACGTTTTTGATTATATATAGTTGGGTGTACAGTTCAGTCCATATTAAATATCCAAATTGCTTCTGCAATCATCTCCAGAGTCTAACAGATACTTCAGTACCGTTATGGACCAATTTCACTTCAAATTGAAGAAAGATTGTTGCACTCGATACCCAAAATCTTTGACCGTCAAATCGTCGATATTGGTGCACATGGTGACCGCATAGATCTTATACCACCTTTCGTTTTATAATGAGATGAAATTAATTAATTTAATTAATTGATTAGTCTGGCCCGCCAATCTATAGGTACATCGATCATTACTCACCAATTTGCCATATAGCCGCAGCCAAGTATTTTTTTTTTTCAATAATGAGATGAGATACTTTATTTTCCATGTCAGAAAGGGAAAGACAAGGGAGTAAAGAGATGGAAGCCATTTCCCCGAAGCCAATCGATCAATAAGTTAGGAAACTGGCCTCCAATAAAAAATATATGCTATTATGATCATTTAAATTTATCTTATTTTGACTGGTCAAAGTCATTGACAATTCAATTAACAATAAATTCCACACTAAACAAATATTTGTATAGATCACATTCTAACTAACCCGGAAAAGCGCCTAAGAGCGTGATAAAAATCCCACGCGATAAAAATCCCACGCTAACTTGTCGGCACACGCTTAAGCATCTTTATTAGAATATTCTCCATTGGCCCACGAAAAAGGAAGTCTGCATCTGGGTATAATGAATATAGAGAAGATCACAAGGCGAAAAAATTACCTCAAACGAAGTACCATGTCTTAGGCAACTTTTTGCTCATTGTTAACCTACTCCCTTTCTTGATTCTAATGGCTTCTTCTTCTTCCAAGCTTAGAAAGAGTTACCACGTCTTCCTGAGTTTCAGAGGCCCGGACGTCCGCAACAGCTTCCTCGGTCATCTCTACACTGCTCTAAAGCAAACAGGAATATACACTTACATCGACAATGAAGAACTGATGAAGGGAGAGCATATATCACCTTCACTTATGAAGGTGATCGAGAAATCACAAATTGCGATTGTCGTTTTCTCCGAGGGCTACGCTTCCTCACCATGGTGTTTGGAAGAGGTGGTGAAAATCATGGAGTGCAAGGAACAAGGAGATCTCATGGTCTTTCCGGTGTTTTACAAAATGGAACCCAGGGAAGTGAGAACACCAAGAGAGAGTTACAAAGAAGCTATCGCTAAGCATGAGTCCAAATTCGGGAAGGATTTAGAGGAAGTTGAGAGATGGAAAAAGGCTCTTTTTGATGCCGATAACTTGTCCGGATGGCACTTGAACAATGAGTAAGTAATAATATGTGACCGCACTCCTTTGTCATTGCTTTTATATGTTAAATCACAACTCCTCTCTTGTTTTGTTTTTTAATTATGAACTTAATCATATATTTGAACCAGTGAATCAACGTGTCAATTTTTTTTTTTCTGGATTTCATCAGAGATGAAGCGGAGCTTGTAAAAAGAATAGTCAAGGAGATATCAATGCAGCTAGACCGAATTCCCTTACATGTTGCTAAGCATCCGGTTGGGATACATCCCCAAGTGGTAAAGCTGGAATCAATGATAAACAAGAAGTCTGATGAGGAAGTTTTCTTTATAGGATTATGGGGAAAGGGAGGCGTAGGAAAGACAACTTTAGTCAAAGCCCTTCGTAATGCTATCTTTAGTAATTTGAGGGTTCATGTTTTTTGGCAAATGTTCGAGAAGCTTCAAAAGATTCCAAGGATTTAGTTCCTTTGCAACACAAATTGTTGTCTGAGACATTACTGGGACAAGAGTTAGTAGTGTTTAGTGTTGATGGAGGTATTAACTTAATTCAATAGAGACTTTGCCACAAAAAAGTTCTCCTTATTCTGGATGATGTCGATGAAATAAAACAATTAGATGCTTTAGCTGGAGAGTGTGAGTGGTTTGGTGAAGGAAGCAGAGTCATTATTACTTCAAGAGATAGACATCTGCTAGCTTCCCATGGAATAGATGAAGATCATATATATGAAGTTCAAACTCTGGAGAATTGCGAAGCTCTTGAACTTTTCAACAAGCATGCCTTTGTAAGAAACAAAAAAATAGTTATAAGGAGGGATCTTGTGGATAGTGCTTTGCAATATGCAAATAGACTTCCTTTGGCACTTGAGGTATTGGGCCGTTTCCTACGTGGTAGAAGAGAACGTGAATGGGAAAGTACATTGAGTAAACTTGCCAAAAGTCCTAATAAAAAAATCAATGGTGTTCTTAAGTTAAGTTATGATGGATTAGAGCACAATGAAAAGGACATCTTCCTTGATATTGCATGTTTCTTCAAAGGGCGAACTATAGAGTACATTACGAAAGTTCTTGACAGTTGCGACTTTGACACAACTATTGGAGTACAAGTTCTTGTTGAGAAGTCCTTGATATTTAATGATAGAGGGACCCTACAGATGCATGACTTGATCCAGTTGATGGGCATGGATATTGTTAAACAAAATGCCCTGATAATCCTGGAAAACGAAGGAGGTTATGGCTTTATGATGATGTTCATTATGTTATGTCAGGGGATCTGGTAAGATATGCTAGTTTAGATGGTGATTTTGCTATCTTATTATGTGAATTCATATATAAACTGAAATGCAAATTCGTCAAATACAGGGAACAAGTGCAGTAGAAGGCATAGTTTTGGATTTACCCGAGCCAAAAGAGATATACATTGGTCCCGACGCTTTCACAAACATGAGAAGGTTGAGGGTACTAATCATGATTAATGTGCATACCTCTTTCCAGGGTCCTATCTGTCTTCCTGATGAGCTAAATTGGTTAGAATGGCATGAATGTCCTTATTCGATTCCAGAATTGTGCTCTAGTCCGAAGAACTTAGTTGGACTTGATCTGTGTAGAAGCAACATCCAAGTAGTGAGGGAGCAATTTAAGGTGCGCATTTAAATGAATAATCTTTATTTCTTTTATCTTTTATGTATCCATATCTCTATCCCATGACTATATATGTGTACATGGATTATCAAAACTTCGAATGCAACAATAATTAACTCTGATGATGCTCGTTAATATGCTTAAGAAACTCTGCATCTAATAAATTGTTTAAATTTGATTAAAGTATCAAATAGGACACCGGTGTACTACATGAACCCACATAAGTGGAGTTTTCCCGTTTTAGTGGACTATTAAACACTTTCTGACGTGAATCTTGATGCTGATTCGAACAAAAAAAATTCAAGAAAAAAGTCCAATCTCATTTCCAAATACTACAAGTACGGAAATTTAGAAGAACAATGAACTGAAAGCATCGGTGACTTTTGATACTGAAAATTGGAGCAAAAACTCGGTGATATTATTTAAAGATCGGGTGATGACCGCTTGAATTTTTAATATACATGAATTGAGGATTTAATTTGTATGCCTTTGGAAATGATAAGACACTAAAAATGTTATTAAAGATCCTATGCTGTATAACAGAGACGAGGTGACTAAACTATTTTTGAAATTGCATATGGAAAGAGAGATTTGTCTTGCTTATTTGCTTGATAATTGAAGTGAGTGCACGATAAATGCTTTTGACTGAACTTCCCAATGTTCTCTCTCCGATTGCATTCGGCCGATAATGAAAGATATACAGAAAGTGTATAGTGAAGGATCTTCATCAGACGCTAGTCTTTACTTAAGTTGGTCTGGCCTTGATAACACTAAAATAATGGCCGAAAAGTCCTATGTCCTTTCCGGTTGGAACAACCTCAGCAGTGATTTTTGACAAGTACTTCTTTATTATTAGAGATAGAAGAAGCAATTTTTTTTTTTGGGTCAGAAATATAGGTATTGCATTACTAATTAGTAGCTTTACAAAAGATCTGGGTATTACAACCAGAAGCTAAAGCTTCGGCAGCTACCAAGTTCTGTAAGATAAAAGGAGGAAAGATATTCCAGTTATGGGCCATATCAGATCTACCGTGGGCCTTGGCAGCCCAATCAGCAACTCCATTAGCTTCCCTCTTGCAATACTGAAGACTGAAATTAGGGCACAGAGAGAGCAGATGATCAATCTCTGCGAACATCGCTCGTTCTTTCCACGGGGGGTTCCGTTTCTCATGAAGAATCTCGAGCATGGCCAAGCAATCAGATTCGATGATGATGTTGGCCATATTGAGTCCCTGATGCAGCAGATGATTAAGAGCGCAAGCTAGCGCCTGTACTTCGGCTTGAAAGGGAGAAGCGGCGGGACATCGACGAGTATAGACATCGGTAAGTACCCCTTGATGATTTCGACTGATACACGCGACGTTGCCTTCTAGACTTCCTGGTTGATGAGATGCGTCTATATTGCATTTTAGGTATCCCCGATCCGGAGGTTTCCAAAGTAAAGCTGATCCACGATCAGCCGGATGCTCTGTGTGCGATTCCTGCGTTCGTTGATGATGTGCAGAAGAAATGCCGTGAATCCGAGTCAGGGCAAGGGCATCGATCACAGCTCGGGTTGGATCAGGACGGATTCGACGGAAGATCCAATTGTTTCGTTGGCACCAGATCTGCCAAAATACATGGGCGATGGTCTCCAATCCCGGTACCAGGTTAGTGTTGCTGGCTCTGTCTGAGAACCACTCATCAAGGCGATGAATGCTGAGAGGAGAAACTGGAATACTGATCTGCTGATGCTCCCATATCTCGTGTGTCCATGAGCAAAAAAAGAATAAATGTTCAATTGTTTCTGGAGAGTTTTGGTTGCATATGTGACAAATTGGATCAGAGGTGATATGCCTAGCATATAGATTCGCCTTGGTAGGGAGGGCATTGTGGCATGCTGACCATAAAAATAGACGGATTTTCTGATTTGTGTTGATCTTCCATAGTTTGCGCCAAAGAAAACTGGGTTGTTGGTATGATGATGAAGCATGGTGATCCCGTGGCTTTACTGGCTTGCTGACAATAGTTCTGTAGTTGCTTTTTACTGTATGATGGCCATCCTTCATTGCTGTCCACACTATCTGATCAGCAGCATGTAGCGGTCTGATAGGGATATCAAGTATTTCTGATGAGATGTTGTTGTCAAATAAATCGGTGATAAGATTAACATTCCAGGTATGGTGGACGGGGTCAATTAGATCTACCACCAGCCCCGGTTCGTCTCTTGTAACTGGTCCTCCAATAAGGCCAGAGGGTAACCAGCTATGATCACGAATTTTTATGTTCTTCCCATCCCCAACAAACCATTGTACATTAGGTAGGATGGCGTCCCTGCCAAAAAGAACACTCCGCCAACCCCAGGATGGGCATGTGCCGAGTTCAGCAGAGTGAATATCTTTAATGTGGAAATATAATCCCTTGAAGAGACGACACCATAACAAGTGTGGCTGTTGAAATAGACGCCATGCCTGCTTGCCAAGTAGCGCTTTGTTAAAGGCTAACAAATCGCGAAAGCCTAGCCCACCATTCACCTTGTCTGTTTTTAACAAATCCCAGCTTTGCCAATGCACTCCTTTCCTCTGTTTATCATTTCTCCACCAGAAATTGGAGATTTTCTGTTCAATCTTATGGCACAAAGATATAGGAAGTTTGAAAATGGACATCGCATAATGCGGAATAGCTTGCACAACAGATTTCAGTAGGATTTCCTTTCCCCCTTTCGACAGCAAAAGTTCTTTCCAGCCCTCAAGTTTTGCATTCACCTTGCCTAATATCCAGCTAAACATATCTGTTTTGGATCGGCCCCAATCAGAAGGAACTCCTAAGTATTTCCCATACTTCGGTAAGATCGGGACCCTAAATTCTGCCGCTAAATTGAGCTGAAGACTCCAAGGACAGGATTTAGTAAAAAACATGCCAAACTTATTCCTATTAATGACTTGGCTAGTAGCTAGACAATATTGATTCAAGATATTGGCTAGATTCTGACATTCCATAAGGGTTCCTTTTAGGAAAAAGACCGAATCATCAGCAAAAAATAGATGAGAAAGAGTAGGACAGAACCTGTTAAGCTGGATCCCTTTGAGATGGCCCATATTAACAGCTTGATGAATAAGGGAGGAAAGGACCTTCGCCACTAAAATAAATATATAAGGGGAAAGTGGGTCTCCTTGACGTAAGCCTCTTGATGGTTGGAAGTATGGGAGTTGTTCCCCATTGAAACGTACACTTAAAGATGAAGTTGTGATACATTGCATCACCATTCTAACCCAGGAATGGTGAAATCCCAATTTAAGAAGATAATCCTGTAGGAAATCTCATTCAATCTTGTCGTAAGCTTTTTGCATGTCCATCTTGAGTAGTGCATTGAAATGACGCTTCCTGATCCTTGTTTTGAACTGATGAATAACCTCCTGAACAATTAACACATTATCCTGTATTTGACGCCCACTCACGAAGGCAGCCTGTTCCATAGAGATAAGATCCCCAAGCCACGGTTTGAGACGATTCGCCAATACCTTAGAGATAATCTTATAAGCATAATTACACAGGCTAATTGGATGAAATTGATCTAGGCTCTCAAGGTGATTGCTCTTAGGGATCAACACTAGTACAATTTTATTAAGATCTCTAGGCAGGACCCCCGAAGAAAAAAACTCATGAACTAAACAGAATAGATCATGCTGAATGATATCCCAATGTGTCTGATAAAAAAGTCCATTCAGACCATCGGGCCCCGGAGCTTTCAGCACACCCAATTGGAAAGTCTAACTTCCTCTCTTGTAGGCTCAGCAATTAAGCTCACATTCATCTCAGCAAATACTAACGGGTGACATTGATCTAGGATTGGTCTATAGTCCCTGTAACCAACAGAAGTGTATAGGTTGGAGAAATAGTCATAAGTCATTTCCTTTAAGGTCGGAATATCTCTCAACCAGTTAAGGCTCTCATCCCTTAACATTCCAATCCTATTGCGTTGCCTCCATTGCACTGTAGTGGCATGAAAGAATTTGCTGTTTTTGTCTCCCCATTTTAACCAGTTAACACGAGAACGCATAGCCCAAAATTGTTCTTCATGCTGCCATAGTGTCCGAATTTCCCCACGTAGCTGTTCTGCTTCATCGGTATCAGTTTTAGAATGATATGGCTTGTTAATAATAGATTGGAGCTTCTGTTGTAAGGCCGGCACCCTCAAGTGCCCATTCTCAAATTTTGACCGACTCCATTTTCGTAGATTAGAAGAAACAATTCTGAGTTTGCGCAAAAGAGGGGAATTGTGTACCTGGATGGAGTCCCATGTGTCAGAAATAACCGCTCTACACTCCGGATCTTGATTCCAAAACGCTTCAAAGACAAAAGGGCGTTGACCTCGGGGATAAGATAACGATGTGGACAAGAGAAGTGGGCTGTGATCAAACCCCATAGCCAGCAAGGCAAAGACCTGGGCTGCAGGGTAAAGAAGTTGCCACTCCATCGTGCATAGAACACGGTCCAACCATTCTTTGATTTGTTCTAGACCATCCCTATTATTCGACCATGTAAAAGTGCAACCCTTGCTCTCAACCTCCATAAAAGCACAGTCATTGATTACATCTCTAAAAGATTGCATTCTATACCGTTCCGGAGCCCGCCTACCGACCTTTTCCCATGGGTACAGGACTTCATTGAAATCTCCAGCACATATCCAAGGGAGGGTATTGGAGCAACTGATCAGACGAAGATTATCCCAAAGTAACTGTCGATTATGGTAGGAGTAAGGTGCATGAAGACAGGTAATGCGCATAAGCTTGTCTTCCACGAAATCCCGACAAATGAGATCAAAATATTCCGCTGAATAAGAGACCATGTCTACCGATAGAGTATCATTCCAAAAAAGCGACAAGCCACCTGCAAGGCCTACATGATTCTGAACAAAAGAGTGACTGAACTTTAAACGTCGCTGCAAACGATTAAGAACATTCTCAATATTCTTAGTCTCCATTAAAAACAAAAAGTCAAGCTTTTCTTTGGCCGTCAAGGCCTTTAAAGCTTGAACTGTCAGGGGATTGCCCAAACCCTGACAATTCCAGCAGATAAGCTTCATTTGTAAGTCGGTGGCTGTTTAGGGCTAGCCACCAAAGCCCACGTATTCCCTTCTGCTGCATCCAAAACAGGTGTGTCCAGGAAGTAAGCATCATCAAAGTTCTCTATTATGATCTATTTCAATTCATAGGGAGAATATCTTTTCTGTTTCTTTGCAGGGCTCATCTTAGGAGTAAGTCGGGGAGCATTCAGTTTTCTGTTGTGTTGGTTTGTTTATACTAGAACTAATGGGGCCCTTCTGTTTGGCCTGTGCAGGGATTAAATCCGTTGAGAAAATCTGGCCTGGTTGTAGAGAAGGCTGCCGGGGGTGCTGGATAGTCTCACTGAGAGCAGAATGATGTTGTACTGCTGGTGGAGCAATTGGAACTGCTGGAACTTCAGTGCGACGCTCCGTATCAGACAGTAGAGGAACAGTCGGTAATAAATTTGGAGGTGTCTCAGGTACGGTCTCTTCATTCTGAATAGGATGTTCCGGTGGGTTGTAGAATGCTTGCCAATAAGGACTAAATTGTTTAACCTCCGCTCTTAACCAAGGACCAAAAGCCATCTTTTCTTTACCATCATTTTTAGCTTCATCATAAGGATAGTCTGCACAATATGAAGCGTAATGGCCAAGTTTCCCACACGAATAACAGAAAGGAGACAACCGTTCATAACGGAAATCCAACCACAGCATTCTCCCATCAATCCTAACCAGTTTACCAGTCTTTAGAGGTTCATTTAGAGGAAGTTCAACTCTTACTCGTCCAGCCCTTAAAGCCGAGTGTTCTTTAAAATCAACGCGAACTTCTAAAACTTCTCCAATCTGGTGAACTGCCTTTCGTATCATCTGTTCTGTAGTCCACTCCAATGGCAAACCAACAACTTGCACCCAAAAAGGACATCTTGTAAAGTCATAATGGTGTAGAGGTGTATTAGGAATCCAAGGCCTAAAGAAGATTAGGTGACTAGAAAAGAGCCACGAACCACCTTCCAACACTCTTTTTTTCTCAGCTTCTGACCTAAATTTCGCCAGATATAAACCATTTTCTGTTTGCGCAAAGTCGACATGGTCATTCCTCCATATCCTCATTAATGTACTCTGTAATGCGGTGAAATTAACAGGGGATTGAGTGAAAACTTTACCCACGAGGGTTAAACGACATTCTGCTAATGTGGCCGGTGTTGGCTCTTCCTCCCATATTTCTATTTCCTGTTCAGACCAAAGGCGACCCAGACGTTGACACAAAGCAGCCAGACGCACAGATTCATCCTCAGGATTCATAACCAGGAGCCGTAGATGTGAAATTCAGAAGTTAAACAAGGTAAACCGGGCAAATTACGTTGAATGAGAACAGAAGACCCAACCATGGGACAATTGAAAAGTGACGAGGGATGAATCGGCCAGACACCAGGACACCAATGTTAGTAAATCACCTGGGAATGCATAGGCGCAGCAGAGTAAGGCATGCATCCAAGGAGATGAACCCGGTAGAGCACCAAGAATCTGCCCTAGATGGGGACTTCAAGCGGAACGCACCGTGGAAAAGCAGCAGAAGATATCATGCATTCGCAAGTAGCGGTGGGCCTCAGGTATATAATTGGGTATTTGGGAGAGAAACCGTAATGGTTGTTCTGATTGAGGTGATTGAACATGCACGACACTGTAGAGGTAGATGCAGAAATTAGGCGTGGGATGATGATATGGGTTTGGCGAAGAAGCAGAGGTGGAAGACATGGATGAGAATAAAGCTTTTAGGGTTAACAAGTAAAACTACCATTGGTGGTAGAAAAAGCTCTTCATGTCGAGAGAATCTTTTCTGTGTACGGAAAGATAAGCAATTTACATAGTTACAAATTCATTTTCGAGTAAAGTTGGGGGACTTTATCCGACGAATCTCTCCTGGTTCCATGTAACTTGTTCTCCTATTTTTCTTTCAATCAAGCTGTCCATTAGTGCCCTTACTTTATTTCTTCTAGAGGTAAGAAATCACAGGACGGAATGCAACCCTGCACATGTCTTGTTGGCATGTGTAATTATATTCGTATTCGTTATCATCTATACTACTATTCAAAGCCAAGAGGACCTTCTATGGGATCTCAATTTTTTTCCTTCCCCAAAATTTCATTAATTACTTATTCTGCAAATATTGTATCCATAGAGATTTATACAATCTCTCACATGTTTCAATATCAAAATTTGAATCATTTCCATCCAAATGCAAATTTTTTATTGAAATGTTGAAATATGTTTTTCTTTCCTCATTCATTTTTATGGTTCTGTTTATTGGTAGTTGATCAACAATTTCTTTCCTCATTTTGGTAGTTTTGCTCAATTTTTCAAACATCAATTTTGTGTGCACGTAACCTGTATGCATATAGTACTATACGTGTAAAAAGTCTCTTATATTTTTCTCGACCTATGCCTTATATGAGACATACTTTGTGGTCTTCCAATTTTCCTGTCATGCTCGTTGGTCCCACGGACTACGGTGCGGGGGAAAACCCCACTACGGGGGATAGAAAGGATGAGACTAGATAATCTAGGCATCCCCTAGCCACTCACAGGATACAGTCCTCTCTTGATCACTCGTGAACTCTAGAAATCCACCGAAGGCACAGGGAGACAGACAAAGAACACCCAGAGGCCATCTATAGCTAGGAGCCTAGGACACCTTTGTGTAACCTCTTAGAAAAGAAAAGATAACCTATATATTATATCCCACCTATTCAAATCCCAAGAGAGGATCTTGAAATCTTCCAATACGTATTTTATATGGTCTCCCTCTGTTAAAAAAGAGTCGTCCTCGAGGCCAACTTCATGAAGTTCTTGATCTTCATGATATGGTGATAGATCAGCCACATTGAAAGTACATAGTCTTCATGAAGTTCATTTTTGTAACTACTTGATTTCCTCGCCTCTTTCTTTAGAACTCTTCCTCACTTCCTCACGTAACTGCTTGATTTCCTTAGCTCTTTCTTCAGCATCTCCCTTAAATTGACGCTTAGTGGGTGATGGTGGGAGATCGAAAGATGCTTTTGGTACCCAACAAATCGGCATTATCCAGTAGTTTAACTCATCGAATTATAATATGCAAATTCAGCTTTAACCAATAACAAATCCCATTGTTTAACATTTATTCCAATAAAAATCCTTAATAAATTGCCCAAAATTCTATTAGCAGCATTAGCTTGTCTAGCGGTTTGAGTATGGCTATCAAAACTTGACATCACTATCAGAAAGGGCTGTCTTCGGAATGCCAGGTAGGTAGACAATTTCGTGAAAATAAAGCTCAACAATATATAACACATCAAGGGGTATGTTTTTTTTTTGGTAAAGTAAAATTTTTTTTTTTGGTAAAGACACATCAAGGGGTTTGTTGCATGGTACAAAATCTGACGTTTTTGAAAATCGATCAATCAATCACCATGAATTCAAAAGTGATGATTATGAGAGATTCTCGGCTCTACAGATGGTTGTTTGTAAATCTCTCTGTGACATTCTTGATCTGTCGAGTGCTACCTATGGTAGCTTAAATTCATGCAATGAATTAGTTGGCAAAGGAATGACCGTAACGCAGGTCCTCCCACTTGGGGTTACGCGAACTCTCTCCTGCTTTAAGTTACGAGTATTTTTTATGCACTTTTATTTACTGGAAGTGGCTACGCCACTTAGCATTAGCATGATTCCTCTTCCATGTCTCAAGATAGAACTCAAGTGTGTGGTGGAATTACAAGCGTGTTTTTTTTTTTTTTTTTAACCCTGTCTTTTGTCCAATTTACGAGGATTACTTGCTCATCTCATATTCATAAAGATAGATTTTTATCAAGTGATTTTAATTAAAAATTACAGTGCCAGATTTTTAAGAATACTTATCTCATATATTGTTTGTAATGTCCATCCAAGTTGATTTTACCGTTCTTGCAGGATTTTAAAAATTTGAAGTTCCTTAATTTCGGTGAATGCCAGTCACTAGTTTGTATGCCAGACCTCAATTATACTCCAAATCTCGAGGAATTGGATCTCCATGGGTGCAAAAACTTGGAGCGTGCCCATGAATCAGTTGCATATCATGGCAAGTTACGGTTGTTGAATTTAAGTGGGTGCTCTGAACTTCATCATCTTTATGATGTGCTTCAAGCCAACTGATGTGAATTGTTGCGGAAAAGATCGTTCTACGAAGACCCAGATGGTGCGAATTGCAAACCTCGACCTCCAATACCTATGATTGGCAACCTCGGTATGAACGTGACCTATTGACGAACGCGTGTCAACCAACCAACGTTATAGATGCCACGAGCGAAAGAATTCTCTATCTCGCTCGATAAGTCAAATCGACCGCCAAAGAGAATCTTGATAAGGTCAAGTCCTCAAAAGAGCAGTAGAAGAAAATCTCTCAATTCTTGTCCTTAAAAAAATAAAATATCTCTCCCCCAAAGAAATTCAGTCAGTCTTATATATATATAGGCCTTCTAGCCACCACACAAACCCTAAAACCAACCCTTAAAAAAAACTAATGCATCATATTCTAGAATATTCCTAAACAAGAAGAATATTCCTATTTGAATTGGTCAAATATTTGGTGACCAGATAATTAAATTGCGCCGAGATTTCCAAGATTCTTCAAGATTTGATCCAAGGTCATCTCCACGCCAAAGATCACGAACCATGATACCAACAACTTGCCTAAATTGCTTGGCCCGCGCTCGAGTGATCAAACCAGTAGGAATATAATGGGTCCTTAGCACCTCCTCCTCGATATGG
The DNA here is from genome assembly GCA_017140165.1 of Eucalyptus shirleyi. NCBI lineage: Eukaryota > Viridiplantae > Streptophyta > Magnoliopsida > Myrtales > Myrtaceae > Eucalyptus > Eucalyptus shirleyi. The sequence continues at coordinate 15,374,583 of CM029456.1, read as the reverse complement.
CTCGATGTCCCTCAAATCATCACTGGCATCAAAAAGAGTCAAGTCAGAAACATTAAATGTGGCACTAACGTCATACTTACCTGGAAGATTGAGCTTGTAGGCATTATTGTTAACTCTTTCCAAAACCATGAATGGTCCATCCCCTCGTGGTAATAACTTAGAATGTCGCTGCTCAGGAAATCTCTCTTTGTGCATATGAACCCAAACCCAATCGCCGGGTTCAAACACCACTTCCTTGCGCCCTTTGTTGGCTTGCCTTGCATATTGCTCAGTCTTGCGCTCAGTATTTGCGCGCATCTTCTCGTGTAACGCCCTGACAAATTCAGCTTTCTTTGCTCCATCTAAATCCACATGCTCATCAACAGGTAAAGGGGTTAAATCTAAAGGAGTTAACGGATTAAAACCATAGACAACCTCAAATGGTGTAAATTTATTAGCAGAATGCATGCTCCTATTATATGCAAATTCAACATGTGGCAGACAATCTTCCCAAGATTTTATGTTCTTTTTAATAATAGCACATAACAATACCCCTAAAGTTCTATTAACTACCTCGGTTTGACCATTGTTCTGTGGATGACAAGTAGTAGAAAATAACAACCATGTTCCTAATTTTTTCCACAATGTTTTCCAAAAGTAGCTAAGAAATTTAGAATCTCGATCTGAAACAATCGATCTAGGCATGCCATGCAAACGAACAACATGTCATCTAACCTAGGAATAGGATGTCGATGCTTTACCGTAATATTCTTGATTGCTCGGCAATCGACACACATTCGCCAAGTTCCATCCTTCTTTGGCACCAACAAAACAGGGACGGCGCATGGGCTAAGACTCTCTCTCACATACCCCCGTTCCAAAAGTTCGCTAACTTGCCGCTGAAGTTCCTTTGTCTCCTCGGGATTACTTCGATATGTGGGTCGATTAGGTAATGGCGCACCAGGAATCAAGTTAATTTGATGTTCTATGCTTCGAATCGATGGTATCCCTCGAGGAAGTTCATTAGGAAAGACATCTTCAAATTCTTGCAATAAAGACACAATAGGACTAGGCAAACTTGAGTCAAGATCGTTAGTAGAAAACAAAACCTCCTTGTACACAAGTACAATCATTGGTCGATCTAGAACTAAAGCTCTCCTCACTTTACTTGATTTTGCATAAAAATTATTTTGCCTCTTTTCTTTCCTCTCTTCTTTTCCCTCGGTTTTTACCACAATTCTTCTCTCGGCCTCTCCTTTTCCTTGCGTCTCAGACACACCACGCAAGCCCTCGGATTTCTCACATTTTCTCTCTCTCTCTCTCGACTTCTCGTTGTAACTTTAACTGATCTTGATACACCTCACTAGGTGTCATTGGTACCAAGGTATAAGTCTTTTGATTCTTCACCAATGAATAACGATTAGTATATCCATCATGATGTACCTTTCGATCATATTGCCATGGTCTTCCAATCAAGATATGACCCGCTTGCATAGGTACAACATCACACTCTACCTCGTCCTTATATCTCCCTATCTCAAATGGGATTCGGACTTGCTTCGACACTTTCACCTCTCCACTATCATTCAACCATTGAAGTCTATAAGGCCTAGGGTGCTTTGTCATCTTCAAACCCAACTTATCCACCATAATGCAACTTGCCACATTTGCACAACTACCTCCATCAATTATCATACTATAGATCTTACCATTCACAACACATCTTGTATGAAACAAGTTATCTCTTTGTTGGTGATGCTCCTCCTCCTTTATTTGCACACTCAGAGAACGCCTAACCACCAATAAGTCTCCTTTTATAGCCACTTCTCCATCACTACAATCCTCCAATGGTGGCATCTCATCATCCTCTTCTTCCCTTTCACTTTCGGACTCAATAACACCATGTCCAGTCATGATCATCACCCTCCTATTAGGGCATTGATTCGCCATATGACCCCTGCCCAAACACTTAAAACATTTAATCTCACGAGTTCTAGTGTTAGGGTTTTCGGTTTTACCTGAAGCCGGATTCGTTCCAACTTTACCGTCCCTCTCCTTCTCCTTTGAGGTTTCGGTTTTGGTGTTGTTTCCTCTTCAATTTGGCTTCTCATCTCTTTTCCAATTGGATCTCCAATTCTGATTTGAACCTCCTCCACTCTTGTGATTTCGATCCAACTTCAATTGCCGCTTAACTTTTATAGCTTTGTCCACCAATTCCTCCAATTCAACATAGTGTTGCAGCTCCACCACCCTTGCTATGTCTCGACTCAAACCACGTCTCTGATACCAAACTGATGTGAATTGTTGCGGAAAAGATCATTCTACGAAGACCTAGATGGTGCGAATTGCAAACCTCGACCTCCAATCAAACCTGTGATTGGCAACCTCGGTATGAACGTGACCTGTTGACGAACGCGTGTCAACTAACCAACGTTATAGATGCCACGAGCGAAAGAATTCGCTATCTCACTCGATAAGTCAAATCGACCGCCAAAGAGAATCTTGATAAGGTCAAGTCCTCAAAAGAGCAGTAGAAGAAAATCTCTCAATTCTTGTCCTTAAAAAATAAAATATCTCTCCCCCAAAGAAATTCAGTCAGTCTTATATATATATAGGCTTTCTAGCCACCACACAAACCCTAAAACCAACCCTAAAAAAAAACTAATGCGCCATATTCTAGAATATTCCTAAACAGGAAGAATATTCCTATTTGAATTGGTCAAATATTTGGTGACCAGATAATTAAATTGCACCGAGATTTCCAAGATTTTTCAAGATTTGATCCAAGGTCATCTCCACGCCAAAGATCACGAACCATGATACCAACAGCTTGCCTAAATTGCTTGGCTCGCGCTCGAGTGATCGAACTAGTAGGAATAGATAATGGGTCCTTAGCACCTCCTCCTCGATATGCTCGATGTCCACATCACCAACAATCTTGAATCTATCAATCTTTGCGATTGCTCAAAATTGCAAAGATTCCCTAATATTCCAGATGAAAACAAAAGCTTGCTAAATCTTCATTTAGATAGGACACCAATTAAGGAACTTTTTGCATCCATAGAAAATCTCGTCTCTTTAGAAAATATGACTTTAAGTAGTTGCGAGAATTTGGCAATCCTTCCATCTAGCACTTACAAGTTGCAAAATCTTGGTAGGCTGATACTTGATGGCTGCTCAAAGCTAATCAACTTTCCAAAGAAGGATGAATCAAGTGATCCCCATATGAAGATAGGATTTCCCAGGTTACGTATCTAAAATCTTCGTAAATGCAGTCTATTAGAAGTAGATTTCCTAGAGAAACATTCATGTTTTCCCTTATTAAGAGTTTTGAATTTGTCGGGAAACAATTTTACTAATCTTTCTATATCTGAGCAACTACATAATTTGCTCATGTTGAATGTTTCGTACTGCCAACAACTTGAAGAGGTCCTCGAGATTCCGGGGCATGTAGATCATCTGAGCAGTAAGTTGCGAATCTCTGCATAAAATTTCCACCGACACGTGTCTCACAAAGCGGATGGATTTATTGTCATGTTATGAACTGGTCCGTCATGGTTTCACCGTAAATGATTTCGTCAACCCCCAAGTTAGCGCCCCCTTTTTTCTTTCTCCCTCCCTCTCCCTCCCTCCCTCCCTCCCTCCCTCTCTCTGACTAATATGGAGCTGTACACAATGTTGGCTGCGCTGAGTGTTTGTGGAAGTGGCTATAAGTAAATGGGAAGGATGTTCACTTCTATTTATAGAACTCTAGTTCGCTGTAGAATTGCAAGGATCACCAAATGAAACATTTCAACAGTACATGCTGATCCAATAACAAAACCTTGTTTCCACCAATTATTAAAAAAAAAAATTGTAATGCTCTTGCTAAATAGCTAAACATTGATATTTGATTTTATGAAACAAGAATGCAAGTGGAAGTCAAGGCAATGGGACAAGGAAATATGTAAGTTTTATTGGACGCGAAATGGTTACAAGGCTATAAGATTGGGTTTAGTTATTACAGTTGGATGGCTGTAGTAATTTTTTTTTTTTTTGGTTGGTTTCTTGTGTACACCAAGACTGAACAGTCTTGCCTATTTATAGGCTCATTCCACCGCCATTCTTCAGCAAATATTTCTCAACATTATCTCTTCCTACTCCTCAATTTGCTTGCTAGACATTCTATTAGCCACTTCTAACTAACACAAATTAAGCTAGAGATTTGCAGACACCGGACACTTTGACCACCCACCAGAGACTTACAGACATGAGTATAGGGAAGTCTAGCCTTTTCTAGAAAAATGATCCAACACTTTAACACTCCTCCTTGATCAATTTTTGTGATGCTCCGAGCATGCTTCACAATGTCTCAAAGTTGACTTGTTGTAGTGCCTTAGTAAATATGTTCACGACTTCATCCCCCGTTTTGCAATACTTGAGCTCGATCACTCTATACTTTGCAATTCTCATATGAAGTGACATTTGATAGCAATATGTTCGGCTTTTCCATGAAAAACAGGATTTTAAGAAATAGCAGTAGCAAACTTGTCTCAAGATATTGAAAGTAGGTTCTATTTGTGTTTTTTTGATGTCATATAGCATTTTTTGGAGACATAATGCTTGACTAGTGGTAGTAGAGATTGCGACGTAGTCAGCTTTTGCGGTAGACTGCTCGCGAGTCTTACTTATTGGATGCCCATGAGAACATTTTGGAACCTAGTGTGAATGTGTAGCCAGTAGTACTCCCCCTATTTATGACGACCCAGACCCGGGGCAGTAGGGAGGGATGGACTGAGATCGCCTTGGCAGTACGCAGGTGAGGCTAAGGGCATGTCTCCCGTCCCACATCGCTTAGGGGGGAGTCCTAGGCTAGTTTATAAAGGCTTGTGTCTCTTTAATTTGTATAATATGTTTTAAAGCCGTGAGGACCCAGTGTTCAAAGTGGACAATATTATATGGTGGAGCTTGGGTCGTTACAAATGGTATCAGAGCCGACTCCCGACCGTATGTGGGGGCCACAGCGAGGACGATGTGCCTTAAGGGGGGAGAATGTGATGACTCAAAAAAGGGGCAGTATGAAGAGATGGACTAAGATCGCCTTGGCAGTCCATCCCAAGATCGCCTTGGCAGTACGCGGGTAAGGCTAAGGGCATGTCTCCCGTCCCACATCGCTTGGGAGCCACAGCGAGGACGTTGTGCCTTAAAGGGGGGAGAATGTGACAACCCAGATCTGGGGCAGTACGAAAAGATGAACTGAGATCACCTTGGCAGTACGCCGGTGAGGCTAAGGGCATGTCTCCTGTCCCACATCGCTTAAGGGGGGAGTCCTGGGCTAGTTTATAAAGGGGCAGTATGGAGGGATGGATTGAGATCGCCTTGGCAGTACGCGGGTGAGGCTAAGGGCATATCTCCCGTCCCACATCGCTTAGGGAGAAGTCCTAAGCTAGTTTATAAAGGCTTGGGTCCATTTAATTTGTATAACGTGTTTTAAAGCACTGATGACTCAGTGTCCAAAGCGCATGATAGTGAACTTGTCATGTACCTAATTTATGGTCACTTAGTCGTGAGATAAAGTAGACTTCTAATAAGGCTTATGTAGAAAGAAGCATCGGGCATTTTTGCTCCATCTTCCTTTAGTAGTTTCTTGGTTGTCACGAGCTGTGTTGCCACCATTTTGCAATAGTTCATCTTGAATTTCTTCAGGAGGTTCTTTGCATATTTCTTCTGCAAAAAGGAAAACCCCTTCATTTTGATTGATCTCGACAAGAAGGAAGTAGAGCCTAAGTCCATCATCTCAAATGTCTTCTTCATTTCTTCTTTGAATTCAAAAATCATTTTTCATTGTTCCCTATATATATACATACACCATAAGGAGCATGAGGAGCTAAAAGATCTATATAGAGAAAAGATTTAAACCGAGAAGTGATTAACAGAACTAAGATTTGGGAGTGTGATTAATCTTAGCGTCTGCTTCTATGATGATTCCTTAGAAAATAAAGAAGATTAAAGTCTGCTATAGGAAGTAAAATAAATGCTACGTATTCTAAGATGTAAATGTAGATATACAAGGTACAAAGAAAGCTAAGTAAAGTCACGCGCATTTAAAATGATATGAATTGCAAAGGAAATATATAAAACGATAAGTAAGAAAAGGTAGAATATAAAACCAACCATGAAGGTGGTATGGACTGATATTGAAATGAAAAGAAAGTTACTTATATTGAAAAGTTACAAAAAGTCAAACCTTTCACAAAGGTAGTAATCGGCACCCGAGGGAGATAGCTGGTAAGTAATTTACGAAGTGACTAATCAACCATGAATGGCATGGTAATCTTGTTCAGAAAATATGGCTTCGAATAAGGTAGAACAATGAAGACGGATCTTTAGAGTACTCGTGTCGGACTTTGGGGCATGATATCACTTTCTTTAAGGATTTATTTGCCCCACAAAGTTGCTAATGGTCACCGGAAAATATCCTCCAAGATACAATAAAGTCTCAAAATGAGAAAACTAGATAGCAATTCTAGTATTTCTCCAGAGTCTCTCTAGGAAACAATTGAAGGGAAGGCTGTAGTTTTTCTAGAAAGAAGACTAAAAAAGATGAAGAATGATCACTAGTTTTTCCTTCAATCTGACATGTATATATAAAACAGTCTTAAAAAACGTAGGCAACTCTTCGTGAAAAGTTGCGAAAATGAACAAACACATTCTTTCGAAAATTCCTCAAATGAACAAAGGTGTCCATTCGTAAGAAGTTAAAACCGAACAAATGCAACCCTTCAAGAAAGGTTGTATACCGAATGGATATCTTTTTCAAAGTTTGTTTTGAAGAGACACAAATAAGAATTCGAAATAAAAATAATAATTGTTATTTAATAAATAAAATTTCGAAATTAGTATTTATTAATTAATTAATTTCCGAAAAATATCAATAAATAAAAACAACATTTGAATTGATTTAAGTTAATAAGACAACCGTACGAAATAAAAAAAAATAAAATAAAAATAACATCTTCATGAAAAGTTGCGAAAATGAACAAACACATTCTTTCAAAAATTGCTCAAATGAACAAAGGTGTCCATTCGTAAGAAGTTAAAACCGAACAAATGCAACCCTTCGAGAAAGGTTGTATACCAAACGGATATCTTTTTCAAAGGTTGTCTTGAAGAGACACATTTGAATTGATTTAAGTTAATAAGACAACCATTCGAAATAAAAAATAAATAAATAAAATATCAAAGAGATTAGTGCTAAGTGCACCAAATAATCGCGCACCCGTACGCGGGTACGGTGAGGTCTAGCCCACACCCAGTAATTCCTTTAATTACATAAAGGAAACCTCATGCTTATAAACTAACCCATTTCTTCCCATTTTTTCCTATGTGGGACAAAGAGAAAATCACTTTAGTTTGTTTTACAAACAAACTTCCAACAAATTTTACAAGTGATAAATAAAAGAAGTGATCCAAACCACGATTTGAAAATACTTACATAGTAATTGGGATACAAAAGCAGAAGGGGAAGGTTGCAGAGTGAGGAAAGGGATTCCGAGAGAGGGAGAGAGTTTTTGAAAATGGGGAAAGAAAGGCCTCCTCTTGAATTGGAGCAAGCTCATGATTATAGTGTTTTGCCGCGGTGAACGGTAAAAGTTATATGTATATCAGATCATTTATTTACATAAAGATAATAAGAGTGTTATACCTATCTTGAGTCTTGACATAGAGTGTTGGCTCGCTCGTGCTCTTCCCATATCATTTTTTTATGAAGTATTAGTTGATTTCACTTGACGATGCTTGCAACGCTTGTTTTAACCTGTATACAGCTTTCTTGAGCCTTAGGACCTTTTTTTCTCCAGCGAGGAAGCCCGATGATTGTTCCCCATATATTTTTTTCTTGAGAATAACCATTTAGAAATACTTATTTTACATCAAGCTAATAAATTTTACACATCCTTGTGTTGCTAAGTGCTATGAGAGCATAAATAGTGTTAGGGGGGGAGATAGGAGCAAAAGTCTTAGCATAGTCAATATCTGGTTGTTGCAATATTCTTTCATCATGAGCCTTGCCTTATACTTCCGAATTCATCTGTTTACATTGAGTTTAGTCCTGTAAATACACTGGACTCTAATCATGGATTTGTCTTAGGTGTGGTTGACAAGATCCCCAGTTTCTTTTTTTTTTTCTTTTTTTCCGATTATCTTGATTTCTTCTTCCATGAATTTTATCCAAATTTCTTCTTTAGAAGCATCTTCATAGCATTCGATTTCTAAGGCATTGAAGACGCATGTTTTGTAAACTCTTTTATGAGATTTTACCCTTAGTATAGGAGATTTGAGGATAGATTTTTTTGCATCGAACTTGGAGAGGATGGTGGTGTTACGTCTTAAGTGGTGGAGTATGATGCTTCACCTTCTCCTTGTGCTGTAGAGTCCTCACATGCTGGTGTTTTCTTGTTGATCTCGATGTATCGACTAATCATAAGCTTTTAAGTTCTTAGATTGTAGACTCCATAGACTTTTGATTGGTCGCTGTAGTGATGTATAATCTATTTTTCTACGTAAACTCATTGAAACTTCTATTTTTAGCTGCCAATTTTGAAAAGCTTTCTAATAGTCGACATCTATGACAGCTACTTCTTAGAGAGGTTGTATTGCCCAGAGAAGAGATGCCAAAGTGGTTGCTCCCCAATAAAGAGGGTTATATATCTTTCTTGGCTTCAAAGGACTTGTATAAGAAGATCAAAGGATTAGCTTTGGTAACTGTACTCCGAGTAAAAGAAGGAAAGAAGAATGCCAAATTTAAGAGTCAAGGATTTGTAAATGGGGAAAGGATGAAGAAAAGATCCGGGAGATCCATCTCATTGGATTCGAATCATGTGGTTTTTGGGTTTATCAAATCAGAAGACGTGTGGGGAGATGTCTCTTTTGGTCCAAATGATTACTGGAATCATTTCCAGTTTAGCATCACGGCTTCGGGTGGCCTAATTGTGAAAAAGTGTGGATTTCGAGTAATATGTAAATCACTAGAGAATGAGCTAGAGGTTTTGCTTCAAGATGATCAGTTACTTGATCCAGCTTCATTTTATGAGGTTTTGGATGAGAATCAAACAAGCACAGAGATGGATAGTCCAAGCAAGTTCGTCCACAAAGGTTTGGATGAAAATAAAACGAGCACAGAGGAAGATAGTCTAGGCAAGTTCGTTGACAAAGGATTGAACATGACTGACTTCTCAATTGAGGTCTCTCTCTCTCTCTCTCTCTCTATTGTGTATAGCATTTAACGTCAGCAAGAATGCCTAATTATTATAGAAATCTAGTTTTGGTTAAATCACAAGGAAAATGCTCAATTCAAACTCTTCTCCTTGACTAATTATAAACTTGGGTGCTTCTAACAATTTACCCATGTAACAGAAATATCGTTATTCCCAAATTTCTCCTGCTTACCGAAATGTTCTCCTTGGAGGAAAGATGCCAAAGTAATTTGTCCTTGTTGAAGACAGTACCATATCTTTCATGGCTTCACAAGACTTGTATGACAAGTTTCTAGGATTGGCTCTATGTTGTTTTCAATTCAGAAGACATAGAAAAGGAAATATCTTTCGAGCTTGTGCCAAATGTTAATGGCGAAAGGCGAAATGTGCTATCAGGAACTCTCGGTTCATTTGATTCGGATCACATGTGGAACCAGTATCTCAAATCAAATGTGTTGTGGGGACTATTAGAGGGAGGAGTTGATTTTGATCAATTTGAGGAGAGTTATTTACGATTTAGCCTTAGAATCAAGGTATCGGGTGGGACCATGAACAAGTTGGGCTATGTGCTACGGTGCTGGCAACTGGAGGATGATTTGAAGGTTGTGCTTGAAGACAATCAATTTGTGGATTCAGCTGCACTCTGTGAGGATTTTGATGGATCAATAGGTTTAAGAGAATTCTTAAGGAAATGTCACCTCCCTATAGAAAAACTGGGAAATAGTGAAAGGGAAAGCGAAAGCGAAGACGATTAAGTGGGAAGTGGCGAGTGTAGTAGTGTTGGCTTGCAGATCTCAAGGAAGCAATCATTAAGCTAGGAGGTGGCATATTTATCCTTATATCCCGGCAAATGTATGGGAAATTCCTACTATTAGAACTGTGTTGTTGTTGGAGTGACAAATGGCTTTCAATTCAAACTCACTTGATTCAAAGATGCATGAATAGAGAGAGGCTGACTTGGCACACAAGATTTTTGAATTCATCATAACAGGGCATCATTTCTAGCTCAAGTATCTCCACCATGGTGTGCTGCGGGAGGAGCAAAAAGATTCAAGTCATTTTCACGTTAGCCTCGGACCATCCCATGAAATTGTGAAGAATTGGGGAATCCGTCTGATATGCAAGTAACAAGACAGCGATTTGAGGGTTTTCATCCCATAGATTTAGCCAGTAGAACCAGCTCCAGTCATGAAGCAGTCTTGGATCAAGAGGTTTGGAGGATATTGCGCTTCGCTGGGAACATGATCTAAGCAAATGAATCTAGAGGGAAGTGGTGATACTAGTACAGAGGAGAGTACAATGCATGAAGAAAGCAAAATAGAGGATGTAATGGAGGAAGGGCGATGGCCAAAGCTTCTCAGTTAAATGAAGATTCAAGCAAGGAACTAAGACGGAGGGATGCGATACAGACAGTTGGATAATATTCTTTCTCTGAAAGTAGATTAAATAGCGAAAAAGAAGAAAGAGAGAAGAAACTCAGACCAATGGTTTCTTCTTGTCTTCACAGTCTGATTCGCATGAAAGCTAGAGGGTCCAAGTCGTTGCACATCCATGGTGGATACACAAGAATGCATGGTTAACCTAAAGTAGACGCAAGGGAAGATCATATTGTTCCTCAGCAAAGGCATGATCACCATAATTGAGCAACTTGGAACGAATTTGCAACGATTATTTTGGATAGTTTGATAACAACTTCTGAGGGATGACTACTACTTCCTTCTACTTGTCATGGGGCGTTCGACATAAGCACTTTATTTTGCTGGATCTGTAAGTATTTGTTTTATGCCTTCTTCATTTGATTTAGAAGTGAAATTTTACAAATTAGTGACATACTTGTCATGAGTTCGTCAAGAGAAATTGGTGAAAGTGACGTTCCAAACTGTTTTTTTTTTTCCACTTTTTTTTTTCGTGATTTTAAGCGTATATTTACTAAACTCAAGTTGGGACATATGCTTTTTCATTGTATAAGACCGACAACCACATTTCCTTTGTGATATCTCAATCATAAGACACTCTTACAGCAATGAATTACCACTGCAGTTCTCAAAGAGCAAATTCATAGCAAAGTGTTTGTTTTTCATGTTTCCTTGTCTGTAGTACTTTAGCTTTAGCTGGTACGTCCATGATGGGGTGCGAACGGAACGCACCGTTTCGTCTTGATGTGTTACGATGGAAAGTCACTAATGGAGGGGTACGAAGGGAGACGTATAAAAGCCTCCCGAACACAACCATTGTAATGGTTGGCCATTCATTTGCACCATTTTTCCTCTCCATTTCCATCAAAGAAGATCAAGGCGTTCCATTTCATTTTTGCAAGAACAATCGGCATTTACGCTGTGGAAATCAGGTGTTTTTCTAGTGATTGCATCCAGACTAACGTGAGGAAGTGTTGTTCACGATTTATTCGCAATTCAACGTTCGTTCCTTGGCTATTTGCTGTTTGCGCATCGGAATCAGGTAAGTCGTCTTCCGCTGACTCGAATTTCAACATTGATATCAGAGCCCGATCGTGATTTCTGCCTTGTTTTTCATCGAGTTTTCTTGATTACCATTTGATATTGAGATCATGAGATTGTATTCTACACTGTTTGGATCTCGATAGTCGGAATTGCCCCATGAAAAACTCGAAATTGAACCAGAGCGAAGAATGGGTTCGAGGTCGCATGATCTGTGAGGTTTCGGCTGTTTTTTGAAACAATTTTTTGGTCAAAATTAATTTTTGAATATACAGGGTGAAAGAGCTCGTTGAGATGAGTCGGCGATGGGTCGAGCGCCGCCGGGAGACGCAGGACACGCCCACACGCGCGGCCAAAAGCCACTACGCATGGGCGCCATGCGCCTGAAGCGCTGGCGAAGCTAGCACGTGCGCCACACGCACCAGTCAGCGAACTGGCACATGCACGACGCGCGCCAGCCGGCGAACCGGCACGTGGTGACGTCATCGCGACGTCATCCAATAGTCGGTAACCGCCAGGATGACTTCATCAATGACGTTAGCGCCGGCGACAGTTGGCCAGCCGGTCACCGACCGGCGACCCGACCCGACCCGACCAGAGATTCGACCCATTGACTCGACCCGACCCGACCCGACCGTTGAACCGTTGACCGGTCAACGGTCGGACCGGTCGGACCGGCCAAGAGCCGTTCGGCTCGCTGGCGCGTGCGTCACACGCACCGCACACTCAGGCGGCGCGTGGGGGTGCGTGTGAGCTCCGATTAGAGCGTGGTCGGTCTTGTTTGGTTCGTATGAGTGTCCTCTACACAGTGGCATAATTATTTTATACTTTTGAATTTTATAAATGTATGAAAATGCTTTGAGAACCCTATGTACGCGTATTTTTTTGGGGTTTAATGCAGCTTATTCATTTGCAGCTTGTATTTTCTTGTGATTAGGGAAATGCAGTAGCTAGCTTGTGTGCAAATGATTTTATTTATACTGTGTAGAACTTGGTTCAATGATATGATGTATATATTTTAATATACTTGTAATTTTCTAGTTGTTAGAAAATTAGAACAATGGTAGAAAATCCATTACATGATGAATTGCAATTTTAATTATAGTTGAAGCATGATTGTTGTTTATACATTGATTATTATCATGCTATGTTTTTGTGTTAAGGAAAAATGTAGAAATTACATAAGGTCATGTAATTATTTTTCCTAGTGGGAGTTCGTAGGTTGGTAGAATTGAAAGGGGTTCTCACCTAGAACTTAAAATTTGCGCAAATTAAACTAATTAATGATAATAGAACAATTGTACATAGAAGTTGATCGGGAACATTGTGAACTTTTGCTTTTGTGTCTTTTGTTGAATTATCATTAATTTAGTTTGTCTTTGCTGCAAATTAAATGTGTGTTACTTTGTATAGTGTGCTAGTATTGATTTTGCGATTATTATGTTAATGTGTTATAGCAATTGATTATCGCTTCGGCATCCAAGACCATTGTGGCTGACCTCAATAAGGGTAAGAAGCTGAACGGTGACAATTATAATATTTGGCACCGAAAGGTTCAGTACATCCTTGAGGAGCAAGAGGTTTTGGAAACCCTCAACCATACCATAGATGAACCTGAGCATGGAACTTCAGCTCAACACATGAGAGATTTGGAAGCTTATCAAGCTTGGAAAAAGAAAAATAGCATTGCTCGCATCACGTTGCTGAGCTATATGCAAGATGATCTCATGTGTGAGTTTGAGAGTTATGATAAAGCTTAAGCTATGTGGGTTGCCTTGAAAGATAAGTTTGGGGGTACATCTGCCACTAAGCTGAGGAGACTCACCATCAAGTTTGACACATTCCGAAAGCGCCCAAATGTAACGATGAGGCAGCATCTTCGGGAGATGTCAAACATGATCCGTGAGCTGAAATCGGCAGGTCACTCCCTTACTGATGAACATCAAGTTCAGGCTGTTATAAGGTCTCTTCCTGACAATTGGGAACATATGAAGATCAATATGACGCATAATGAGAATATTGTCACTTTTGATGATATTGCGCGTCATTTGGAATTAGAAGATGAGCGCCTAGAGGCTGCGAGATCCTCTACCCATGCTTATGTTGCTGAATGGAGTTCGCGCAAAGCTTCGGGCTTCAAGCACAAAAGGAATCTTCGGTTCAACAACAAAGGGAAGATGACTGATCAGGCACCCAAGAGAGCTAAGACCTTCCGATGCAAGAAGCATGGTGGGAAGAAGGACAAGGCCAAGATGGAGTGCCACAATTATGGCAAGTTGGGTCACTTTGCTTGTGAATGCACTAAATCAAAAAAGGTACCCTATTACTCCATTACTTTGAGTAATGCTTTTGTTTCTAGTACTATAATGCTTGCTGAATCTCATCCAATGTGGACTGTAGACTCAGGAGCAACAGACCATGTAGCTAGAGACCGAGAAGTATTTGTAGAGTATCGTCGAATACTGCCTGGAAGAAGATGGATATATGTTGGGAATAACTCAAGAGTTGAAGTGAAGGGTATCAGCACATGTAAATTAATCTTATGTGGTGGTCGAAACTTGTTCCTGCATGATGTCCTTTATGCTCCAGATATTCGACGAAACTTGGTCTCTGTAGTTGTTCTTCTTAGCTTAGGTTATGTATTGAATTTCCATGGTGATTGTGTTGACATTTTGTATGGAACAGTTTATTATGGTTCAGGTCATGTATCGAATGGTTTTATGGTGTTAGACATTGACTATGATCAGTACAATGTTAATGTTGATGGTTGTTTTTCTTTAATTGCGTCTTCAAATAACGTTGAGATTGATGCAAGTACTTGGCATGCTAGATTAGGTCACATTGGATTGCAAAAAATGCAAAGATTAGCTAGAGAAGGCCTTTTAGGGTCACTCACTAATGTTAGTCTATCCGTATGTGAACATTGTCTAACGGGAAAAGCAACTAGAAAACCATTCGGTAAAGGGACTAATGCTGAATTTCCATTGCATCTCATACATTCTGACATTTGTGGTCCTTTGAATGTGAGGGCGAGGCATGGAGCCTCATATTTCATCACTTTCTTAGATGACTTCACACGTTTCGATTATGTCTTTATGATCTCCCATAAGTCAGAAGCATTAGACTGCTTTAAACGATATATAGCGATGGTAGAGAATCAGTTGAACAAAACAATAAAGGCATTGAGGACTGATCGTGGACGTGAGTATCTATCAGAGCAATTCAAGGCTCTTTGTGATGAAAAGGGAATTGTACGACAATTGACTATTCCTGGTACTCCACAACAAAATGGAGTAGCTGAGAGAAGGAATAGAACCATATTGGAAATGGTTAGGTCTATGATGGCACAAGCAAATTTACCTAGCTCCTATTGGGGAAATGCGTTATTGACTGCTGCTTATATACTTAACCGTGTGCCACCAAAATCAGTCACTTCCACCCCTTATGAATTATGGACTAGTGGGAAACCAGACTTGAGTAATCTACATCCATGGGGATGTGCAGCTTATGTTCATGATTCTTCCTATAAACATGGCAAATTAGGTCATAGAGGGAAGAAATGTATCTTTATAAGATATTCCGAACACTCCAAAGGGTACGTGTTCATAAGTGAACAAGCTGATGGAAGTGTGACCGAAATGGAGTCACGAGATGTCACGTTCTTGGAGAACGATTTTCTTAGTAGAGGTGAAATTGATAAGGACTTCCAATTATATGAGATGGAAGATCCTGATAACACACACACTGATGTTGTAGAGGGAAATGAAGATTTACCTCAACATACAAGACCTAGTGGAAGTGTTGCATCACCTGATGAATTGAATTCAAGAGAAATTCAATTGCGTAAAAGTAATCGTAAAAGTATTCCCTGTCGTCGTTTTGAGATTGAAGGGGAAGCATTTATGATTGCTCAAAAAGACAATGCCGAGCCTAAGACTGTTCAAGAGGCTCTCTCATCCTCTGACAAGGAATAATGGAGAAAAGCTTTGGAAGATGAGATGGAGTCAATGAGGGCAAACCATGTCTGGGACTTGGTTGATCTACCACACTCAATCGTAAAGCCATTGGAAACAAATGGGTCTTCAAGATTAAGCGAATGGCGGATGGATCCATTGAAAAGTATAAGGCTCGCCTTGTGGCAAAATGTTATACTCAACAAGAGGGTATAGACTATGAGGAAACTTTTTCACCAGTTGTAAGGTTTGCCTCAATACGCCTTATTCTAGCCATCGTTGCACATATGGACCTTGAATTACATCAAATGGATGTAAAGACGGCATTTCTCAATGGAGAATTAGATGAGGAAATCTATATGAAACAACCAATAGGTTTCATAGCTAAAGGTCAAGAGCATAAAGTTTGCAAGCTTTATCGCTCAATATATGGCCTTAAGCAATCATCTAGACAGTGGTATCTTCATTTTCATCGAATAATAATAACTTTTGGTTTCACAATGATCGAAGAAGATCACTATGTATATGTCAAGCGGTCCAAAGATAAATTTGTAATTTTATCACTTTATGTGGACGATATTCTGTTAGCTGGAAATGACAAGGTTTTGGTTATCACCATAAAAGAATGGTTGTCCTCCAATTTTGAGTTGAAGGACATGGGAAAAGCTGCTTATATATTAGGAGTTAAGATTGAAAGAGATCAATCAAGGAAACTCCTTGCTTTATCACAAGAGTCTTATATTATGAAGATTCTTGAGCGTTTCAATATACAGCATTCTAATCCCATTGATACCCCTGTCATGCAAGGTGAAGGCCTAAGTACTGAGATGTGTCCTAACACTCCAGAAGAAATCAAAGTGATGGAAACTGTTCTTTACGCTAGTGCAGTCAGAAGTTTGATGTATGCTATGATGTGTACTCGACCCGACATATGTTATGTCGTGGGATTGGTGAGCCGATATCAATCAAATCCTGGTCAAGCACACTAGAAAGCAATGAAGAGGATCTTCAGATACTTGAAGGGCACCATGGACTATCGACTTTGTTACCAAGGGAATGATTTACGCCTATTAGGTTATTCAGATGCCGATTTGGGTGGAGACCTGGATGAGCGTAAATCGACTTCTAGATATGCGTTCTTGCTCAATGGAGGTGCGATTTCTTGGAATAGCAAGAAACAAACATGCACGGCCTTGTTTACGATGGAAGCAGAATTTATTGCATGTTCTGCCGCAGTGCAAGAGGCAGTATGGCTAAAACGTTTCTTGGAAAATTTAGCCACTGTCACTGAAGTTCCAAGAGCGGTGACAGTTTATTGCGATAGTCAAGTAGCCATTGCCTATGTGAAAGATCCCAAGTATCATGGAAGGACAAAGCACATTGACATACAGAATAATTTCATCAGAGATATTATAACGTAGAAAGAAGTGATCCTGCAATACATTTCAACCAATAGAATGGTTGTTGATCCATTTACGAAGGCTATTCCTAGAGACATGTTCTTGACCCATAGGATGTCACTAGGATTGCGTAGAATGTGATATCTGTTATTGTAGAGGATCATCGGTTTATGTATTTGTGGACAGATGTATTGTACTTGTTTGTTTATTAGTGATTTGATATTTTATCAATAAGTACAAATCCACTATGAGACTAGCACAAACACACATATATTATTGAAAAGTATGTTAGCAAGCAATGATTGGCTCACTCACACGAGCAATCGCCTCAAGTGCTGTAGTTAGCATGTTAAGATGAGACGTTATGTACAAATATGTGACATCCAGAATTTTCAACCCTATCTTCTACTGAAAAAATCGGGCATTTCATTGACGCGTCTATAGGGTTATTCTCAGAGCCGATCACTCTCGAGATAACTAGACTAGCTGGGGAAATTATTAAGGAATTTTAAGGCAATAGACTTGAGAACTCGATCAGGAATCGGCTTCTTGACCGTGTCTATCTTTAGAGGCCATTGCGGCGCAGTATAAAATCGATTAGAGATCAGAGATAGGTCGGTTCGACTGAGATGTGTGGCTAATCGTGGGTGACACCACTAAATTAGAAAATTCTCGTTGACCGGCACTAGACCGATTTCTTATTGTTTTGGTACCCTGTGTCCGTATTTGAATCCTCGAGATTTTCACGACAATCAAGAGTCGCCATTGAGTCGAGTGGGTTCATAGTGGCTCGAAGAAAATCGACCACTAGTCATTTGCCTTAAAAAGTTCTGAAAACTACCCGATAGTCTAGGTCACGCTAAAAACGCGTCGGATGAAAATTAACCGCCAATTCAAGTCCGATTTCAGAAATCGAAAGTTCGGTGATGTCACACGCTGTTTTAGGAACATCAACTCTGTCTCAGAAGATTTTTCGGAGATTCGGGAAATTTTATGGAAATTGGGTTCGGACGTCGCGGAAATTTGACAGAAGTTCAGATTGGCTAAATTAATGGGAAATTTGACTTTCGGGTTGAGCCTGTGTGTGTCGGAGATTTATAGAAAAATTCTTGGGATTTTTCTACATCAAAATTTGACCTCAATTTAGAGAGATGGGAGTTGAAATTTAATTCGAACTTAGTTAAAATCGAACCTTAAGATGGGGGTGTGCATCATTGGTATCAATTTGGATTTTTGGTGGATTCTTGAATGAGGAAAAACGCAGAGACGATCAATGAATGATCAATTGAATTTGTGAGAATCAAATTGAGATGAACCAAGAGAGAATGGTTGTGCAATTTAAACCATCTCTCCCAAATTCGTGTACCCCCACCTAGCCACAACATATGGACCATTTTGGCTTCTAGAAGAGTGCATGGGAGGCCTATTGTGAGCCAAGTAAATTATACATGGCTAAGAATGGTTTGTGAGAGATATTTGGTAAAATATCATGCCAAAGGGCCCCCACCTCTTCCTCATCCTCTTCCCCAAGCTGCCGTGGATTGCTTCTCCTCTCTCTCCCTCTCACTTCGTGCGAGACTCTCTCCATTTCGCACGCAACAGCAACCCAGGAGCCAGCGGAAGACGAAGATCAGCTGCTGCCCATCTACCGAATTCCCCTCATCCTCGCCACTTGTCCATCAACCAGCATCTCTCGGTCAACACCTGCAAGAACGAAGCCGTTGGTTGACCGTTTGAAGCCACTCCTCCGTCCGCCAGCGAAGCCATCTCACCGGCAGCTCGCCTTGCTCCACTTTCATTCGGTCCACTGCAGCATCTCCACCCTGCAGCAACGTCTCTCGAAGATCCAGCGCATGCCAGCTGCTCCTCCAGTCAACTTCTTCTCCACCGAGATCCCTGCAAGCTGCCAAGCGTCGTCCACTTCTTCGGTCAAACTTTCCTTAAATTTTTCTGCCGTTGAAACCCACCGAAATCCCACCATCGTTCCTCTCTCTTCTGCCACGAATCAAACCCCACCGAGATTCCATCCTGTTGACTACAGAAGCCTCATCATCCGAAGACCAAAGCGGTTCATCCGCTTCTTCCACGCAGGCCACGAAGTTCTGCCCAGTAGCGACAAAACGCTGCAGCTTCTTGGTCAGATTGTTGACTGCAATTTCCACGCTTGATTTCCCACGACGCTACCTGGCCCAACGTCTGCGAGCAGCTTCGTCTTCGCTGCTTCGTGCGTCTCCAGCCACGCCATCCAGAGAAGCCAAGATCTTCGCAGCATCAATTGAAGCCGCGCGCCAACGAAGCCCAGTCCACCGATCCTTCAGGCAATTTCAGCCCAGCAAAGAGGTCAAGCCAGCCCAAGAAGCCAGTCCAGCTCAGCCCATTTTCATAGAATCAGTTTGGCCCAAGTTCAAGCCCAGTTCAGTTCTGTTTTAGTCTTGAAGCCCAGCAAGTTTTAGTTTCAGCTTTGGGCCCAGCCTAATTTCAGCCCAGTTGAAGTCTTCAAGCCCAGCCCAATCCAAGTTCAGTCCAAGGATTCCAGCAGGCCTAAGCCCAGAAATTTCTGCAGGGTTGTGAGGCTTTTGAGCCCGGCCCGAGTGTCCGCCGACGCCGCCGAAAGTTTGGAATTCGGCCGCCGTCGCGTCGCCGTTGCGGTGATTCGATCCCCGCTTTTGATCAACACTAATGCTTTATTAGTTTGCTAATTATGTCTTAGGGTTGGTTAGATTTAATTACATGCACTTAGGTGGTTAGATTAGGTTAGAACAATTAATTTAGTGACTTAATGATGCATGTTAGGTGGTTAGACCTAGCTATTAGCAAGTAGAAATGTTTGGTTATTTATTGAATGCATCTCGGGATTTTTCCCGACCCGTTTCGGGCTCCAATAAGGCAATATGGGCCTAAATTGGATTTTTAATATTTATTTATTTATTTTTCGAAATTAATTATTTAATTATTTATTTTTCCGGAAATTCAACCGGGATGGCCGGTGACCGGAATTTCGTGCCGATTGTCGTGGTGCAGACCGTTTATTTATTTGAGCTCTACGTTGTGTGGAATTGAATTTATTGTGGAATTTTAGGAATTGTCCTAAATTGTTTGTTATTGAATATTTGATTGGTTGTTGGCCGAATATGGGTATATAGCGCCAGTACGTTGATGGGCTATATAGTAGGGAGAACGGTGAGAGCTAACTGAGAATGTTATTGGCTGAGACCAATCAGGTACGATGTTATTGGACATAGGTGGTTCGGTGATTGGAAGTATCACTGGCAAAAACGGCGCCTTAAAGAACGCACGTAAATGACTTATAGACAAACGTGGTTCGGTGGTTATGGGAATATCACTGGTGAAAACGGCGCCTTAAAGAACGCACAATGTTGTCTATAGCCGATGTCACCTTGGCAAAAACGGCGCCCTTGAAAGGACACGTGGTTCGGTGATCAAGGTTATCACTGGTGAAAACGGCGCCTTAAAGAACGCACGGTGTCGGTGATCGGTATGTCATTGGCGAAAACGACGCCCGAGAAACACATGTGATTTGGTGAATGAGTACACCACTGGGAAATCGTGGTATGAGTGGGAATGACCTGGAAAGGGGTCTGGCTGACATGTAATCGACTTAGTCGATTGACCAGTGCTTGATCGGATGTCATGAATTGTTTGAATATCTGTGTTTAACCTTGAATTGCATGTTGGAACTGAGGCCAAGGTAAGTCCTCTGACTCGTGTTGTGCTTAGGCAACTGTATGGCATAATAGTTTACTAATCGAGTCGTAGGGGGTAGGACTCGCTGAGACGTGGTCTCATTGGTTATTGAATAACCATTTCAGGAACCTGAGGAGAAGCTAAGGAAGAGGAACCTGAGGGGGAGAAAGACTTTTGAAGAAGAAGACGATCCAGAGAGGGATCTTGATTATAACCCGGATGTGGATTGAGATCCCATCCCTTTTGTAAACCCTGTCTTAGCATAGATAGGTGTGAGACAAGTATGTTGTGAATAGTATTGTAAATATATTATGAGTTGTGCTATTAATGAAAGTGTGGTTATGAATTTCAATATGAAAAATATGGCCTACTTTCCTATCCCATTGTTTTATTGTCTGGGGATTTATAACTGCTTCCGCATGTGCTTAATAAAAAGAAAGGGTCGGCGATACATAGTCCTGGGATATCGCATTCTAAAATCGACCAAGTAGAAGGATGTGCGCGCGTCCGAGGATTGGGGCGTGACATCCCCTTTTTGTGGTATCAGAGCGAAGTTCAAGATTGGAGTGATAAGGAGCGTTGACCGTGGGATAGATAGTAGGAAAGGCCTTTAAATTCATGCTGGTGCATGTTTATGTTAGCTGAATGCTAAAATTGTTTGTGGTGTGTGGATCGCTCACCTTCTAATCCAATGTGGGTTTGGAAGTCGGTTGCAGTGTAAAGACTGGACCATGAGCGAGCAGGAGCTGAGAACTCCTAGTAAGAGGACAATGTCCTTTGTAACTCGGGATGATGCACTGACTAAGGTCAGTACCCGAGGTGGTTGTGGCAGAGTGTTGACTCTGGCCAGCTCGAGTGTAAGAGTACCACCGCAGGTTGGTACTAGTGTAGCAGCGTCGAATGATCCTAAGTTACGATAGGATCGTTCTGATGCTAGTGTTCCTTGGGAATTGGATGAGCCAGCAAGCTCGGGATCAAGCCGCTGATGTTGTCGTTATCAGTACCGCTGTTGTCACTTCTCATGCTGAGATCCAGAGTGGAGATGTAGATGTGATCCAGGAGCGAGTCATTGCATTCGAGTCGAGGTATAGATCCAGTTCAGGCAGAAATGGAAATCGGTCAGGGAAAAGACCGAGGTCGAGAGAAAAGCATTCTATTCCATTCACGAGGAAGGATGGAGTAGTCAAGTCGGCACCGAGTCAGATAGATCAGGTTGTTTTCGGACGTGATGATGGAGATCGGCATTTTGTCCTTCCTAGGACGCGAATTTGTTTGGAGTATAGCTAACGGGGATATCTGGTCGGGAGTGATCCTAGCAGAATGATGGGGCAACCGGAAAGGGTGCATGCTTTCGCTTAATAGAAGATAGAAGATGCACCAGATAGGTGTCGGAATTGTAGAAGGAAGTATGGATAAATCCAGTGTCTGAGTATGACGAGAACCTGTTGTGATGATTACCAGCATGGTCATCAGGTGAAGGATTGTCAGTGGAAGCCCAAGGTAGCATAGGCATCGCTACTGCGGCAGAACGCCACTAGGATGGCGAAGGGAATGGGAGTAGAATTGCTCTTGCACCGATTAGAGAAAGAATGTATTGGAGTTGATTTTATCAGAGTAATGTAGCAGAGTTTTGTGCTGAGTTTGTAGAACTTAAATTGTTGAAGTAAAAGTGAAAGAGAAGGGAATCACTAGCAATAGTTGTGCTTGACTAGTTGCTGAGGTGTGAGTTCGACACCACATGAATAGTGTGAGTTCATAAAGCATCTTGTAATAAGGAATCATGGTCATGGAATAATCCAGTTTAGTCTATTAGTTTGCAAAAATAGCAAGATTATTAAGAGTCGAAAAGAATCTTCGATTTCATCAATCTCGTTGGCTAAAGACAATCCGTTTGTTAGACAGAGGTTGCCAAGATTGATTTGACAGCGGTAGTGGATGTGTCAGTTAAGAAATAGAATGAGAAGAAGGTGGCCATGATACAGAAAATTTATAAGATGGTTCCAAAGGAATTGCTTGGGTTACCGCCAGAAAGAAAGATTGAAATTGCAATTGAGATAGCACTAGGATAGAGCCGCTCTCGAAAACTTCTTACCAGCTGTTGTTGTCTAAAGTGGTAGAATTGAAGATGCAAATGTGAAGATTGATGAATGAGGAATTCGTGTATATCGGTGCATCACTTTTGGGAAACATCAGTTGTGTTTGTGAAAAGAAGAAAGATGGTTTATTGCGAGTGTGCATCAACTATCGTCAACTCAATTAGGTGAAGATCAAGGACAAGTGTTCTTTGCCAAAGATCAATGAATGGTGTGACTAGTTATAAAGAGTATCGATGTTTTAAAGGTCGACTTGAGATTATGAAGTCGTTAGTTACAAACCAGGAAGGAGGTTGTACGAAAGACAGCTGTTCGTACTTGATATGGCCTAAATTGGACATAATAAAAAGAATTGTTCATGTTAGCTGGTCATGACACGTAGGATGGTTGATATCTATGTTAATGATTTTCGATCAAAATCGACTGAATAAATTTAATTGATAAAATGTGAATTAAGACTTTCTTTTGATAATTTCCTCGTCAAGACTATATTGAAGAAAGTGGGCTGGAAGATGATTGCTAGTTTGGCTTGTGCAATAAATTCATTAGCAATCCTATGCCCCAATTGCAGTAAAAATTTGTAGAGAAGCTAGGAGCAGTAAATTCATCAAAGTGAAATTTACTGCCCAACTCCCCACCAACAATTATAGAGTAGCTAGAAGTGATACTTGCATCTTTCCGCCAAGTCAATAATATAGTGGGGCCACCGATTGCAGTCAACAGATTTTTAATATATATATATATATATATATATATATATATATATATATATATATTTTGTGGACAGGAGGAACCAGCTTGCAGCCGATAATTCGAAATGAACATTATTTATTTGTTTTTGGTTTGAAGTCAGGGTGGGGTTCTTGCATGTGGTACATGGAAAGTGAAGCGTCCGTGCATTGCCAGCTTTATCAATCAAACAACCTTTGTCCTACTGTGACCTTGGGGGAATTTAATGTGGGACACCGGCAAAATTATAGAAGCTTATGTTGCTAGACAATTATTGCTTTATGAAATGTGGGAAGAAGGACAAAAATGTGCATGTGCCTTTCTGCATTTGTCGCGTGAATATGTTAGATTTTTTTCATACACATCAATCGATCGTACTTTATCTTAATTATGTATTGTGATGAAAATGCATCACCAACTATTTTAATTTATCAATATGTGATGCCATGATATTTAGCTCTAACAATTCAAATAAACAAGAACAATTTTTGGCCCAAGCATAAAATATGATCCATAGTATCAATTATCTAAGCACAAATTTAAGTTAAGCAATTTATTAAACAACTTATAATGCATATAAATAAAAAGAAGTAGCAATAGAGAAATGCAAACTGTTTTATAGCGGTCCGGGCCAAATGGGATGATATTCCATTTCCAGAGATTGTTCAAGAGTTATGCCTAATCAACTATACTTGAAGCCTCATATTGAAGCCAACATTCATTTATAAACAAGGCACACTTTTTTACAAAGAAATGCTCGCACAAAATTGACCTCTTGAGAATTCGATTGCAAAGTGTATGCAAGAAGGATTTTGCAAGTAGTAGTAATGTACAGAAAAAGAGAAAAGAACAATTGGTAAAAAAGAGTCACTAATCACCTGATTTTCTAATAAGAAATTACAGACATTTTCAAGAAATATGTGGTATACTTCCATCAAATTTCGTATTCGAATATGATGTGTATAATTTCCTTAATTAAATAGAATGTGATACACGAATAAAATGATTATACACATCAAACCTTTGTGAATCATACATTCTCGTACATTTAAGTACAGATAGGTGGAGTCCCCACCATTGAATATAACATGTGAATGGAATTACTATCCATTAATTTTGTTTATATTTTTATTTTTTTCGTTGTCCATTAATTCAAGTTTCGTCATTACTCCGCTCCTTTTTCTGGTGAGTGGGGAGTGGAGCGTTAGTGTATTGTTAGCTTTCTCAATCTAACAGCCTTCAGCCTATCGTGATGTGGAAGAATATAATGTGGGATATTGGCCTACGTTACTCAATTTTGCTGAAGTTATCTATAAATAAGACCAAGGAAAAGAGCTAAACAAAAAATGTTAATGGAGATATCTAACAGAGAAGAATACAGATGACAGAAAGGAAAGAGATGTAACCCAAAAAGAAGGAAAAAAAAAAACGAAAGAAAGGAGACTTTCAACGCACAATGCTGAACCATACCTCATGAATGTCAATTGTTGAGAAGATTTCCCCCGTTGAATTTGAGCGGTTGTAATCGATCGTGCAGAAGGTTCGACGTTCCATCCGCTATAAAATGAAAGCGAAATTTACAGTACGTTAAGCAAGCACATGGACGTTCATACAGTAAAAGTCATATTTAATGACGTTTTACGACGTCAAATTCTTTGATTACGACAGAGTATTGTAAACGTTTGTGAATCATCATAAACAATAATAATAATAAAATATTAAAACTTGCAGCCTTAGGCTATTGATTACGTACAACTGACACGGGACGTGGGATGTGACGTGTAACTGTAACAATGTACGACGAATTACGGTTAATTGAATTGCTTGGCTTTTAGCATTTTAGAGGAACACGGATCGCCATCGACGTTAGTATTGGGTTATCAATACAAATTTTATCTAATACCAATTCCGACACTTTTAAAAGGCTTTATTTCCCCTAAACCAATCAATTATCCAATCAGAAATCTAACCTCCAATCAGGATTTTACGAAATTATAGTCATAGAATTTGTATTACGTTGGCTTGTCAAATTCATTAATAATTCAATTAACAATAAATCAACATTAACCCAATATTTGTATCGAGCCTTTTAACTAACGTGGTAAGTGCGATCTTCAATGAAGAAAAATTTGAAGCGCAAATCATTGACCTTTTTAGGGAGATAAGTACACTAATGGTGCCATAAGTTGTGTACGGCGCTTACTTTGGTGCCAAAAGTTTTCGTCGGATCACTTAAGAGCCAAATCGGAGGAAAAACGATCACTTTAGTGCCATCGGCGAGAAATTCCGGCCAAAATAATTACACGGCCTTTATATTTAAAAAAAAAAAATCGATTTGGCTTAAGATTGTCCACGGTGGATAGCATAAAACGACTGCGTTTTCCTTTCTTCATAAGAAATGATGTCGTTTCTTGCCATCTATCGTGGATTCACATAAGAAATGACGCCGTCTTGCTTCATAGCAAAGAACGACGTCGTTAAAGACGGAGTAAAATAGGCTTCGTATATGGTTCTCCTCGACGCCGGCCGTAGCTTGCTCACCCACCGTCGTTCACCCACCGCCGTTCGCTCGCCCACCGTCGCTCACCTGTCGTCACTCGGCCATCGCTGTAGTTGCGCCGTCATTCACGATCATTCAAGTTTATCATGTTCTCTACGTGGATCAATTTTGCGAAAAATTTAGGGTTCCGACGGGCAAGTTAGGGCACGGAGGGCAAATTGAGGGCTCGGCTCAGGGGGAAAGTAGTGGGAAAAGTGGTTGGGATGTCACTTTTATGGGGACGGAATAGAAAAATTGATTCTTCCATCGTTCGTTCGCTTTCTGTTGTGGGGACCGAATAGAAAAACACGGTGCGGAGGGATTTAACTCGGATGGAAACAGTGGTCGGACTGAATTTGTTTTTTTAATTAATTGGACTGCTTTGTGTGGGGGACCGAATGTGAATGTGATTAAATTGAAAAATGGGTGGTGGGGACCTCACTTTGTTTATTTAATTCGGTTTCTTTTGTTTCTGTAAATGCACCGAATTAGAAAGATTTTAGTCGCATTTGTTCCTTAACAACAACACGATAAGAACCTGCATGTGAAGTTGCCGATTCTGTCATGTGTTTCCAACAAAACGACAATGACTCTTTTTCTTTTTTTTCATTGGGTGCAGCATCGACATGAATGCAAATCAGGTAGGCGTCATTATTTGCTATGGTGGAGAGTTTGTTATTGGCACTGAAGATTGGGAATATAGTGGTGGAAATGAAGGTACTATTTATGTCAATGTTTGGAAGCCATCATATATTGATTTTATGAGGGATTTGATATATTTTTTTACGATGCAAAGTGCAAAAACTACATTACTGTGTTCCTGGGAAAGAATTGAAGGATGGATTGAGATTTTTTAATGACGATAATGGTATTAAGGATATCATTTACCATTATCTTCATGGTGAAGAAGTTAAGGTATATGTTGAGTATTATAGTGAGGATGAGGATGAGGATGAGGATGGGGATGAATAGACCACCACTGAAGGATGAGAAATGAGGGATCCTGTACAAGTGAGTAATCAAGTTGGGGATGAGTTTACGTTAGATTGAGGGCAAAATGAGAGGGAGATAAGTCATATTGATAGAGATGAACAAAGAGGGAGATGTCCTGAAATCTTGGATGAAGATTTGGGTGAAGATGTGGGCGATGAAGACTTCATTGGATTAGAATGGGAAATTGCTTTATCTAGTGAATAAGAAGATGAATGTTTGGCTTTAATAAATTTCCCAAGTGACGAAGATGATGATGAACTTGCACAGTCAAGACAAAAGCAAAGGGAATTTCTGAGAAAAAAAACTTGCAGCTTCAGCAAAAAGGCCCGAGCTAGTAAATAGGAATGGAGATCCAGCTGAGGGTAATAGAAGTGAAGATGAAGAAAGCTGTGACGATGAAGTTGCTGGTTCGGAAAATGAGCTTGACAATGATGATGAAGAACCTGCTCCTCGAAGAAAAGTAAGTACCCTTGCTATGATTCGACTGTTGATAAACCTGTTTTGTTGGTAGGCATGAGATTTAATGATGCCAAACAGTTCAAGGAAGCTGTGGTGAAGAACTCAATTGGTGAACAGAGGAGCGTTAAATTCATTAGAAACACGAAAGAGTTTGTGAGAGCAAAGTGCTCACAACCTAATTGTTCGTGAAAGCTCTATGCTGCGCTTAGTAAGAATGGCTCATTTCAGATTAGGTCCTTTCAGGAGGAGCATACTTGTCCAATATCTTTAACAATAAAAGGGTAACAAGTGTGTGGTTATCAAAGTATTTTTTTTTAATACTATTAAAGCAATACCCGATATCAAGAGTCCTCAATTTTAACAGTTAGTGAAGGAGCAAGTGGGGGTTAATGTGTCGAGGAATCAATGTAAGAGAGCGAAGATGAGGGTGATGAAAATATTGATGGGTGGGTATAAGGAAGAATATGTGCAAGTATGGGATTATGCTGGTGAATGTATGTTTCAAAATCCATCTAGTAGGGTATATTTAGAGGTTGTGGAGAGGCCACTCCCTAATCTTGGGCCTAAATTTGATAGATTTTGTGTTTGTTTTGATGCATGCAAACGGGGCTTCTTTGCTGGTTGTAGAAGAGTTATAGGATTGGATGGATGCTTTCTAAATGATTTATGCAAGGGGGAGTTGTTGGCTGCTGTGGGGAGAGATGCCAATAATCAAATGTTCCCGATAGCTTGGGCGGTGGTAAAGATAGAGAACAAGGATATTTGGTCCTGGTTCTTAAAAAATTTAATGGCTGATCTTGAGATAACCGACGGGGGAGGATGTGCATTCATGAGCGACCAACAGAAGGTAATTTCATTGTCAATTAATTCACTCCCTTTTAATATTAGTCACTTGCATATTTTTCTTGACTTGTATTTATTGGTTTGAATTTTTGTAGGGACTTATTCCTGCATTGGCTGAATTGATGCCACATGCTGAGCATAGAATGTGCGCGAGGCACATATATGCAAACTGGTCAAAGAACTTCAAAGGAGATAGGCTGTAGAAGCAGTTCTGGCAGATAGCAAAGAGTACGAATATGACTGATTACAAATTAGCCAAACAAGGATTGTTGCAGCTGACAAAGGAAGGTTTTGATGCACTCTTCCAAACAGAAGCTAAGCACTGGTGTCGGACCTTCTTCAGCGAAGAGTTCAAATACAATATCATTGATAACAATCTCAGTGAAGCTTTCAATGGTAGAATTTTAGAGGCCAAGTGCAAACCAATCATCAGCATGCTTGATGATATTTGAGTTATGGTTATGACTAGACTGCATAGGCAAAGAGATGAGGCTACAAAATGGAGTAGAGACTATGGCCTTAGGATTATGAAGAGATTGGATGTAAATATTACTGCTAGTAGGTTCTGCCATCCAGTTTAGAATGGAGATAATGGATATGAGAAAGTGTTTATGCCGAGCCTGGCAACTGAATGGAATTCCCTATGCCCATGCCATTTGTGCTATTTAGATGAAGCAAGAAGACCTAGATGATTACCTACATGAATGGTACAAAAAAAGCTCATGCCTTGCTTCATACCAATTCATGATGCAGCCTATCAGAAGCAGCAAATTTTGGGAGCTAACAAATCATGAAAGCCCTCTACCTTTACCGCTGAAAAAGCAAATAGGAAGGCTAAAAAAGAGACGAAGAATGCAGCAGGAAGAGGCATCAAGTCAAAGGATGAATAGGACTGGATCAAAGATGAAATGCTCCTATTGCTGTAAGGAAGGGCACAATAAGAAAGGTTGTGAGTTGAAAAAGCAGCATCAACAGCAAGATGTAATGGCTGATTCAATGCCAGGGACAAGACCTACTGAAGAGTTTCTTGTTTGGCCTATTGAAGGGAGGACAAAAGGCCCTACTGTAATGCCTACTGAAGGGCAAACAAAAAGCCATATTGTAAGGTAAGTATCCTCTTTGTCTTAGTAACTTTACAGTTCTTATTCGATAGTGCTGTTGGTCATAATCCTAATATAGTACATTATTGTAAGGCTTACTAAAGGGCTAGAAAAAGGCCCTGTTGTAGGCTCAAGTGCAGGGATAAGGACTGGAATGGGCAGGACAGCAACAACAACAATTGAGTCCACTATTGAGCAAACAAGAAAAAAAATCATGTAAGTTGTACATCGCTGTGTTTAGTCTTTTATGGGCTAAAATTTACATTTGTTATGTGTTTCTCAGGTGAGAAGATGAACAACTGCACAAGTTGCAGAGGTTGCTACAAGGATTATTATTGTTGAAAGTGATGCACCACAGCGAATAAGAAGGGCTCTTGGAAAAAGATTAAGGAAATATGGTTATGGGATTTACACAGATGAACGTACTGGAATAACTAGTTTGAATGTAAGATTTATAGGCCTCATGCATTTAATTTGCTGTACTTCAATTCATTTAGTTGACAATATCACTGTGTTCTTGTAGCCTGGAAGAACTTCAGAAGTACTTCTCTCTCAAGGTGGGCCAACTCAAGAATCAAGGGCGCAGCCAAAGAAGAGTGCTCCAAAGAAGAAGAAGACATCGGGTACAGCTGCGAAACAGCCATTCAAAAAGAACCCAGCACCAGTTCCATCTCAACCAACGATTGGGAGCAGTAGTGATGATATGGACCAACACATGACACATGGTAGAACAAAAATAGCCGCTGTCAAAAACAAGGAAAAGGAAAATGAGGTGACAGAAAGCCTAGCTAAAGAACCTGCACATCCAGTTCGAAAGAGTACTTGGATTATGAATCAATTCAAAGCTCAAAGAGGAAAAGGAGATCAAGGTGTTGTCAATATTGACTTATGGGAGGGTACTAGACATGGTCTCTTTTTATGTGATGCTGGACATGGTTTTTTTTTTCATGTGATGCTGGACATGGTCTTTTTTCATGTTTTCTTTTTTTAGGAGTGTGTTGGATTGATGGTAGTTGTTGCCTACAATGCCATTGTTTTTTTTTAAGAGAGTGTTGAACTTTCAATGATTGGGGAGTGAAGTTAGACATGCTTTTCTTTTCTTTTGTAAACAATCAATCAATGTTAATGGCAAGTACTGGAATGACTATTCATTTTCCCTTGTGTTGGTTTCGGCTAGAATACTAGCAAGTCAGTTATGCTGCTGTATATTTTATTTTTGCTGTTACTACAATGTTGCTGTTGCTGCACTGTTGCTGTCAGCATTGTTGGTTAAAGTTGTGGATTATAATGAATTTGTGGGGTTCTGATTATATGTGTTGCTACAAGAACACTTTGGGTGCTGGTACATCTTGTTGCATCTAGGTTGGTGTAAGAAGATGCACCAGCAACTCAACTAGTGCAAGAACAAGGTGCAAAAACAAGGTGCATTTAGAATGTGACGTTTGGCACTAACATGTTCTTTTTTAAAAAACTTGTGCAACATAAGTTATCACTTTGTAATCGTGATTGGCACTTAAATGATCACTTTTATAAAAACTTGGCACTCAAGTGATCATTATTTACAACTTATGGCACTGAAATGGTCAATCGTGAATTTGCCACCATCCTTTAATTTCGGCCATGGTTTGCAGTTGCAGCAAACCAGCAAACCAGCAAACTAGCAAACCAGCAAACTAGCAAACCATTACCAAATAAAAAATGCAGCAAACCATTATCAAATAAAAAAATGCAGCAAACCATTATCAAATAAAAAATGCATCAAACCATTACCAAAGCTTTCAATGCAGCAAACCATTACCAAATAAAAAATGCAGCAAAGCATTACCAAACAAAAAAATACAGCAAACCATTACTAAAAGCTTTTAATGCAGCAAAGCATTACCAAATAAAAAATGCAGCAAAGCATTACCAAATAAAAAAAATGCAGCAAACCATTACTAAAAGCTTTCAATACAGCAAACTATTACCAAATAAAAAATGCAGCAAACCATTATATTTGAAGCAAAAACTAACCAAAACAAACATTGACAATACACAACTAAACAACAAAACTTTTAAGTACTCACAATTAATGCATTCCAAGTCCAACCTTGTATTTCTACCCATAGATTACAACAACAAAACATTCTGCTCCATACAAAAATTGCAACAAACTAAAAAACACATTTTACTTATAAATAATCCAATACAAGTGCATATTCCACGTCTTCGACTATGGTAGACATACAAACTTCTTCTCATTACTCACTTTACATTTAAATAAACTACCCAAGAGAATAAGAATACAATCAATGCTCGATAAAAGTTTCTTTCGATTTTCAGTCTTGAAACCTCCCTCTTCAAATGGTCCACCAGAGATGTTAAACCCTTCATTTGAGCTTACATTGAGTCAACATCCTCCAACTCATCCATTAACATAGGTGGAGGTTGATTTCGGCCTTCAAGTAACTCTAGAGAATTTTCTATCAATCCATTTGAAATATTGGCACTTCAAGCCTTCTCTATATCTGCCGCACCCATGGAATCTTCTCCCGGGATTCAACCGAGTCCAAGATGTTCTTCTCGGACTCGGTAACCCACAATAACAATAATATTCACCATCTAATTCGCTTTTCTTATAGGAATGTGAGCCGCTGCTGAAGCTTTTGTCCTCCATTTGCAAGAGCGAGCTGATAACTTTGGGAGAAAATCGAAGTATGTACTCGAAATGATCGAATTGGGGATTTAAGGGAGAAAATCGAAGTATGTACTCGAAATGATCGAATTGGGGATTTAAGGTTTTCAACTTCCGGTTCTAATCGAAATTGGGGATTTAGGGTTTCTTATTTAGGGAAAAACGGTAAACGGCATCGTTTTGTTCTTTGTATGCTGATTGTATTCTCCGGCGATCCACGTCGGCGTCAAAAATTAATAAAAAACTGTCACGTCAGATTTCCGGCCAACCAAATCGGCGATGGCACTAAAGTGATCGTTTTTCAAAATTTTTGGCACTTAAGTGATCCGACGGAAACTTTTGGCACTAAAGTGAGCGCCGTACACAACTTATGACACCATTAGTGTACTTATCCCCTTTTTTAGGCACACACGCAATAATATTACTAAAATACTTTATGATATTATGTGTTTTAGGGCAAGGCAGTCTTTTTAACCCTTTCGAAATCCTTTAAAAAAACTTAAGAACAACAAATATAATTTTAAATTATAAGTAGCATATTTGAGTGAGCTTTACAATGATCAAAATTGAGTTAGGTTCAACAGAGACCCAGTCTTATACTTTTTTAGGATAGTTGTTCTTTCATGTGAATATAACGTGTAAGTCTTTCAAAGTTGCTTCAACTGAAATCATGGGTCAAAAGAGTCATGCGACTTTTAGGTCTCATTTGATTCGGTATTTACAATGAGCTTTGGGACTCTAAAGTTCTTTGACCAAATACAAATGCATTTGGTTTGTGTTTTTGCTCAACTTTAAAAAAATATAATTACATCTCCACAAGGCTCTAAGGGCCTTTAATTCAAAGTAGGTTCTAAGGTGTTTTGGGAAGTTGCATTTTCGGAATATAAGTGTTGGCCTCGATTACTATTCATCTTCTTCGAAGACTGCCACATGGAAAGCCGATAGAAGGCCGATGACTATCGACCAAGGGGTCGCACGCGCCGACAACAGCTACTGAAGGGTCGCCTAACCCCGGTGACTATAGCTGGACCTTAGGCAACGCCTAGGTCACACAACCCAGGTGACTGATGGCTTGAATCGCACGACCCTAGGTAGTCGGCATGCGACCTCAAGCGACCTTGCCTAAGGTGGGCGACCTCAGGCAAGGCCATTCGGGGGCCAGATTTGGCAATCGGTCGTTTAACAGTCCAACAGCCAAATCTAGCTAGTCGGCCACTTGACTTAAACAAAATTACAAAAATCTTTTTTTTTAATTTATAAAAGTCATTTACAAATGTAATTTTTACCAAACAACATTTTTAGCTAAAGTTGTTTCGCAATATACTTTAAACTTATAATTCATCAAATGTTATTTACGTTTTGAAAAACTTCCTTAATCCAATGGTATTTGCATTTTT
This sequence comes from Eucalyptus shirleyi, assembly GCA_017140165.1. Lineage (NCBI taxonomy): Eukaryota > Viridiplantae > Streptophyta > Magnoliopsida > Myrtales > Myrtaceae > Eucalyptus > Eucalyptus shirleyi. Next base: position 15,341,030 of record CM029456.1, on the reverse strand, counting down.
TCAAAGATATTCCCTCAAAGCCAAACTAAACGGGGGTTACTTCCAGAATAGTGAAAGCCTTGATGTCGAAGGACACCACTTGAAATTATAAAGCTCATGACTAAAATTTTCCATACATGTCATGTGTAAGTAACGGACAAATAGAAACATCATGAACAGGAACCATCACTTAAAGACACGGTAAATGCACTTTTAACTAGCAATTTTCTCAATTTCACATGCTCATTGTGAAGAAGAGCTGCGGACATTGCCATTCAGTAAGTAATAATTGTTGAAGTGATCATAAGAACCACGTTACATGAGGTACGAGAAAAATAGTTCTGTTCCAAAAAGAATGTCCTGGACAGAGTTAATGCAAGTGAAGTATAAATTCATAAATTCTAAGCATGTATTGAAATGTTCAATTTCATCTCGTACAAATCGAGATCATTGTACAAATAAAAATGGGTTAATACATAAACATTAGTTCAAAGTAAATCATTGAAAGTAATGTTAGGGGACACATTTTGGTTCCCATTTTTACCACATCTCATTTTAAGAGGTTTTTAATGTCAATGGGAGTAACATATAATAGATTTATCAAGCACATGATTTTACATTAAACAAAATAAATCAATGATTGAAAAAAAAAAGCAATTTTGCATTTCGGAGATGTCAAGACCAAATCGAAGAAAAGTGTACAGACGGGTAATCAAGAACCATGTGAAGCGAATGCGGTGCGATTAGGTGTCAGGTTCTTCATCAGCTTCCTTTACGCCATGATCAAGATCGAACTTGCCATGATGCTCGCCGGCAACATCTGGTTGTTTTTCTTGGCGCCGCAATATCTTGGTATCTAGCGGCAACATTAGTATAGATTCGAGTGAGCCAAAAGTTCAATTTCTAAAACGCGAGTTGAAGGATTTCATTTTTTGGGCCACTTTAACGAAGATAAAATGATTTCATCAACATATGAAGCAAAAGCCCGTGCGTGAGGGCTAGTGTAGTTTAACGTGCACATAAGGAAAAAGACAAAAACAAACTCAAAATGATAGAACTTTCGAGTAGTTGCAGTCATAATACGTAAAAGAAAGAAAGAACGAAAGGAAAGAATGACGACAACTCGTTGACATGCCAATTAATCATTAAAGGCGTCCTTCTAGAAAATTTCACATTTCTTTGAATTTATACATTAAAATCAACCGCATTATTTTCAACTGAACATAAAGCTTGATCTATTATCATGCTCGAGTTATGAAAGGAAAGGGTAATCCTTATTCATTACAAAAGCTTATAAAAGTGCCTGATAGACTATTGCTTTGTGAAATGTGGGGAAAAAGGGCGAAAGGTTGCATGTGCCTCTCTGCATTTAGCGTGTGAATGTATCAAATTCCTCCTCCGTCACTTGTTGATCATGCTATTGTTTAATTATGTATGGTGATGAGAATGTATCACCAACTCTCTTAATTTATTAACATGTGATGCCATGATATTTAGCTCTAAAAATTCAAGCAAACACAAGCAATTTCTGCCCAAATATAAAATATGCTCCAAAGAATCAAGTATTGATGCACAAATATAAGTTAAGCAATTTATTACACACGTTATATGCATGTAAAAAAAAAAGAAGCAGCAAGAAAGGAATGCTGAACCGTTTTATAGTGGTTTGGTCCAAATAAGTGCCAACTTTATTCCCAAGGATTGTTTGAGAGTTATGCCTAATCAAACTATACTTAAAGCATCGTACAAATATTGGTTCGTAATGGAGCCGACATTCATTTATAAAAACAAGGCGCTCTTTCAAAAAGAAATGCTCACATTTGATTGCAGGGTGTATGCAAGAGGGATTCTGCATAATTACCCAAGGCAATGAGTTATTCTATTTATATGGGAAAAGAACAAAGTCAACTAGCTGTTAATAGCACTTCAAATGGTCAGCAATTTTACCATTGAGACTTTTGGGTATCTGGCTAAAAATCACCCGTACACCCGCTGAATTGGGCGAACAAATCCAAATCCAAAAAACTGCTGGAGCTGGATATTTGGAGGTAAACTGGCCCGGTGTTTGTTCATTACTTAGTTGAAAATGCCCAAATTTTATTTAAGTCCTGCAAAAGAAATAGATTGTGTTAATTATTTTGCGGCCAAAGAAGTAACTTTGGCATTGGGGCTTGTTTTCAAGCTCGCCAAAGGAATTAGTAAAAAAATATTCGGTCGAAATCACGGCTTATTACATCGTTCAAAGTGGGTCGTCGTCAAAATGAATGGAAAAGGCAAAACCTTCATTTTCAAGCAACACTACTTGTATTTACCAAACTGGGATATTCCATGTGTATCATGTGTAAATAACAAACAAAGCGCATAGGTTAAACCCTCTACATATTTCCTTTTTTTGAAAAAAGTAATAAAATAAAATAGAAAAGGGAATTTTCTGGGGACACGATGAATTGAATAAAGTAAACATGCACATGACTCCATCATTCCATTCTTAAACAAAAGATGGCTACTAAAAAATATGAGTCAATTAATGGGTGGAAAAACAAAATTGTATCCGGTGCGCGTCAAAAAAATCTATTTTATGACTCGTTTATTTGAGACACGATGATTTTTTTTTTTTTTGGTCGGAGGGGAGACGGTGAGTCGAATAAGCACAAAATCTAAACGATTTCCTACCTAATAATGTGAAAGATATGTTGCCATTCATCGAAGATGAAATATTGAGAATGGAATATATTAGATTTGGGTTGAGAATGATAATTTTTTTTATTGCAATACATAAATTCATAGCTAATTTTTTTTCATATGCTCTCAATAATATTGAACTTTTGTAAATAAATTAAAGTAGGGGTTCCCGATCCAGTCCAATAGAATTGGTCACTTTTTTTAATCACTAACGAGTGTCCATGCACAATGAGAGAAAATGACAAATCTTAAAGTATCGAAGGAAGCGACAACGAGTAAAAAGTTATTGTGCCATTACTTGTGATGCTTTGACGAGATATTATTTAGTGCAAATCTGACAAATTTTTTTGAAGAAATAAAAATTATATGTAGTTGATTTAATCCAGTATGATTTTCACTTTTAAGAATCAGGGACTAGACAAACACGAACCCAACCGACTGGTCCGGTCCGATTCGGGTGGTTCTTGACTCGGACAGTTCGTTTTGAACACCTAAAAATATATAGTCACTTTCTGGTTTTTTTTTGGTAAGGTAAGAATATATAGAGCAGTAGTCAATTGTACAAAAAAACTGGCGCAAAAAACTTTCACTTATAATGCATGAACAAAATGAGTGAAAGGGAGCCGATGTAAAAGAAAAACAAAAGCAACAGAAAAACAAGGAAGCCGAAACAAATTGGCAAACAAAAGAAAACCGCTACCAAGCAAACCAAAAAAAGACTATCAGCAAGGCAGCACAACACAGCAACAGGGCCGTAAACCTAGAAGGAACAGCACCAACTGACCAACCCTAGCTGAAGAAGCACCACTAAGGAGAATGGCCAGGCCCACCAACAAAAATAAAAGGGTCAAAGCCCCACCCACGTTGAAGACGCCTGTTACGAAAGTTGTCGCACGTTGCTGAAGATCAATCTTTAATAACTTTGACAAGATGATTCTTTAAAGCTGTAGCCTCCCAGAAAATGATGTTATTTCTTTTCTTTCAAATTAAATGGCACATGGCCTCAAATGAGAATAGAGCAATGGAATGGAAGAAATCCTTACCAATCAGAAAATTTAAAGCCTAAAGGAGATTATCTGCCCAAGATTTATTACGCCATGGGTGATTACATCTACCGACCATTTGTAAGCCACAAAACAAATAATTTTAATATAAAAATGAACGAAAGAAAACTTCTCGTCCATTTTCGAAAAGTTAAAAAAAAAAAACAAAAATGAAAAAGGGAGGTGCTTTTCCTGACGCGGTGCGACGTTCGAAATTTCCCAGTCCGCATCGATTTCTTGACCAACTCCACGATGAAAGCATCACTCATTGCTCGACACGAATCCAAACCAAGCTCAGATTCTATCTTCCGATGTCGTCGTCTTTTTCTTCTTCTTCTTCTTCCAAAGCGAAATGGTCGTTCCACGTTTTCCTCAGCTTCAGAGGGGAGGACGTCCGCCACGGCTTCCTCGCTGACCTCCACAAGTGTCTGCGTCACGGCGAAATCAACGCCTACATCGACAGCGAGGACTTGAGGCGCAGGGACGAGATCTCGCCTGCCCTCATGAAGGCCATCGGGGAGTCGCGAATCGCCGTGCTCGTCTTCTCCGAGAACTACGCTTCGTCTCGGTGGTGCTTGGACGAGCTGGTGAAGGTGATGGAGTGTAAGAGGCTTAACGGACAGCGGGTGCTGCCCGTGTTCTACAGAGTGGAGCCGAGGGAGATTCGAGGGCAGAGAGAGAGTTATGGCCAGGCATTGGCCAGGCACGAGGAGAAACTGGGAAAGGGTTCTGAGAGGGTGGAGAAATGGAGGCAAGCTCTAATCGAAGCGGCTAATTTGTCCGGATGGCATTATGTCGATGGGCAATCACCGTAATCCTCTTCGACCCTAAAAGAATTTGGAATTCTCTAATTTATTGGTACATGATGGCATCGATTGTGCGTTAGACTGGAGTAATGTTTTGGACTGTTGAAGAGTGATTGTTTACTTCGTGTTAGTTTTAGTTAGTTCAATGGATTGTATGTTTCTGTTTATCCGTGTTCTTTTTGCTGCTTTGTTTTGGCAGAGATGAGACCGAGTTCATCGAGAAGATCGTCAAAGAGATCTCGACTATAGTAACACGAGAACCCTTGAATGTTGCCAAGTATCCCGTTGGTGTAGGTTGCCGGGCAGAAAAAGTAATGTCGTTGTTGAGTATGGGCTTGGATGATGTTCGGATGGTAGGAATATGGGGAACTGGAGGTGTAGGGAAGACCACCATCTCTAAAGATGTCTATAACAGTATCGCCAGTCAGTTTGATGGGTGCAGCTTTCTTTTTAATGTTAGAGAAATTTCCAGTAGACCAGATGGCCTAGTTCATTTGCAGGAAAAACTGTTATCCGAGATATTATGGAAAGAAAATTTAGTGGTCTTAAATGTGGATGGAGGCGCTAATCTGATACGAGATAGACTTTGCTGCAGGAAGATTCTGCTTGTGCTTGATGATATGGATCATGGGGACCAATTAAATGCATTAGCTAGAGAATGTGCATGGTTTGGGAAAGGGAGCAAGATCATCGTTATGACAAGAGATAAACATGTACTAACTTCTCATGGGATAGATTGGGTATATGAAGTTAGACCATTAGATCAAGATGAAACTTTTGAACTTCTCACTCCATACGCTTTTGCAGGAAACCAGACGAATGACATAAGCAAGCATCACATAGATAACATTTTGGGCTATGCTAAAGGTCTTCCCTTAGCGATTGTGGTCTTGGGTTCCTTTTTATGTGGTAGAAGCAGAGGGGAATGGGAGAGCACATTGGGTAAACTTGCTAAAAGTCCTATTAGAGGTATAAACAGTGTTCTCAAGATAAGTTTTGATGCGCTGGAGGAGAATGAGAGGGACGTCTTTCTTGGCATTGCTTGCTTCTTTAAGGGGAGGAAAAGGGATTATGTAACCAGAGTTCTTGATAGCTGTGACATCCCAAATTTTCAACCCTGTCTTCTACTGAATAAATCGGGCATTTCATTGACGCGTCTATAGGGTTATTCTCAGAGCCGATCACTCTCGAGATAACTAGACTAGCTGGGGAAATTATTAAGGAATTTTAAGGCAATAGACTTGAGAACTCGATCAGAAATCGACTTCTTGATCGTGTCCATCTTTAGAGGTCACTGCGGCACAGTTAAAAATCGATTTGAAATCAGAGATAGATTGGATCGATAGAGATATATGACTAATCGTGGGTGACACCACTGAATTAGAAAATTCTCGTCGGCCGACACTAGACTGATTTTCTTATTGTTTTGGTACCTCGTATCCGTAATTGAATTCTCGAGATTCTCACGACAATCAAGAGTCGCCATTGAGTCGAGTGGGTTCATAGTGGCTCGAAGAAAATCGACCACGGGTCATTTGCCTTAAAAAGTTCTGAAAACTACCCGATAGTCTAGGTCACGCTAAAAACGCGCCGAATGAAAATTAACCGCCAATTCGAGTCCGATTTCAGAAATTGAAGTTTTGGCCATGTCACAATAAATTTTAGGAGCATCGACTCAGTCTCAGAAGATTTTTCGGAGATTCGGGAAATTTTACGGAAAACCGTTTCGGACGTCGCGGAAATTTGACGGAAGTTCAGATTGGCTAAATGAATGGGAAATTTGACTTTCAAGCGAGCCGTTGTGTGTCGGGGATTTATAGAAAATCATGTGGGATTTTTCACGTCAAAATTGGACCTCAATTTGGGAATTTATTGGAGAAATTGAATTCATTTAAGCCAATTCCCTCCCCAAATTCGTGTACCCCCACCAAGCCACAACAATTGGACCATTTGGGCTTCTACAAGAGTGCATGGGAGGCCTATTGTGAGCCAAGTAAATTATACATGGCCTAGATTGATTTTGTGAAAGATATTTTGTGAAATATCAAGCCAAAAGGGCCCCCCACCTCTTCCTCATCCTCTCCATCTTGCTGCCGTGAACTACTCCTCTCTCCTTTTCATCCTTTTATTTGTTTCGTGCGACACTCCCAACTGAAGAAGACGAAACCGCTTGCTGAAGAAACCCCCTGCCGCTGCACGCCACCGCTCCATCTCCACGAAGCCACTTGGCCGCGTCTGCCCATTGCTCGGTCAACGAACGAGCGTTTGAAGATCACCGAGTGAAGCCGCAAGATCCACCGAAGCTGCCCGTGTCCCACCGAAGCTCTCTCCTCCTCTCCGCGCCACTTGTCCATGCCTTGCGGATCTTCGGTCAACCAGCAAGCACCGGAGCCATTTGGTTGACCAAGCAGCACCGACCGAAGTCCACACTCTCCACTCACGCCGGTCAATCTCCAGCGAAGCCGCTCCATCGTCCACGCCAGCCTCCACTACCGTTGGTCCCCTTCGGTCAGAGCTTCCCTCGATGGCCTCGCTTGTTGACTGAGCGATCTGGCCAACAACAAGCTTGAAGAAGTCCATGAAGCCTTGAAGACCGAAACTCCACCGAAGTCCCCACACCTCTGCCGTCCACGCGTCTGCTTCCGTTGCTCCATCTTCGGTTAGCAAATTCCATCGGAGAAACCCCAGAATCCCAGCGAGGCAGTTGCTGCTTCCCTCGTCCGCGTCTTCAGCCCTTCATCACCGAGGCCCAACAGCCGCAAACCTCGCACAAAGTGGACCTATGAAGCTCGGCCCATCTTCAGCTTTGAAGTCCAGCAGTCTCCAAGCTCAGTGAATTTCTTTTGGGCCCGGCAAAGACAGCCCAGTTTAGTTTTATTTCAGCCCAAGAGTCCAGCAAGTTGCAAGCCCAAGTAAGTTCAGATCAGTCCAAAGGAAGCCCGGTCCGGTGCAAGAACAAATCTCAGTTGGGCTGAGATTTGTTGGGCCAAGGTCAAGGCCCGGTCCAAGCTCGTGGGAGTCGTCGCGAGCCCGTTTTCGGCCGCCGTCGCGTCGCCGTCGCGGTGATTCGATCCCCTTTTTCCAAGTGAGTTTTACTCACTAAAGCTTTATTAGTTTGCTAATTATGTCTTAGGGTTGGTTAGATTTAATTACATGCACTTAGGTGGTTAGATTAGGTTAGAACAATTAATTTACTGACTTAATAATGCATGTTAGGTGGTTAGACCTAGCTATTAGCAAGTAGAAATGTTTGGTTATTTATTGAATGCATCTCGGGATTTTCCCGACCCGTTTCGGGCTCCAATAAGGCAATATGGGCCTAAATTGGATTTTTAATGTTTATTTATTTATTTTTCGAAATTAATTATTTAATTATTTATTTTTCCGGAAATTCAACCGGGATGGCCGGTGACCGGAATTTCGTGCCGATTGTCGTGGTGCAGACCGTTTATTTATTTGAGCTCTACGTTGTGTGGAATTGAATTTATTGTGGAATTTTAGGAATTGTCCTAAATTGTTTGTTATTGAATATTTGATTGGTTGTTGGCTGAATATGGGTATATAGCGCCGCACGTCGATGGGCTATATAGTAGAGAGAATGGTGAGAGCTAACTGAGAATGTTATTGGTTGAGACCAATCAGGTACGATATTATTGGACATACGTGGTTCGGTGATTGAGAGTATCACTGGCGAAAACGGCGCCTTAAAGAACGCACGTAAATGACTTATAGACAAACGTGGTTCGGTGATTATGGAAATATCACTGGTGAAAACGACGCCTTAAAGAACTCACGATGTTGTCTATAGCCGATGTCACCTTGGCAAAAACGTAGCGCCTAGAAAGGACACGTGGTTCGGTGATCGAGGATATCACTGGTGAAAACGGCGCCTTAAAGAACGCACGGTGTCGGTGATCGGTATGTCATTGGCGAAAACGACGCCCGAGAAACACATGTGATTTGGTGAATGAGTACACCACTGGGAAATCGTGGTATGAGTGGGAATGACCTAGAGAGGGTCTGACTGACATGTAATCGACTTAGTCGATTGACCAGTGCTTGATCGGAAATCATGAATTGTTTGAATATCTGTGTTAAATCTTGAATTGCAGGTTGGAACGGAGGCCAAGGTAAGTCTTCTGACTAGTGTTGTGCTTAGGCAACCGTATGGCATAATAGTTTACTAATCGAGTCGTAGGGGGTAGGACTCGTTTGAGACGTGGTCTCATTGGTTATTGAATAACCATTTCAGGAACCTGAGGAGAAGCTAAGGAAGAGGAACCTGAAGGGGAGAAAGACTTTTGAAGTAGAAGATGATCCAGAGAGGGATCTTGAGTACAACCTAGATGCGGATTGAGATCCCATCCCTTTTGTGAACCCTGTCTTAGTGTAGATAGGTGCTCAGACTTTTATGATGTAAATAGTATTGTAAATATACTATGAGTTGTGCTGTTAATGAAAGTGTGGTTGTGAATTTCAATATGAAAAATATGGCCTGCTTTCCTATCCCATTATTTTATTGTCTGGGGATTTATAACTGCTTCCGCATGCGTAATGAAAAGAAAGGGTTGGCGATAATTAGTCCTGGGATATCGCACTTTAATAATCGACCAGAACTGAAGGATGGGCGCATCCCCGAGGATCGGGGCGTGACAATAGCTGTGGTTTAGACACATTAATTGGGATTCAGACTCTAATAGAGAGATCCTTAGTAACAATTGAGTATGACAGCATAATACAAATGCATGACTTGATTCAGCTGATGGGTTAGGATGTCATTAAAAAGGAGTGCCCGAATGACCCTCGTAAACGTAGTAGATTATGGTGCTATGATGATGTTAATGAAGTACTGTCGGTGGCTATGGTGAGAGCTTCTCATGAAACCACCGATGTTAAAGGTATAGTGCTGCAGTTGCTGAGACCAACAGAGCTACACATCAGTCGCGGTGCTTTGACGCACATGAGGAAACTGAAATTGCTCATACTTTCGAATGGACGAATCAGCGGAGGTCCCGTATGTTTTCCTGATGATTTAAGGTGGCTTGAATGGCATAGATGTCATTCATCCACTCTCATGTTTACTGCTGGTCCAAAGAAACTTGTTTGCTTTTGCGTGCGTGGCAATCGGATTAAGAAATTTGGAGGGAACTTGAAGGTACGTCATTTATGCTTTAGTTGAAGGTTTTCATTTTCAGCGCATACAAATTGAATTTATCAAAATCTTGCTCAGCTGTTCTTTTTAATTTGCAGCATTTTAGGAATTTGAAGTTTCTGAATTTTAGCCACTGTAAGTAGCTGATTTGTGTCCCTGACCTTTTAGAGGTGCCAAATTTAGAGATGTTGAACTTAAGTAGGTGGTTTGAACCTCAAGGAGCTTCCAAGTTATTAATATTAATTTGAGTGATTTACCAACTCCTCATGGGTTAGGCTACCATCTAGTGTTAGTTTTTCTAACTCTTACTTGATTCAGTTAAATAAGTTTTCACAATCACTTCCTGATTTAATAATTTACTAACGTTTAATTTGCAGATGTTATGAAAATGTTGAAGTTACCAACTCTTACAAAATTTACTGATCTTTATTTGACTCAAAGGCGAGTGCGTAATGATGTTTGTAACATTCAGCAGAATTGTTAATTTCATAGAAGAGTTGTAATGTTAACATGCTAGTAGGCTTTCCAAATTAAACTTGGTAAACTACTGAAACAGTGGGTTCTTCTTAAACAATGGTAATTAACTCAAATAAGAGTTGATAATTTTGGATATGAGTCATTAACCTTTTCCAGTTGGTAAGTTGCCACAAATGTTGGTAAATTATCGGAATGGTTAGTACCTTGAAGCAATCAAATAAATATTGATAACTAACTCAAATATCTATTGGTATTTTCATGTAAGAGTTCTTAAATTAGCTCTGCATATAATTGTTGGTTAATTATTGGATTAGTTGGTAATTTGGAAAATTGTAGGTAATTTAGTATACGATAACTAGTTCAACTGGTCGATAACTTCAACAAATAAATATCGGTAAATTATAGAAACAACTTTTATTTTTGCGAACAACCTTATAAAAGCTGGTAAATGGACTCAATTAGCAGTTGATAATTTTCTAAAAGAGACAGTAACTTAGATAAGTTGGTAAGTTGGCATATAAATATTCATAGATTATAAAAACCGTTGATAAATTTCAAATCACTAGAAAAAACATGAGTAGTGATTCAAATAAAAATTGGTTATTTTCTAAAAAGAATTGTAAATTTAACATATTAGTAACTCAAACAAAAAATTGCAGTACAGAAAAAACGGTTGGTAATTCCAAAAATGAAATAAACGTTGGCAAAAAGATTCAAATGAGAGTTGGTAGTTTTATAAAATATAGTGAAAATAACATTTTAGTAAGCTCCGCTGATAAATGTTGCTAAATCATTATAACTTTTAAGAATTGCAAAACAATAAAATAAATGTTGGTAACTCATTCAAATAAGATTTAGGGCACATCCGATAAAACATGGAATCGACTAGCAAGAACAAATGCAAACATTAATCATCAACGAGAAATCAAATGCAGAATATTAAACACGTGCACAATTACTTACATGGTGTCCCGTGTCCGGTCAATTGTGCATACATCCTCAAAGAGAAATTGAGTTTTCGAAAGATTAAATTCCAAAGAAGGTCTCATCAAGTTTCGAAAATGCATATTGAATTTGATAGGGGCATGCTTTAGCGTGTTGTTGCTTTTACTAGAACTATAATATCTTACCTTTTGGTTTGCTAGGGACTCATTCGCCGATCTTACTCCACACCTAGCCTCCATATCACCACGCATGCTTTTTCAAATTTTGACGCTAGGTGCATCATGTTAGCAATTTAGTTTTTATGTTCCGCTCAACACGTGAGTACTCTCTTGGTCTACTCCAATAATCATCGGATATGTACCGGACAATATATAACAACACGACCAAATCAATCGATTACTAAGGGCATCTCAAACCTCCCCACTATATATACACGAGAATTCTCCCAAATTTGTCACTAACTTTTCACATGTAGGATAGCCCATCATATTTGTGTTAAATAAGCCTACCTCGGGCGATTACCTACATGGTGTATCCATAGAGAAATGCCTAAGTAAGTTTAACACATGAGTAACTTTTCACATGTTGGTTGTTCCCTAAAGTAAGTCATATACCTATGTATGTATGTGTAATTATATTCACATTATAATCTATAGTACAATATAAAGCAAAAAGGAGCTTCGATGGGATCTCTTTCTTTCTCTCTCTGGTTTTCTTTTACCCCAAAATGTAGTCAATTACTTATTTTGCAAATGTTGTATTTATAGAGAAATGCCGGAGTTAGTTAGTTTATTGAGATCCAACATGTTTCAATATCCAAATTTTGAATTCCTTTTATCTGACAATAATTTTTTTATTTGAAATCTTGAAATATCTTTTTTTGTCCATATGCATGTATATGTTTCTATGTGTTGCATATTTTATCAACAATTTCTTTCCATTAAATATTTCTAAATCGGTGATTTTGCTCAACTTCACGAGTATCAATTTTGTGCATCCACGGTACACTTAACCCGTGCGTACGTAGCACTATATGTATAAAATGTTCCTTGTATTTTTCTCATCCCATGGGAAATAAACTTACGCGTTGCTCGTTTTGTGGGAAATATTTTTTAGGAAAACATTTTCCTCATTTTCTGGCACTTGATTTGCTTAGGAAAATGAGTCCATGGATTAGTTAACGGAAAACCTATACTTAAATTCAGGAAAATGATTTCCCTCTTTTAAAAACCAAAAAACATTTTCCAAAATATGACTAACTATCAGTGCTTGGACCCAAAATTCTATACTCGAACATGAAAGCTCTAATGTTTGTTCCCGGGTCCCGGCATTTAGGTTTGGGTCTGCAACAATTGGGCTTGGGCCCCTAGTACCCATGCTCGAGTTCATCGAGACTGAGCTTGAATCCTTGATGCTCGTGCTTGATTCCGTAGAACCCAAGCCTAGGACCGTCAACGTAGTGCTCGAGTCCTCGATACTTAAGCTCTGGTTTTTTTTTTTTTTTTGTCAAATAAGCTCTGGTTCACAAAGGCTATGAGTGGGTCCTCAGTGCTCGGACTCGAGACCTTGATTAATGAAATGTTTGTTCTTATAAAAATATTTTGAAAAAATTGAATTTTTAATATTTTTAGTTTTCTTTCCTTTTCTTTGTCCTTCTCCCACGGCCAGTGGCTAGCCACGATGATGGTGGGCGACTGGCCACAGGTAAGGGACGAGCTTGCTAACGTTAGTCATGGCCACGGCCGGCCATTGTCCGAGGAAGAAGGAAAAAGGAAAAGAAATAAAAAAAAAAAAAAAGAGGAATAAAGAAACAAAGAACAGATAAAAATTAAAAATTTGATTTTTTGGTACTTTTTCGAAGAAAATATTTTCCAATTCATTTGTAGATTTCTGCTGAATATCATTGTCATTTTCTTGAATAATGACTTTTTGGAAAAATATTTTCCAAGTACATCTCATTATTCGTGGAAGGAATGGAGCCTTATTGTCCTTTCGATACAAAACTTCAAATTGCCATTTTCCGATAGTTTGGCTCATCCAATTATTAGCTGCAAATTCATTTTGAACCAATAAAAAATCCCATTGTTTAACATGTTTTCCAATAAAACTCCTCATTAAATTGCTTAAAATTCCATTAACAGCTTCAGCTTGTCCATCGATTTGAGAATGGCTAATAGAACTAAACTATGGTTGAGTCCCCATAAATGAACGCCAGTATAACTCTCCGTGACATCTAAACCATCAAGGCTCCATGACAATCATTTACAATTTTTTTACCATCTAAAAACCACCCCGTAATCCCCTTCCTACTAATAGCAACATTTCCATTGACAATGTTGTTGGGCGAATGAAAGTGTTGATTAGGTTTGTCTGATTTTAAAAAGTTCAATTGACAGTCTTCACTTGTCCCATGAAAAAACTCGCCACCTTTATCTTTCGAGACATATGCCTTCAAATAAAATTTCATATATAACATTTCAAATGTTATTCATTAAACTCCCTTTCATTTAATATTCTTTTTGTCCTTCAGAACGATAGTGCTATAATTTTAGAGATTTCATTGAGAATTTACCATTTAAAAAATACCCTAATCATTATGGAATGACAACTCATTGATAAAGGGGTCTTAAAAACGAAGTAGTTAAAACTTAAATTGAAAGAAAGCGCAAAAAGATTCATTATATATTTGATGGATGTGCACCATAGAGGTTTAATAAATTGCAGATGAGATCCACTAGATCGAGATGTCAATGTTTATCGATGCATCTGCATTTTTTATTTATCTATACAAATGCAAGGTATAGATGTGGTGGTTGTATTTATAATGACATATTAAACTTTGAGCTTTTATACAATGCCAACGTATATGTAGCTCAAAAACAAATAACTAAGCAAGACAGCTTGGACTCTGCAAATTTTTTTTTTTTTTGTTATATTATGACAATCTAGGCGTACAAAATATGCCTTCTTTTAAAAACCGATCAACCAACCACCCCTTCCTAATAAGTGATGAATAGAAGAGATTCCCGACCTTCCACCACCTCTACGGGATCTACAGGTGAGTGGTTGCAAGTGTCTACGTAAGATTCCAAATGTTAGCTTAAATGCATGTGATGAATTAGTTGGCAAAGGATTGACCACGGCTAATGTGCTCCCACTTGAGGTTACGCATTCTCTCAGTCTCTCTGAATCACAAGTATTGTTTCTGCATGTATACATGGTGGAAGTGGCCATGCCATTCTAGTGTGTGGTGAAATTACGAGCATTGGCGAATTTACAAGGATTACTTACTAAAATCATATTTATAAAGTGAGAGGATGTGTTCTATGTACATCATATGATCAAGTGAATTCTGATCACATGTGGCTTGAATTATGATAAACTGATTTTTTTTTATTAAAAAATCAAAGCCAGATTTTGAAATGACTATATATCTCACTTTTCTTCTTTGATCGTCTGGAATGTCTTTACAAGTTGGTTTTATTTTCTTGTAGGACCTTAAAAAATTGAAGTTCGTTGACTTGAGTAAATGCCAGTCACTGGTTTGTATACCAGAACTCTCTTATACTCCAAATCTTGAGGAATTAGATCTCTCTTGGTGCAAAAACTTGGAGCGTGCCCACGATTCATTTGTATATCACCATAAGTTACAGTGGTTAAATTTAAGTGGGTGCTCTAAATTGCAAAGATTCCTTGATATTCTGAATAAGAACGAAAACTTGCAAGAAGTTAGTCTACAAAGGACTGAAGAACTTCCTACATCCATAGGAAATCTTGTCTCTCCGGAGAAGATGTATATATTTGATGGCAAGAAACTAGCAATCCTTGCTTCTGGCATTTACAAGTTGCAAAATCTTGAAAGCCTACAACTTAAAGGCTACCCAAAACTTACCACGTGTCCCATGTGTCCAAAGGAGGAAGAGGATTTGAGGGAACCCCATAAAAAGATGGGATTTCCTATGTTATCGGGAAATTTTTTTACTAAAATTCCTACGTGGGAGGAAACATATCGCTTGGAATATAGCTATGTTTCGCATACTCAACGATCAGTTCCCTCCAACATATGTGACATTGAGGACGTTGAGTTATATTCAAGTGGAGAGCCAGTCCATAATGGGTTCCCCAAGCTTGAGGTTAGACTCTCTCTCTCTCCCTCTCTCTGATTAATATGGAGTAGTGTACATGTTGGCAGCATTGAGTATTCGTGTATTGCAAAAGGCTAAAATTCCCGAAATGGTGGGCTAATTATAGAAAGCAAACATACAGAGTAATTCTGCATGTATATGTGGTGGTGGTTGCTATAAGACAATGCAAAAGATATTCCCTTTATCTATAGAACTCCGTTTTGCTGTTGAATTACAAGGATCACCCAATGAAACACTTCAATAATACATGTTCATCCAGTGACAAAATCTTCAACAATACATGTCCTATTTCCACCAATTAAGTACCAAAAAAAACATTGCATTGCCATTGCTAACTATATCTAAACTTTAGGACTACCATTTAACTCATTGGAACTCCTCCTTTTAGGTTCCAATTTTAAAAAACTATCTAACAGTCTACATCTATGACAGAAATTTCATCGCAAAACAAATTGCCGAATTATTCTACCTGGAGGAGAGATGCCAAAATGGTTGCTTCCCAATAGAAAGGGTTATATATCTTTCGTGGCTTCAAAGGACTTATATAAAAAGATTTTAGGAGTAGCTTTCTGTGTTGTATTTCAATTAGAAGCAAGGAGGGCTGCCCATATTTCGGTTTACCCATATGAGCTTATAGGATATGTTAATTGCAAAGGCATAAAACACCCCAGGAGTGCAGGGCCATTTGGTTTGGATCGTGTGTGGCGTGAGTATATAAAATCAAAGAATTTCAATTTGGATCATGTGTGGCTTGAGTATATGGAATCAAAGGATTTGTGGCCAGTAGACCATTTTGGTCCAAACGACTCGGGTGATTTTTACTTTGGCATTAGAGCATGCAATTCTAATACAAGAAACGAAGGACTTGTAAAAAATTGTGGATTCCGACTAATATGAAAGCCATTAGAGAATGATTTGGAGGTTTTGCTTCAGGACAATAAGTTGCTAGATCCAGCTTTATTCTACGAGGTTTCGCATGGAGATAATCTAATGAGCACAAAGGTAGAAAGTTCAAAAATGGAAGATTTACGAGATTGTGAAGGGTGCAAAAGGTACAAGGGATTGAACATTGTTGACATCTCAATTGAGGTATCTCTCTCTCTCTCTCTCTCTCTCTCTCTCTCTCTCTGTGCTCGGGTAACTGTGTGTGCGTTGATGCGGAGTGTACTCTAGGCGCACTTAATACAAAAGCTAAAAATTCTAAACGAACAAACAAATTTAATATAAAGTGATTCTGCACATGTATATGAAGCTTAACAAAATCTCAAATTGATGCAATGATAAAGACATGATGATCGTAATTCGTGTATTGAAAATAATGTTGAAATCTTAGAAGATCTAACGAACAAATGGACACACCATGCTAGATGTTACGGTGATCATAACAACCAACTTCGATAATAGTACTAGATCAACTCCATGGATCAAGATAAAACTACATAGTGATAATAATTCAATAATTCGACATGAGACCCTTTTCACTCTTAGGTACTTGTTGCAATTATGATGGGGCACTGTGGAACTACATGCCTTGCTAGCCACATGCAGATTACTTGGACGGTTTGATTTAATTTTATTGGAGTATCTGATTTGAGATTCTCCTTTTATATAAAGTTAGAGCAGACATAAAAGGTGCAAGTGGTTGGATGAGGCTGCTCTGTGGAGAGGGCATGCATTGTATTTTCCTTTTCAATTTTCCATTGGTTTGAGTACAAGCAGAAGCTTTTGTTTAATTTATTTTAATAATGTTAAGTTTGTTGCAAGTAAGTTGGAACTCAATCAAGATAGTTTGTACTGAAGAATTGGCGATCTCTAAAGTGAACTCATAACAATGAACATTTAATGGGGTCTGACAGGGGCGATTAATTTCTTGAATGTGCTGTTCTATTTTTGATCAATTTTTCATTTTCCTATATAGTACACTCCTATTGTATGAGCTACGGTTAGGGTGATTCAATCTACTATTAGGGGTGGCTACCACTTGCAAGGAGGGAATGATTTCCAGCATTAGCAAGGATCAATATGTCTAATTATTATACAACTCTAGCTTTAGTTGAATTACTAGGAATATGCACAAATCAAACTCTTCTTCTTGAAGTAATTACAAACTTGGATATTTCTAACAATTTACCCGTATAACAGAGGCATCGTTATTCCAGCCTTTGCTCTCATTTTCGGAATGTTAGCCTCGGAAGAGAGATGCCAAAGGGTTTCATCCTTATTAAAGACGGTACTATATTTTTCAAGGCTTCGCAAGACTTGTACAACAAGTTCATAGGATTGTATCTCTGTGTTGTCATTGGTGTAGAAGATGGAGAAAAGGAAGTATCTTTTGACATCGTACCACGTGTTAACAGCCAAAGGCAGAATGAGCTATCGGGAACTCTCAGTTCATTTGATACGGATCACATGTGGTTTCAACTTTTCACACCAAATGTGCTATGGGGATTATTGGAGAGAGAAGTCGAATTTGGTCAATTTGACAAGAGGTATCTACGATTTAGCCTTAATATTAGAGTAGCAGGTGCAACCGTAAAAAAGTTGGGATATGTGTCACGCCCCGATCCTCGGACGCGCACACATCCTTCTACTTGGTCGATTTTAGAATGCGATATCCCAGGACTATGTATCGCCGACCCTTTCTTTCCATTAAGCACATGCGGAAGCAGTTATAAATCCCCAGACAATAAAACAATGGGATAGGAAAGTAGGCCATAATTTTTCATATTGAAATTCACAACCACACTTTCATTAACAGCACAACTTATAGTATATTTACAATACTAGTTACATTATAAAAGTCTCACACCTATCTACACTAAGACAGGGTGCACAAAAGGGATGGGATCTCAATCCACATCTGGGTCGTACTCAAGATCCCTCTCTGGATCATCTTCTATTTCAAAATACTTTCTCCCCTTCAAGTTCTTCCTCCTCAGCTTTTCCTCAGGTTCCTGAAATGGTTATTCAATAACCAATGAGACCACGTCTCAGCGAGTCCTACCCACTAAGACCCGATTAGTAAACTAATACGCCTTAAGGGCTGCCTAAGCACATCATGGGTCAGAAGACTTACCTTGGCTTCGCTTTCCTTCCCCGCAAGTCGGTTCAAATAATAAATACTGATAATCATAGTACCCAATCAATCAGATCGACTTATCAGTCAATCGACTCAGTCGATTACATGTCATCAAAACCATTACATGGTCATTCCGACTTTTCATTCCTGACTCTGAATCACGACCCTATAGGCATAATTTATTTTTAGTGGAATCACGGCCCCACTCGGCAATTTTCTAGACTTGGTGGCATCACGGCCCCACCTGGCAAATGTTCTCAACTTGGTGGCATCACGGCCCCACCTAGCAAATGTTCTCAACTTGGTGGCATCACGGCCCCACCTGGCAATTTTACTCAATCTGGTGGCATCACGGCCCCACCTGGCAATTTTACTCAATCTGGTGGCATCACGGCCCCACCTGGCAAATGTTCTCAACTTGGTGGTATCACGGCCCCACCTGGCAATCTTTAATCCAACTCACAACCTCACACATTTACTTTCCCTTCAAGTACCGACATTTTCCAATTTTGGGACAATTTCTCATATTCACCAATTTCACTAAAATTCCATAATCTGATCCTCGAATAAATAAACAGAAAGCACCATTGGAATCAGCACAAAATTTCGGTCGTCGGCTATCCCAGCCTAATTTCCGGAAAATAAATAAATAAATAAATAATTACGGAAAATATTAAATAAATGCAATAAATCCAACTTAGGCCCGTTATAGCCTAATTGGAAGCCGATACGAACCCGGAAAATTACCGAGACTCGTTCCATAAATAACATGGCATGCCTACTTGCTAATGTCTATTTCTAACCACCTAACATGCATAATTAAGTCTCTAATTTAATTGATCTAAACTAATCTAACCACCTAATTGCATTTAATTAAATCTAACCAACCCCTAAACGTATTTAGCAAACTAATAGAGCATTAGTGAGAAAAACTCACTTGATTAAAAAACGGGGATCGAATCACCGCAACGGTGACGCGACGGCGGCCGAAATCGGACTTTCGACAACCCCGGCGGGCTTGGGACCGGGCCTTGATCTTGGCCCAACAAATCTCAGCCCACTGAGATTTGTTCTTGCTTTTGGGCCAGACCCAAGTTGAATTGGGCCTGCTGAAATTTCTGGACTAACTTGGGGCTTCAAATTTCTTTGACTGGAAATTGGGCTTGAATCCTGCGATGGGCCTTAATAAAATTCTGCTGAATTGGGCCTCAAATTAAACTAAAGATGGGATGCAACTTTGGGCTGAAATAGCTGAAATTTAAGTGGGCTTCAATTGAGATGGGCTTCCAATTTTTGGGTTCGAACTCACGGGAGCTGTAGAGTTGGGCCGCAATCCACGAAAGAGATTTGAAGAACGGAGCTGCTTCGACTTCGCTCGGTGGTCAACCAAATGGGAGCAATTGCTTCGGCTATTGACTAAAGAATCGCGGTGACGTGACAAGTGGCGCAAACGTGCGAGGCTTGGACGTTCGGTGCTGGAGTTCAATGGCGTGAAGACACGCAGCCACAAGGTCAACAAGATAGGAAATTGGCTGGCTTCAGTTGACCTGGACGCGTGGAGTCCTGCTTTGTAGGGCGCTGGCTGAGGCGTGCGGACGATGGAGCAGCTTCGTGGACGTCGCTGCTGCTGAGCTTTGCGGTCAAGACTCGGTTGACGGAGAGAAGATGGCGTTCGGTGAGTCTTGGTGCAGAAGGGAGAAAGCAAACCGTGGACGGTGTGGCTTCCACTTGAGATTTCGGTCTTCAAGGCTTCGTGAGTGCCGCTAGTCAACCACCAAGGCCAGCGAGAAGAATTTTGACCATGGAGAGACCAAACGGTAGTGGGGTTGGCGTGTGGTCTTCAAAACAACAAAGAAGAGGAACGTGTGGGCTTCAATCTTCAAGGGAAGGAGTTGCCGTCTTCAACATTCGCCATTCATGGAGGTGTCGCTCGAAGAAAAATGAAAAGGGAGAGAGAGGATGGAGGTGGACGGTGGGTGAGAGGATGTAAGGAGATAGAGATGAAAAAGGAATGGAGGGTCCCTTGAGCTTGATTTTTTCCACAAATATCTCCAAGACCAAGTCTTGGCCATGTATAATCCCTTGGCCTCCAATGAGCCACACCAACACTTCTCACAACACCTCAATTGGTGCACTTTGGCTAGGCATGAGGGGGGATTACGAATTTTACCATTTAAACTTCAATTTCTCCAATAACTTCCCAAATTGAGGTCCAATTTCAACGTAGAAAAATCCCAAATGATTTTCTATAAATCCCGACACACACATGCTCAACTAAAAGTCCAATTTCCCATTAATTTAGCCAATCTGAACTTCTGCCAAATTTCCGCGACGTCCGAACCCAATTTCCGTAAAATTTCCCGAATCTCCGAAAATTTTCTGAGACTGAGTCGATGCTCCTAAAATTTATTGTGACATGGCCAAAACTTCAATTTCTGAAATCGGACTCGAATTGGCGGTTAATTTTCATTCGGCGCGTTTTTAGCGTGACCTAGACTATCGGGTAGTTTTCAGAACTTTTTAAGGCAAATGACCCGTGGTCGATTTTCTTCGAGCCACTATGAATCCACTTGACTCAATGGCGACTCTTGATTGTCGTGAAAATCTCGAGGATTCAATTACGGACACGGGTACCAAAACAATAAGAAAATCAGTCCAGTGTTGGCCGACGAGAATTTTCTAATTCAGTGGTGTCACCCACGATTAGTCACATATCTCTATCGATCCAGTCTATCTCGATTTCAAATCGATTTTTAACTGTGCCGTAGTGACCTCTAAAGATGGACACGGTCAAGAAGCCGATTCCTGATCGAGTTCTCAAGTCTATTGCTTTAAAATTCCTTAATCATTTCCCCAGATAGTCTAGTTATCTCGAGAGTGATCGGCTCTGAGAATAACCCTATAAACGCGTTAATGAAATGCCCGATTCATTCAGTAGAAGACAGGGTTGAAAATTTGGGATGTCACAACTCTTCCCCTCTTATAAAAATTTCGTCCTCGAAATTTAAACCTTACAAGACTTGATCAAAAAGGTGAGGGTACAATTCTCTTATTGACTCCTCAGTCTCCCATGTCGCTCCTTCTGTACCGTGGTGTTGCCAGACCACTTTGACTAACGGAATGGTCTTTGTACGCAGAACTTGCTCTTTGCGATCGATAATCTGGACCGGTCTCTCAACGCATGACACACGGTCATCCACGTCCAATTCCTCGAAATTGAGCACGTGGGTCGGGTCAGGCTCATACTTCCTTAACATCGACACGTGAAAGACGTCATGCACTTGCGCCAATCTTGGCGGCAACGCAAGACGATACGCTAAGGTTCCGATTCTCTCAAGAATCTCAAATGGACCTACGTACCTCGGACTCAGTTTGCCTTTCTTACCAAAGCGCGAAGTTCCCCTCATTGGTGACACTTTTAGAAAAACGTGATCACCAACTTGGAATTCCAAAGACCTCCGGCGCTTATCTGCGTAACTTTTCTGCCTGCTCTGCGCTGTCTTTAATCTGTCTCTGATCACTGCCACGGCATCTACTGACTGTTGAACCAACTCTGGGCCTGTTATCTTTCTTTCCCCAACTTCATCCCAACACACGGGTTTCGCATGCTCCGCCATACAACGCTTCGAATGGGGCCATCTCGAATACTCGTGATAACTATTGTTGTAGGCAAATTCTACCAATGAAGCTGATCTTCCCAACTTCCTTTGAAGTCTATAACACACGCTCTCAGCATGTCCTCGAGGGTTTGTATTGTCCTCTCAGACTGGCCATCCGTCTGAGGATGATATGCCGTACTGTACTGAAGCTTTGTACCAAGAGCACTCTGTAAGCTCTTCCAAAAAGCGGCTGTAAACCTAGGGTCTCTATCAGATGTTATCGTAACTGGCACTCCATGCATTCGAACCACTTGACGCACATATAGGTCTGCATGCCTATCCAAACTGAGATCCTTTCGAACTGCAATAAAGTGAGCCGACTTTGTTAATCTGTCGACTACTACCCAGATCGAATCATTCCCTCTTTGACTTCTTGGTAGTCCAGTCACGAAGTCCATCGTGATATGCTCCCATTTCCATTCTGGGATTGCGAGAGGTTGCAGAAGTCCTCCTGGCTTGCAATGCTGAGCTTTTACTTGTTGACATGTCAAACACTTGGCGACATGCTTAGCGATGTGCGCCTTCATACCCGACCACCAATAATGTTGACGTAGATTCTGATACATCTTAGTGCTTCCAGGATGAACGCTGTAACTGCTACGATGTGCTTCAGATAAAATTTCTTCTCTAAGCTCTACATCGTCAGGTACAACCAATCGTCCTTGGAATCTTAGAGTCCCGTCATCAGCAATCTGAAAATCAGCTTTTCTTTTATCTGTGTCTTCCTGAAGAATTCTCTGTACATCTAGGTCTGTCGGTTGGAGTTGTTTGATTCTAACTTGGACATCCGGTTCAATTCTGAGGGTGGCCATAAAACTTGAAAGGCGGCCTACCTCAAATTTGAATACCGAATCTCGAGCTCTCTCGATTAAGTTCCACTCCGTAATCAGTATATGAGCCACTGAAGACTTTCGACTCAGTGCATCGGCGACCTTGTTCGCCTTTCCTGGGTGATACAGAATGTCACAGTCGTAGTCTTTCAGTAATTCCATCCATCGGCGCTGTCTCATGTTCAACTCCTTCTGAGAGAATAGATACTTAAGACTCTGATGGTCCGTGAAGATCTGAAACTTTTCCCCGCACAAGTAATGTCTCCAAATCTTCAGGGCAAATATAATGGCTGCGAGCTCTAAGTCATGCGTTGGATAGTTCAATTCATGAGGTCTCAACTGACGAGAAGCGTAGGCAACAACCCTACCATGTTGCATCAGCACGCAACCCAACCCCTTAAATGATGCATCACTGTAGATCTCGAATCCTCCAGGACCAGATGGAATTGTCAGCACAGGTGCGGTAGTCAGCTTTTCCTTCAGCTCTTGAAAACTACGCTCGCACTTGTCTGTCCATATGAATTTCTCATTTTTCTTCGTGAGCTTAGTTAGAGGTGACGCTAATGCCGAGAAACCTTCTACAAACCGTCTGTAATAACCTGCCAAACCCAGAAAACTTCTTATCTCTGTCACTGTAGTCGGTCTTGGCCACTTTATTACATTTTCTATCTTGCTCGGGTCGACGGAGATTCCTTCTCCGGAAATCACATGACCTAAGAACGCAACACGAGTCAACCAAAACTCGCATTTGCTAAACTTAGCATACAACTGATGCGTCCTTAAAGTTTGGAGTACTAATCTCAGGTGATTCTCATGCTCTTCATCACTCCTCGAATAGACCAAGATATCATCAATGAACACAATCACAAATTGATCTAAATATTCCTTAAATATCCGGTTCATCATATCCATGAAGGCAGCTGGAGCATTCGTCAACCCGAATGGCATCACTGTAAACTCATAGTGACCATACCGAGTACGAAATGCTGACTTAGGAATATCCTCTTTCTTAATTCTCAGCTGATGATATCCCGTCCTTAAATCAATCTTCGAGAACATTGATGCTCCTTGTAACTGATCGAACAGATCATCAATCCTTGGGAGTGGATACTTATTCTTAATAGTCACTTGGTTGAGTTGTCTATAATCGATGCACAAACGCAATGAACCATCTTTCTTCTTTACAAACAAAACTGGTGCTCCCCAAGGTGATGCGCTTGGACGAATAAATCCTTTGTCTAATAATTCTTGCATCTGTACTTTCAATTCTTTCAATTCTGTCAATGCCATCCTGTACGGTGCCTTTGAGATCGGCTCTGTCCCCGGTGCTAGTTCAATCACAAATTCAATCTCTCTTTCTGGCGGTAAACCCGGCAATTCCTTTGGAAAGACATCTGGAAATTCTTGAACTCTTGGAATGTCTTCCACTTTCAGCTCTTCAACTGTCGTATCTATGAGAGTTGTCAGGTAACCTTGACAACCCTCGTCTAATAGACGAGTTGTCTCTTGCAACGAGATTAGGACAATCAAAGGTCCTCCTCTATTCCCGACAAACTCGAAGCTCTTACCCCCTAACGGGTAAAACTGAATCACTTTACGATAGCAGTCCATTTTAGCTCTTTGTTTGGTGAGCCAGTCCATGCCAATTATTAAATCAAAGTCATACATAGCTAGGACTAAAAGATCTATTTTCCCCTCTCGCTCACCAATCACTAACTTGCACCTCGAACAACCCAAAGCAATAATAACTTTATCTTTCAAGGGTGTAGATATGCACATTGCCGACTCCAACAATATAGGACTGACTCCTATCAACTTAACATACTGTTCAGCAATAAATGAGTGAGTTGCTCCCGGATCAAACAAAGCATAAGCAGGTTGGTCGTTGAGCGAAACCATACCTGTTATCACGTTAGGCGCAGCTTCTGCTTGACCTTGTGTGATTGCATACACAGTGCCTTGAGCTGGAGGTCTCTGCTGTCCTCCTTGTGGCACATTCTGAGGGGCATACCCTCTTATCTGTCCTCTCGGTGGTGGCGGTGGCAATTGCGGTTGTCTTCTCATCCTTTTCGGACAATTCCTGGCCACGTGACCCAGCTGGCCACACTCAAAACAAGTGCCCGGCCTAGATTGGCATGGGGCAGATCCGTGTCGCCTTGCACACCAGCGACATACTCCATTCTGGTTAGGCCCAAACTTGCTAATTCCACTCTTTCTATTGGGCGGAATCTGGAATCTTCCTCCGACCATGGGCCTCTTTCCATGTCGTATTACATCTCTGTGGGAATTAAACCTTGACCCAGACGAGGCGGCTCTCTCATTTTGATCTCTCTCGATCATCTGGGCTCTCTCATAAAGGTCATTATAAGTTCTCAGGTTCAGGGAAATCAACGTACTTCTCAAGTCTGGCTTGAATCCTTCTCTGAACCTCCTCACTCGATTTACTGGATTTGCAATTAATTCAGGAGCATACTGCGAAAGTTCAGCGAACTTCGCCTCATATTGATCAACGGTTAGGGAACCCTGGCGAAGACGTTGAAATTCTGCCATCTTCACCTCTTTGGCAGTTTCTGAGAAATATTTGACATTAAAAGCCTCTAGAAAGGCGTTCCACTCTGGAACAACGCCTTCTGGGAATATGGTTTCTCGAGTCGTCTTCCACCAAGTATCTGCAACTCCATCCAATTGGTAAGTTGCAAGTAGTACCTTTTCAGTCTCATTGCACATTAGTAGTGCAAAAGCTTTCTCCAATTTCTGGATCCATGAAGTAGCAGCTTCAGGGTCTCCGGTCCCGGTAAACTGAGGCGGATTTAACTTTAGGAATTGTTCTACCAACTGATGAATTGGTCTGTTCCCGACCACTATTCCAGGTGGACCTTCAGCTTGAGCTGCGGCAGGTGCAGCAACGGCGGTGCGGCGAGTACGGGCGGCAGCTGCAGAATTTGCGGCGGCAGCATTAAGGCAGCGGCGTGGCGGCGGCTCCAACGGCGGGCTGTAAAGGCGGCGGTTGTTCTCGGGCTTGTTGCCCCATCATTTCTCGCATAACATCCGAGCTTGGTTGATTTCGACCGTTGCTTGCTCACCGGGGTCATACCCCGCACCAACAGGAGGTGGTGCTACTCTAGCATCTATAACAGGTGGAATCATTCCACTCGCGCTAGCCTGTGCTGGCGCTCGACCACGGCCTCCTCGGGTACCGACTCTAGTCGGCGCTCTTCCCCGAGTCACGGCCCTACTGGCCCTCTTTGCAGGAGTCATTGGCTCCTGATTGCTCATAGTGTCGCTTTAAAGAACTGACACCTGTTCCCAATTCAACACCGAATTAGAAACAGAGCGATTCAAACAACAACCAATTTAGCACTCAGCTAACACAGACATGCACCAGCATGAATTTAAAGGCCTTTCCTACTAACTATCCCATGGTCAACGCTCCTTATCACTCTAATCTTGAACTTCGCTCTGATACCACAAAAAGGGAATGTCACGCCCCGATCCTCGGACGCGCACACATCCTTCTACTTGGTCGATTTTAGAATGCGATATCCCAGGACTATGTATCGCCGACCCTTTCTTTCCATTAAGCACATGCGGAAGCAGTTATAAATCCCTAGACAATAAAACAATGGGATAGGAAAGTAGGCCATAATTTTTCATATTGAAATTCACAACCACACTTTCATTAACAGCACAACTTATAGTATATTTACAATACTAGTTACATTATAAAAGTCTCACACCTATCTACACTAAGACAGGGTGCACAAAAGGGATGGGATCTCAATCCACATCTGGGTCGTACTCAAGATCCCTCTCTGGATCATCTTCTATTTCAAAATACTTTCTCCCCTTCACGTTCTTCCTCCTCAGCTTTTCCTCAGGGTCCTGAAATGGTTATTCAATAACCAATGGGACCACGTCTCAACGAGTCCTACCCACTAAGACCCGATTAGTAAACTAATACGCCCTAAGGGCTGCCTAAGCACATCATGGGTCAGAAGACTTACCTTGGCTTCAGTTTCCTTCCTGCAAGTCAGTTCAAATAATAAATACTGATAATCATAGTACCCAATCAATCAGATCGACTTATCGATCAATCGACTCGATCCGATTACATGTCATCAAAACCATTACATGGTCATTCCGACTTTTCATTCTTGACTCAATCACGACCCTATAGGCATAATTTATTTTTAGTGGAATCACGGCCCCACTCGGCAATTTTCTAGACTTGGTGGCATCACGGCCCCACCTGGCAAATGTTCTCAACTTGGTGGCATCACGGCCCCACCTGGCAAATGTTCTCAACTTGGTGGCATCACGGCCCCACCTGGCAATTTTACTCAATCTGGTGGCATCACGGCCCCACCCGGCAATTTTACTCAATCTGTGGCATCACGGCCCCACCTGGCAAATGTTCTCAACTTGGTGGTATCACGGCCCCAACAATCTTTAATCCAACTCACAACCTCACACATTTACTTTCCCTTCAAGTACCGACATTTTCCAATTTTGGGACAATTTCTCATATTCACCAATTTCACTAAAATTCCATAATCGATCCTCGAATAAATAAACAAAAGCACCATTGGAATCAGCACAAAATTTCGGTCGTCGGCTATCCCAGCCTAATTTCCGGAAAATAAATAAATAAATAAATAATTACGGAAAATATTAAATAAATGCAATAAATCCAACTTAGGCCCGTTATAGCCTAATTGGAAGCCGATACGAACCCGGAAAATTACCGAGACTCGTTCCATAAATAACATGGCATGCCTACTTGCTAATGTCTATTTCTAACCACCTAACATGCATAATTAAGTCTCTAATTTAATTGATCTAAACTAATCTAACCACCTAATTGCATTTAATTAAATCTAACCAACCCCTAAACGTATTTAGCAAACTAATAGAGCATTAGTGAGAAAAACTCACTTGATTAAAAAACGGGGATCGAATCACCGCAACGGTGACGCGACGGCGGCCGAAATCGGACTTTCGACAACCCCGGCGGGCTTGGGACCGGGCCTTGATCTTGGCCCAACAAATCTCAGCCCACTGAGATTTGTTCTTGCTTTTGGGCCAGACCCAAGTTGAATTGGGCCTGCTGAAATTTCTGGACTGACTTCACTTGGGCTTCAAATTTCTTTGCTGGAAATTGGGCTTGAAGACTGCAGGAGATGGGCCTTAATAAAATTCTGCTGAATTGGGCCTCAAATTACTGGGCTGCAACTTGAACTGAAGTGGCTGAGCTGAAATTTAAGTGGGCTTCAATTGAGATGGGCTTCCAATTCGCTTGCGGCTGAACTCACGAAGGAGCTGAGCTGGACCGCTTCGCACGAGCTGAAGAAGACGTCGTGAAGAACGGAGCTGCTTCGACTTCGCTCGGTGGTCAACCAAATGGGAGCAACTTGCGGCTATTGACTAAAGAATCGCGGTGCAGGGACAAGTGGCGCGGACGTGCGGAGGCTTGGACGTCGCTGCAGTTGAGTTCAATGGAGCTGAAGACACGCAGCCACAAGGTCAACAAGATAGGAAATTGGCTGGCTTCAGTGGAGTCTTCGGTCAGCAAGGCTTCGTGCGCGGCAGCTGGAAGACTCGGGTGGAGAGAAGATGGCGTTCGGTGGAGTCTTCGCAGAGAAGCAACGAACGACAGCAGCTTCCACTTGAGATTTCGGTCTTCAAGGCTTCGTGAGTGCCGCTAGTCAACCACCAAGGCCAGCGAGAAGAGTTTTGACCGAAGAGACCAACGGTAGTGGGGTTGGCGTGTGGCTGGCAGAATCTGTGAAGAAGAGGAACGTGTGGGCTTCAATCTTCAAGGGAAGGAGTTGCCGTCTTCAACATTCGCCATTCATGGAGGTGTCGCTCGAAGAAAAATGAAAAGGGAGAGAGAGGATGGAGGTGGACGGTGGGTGAGAGGATGTAAGGAGATAGAGATGAAAAAGGAATGGAGGGTCCCTTGAGCTTGATTTTTTCCACAAATATCTCCAAGACCAAGTCTTGGCCATGTATAATCCCTTGGCCTCCAATGAGCCACACCAACACTTCTCACAACACCTCAATTGGTGCACTTTGGCTAGGCATGAGGGGGGATTACGAATTTTACCATTTAAACTTCAATTTCTCCAATAACTTCCCAAATTGAGGTCCAATTTCAACGTAGAAAAATCCCAAATGATTTTCTATAAATCCCTGACACACAACGGCTCAGTCTAAAAGTCCAATTCCCCATTAATTTAGCCAATCTGAACTTTTGCCAATTTCCGCGACGTCCGAACCTAATTTCCGTAAAATTTCCCGAATCTCCGAAAAATCTTCTGAGACTGAGTCGATGCTCCTAAAATTTATTGTGACATGGCCAAAACTTCAATTTCTGAAATCGGACTCGAATTGGCGGTTAATTTTCATTCGGCGCGTTTTTAGCGTGACCTAGACTATCGGGTAGTTTTCAGAACTTTTTAAGGCAAATGACCCGTGGTCGATTTTCTTCGAGCCACTATGAATCCACTCGACTCAATGGCGACTCTTGATTGTCGTGAAAATCTCGAGGATTCAATTACGGACACGGGTACCAAAACAATAAGAAAATCAGTCCAAGTGTTGGCCGACGAGAATTTTCTAATTCAGTGGTGTCACCCACGATTAGTCACATATCTCTATCGATCCATCTATCTCGATTTCAAATCGATTTTTAAGCGTGCCGTAGTGACCTCTAAAGATGGACACGGTCAAGAAGCCGATTCCTGATCGAGTTCTCAAGTCTATTGCTTTAAAATTCCTTAATCATTTCCCCAGATAGTCTAGTTATCTCGAGAGTGATCGGCTCTGAGAATAACCCTATAAACGCGTTAATGAAATGCCCGATTCATTCAGTAGAAGACAGGGTTGAAAATTTGGGATGTCACAATATGTGATGCAATCCAATCCACTAGAGGATGCTTTGAAGGTTGAGCTTGAACAGAATCGATTAATGGATCCAACTTCACTCCTTGAGGATAGGGAGAATTCATTGTACTATGGGAGAAGCGGATGGAAGGCATTGTGCAAGAGACTCGAAGATATGCATGGAGGGAGAGACTCCATATATTAGACGAGGGGCATCATGCCTAGCTCATGTGTCTTCAGCATGGGGGTGTTGTGAGAGGTAAAGTAGAGATTTTGTGAAAAGATTCGGAGTCATTTCCAAGTTATTTGTATTAAGGTTTGTGTGAATGTGTGTGAGTGATTGATAGTATCTGCGTGGATAAGGGTTGCGAGTGTCTTATTTTTGTTTTTGTTTTTTTTCTTCAATTTCTATTTTTTCTTCCTTTTGTGGCCCATTGGGAGCGGGGTAAAATCCCTCCCTTTCTACATTTGGGCTAGTTTCTCGCCATAGTGTTTCTTTTTTTTTTTCTTTTTTTTTCTTTTGTTAAAAAAATTGTTTGATTGAAGAACCATTCCAAAACGAAATTGCTATTTGTATTGTTAATTGAGCAAACCAATGAGCATTTCCATCTTGAGCTTTTGCCTATATATATATAGACACCCTGTGCATATACATAAAATACACTATGCTCTTACATAACTATAGATGGACAAAATCATAACTTGAGATAATGAAGATGATTCACAGGTTACCGATTAACGTCTTATCTTCTAAATATGAATACAAAAGAATTCTCTAGTATTTATTGTCTCACCTTCCAAATGGGGTTAAAATCTTTACATATTAGCAAATATCGCAGCATTGCGTGCATGCAAAAAATTGATATTTGAAAGTTTAAGGAATGTAAGATACTTGCATGTAGTAGACATGACAGTACCATTTTACTATACTTCTTGTCTTGTTTCATTGTACTTTAGCTTTAAATCCTAAATTTTTTAGCTTTTGATACAAAATGCTACAAAATTTAAGAAATTTATACAATGTTCTAGTAATTAAAGATCATTAGAAATGCTTACTTTATTTGGGATATATGTGATATCAAACAAAAGAAAGAACTATATAATCAAATCTACTATAAAAGCTATACGTGATGTCATGCGACTGATTTGAATTATATTGTTACATAATGGTCAAGAAAATATTATTCATAATATTGAAATCATTAAGTCATGGAAATAAATAGTTGGTGAGATACACAACATGAAGATTGTGATTGAGGATGCCCCTTCCTCTCAGCTCCATCGCCATCAATCGATCGTCTATTCCATCTCCGATCGGTGACAGCCGCCGTCAACTCTCCATTGCCGGTCACCGCAACCGTGGCCGTGACGGAGCAGAGAACGGACGCTCATCACCACCGATCGAAACTTTTCTCGTGCTCTTTCTCCCTCGCTTGGTGCGTGCGGGAGAGCTGAGGAACCGAGCGAAGCCAGTTGCGGCTGAATATCTTCGTCGAGCAATTTCGTCGCTGAATCTATTCGTCGCCTTAGCTTCGTCTTCCTGAGATTCTTCAAGTCTTTCGATGTCTTCATTTATTAGCAGCAGGTAACCGTTCGAATCGGATCTCCCCCAAGGTAGGACGCGGTCGATTCATCGAGACTCGATCATACGATTGTTCTGCGTTTGCCTTCTGCCGAGAGCGTCAAATTGTTATCTCAAATTGCTCATGTTATATTGCTCGCCGATTGATAGGAATTCCTATATGTAGAACACCTCACCCTTCATATGATCACCACCTGTTCGACGTTTTGCCTCAGAGATGATAATGACGAGTTTGTCTTCATCATTGATCAATCTGAGATTGCATAGGAGCAATCTGGATGTTCTCGTTCGACATGCTGATCATATATTGTGAATTTTGATGTTTCATCCTTTGATGGCAAAGAGTTCTATTTCCGTTGGTGCTTCGGTTTACTTTGTCTCCTTTGGTTGTGTGACTGAATTGTCGTCTGGTATAACCGTAAGTCACTATACATCGGTGGTGAATAAATCACAGCCAAGCTATATCAAGTTCAATCTCGTTTTGATGCTCCTAAAAGACCATTCCACCAAAGTTTGAGGAAGAGAGTCTTCAACCTAATTTAAATTCAAAATAAGCGGAAACGGTACGAGAAATGCTCAGGTATCGAAAGTTTAGTTAAGTTGAGAAATTATGTATATATGAAAGCAGTTAAGTTAAGAAATCATGGATATATAAAAGAACTTAAGTTAAGAAATGGACATTGACCTAGTAATAATCAAAGGGAATTTAAGACTTATGAATAGAAGATATGCAGAGGAAAAAGATATGTTGAAATTATGCTGGACCTCTGCCAAAATTACTGTTGATTTCCCTTTGAGTATTGTTGTTACGTCAATGTCAATGTCTCCATTTGAGCGTCATTTGTACAAACTGTGATTAATTTCAATTCCAGCAATGTCAATGTCCTAGTAATCTCATTTTCAGTTAATTTTGTTTGGCTCCTTCCTTCGAGTTTAGTGTTCTTTGCTTTGATTTTCTTTATTCCCTGCATTGCACCTTTAAATAATTCATAGTACTTCCACTTTAATTTCTGAGCAATTTGCTATTCCTGTCATTTAGATCGATTTCCATCAAACCATTTCATCCATTGCTTCCAGGAGTTAGAACGCATACACAAACACAATTAAAGCCATCTTTGGAAAAATTGTTTGTGAGCAGTTTAATCACTTTAGAGCCAAGCTAGAATAAGAAAGTAAGCTTGTCATTTGTTTTCCCAATTGCTTGACAGTCTGCTCAACTTACATTGAGTGAATTTGCTATAATAATAACATATAGATAAACATGCTGATGTGCACACTATAATAGGATTGTACAGTTAGATGCCATCGGTTCAAGAGGTGGCTTCCACCATGTGACAGTTTATCCTAACAAGGTTCAAGAGGTGGCTCCCACAATCACTTGTGGCATTTTGTTTGCATTGTACACAAATGTTGGTCCATTTTCGATGCGCATGCATGATGTCATCTGTTCATGTATCTCATGCTCAACATCTTACATAATGAATAATGATTTTTCAAGCAGGTTTGTGGTACATAAATATGTACTTGCTTTATGGTATTCAATAAGAGTAATGATTCTTGAGCCAAAGGAATCTACCCAATCTATGTTTACCAAATTGAGCTAGCTCTAGAAGAACTTTTTACATGTCTGCTTGCTAAATTCCAATTCGAAATCCGTAGTTTCTACTTTCTCCTTTGAAATTAAGAAGAGTAGTGTACTAGACCTAAATTTGGTGATAGCAACTTGGAATTTTCTTTGCAGGATTTTAGTGCATAGACTTAATTCTTAGCTCATAAATCCAAAAATTCTCAATATGAATATTAGTATCTTTTGGCTTGATCAACATGAAAATATGAGAGAGCAAACTTGCTCCATGTCATAAGGTGTATTTGACTAATACCTTCTGTGACTCTGATAACGACGTATTCTTGGAAAATCGATTTAATAGTTATTTTATGAGTGGAGTGAACAGATGATATGTAAAGATTATCCGTCTGATACTTTTACGAAATGAGACTGTATATTATGTTTTCCCAGTTTAAAAAAGAAGTAGAAGTTAGATAAAAAGGTATTTTGGTTTTATAATGTACCATTAGTTCTTGAATTTTTTATAGTCAATCGAGATCTTAAAACAACCTAATTTTATTTTAACTCCTTTACAACTGTGGTGCTCTATCCTCTTGTCTTCGTCAAAGAGTTTATTTGCACGTCATGAGTTCACGCTTGATCAAAGGCTGGGGCACAATTACAAGGAGATAATGGAGTGCCACGAAGGAAATGATGATTGATGAGGCGGAGAGCGAGGGTGATAGTCCCTTTGGACTGCTCTGTTTTGTCCAAAACTCCACGAGGTAAGAATGGAACAAGATCATCCATGCATTTCGAATGATGGCTTGGGTGTAGGGCGAGAGTATAGAGCTTCCATAGCCAGACAGCTGCGTGAACAAGATTATCTCCCACTGCCAGTGCTTGTCCCTTCTTTATTTCGTCTTAAGAAACCCCACTGCTTGCCATCGGCCAGGTGTTTGTGATTTTGCCTAAATGAATCCAGCTTCAAACACCCACTCCTCCTACCCCTAAAAAAAAAAAAAAATACTGATTTAAATGTTTTGACTACTATTATATCAATGCCCGGGTCAATTTAGATGGACTAGGATATTCCATATACAATTTCGTGTAAAAGTTTTTTTGGAGGATTGCTGCTATCCCTCGGTGTAAGGCTGGAATAAAACCGGCATAATGTGATCGTGTCTCGTAGACTTGTCCTCAATGAGAATAGTTCTTATTGTGCTTGGGCGGCAGAAAATAATCTAATCCTGTTGGTGCATACCCACTAGCATGTTTTTGTTTTTCTTCCCAAACCCGTTAAGTTGTTCTTTTTTATATTGATATAGTAAGGACTTATGTTCATCACATGTTTAAAAAGTACCAACTATGGATGTAAAGTTGAAGTTAACTCTCAAAAATACTACTCTCTGGAAGACTCTAATTGAGCCGAACAAATTGCAAGAGAGATAACAGAGCATGGGGGCAAGTTTCTGTTGGTATTTGGAAATTGGTGAAGTTCTGGTTATGTTCCATTTGAGAAGGTTATCTTGTCGTAGTTTTGATTTTCTACTGCTGTGCCATCATTCCTAGAAAATATGATGTCGAGATGACTTTGTTTTCTTATGAATTAGAAAGTAGAAATGAGAAACAGAGTTTGAGTTGGATGGCCTCGATTCAATGCTAGCTGACCCCAAGTTTATAATGCATCAATTGTGGTGGCATAGATGGAAATATTCTTGCATGCTAGAATTACTTGGATATATGGCATATGCATAAGATATGGGTGATAAGTTTAAGAAAGATATACATGGGGTTGTCGAAAAAGCCCATACCAAATTGATTCGAACCAAACCTCTTATTTTTTAGGGTTATTCTTTGTGTTCAGATATTATGTGAAAAATCGGGTATCATAAAATATCATATACTCTTCTAGATCGCTCCCAAATCCATCATTTGGTCTCTTGCTCCGAAAATCCATCTTCTTCGCCAGAGACTTTGTGGCTCCCAAATCCATTGTCTCCATTACGGACTCTCCAAGATCATGAAGCTTTCTCACTCCTGTATCTATCTTCTCCAAGATTGTGAAACACTCTTGCTTTTGTTCCTTCTCATTGTCTTTGTGTTCTCTATGCGTCTACTCCTATGACTCCTCTCTCTCTCTCTCTCTCTCTCTCTCTCTCTCTTCCCCACAACGTCCCTCATCGATCCTCATGGCTTCCACACAAAAGCGTCGAAGCAAACTCTTAAATCCATGAGGAGGACGACAATCGAGTCCAACTAAAGAGCAACTCAAACCAAATTATTTTGCTTGCTATCTACATTCCACTACCGTCAATTTCTCGCTTTTTCTTCTTTTGTTGTTCTTGTTTTTGTTTCATCACTATTACATTTGCTTGGATTCGCAATCCAACGGAGGGGATTGGTCCATTGATCTTTGCATAAGTTCCAAGTGAGATTGATCATTGGAGGAGCTTGATTTTGCTTGGATTCGCAATCCAACGGAGGGGATTGGTCCATTGATCTTTGCATAAGTTCCAAGTGAGATTGATCATTGGACGAGCTTGATTTTGCTCCATACCGTGAGATGAAATTGGTATAAGTGAGGAGTTCGATTTGGAGATGTGGTTTTATGGTACTATAGTGGCCATTGGAGAAGAGGAAAAACCACCAAAAATATATAAAAACAAAATAGGGTGATCCGATAACCTGAATTTTATTCTTTTTTCGAGTTCTATTTGGGTTAGTCTAATCAAAAAATGAAAAAGTTGTGAAAAATAATCGGGAAAAGTGCCAAAAAAGTCCTAAACCTTTTGCCTTTGTGCCGATTTAGTCCTAAACCTTTTTAAATTGTGCCAATTCAGTCCTTTCCGGCCAATTTTGACCGGATTTTGCTGACTAGACGCCGGTCGGCTGATGTGGCATGATCGACGCCGCGTGGATAATTTTTAATAATATTTTAATAATATTTTAATATTTTTTAAATATTTTTATTTTTTTATTTTTGTCTTTTTCCTCTAGCTGGTCGCCGAGGTCCGGCGATCGGCCAGAGGCGACCACCGGCGAGGGCGAGGGCCAGCGAGGCTCGACCTCGCCCGATCCGGCGAGGGCGAGCCTCGCCCATGGCCGCCTCGTCGAATCCGGCCATGGGCGAGGCTCGCCTCGCCGGATTTGGCGAGGTCGAGCCTCATCGGCCCTTGCCCGCCATATTCGGCGAGGGCGAGCCTCGCCCATGGCCGCCTCTCGACCTCGCCCATGGCCAGCGAGGGCCGGCGAGGCTCAACCTCGCCAGATCCGCCGAGGGCGAGCCTCGCCCATGGCCGCCTCGCCAAATCAGGCCATGGGCGAGGCTCGCCCTCGCCGGATCTGGCGAGGTGAGCCTTGCCCATGGCCGGCGAGGGCCGGCGAGGCTCGACCTCGCCAGATCCGGCGAGGGCGAGCCTCGCCCATGGCCGCCTCACCAGATCAGGCCATGGGCGAGGCTCGCCCTCGCAGTGCGATCGCTTTCGGCGGTCGCCGGACCTCGCCGACCGGCTGGAGGAAAAAGACAAAAAAAATATTAAAAAATATAAAAAATATTTTTAAAAAATAAAAATTATTAGAATATTATTAAAAGCTGTCCACGTCAGCGCCGATCATGTCACGTCAGCCGGTCGGCGTCCAGTTAACAAAATCCGGCCAAAATTGGCTGGAAAGGACTGAATTGGCACAACTTAAAAAGGTTTAGGACTGAATCGGCACCAAAAAAAGGTTTAGGACTAAATTGGCACAAAGGCAAAAGGTTTAGGACTTTTTTAGCACTTTTTTCCAAAATAATCTAAATAAGGTAAGTTAGTCAATTCAAAATATGAAAGAGCTGTGAACTAACAATTTTTTGTTGTGAAAATGTCAATTCATTTAATTTTATTGTCAATTAATTTTAGAATATCATAAATTTCAAAAATTGAAGATACATCTCGCCATCTCACAGCCTTTTTAAACATTTATCTCTTTTGCACACACTTAATATTCTTCTCTTTTCTTCCGTGTGCGTTTCTTTTCTTTTTACGGGCATGCATGTGGTTTTAATTGTTCACAAATCTGACGATTTACAATATGTTTTCATCATTTTTAGAATGGGCGTCGTATACGTTGTAAAACCCTAAAGAAAAAAGTCAATCGGCATTTGCCAGTTTGAAAACCTGAGGCGCGTTATAACATTGCACCATAGAAATCCCCACCGGCTTCTCTATTATTTTGGGCATTCCCACATCCCACCTGCAGCACCACACGACTAGAGAAATGGAGAAGTGGTTTGCAAGCACGACGTCATTGGCTGACGTGGCCTGCACTTATTATTAACCAATTACAAATTGACACATTGCGTCAGAGAAATAAATTAAAAATTCCCTAATCCACGTAGACTCTCTTCCCTCCCCTTCCATCTGCACGAGCCCAACGTCCGCCCGTCCTTCAGCAATCGCCACCGGCGGAGTCGGAGTTGCCGGCGCCGCATCAATCCAGTTTGGCCGTCTCCTCCGCCCGCTACCTCAATTCCATATCCGGCATCGAGGGCTAGATTTGGTCATGAGAGAAGCCATAGGTGAAGCTAATATCTCTCCTTCCACCGCTCAACAGAGATTCCATGGATTGGAACCGTTGGCCATGGCTCCGGATCTGGAGTCTTGGCCCCAAGCCCGTTGCTTTGCGTCTCCAAATCTGCAACTCAAGCTCTAGGACAGCGGAGAGGGTGGATGCGGACGTCGGGTGTCGCTCATGGCCATGGCTTCAGATATGGAGTCTCGGCCGCGAGCCCATTGCTCTGCATCTCCAATCGGCCGCCGGGACGACGGAGAGGGTGGATGCTGAGGTCGTCGTCGCTCACGGCCATTGATGCGAAGCCCTCTAGTCTGCGTCTCCTAATCTGCCGCTGAGACGCCGAGACAACAGAGAGGGTGTGCGTTCAGTTCTATGGACAAGAGGCCGCCCATGGCCGACCGCTGCTCTGTGTCTTCATATCTGTGGATGAACGCTCGCGGCCAAGGCTTAGCCGCCTGGACGACAGAGAGGGTGGACGCAAAGATCGGCATGGACGTGACGATACCATCGCCCAACAGCTTTGATCTGGTTTGCTGCTCAACGGCGTTGAGCTCAAGTCTTGGCTCGTCCATGGCTGCCGGCGACGAGCTCAACAACTTTGCCGCAAACCGTGATGGCCACGGTGGGGCCGTGGCTTAAGGGCGGCGGCTTGGGCGGTGGAGATAGCCAAGCTCAGGCGGAGCATAGGCTGAAGATGAAGGAGGAAAAGAGAAAATTAATAATTTTTTAAATTTTCATGTCAATATACATGTGCCAATAATGCCACCCCCCAATCAGTCTCACTTTTCATGCTAACAACTGAAACGCAAATATTTAAAGGAAAAACCAGAAACTTTAGTACCAGCCAATGTAATGGATTAGCAATTTTTCATATGATTAAAATTATTATCAAAAGTTGATAAAAAAAAAGCATCATGAAAATATAATCGAAGAGTAGTCATGGAATAATTTATTATGTGCATATTCTCATTGTTCTTGGAGCTGCGGTACCTTTGCTTCGGCAGCGAGCCGAGTTTGTTGAGCTGGCGGCCCTGCCGCCTCCTCTATAAGTCCCTCATCCGCGCTCATTCGTTGTGCCCATTAATATAATTTCATTTCCTTAATTAATCCTATATAATTTTCTTAGATGCTATTTATAATATTTTCCATGGTGGGTTGAGTTGCAACTGGAAGGTTGCATGACAAATGGTAATTCCATTCCCTGCATTGGTTATTGATTTTGGGTGAAACAAGAATTCAATTGTTCCAACTGCCTTATAGAAATTAACTTTTTAGCCACTTGAAAAAATGAAAAATATATTGATTAACTTTTGAAGTAAAGGTGCACGAGGGCTAGAAACAAAAGGAAAAAAATCTCATTGGTTGCGAAAGACGTTTCCTGGAAGACACAGGGAAATATATTATTGGGAGCCAATGGAGTAGCTTTACTTTTTTTTAATGAGATTAAATACTTTATTTTCCAAATAAGCAAAAAAAGAAAAAGACGGACAAAAGATCTTTTCTTTTTATTAGAATTCAATGTCCACGCACTTCCTTTTTTTGGTTATTTTGGTTGGTGGGGGCGGGGGGGCGGGTGGGGGATGGGGGGATGGGGGAGATGGGAGCAGAAGACTTCGTCGTATCTGTGAACGCATGTGAACAAATCATAGTCTTCTCTTTTTATTAGAATTTAATGTCTATTTGGAAAGAAGTGAAGACGAATGGACGACTTTATGTTTGATTGAGTCAATTTGGCTTTTAGCTTCTCGAAGGAGCACGGCATTATTATTGACGTTTGGACTATAAATTATCAAAACGATATCTACCTCATTCCGATTTTACTTTTCTTTACTCCCCATGGGCCGAAGGAAACATTTCAAATGAATTGCAGTTTAAATTTCACGGGTTAGTCGCTAGCCCGCGTGAATAAGCAGATGAGTTTTATTAGCTTTTTATTGCTAATAATTTTGTCGAACGTATGTTTGATTTTGTCGGTAAAAATTCAGGTGTCAACAGGTTTATCAGAGGAACATGAGATTAGTATAGACGTTTGAATTGGATCATTGGTTCGATATTTTACCACATACCAGATTTGGACACTTTCAAAAGGTTTTCTTTCCTTGTAGCCAATCATTCGATTAATAAAAAAACACTGGCCTCCAATCATGACCATATGAAATTATGACGATAATAATACTCTATCTCAGTTTGGCAGGTCCAATTCATTAACAATTCAATTAGCAATAAACTTGATGTAAAATAATGTCGATCAAGACATCTAATTAATGTAGAAAAGATTCATGCGCAAATAGGTTAGATCTATGCGCACGCTAATATTGTTAAAACACCTAATAATACTCTTTCTTAAAGGAAAGTCATTCAACTGGATGTTAGAGAATATATAAAGAAGATCCAATGGGGGAATAAACTACCCAAAAAAGAGTACCAAATCTTAGGCAACTCATTAGAATATATGGAGAAGATCAAATGGGAATAAACCACCCAAACACAGTACCAAATCTTGGGCAACTCATTATTGTTCATTGTCAACTTCTATTTCTGATTCTAATGGCGTCTTCTTCTTCCAACTCCAGAACGAGTTTCAAAGTCTTTGTGAGTTTTAGAGAAGAGAACGTTGGCAACAACTTTGTCACACATCTATACGCAGCTCTAGTCCATGCTGGAATATACTACTTCGACATTCAACGAAGGGAAAAAGATGAAGGGAATCTAATGATCACAGTTCCGAAGATGATCGAGGAATCAAACCTTGCAATCATCATTTTCTCCGAGGACAACGCCTATTCAAGGTTGTGTTTGGAAGAGGTGGTGAAAATCATGGAGTGTAAGAAGCAAAGAGACCTCAGGGTCTTTCCAGTGTTTTATAGAGTGGAATTAGGTAGAGTGAGTGGATTGAAAGGGAGTTACCGAACTGGTATCGAATATTTTGAAAAGAAGCTCGACAAGGATGTGTGGAAATTGATGAGATGGAAGGACGCTCTCCAAGAGGCGGGTAGCTTGTCCGGGTGGTACTTGGATGATGAGTAAGTTGTAATTTTGCCTCTCTCTCTCTCTCTCTCTCTCTCTCTCTCTCTCTCTTAGGCGAACACACTCTCATCCGACTCTCACATAGCACAGAGCACACTTACGCTACACAAGAAACAGAGAACCTCCTCTCCAAGCCTCCGCTGATTCACCACGCCACCCCAACCGCGTCACCTCAGGCCCCCTTCATCTCTCTGCGTCCATTGGCTTTGGGGGATGAATCGAGGCTCGCGACCCCAGATCTGGGGTCGTTACCCTCGAGCAATGGTCGCCTGAGGCTGGCTATGGCTGAGATGTTCCGCTGTCTTCCATGACAGAGGGACACAAATAGAGAGAAAGAGAGGCGTAACAACAGCTAGGGCTGGCAATGGTAATAGGAACGCCACGGTGGTGGGGATGGGGCGAGGGGGGTGGTGAACGCAATCACGGTGATTGCAGGGCAGTGGCAATGGTAGCGGAGAGAAAAGAGAAAGGGGCGGGGGAAACTTAGGTTAAGTTTAAGGGTAAAGTAACAAATTAAATTCAGATTAGGTATATATATCCAGAAAACACAAAATTCTGAATGTGCGAATTGAGATACTCGTTAAAATAGAAATTGCACAAATTTCAAATAGGTTAAGTGTAGTCAATATCAAAGACAGTACATAATATATAAACACCTGGTCTATTCTACTTTACATCTATATTCTATTCTCCTACATATATAGTTATAATCGAAGCTGAAATAATATTCACTGTGAAGAATGAACCAGTTTCTGTGAATTCGCTGTTTCTTTTTCTCTTGGATAATTAGCTACATTAGGTTGGTTGTTTGCCGGGCCTCAATCGAAGGCAATAATAATTACGTATGGATTTTGCATTATCTTTCCTTTGTTGGTTATTTTCGTCTTTTTGGGAGCACTTCATTTCTTCTTAGGCATGCTTAACAAATGTCCTCCTTGACATGTCTTAGTTTAATATAGTGTTTTCTTTCCGCATTGGCACCATCAGGGCCTATATGGAGCAGCAATGTGAAATTGTATCGTAAAATTTGTGCTCGTGTCCTTTTGCATGGAAATCTTCATGATATATTATTCTTAGACCGAATTGTTGTTGCTCGCTTCATTTAATTTGACAGCTTGGGCACCTTATATAATCCATGTCTCCATCGTCTATCATGTTAGAACGTCGGAGGCCAAGATAATTGAAGACATCGTCAAAAAGGTCTCTGAACTGAAAATGTACGATGTGTTTCTGAGCTTCAGAGGTAAGGATGTCCGTGAGTACTTTGTTAACGGTCTGAACGAGGCCTTGGTGCAAAAGGGCATAAAAACTTTCATGGACAGCGAGAACTTACAGATGGGCCAGGATTTCCCATCGAAACTGAAGGAAGCCATTGAACAATCTCGCATGTACGTTGTCGTTTTCTCAGAAAACTACGCTGAATCTTGGTGGTGTCTAAAGGAGTTGGTGCAGATCCAAGGGGAGAAGAACAGAACAAAACAGCTGCTGCCGATATTTTATAAGGTGGCACCGGGGGAAGTAAGGGGACAGAATTCACGGGAAGTGAGTGAAAAGAAACAGAGTTATGACAAAGCATTGACCGACCATGAGAGCGAGTTTGGGAAGCGCAAGGTTAAAAAATGGAAGGAGGCACTCGCTAAAGTTGCCAATGTGAGTGGAATGCATCTGCATGATGGGTAAGATTTCAAACACATTCACCTTCTCCTTTCAGAAATAATTTCTATTGTTGGGTAGAGGAAGCGTTGAGACTTGGGTAGCTAAATGCATGATGAAGGGTCCCAGCAATAGACCGAGCCAACCAACCCTATGACATCGATTTATGCCTTGTTTTTGTCGGGTATAAGTGAAGGGCCACTGTGTTGACATATCATTCGATTATGATTGCTGACATATGCTTCGAATGGGAAAGAAAACTTGAAATTTGAAAGTTGAGTCGAGTGACTCGAATCCAATGCATCCCAAAAGAAGTTTTCCGCATTTTATGCATTAAATATGTCGATAAAATCAAATGATCCACATTCATCATATCAATATGTCCATTATCCAGCAATTGCAAAGTTATACAGTCAAGTCCTCAATATGAATAGAAGGGCATATATCAAAACTTGGATTTCGTCGATCTGCTCAATAGGAGCATATGCTTTTCTCATTCTCCAATTTGAAGTGGCCAATATATATACATATTTCAGTAATTCAATAAATTTTATTGTTACATAAGCCAATATTAACTAGAAAACACTCAACCTAATTAGAAACTCTCTTGGCCCGTGAATGTGCTCCTCGTGAATGTGCTCCTCTTACAAATTATGATGTTCACTTCATACTAGTTGATGGCTATATTTCCTAATATTCATATTTTTCTCGCTTTTTTGTTTCGACAGGAACATGTATGGTTGCATCCCTAGGATTGTTAAAGAGATGGAGAAAATGATGCAAAGGATCGAATGACAGCTAGGATGAAAAAGCTCAAAATGTCAGTTCCATCAGATAGAATATAATTTCATTACACTGGAGATTATCGTATAATATTACTATTAAATGTCACGAATAAAATTTGTTGCTTTTCCTCTTTCCTCTCAAGGGTTTCTCCTCTTCATCTTATCTTCACACAGCTTTCTTCTTCAACCTCCATGGAGGAGAGGGTTTAAGCTAGCGTCCCCTCCCTTTTTTTTCCCTTTTTCTTTGGCTGATTTTGTTCTCTATTATATTTTTCTTGCTTTCCTCTCATTTTGCAGAGCTTTCCTTTTCTGATTTAGTCTAGATTTGGAAGCTCCTCTCTCCCATTTCAGGAAGGTTTCTATCTCTATCCAATCTAGATTTGCGGATTTTTGCATGTATGATTTTAGGACTTTGCTTCCCTTAAGTTTCGTTGGTGTACAAGTCCCAATTCAAAGGAAATTGGAGGAGCTTCATTTCGATCTCACATGTATCATATCTATGCTTGTTCACCTCATTACTCTGAACAACGATGGTGTTGGGGATGCTAAACTTAGGTATGCACCGTCAAAAGATATAAATTAGATTTGATTGAGCAAAACTTACTATTTCAGAATTCTGAAGTATGAAGTATTGCCAATGAATTGGATTAAGAGCGGTGACCGAGGTCTATTTGATAAATTCTATAGAACAACTTGGAAAAAACCATGGCCATTCAACAAGCACTTTGGATTAATGCAATTTGCATCACAATTCATAAAGAAAGAGGGAAAAATAGTTCCTCAACCAATGTCAATACTAGTAAGCATGATGCGAAATCTGTATTTCACGGTGATTTTAATTTAAATTGGAGCATACAGTCAAAATTTTCTAGTAGAGATTAATAAAGGGAAAAGTAAAAAGCATTGGAATCAAAATCATCTAATTTGCTTCCCCTAGAATCACTTCCTCAACAAGTCGTCACCAATCCAAACAGGTATGTTTCGCAAGCCAACGCGCAAATAACAGTTGGTGCAAGTGGAACCCATGGTCTCAGCATAGTTAAGACCATCTTTCTTCTAGGTTAAATTGTTCAGCTTTCCTCTAAATCTGCTTCTCTTGGAATATCTTCTTCCTCGGTGTCTATTGTTTTCGTTTGAGTCTCTTTCCTTGAGAATCCAATTATTTTCTATCAGTTGATAGTGTTGGAGCACGACCTTAGAACATCCTCCTGTTGCTGGCATTTTAGACGAAATCAACACTTATTTAAGCTTACTTTTGATGCTCTGAGGCGAACTTGGAAATGGCTCCAATCGTTTCACATATGCTTCTTAACTTCAGACAAACTACCGCGCAGGAGATATTCACGCCACACTTGATTGGATTCCAACGAAATAGGCTACTCACATGCCAAATCACCTTTGGTCACATATTAAATATATCGACGTCACACCAAAGCATCGGCCACATATTAAATATATGTACCACTAGTTCTTTTAACTTTTTTATAGCCAATTGAGATCTTAAACAACCCAATTTTATTTTAACAATGCTAGAGTTACTAAAATTTGATATCTTGTGATATGCTAATGAGGTGAGTTTTTTTTTTTTTTTTTGACAAAATGAGGTGATGGTTGACGTGGCAGATTACGTGGGCATTTGATACAACGCCTAGTATACGCGAGCGAGGAATATAAAAAGAAAAGCATATCAGAATGGTTGAAGATCATGA
Source organism: Eucalyptus shirleyi (assembly GCA_017140165.1). NCBI lineage: Eukaryota > Viridiplantae > Streptophyta > Magnoliopsida > Myrtales > Myrtaceae > Eucalyptus > Eucalyptus shirleyi. The sequence goes on along the minus strand of CM029456.1, from coordinate 15,296,489 downwards.
AAGCGATGGCTTTAAAGAAACTCGATTGATCTCTGGTGCATCGCGACTCTCCTTTGCTGCCGAGGTACTCGAGCAAAGGCCATGGCAAAATTACAAAGGGATAATGCAGTGCCGCAGTGGAAATTATGATTGGTGAGGCAGAGAGCGAGGGTGATAGAGTCCCCTTGGACTGCTTTGTTCAGTCCCAAATTCCACGAGCGAAGAATGGAAGATCATTATCTATGAAGATAAATAATGGCTTAGCCGTGGACTGAGCGGTTAGAGCTTCGAAAGCCATTGACACCTACGTGAACAAGATCATCTCCTACCGCCAGTGCGTGTCCCTTCTCACTTTCGTCTGAAGAAACCCCACTGGATGACGTCCACCTGATGTTTGTGATTTTGCCTCCCTGAATCCAGCTTTAAACCACCCGAGAAAAACCAAACCCATTGTTTTTAATTCAAGGATTTAAATGTTTTGACTACTAGTTTTGTGAAAATTAGTGCTCTTATTTGTTTTTTAAAATACGTAGCAGCTTGTTCCAAAGCAAAGTGACATTCAATCTATTGTAAAAACTTTGGGAAGGAATGCAGCTGTCCCTCGGTGTAATGCTCGAATTAAATTGGCGTAACGTAGTCATGTCTTGTAGACTAGTCCTCGATGAGAATTGTTCTTATGGTGCTTGGGAGGCAGTCTATTATAATCTCATCTTGTTGGTAGGTATGCATTGATATCAATTTGTTTTCTTTTTTATTCAAATATATTATGTTGTTCGTTTTTATGTTGTTCTAGTAACGACTTGTGTTTTTCACAGGTTTAGAAGTTCCACGGTTGGATCGTTGTAGTCGACTCTTGAAAACAGTACTTAGCAGAAGACTCTAATCGAGCCTAACATATCACAAGAGAGACAGCAGATAAGGGGGGAGAGTTTGTGTTTGTATTTGAAAATATGTGAAGTTCTTTTTATGAGCCATTTGAGAAGGTAACGCTGTTGGAGCTGTGATTATTTTTCCTTTCTGTGTATTGCTAGAAAGAATGATGTGGACATGACTTTGTTTCTTATGAATGAGAAATTAGAAATGAGAAACTAAAAAGTCTAAGATGGATGGCCTCAATTGAATGTCAGCTGATCTCATGTTTATAATGCATCAATTGTGGGTGCACAGATGGAAAAATTCTTGCATGCTAAAATCGCTCGGAGAGATGGCTACACATCAGAGATGGTGGGTAGCTTTGTTGAGTAAATGGTACTGAAAGAGGACGTGAATCCAAGAAGCTCACTCTCTCCGAAGAAACAGGTGATGATACTAAGAAACATATACATACAAAAGGCTTCTCTATAAAATAGTCTACAACATTCTTATAAAAAGGATTTTGCAGGTTTCAACTGTTGATCAGGAACAAAATTTAAGAATCCCTCTCCCAACTATAAGAAATTCTTCTCCCTTCAATGTCACTCCTCCATCCCGTGGAAAATAGCTAAATACACAAATCACTCTGTGTGATGAATGTTCATCAGGTGAATGTATTGATCAATAATTTTTAATTTAAAAGGTTGTGTTGTGATCCTCAAAAGATTAATAGTACAATAAGGTTAACTTTATCTCATCACTTAGTCCTGTTAAAATAAAAAAATCAAGAATTGTATTAAGAATATTGATATAAGATTGTATGAAATGTCAAACGATGTCTTCTTTTTCCACATTTCCGAATACCTGGAATATCAAAACTTGACACGGGCGAACACTTAAGTATCAAAAGTTCGGAAATGTACACTTAGTGCCAAAATCAAAGCAAAATGAATTAGTTTACCAATGGCGAGAAAATCCAGCCAAAATACCGGTGTGTCATTTTTCCGACGAGACAAGTGCAAAACAATATCGCTTTGCATGCTGACATGGAAAGAAAAGCCAAAAACGAAGCCGTTTTGCCTCATATTTGATTATTAATATAAATATTAATTAAATTTAATTTAAAACCAAATTTAATAACTAAATTTATTATTTTTTTAAAAAAAGGCAGATCCTTCCCACTGTCTCTGGGAAGTGCTGGCGATGGTGGGGAGGCAGTGGTGAGGGCTTGCATAGCCCTCGCTTTCTACCTTTTTAAAAAAATATAAATATAAATACTTTAATTTAATTAATATTTATATAAATAATTTTTTTAAAAAAAAAAGATAAAACAACGTCGTTTTGAGTCAGCTCTCGACGTGACACGTAGATGAGTTATATTAAAAAATTTTCACATAGGATTTCCGGCTATCGGACTTGGCACTCAGGTGTCCCATTTTTTTAAGAGAAAGTGGCACTTAAGTGTCACTTTTGTAACTTTTTGCACTTAAATGTCCCCCATACCAAGTTTTAGCACTCTAAGTGTACTTTTGCCCCTCTTTTTGACTACTTTATATACCGATCGTCTTCCTCACAAACTCTAAAAAGCACATATCTTCGCTTTCTTACTTTTACTCTCTAGTTTAATCTTCAAAGTTCTCACCTTTTTTCACGAATCGAGTTTGGAATCTCTCAAAGATTGTGAGAATAGCGTCCCAAAGAAAGTCTTCAAGGATTGCGAATAGGGGACCACAACATATGCATGAGGGTCCTACACATTTTGACCTCATCGATGAAGAAGAATCTCCGAGACAGGAGCAAAGCCCACAACATTCTCAACCGCGTCAATCTCCTCAAGCTAGACCTCAAGGCAGTGATCATAGAGTGGAGGAAGAAATCGTTGAAGGCACAGAACCCGTAAGATCTCAAAAGCCCGCTTTTATCTATAAGCTTTACTCTGCATTGAAGAGGGGAGGCACTCCCTTGAAATATATTGATGAATTTTTGAAAGAAAAAGGGTATCGAAATGAAACCCACCTTTTGCCAACAATGGAACAATTGGAGATTGCTCCTGCGGGGTCGGCAAATCGAGCATTTACGAATATTCCTAGTGATTCACGTGTTGGAGGTCTAATTCAGCCTGATGGGAATGATGATAACAAAATGTACACTCATTTCAAGCCTAGAATGGGTGTTGGGGCGAATATTCGAAACAAAAGGATAGATTTGTTTCACTCGGAGGAACACAAGCGACTTTACTCTAAGTTGCTAAAAAGAGGGGTGATCAATCTGAGAAGTGTAGACTTTGATTTTCTTGATTCTGTCAATGTGAAGCTGCGAGAGAAATTCATTCAACTTTAGCTTGAGCAATTTTGTTCTGAGACGACAGAAGCATATCCAGAACTTACTACTTACTTCTATTCTAATCTAAGTTTCTTGGATGCGAATAGATTTTCGTTTAGTGTTCGAGACCAGGACTATATTGTTGACATGGACATATTGGTGGATGTGATTAGAGTAGAGCAAGGGGCATTCCAATCAATTAGTGTGTCTATTGGTCGTGCGACGGTGGAGCTTGTTCGGGATGGAATGGCTAAAGGAAAAATTTCATACTTGAGGATGAACGCCTCTAATATTTTGCTTCACAAGATCATGATCCGTTACCTCAGACCAAAGTCAACCTCTAAGACCGACGTCTCTAACTTAGAAGCAAAGCTGATGTATGCCATCAACACTGGCAAAAAGTTCTCTCTACCTCACATCTCACATAATCATGTTTCACATGTACAGAACGATGGCGAAAGACAGAGGGCAACTTTCGTACTCAGTGTTTGTTACAAAGCTTTTCAGACTTTTCGATATTCAGCCTCCCAAGATTTTATGTGTTCGATCATGCGATCAAATGATAGTGGGACTGAGAATGGTTTCCAAAATGCGTTTGAAAGAGTTGGACAAGGCTTTGGAGCGATTGAAAGAGAAAACCCTTGTCAAGTCTCACCAAGGTTCTTCAGTTACAAAACGAAATGGGAAGGAGCCCATGACAGCTCCATCTAAGAAAAGAAGAGCACTCATTCTCGAGGATGAAGAGGATGAGGACGATATTACCATTTCTGCTCTTGCACTAAGAAATCTACAGAGTGTTATTCCAGAGATAGAGGAGAGAGAGCATCAAGATAGAGACGAAGAAGAGGAAAGGAGTGGAGAGAGAGAAACAATGCGAAAAGAAATAGAGGAAGAAATGATTGCAAAAGAAGAAGAAAGGAGAGGTGAACAGGAAGAAACAAAGCATGAAAAGTACTTCTCACCTCATGAGGGCATTGAAACAGGGGGAGTTGCTGAGCAAAGAGGTACATCTCCAATTGTTGCTACTAGTGAAGGTGTTAGTCGTTCACCTACAAATCCAGAAGACATCTATGCCTCTCAATTCCCAAAGGAAAGTCATGAGGTTTCATCGCCAAATTTGAGTGATCATGCTGGCTTACCATCATCTGCAAATACTCCTACTGATCATGCAGAGGCCAGTACTCAGACTGATAATTCAGGAGACCTTCACAGAGTGCTTGATGTTCTTATGGAGATGCGAGGCTAGATTTATGCCCTGGGATGCGAAGTTCAGAACTTGCAGAATGCAGGTCAAGCCTCTTCAGTTTCCTTGCATGATCAAGTTAATGCCCTTGCTCTTCAAGTTCAAGCAAATGCCAAGGGTGAAGATGTGGCTCAACTGAAGGAGGATTTAAAAAAGCTGGAAGGGACTGTCCAGTTAATGGGAGATTTCCAGCTTGTTCGCGTTCCTAGACAACCATAATTCCATTATCTTTTTATCTCTACCTTTATAATGCTGACAAAAAGGGGGGGAGATGGTGCAGATTTGAAACTTGACTCTCGTTTTGACCTTACTTTTTGAATGACTTTTTACTTTTGTTTAGTTGTTTGGTTGCGATTGGATTTGGATTTGGATTGTTTGATCGTCTGTTTATTTTAAGGACTGTTGGTATTTCATGGCAAAGATAGTTTTTTTATTTATGGGACTAACTTTTTTCCTGTGGATGCAGATTCAATGCTGTCTTTACTAAGTCAATTATCTTTGTGAGATATCCATGTTTGCTTGAGTATTGTTTTGCAGGTCAGATATATCCAAATCTACAGGAAAGTTTTGTCACCATAAAAAATAGGGAGATTGTTGGAGAAAACTTCCTTGCGTGTTTTGAAGCTGACAAAACGTTTCAATCAATCTAGTCTAAAGACTTGCAGACTCTTTAGTCAAAGTCTGAAGACTGCCGAATCGCCAGACTCAAGATTTAAAGTCTATTCTCATTGACAGTTTCTAGACCATCGAAGAAGACTTATCCAGAACTGAGTATTTCGTTAAGAATTTGATTCTATCGATTGAAGAAGATCTCTCGGCTAGATATAACATCTTGGAATCTATTATTCGTTTTGATTTCAATACGGGTAATTTAGATCCGTTGATTGGCGAAGCATACTTGGAAGGTTCTATTTATGGAAACCTAGATCCTGATTGTATGGGTGAGTAGGATTGGTGGGCTATCGTCATATTCCTTAAATAACTCGAAATCTCCTTAATTCATTCTGTCCAATGGGTAGATTGGAAGAACTCTTTTGGTAAGTGCCAACGGGTATAAAGGCATGGAGGAGTATATAAGGAAGATGTTCTAGTTGTTCGAGTGTGTGCGTGAAAGAAGAATTCCAAAGTCTAAAACTCCTTGTTCTTTGTCAATTCAATTGTTGAGCGAAAACTTGTACTCAAAAGAGCGTTTATACTTTTGTGAGACCTTGAGGAAGTGTAGCAAAGTCTCTATACTATGGAATCAAGAAAGAGCTATACTGTAACAACTCTTTTGATTCTTAGTGAAATCCAACCGATGGGCTGTCAGTGCGAAAGAGTGGACGTAGGCTTGGATTAAGCCGAATCACTATAAACTTTGTATTCTTATTCTCTTCCCTAAGCTCCTTACTTTGATCGTAACTCTATTTGATTATTAGAGTCTAATTTCCTTTTCATAATCCATTGTTAAATAGAGTAGGTTTAAAAGCAAAATTTGTTTTTGCACCTATTCACCCCCTGTAGGTGCTTGTACTAATTTTCACAAGAGGAACGTTTTTTATTGCGAAATTGGGATGCAAGTGGGTTCTATTGGTGATGAAAAATGCCAATTTGATCATGAGTACGTTGGTGGAATTTGTGAGGGCCGAATTGCACTGATTCAAGAAGGAATTGAATCAAATTTGAGCTAAATGTGGGAAATTCGTAGCCCCCCTTGGTCCATGACTTTTGGACCATTTCAAAACTTCTAGAAGAAGATTTGGCTGCTAGAAATTGGCTGAGGAAGCCAGCTGCCAAGTGGGACCAAGTCAAGGAGGCAAAAAGATGAGAGTGAGACCAAGAGGGACCCTCCACCAGCCAAAGCTGTCCCCCCTTCTTCTCCTCCCCTGCCCGTCGACACCCCCTCCATTTCTAGCTAGTTGAAGACTTCCAAAACCCAGAAATCCAAACTAGCAAGCCAGCTAGCCTGTCTGAGCCCACTGCCTCCGTCCAAAGGCACCGCTCGCTGTTGCGCCCAATCGCAAGTCCCCCGCACACCAGCTACTTGTTTGTGCATCGTCCTGCCTCCGCCATGACCTCAGGCCATCCCCCAAGCCGTTCGGACCCTCCTCGCCGTCTGGGCGCTCGCCATTGCCTGTAGCAATCCCGTCCATCTCACCCTGCCCGTTTCCAGCTCAACCAGTCACCAGAGTAGCTCCTGCGACCCCCAAGCGAAAGCCGAAGCCGAAGCCATGGGTCTTGTGACATCCCAAATTTTTAGTTATGTTTTCTATTGAATAAATTTGGCATTTCATTGACGCGTTTATAGGGTTGTTCTCAGAACTAATCATTCTAGAGATAACTAGACTATCTAGGGAAACCATCAAGAATTTTAAGGCAAATAGACTTGAGAATTTGACCAGGAATCGGTTACTCAATCGTGCTCATCTTTAGAGGTCATTATGGCACAGATATAAATCGATCTGAGATCAGAGATAGGTTGGTTCGACTGAGATGTGTGGCTAATCATGAGTGATACCACTAAATTGGAAAATTCTCGTCGACCGGCACTAGACTGATTTTACTATCGTTTTGGTGCCCTGTGTCTGTATTTGAATCCTCGAGGTTTTCACGACAATCGAGAGTCGTCATTGAGTCGAGTGGGTTCATTGTGGCTCGAAGAAAATCAACCATGGGTCATTTGCACTAAAAATCTCTGAAAGTTACCTGGTAGCATAGGTCACGCTAAAAACGTGTTGAATGGAAATTAACCGTGAATTCAAGTCCGATTTTAGAAATTGAAGATTCTGTCATGTCACAATAAATTCTAGGAACGTCGACTTAGTCTCAGAAAATTTTTCAGAGATTCTGAAATTTTTACGGAAAATCGTTCAAACGTCGTGGGAAAATAACGGAAATTCGGATGGCCGATTTGAAGGAAAATTTGGGCTTCCAAGATGAGCTATTTGGCGATGGACACTTGCAGAATTGGTATGGAATTTTTCTTTGACAAAGTTGGACATTAAATTGGGAATTTTATTGGAGAAATTGAAGCTCAAGTGTGTCAAATTTGGAGCTAGGGCAAGGGGGGTGCAATATTTATATTCAAATTGGTTAATTTAAAGAAATTATAAGCTAGAAAGTATTGGAGACAAGAGGATTAACTTGTGTGGGCTTTAAGGGACATGCATTTAATTAAGTGGATTGGGTTTGTGGAATTTTCTCCCAACTGTGGCTTCTTCAGCAAGCCTTGACCAGCCGCCCACCAACTTTCGTCGCCGACCTCCCCCTTTCACACTTCTGCTTTGATTTTTCTTCCTTCAAGCAAAGCGGAGGCAACTTCATCCCCTCAATCTCTCTCTCCGTTCATTTCTCTCAAGCCAACAGCCACACCAGCTTGTTCTTTCCTCCAATCGGGCACCGTCTCAGGCCGCTCCATTCTTTTTTTCTTCCTGCCACGACTCACCCCACCGAATTCTCTGCTGCATGCCACACGTCCGCAACTCTTTCCTCCCAAGTCAATCGTGAGCTTCTTCAACGCCAGCAAAGCCCGAAGCAGCTCCTCTCGGCCACCGTATTCGTCCCCACCCAAAGACTAAGCTGCTTCAGCGAAGACCAACTTGCTTCCCTCTGCTTGTTCGTGAGTCCAGCGAAGACTGAAGACTAGCATCTTCGGTTTTTTCCCACCGAAGCCTTCACGTGCATCCTGTGGAGTCCATTGAAGCGAAGCCACATGAAGCAACTCCTCAGCCGGACGTGTCAATTCCTCGGCAGCTCTCTTCGTCTGCCATCATCTGCTCCTCTCGGCCCCAACGTTGATGCCAGCGTGTCCGAAGCAGCACGTCCAGCGAATTCGGCCCAGCACGTTCGCATTTCTTTAGCCTGTGCAAGCCAGTCCAGCAACTCCATTGAGCCCATCGAGCAGCCCAGTTGAGTTCAGAGAATTGATTATTCGGCCTAGCTCTAGGAAAGACAGGCCCGGTTCAACTTTATTTCAAGCCCATCTTCAGCAGGCCCAACCCAACTTTGGGCCCAGCCTGTTTTTGGCCCAGCATCTCCATCAAGCCCAGCCCAAGAATTCATCCAAGTCAGCCCTTTGAAGCCTGCGAAGCAACCCAAGCCCAAGACCAAGCCCAGCAATTGCTGTGGGCTTGCGAGACTTGTGGGCCCGGCCCAAGTGTTTGTCGACGTTGCCGAAAACTTGAGTTTCGGCCGCCGTTGCGCAGTCGTCACGATGACCCAGTCTCTGCTTTTAATTAAATGAGTTTTACTCACTAATGCTTTCTTAGTTTGCTAATTATGTTTAAGGGTGGGTTAGATTTAATTAAGTGCAATTAGGTGGTTAGATTAGTTTAGAACAATTAAATTAGTGACTTAATGATGCATGTTAGGTGGTTAGACGTAGTCATTAGCAAGTAGAGAGCTTTTATTATTTATTGAATGCATCTCGAGACTTTTCCTGACCCTTATCGGGTTTCAATTAGGCATTACGGGTGTAAATTGGATTTATTGTATTTATTTATTAATTTTCGAAATTAATTTAATTAATTATTTATTTTTTGAAAATTAGGCACGGATAGCCGATGACCGGAATTTTATGCTGATTGTCGTGGCATAGTCCGTTTATCTAATTGAGCTTTATTTTGTGCTGAATTGAGTTATTTGTGAAATTGGGAATTATTCTTTAATTGAATAATATTTGGTTATTAATTGAAAAATAACCAGGCATCGGTTGATAATGCCAAAAATATTTAAGTGGACTATAGAAAATGTGGGAGTTATGTAAAGGAAAATATTATATTTTGGCTAAGACCGACCGTGCCCCCACACACGGCTACTTTATCGAGAATGATAAAAAGATGGATTTGATTGTATGATTGGGATAGTATACTACATCGACCTACAGGCAATATGTCAGCTTAGCAGAGAGCAGTATACCGTATGAGTTTTGATCGAGAATGTCAGTATACTATATCAACCTAAGGGCGATATGGCAGCTTAGCAGAGAGCAGTATACCTTATTAGTTTATATTGAATAGGTCGGTATACTATATCATCCTACGGGCTCTGATATGGTAGCTTAGCAGAGAGCAGTATACATTATCAGCTTAGATTAAGCATTGTCGGTATACTATATCAGCCTACGGGCGATATGGCAGCTTAGCAGAGAGCAGTATACCCGATCATCTCAGAAGCGAGCTATACTATCTATTTATCAGTTTAGCAATGAGCAGTCCTGATATGAATGGACTTATAGATAGTATGACATGAGCCGACCAAGAAAAGGGTCGAGATGACATGTGATCGACTAGGTTGATTGATCTTTGCTTTGATTTGATGTCGTTAATTGATTGATTGAATTGAAATGATCGATCGATGGTCCGGTTGGCATGAAATCGACTAGGTTGATTGATTGAGATATCGACCTGTGATGTGATTGCTTGGGTACCTATTGAACTGTGCTAATATGCAGGTGGAATCTGAGGCCAAGGTAAGTCCTCTGACTCGTGTTGTGCATAGACAGCCCTAAAGTGTATTGGTTTACTAATAGAGTTTTAGGGGGTAGAACTTGCTGAGACGTGGTCTCAATGGTTATTAAATAACCATTTCAGGACCCTGATGAGAAGCCTGAGGAGGAGGAATCTGAAGAGGAGAACCCTAATGTGGAACCAGATGAGGAGGAAGATTTTGGAGAAGAAGATGACCATGAGGAGGATCTTGAGTATGATCCGGATGAGGATTGAGATCCCATCCTATTTTGTCAGACCTTGATTATATGTGGATAAGTGTTAGATCAAACCCCTATGAATAGTATTGCATTATATGCTATGAGGTGCTTGTATAAAAGTGTGGTTGTGAATTTCAGTATGAAAATTATGGCCCTACTTTTCTATCCCATTATTTTATTGTCTGGGGATTTATAACTGCTCTGCATGTGCTATTGAAAAAGAAAGGGTTGGCGATACGCAGTCTTTGGATATCGCATTTTAAAATCGACCAAAGATGAAGGATGGGCACGTGATCGAGGATCGGGGCGTGATAGGTCTCACCAGCACTGTTTGGCCCATTTTAGTGGCCTTCTGAACCTCGAAAGGCGCCCTCGCTTTGGAGATTGTCGATCATCTCCGCGTCCCCATCATTGTGGTTCAAGCAGTTCATTAATCAAGTGAGTTTAACTCGCTAATCCCTACTTATTAAGTTAATAATGCTTAAGGGTGATTAATTTAGACTAAGTATGGATTATGTGGATAGTTAGAATAGATTAGCAATTTAATCGTTCGATATTGCATGTTAGGTGGTTAGAGTAGTGTAATTAGAGCCTAGATAAGCTCTAATATTTATCTCGAGTGGTTCAGAAATTTTTCGGGCCCGTCTTGGCTTTTAATTAGGCTTTTCCGGCCTAAGTGTGAATTATTGGTATTTAATAATTAATTTTCGTAATTATTTAATTAATTATTATTTCCGGAAATTAGACCAGGATAGCTGGTGACCAGAATTTTGTGCAAATTGAGTGTGATTTGTAATTTTAGGAATTTATCCAAAAATTTAATAAATTCTGTAATTAATTGGAAAATACCTGGCGTTGGTTTACAGTGCCAAAAATGTATTTTCGGACTGTTGGATTTAGTAGGGTTTTCAAAAGAGAAAATATTGTATTTTGGCTAAGGCCGACTGTGTAGCCACACACGATTATTTTTATCAGGTATGATAAAAATAGTGAAATTCTCATTTGGTGAGAACAATGTACTATATTAGCCTGAGGGCTTTGATATATCAGCTTAGCGCGGGAAGTACACTTTATCAGCTTAGAGTGAGCATCGGGGGTATACTATATCAGCCTATGGGTTGGATATGTTATCTTAGTGTGAGCAGTATACCGATGTACTATATCAGCCTGAGGGCCTCGATATATCAGCTTAGTGTGAGCTATATTAATTATTAGCTTAGTGCGAGTTATATTATCTATCTTTAGCTTAGAGTGAGTAGTTCTTGATGGGATCGAACTTGATAGATAGTATTGGATGAAATGACCGTGAGATGGTCTTGTTGACATGGAATCGACTGGATCAATTGATTGATGGTTCGATCTGCTTTGATGATTTGAGTTATTAAGGTGATTTGATAAATTTGTGAATTGTATTGACTTGTAGAATGGAATTGAGGCAAATGTAAGTTATTTGACTCGTGCTTGTGCCTAGGCAGCCCTTGGGGTGTATTTCCTTCCTAGTCGGGTCTTGGGGGTGAATTTGCTAAGACGTCGTCTCACCCCATTGTGGGATAACATTTTCAGGTCCCTAGATGACAACTCCTCCCGAGCATTTTGGTCAATCAAAGAAGGTGACGGAGCAGAAATGTTTTATTTCGCTACATGGGAACCTAAGGGAATGGATCTATGAGCTGGTGAGAACCGTGGTTTGGGTCGATGAGGCCTTACCCCATAAGGTATCTCATCAATACAAATCATGGTATCGTCAGGCTCGAGATGGAGAGAGGGAAGGTCCCATACCTGAGTCCGAGGTTCCCATGTACGTGCTGGAAGTAGCCTTTAGGAAAGGCACGGTAGATCCTCCAGAAGGTTCAATAGTGGACGTAGACCCGGACTTGTCGGAACCAGAGTCTCCGGTGTATTCAGCTGAAGGCTCCAATGAGGATGAGGATGAAGATCTATAGTTTTATGAAACCCCCCTGTTTTGCAGACCTTGTTTTTATAGACTGGTATTGTGTATGACATGGCTTAATATATGTATATATATAGGCGTGTTGTGGTTTGAAAAATTTATGGCCCTGCTTTTCTATCACATCGTGTTGTTGTCCGGGGATTATTTATTTTCTTCCGCATGTACATTAAAATGAATGGGCCGGCGATGTGTCCTGGGACATCACTATTTAAACGACCAACTCGGAATGGGCACGCGCTCGGAGATTCGGGGCGTGACAATATTATCATGAATACAACCACTATAATTATACATTGCATTTGTGTGTTTGTATATATATATTGTCCATGATTCGATAGACTTCGACATCTTGATCTTGTGGATCTCATGGGCAAATTATTAATTCCCTATGGTGCACATCCATTGAATATGTGATGAGTCTTTTTGCGTCTTCTTTTGATTAAGTTTTAACTACTTTCTTCTTGAGACCCCTTTATTAATAACTTGTCATTCCATAATGATTTAAATATTCTCAATATTGTAATTCTCAATGAACTCTCTAAAATTATAGCACTATTATTCTAAAGGACGAAAAGAATATTAAATGAAATGAAGTTTAAGGAATAAGATTTGAAATGTTCCATTTGAAATTGTATTTGAAGGCGTGTCTCTCAAAAGATAAAGGTGGTGATTTTTTTCATAGGAAAAATGAAGACTGTCAATTGAAATTTTTAAATTCAGACAAACCTAATCAACACTTTTCACTCGCCCATGTGCATTATGAATGGAAATATTGCTATTAGTAGGAAGGGCATTACAGTAAGGTTTTTATGTGGTAAAAAATTTGTAAATGATTGTCATGGAGCCTTGATGGTTTACATGTTATGGAGTGTTATATTGGTGAACTGGGCGCTTAGATGGTATTCCGAAGACAACTCCCTTCTGATTGTGATATCAAGTCTATGAGTCACTTTTGGTGTTCATTATGGTGGATAATGGGGACTCAACGATAGTTTAGTTCTATTGGCCACCCTCAGATCGATGGACAAGCTGAGGCTGTTAATAGAATTTTGGGCAATTTAATATAGAGTTTTGCTGGAAAAGATGTCAAACAATGGGATTTGTTATTGTTTCAAGATGAATTTGCAGATAATAATTTGGTAAGTCAAACTATTGGGAAAGGCCAATTTGAAGTTTTGTATCAAGAGGACAATAACGCTCCATTCGTTTTGTGAAAAATGTGATGTTTTTGCAAGAAGTCATTGTCTAGGAAAATGGCAATATATGTTTATATTCAACTAATATCTGAAAATGAACTGGAAAATATTTTTTGCAGTTTGGTAAGGAAATCAGATTTTTCAGAAAAATGATCAAAAAATTGAATTTTTAATTATTTTCTTTTTCTTTTATTCTTTTCCTTTTTTTCCTTCTTCCTCAGCCTATGGTTGATCACAGCCACGGCCATGACCGGCCATAGGCGAGGGATGATGTCACGCCCCGATCCTCGGGCACACTCACATCCTTCTACTTGGTCGATTTTAGAATGCGATATCACAGGACTATGTATCGCCGACCCTTTCATTTATTAAGCACATGCGGAAGTAGTTATAAATCCCCAGACAATAAAACAATGGGATAGAAAAGCATGTTATATTTTTCATATTGAAATCTACAACCAAACCTTTATACATGGCATTAGACAGAGCACTTCACAAACTATTCACAACTTCAAAGTCTCACTCTATCTACACATATACAAAGGATTCACCAAGAGATGAGATTTCAATCCTCATATGAGTCATACTCAGGATCATCCTGATCCTCCTCTGTCTCCTCTTCACTCAGATCATTCTCTTCCTCAGCTTCATCCTCGGCTTTAGATGCCGGCTCATCTTCAGGCATCTCCTTAGCTGCTCCCCAGTCTTCATTCTCCTCCGGTCCTTCCACCTCCTGCTGCGGCATCTCACCGTTACCTTCATGCCCATTGTCCTCCTCGGTCGAATATACAGAAGTGCGAGTCTCGGCCTCCTGCTGCGGGTCCCTCGCATCTACTATTGATCCATCCACTCAATCGGCTGTTCCCTCTCCAAATGCCTTTTCCATCACGTCAAAAGGCACATCATCTTTCGGAATAGAACCTTCTCTGCGTCCATCAAAATAATCACGATACCAAGACCGATACTTGTGGGGCCTCTGGTCTTCCTCCCCCACATTAACCCAGATGGTCGACTGAACTAATACGTACACTAATCCTTCTGGATGAGGGTGGACGTGGAAATGGGTCTTAAACTCTTAAATATGCTCTGGGACACTGTAGTGCATACGAGGACGAGGAGGTAGAGGTCTTGCCATTCTAAGGGCCTGAAATAGTGTTTCACAACTGGGATGAGACTACGTCTCGGCAAGTTCTACCCCACTAAGACTCAATTAGGGAACCAATACACCACATGGTTGCCTAAGCACAGCACGAGTCAGAGGACTTAACTTGGCCTCAGATCCCACCTGCATGTTAGCACATATCAAATAGACACCCAAGCAATCACATCATAGGTCGAAGCATCGATCAAATCGACCTAGTCGATTACATGGCAACAAGACCACTCACGTTCATTTCCATTCAGTCAATCAATTCACAACATCAAATCAAAGCAATGATCAATCGACTTAGTTGATTACATGTCAGCCTGACCATTTCCCAGTCATTCAAGCTATTGCTATTCAGTCCTAACTGATAAAACTAATCACCAAGCCACGTGCATTCTCCAAGGCTACATACTCTGTCACGAAGCCACGTGCATTCTCCGAGGCGACATACTTCGTCACCGAGCCACGTGCATTCTCCAAGGCGACATATCTCATCATCAAGCCCCGTGCATTCTCCAAGGCGACGTACCAATCATCAAGCCACGTGCATTCTCCAAAGCGATATACCAAATCACCGAGCCACGTGCATTCTCCGAGATGATGTACTATTCACCAAGCCACGTGCCTTTCATGATGATTCATCCCATTTCTAAAGTAAATAACCACAACCTTAATTCGTACTCAAATTACCCAAATAATCAATTTAGGAACATATCCTAATAATCCACAATTAAATCAGTTTGGCACAATTCAAAGCTCAAATAAATAAACGGACTGTGCCACGACAATCAGCACAAGATTTCGGTCGTCGGCCATCTCAATCTTAATTTCCGAAAAATAAATAAATAATTAATTAATTTTGAAAATTAAATAATTAATATTAAAAATTAATTTACCTCAAAATAAAGCCCGATTAAATAAACGGACTTCACCACGGTTATCGGAATAATATTCCAGTCACTAGCCATCCTAGTTGAATTTTTGGAAAATAAATAATTAATTAATTTAATTCCGAAAAATAATATTTAAATACCAAAAATTCCACTTAGGCTCGAATTGCCAAATTGAAGCCCGATAAAGGGTCGGAAAAATCCCCAGCTACCCTTAATAAATAGTAGACCATGTCTACTTGCTAAATACACATTCAATTTGTCTAATTTGCATCACAATTAACTAATAAACCCTAATCTAACCACCTAAACCTAATTAAATAAAACAACACAACCATTAAGTGTAATTAGTCCACTAAGCAAGGATTAGTGAGATTACTTACTGGAATCGCGCGCAAAACGTATCAATCCAACGGGGACGACACGAGGAACGATTCCTCCCAAAGCACGGCTCGGGTTCGGGGCTCGGAAACCTTACAACAGGCCTAAAACCGTTGCTAGAAACCCATTTTCCAACTACTGTTCATGGCCAAATGAGGCTGCTCCGGTGGCTGAGATGGCGGAGCAAGGCCGGCGGAGGGCGAGAGGGGCTTCGGCGGGTCCGAACGGTGGCCGGATGAAGCTGGTCGGCGGTCCGGTGGCTTCTTTAGCTGCTCCCGGAGCTGGACAGAGACTAAACAGCTGCTGGACAGAGCTGCTAGACGGCGAGGACGCGAGGGACGAGCGGTGGGACGCGCGGGCGGTGTGCGGGCAACGGAGCGCGGCGGCGATGGCGAGCTTCTTCTGTTTTCTTCCCTCGGCGAGGCTGCCTCTGTTTCTGTTTTGGTCTTCGTTCGAACAAGAGGGGGGGGAGAGAGTGTCGAAGGGAGAGAGAAGAAGAGATGCGAGAGAGAAGAAGAAGATAAAAGTTTGACTAGTCAAAAAGTAAAAAGAAGAATGGAGAAGTAAGGTGCAAGGCAGCAAGGGGAGCATTCAGTGGAGGCTTCGCACGAAGGGGAGGAGAGAGGGGGAGAGAGAGAAAAAGAAAAAAAGAAAGAAAGAAAGAAAGAAAGAGAGAGAGAAAGGGGAAAAAGGTGTTTGGCTAAAAATGGAAAAAGAAATGGGAAGAACATTAAAATAAAAGAATTTCCTTGAGTAGAAATTCTAATCCCAATTTCTTTTAAATTGGCTCTAAGATTCCCAAGAGAAATTTCAACTTAGAGCTCTTGGTCCCCATTTGCATTTGCATCTAATTTTCCTCTTGATTTTCTCTCAAATAACTCTCCCAAAAATCAATTGATATTTCCATTATCAAATTGATTAATTTCCTTATCCAAGAATCCCCCATGCTTCTCAATTTCACCAACAAAATTAATCCCCGGCTTTAACTGAATGAAAACGGCCATAACCTGACTTTTTTCCCAAAAAGTTTCGGTTGATAGAAAAATCTTCTGAGACTGAGTCGTGGATCCTAAAATTTATTGTGACATGACAGAACCTTCAATTTCTGAAATCGGACTTAAATCGACGGTTAATTTCCATTTGGTGCGTTTTTAGCGTAACCTAGGCTACCGGGTGGTTTTCAGAACTTTTTAAAGCAAATGATCCATGGTCGATTTTCTTTGAACCACTATGAACCCATTCGACTCAATAGCGACTCTCAATTGTCGTGAAAATCTCGAGGATTCAATTACGGACACAGGATACCAAAATGACAGTAAAATCAAATTAGTGTCGGTCGACGAGAATTTTCCAATTTAGTAGAGTCACCCACGATCGGCCATACATCTTAGTTGAATAGACCTATTTCTGATCTTAAATCGATTTTTAACTGTGCCGCAATGGCCTCTAAAGATGAGTACGGTCGAGAAGCCGATTCTTGATCGAACTCTCAAGTTTATTGCCTTAAATTTTCTTAGTTACTTGTCTAGACAATCTAGTTATCTCAAGAGTGATCGGCTCTGAGAATAACCCTATAAACGCATCAACAAAATGCCCGATTAATTCAGTAGAAAACAGGTTGAGAAATTCAGGATGTCATAGATGAGCTTGCCAAAGCCGGCACAGGCGAGCTCATCCCTAGCCCAAGGCTAGTCGCTAGCTATCATTATGACCAAGCCCAACCGGCAGAGACCTAAATTTGAACGCCATTACCCAAGAACGAAAGTTAGAGTTTTCGTGTCAAAGCATAGAGTTTCAAGTTAACCGTTGATGCTTAGTCATATTTTGGAAAATGTTTTTTGATTTTTGAAATGAGGAAATCATTTTCCTAAATTTAAGTATAGGTTTTCCATTAACAAGGAAAATATATTCCGTGGACTCATTCTCCTAAGCAAACCGAATGCTGGAAAATGAGAAAAATGTTTTCTTGTGAAATGAACAGTGCAATAGTTTATCTCATATGAAGCCTGGGAAGAGAAAAATATAAGAGGCTCTTTATACATATAGTACTACGTACACACGGGTTGAGTCTGCTGTGGATGCACCAAATTGATACTTGTAAAATTGAGGAAAATTACCCTTTTGGAAAAATTTAATTGAAAGAAATTGTTGATAAAATACGCAATACATAGAAACATATAAATGTATTTGGACAAAAAAAATATATTTCAAGATAATAATTAGGAGATTTCTCGTATAAATAATTGGGAGGTCTGAGGCGCTTTTAGTAATCGATTAATTTGGTCGAGTGGTGTTATCAATTGTCCCAAACAGACCAAATAATTTCTGGAATAGTCCCAAGAGAATACTCATGTGTTGGATGGAACATAAAAACTAAATTGTTGACGTGATGTACTTAACAGCAAAATTTGAGAGAGCATGCTTGGTGAACTGGAGGTTAGGTGTGGAATAAGACCGACGCATGAGTCCCGAGCAACCAAAAGGTGAGATATTGTAGTTCTGGTGGTAGCAACAACACGAAAAAGCATGCCCCTATCAAATTCATTTTGCATTTTTCAAAATTCGATGAGACCTTCCTTAGAACTTAATCTTTTGAAAACTCAATTTCTCTTTGAGGATGTATGCACAATTGGCCGGACACGGGACACCACGTAAGTACTTGTGCACGTGTTTAATATTCTGCATGTGATTTCTCGTTGATGATTAACGTGTGAATTTGTTCTCCCTGGTCGATTTTACGTTCTATCGAATGACCCCTAAATCTTATTCGAGTGAGTTACCAACATTTATTTCATTGTTTCAAAATTATTAAAGGTTATAACAATGTAGCAACATTTACTTGCAGAGCTTACCAAATTGTTAAATTTACTATCTACCAACCGTTTATTCTGTACTTCATTTTTTTGCTTGAGTTACCAATGTGTTAAATTTACAATTTTATTTAGAAAATAACCAATTTTTGTTTGAAATTATCAACTGTTTTTCTAGTGCTTTGAAATTATCAACTGTTTTAATAATCTATGAATGTTTATTTGCCAACTTACTACCTTGTTTAAATTGCTATATCTTCTAGAAAATTATCAACAGCTAATTGAGTCCACTTACCGATGTTTATTAGATTGTTTGTAAAAATTAAAGTTGTTTCTATAATTTTCCGATATTTATTTGTTGAAATTATCGATGAGTTGAACTAACTCTATACTAAATTACCCACTACTTCCTGAATGACCAACTAATCCAATAATTCACCAACAATTATATGTAGAGCTAATTTAAGAATTCTTACATGAAACTACCAATAGATATTTGAGTTAGTTATCAATATTTTTTGATTGTTTCGAAGGTACTAACCATTGCGACAATTTACTGACATTTGTGGCAAATTACGAACTAGAAAAGGTTAATTACTCGTATTCAAAATTATCTAAACTCTTATTTGAGTTAATTACCGTTATTTATTTAATTGTTTAAGAATTACCCACTGTTCCAATAATTTGCCAAGGTCAATTTGGAAAGCCTACTAGCATGTTAACATGAGCGCTCTTTTATGAAATCGTCAAATCTATTAAATATTACTGACATCATTACAATTACCATCATATGTGGTGATTAAGTTACACACTCCTATTCGAATCACTTACTAACTTTTATTTGATTGTTTCAAAAGTATCAACTATTCAGATTGTAGTGAATATCGGATTCCCTAAAACTGGATTCGACACTAAATCGAACTCCTAAAACAAATGCAGAAGACGAGCCCAAAAACAAACGTGTATCACTGATCAAAGACACACCACGAAATCAAGCGTACCTTATTGTCCACAGATTAAACACCGACGCCGATCGCCGATATGAGGAAGAGAATCTGGTCCTGTTTGATCTGATGATGCCAATTCGCCTTGAAGGGAAGAAGGGTGTCGCCTCTTGCTTACTGTCCTTTCTTTTGAAAGCGTTTTTGAGGGAGAGAGGGAGGAGGAACGTACGTTGCTTCAAAAGGTGTGTTCCTCCCTCTTTATTTTCCCCTTATATATGTCCCCTCCAAAAAGAAACGTGTCCCTTCATCATATTCCTCTATCCATGGGCCCTAATATTGTGGGCCGGGCTTTTAGGCCCAACATGGGCGGACGGGCCAACTTAGGCCCATCACATTAATAATTAAAACCATCACAGATAATTTACCATGTTTGCTTGGGGAACATTCCAACTTATTTAAGTTACAATGAAATAAACATTGATAAATGGACTCCGATAAAAATCAGTAAATTTTGTAAAAGTTGGTAACTTCAACATGTTTACAACATCTGCAAATTAAATGTTAGTAAATTATTAAATCAGAAAATGATTTCGAAACAATTATAAAAAGAAAAGTCGTTAACTGAATGTAATGAGTTAGAAAACTAATACTAGATGGTAACCTAACCCGTGAGGAGTTGGTAAATCGCTCAAATTAATATGTTTGTGTTTCGCCAGTTTTGAAATAGTTTGTGAAATATTATTATGATTTGTGATTTTGTGTGTGTGTGTGTGTGTGTGAGAGAGAGAGAGAGAGAGAGAGAGAGAGAGAGAGAGAGAGAGAGAGAGAGAGAGAGAGAGAGAGAGAGATGCATGTGTTTGTGTGACTATGTATTGGTGATGTAGGCGAACTATATGATGGCTTGAAAGAGAAAGACAAGGTAGAGGAAAGTGACGAATAAAGGGCACCACAGTGTTTTCCACGCAAAGTGCACGTTACATGGCAAGGTTTGCGATGCTACTATGGATGGAGGAGGCTGCAAGAATGTTGTAGCAGCTATGGTTGAGAAGTTGAAATTGCCAATGAAAGATCATCCCTACCCTGACGGGTCACGATAGTTAAGGGAGGAAAATGAAGTAAAGGTCTCCAACCCTCTTTAATTTGATTCTCTATTACAAATAAATATCACAACTAAGTGGGGGTATGATGTGATTCTAGTGAATGTGTCATATTTTACTTACATGGCAATATTGTTGTCAAACTATTCATGATGGATACAGATAAATTTATTCCTTTGAGAAGGATGGTGTATAGATAGATTTCTCTTGCACCATTTGAAATTAGGCAAAGAAGAAAGCATTTTAACATCCTTGTTTGGATCGATAAAAGCCTATGAGGAGACATATGTTACATGTGCACTAGTGGTACATGAAGAAAACGAAGAATCACTTGAAATGCCAAGACAATTGAGCCACTTCTTGAAGAATTTAGAATTTTTGTTCCTAATAAATTCCTGCTGCCTCATCGCCCATGCGTGACATTCAACACTGCAGCTATCCCCAACAAAGTGGCCTACCTCACAAGTCCTATGGATCATGAAGAACTCCAACGTCAAGTGAAAAATCTTATGGCGAAAGGCCTGGTGGAAGAAAGTGCTAGCCCTTGTGCTGTGCCAGTTAGAAAGGGGCCAAAGGGTTGTTCCGGGCTCAATTGGTACCGGCCCATTTCTTTTCTAAATTAATTTAATTTTAATATAATTTTTTCAAAATTTAAAAATATTAAAAAATTAATTAAGAAAAAATTAATAGAAAAGCACTCGTTCAATTAAACCATATTGAAAGACAAGTACGCCTTTGAGTAATTTGAAAAAGAAAATTACATGTAATGGTGCTCTAATAACAACTACCACAAATTGTACAAAAAAGAATGTTTAACAAATTCAGCATCTTCAGAGTTGTGTTCTCTCACCATGATCCGGATGGTACAATGTCGTTATTGTCCTCTTGTTCATATTGGGCATGTTCCTCTAGAGTCAGTTCTTGCAAAAACCAAACATGTCCAACAAAAACCATTTCTTCCGCCTACACCTTTTGTCTTCCAAGATATGTTAGCTACCATTAATCATGGGTTCATAAATGCCAGTGGGGTTAGTAAGTGACGAGCCATGGTGAAAAAAAAAATGAATAACTAGTGGCTTCCCTCTTTCACCGTTTAAAAAGGTCAACATTATTTTGCCAACTTTATCAATGTATTTGAAGTAATATATTCCCAAATACATCTCCAACTCATTTGTCGATAAAGATAATAACCAAATCGAAGGTTGTTGGGCATTCTTCTTCTTACGAAGTAGAGACCCTAGAAATTTCGGGCCTTATTTGTTGAAATTGCGCATCATCATATATTATTTTTTTATAACAAGTATCAATACATTTAACCATATATTACTCAGACATTTCACTTTTAAAATGTTTCCTAGAAACAATGTATTTATAGAACCACGATAAACTTTTATTTTCTTTTAATCATTTAAAGCACACTTTTCCATGGGAGGATCATGTTTTCCTTTTCCCTTCCTTTCTAAAAATGGATCTTAAGATCATGAGTGGAAAAGGCTACTTGCATTAACAATCCATTTTTATTGATGTTGATTATATAGCTAACAATTTGAACAAGTTTTTACACAACATCATTCTCAGGGGAAAATTGTCGAAAAGGTCCACAACCTAGTGCACTCTTGTCAATTCAGTCTTAAACATTTCAATTTGGCTAATTGAGTCATAAACATTTTTATCTTTTGCCAATTGAGTTCATCTGGCCAATTTTAATCAAAATTTGCTAATGCGGACAGTCGATGTTAATGTGGCATTCTTATAATAATTTTGTGAATTTTTGTGGTTTTTTTTTTTTTTTACTTTTCTTTGCTTTTTTGGGGGAGGTTTGAAGTTAGGCTGGTGAAGGCCCGCTGACCCTTGCTGGCCTTGAGCAAGGGTTCATGGGCCCTCACTGTGGTCGGTAAGGGCTGGCCGGCCACCCTCACCTGCCTAACTCCAAACACCCCCCCCAAAAAAAAAAAAGCAAAGAAAAAAAAAAACCAGAAAATTCAAAAAATTATTAAAAATTTATTTAAAATGCCACATCAGCATCGGCCATCCATGTTAGCTAATTCTTGCCAAAATTGACCTAATAGACTCAATTGATAAAAAAATGAACTCAATTAGCAAAATTGAAAGATTTATGACTAAATTGACAAAAAATGCAATAGGTTTAACAATTTTTAGACAATTTTCCCTCATTATTAGTTTTAGTTTGAACTTGTCAAACCTATCAAATTGTTTTTGGAATTTTTTTCATGATTCAAATGTCAAATATTCATGAACATGAGATAATTTTATGTTAATGTGATAATTGGATTTTTAAGTCATACAAGGGATAAAAGTTGGCCATGCATGGGCAAATTGATAACAAGAGGTCAAAAACTTTTCGAATAGAAAAGACTACTTTGAGAATCTAACTTTTAATGCCACAAAAAAATGGAATCATACAATTTAGAGGAATTCATATGCAAGGTCCTATAAATCGACTTTTTCTTTTCGCAGAGCATCTATCTAGCATGGTGAAAATTATCCAATTATCTAATCTGTAGCGTTTTGTAACTCTTAAACTCAATAGAAAAAATAAAAAATAATAACTCTCTTAACTCTCTCTCGACATGTAGAGTTTCCTTCTACCCACTGGTAGTCTTCTCTTCACCGAACCCTCATACCCACAGTCGCTATCCATCGCCCTTTTTATATCCACTCAATTGTTCGGAGATTTTCCCAATTCAGCCATGGCTTTAATCAGCCAGGTCATCCCTAATCGTCTTCGGTGTTTTTGACCACAATCTACTGTCCCTTGACCCCTGTTACGCTCGCGGTGAATTTTCCCCAAATTGTCGAACCTGTTTCCCTCAATTGCTCCGACTGGCTGACTCCCGAGTATATGGCCAAATTGTCTGTGTTGTCCTTTGCCCAAACTGTCGACCCGGCCTGACTCTTTGATTAGTCTGGTTGCTTCTAGCGATTGTTTCGCCCTATTCTGGTCCTTTGCCCAAAATCTCAACCCGACCTGGCGCTTTGCATGAGATACACCCCAACCACCTGCCTATCCTGAATTTCTACTTGTGGCATGCTCTCTGATGGACTGCACTGGTCAGGAAGAGGATGCCCGCTTAGCTGCTCTCTGCAACAGATTAGGTCATCTATGGTCCGAGCAGAAAGTCAACGTGTGGGATGAAGTGGCCTCAGCAGAGAAATTAGAGGAATGTAAACTGATATTGGTGGGTAAACTCCTTTCTAATCCTTCTATTAACTTCCAAGCGTTTCAGAATACATTGAAAAGAGCATGGCGCACCGACCACGTAGAAATTTCTCAATGTGAAGCAGGATTATATGTGTTTAAATTCAACTCGGAAGGGAAAAAACATAGGGTATTAGACAATGGTCCTTGGCTATTCTCGAGCCACCTTATTATTGTAAAGCCTTGGGTATCAAACACTCCTCTACATTGCTATGACTTTACAACTTGCGCCTTTTGGGTGCAACTTTTTGGGCTTCCCTTGGAAAGATGTACAAAGAATATGATTAGTAAAGCTGTGAGACATGTTGAAAAGCTGCTGGAGGTTAAGATTGAGACTAAAGAAGGCACAACACTAAGAGCGGGGAGGGCTAGAGTGGAAATCAACTTGTAGGAACCACTTAAGCCTAGTAAACTGATCAGATTGGAAGGGAAGAACATATGTCTCGACTTTCACTACAAACACTTATCCCACTATTGCTACTCATGTGGCGTCCTAGGCCATTATGCGATGTACTATAAAGATATCCCCTTTGACGAGGAAAAAATGGAAGGGAAAGACAAGTTGTATTACGGTCAATGGCTAAGAGCTGAAGTCAGGGAACATAGCCCGTTTTGGCAAGCATTTTATGAGACACAAGCTAAACAAGATGAAGTAGAAGAGACCATACCCGAAACCCCTCAGCCTTTGACTCTATTGCTACTTGTTGTTCCTAACAGCACCAGCTAGCAACCAGCACTTATGGAGGTCAGCACAAAACAACCTTTTGATCGTACTACAACAAACATCTTGAGGCGTACTCCACTTGACGAATCTCCAGTAGGCGTTGCAGCGCCTAAGCTGAAGTCCACTGTAATGGAACAGCATGAAGTGATTAGAGATTCGGCTGCAGGCTCATCTAAAACTAAGAAACTAAGGAGCACCAGAATGCACACCAAAGCGAGTCCCCTCAAGAAAGCTAAAAGGTATGCTCCTTATGGGTCGCATTCTTATTTATAAGAAGGGCTTGATGAAAGTCATCTTCTGGATAACCCGATATTTAAGGCCGAAGGCCCCGGTAGTTAGGCTGTGGTGGCTTACCCTAATAAGCCACCAAGTGACAAATGAAGCTCATTAGCTGGAACTGTCAAAGACTGGGCAATCCCCTGACAGTTCAAGCTCTAAGGGCCCTAGTGGCCCAAGAACGGCTCGATGTAGTACTTTTGATGGAAACAAAAAAATCAAGAACTAGTGATCCAGAAAATTTAGAGGAGGTTAAAATACCCAAGTTGTTTTATGGTGAATCCCATGGGTTTGGCTGGTGGAATGGTGGTCTTCTGGAATAACCAGGTCTTATTGTGTGTGGATAGACATACTACACATTTCATTGACATGATATGCACCAATGTACTGAGTGAAAATCCAATGCGTCTTACCTACCTTCATGCGCTAGCGATATATCAACAAAGACAACACCTATGGGCAAATTTGAGACAACTCAGTTATTCAAATACCTTACCGTGGGTGTGCATTGGCGATTTCAATGAGATCATATATCATTAGGAGAAAGTGGGCAAGAGGTTAGTTGAGCCATATTGGTTGCACTCTTTTTGGGAATTTTTAAACGATTGTTCACTGATGGAAATAGAGAGCAAGGGTTGTGCCTTTACGTGGGTGAATAATAGAGATGGCGAGGATGTGGTAAAAGAAAGACTTGATAGAGTGCTGTGTACTATGGAATGGAGATTGACTTATCCGGAAGCTAAAGTTTTTGCCTTACTTGCTTTGGGTTCTGATCATAGCCCGCTTTTACTAACTACTGATATAAATCTAGCAAGAAGGAGGAAGGCTTTCACTTTCGAAGCCTTTTGGCTTCAAGATAAGGACTGTCGTAAGGTTATTGCAAATTCTTGGGCCTATTTACCGCTAAAGGACTCCACTCTATCCCACAAGCTTCAGGTTGCCTCTTTGGCGCTCGCCTAGTGGAGTAAATCGAAGTTTTAAAAAGGCCATCATCAACTTAGTATTTTAAAACATCAAATTCAGAGTTATATCAATCAACCCAGCCACTACTATGATAAAGCATAGTAACTCATCTGAAAGATGAAGTACAACACTTATGGCAACAGGAGGAACAATATTGGGCGATGCGATCACGGATCAACTAGCTGAGATGGGGGGACAAGAACACCAAATTTTTCCGTGGGACTACTATACAACAGAGCAAAAGAAACCAAATCAGTATGCTGTAGGATGAACATCAAGGGTGGATCCAAGATTCCAATCAACTGAAGGATATGACACTAAGTTTCTTTCAAAACCTCTATAGGTCTGTTGGATACCGTGATTATGGACCTATTCTAACACAGTGTCCACAGGTTGTTATCACATAAATGAATACAATTTTAATAGCTATGGTCACTCGGGAGGAAATCAAGCAAGCAACATTCCAATTAGGAGCTACTAAAGCCCTGGGGCCCGATGGTTTGAATGGACTCTTCTACCAAAATCATTGGGATATACTATAGGAAGATATATTTATCTTGGTGCAAGATTTTTTCATCTCATGCGTGCTACCCCCAGCTTTTAATAGAACACTCATTTCTCTAATCCCAAAGATACTGCACCTAGAGAGGTTAGATCAATATCGACCTATTAGTCTCTACAATTTTATCTATAAAATCATATCCAAAGTGCTAGCGAATCATCTAAAACCATGGTTACTTGAGTTGATTTCAAAGGAACAGAGTGCTTTTGTGACTGGTAGACAAATTCAAGATAACATTTTGGTTGTTCAAGAGGTACTACATCAACTCAAGATTAGGGAAAGGAAGAAAAAATTTCAAGAAGTCTTAAAGCTGGATATGTTGATAGCATATGATCAGGTTGAGTGGGATTTTCTAAAGGCTTATCTTCGCCAAATGAGATTCCATGGTAAATGGGTACAATGGGTGATGCAATGCATTACCACGGTCTCCCTCAGTGTTAAATTTAATGAACTGCTATCCTATTTTCATCTAACAAGGAGGCTCAGACAAGGAGATCCCCTCTCTCCATACATGTTCATCCTTTTGGCTAATGTTTTATCCATCCTTATCTAGCAAGTTGTCGACATGGGAAATCTAATGGGGATCAAATTAAACAGGTGGTGTCCTACCCTATCTCATCTATTTTTTGTGGATGATGCTATATTTTTTTAGATGGACAGCTCCAAGAATGCCAAAATTTAGAAAACATATTGCATCAATACTGTTTAGCAATGGGACAAGCTATGATTAGAAATAAATTAGGACTCTTCCTCAGTAAAGCTTGCCTTATTAGTTTAAAGCAAAACCTGGCTAGAGAACTGAGAGTACATGTGCTTGAAAAGATTGGAAAACAACTGGGTATACCATCTGATTGGGGGGTTTCCAAAAAAGAGATGTTTGCTTGGATTCTAGGGTGTGTTAATGCAAAGATGGAGTGGTGGAAAGAGAACCTTATTTCTAAAGGAGGGAAGGAAATCCTGCTAAAAACAGTGGTACAGGCACTCCCACAGTAAGCCATGTCGATATTTAAACCTCCTGTCTCTATATGTAAGTCCATTGAGCATCAAATAGCCAGGTTCTGGTGGCAGAATAATTGTAGCAAGTCAGGAATACATTGGAAGAGTTGGGACCTACTTAAAGAGTGAAAAGATAACGGGGGGCTTGGATTTAGAGATTTATTCACCTTCAACAAAGCGCTTCTCGGTAAACAAGCATGACGACTTCTCCAAAATCCATTATCCTTGTGGAGTAGAGTTTTCAAAGGACTATATTTTCACTTTAAGGAATTCTAGCATGCAGAAAAAGGACCTAGACCCTCTTGGGGTTGACAAAGTCTACTATTAGGCAGAGATTCCATTTTAAATCAGCTTCAGTGGTCAGTCCGTAATGGGCAAAGGATACGAGTCTGAGAGGATAAATGGCTATCAAAAGGAATCATCAGTGGGCCAGCGCCTAGAGGAGAACTTGAGAAGGTGGCCAGTTTCATAATTCCATAACAAAACACTTGGAATGTTCCCCTACTCCGCAATAGCTTTGATGACTAGACTGTAGAGGACATTCTCGCCCTACAGTTACGCCAAGCCTCCATTACAGACCAACTCCTCTAGATAGGGACGCAAACAGGTCTATATACCGTGAAGAGTGGCTACAATTGTGACATCCCAAATTTTCAACCCTGTCTTCTACTGAATAAATCGGGCATTTCATTGACGCGTCTATAGGGTTATTCTCAGAGCCGATCACTCTCAAGATAACTAGACTAGCTGGGGAAATTATTAAGGAATTTTAAGGCAATAGACTTGAGAACTCGATCAGAAATCGACTTCTTGATCGTGTCCATCTTTAGAGGTCACTGCGGCACAGTTAAAAATCGATTTGAAATCAGAGATAGATTGGATCGATAGAGATATATGACTAATCGTGGGTGACACCACTTTGAATTAGAAAATTCTCGTCGGCCGACACTAGACCGATTTTCTTATTGTTTTGGTACCCTGTATCCGTAATTGAATTCTCGAGATTCTCACGACAATCAAGAGTCGCCATTGAGTCGAGTGGGTTCATAGTGGCTCGAAGAAAATCGACCACGGGTCATTTGCCTTAAAAAGTTCTGAAAACTACCCGATAGTCTAGGTCACGCTAAAAACGCGCCGAATGAAAATTAACCGCCAATTCGAGTCCGATTTCAGAAATTGAAGTTTTGGCCATGTCACAATAAATTTTAGGAGCATCGACTCGTCTCGAAGATTTTTCGGAGATTCGGGAAATTTTACGGAAAACCGTTTCGGACGTCGCGGAAATTTGACGGAAGTTCAGATTGGCTAAATGAATGGGAAATTTGACTTTCAAGCTGAGTCGTTGTGTGTCGGGATTTATAGAAAATCATGTGGGATTTTTCTACGTCAAAATTGGACCTCAATTTGGGAATTTATTGGAGAAATTGAATTCATTTAAGCCAATTCCCTCCCCAAATTCGTGTACCCCCACCAAGCCACAACAATTGGACCATTTGGGCTTCTAGAAGAGTGCATGGGAGGCCTATTGTGAGCCAAGTAAATTATACATGGCCTAGATTGATTTTGTGAAAGATATTTTGTGAAATATCAAGCCAAAAGGGCCCCCACCTCTTCCTCATCCTCTCCATCTTGCTGCCGTGAACTACTCCTCTCTCCTTTTCATCCTTTTATTTGTTTCGTGCGACACTCCCAACTGAAGAAGACGAAACCGCTTGCTGAAGAAACCCCCTGCCGCTGCACGCCACCGCTCCATCTCCACGAAGCCACTTGGCCGCGTCTGCCCATTGCTCGGTCAATGAACGAGCGTTTGAAGATCACCGAGTGAAGCCGCAAGATCCACCGAAGCTACCCGTGTCCCACCGAAGCTCTCTCCTCCTCTCCGCGCCACTTGTCCATGCCTTGCGGATCTTCGGTCAACCAGCAAGCACCGGAGCCATTTGGTTGACCAAGCAGCACCGATCGAAGTCCACACTCTCCACTCATGCCGGTCAATCTCCAGCGAAGCCGCTCCATCGTCCACGCCAGCCTCCACTACCGTTGGTCCCCTTCGGTCAGAGCTTCCCTCGATGGCCTCGCTTGTTGACTGAGCGATCTGGCCAACAACAAGCTTGAAGAAGTCCACGAAGCCTTGAAGACCGAAACTCCACCGAAGTCCCCACACCTCTGCCGTCCACGCGTCTGCTTCCGTTGCTCCATCTTCGGTTAGCAAATTCCATCGGAGAAACCCCGAGAATCCCGCGAGGCGATTCTTTGCTTCCCTCGTCCGCGTCTTCAGCCCTTCATCACCGAGGCCCAACAGCCGCAAACCTCGCACAAAGTGGACCTATGAAGCTCGGCCCATCTTCAGCTTTGAAGTCCAGCAGTCTCCAAGCTCAGTGAATTTCTTTTGGGCCCAGCAAAGACAGCCCAGTTTAGTTTTATTTCAGCCCAAGAGTCCAGCAAGTTGCAAGCCCAAGTAAGTTCAGATCAGTCCAAAGGAAGCCCGGTCCGGTGCAAGAACAAATCTCAGTTGGGCTGAGATTTGTTGGGCCAAGGTCAAGGCCCGGTCCAAGCTCGTGGGAGTCGTCGCGAGCCCGTTTTCGGCCGCCGTCGCGTCGCCGTCGCGGTGATTCGATCCCCGCTTTTTCCAAGTGAGTTTTACTCACTAAAGCTTTATTAGTTTGCTAATTATGTCTTAGGGTTGGTTAGATTTAATTACATGCACTTAGGTGGTTAGATTAGGTTAGAACAATTAATTTAGTGACTTAATAATGCATGTTAGGTGGTTAGACCTAGCTATTAGCAAGTAGAAATGTTTGGTTATTTATTGAATGCATCTCAGGATTTTTCCCGACCCGTTTCGGGCTCCAATAAGGCAATATGGGCCTAAATTGGATTTTTAATGTTTATTTATTTATTTATCGAAATTAATTATTTAATTAATTATTTTTCCGGAAATTCAACCGGGATGGCCGGTGAGCGGAATTTCGTGCCGATTGTCGTGGTGCAGACCGTTTATTTATTTGAGCTCTACGTTGTGTGGAATTGAATTTATTGTGGAATTTTAGGAATTGTCCTAAATTGTTTGTTATTGAATATTTGATTGGTTGTTGGCTGAATATGGGTATATAGCGCCAGTACGTCGATGGGCTATATAGTAGAGAGAATGGTGAGAGCTAACTGAGAATGTTATTGGTTGAGACTAATCAGGTACGATATTATTGGACATACGTGGTTCGGTGATTGAGAGTATCACTGGCGAAAACGGCGCCTTAAAGAACGCACGTAAATGACTTATAGACAAACGTGGTTCGGTGATTATGGAAATATCACTGGTGAAAACGACGCCTTAAAGAACTCACGATGTTGTCTATAGCCGATGTCACCTTGGCGAAAACGGCGCCCTAGAAAGGACACGTGGTTCGGTGATCGAGGATATCACTGGTGAAAACGGCGCCTTAAAGCACGCACGGTGTCGGTGATCGGTATGTCATTGGCGAAAACGACGCCCGAGAAACACATGTGATTTGGTGAATGAGTACACCACTGGGAAATCGTGGTATCAGTGGGAATGACCGAGAGAGGGTCTGATTGACACGTAATCGACTTAGTCGATTGACCAGTGCTTGATCGGAAATCATGAATTGTTTGAATATCTGTGTTAAATCTTGAATTGCAGGTTGGAACGGAGGCCAAGGTAAGTCTTCTGACTAGTGTTGTGCTTAGGCAACCGTATGGCATATTAGTTTACTAATCGAGTCGTAGGGGGTAGGACTCGCTGAGACATGGTCTCATTGGTTATTGAATAACCATTTCAGGAACCTGAGGAGAAGCTAAGGAAGAGGAACCTGAAGGGGAGAAAGACTTTTGAAGTAGAAGATGATCCAGAGAGGGATCTTGAGTACAACCTAGATGCGGATTGAGATCCCATCCCTTTTGTGAACCCTGTCTTAGTGTAGATAGGTGCTGAGACTTTTATGATGTAAATAGTATTGTAAATATACTATGAGTTGTGCTGTTAATGAAAGTGTGGTTGTGAATTTCAATATGAAAAATATGGCCTGCTTTCCTATCCCATTATTTTATTGTCTGGGGATTTATAACTGCTTCCGCATGCGTAATGAAAAGAAAGGGTTGGCGATAATTAGTCCTGGGATATCGCACTTTAATAATCGACCAGAACTGAAGGATGGGCGCGTCCCCGAGGATCGGGGCGTGACATCCCCTTTTGTGGTATCAGAGCCAGGTTCAAGATTGGAGTGATAAGGAGCGTTGACCATGGGATAGTTAGTAGGAAAGGCCTTTAAATTCATGCTCGTGCATGTCTGTGTTAGCTGAGTGCTAAAATTGTTTGTTGTTTGAATCGCTCTGTTTCTAATTCGGTGTTGAATTGGAAGCAGGTGTCAATTGTTTAAAGTGACACTATGAGCGATCAGGAGCCGAGGACTCCTGCCAAGAGGGCCAGTAGGGCCGTGACTCGGGGAAGAGCGCCGACTAGAGTCGGTACCCGAGGAGGCCGTGGTCGAGCGCCAGCACAGGCTAGCGCGAGTGGAATGATTCCACCTGTTATAGATGCTAGAGTAGCACCACCTCCTGTTGGTGCGGGGGTAGCAGCCCTGGGTGAGCAAGCAACGGTCGCAATTAACCAAGCTCTGGATGTTATGCGAGAAATGATGGGGCAACAGGCCCGAGAGCAAACTGCCGCCTTTACTGCCGCTGTTGGAGCCGCCGCCACTGCTGCTGCCAATGCTGCCGTTACTGCCGCAGCTGCCGCTGTACCTGCTGCCGCACCTGTCGCTGCACCTGCCGTAGCTCAAGCTGAAGGTCCACCCGGAATAGTGGTCGGGAACAGACCAATTCATCAGTTGGTAGAACAATTCCTGAAGTTGAATCCGCCTCAGTTTACCGGGATCGGAGACCCTGAAGTTGCTACTTCATGGATCAAGAAATTGGAGAAAGCTTTCGCACTGCTAATGTGCAATGAGACTGAAAAGGTACTACTTGCAACTTACCAGCTGGATGGAGTTGCAGAGTGGAATGCCTTTCTAGAGGCTTTTAATGTCAAATATTTCTCAGAAACTGCCAGAGAGGTGAAGATGTCAGAATTTCAACGTCTTCGCCAAGGTTCCTTAACCGTCGATCAATATGAAGCAAAGTTCGCTGAACTTTCGCAGTATGCTCCTGAATTAATTGTGAATCCAGTAAACCGAGCGAGGAGGTTTAGAGAAGGATTCAAGCCGGACTTAAGAAGTACATTGATTTCCCTAAATCTGAATAATGAGCTTTATGAGAGGGCTCAGATGATTGAGAGAGATCAAAATGACCGAGCAGCCTCATCTGGGTCGAGATTTAACTCTCATCGAGAGAATATTCGTTAGGGAAAAAGACCCATGCCCGGAGGTAGATCCCATGCCTCACCCTTCAAGAGGAGTGGATTCAATAGACAGATGTCCAATAACACAGGTATATGTCGCTTTTGTGGAAGGCGACACGGGACAGCTCCGTGCCCAGCCAGAACAGGAGCCTGTTTCGAATGCGGCCAGCAAGGCCACATCGCAAGGTATTGTCCAAAGAAGCAGCGAGGACAACCTCAATTGCTGCCGCCACCACCGAGAGGACAGATAAGAGGGTATGCCCCTCAGAATGTGCCGCAAGGAGGACAGCAGAGACCTCCAGCTCAAGGCACTGTGTATGCAATCACACAAGGTCAAGCAGAAGCTGCACCTAACGTGATAACAGGTATGGTTTCGCTCAACGACCAACCTGCTTATGCTTTGTTTGATCCGGGAGCAACTCACTCATTTATTGCTGAGTAGTATGTTAAGTTGATAGGAGTCAGTCCTATATTATTGGAGTCGGTAATGTGCATATTTACACCCTTGAAAGATAAAGTTGTTACTGCTTTGGGTTGTTCGGGGTGCAAGTTAGTGATTGGTGAGCGAGAGGGGAAAATAGATCTTTTAGTCCTAGCCATGTATGACTTTGATTTAATAATTGGCATGGACTGGCTCACCAAGCAAAGAGCTAAAATGGACTGTTATCGTAAAGCGATTCAGTTTGACCCGATAGGGAGTGAGAGCTTTGAGTTTGTTGGGAATCGAGGAGGACCCACGGTTTCCTTAATCTCGTCACCAGAGGCAACTCGTCTGTTAGACGAGGGTTGTCAAGGTTACCTGGCAACTGTCGTGGATACGACAGTTGAAGAGCTGAAAGTGGAAGACATTCTAGTAGTTCAAGAATTTCCAGATGTCTTTCCAAAGGAATTGCCAGGTCTACCGCCAGAAAGAGAGATCGAATTTGTGATTGAACTAGCACCGGGGACAGAGCCAATCTCAAAGGCACCGTACAGAATGGCATTGACAGAATTGAAAGAACTGAAAGTATAGATGCAGGAATTATTAGACAAAGGATTTATTCGTCCTAGTGCATCACCTTGGGGAGCGCCAGTTTTGTTTGTAAAGAAGAAATATGGTTCATTGCGGTTGTGCATCGATTATAGACAACTCAACCAAGTGACCATTAAGAATAAGTATCCACTCCCAAGGAGTGATGATCTGTTCGATCAGTTACAAGGAGCATCAATGTTCTCGAAGATTGATTTAAGGACGAGATATCATCAGCTGAGAATTAAGAAAGAGGATATTCCTAAGTCAGCATTTCGTACTCGGTATGGTCATTATGAGTTTACAGTGATGCCATTCGGGTTGACGAATGCTCCAGCTGCCTTCATGGATATGATGAACCGAATATTCAAGGAATATCTAGATCAGTTTGTGATCGTGTTCATTGATGATATCTTGGTCTATTCGAGGAGTGATGAAGAGCATGAGAATCACCTGAGATTAGTACTCCAGACCTTAAGGACTCATCAGTTGTATGCTAAGTTTAGCAAATGCGAGTTTTGGTTGACTCGTGTTACGTTCTTAG
The DNA here is from genome assembly GCA_017140165.1 of Eucalyptus shirleyi. NCBI lineage: Eukaryota > Viridiplantae > Streptophyta > Magnoliopsida > Myrtales > Myrtaceae > Eucalyptus > Eucalyptus shirleyi. The sequence goes on along the minus strand of CM029456.1, from coordinate 15,262,344 downwards.
GTCATGTGATTTCCGGAGAAGGAATCTCCGTCGACCCGAGCAAGATAGAAGCCGTAATAAAGTGGCCAAGACCGACTACAGTGACAGAAATAAGAAGTTTTCTGGGATTGGCGGGTTATTACAGACGGTTTGTAGAAGGTTTCTCAGCGTTAGCATCGCCTCTAACTAAGCTCACGAAGAAAAACGAGAAGTTCATATGGACAGACAAGTGCGAGCGTAGTTTTCAAGAGCTGAAGGAAAAGCTGACTACCGCACCTGTGCTGACAATTCCATCTGGTCCTGGAGGATTCGAGATCTATAGTGATGCATCGTTTAGAGGGTTGGGTTGCGTGCTGATGCAACATGGTAGGGTTGTTGCGTACGCTTCTCGTCAGTTGAGACCTCATGAATTGAATTATCCGACGCATGACTTAGAGCTCGCAGCGATTATCTTTGCCTTGAAGATTTGGAGGCACTACTTGTGCGGGGAAAAGTTTCAGATCTTCACGGACCATCAGAGTCTCAAGTATCTATTCTCTCAGAAGGAGTTAAACATGAGACAGCGCCGATGGATGGAATTACTAAAAGACTACGACTGTGACATCCTGTATCACCCAGGAAAGGCGAACAAGGTCGCCGATGCACTGAGTCGAAAGTCTTCAGTGGCTCATATACTGATTAAGGAGTGGAACTTAATCGAGAGAGCTCGGGATTCGGTATTCAAATTTGAGGTAGGCCACCTCTCGAGTTTTATGGCCGCCCTCAGAATTGAACCGGATGTCTAGGTCAGAATTAAACAACTCCAACCGACAGACCCGGATGTGCAGAGAATTCTTCAGGAAGACGCAGAGAAAAGAAAGGCTGATTTTCAGATTTCTGATGACGGGACACTAAGATTCCAAGGACGATTGGTTGTACCTGACGATGTAGAGCTTAAAGAAGAAATTCTATCTGAAGCACATCGTAGCAGTTACAGCGTTCATCCTGGAAGCACTAAGATGTATCAGAACTTACGTCAACACTACTGGTGGTCGGGTATGAAAGCACACATTGCTAAGCATGTGGCCAAGTGTTTGACATGTCAACAAGTAAAAGCTCAGCATTGCAAGCCAGGAGGACTTCTGCAACCTCTCGCGATCCCGGAATGGAAATGGAAGCATATCACGATGGACTTCGTGACTGGACTACCAAGAAGTCAGAGAGGGAATGATTCGATCTGGGTAGTAGTCGATAGACTAACAAAGTCGGCTCACTTTATTGCAGTTCGAAAGGATCTCAGTTTGGATAGGCATGCAGACCTATATGTGCGCCAAGTGGTTCGAATGCATGGAGTGCCGGTTACGATAACATATGATAGAGACCCGAGATTTACTGCTGCTTTTTGGAAGAGCTTGCAGAGTGCTCTTGGTACAAAGCTTCAGTATAGTACGGCATATCATCCTCAGACGGATGGCCAGTCTGAGAGGACAATACAGACCCTCGAGGACATGCTGAGAGCGTGTGTTATAGACTTCAAGGGAAGTTGGGAAGATCAACTTCATCTGGTAGAATTCGCCTACAATAACAGTTATCAGCAGAGTATTCAGATGGCTCCATTCGAAGCATTGTATGGCAGAGCGTGCAGAACTCCAGTATGTTGGGATGAAGTTGGGGAAAGAAAGATAATAGGCCCAGAGTTGGTTCAACAGTCAGTAGATGCCGTGGCAGTGATCAGAGACAGATTAAAGACAGCGCAGAGCAGACAGAAAAGTTACGCAGATAAGCGCCGGAGGTCTTTGGAATTCCAAGTTGGTGATCATGTTTTTCTGAAAGTATCACCAATGAGAGGAACTTCGCGCTTTGGTAAGAAAGGCAAACTGAGTCCGAGGTACGTAGGTCCATTTGAGATTCTTGAGAGAATCGGAACCTTAGCGTATCGTCTTGCGTTGCCGCCAAGATTGGCGCAAGTGCATGACGTCTTTCACGTGTTGATGTTAAGGAAGTACGAGCTTGACCCGACCCACGTGCTCAATTTCGAGGAATTGGACGTGGATGACCGTGTGTCATACGTTGAAAGACCGGTCCAGATTGTCGATCGCAAAGAGCAAGTTCTGCGTACAAAGACTATTCCCTTAGTCAAAGTGGTTTGGCAACACCATGGTACAGAAGGAGCGACGTGGGAGACTGAGGAGTCAATAAGAGAATTGTACCCCCACCTTTTTGATCAAGTCTTGTAAGATTTAAATTTCGAGGACGAAATTTTTATAAGAGGGGAAGAGTTGTGACATCCCAAATTTTCAACCCTGTCTTCTACTGAATAAATCGGGCATTTCATTGACGCGTCTATAGGGTTATTCTCAGAGCCGATCACTCTCGAGATAACTAGACTAGCTGGGGAAATTATTAAGGAATTTTAAGGCAATAGACTTGAGAACTCGATCAGGAATCGACTTCTTGACCGTGTCTATCTTTAGAGGTCACTGCGTACACGTTTAAAAATCGATTTGAAATCGAGAGATAGATTGGATCGATAGAGATATATGACTAATCGTGGGTGACACCACTTTGAATTAGAAAATTCTCGTCGGCCGACACTAGACTGATTTTCTTATTGTTTTGGTACCCTGTATCCGTAATTGAATTCTCGAGATTCTCACGACAATCAAGAGTCGCCATTGAGTCGAGTGGGTTCATAGTGGCTCGAAGAAAATCGACCACGGGTCATTTGCCTTAAAAAGTTCTGAAAACTACCCGATAGTCTAGGTCACGCTAAAAACGCGCCGAATGAAAATTAACCGCCAATTCGAGTCCGATTTCAGAAATTGAAGTTTTGGCCATGTCACAATAAATTTTAGGAGCATCGACTCGGTCTCGAAAGATTTTTCGGAGATTCGGGAAATTTTACGGAAAACCGTTTGGACGTCGCGGAAATTTGACGGAAGTTCAGATTGGCTAAATGAATGGGAAATTTGACTTTCAAGCTGAGCCGTTGTGTGTCGGGGATTTATAGAAAATCATGTGGGATTTTTCTACGTCAAAATTGGACCTCAATTTGGGAATTTATTGGAGAAATTGAATTCATTTAAGCCAATTCCCCTCCCCAAATTCGTGTACCCCCACCAAGCCATAACAATTGGACCATTTGGGCTTCTAGAAGAGTGCATGGGAGGCCTATTGTGAGCCAAGTAAATTATACATGGCCTAGATTGATTTTGTGAAAGATATTTTGTGAAATATCAAGCCAAAAGGGCCCCCACCTCTTCCTCATCCTCTCCATCTTGCTGCCGTGAACTACTCCTCTCTCCTTTTCATCCTTTTATTTGTTTCGTGCGACACTCCCAACGAAGAAGACGAAACCGCTTGCTGAAGAAACCCCCTGCCGCTGCACGCCACCGCTCCATCTCCACGAAGCCACTTGGCCGCGTCTGCCCATTGCTCGGTCAACGAACGAGCGTTTGAAGATCACCGAGTGAAGCCGCAAGATCCACCGAAGCTGCCCGTGTCCCACCGAAGCTCTCTCCTCCGCTCCGCGCCACTTGTCCATGCCTTGCGAATCTTCGGTCAACCAGCAAGCACCGGAGCCATTTGGTTGACCAAGCAGCACCGACCGAAGTCCACACTCTCCACTCACGCCGGTCAATCTCCAGCGAAGCCGCTCCATCGTCCACGCCAGCCTCCACTACCGTTGGTCCCCTTCGGTTAGAGCTTCCCTCGATGGCCTCGCTTGTTGACTGAGCGATCTGGCCAACAACAAGCTTGAAGAAGTCCACGAAGCCTTGAAGACCGAAACTCCACCGAAGTCCCCACACCTCTGCCGTCCACGCGTCACCAGAGTCCGTTGCTCCATCTTCGGTTAGCAAATTCCATCGGAGAAACCCCAGAATCCCAGCGAGGCAGTTGCTGCTTCCCTCGTCCGCGTCTTCAGCCCTTCATCACCGAGGCCCAACAGCCGCAAACCTCGCACAAAGTGGACCTATGAAGCTCGGCCCATCTTCAGCTTTGAAGTCCAGCCTCAAGCTTAGTGAATTTCTTTTGGGCCCAAGAAAAGACAGCCCAGTTTAGTTTTATTTCAGCCCAAGAGTCCAGCAAGTTGCAAGCCCAAGTAAGTTCAGATCAGTCCAAAGGAAGCCCGGTCCGGTGCAAGAACAAATCTCAGTTGGGCTGAGATTTGTTGGGCCAAGGTCAAGGCCCGGTCCAAGCTCGTGGGAGTCGTCGCGAGCCCGTTTTCGGCCGCCGTCGCGTCGCCGTCGCGGTGATTCGATCCCCGCTTTTTCCAAGTGAGTTTTACTCACTAAAGCTTTATTAGTTTGCTAATTATGTCTTAGGGTTGGTTAGATTTAATTACATGCACTTAGGTGGTTAGATTAGGTTAGAACAATTAATTTAGTGACTTAATAATGCATGTTAGGTGGTTAGACCTAGCTATTAGCAAGTAGAAATGTTTGGTTATTTATTGAATGCATCTCAGGATTTTTCCCGACCCGTTTCGGGCTCCAATAAGGCAATATGGGCCTAAATTGGATTTTTAATGTTTATTTATTTATTTATCGAAATTAATTATTTAATTAATTATTTTTCCGGAAATTCAACCGGGATGGCCGGTGAGCGGAATTTCGTGCCGATTGTCGTGGTGCAGACCGTTTATTTATTTGAGCTCTACGTTGTGTGGAATTGAATTTATTGTGGAATTTTAGGAATTGTCCTAAATTGTTTGTTATTGAATATTTGATTGGTTGTTGGCTGAATATGGGTATATAGCGCCAAAGACGTCGATGGGCTATATAGTAGAGAGAATGGTGAGAGCTAACTGAGAATGTTATTGGTTGAGACCAATCAGGTACGATATTATTGGACATACGTGGTTCGGTGATTGAGAGTATCATCAGCGAAAACGGCGCCTTAAAGAACGCACGTAAATGACTTATAGACAAACGTGGTTCGGTGATTATGGAAATATCACTGGTGAAAACGACGCCTTAAAGAACTCACGATGTTGTCTATAGCCGATGTCACCTTGGCGAAAACGGCGCCTAGAAAGGACACGTGGTTCGGTGATCGAGGATATCACTGGTGAAAACGGCGCCTTAAAGAACGCACGGTGTCGGTGATCGGTATGTCATTGGCGAAAACGACGCCCGAGAAACACATGTGATTTGGTGAATGAGTACACCACTGAGAAATCGTGGTATGAGTGGGAATGACCGAGAGAGGGTCTGATTGACATGTAATCGACTTAGTCGATTGACTAGTGCTTGATCGGAAATCATGAATTGTTTGAATATCTGTGTTAAATCTTGAATTGCAGGTTGGAATGGAGGCCAAGGTAAGTCTTCTGACTAGTGTTGTGCTTAGGCAACCGTATGGCATATTAGTTTACTAATCGAGTCGTAGGGGTAGGACTCGCGAGACGTGGTCTCATTGGTTATTGAATAACCATTTCAGGAACCCGAGGAGAAGCTAAGGAAGAGGAACCTGAAGGGAGAAAGACTTTTGAAGTAGAAGATGATCCGAGAGAGGGATCTTGAGTACAACCTAGATGCGGATTGAGATCCCATCCCTTTTGTGAACCCCGTCTTAGTGTAGATAGGTGCTGAGACTTTTATGATGTAAATAGTATTGTAAATATACTATGAGTTGTGCTGTTAATAAAAGTGTGGTTGTGAATTTCAATATGAAAAATATGGCCTGCTTTCCTATCCCATTATTTTATTGTCTGGGGATTTATAACTGCTTCCGCATGCGTAATGAAAAGAAAGGGTTGGCGATAATTAGTCCTGGGATATCGCACTTTAATAATCGACCAGAACTGAAGGATGGGCGCGTCCCCGAGGATCGGGGCGTGACAACAATTACCTTAGACATAAAGATCACATCAATGCTAGCACCCACGCATCCTCATCCTACCAAACGCCACGCCAATTATGGAGACAGATTTGGAAAGTGAAGACCGCCCCAAAAATTCGCATATTTTTGTGGTCCTTATGCCACAACACACTATCTATAAAGGACAACCTATTCTGACAAACGTATTATCCCAGACTCGGTATGTCAGCTCTGCCCATCTCAAATCCCTGAAACAACAGAACATATATAACTATTATGCCCATGGACATAACATATTTGGTCACATCCCCAAGTACAGATCGACATCTCAGTACATAGAACACATCAAATGGATGCTTGCCTTGCAAATCTACTTGAGCACAGGGCCAACTTACCCGATCTAGAGACTATCGCATCCCTTCTTTGGCAGATTTGGAAAGCGTGCAACCACTTCATCTTCTGCCAACAACGCACACACCCAAAACAGCTTGTGGAAATGTCTCTAACAAATGCAAAGATTACTCTTAGTACTCTGTAGCCGGCGTCGGAAACAGGGACACCCTTGCTGAACCCTAATCGGTTGTGGATTCCTCTAGAGCCTGGCATCGTCAAAATCAATTTCGATGAGGTTTTTCCAACAGAGTGTAACACGAGCGCCATCGCATGTGTTTGCCGAGATCACTTAGGCACCCTGATCGAAGGTTTTACTAGCAGCGTCCAAGCTTCCTCCGGGCTACAAACAGAGATTCAAGCCCTAATATTCACCCTCAACTATTTTCTATAGAAAGGAAAGGCCAAAGCTCACCTGCCGGTGGAATCCGATTGTCTCGTCCTTGTGGAAACTATGAACCATCGCCATTTGGCACCGTGGGAGTGTCGAGCATTGTTCGTAGACAGTGCGTCGCTGCTCCTCTACTTCCCCAATCTCCGCATATAGCATTGCAGACGCGAAGCCAATTCTATTGCTGATTGGGCCACCAAGGCCCATGGCCGTGGAACCCTGTCCCCGAACTGGGCCTTTTCACATCCCCAAATTCTCTTGGATATGCTATGTACTGAAACCCTGACTAAGGGTTGTACTATTTTACCTACTCGAATGACATGCTATGTTTTTAGACCAAAAAAAATTTAAAAAAAAAACTCAATAGAAAAAATAAACAAATGGTCTGCCACACGTCTCTGTCTTTGACTCTTGACTTTTTTGCCACACAATTATTTGGTTTTAAGATTCCGGAGCATCGTTTTGATTGACACGGGTTAGTTTGCCAAAGCACATAACGTACAACACAAATATATGGTTTTAAGATTCCGGGGCATTGTTTTGATTGATATGGGTTAGTTTTTGTCCTCCTGTGTTGTATGTTATGTGCTTTGGCTAACGTTGCTCTAATTTTATAATTTGTGCTTGCCTGAAATGGTTCCTACCTATTTTGTCACCTCCATCCGCCAATCAATAATATTTTGATTAATTAGAAATGGTTAAAGGACTTTGATCTGCATATAGTTTAAGCGCCACATTCACGGAAAAAAAAATGCCCAGATTATTATTAATGGATTAGGTATGGTGTTGATTTACGATTATACGAATAAACTAACATTGCATCATATCTTATTTGGAAAAATCATGGATTATGATCTTCAATTTATCTATATTTCTAATTAATTGTGATAGTAAAATTTTTGCTCTCTATAAATTTTTGCTCTCTATGATTTTAGCAAACACAAGAAGAATTCGCACCAACATTACAAGGGCAGAATGATGACACACTATCTGATGATAAAGGATGTGAAACAGAAGCTACTGGTGATGAAACAAAATGAAATCGAATTGCTGAAGAAAATGTGATTAAAACCGAGGGAATGAGTGGTATTTAATTCTGTAGAGGATCCATTAGAGTAGCATAAAAGATGCATAAACAAGTGGGATTGGCCGTCTCTAAGAGGAGCTAGAAAAATGCAGATGATGATGAGGTAAAATACTTAAGTCTTGCATGTTCTCTTCATGGAAAGAGTCTATGTGGATGTGGCTAGTATAAGGATCGACTTTAACTTGTTTGTTGTTGAGGGAGGAGGGAATGAAAATCTTACCTTTGTTGAGAAAGATTGTCAAAATTGTATAGTAAAGGCAAAGAAAATTAAGACTTGGAACTGGAGGTGGCGAAGCCAATCATTACTGTTTTGTTAGGATGCAAACTAGAAGTGACCTTTTTTCTATGTGATGGAGTTGGATGATAGTTCCAGTCTAAAGAATGTTCCTGGGCAAATACAAGAAGTCGGGCATTATATTAAAGTTTTGATGAAGTAGTACCATCCTTCGGTACTATATATTTGACCAATCAATATGATATGCCTTTTGCACCTTTCGTGGGTGTGAATCATCATTGTCAATCCATGCTTCTTGGTTGCGGGTTGGCGTCAAATGGGAATACTAACGCATTCGTTTGGTTGTTCAAATCATGTCTCTTTTGGATGGGAGGACAAGCACCATTTGCTATTATCACCGACCAGAAGATGGCTATGCAAAATGCTGTTGAGGATGTAATCCCTCATCCTAAGCGTCAATGGTGCTTATGGGATATCATGAAAAGAGTTCCTGAAAAATTAGGTCGATATTCTGCATTTCAACTTATCACTCAACATAAAGGGCGTCCCACATCAAAGTGGAAGGAATCAAATGTAGATCATATTGATAGAGTGAAGAAGCAAAAGACTAGGGCTCGACAGACCAAGCAAACGAAAACCGAGAAAAGCAAAGTTGTAGTTTCGAAAAAAGTAATTCTAAATTTATTGATATCCTTTTTCTCTATTTCATATCATAAGATGTACGTCTTATTTGGTGGTACTTTGTTTTCGGGAGCCAAAAAGGAAATAAAAATGGAGTCTCCACGCTTTTCCTTTTTATTACAAAAAAAAAAAAAATCATTCTTAAAATGGCTTCTGTATGAATAACAAGTGAGAACTCAAGTGTAATGTCTGCTAGCACACATGATCTACCAAAAGTTTCTTCTTTTCAAGTAGAAATTATTCAAACGCATGGAAGGTCCTGTCATCCTTAAATTAGTCTTCTCTTTGAGAATATTCTACACAACATTTGCGTTTTGCAAATAACAATCAACTTATGTTCATCAAGGACAACTCGTACCTATGTGAGGATTGGACTTGATAATCAATGACGAAGTACTCATAAATGAGTCAACCATAGTTATCTCTGTTCAATTTAAGAAAATCTCATGTATTATTATCTCATTCGGTTACACAAATATCTGATCTTTTACATTTCATAGGATTCTTTGGAATTCTCCTTTTTCCACGCTTTAATCTTGTGGATTTATGAAGTCATTTGAAATTTCATTCAATGGTATGCTGATAATCTTAGTACCAATTCACGATTTTTTTTTTTTTTTTAATTTAAAGGGACTAAGTCATGGGACATCGTTAACCTCATAGTACTATTAATCTTTTGAGGATCCTAACACACCTTTTTCAATAAAAAAAATTATTGATCAATACATTCACCTCATGAACATTCATTTCACATAGTAACTGGTGCATTTGGCTATTTTCCACGAGACAGAGGAAGAGATTGAAAGGAAAGGAATCTCTTGTAGGTGGAGAGAGAGAGAGATTCTTAAATTTTGTTCGCGGTTAACAGTTGAGACCAGAAAAATCCTAAACTTCTATTGTATAAGAATACTCTAGGCTATTTTATAGAGAAGCCTTTCTTATGTATATGTTCCTTAAAATCGTCACCCGTATCTTCGTGAAGAGAGTGAGTCTTGAAATCACGTCCTCTTTGAATACCGTTTTCTCAACAAAGCTACCAACCATTTCTGATGTGTAGGCCATCTATCCAAAGCAATTCTAGCTAGCAAGAATTTTTCTATCTGTGCACCCACAATCAATCCGACAAATATCGTGTGTTGCAAGCCAGCACTACAATAACAGCGGGTACCATTTGAGCTCGTACTACACCATAGTCATGGTTGTCATGCCTTTCCTGTGGAAGATAATGATCTTCCTTTGAATCCATTTGAACTTGACCAGCTTTCTCTAGCTCTGTTTGATCTGGACCTTCTTCTTCCTTTGAAAAAGGTGGAGTATGTAAGGGGGTTGACCAAAATTTGACGAGACGTTGTCATGGGTTTGTATTTAACATTTGTATGCCCTACTCCCATAAATATCCATTTATATAATCAAACAGATTGGATAACTATGACATCCTGAAATTTGACCCATGTTTTGAATATATGAAATGGTTATTTCATTGATGAGCTTATGGTCATTTTACTCGGAACTGATCATTCATAAGTTAACTAATCTATTAGGTGAGGTCGTAAAGGATTGCAAACATGACAAACTGAAGAATTCGATTAGAAATCGACTGCTCGACCATAATAATCGACAAAGGTCAATACTACACTAATATAAATCAACTAGCGAATGGATATAAGCCGATTCAATGGAAGTACGTAGTCGAATTGCGGGTGGTTCTGCATGATTATGATATTCACGTCAAACGGCAATAAACCGATTTTCTATCGATATTATATTCAGGATACGTTAATGAACCCTCGCAGTTATGTGACAACCGAGGGTTGTCTATGATTCGAAGATGCACAAACGTGGATCGAAAATTATCGACCACAGGTCAAACGCGGTAAAACCCTAAAAGCTACCCGATAGATTAGGTCGTACTAAAGTCACGTTCGATCGATTTTAAGCGCGAAATTTAATTCAATTTCAGGAATCAAACTTTCGAGCATGTCACGATTTAATTATTGGATGTCATCTCATCTTTCGCCAAAATTTCGACAAGTCCAAAATTTTTCGGACAAAAGGATTTTCGGACAAAAAAAAAAGGAAATGAAATTCGGATGGGGATGAAAATTTGAATTTTTCTACCCCAAAAAGGCATTAATTTTGGGAAATTAGAGTTATTTTGTGATTAGGTGATTAAGGATGAGCATAGGAGACTTTGAGGCATGTGTGATGATGGAAAATTTTGAGATATTTTCCCAAGAGTTGTGATTGGTCCTTTTTTCTCTCTTTTTCTCTCTCTCTCCCACTCTTCACCCTCACTCACGCACACAAGAACCACCCCCCCCCTTTTGCTGATTTTTCCTCTGCCCATCTTCTTCCCTCAGCCTCATCTCTTCTCTCCCCACCATTTTCCTTCCCACACCGCCAGCAAGACCATTCTTGACAAGCTCCAGAGGAACCTCGGGCTCAGCACATCCCGAACTACAAGCTCGCCTTCGAGCACTTCTGGGTCCACGCCAGCCTTCTCCCCTCCATTCTACTGCCGCACCACCCACCCGTATCCTAGCACCACCGCCGACTACCATCACTAGCCCAGCAGCCCCTTCCCATCGAGCCACCACCCGCCCATTTCACCGCCTCACCACCATCACTGCAACTCCTCACCAACACCACCGACGTCCAGCTCCTCTGCGTCTAGCACCACCGAGCAGCCGCCGCTGCTGCCAACTCCACCGTCTAGCCATCCCACCAACTTTGTCACCCCATCTCCACCCGCCAGCAACCACCACCATTTCGACCTAGCTTCCATCCATCGTCCGCCCAAGCCGAGCCCCCGTTGGCCATGAGCTCAGCCTAGCCGAACCGCCACTGTCGAGCCTCCGTTCAAGCCGTAGTTGTCACATTCTTGATGCCGTTGTGTCGCCCTCGCCACGAGCCTGCCGCCGTCGAAAACCCATGAGTTAACTCCCTAATCGTTGATTAGGCCGTTAATTGCGCTTAAGGGGTGATTAGATTAGCACTAATAGTGATTAGTCTTAATTAAGCTTGGTTTAGTTTAATTGAGATTAATATTGGTTTAGATTAATTTTAATTGCGATTAGTTTAAGTAATTATGATTAGCTTAATTAATCATGGTTAGATCACTTAATTGGGTTTAGTTTAATTGATCATAATTTATTTATTTAACCGTCATTTATTTAATTAATCACAATTAGCGTAATTAGTGACGAATTAGTTGTTATGTAGAATTTTACCCTCATTTTCTTGGATGAAAATATGCGTGATTTTGTGTGCTTGTACGTATGATATTATGCAATTGATTGCTATATCATAGTTATCGATTATTATTATAAAACTCGGTTTCATAGGCAATTAAATGGAAAAATGTGAGGTGTCAGGTTGGGACGCCAAATCTTACGTGCTAGATAAAACCGTGAAGTTTTAAAATAGGAGTGTACTAAGTTTGACGGTTCGATTTTGAATACGTGACCATGCATGATTATTTTACCGGGATTTTTAAATATGGAAAAATTGCCCAGTTTATTATTTGAAAAGGAAGTGTTGTGTTCTTGACTAAATAACAACAACAAAAGTTGGTTTGATTGATGGTGTGCTTGAGTGGTCACATAATTGAACCCGTCACCCAACGGGAGTTTGGGGACGATGCCCGATTTTATTGGATGCCCGGCGGGGGTCTGGATGCTGAGTCGCAATTGAGGCCAAACTGAAACTCCTTTAAGGAATGCCGTTTAGGCAGGGGTTCTAAACGATGCCATTCCCGATGGGGTGGGACGATGCTTGGTTATGCCGGAAGATCACCAACACTTGTGTTGGCCGTGGCCCGATGAGTCGTAATAATTGGAACACGTGTGGCGACAATTCGCATGAAATTCTTGTATGTGTTCTGATTATTGATTAGGCTTGTTGTATCTATAATAGCATATGTGATGTACTAATATGCAGGGGTGTGCCAAGGCAAAGTGAGTTTATGTTTGGTGCGTGCTTAGACCCCCTTCGAGGCGAATTCATGTCCTAATCGAGGTTTAGGCATTTTAACTCGTTGAGATTTTATCTCACCCCGTCGTTGTCAAACATTTTCAAGGCCACAGCGTGGAGATTCGCTGAGTGTGGATGTGGTGGACACGAGTGCGACACTTTTTGGCTGGCCCTACCGTTAGTGAAGTTTAAGTTAACCCTAATCCCTAAAGGTTTTTTAGAGGGTTGATAGGAAGTGGCCGTAGAAAGGCTTGTAATTATTAAACTTCCTAGGGGTAACAGTTAATAAATAAATCGTAGTTTTTGGGAAATTGTTATTGTGTTTTACTATCCCTATTTGCTTGATTGACTGGGTGTTATATTTAATTCGCTTCCACTTACGTTTAATTGAAAGATAAAAAGAATAGGTCAGCGACCCGTCTTGGGGTATCGCATTTTTAATCGATCGCCAAGTGATGTGCGAGTACTCGAGGTTCGAGGCTTGACATACCCGTTTGAAGTGGCATCAGAGCCTGGTCAAGGTTTGGAGTGATAAGGTGCGATGGTTTATGGGATAGTAAGTTAAGAAAAAAAATTCCTTACGCTTATGCTTGTGATTGATTGATCGTTTTGTGCGGGTCACTCAGATTTCTAATTTTGTATTATAATTGAAAAGAAGGTTTCTATAAGGACCCTACAAGATGAGCGATCTTGAGCAGAGAGCCCCTTGGAGAAGGACCGTAGTAGCTTTAACAGGTGCTAGAGGGATGGGACCAAGATGAGCGGGTGCTAGAGGGAGAGTGTCAGCTTCGATTAGTACCGGGGGAAGAGTACCGCCTCAGGTTGGTGCTGGAAGAGGAGCATCAGGTGATCCTTGGTTGGATGGGATCGTGTAGGTGCTAGAGACTTTAGGGAACATAATTGGTCAGTAGGCTCAAAAACAAGCTGCTGCTACCACCGCCGCCACTGCTGTTGCCAATGCCATTGCCGCCACACCTGCTGAAGTCCCACCAGGAAATGGGAATGGTGAACGGCTTATGCATAAACTAGTGGAGTAGTTCTTGAAACTAAAACCACCAAGGTTAATTACAGCAGGCGATCCGAAGGTTGCAACCTTCTGGATCCGACAATTAGAGAAAGTTTTGCTCTGTTGAGGTGCTCTGAAGAGGACAAGGTAGTCCTAGCTATCTACCAATTGCAAGGTAACACGAGTACTTGGTGGGAAGCCACTAAAGGGAGAGTGTTTCCTGAAGGTACGGTCCTGGAGTGGGATACTTTCGTTGAGGCCTTCTACGGAAAGCAATTTTCAGATTGCGCGCGGGGCAAAAAATTGCCAAATTCCAACGTCTCCATCAGAATTAGATGTTCGTGGACTGATATGAGGTGAAGTTTGCTGAGTTTTCCAAGTATGCACCAAGACTAATTGAGGACTTGGTGAATAGGGCAAAGAGGTTCAGAGATGGTCTGAGGCCAGAGATCAAGGACCCGCTAGTGCCGCTGAATCTCAAGAACTATGATGAATTGTATGAGAGGGCCCAACTGATTGAGAGGAACCTGAATGAATGGGCTGTCGCACCTAGGTCGCGGTTCTTGCACAACAGGGACAACAACCAATTCAGGAAAAGGCCGATGACGGGAGGAAAGTATTCCATTCCTCCCAACTGAAAGGGTGGAATCGGAAAGCTGGCACCCAACCCGAATCGTGTGTGCCGATTCTGTGGAAGAAAACATAGACCAACCCCGTGTCCTGCTAGAATGGGAGCGTGCTACAGATGTGGCCAACACGGCCACTAGGTGAAGAATTGTCCACGCATGCCCATGGGAACACAGGCGCCACTGCCACAGATAGGGCAATCAGGAGGGAGTGCGTCACAGAACGCACAGGAGGGTATTTTAAGCAGGCCTCCAATGCAAGGAGAGGTGTATGCTATCACCTGAAGGGAGGCGGAGGACTCACCGGACGTGGTTACAAGTATGGTCTCGTTGAACGACCATCTTGCTTATGCTTTATTTGATCCTAGAGCTACCCATTCATTTATTGTTGAACAGTTTGTTAAGTTAGTAGGATTAAGTTCAAAACCATTGGAAGCAGTCATTAGTATATCCACCCCGTTAAAAGATAGATTGTTGTCGACGATAGGGTGTCCTGGTTGCAAGTTAATGGTGATGTTTGATTTTGATGTGATTATTGGTATAGATTGGCTCACCAAGCAATGAGCTATTATGGACTATTATCATAAATCGATTCAGTTTAAACCCGTTAGCGGGTGAACGTTTCGAGTTTATTGGAAGTTGAGGAGGACCCTCGATTACCTTAATCTTGTCTCTTGAGGCAACTCGATCGTTAGAGGTAGGTTGCCAAGGTTATTTGGCAATTGTAGTTGATACGTCAGTTGAGGAACCAAGAATGAAGGATATCGCCATAGTGTAGGAATTTTGTGATGTTTTTTCCTGAGGGATTGCCTGGTTTGCCCCTAAAAAGGGAGATAGAGTTTGTGATTGAGTTGGCTCCTAGGAAGGAGCCAATTTCTAAGGCTCCTCACCACATGGTGCTATCAAAGTTAAATGAGCTAAAGGTGCAGATGCATGAGTTGTTGGACAAGGGATTTATATGTCCTAATGCACCACCTTGGGGAGTGCCAGTTCTATTTGTAAGGAAGAAGGATGGTTCGTTGCGTCTTTGCATCGACTATCGGCAACTCAACCAGGTAACAATCAAGAACAAGTATCCGTTGCCAATGATTGATAACTTGTTTGATCAACTGCAAGGAACTTCGATATTTTCTAAGATTGACCTAACAACAGGTTCCCATCAGTTGAGGATTAAGAAGGAGGATATACCGAAGACGGCTTTTCATACGTGTTACAGCCATTATGAATTAACCGCAATGCCATTTGGTCTGACTAATGCTTCAACTGCTTTCATGGACTTGATGAATCATGTGTTCAATGAGTATCTGAATCAGTTCATGATTATGTTTATTGACAACATCTTAGTGTATTCGAAAAGTCCGGAGGAGCATGAATGACACTTAAGGATGATGCTTCAGACCTTGCGAGAGCACGAGCTGCATGCCAAGTTCAGTAAGTGTGAGTTTTGGCTAACTCGTGTAACTTTCTTAGGTCACGTGATTTCTGGTGAAGGGATTTCCGTGGACCCGATGAAGATTAAAGCTGTTATAAATTGGCCAAGACCAACAACGATGACAAAGATCCGAAGTTTCTTGGGATTAGCAGGCTATTATAGACAATTCGTGGAAAGATTTTTTGCGATAGCCATGCCCTTGACTCGATTGTTGAAGAAAGAAGAGAAGTTCGAATGGACAAATAAGTGCGAGGGTAGTTTCCAAGAGCTTAAGCAAAAGCTAACTATTGCACCCGTGTTGATGATTTCGTCCGGACCTGGAGGATATGTTGGGCTACGTTCTAATGCAACATGGGAGAGTTGTTGCATACACGTCCCGTTAGCTAAGGCCTCATGAGTTGAATTATCCGACGCATGACTTGGAACTCGTAGTGATCATCTTTGCCCTAAAGATTTGGAGGCATTACTTATGTAGAGAAAAGTTTTAGATTTTTACGGACCATCAAAGCCTAAAGTACTTATTCTCTGAAAAGGAGTTGAACATGAGGCAACGTCGTTGGATAGAGCTTCTCAAGGACTACGGCTGCGTTTGGTTCAGCATTTGCAAGGGGCTTTGAGTCCAATGCAAATGCCGAAAGCCCAAAGCTACTGGGGGAAATGCAATTGTGTTTGGAAAAAAAATTTGCAAATGGAGTTTGAGTTGAATGTGCGTTTGGTAAAAAAAACTTTCGCAATAGGCTTTGATAGGTATAATATATGTGTGTGCATATATGTGTGTGTATATATATATCTTCTTCTTTTAAAAAAAAAATGAACTAAACCCTTCGTCGGACCGGCGAAGGGCTACAGCTGTCGACGAGCCAGATCTGGCGCCGACAGCTGTCAATTGAGGTTGCCTGAGGTCAAGCGACCTCCAGCGAGGGCCGTGCGACCTAGCCAAGGGCCGCCAGAGGTTGCCCGACCTCGAGTGAACCTCGGTGAAGGTCACTCGACCCAAGGGCCACGAGACCCACGCGACCACTGCCTGGGTCGGTCGACCTCCGGCAAGGGTCACGCGACCTAAGCAATTGCCGCCTGGGTCTAGTGGCCGTAGGTGGCCCTCACCTCGGTCTCACAAGAGTTGCACGACCCAGTCGAGGGCCACTTGCGGCCGCAAGACCTAGGCAGCGATCTCCTAGGTCGCTCGACCCTCGCTGAAGGTCGCCTGACCTTGGGCGACCTCAACCGACGGCTGTTGACGCCAAATCCGGCTTGCCGGCAGCCATAGCCCTTCCCCAATCTGGTGAAGGGCTACCTCATTTTTCAATTAAAAATAATAATCAAGGGCAAAATAAAAAATATGAAGACTAGTGAGGGTAGTTTTGGAAGGGAAAAAATAATTTCAACATTCGGCGGAATGCTAAAAGCCCAAAGCTAGACCCTACTAGTTTTGGAAGGGAAAAAATAATTTCAGCATTTTGAAGGCAAGTTAAAAGCTAAAAGTAGGCTTCAATGTTAAACCAAACGCAGCCTACGACTGCGACATCTTGTATCATCCTAGAAATGCCAATAAGGTCGCGGATGCGTTAAGTCAGAAGTCATCGATTACGCAAATGATGGTTCAAGAGTAGATCCTACTCGAAAGAGTTCGAGATTCGGATTTCAAATTTGAGGTAGGCCACATTTCAAGTCTCATGACTACCCTCATAATTGAACCGAAAGTGAGGTGAAGATTAAGACGTTACGGTTGACAGACCCTGAAATTCAGAAAGTTCTGCAGGAGGATGTGGGAAAGAGGAAAGCTGACTTTCAAGTTACTAAGGATGGAACCTAAAGTTTTGTGGGCGATTGTGCGTACCCAACGATAAGGAGCTTAAGGAGGAAATTTTGTCAGAAGCCCATTGTAGTAATTATTGCATTCGAGTAATTATTGCATTCATCTAGGCAACACAAAGATGTTTTAGAATCTGCGCCAACACTATTGGTGGAACAGTATGAAGGCGGATATCGCCAGACATGTTGCCAAGTGTTTGACGTGCTAACAAGTGAAAGCACAACATTGCAAGCCTGGAGGACTTTTGCAACCCCTAGAGATTCCCAAGTTGAAATGGGAACATATCACAATGAATTTTGTGATAGGATTACCAAGGAGTCAGCGAGGAAACGATTCCATATGGGCTATAGTCGACAGGTTGATGAAATTCGCTCACTTCATCGCCGTACAAAAGGACTTTGCATTAGACAAGTATGCTAAATTGTACATGCGACATATAGTTCGTTTTCATGGAGTGCTAGTGACGATCACGTCAGATCGAGACCCAAAGCTTACAGTAGCTTTTTGGAAGAGTTTACAAACTGCCCTGGGAACAAACCTGCAATATAGCACGGCTTATCATCCACAAACAAATGGTCAATCTGAGAGGACTATTCAAACCCTCGAGGATATACTGCGAGCTTGCGTATTGGACTTCAAAGGAAGTTGGGAGGAACAACTTATTCTAGTTGAGTTTGTCTACAACAATAGCTAACAGTAGAGTATTAAGATGGCATCATTTGAAGCATTATATGGTAGGGTTTGTAGGACTCTTGTCTATTGGGATGAAGTTGGAGAATATAAGATTACGAGCCCTGAGTTGGTTAAACAGTTAGTCGACGCCATCAAAGTGTCATCGATGAGGGGTACTTCACACTTTGGCAAGAAAGGAAAGCTAAGCCTGAGGTACGTCGATCCCTTTAAAATTTTGGAGCGAATCTGGACTTTGGCGTATCGTCTTGCAATGCTGCCGAGACTTGCTCAAGTGCATGACGTCTTCCATGTATCGATGTTAAGAAAGTATGAACCTGATTTAACCCACGTGCTGAATTTCAAGGAAATAGACGTGGACGAAAGAGTGTCGTACATGGAGAAACCGGTTTGGATAGTGGATCGAAAAGAGCAAGTACTACACAGCAAGACAATTCTCTTGGTTAAAGTGGTTTGGCAACACCACGGAACGGAGGGAGCCACGTGGAAAAGCGAGGAGTCGATGAGATGTCAATACCCTCACCTTTTTGTTGAAGGGTTGTAATGGTATAAATTTCGAGGAAAAAATTTTTATAAGAGAGGAAGAGTTATCACATACCGAATTTGACTCCTATTTCGAATATATGAAATGGTTATTTCAGTATATCTCGGACTACCAGCTCTCCTTCAAGCACTTTTGCGTCCACGCCAGCCTTCTCCCCTCTATTTTGCTGCCGCACCACCCGCTTGTATCCCAGCACCACCGCCGGCTACCATCACCAGCCCAGCAGCCCCTTCGCGTCCAGCCACCACCCGCTCGTTTCATCGCCTCACCACCATCACCGCAACTCCTCACCAACACCATTGACGTCTAGGTCCTCTGTGTCCAGCACCACTGAGCAGCTGCTGCAAGCTCCACCGTCCAGCCATCCCGCCAACTTCATCACCCCATCTCCACCCACTAGCAGCCACCGCCACTTCGACCCCAGCATCCACCCATCGTACGCCTAAGCCGAGCCCCCGTTGGCCGTGAGCTCAGCTTAGCCGAACCACCACTGTCGAGCCTCCGTTTGAGCCGCGATTGTCACGTTCTCGAAGCCATCGCGAGCCCACCGCCGTTAAAAAAAAAAAAAAAAAGCCAGTGAGTTAACTGCCTAATTGTTGATGAGGTCGTTAATTGCGCTTAGGGGTGATTAGATTAGCAATAATAGTGATTATTCTTAATTAAGCTTGGTTTAGTTTAATTGAGATTAAGATTGGTTTAGATTAATTTTAATTGTGATTAGTTTAAGTAATTACGATTAGCTTAATTGATCATGGTTAGATTAATTAATTGGGTTTAGTTTAATTGATCGTAATTTATTTATTTAATCGTCATTTATTTAATTAATCACAATTAGCGTAATTAGTGATGGATTAGTCGTTACGTAGAATTTTACGCTCGTTTTCTTGGATGAAATTATGTGTGATTTTGCGTGTTTGTACGTATGATATTATGCAATTGATTGTTCTATGGTAGTTATTGATTATTATTATAAAACTCGGTTTCATAGGCAATTAAATGGAAAAAAGTGAGATGTCGGGTTTGGATGCCAAATTTTACATGCTAGATAAAACCGTGTAGTTTTAAAATGGGAGCGTACTAAGTTTGATGGTTCAATTTTGAATACGTGACCATGCACGATTATTTTACGGGGATTTTTAAATATGGAAAAATTGCCAAGTTTATTATTTGAAAAGGAAGTGTTGTGTTCTTGGCTAAACAACGGCAATAAAAGTTGGTTTGATTGATGGTGTGCTTGAGTGGTCACATAATCGAACCCGTCACCCAACGGGAGTTTGGGGATGATGCCCGATTCTATCGGATGCCCGGCAGGGGTCTGAAAATTGAGTCGCGATTGAGGCCGAACCAAAACTCCTTTATAAAATGCCGTTTAGGCGGGGGTTCTAGACGATGCCGTGCCCGATGGGGCGGGATGATGCCCAATTATGCCAGAAGACTGCCAACACTTGTGTAGGCCATGGCTCGAGAGGTTGTAATAATTGAAACACGTGTGGCGACAATGCACATGAAATTCTTGTATGTGTTCAGATTATTGATTGTTGCGACCTAAATTTCGGGTGCACCACCTAGAGTTTAGACTAATGGACTACTAAGTCTTAAACATAGCTCGGGCTCTCCCAAGCCCATGCCAATTCGCAACTTAGGTTCAAATTTTTTTTTTTTATTGATTTTATCTAGGAGTCACCACTAATCAGTTTACGGTAGGCCAATTAAACACCTAAGTAAAATAATGGGAGAATTATTTTACTCTTACGAACTAGAGACTTTGGGTACAAGGACTTGATTACACTAGATTTCTCTAATGCCATTTTAGTAGCATTCTTTTTATTTTTCAAAATGTTTTTGCAAACAATTCAGATTTGTTTAAACCTAAATCACTATCATGCAAATAGGGTGATCACATGGATGCTCAATCATTATTAAACACTCAACGAATCAAATAAATTACACTAAAAAAATAAAAAAAAAAAAAATAAACACAAAAAGTAGGCAATTCTTTTTGGTTTTCTTTTATCTTGAAATTAGACTAACAAGCAAATTGTAATTAAATGATCCTAACATGCAAACTAATTGACATGAACCTAATATTTTTGTATTTTTTATTAAAATTCGTAATTAAACAACTAATTAAACTATCTAAAAAGGAATAATTTTCTAATATGTGATAGGGATTAATTTGACTTAAACCCTATCCTATCTTAGAATACTATTTTTTAAAGAAAAATAAGATTATCAAAATGTGCAAACATTATTTAAGAGTCTATCTATATATTTAAAAAAAAAAAATCTAATCTAATCTATTCCAAAAATTACCTAAAAGTGCAACCCTAAAAAATGCAATCCTAATTTACTAAACCAACACACTCTGATGCAAGATTTGATTTTTGATTTTTTTATATTTTTTAGTGTTTTTCAAGACAAGCAATTATCAGATCACATCTAAACTAATCAAGATATCCATCAAATAAATTATTAAAATAATCGAAAAAATAATCCGTTGTCTCATGGGTTAAATTAACAATTATTTTAACCATAATCATCACAACATATAAGAAAGTTCAAAATAATTTAAAATTTAATCCAAAGTCTTACGGGTCAAATTGATAATTATAATGATTTAAGAATTAAAATATTATCAAAATGCCCCAAAAATCAATATAATTAAAAAAATGATCCGATGTCTTATGAATCAAATTAATAATCACAAAAACTTTGGGCAATAGCTTAAGGATAATGCCTAAACTATTCAAATAATTAACATTGACATACCAATGTTCAAGTTTACACAATAATAATGAAACTAGATAAAAAAAAAAATACCTAAGATGGGGACTCAAGGGAGGACAGCAACGTGACGGGAGTGCAGTAGCAGGCTGGTGTGTTGGCAACTGCTGGGTTCATCGGAAGGAGGCGCGGAGGTGGTGTTGCTAGTGGAGGGGCAGATGTCAGTTGGGCGGCACTCGGGCGGAGGGCAACGATCAAGGTGAGATGAGGTGGTAGATTGAGCACGAACGGGCAGAGGTGCGGCAGCAGGCGCAGTGACAAGCTGGACTTTACGACGGGTGGGCAGAGGCATGGTGGTTGGGGCTGTAGGTGTAGTCGTCGGGACTGTGGTCGTTGGGGATAGGCAGGGGTGCGTCGGTAGCTGTTGTGGGTGACCGATGGTAGGAAGGAAGCAGGGGCGTCAGCTAGGCGGTGCTCAGGCAAAGACTGGCAGGTAGCGAAGGCATGGGCGTGGTGGTGCTAGGTAGAGCGAGCGCTAGGCACTGGTGCAGGCACGAATGAGGCGCAACAGAGAGGGGCGTCTAGCGCTAGTTCAAGTATGGCAGAACAAGGGTTGTAGAAGCAGTAGGGGCAGGCGCAGTGGATAGGAGCCGGTGATGCTCGGGCAGAGGTGCAGAGCAGTGGCAAAGGTGCGGCAGGGCAGAGGCGTTTAGCAGTGCTCGCGGGTTGCTATAGGTCACGAGCTTCAGGGGCGCCATGACTGGCAAAGGGAGGCTCAAGCCGCTGTCGGCAGAGCGGCGGCAGTGGGTGCTGTTGGTCGCACTCGAAGGGTAATGGTGGCGGTCAACCAGCAGTGGCGAGGAGCTGAACGAAGAAGATAACATTTGCTTTCTTTTTTTTCTTTCTTTCCCCCTCGCACGTCCCCTCTCTCTGCACTTCTTGCTGACTTTTCCCTTTTCTCTGGAGCTTGTCAAGACAAGAAAAGAGAAAATGGCTTTCTTTATTGATTGAAGATGGACCAAGGTTTCTTTCTTCTCTCTTTTTTTTTTTTAGAACTCTCTCACGCTTGCATTTTTTCTCTTTCTTTCCCGAATTTTTTCACGAATTTTTCTCTTGAATTTTCTGAATTCACCCCCTGCGTCGTACGCGCACAACACCTTATATAGGAGAGGGAATTATATTTTGGTGGAATATTTTACTTCCAATTTTGCTTGTGCATAATCCCCCTGAATATATCATTGAAATATACGCACCTCTCACAATATTCCATTTTGTATATTTCAAATATTCCATCGGAAAATTTCCTTTTGGCCCAAAAATATGTCCATCGGTGTGTATTACCTGAACCTGAATATACGAAAAATCTCACCAGAATATGTGAAAAATCTCACGTCGTATCAATGCTCACCGTCGGTCCAATCCAAAAATGGAATAAAATAAAATAGATGCTCCTACAACTATATGTTGCAATTTTAATTCTATTTTTTTTAGGGGTTAAAATTTAATCCCTAATTTTTATGCAATAGATAAATAACTGGGTCACCAAAATTTAGGTGTCAACAGTTGTCCGCTTTAAAGGTGAGCTCGTAGAGGTTGCTTTCAGAAACAAATTGAGACCTAAATTTTGATCATGCATGCACTAAATGATTTTTTTGTTTGAAAATGAATTTCATTTTTTAATGCAATTTATGTGATGCATGGAAATGCTAATGCAAATGGTAAAGGAACTTACCTGAAATAACTTACCTTCAAGGTAGGTAGAGTAATTCAGGATAGTAGGAGTTACATGTCCAGGATTCGTACCTTTCTCCGGTCGCCCAGAGTAGTAACAAGGATTTGTAAGGAGATTGCTTTTCTTAGGACCCGTATCTTTCTACGGTTGCCTAGTATGGCAGTGTTTTGTTTCGTCTAGAACCCGTACCTTTCTACAGTCGTCTTGACGGAAAAAATTACTTTTCCAAGACCCGTACCTTTCTACAGATGCTTGAATGGGAAACGGCTTTTCCAAGACCCGTACCTTTCTATGGTCGCCTGTCAGAGCCATAAACATTGTCTAGGATTGGTACCTTTCTACGGTCGCCTAAACGGGAAATCACTTTCCAGGACCCGTACCTTTCCATGGTCGCCTGAATGAGAAACGGATATTGTTTAGGACCCGTACCATTCTACGATCACCTAAACGAGAAATCACTTTCTAGAACCGTACCTTTCTACGGTCGCCTGAATGATAAACAGCTTTTTCCAGGACCCGTACCTTTCTACGATCGCCTAAAATGGGGTTTTGCTTGACTAAGACCTGAACCTTTCTTCGATCGCCTAGCATTGCGGCATAAATCATCTAACCAAGACCCAAACCTTTCTTTGGTTGCCTTAATCATACTAAATCTAGAGAAAAATCTTTGGGGACAGCTCGACCAAGTTGAGTGTCAGTGCACTTGAGAGAGAATACCTCATAAGCATGCCGATTTGATAGGGGGACTCTAGGCTACAAAAGCACACCATGTCGATGAAAAGAACTTTGGGCTACGGAAGCACGCCAAGTCAATATAAAGGACATCGGGTCAATGAAAGGGACTCTAGGCTACGAAAGCATGCTAAGTCAATATAAAGAACACCGGGTTACGGAAGCACGCCAGGTCGATGGAAAGGGCTTCAGGCTATGAGAGCATGCCAAATCTCGAGACTTCAAGGAGTAACTTGAATATCAAGAATTACTCGTTCTTCAAGAAAATATTATCTGTCAGACACGATTATAACAAAAATTGGTATGCATTCATCAAAGAGGTAAACAATTTGAGCTACTTTAAAATGCACTTTTCAAAATTCAGTGAGATTTTCATCAATTGAATCAAGGTTTATGCATAATGACTTTACCATATTTGCATCACCCAAATTTTCACATGAGAGAATTGTCGTTCAAGACAATGGCATGGATTTCTTAAGAATACTAAATGAGAGACTTTCATTTAGAAATGAGTTTCACTCACTCTTATTCAGAAAGGCTATTTTAGGAGAATCACTCCATCTCACTATCATCATACCAACAAAGGTACGAGTATTCTCGCAAGTGGTATGACCTTACCAATTTGAGAGGTCTTTAACAGGGATCGTAATGTGGGCTTGGTCAACGGCTTAACAAATGGACTCTTTGAGTCAAAGTAATTGAAAGAACAATTCTGTAATCATATTTGGGTTTACAAGTTAAGAACCCTACAAATGAGAAAGAAATAATCTTGTTCACACTTCTTCAAGCAATGCTTATAAACATATGAATTGCCATGTTAATTCAAGTGCCCTAATCTAAAAAGACTTTGTAAGGGACGTAACATAGGCCGCGTTCATGGGTTGAGAAACGAAAGGATCATTAGGCTAAAAAAATGTGTAGAGGGTGAGAGTTGATGATCATCTTGGCATTGCCACCAGTTTTCTTTTTCACCATCGGGGATTGTCTTCATAAAGCGCCCCATTTATTGTAAATGTGGCACCCCCTGAATGGCCCCCGATTCGTTAGGGTCACCACAGATACCTTTCTATCAACCTGAAAGTCTATTACTCTGATAACATGTTATTTTCAAGAAGTCCATGAGTCCTGGGGGTTTAAATCTTTTAGATCGGTCCCTGCGCAGTTTATACGGCGGAAGCGTATTCCAACAAGTCCCTTCCCTGTAATCAGGAACGATGCACACCAACTAAACATTTTATAAGTTAAAGCCGAACACTTTTATTTACATAAACCAGATGGACATCTTTAGTCGGTACATCAAAATGCCAAGATTTTCTATAGCCAGCTACTTTCAAAAGATACCCAACTTTCCAACAGTTATATCCATAAGTCCATTAAGCAGTGTTGGCGTCCAAAAATCTTGCCTCTGCTAACCCTCACTCGTGATCACACCTATCCGTCCAGTCTATCTGCTGACAGCAGTGGTAGCGGCCCCAGCGTGCGTCCATCTCGACGGACAAAAACGGCCAGATACTCCTGTAGTATGGGGTCAGTAGGAGGACCAACATCAAACACTATCAACACCTGCACTCGTACAAAAGACAGCCCTCACACCTCAAGATGGTGATGCTCTGACCTTTCCACTTGCAGGTCGATCAGGACTCCATAAATATGCCGGGAGGTATGGATAGCATAGGCATCTTGTCTAATCTGAAATGTTAGTCCCCAAAAGGGGTGAGTATAACCACCCAACAGTTGAAGATCTACCAAGCTATACTATGCAAGCCATCACAATCCAAGTCCATGCAAGATAGATAAAAAAAAGGTAATCAAAGAATGAGTATGCATCAAATCGATAAAACTTTTCAAAGCAATGGTAATGCAGTTTCAAAACCAGAATGTATCATTTCAGTCACACAAGTCTCGATTATAGGGCCAAACTATAATGACACGTCCCATTCCATGCCATACAATTCAGTCCCATAATCAGGCATAGTTATCAACAGGGTTGTTATTTTTAGAAAAACTCAGTTCATTTTCATTTCCCTATGTCTAGCCCAGAGGACCAGTGTTTGCATCGCTCTAGGATTTCGCACCCAACCTGGTGTTGCGAAAGCCTCCAGGCATGTATTCAAAATACAACCGGGCATCCGCTCCCTGGTGTTGCGAAAGCCTCCGGGCATGTATTCAAAATACAACCGGGCATCCGGAGCGTGTTACATTACACCCCCAGGCATCTTGCACCCCACCTGGTGTCACGAGAAATCTCCGAGACTCGCCATGAAAATGATTACCCCTACCCTCCGAACATGTATCATAATATAACCCCTCACCCTCTGGGCATGTATCATAATACAACTGGGCATCCCGATGCTCCTGAGGAAAACCTCTGACGCACTACGGACCCCAGGCATCCAAAGGGCATCGACTCATTCGAACCTCTGGGCATCCCGACTCCTGGGGCATCGTTGACTCGAGGGTTCCAACGGCATCAAGCATATATCTCAGCCATGGTATATCAATCAAATCATTTCAATGCCAAAATGGTTTAAATTTGAAATCAGCACATTGGAAATTTAAATGTGAATAAAGATTGGTTCTTGTAAAAACTAAAAACATTTTATTTTGAATCATTGAAACTTAGAAATTCAACTTAATTCAAAGTTTTAAAATGAAAAGTTTAAAAACTTGTATAGTGAGTCCAAAATGTCAACCCGATCTCCAATAAAAGAATTGATTTTAGCATGAAAATATATAAAACATTTGAGGCCGCGAGATTAAGTAAAGAGATAAGGGAAACTCAAATCAATGGCTGAATTCTTCACGATTTTTTATAGTGGTTGCTAGTACACCTAATGCCTGAATAGGTCAAATTTTACGAGACTTAGCAACTTAATTCAATTTTAATGAAAATTGAAGACTTAAGATATAGAAGACTTGCAATAATATATAAGACAATTAAATAAAGAGATGGAAAGAGAATTCACTTTATAATCAAAAGAGATGTTACAGTCGCACGTCCTTAATTACACAGTGTAGAGACTTTGCTACACTTCCTCAAGGTTTTACAAGTATCTAAAAACTCTTTTGAATGTAAGTTTACACTCAACAAATGAACTAGCAAAGAACACGGAGCTTCAGACTTTGGAATTCTTTTATCTCGCACCCACTCGAATAACTAGAGCATCTTCCTTATATACTCCTCCATGCCTTCATAACCGTTAGCACCTTCTAAAGGATTTCTTCCAATCTACCCGTTGGAAATAATCAATTGGGAAGATCTCGAGTCATTTAAGGAAAATAAAGATAGCCCACCAATCCTGCTCGCCCATACAATCAGAATCTAGGTTTCCATAAGTAGAACCTTCCAAGTATACTTTGCCAATCAACGGATCTATATTACTCAAATTATTTGCAATACGAATAATAGATCTTACGATGCTATCTCCAGCCGTGAGATAATCTTCAACCAATCGAATCAAATCCTTAAAGATATACTCGCATCTGGATAAGACTTCTTCGTCGGTCTAGAAACTGTCAATGAGGGCAAACTTTAAATCTTGAGTCTGGCGGTCTTCAGACTTTGATGGAAGGAAACGTTTTGTCAACTTCAAAACAGATAAGGAATTTTTCTCCAACAATCTCTCCATTTTTTATGGTGACAAAACTTTCCTCGCAAATTTGGACATTTTGACCTGCAAGACAACACTTAAGCAAACCAAGATTTCTTATAAATGAAAATTAGAGATTATGATAGAGATAGTAGAAATTCTGCAACCACAAAAAACGTGTTAGTCTTGTAAACACAAGTATCTTTAACATAATCAATAATAGCTCAAGTTGCAAGCATAATCAGTCCAAACCAACCCGAATTAAAACCACACCAAGCAGAAGATAAAATCCAAGTCAAAAAGTCAATCAAAGTCAATCAAAAAGATATGGAAATAAGTCATCAAATTTGCATAAAACCTCTCCCTCTTTTTGTCAACAGCAAAAAGTGGAAAATAGACTAAAAAGAGATGGATTGAAAATGGAGTCAAAATCAAGGCTGTTTGGGCAGGCGAACAAGCTCGAATTCTCCCATAGAATGCACAGTCTTCTCAAGCCTGTCAAAACTCTGCTTTAGTGACTGAAAATCCTCACCCTGCACATTAGACTGAACTTGAATCTTTAAGGCGTTCAACTATTCATGCAAAGACACTAAAGTGGCCTTACAAGCATTCTTGAGATCCTGCATCTCAAATCCCATGGCATATTGCTGTTTTCTAACGTCCAATAGAACTTCCAGCAGTCTTGAAAAGTCTGTTGTTTGAGCATTTGCATCACTAGGACCAGCAGAGTCAAACTCGGGGATTTTGAGAGATGATGGAGCTTCAACAGATTGTCCACCATGACTGTCTTATGGATAGTGCGAGGCATACACATCCTCAGGGTCTACTGTAGAGCAACTTACATCACTAGCAAGTAAGGGTGAAGAAATACCTTTTGTTCCAACAGCTCCCCCTATTTTGATGCCCTCAGGTGGAGTAGGTAAGTTTTCCTCATCTATAGACGCACTAGACAGAGAGATAGCCAAGGTTGGCTTGAAAGAGTCTTCTTGACCTTGATCTTGTTCTCCTTCTCCTCTTCTTCTTCCTCTTCTTCTTCTTCTTCTTCTTCCTTCCTCTTCTTCTTCTTCTTCTTCTCTTTCTTCCTCTTCTTCTTCCTCTTCTTCTCTTCCTTCATCTTCTTCTTCCTCTTCTTTCTTCATCTTCTTCTTCCTCTTCTCTTCTTCTTTCCTCTATCCTCCTCTGTTCTTCTTCCTCCTCAATGTCTTCTCTCCCTCTTTTGTCTTCTTCTGGCTCTTCTCGTGTCTCATGAAAGCTGACAAAACTCTTTAAGTTTATCGAGGCTGATATGGTCAGTTCATCCTCATCTTCTTCATCTTGCAAGATGAGAGTTCTTTTCTTCTTCACAGGAGCAACCATGGGCTCCTTGCCTTTTCTCTTCACAGCAGCAGAGTCTTGTTTTGCTTTTGTGGGAGACTTTTCCTTCATAGGCTCCAACACTTTGTTCAACTCTTTCAATCTCATCTTTGTGACCATTTTGAACCCAATCACCATAGGAGAGATGGTTGACAGGCATAATGGTGCAAAGATGTGAATTTTGAAGTACCAAAAGAGCGCTAGATAAGAGAAGAATAAGGGAGTTGTCCCTTATCTTTCACCACAGTGCTGTACATATGAAATAATATGGTGTGAGGTAGAGAGAATTTAAATCCAATGTTGATGGCACACATCAATTTGGCTTCCGATCAACAAACATATGTCTTGGATGTTGATTTGGGACAAATGCAGTTTATCACAATCTTGTGCAGCAAAATGTTAGAAGCACTCATCCTTGAGTAAGAAATCTTCCCTTCAACATCCTTGTCTCTCACCAATGACAGAATAGCATGAGCAATAGATACACTAATTGGTTGGAAACTCGTTCTTTCCACCCCAATTATGTCAGCCAGTGTGTCTATATTCACCAAAATTCCTTGTCCTTCACAGTGAAGATAAAACTGTTTGCATCCAAGAAAGACAAGTTTGAGTAAAGTACGTAGTGAGTTTTGAAAAAAGCAGCAAAGGATTCAGAACAGAACCGTTCCAGTTGCAATAAAGCAAATTTCTTGCACGGATTGACCTTTATCGAATCAAGAAAATCAAAGTCAACAGTTCTAGGGTTCATCACCCCTCTCTTCAAAAGTTTCTAATAAACCTTCTTGTGACCATTCGATCTAAATAGATTAGAGCCATCAGTGATGTTTGCAGCCACACCCGATCTAGGCTGAAAATGAGTAAACATCCGTTCATCATCATCCAGAGTTTGTGGTTGATTTGCAATGCCATAGAATGGATCACTTGGTATGTTCGCAAACGTTCTTTCAACCGATCCTTTCTCTACAACTCCTAGTCTTTCCAAATCCCGCAAAAACAACATTTCATTCTTGAATCCTCTATCTTTTAAGAATTCATCGATTAAAGACATCGGTGTTCCTCCTTTCTTCATATTAGAGTAGAGCTTGAAAGCAACCTTGGGAGTTAGAGTTCTTATAGATTTAGCCTCCTCTATAACCTCATCATTTGGTTGAGTCGATGGAGAAGGTTGACGTTGCTGAGAAGGTTGTTGCTTACTCGGACACAGTGGTGGAGAAGAATCTTCTTCTTCGGTTAAGTCAAAATGGGTAGGACCCTTAGGCATAGATCGTGGTCCCCTACTTGCAATCCTTGAAGACTTTCTCGAAGACATTGTTGATTCAATGGAGAAATTCACCACTTGCTCGAAAAAGGGAGATAACTTTTTGATAGATCGAGAGTGAAAGTGAAAGCAAATAGGAATTTTGTATTCTAGGGTTTTAGTGTAAAAACGAAAAAGACGAGTCTCGATAGTATATAAAGCAAGTGAAGTGAGGAAAATGAAATGTCGTAAAAGGAAAATAAAAATACCTTTTCAAAAAGATAAACTTCCCTTTTTGAAAATAACTGTCTTTTCAAAAATTGATAACTGCCTTTTTGAAAAAGTAATGAAAACTTGGAAATATAATTTCAATCAATTAGCAATTAATAAATAACCGTACCTTTTCAAGTTTAAAAATATAGGAACAACTTACCGTCATAACTACTAGTCTTCAGAGTCTGAACACATTCAGACTTTACCTTTTGAGTCTTGTGCACATCCAGACTCTACTAAGTAAGAGATATAATGTTCAGTCTGGTGCAAATAAACTCAAATAGACTTTTCTCCAGTGGCTTTGTAAATATGTCCGCCAGTTGATTCTTTGAGTCAATAAATTGGATCATAACTTCTCCATTTTGAACATGATCTCTAATAAAGTGATGTCGAATCTCTATATATTTTGCTCTTGAATGAAGAATTGGATTCTTTGTGAGATTAATCGCGTTGGTGTTGTCACATTTGATCTCAATGCAAGAGTCTTCGATTCCAAAGTCTCTTAGTTGTTGTTTTATCCATAAGATTTTAGAACAGCAACTTCCAAGAGCCACATATTCTATTTCTGCTGTTGAAAGAGCTACTGTACTTTGCTTCCTTGAAAACCAAGATACTGTCCTGTTACCAAGTAATTGACAAGTACCGGAAGTGCTTTTTCTTTCAACTTAGCAACCTGCTAGATCTGCATCTGAATATCCAAGGAGAGTAAAGTCTCCTTCTTTGGGATACCATAGACCTATCTTCAAGGTTGTTGCAACGTATTTGATGATGCATTTCGCAGCACTTAAATGAGATTCTTTTGGATCTGATTGAAATCTAGCACAAATGCAAATACTAAACAAAATGTCAGGTCTAGAAGCAGTAAGATAAAGAAGTGAACCAATAATACTCTTGTAAAATTTCTGGTCAACTTTCTTTCCTCCTTCATCTTTATCCAGCTTCAAAGAACTAGACATTGGTATTTCAGTCTTTTTGCAATTATCTAATCCGAACTTTTTAACAAGTTCTTTTGCATATTTTTCTTGGTGAATAAAAATCCCTTCCTTCAATTGCTTTACTTGTAGTCCAAGAAAGAAAGATAATTCACCCATCATGCTCATCTCAAATTCATCATGCATAGACTTAGAGAATTTCTTGCATAGATTTTCATTAGATGATCCAAATATTATATCATCAACATAAATTTGAACAAGTAAAAAGTTTTTACCTTCCCTTTTAATAAACAGAGTAGTGTCCACTTTACCTTTGACAAAACCATTTTGAATTAAAAACTTACTTAACCTATCGTACCAAGCTCGAGGTGCTTGCTTTAAACCATATATAGCCTTTTTCAGTTTGAATACAGAGTTTAGATTCCTTGGGTCTTCAAAGCTAAGAGATTGTTCCACATAGACTTCCTCTTGGATAAATCCATTCAGGAATGCACTTTTGACATCCATTTGGAATAACCTGAAATTCTTATAACAAGCAAAAGCAAGTAATAATCTAATTGCTTCTAACCTTGCTACAGGTGCGTAAGTCTCATCATAGTCTATCCCTTCTTCTTGCGTATATCCTTTGGCCACAAGTCTTGCTTTATTCCTTACAACTTTTCCTTTTTCGTCCATCTTGTTCCTAAAAACCCATTTAGCTCTAATAACAGATTTACCTTTTTGGTTTAGGAGTTAGTTCCCAAACATCATTAACATTGAATTGCTTGAGCTCTTCTTGCATAGCTTCAACCAGCTTTCATCAGTTAAAGCTTCTTCTATGCTTTTGGGTTCTATTTCAGAAATAAGAGCCACAGCGCTAGACTCTTCATGCCTTTTGGATCTTGTTTGAATTCCTTTATCAATGTTACCAATGATGAGTTCTTTGGGATGACTGGACTTGTGCTTCCAGTTGCTGGTTGGTCTAACAGATTGTTGATCTTCTTCTTTAGTTGATTCTTCCATATTCGTTCGTCGTTGTCCTTCTATAGTCTGAGCTGCTTCTAGGAAGGTAGACTTTGTAGAGTCTGGAGCAGGTTCAGATTCTTCAGGTTGAGTCTGGATTGATTGATTTTGCATAGAGTCTTGAAATTTGACATTCATCGATTCTTCCACAGATTGAGTCTTCTTGTTGTATACTCTATAAGCTTTGCTGGATATTGAATATCCAAGGAAGATTCCTTCATCTAATTTTTCTTCAAACTTACCAATTCGATCATTTGCATTTTTCAAGATAAAACATTTGCAACCAAATACATGAAAATAAGAAATAATTGGCTTTTTTCCTTTGAACAACTCATAAGGAGTTTTCTCAAATAGGTCTTAAGAAAACTCTGTTAATAATATAACATGTTGTAGAAACTGCTTCAATCCAAAAACGAGAAGAAATATTGCTTTCAATTAAAAGAGTTCTAGCCATTTCTTGCAAAGATCTATTCTTCCTTTCCACAACTCCATTATGTTCGAGAGTGTATGGAGAGGAGAACATATGCTGAAAACTAGATTCATCACAAAATTTAGCAAAGTCTTGATTTTCAAACTCACCTCCATGGTCTGTCCGTATGCTTGAAATAACATACCTTTCTCATTCTGTACTTTCTTGGCAAATTTAGTAAAATGAGAGAAGGTTTCAAATTTACTTGCCAAAAAGTATACCCAAGTAAATTGTGAATAATCATCCACTATTACTAGGCAATATCTCTTTCCACAAATGCTTTGAATTCTAATTAGTTAAAAGAGATCCATATGCAGGAGCTGCAACACACGATTAGTGGAAACTTGATTTATTAGTTTGAAAGAATTTCTAACATGTTTTCCCAATACACATGGTGTGCATAAGTCAGATTTTTGGTACTTCAGGTTGGGTAGTCCACGAACAAGCTTCTTTGAAGAGATCTTGGCAATTTGTTTCATGTTGATATGGCCAAGCTTTCAATGCCAGAGATTTTCTTCATCTTGAATTGAAATTAGACATTGAGATCTTTTTGGATTGATATCCAAAAGATAAATATTCCCATGTCTTCACCCAATAAATGATTGTGAAAGATCTTTACTAGTGCCCGAACATATTCCTTCTTGAAAATTGATCTTGAATCTAGTGTCGCACAATTGGCTAATGCTGAGCAAGTTGTAGTTGAGTCCTTCCACTAAGGAGACGTTGTTGATTATGAGACTTCCAATTTTTACAGTTCCACATCCAACAATTCTTCCCTTGCTATTTCCGCCAAATAAGACTTTTCCACCAATTACTTGTTTAAGTTTAATAAAACAATTTGAATCTCCAGTCATATGCCTTGAACAGCCACTATCCAAATACCATTTAACCTTTTTCTTGATAGTGACCTGCAATTAAAAAAGAAACTCAAGCTTTCTTTGGTACCCACACTTTCTTGGGTCCAGTGGAGTTAGTGCAATATACGGTCTTTGCCCAATCCTTCTTAACAGGCCTCTAAACCATAGGATATTCTTTCTCAAAGTGTTCTGAGCTATTACACTTAGAACATCTAAGAGCACTTCGGCCAACACGTTTTACAAAGACTTTTTGAAAATGATTTCTATAAAAGGCTTTTGTAGGTCTTTGTTTGATTCTTTCCTTTACTTTTGGAAAATCAATTAAATGAATGAGTTTCAAAAGTCATTCCCAAGCCTAATTTGTTAAAGTAAGGTTTTTGTACTGAAAGAATCTTTTCCAATTTCTCAGATCCCATAGAAAACCTTTTTGAAATACTTGAAATATCATTTTTCAAAAGTGTGTTTTCTTTTGAAAGAGAGTCTGCATTTTCCTTTAAAGTCATAAAACTTTTCTTTCCATAAGATTTCATGTTGCTTCAGTGTAGAATTCTCCCTTTTTAATTCGGAAATCCTCTTAAGAGAGGTTTTGAGACTAAGACACAGTTCATCAATATATTTTGAGACCTTAATAGGAATTTTAAAATTACTTACCTCGATTTCACTATTTGAATCCGAGTCTATATTGAATTCGGAGTCTGAATATCATTCTGATTTTGCCATTAAACAAATATTGGCATAATCATCACTCTCTTCGCATTCAGTATCACTTCAAGTTTCTGTATTTCTCAGCTTTTCCTTTCTTTTTCTTCACCAGGGGACAGTTGGGTCTAATGTGTCCATTTTTCTTGCATTAAAAACAAATCACATCTTTATTGGATTCATCATCCTCAGCTGATTTGTTTTGAAATCTTTGAGAGCTTTGTTTCTTCCAATTGAATCTTCTTCCTTTTTTGTTTAGTTTCCTGAACCTTCTTATCATGAGAGCAAGTTCTTCATCGTCCATGTCGTCTTCAGAGTCTGTAACATCAGAATCTTCATTAGATTTTAAGGCAATAGACTTCTTACCTTTGAGGATCTTCTTCTTCATTGATTTGCTCCACTTCATAGGACTGAAATGTTCCAACCAATTCGTCAACGGAGAGTGGCATGATCATTTGTGTTTCCCTTATTGAAGTCTTTACGTGATTCCACTCTTTGGAATTCCACGCAGCAATTTGTTAACCTTCATGGGTCCTGAGATTGGTTGACCCTAATACTCAAGACCATTTACAACCTTTGTAAAACGGCTAAACATGTCAGTAATAGATTCTCCTGACTTCATCTTGAATGCTTCATATTAATCAAGTAGAATATTGATTCTGGTTTCTTTCACTCGATCTATTCCTTCATAGGTGATCTGCAATCTATCCCAAACTTCTTTAATTGTTTCATAAGAATATATCTTGTTATATTCAGTAGTAGATAATGCACAATATAAGGAATAAATTGCTTTTGCGTCAAGAGCTTGTCTCTTAGTTATCTCTTCTTGAGTCATGTCGCTAACTACAGCAACTTCTTTCCCCCTTTCTGAGACTGTTATAGCTTTAGGAATGATTCATTTGTCTATCACATCCCATTCCAGAGGATCTTTCGATCTTATGAATGCTTTCATCTTGTTTTTCCATATGTTGTATTCATTTCCATCGAAATAAGGCGGTCTTGTATTGCTTTACCCTTCAACCAAACCTGGAGCCAACATACTAGCAATAGATCTTTAACTCTAAAGTAAAAACACTTTAATTAAATTAGTACACAGGCTCTGATACCAATTGATAGTGTTAGTATGAACACCTAAAGGGGGGTGAATATGTGTAAAAACTAACTTTACAAAACTTAGCAACTTCAACTTATATGAAAACCGAAGACTTGAGATATAGAAGATTTGCAATAATATATAAGACTGTGAATTAAGTAAAGAGATAAGGGAAAGAGAATTGAAGCACGCTGTTTTATAGTAGTTCCGCTTAGACCAAGCCTACGTCCACTCTCCCGCATTGACAGCCCACCGACTGGATTTCACTATGAATCAAAAGAGATGTTACAGTCTCACGTCTTTGATTCCACAGTGTAGAACTCTACTACACTTCCTTAAGGTCTCACAAGTATCTAATCTCTCTTTTAAGTACAAATTGACGCTCAACAATTGAATTAGCAAAAAATAAGGAGCTTTAGACTTTGGAATTCTTTTATCTCGCACTCACTCGAATAACTAAAGCGTCTTCCTTATATGCTCTGCCATGCCTTCATAATCGTTGGCACATTCCAAATGATTTTTTCCAATCTACCCGTTGGATATAATCAATTAGGGAGATCTCGCGTTACTTAAGGAAAATGAAGATAGCTCACCAATCCTGCTCGCTCATACAATCAGGATCTAGGTTTCCATAAGTAGAATCTCCCAAGTATACTTCGCAAATCCTTAAGGATATACTCGCATTTAGATAAGACTCAACGGATCTATATTACTTGAATCTAGTGAATTATTTGTCAACTTCAATACGAATAATAGATCTTAAGATGCTATCTTCAGCCGTGATATAATTTTCAACCAAACGAATCAAATCCTTAAAGATATACTTCAACTTGCCTCATCAACTCAAAACAGGAAGCTCGTGGATAAGACTTCTTCTTCCTTTACCCTCACGCTTGCTTGATCTAGAAAATTCTCTTGCTTAATCTCTCTCTTTAAAGAGGCTCGCATGACTTTAAATCTTTTCGAGCCTGGAGGAAACGGTCTTTAGACTTTGATGGAATGAAACGGGTTTTGTCAACTTCAAAATTCGATTGACTCTTATAATCGTGGCTTCCAATTGCCGCGCGAAGAAGGAAAATTTGGCATGACTAATTGATCCTTTAAGCATGGTTGCGCATGAGTACTCCGGTGGTCTCATAGGAAAATATGTTAGATGTTTCAGGATGTTAGGTGGCGATGATACAGTGGTCAAATGCAGTGCCAACGACGACGGATGTCGCGCAAGTGAAGAATCGTGCATGGTCCTCACGCACGGTTCAATCTCTCTAAAATTTGACTCTTAATTTCAACATGTGCAAGTGCAGAAAATAATTACTTACATGGCTACACGGGGTCGCAACAATGTATATGGGAGATTTGGCTCGTAGGGTCACAATTAGACGGCTAAACAAAAGATATCTTCATCTTATGGCACAAACCTCGGTCTTACTAGAGATAGCACATAGGGACAAGGCTATAACTCATTCAACTGTCGAACCACTTCTAAATGTGACCCCTTGGTCCAATGGTGGTAACGAAACCATGTCTGTTGTGGTGTTAATAATACCATCCGACGATACTTCCGTCACTCAGTCAGGGACCGTCGCATATTCGAGGGTCGTCAAAATTTCCGGATGCCATAGTAAAAACTCAGCATTTGAGTTCTTTGAGTATTGCCCCATTGATAGTCCTTATCTTGACTCTCTTTTTTATCTATGGGCATTGGCCTTGTTTTTACTAGGCACACCGCTTTTTCATGCCCCTAGTTCTCATTCATTTTTTCTTCATTTCTTTTTTCATGGGCATTGGCTTTACTTTTACAAGGCACACTGCTTTTTCATGCCCCTTGGTTCTATTTTAAATGACCATATGGTACTTTTAACATT
The DNA here is from genome assembly GCA_017140165.1 of Eucalyptus shirleyi. Lineage (NCBI taxonomy): Eukaryota > Viridiplantae > Streptophyta > Magnoliopsida > Myrtales > Myrtaceae > Eucalyptus > Eucalyptus shirleyi. Next base: position 15,225,138 of record CM029456.1, on the reverse strand, counting down.
TGAACCTTTGGGAGGTCTTCGTCTTCTGTCAGCACTCCAGACCATACTGTTTGAACAATTGCTTTTTGCCTTGCCCCAGTGTGGGGGATGATCACCAACTGGGTTTAAAGAAATGAAATTGCAAGCTCAAGTGGGTTATGCAAAGAATATAAGTATGTAGGATAGAAAAAGAAATGTTCTTCATCATCCTAAGGCACTTAAATTAACACATTAATTCAATATAATAACACAACTTGAAGATTGATGCAAGTGAGAGCAATAAAATTTCTTCTCATTTTCCTCATCTTATGATGCCATCTTACCTCCCAATTGCCCCAATGTGGGGTGATTCTTGATAGGGGTAATTTGAAAGAAATCTCCACAAGTGTATAAGGCTCAAAGCGGTTAAGCAATGGATAACTTGTAGTGTGTGGGATAGATAAATAATCTGCCCTACATCATTTTGGTTGACGTACCTTTTGCGAGAGAACTCTTTACCTTGTAGATATAAATCTTCTTACACTCATCTCACAAGTGTATGAGTAGGGGATGTGTATAGGATAGGGTTGTGTGGCACCCCTCGACGGCCCCCGATCAGTTAGGGTTGCCACAGCCTGCCAATCGCTTTCTATCCAAAGATATCCGTTACTTGTCTTTTGTAAAAAGGGGTTTAAAGAAGGACCGAGGTCCTTAGGCATTTTTTTTTATTTTAAAACGGTCCCAGCGCAACTTATTAGCAAAAGCATAAACGAGTTTCACCATCTCTCCCTCCAATAATCATAATGCAATGCACACCAACTACACATTATATGAAAAGATGAAACCGAGCCACTTTTATTTATATATTTTCATGATGGATTTATTGGGTCGGTACAACCAAAAAGAAAAACCAAGACTTTTAAATACACTTGGCCACAACCCAAAAGATATATTGACCCCTATATCGATCATGTGTCATCCCCCATCTACAAGCGTCGGCTACTCTAAAAAAGTGTCAGCACTCCACTCCTCAGGCGGGCCATCACACCCATCCTGGCACATCAGGCGGTGGCGGCGACAACATCCCTCGAATCACTCCATCTTGGCGGACGTGGATCGACAAGAACTCTTGGATGACCGGGCCCCTAGCCAGGCCCACATCATACATGACCAGCATGCGTACTTATATAAATGTTAGACCAGGGATGGTAATGCAATCAATCTCCGAACACTCAACCTCCACGTCAGATAGAAGGCCGTAAAAGGTGCCCCACGTGACCGGAGAGAGAGGTATCTTCCTAATCTGAAATGTTGGTCCCCGAAGGGGTGAGTACAGCCACTCAACAAGTAAAAGATTCATTAAACTAATTAATGCATCACACAATACAATCATAACATCATAACAAAGTACATATCATTTATGCATCCAAGCATAACTTACCTTGCAACCATGCATGTGTCATCATACCATATGTGCATACATCCTCATGCACTCATCACCAAGCATCCATACATATACCATCATGCCATAGGTGCACATACAACCATGTACTCATCATCAAGCATTCACACATATACCATCATGCCATAGGTGCATATACAACCATGCACTCATCATCATCATATCATACAGCCATGCATACATGTCACTATACCATGCATGATTCAATTTCCACTTTTTATCTTTCAATTTGCTCACCACATCTTTCTTTCCCAGGATCAGTAATTGCATTCCACATTTTATCACTCGCACCCCAACCTGGCATCGCGAGAAACCTTCGGCACACACCACCGAGCATCTGACACTCCCACATTCCGGGCATCTCGTATCCCAACTGGCATTACAAGGCATGCCTCGGGCACAAACCTCCGAGGCTTCCGACACCCAACCATTCCAGGCATCTCGAAACTCCCAAGGACATCTGGGCATGTATGGTAATACAACCGGGCATCCGGCACCCCCCATCCCAGGCAGCCTGACATTCCCAGGGCATTGTTGGCTCACCTCCAATAGTCTCCTCTTTCATCATAATTCATATTCACCAATTTATGTCTCACAATCAACATGGCACATGATGTAATGGCCACAAAGTCAAATTTAGCTTTTGATTCTATATGCAATGCCAAATATCATCACATCAGCAGGATTCAATCACCTCAATCAATATAATTAATAGGGCTCATCCAAAACAGAATAATCATAAATTACGGCATTTGAAATTCGCTCAATCCAGCTTGTACAGTTTTAGAAAATATTTCCATTAAATACACAAATGACATTTAAAAATTATGAAATTCTAACATGTGATAGTCAAGACAAAAAGGCAGATATTTCATGAAGGACACCACACCAAAAGACCCTCATAAAATTTGATATAGACCATGCATCACAGAATTATATTCTAACAATAAAGCTTGCATAGTTTTTGAAACATTTTTGGTTAAATAGGCAAATGAACTTCAACAATTATGAAATTTGAATATGTTGCAGGGAAGACAAAAAGAAAGATACTTCATGCTGAACACTTTTCCGAAAGAACTTCATAAAAAATTATATGGCCCATGCATTTAAACTGACTAAGTTTGAACGCGTCAGATTACACGGTTTTTGAAATATTTCCGATTAAATACCTAATGACCTGCAAAAATTATGAAATCAGAATATGTGGTAGTAAAGATCCCTAAGATAGATTTTCATGAAGAATACAAAGTCAAATTCGTTCTAGGTAATTAAATATAGGCGGTTAAAACTTCTGTTTCAATACCAAATTTCCAGATACTACTTCTCCACGATTTCACCTATCTATTCTCCTTATTTTCTCTAAATTTTTGATATTTAAACCCAGGATGTCCTTTACATCCTTCGTTAGAAATTGTTTCAACAAATGGGCTTACAGACCATGCATTCATCAAACGTAGTTACCGAAATCTCCAGATTCAGTCTCTCTGAAAAATAAGGATTTCACCCACTTATACTTATTCATTTTGTCCCAAATTTTGAGTATGTTATATTTAAAGAAGTCCTTAACAACTTTCATTTAGAAGTCATGGCCAAAATCTAACTCGAACAACACATACAAGCCCATAGAACATCCAAGGTCGAACTGTTTTCTCAAGAACAGTTTACTAGTCTCGAACATCCCTCTTAAAACTTCAACTTTTAACACCCTAAACATCCGAATTCTATCACCATTCAAGCACACATACTACACACAACATGCAAGAGCAGATTAAGGATCCCAACTTGCCTCTATACCGAGCAAACAGCAAGCACGGATGGTGACTGGACACGGTGGCGACACGGCGAACGACGACGGACAGCTCTCCTCCTTTCCTCTTCTCTTCTTCCTCCCCTTTCTTTCTTCTTGATTTCTCTCTCTCTTTCTCTTGGTAGCTCTCTCTCTCTCTCTCTCTCATTCTCCCTTAAACCATCATCATCTCCCTTAGTTTCTTCCCCTCAATCATTAGCTATGATTAGGCATGCATGAAGGACACTTGGCACACTTCAAAGGACAAGTGGGGGAGGGCATGCAAAACCGGTCTCTTCCCCTCCCCTCTTCGTGCTGTCAACAGTCCTTTATGGGCTTTATGGGCCGGCCAGCTTGGCCCAGCTTAGGCCTATCCCTCTTGGGCCTAAGACCCAAGTTTAATTAACCTAAGATTAACCCTTTTAAAAACTAATTAAATCCCTATTTAATTAAAGCACTAAATTGCAAATTAAGATAACTATATACTTGAAATTATAAATTCATAAATTCCCATTTATAATACATATGGCCAAAGATAGAACTTCCTTTCCTAAAATTCATCCATTAAAAACTTGACCATACATCTTATCGCGAATCATGGATTAGAAGGCTACAAAAATACAATAGCAGTGTTTCCATCGCCTATCCATGGCTCATGGCATATTTAGGGATTTTTATGAAATTCTAGGATGCCACAATTCTCCCCTCCTTAGAGAATTTTGTCCTCGAAATTAAACATTACTCATGTCCTTTTGAAACAAGTAGGGGTACTTTTCCTTCATCTGATCTTCACTTTCCCATGTAGCTTCTTCCATATCATGATGTCGCCATAATACCTTAACCCTTAGTCCTAAGAATTTGTTCCTTTCGATCCAATATTTGCACAAGCTCTTCGATGTACCTCACTTTCTCATCCACTTTGATGGCTTCATGATCGAGTATGTGACCAAGATCCGGCTGGTACTTTCTCAACATCGACACATGAAACACATCATGTAAATTTCCCAATTTAGGAGGCAGCGCCAAACGGTAGGCTACATCTCCTATTCTTTCAAGTATCTCAAAAGGTCCAACAAATCTAGGACTTAACTTACCCTTCATTCCAAATCGAGATATTCCTTTCATTGGAGATACTTTAAGGAATACATGATCTCCCACACTAAATTCCAAAGGCCTTCTACGCCTATCTGCGTAGTCTTTTTGTCTACTCTGAGCTGTTTTAAGTCTTTTCCTGATAATCTCGACAGCTTCAGTGGTAACTTGTACCAATTCGGGTCCTATCAATTTCTTTTCACCTACTTCATTCCAATAGACAGGAGTCCTACATCTCCTTCCATATAATGCTTCATAGGGAGCCATGTCTATACTTTTCTAAAAAACTGTTATTATAAGAAAACTCCACCAAATGCAATCTTTCATCCTATTTCCTTTAAAGTCAATCACAAAGCCCTCAACATATCCTCTAGTGTCTGGATTACTCTTTCTATTTGTCCATCTATTTAAGGGTGAAAAACAGTACTAAACTGGAGTTTAGTTCCTAAGGCAATTTAAAGACTTCGTCAAAAGTTCAAGTAAAGCTTGAATCCTGATCTGAGGTAATAGTTACTGGAACACCATGTAAGCGTACTACTTGACTTACATATATATCCGCATATTTGTCCATTGGGTAGTCTATGCGAACTACTAGGAAATGAGCAGACTTAGTTAAACGGTCCACTATTACCCAAATAGAGTCATGACCACTTGATGTCCTTGGCAATCCTTGTACAAAGTCCATTGTTATATGTTCTCATTTCCATTCTGTATGTCTAACGGTCTCAAGAGTCCTACGGGTTTGCGATGTTCCGCTTTTACTTGCTGGCATGTCAAACATTGAGAAATGTGCTTAGCCGTATCTGCTTTCATACCATTCCACCAAAATTGCTTGACGCAAATTCCTATACATCTTTGTACTACCTGGATGAACACTGTAATTACTCTTATGTGCCTCCAACAAAATTTCCTTCTTTACTTCTTCATTGTCGGGAACACAAAGTCATCCTTGGCATCTTACCACTCCATCTTCAAAGACTTGAAATTCTGGTCTTTTTCCTAAAGACACTGCATCTTTTACTTTCAAAATTTCTGGGTCAGACTCTTGTAAGGTCTTAACTTTCTGAATAATTTCAGGTTCAATTCTTAATGCACTAAGCATATTTGTAAGACAATCCATTTTCAATTTAAACTCCGAGTCCGCTACGGACTTTAACAAGCTCCATTCCACCATTCTTAAACTAGCCATCTCCATAGCTGACTTACGACTAAGAGCATCCGCTACTTTATTTGCTTTCCCTAGATGGTATCGTATGTCACAATCATAATCCTTTAACAACTCCATCAACCTCCTTTGTCTCATGTTCAATTCCTTTTGTGAGAATAGATACTTCAAGCTCTTATGATCGGTATAAATCTCAAACTTTTCCCCATATAAATAATGTCTCCATATCTTCAAAGCGAACACTATAGCTGCTAATTCTAAATCATGCGTTGGGTAGTTCAATTCATGGGGTTTCAATTGTCTAGACGCATAGGCTATGACCTTGCCATGCTGCATCAAAACACATCCCAATCCTTTGTGAGATGCATCACTATATACCGTAAAACCATCCGATCCCGTCGATATAGTCAAGATTGGAGCCGAGGTCAATTTTCTTTTAAGCTCCTGGAAACTCCTTTCGCATTCCCCATTCCATTCAAACTTCACGTTCTTTCGAGTCAATTTTGTTAAAGGACTTGCCAATCGTGAGAATCCTTCAATAAATCTCCTATAATAACCAGCCAGTCCTAAGAAACTCCATATTTTAGTAGGTGTCGTCGGTCTCGGCCAATTTATTACCATCTCAACTTTCGCCGGGTCCATTGCAATTCCTTCTCCTGATACTACGTGCCCCAAAAATATTATCTGGTCCAGCCAAAATTCACACTTGCTAAATTTGGCATACAGCTTATGATCTCTCAAAGTTTGCAAAACTATCCTTAAGTGTTGTTCATGCTCTTTAGGCCCTCTCGAATATATCAAGATGTCATCAATAAAAACAATCACAAACTGGTCTAAATAAGGCTTAAATACCCTATTCATTAGATCCATAAATGCAGCCGGTGCATTTGTCAATCCAAATGGCATGACCAGGAACTCATAATGTCCATAACGAGTCTTAAACGCAGTCTTAGGAATGTCCTCTTTCTTAATTCTTAGCTGATGGTATCCCGACCTTAAGTCAATCTTAGAAAAGACCGAACTTCCTTGGAGTTGGTCAAATAGGTCATCAATTCTAGGCAAAGGATATTTATTTTTAATGGTCACCTGATTCAGTTGCCTATAGTCAATGCACAAGCGCATCGACCCATCTTTCTTTTTCACAAACAAGACTGGTGCACCCTAATGTGAAGCACTTGGCCTAATGAATCCTTTGTCAAGCAATTCTTGGAGTTACACTTTTAATTCCTTCAACTCGATTAAGGCCATCCTATACGGGGCTTTCGATATTGGTCCTATTCCAGGCATTAATTCAATTTCTAACTCAATTTCTCGTTCCGGCGGTAATCCCGGCAATTTCTCAGGAAATACATCTTGAAATTCATTAACCACTCGAATTTCATCAAGTTTAGGCTCTTCCCTAGTATAATCTTTAACCATGGCCAGGTACCCTTGACATCCTTTGTCAAGTAACGCACAAGCTTCTATTTCTGAAATAAGTGCTATAGGTAGGTGGGTCTAACCTCCCAAAAATTCACAACTAGACTGATCAGGTAAAACAAATTGGATCACTTTTCTATAACAATCCATTTTGGCCCGATACTTACAAAGCCAATCCATTCCTATGATAACATCAAAATCATACATAGCCATTACGACCAAGTCTATTTCAATATCCTTTCCTCTCATTGTTATCTTACAATTTCCACACACCAACGTAGACAATACCATATTCTTTAAAAGCGTAGAAACACAAAGAGGCGTCTCAAGAGGCGTAATTTCTATTTTACTCAAATGCCTATATCTTTCAGACACAAATGAATGCGTAGCACCCGTATCAAACAATGCATATGCCTTTTTACCATTGATAAGGATCGTACCTGAGATAACATTTTTGGAAGCTTCCGCTTCCTCTTGGGTGACCGCATACACCCTTCCTTGTGCTGGTGGCCTCTGAGGATTCCTTGGTAAGTTTGATCTAATAGCACTCTGATATCCCTATCACACCGAGCCAACACTCATTTGCAACCTTTCTTGTGGGCAACTTCTCCTAAGGTGGCCCACTTGTCCACAACCAAAACATCTCAGTCGTCCATTGCAAGGTCCTGGGCCATGTTATCCCATTACACCTTTGACAAACATCAGGTTGATAGGGTACTTTCCCTATATTCATACCATCTTTTGCTCTCCCAAAATTTCCAAAATTGCTCTTTTTCTTCACATTCCAAGTCTGACCTTGACCAGGGTAGGGTCTCTTACCCCTTCTCACCTCATTAAAGTTCAGCTGTTTCTTAAACTCTGATCGCTCTCTCATCAGCTCTTGCTCCACTAACTGTGCCCTTTCATAAATCTCATGATAATCCCTTATGTTCAAAGGCACCAGTTGTTTCCTAATGTCAGTTCTCAACCCTTTTAGAAATCTCTTAGCCTTTTCTTCCTGATCCTCAATTAGTCTAGGAGCATATCTAGACAGTTCAGAAAATCTAGCCTCATATTGGTCCACTGTCAGCTCCTTTTGTTCTAACTGAACAAATTCTAAAATTTTCCTGTCCTTAGCACAGTCAGAAAAATGCTTTCTATTGAAAGCTCTCACAAACTCTTCCCAGTTAACATCGGTACCTAGTGGAAAGATTATATCCTTTGAAGCTCTCCACCAAAACTTTGCATTTCCCTCCAGCCGGTACTCTGCCAAAGTTATTTTCTCAGCATCATTGCAGTCCAACAGCCGGAAAATTCGTTCCATCCCATCAATCCAATGCTCCGCCTCCTCAAGACTTCCCATTCCATTGAACTTAGGTGGTTTCAACTTCAGAAATTGCTCCACCAGTCCTTGAGTACGGCGTTCTGCTCCAGGCTGTTGCTTGCGCTTGTCTTTCCATCAGATTTCCTATATTGGCCAATGCCTGCAGGATATCTTCCATCCGGGGTTCAGCCCTTGCTGCAAAGGCTTCAGCCCTTGATGGATGAGCACTTCCAACTCGTACCATGATTTCCCTGCAGTTTCCAAGCATTTGCCTCAGGAAATATTTGTGACTCAATGTCTTCCTTAAAAACGACAGCAACTAAAAAAAATAACATAACAATGTTACTCGTACCTAAAAGCAATAACTACTAGGGATCTACGAGTGATTACTCATCGCCCGTTATTCAAAGTTACCCAACTATCCCAGCCAATATCTTATGGTGTGCATTGTCATCATGTTCCTCAATTTCCAAATGAGGCTCCTTATCACTCCAACCTATAACCATAAGCTTTGATACCAATAAAAGCGGGGACGTGGCACCCCTCGACAGCCCCCGATCCATTAGGCTCGCCACAGCCTGCCAATTGCTTTCTATCCAAAGATATCTGTTACTTGTCTTTTATAAAAAGGGGTTTAAAGAAGGACTGAGGTCCTTGGACATTTTTTTTTTTTGAAAATGGTCCCAGTGCAACTTATTAGTGGAAGCATAATTGGGTCTCACCATCTCTTCCTCCAATAACCATAATGCAATACACACTAACTACGCACCATAAGAAAAGATAATGCCGAACCACTTTTATTTATATATTTTCATGATGGATTTCTTGGGTAGGTACAACCAAAAAGAAAGCCAAGACTTTTAACTACGCTTGGCAACAACCCAAAAGATATCTCGACCCCTATAATGATCACGTGTCATCCTCCATCTATCAGTGTCGGCTACTCTAAAAAAATGTAAGCTCTCTACTCCTCACGCAGCCATCACACCCATCCTGGCGTGTCGGGCGGTGGTGGCGGCAACATCCCCCGAATCACTCCATCTCGGCGGACGTGGATCAACAAAAACTCCTGAATGACCAGGCCCCTAGCCAGGCCCACATCATACATGACCAGCACGCGAACTCGCACAAACGTCAGACTAGGGATGGTAATGCAATCAATCTCCAAACACTCTACCTCCACATCAGATGGGAGGCCATAGAAGGTACCCCGCGTGACGGGAGAGAGCGGCATCTTCCTAATCTGAAATGTTGGTCCCCGAAGGGGTGAGTACAGCCACTCAATATGTAAAAGATCCAATAAACTACTCAATACATCACACAATACAATCACACATCATAGCATAGTACATGTCATCCATGCATCCAAGAATAACTTATCTTGCAGCCATGCATATGTTATCGTACCATATGTGCATACATCCTCATGCACTCCTCACCAAGCTTTCATACATATACCATCATGCCATATACCATGCCATCATCACGCATTCACACATATACCATCATGCCATAGGTGCACATACAACCATGCACTCATACACATCATATCATGCAGCCATGCATACATGTCACCATACCATGCATGATTCAATTTCCACTTTTTATCTTTCAATTTGATCACCACATCTTTCTTTTCCGAAATCAGTAATTGCATCCCACATTTTATCACTCACACCCCAACCTGGCATCGCGAGAAAACCTCCGGCACACACCACCAAGCATCCGGCACCCCCACATTCCGGGCATCTTGCATCTCAACTGGCATCACGAGGCATTCCCCGGGCACAAACCTCCGAGGCTTCCGGCACCCAACCATTCCGGGCATCTCGAAACTCCCGAGGACATCCGGGCATGTATCACAATACAATGGGGCATCCGGCACCCCCCATCCCGGGCATCCTGACACTCCCAGGGCATTATCGGCCCACCTCCAACAGTCTCCTCATTCATCATAATTCATATTCACCAATTTATGTCTCACAATCAACATGGCACATGATGTAATGGCAACAAAGTCAAATTCAGCATTTAATTCTATATCCAATGCCAAATATCATCACATGCTCAGCATGATTCAATCACTTAATCAATATAATTAATAGGGCTCATCCAAAACTGAATAATCATAAATTACAGCATTTGAAATTCGCTCAATCCAGCTTGCACAGTTTTAGAAAATATTTCCATTAAATACTTAAATGACCTTTAAAAATTATGAAATTCGAACATGTGATAGTCAAGACATAAAGGCAGATATTTCATGAAGGACACCACACCAAAATACCCTCATAAAATTTGATATAGCTCATGAATCACAGCATTTCTATTCTATCAATACATCTTGCATAGTTTTTGAAACATTTTTGGTTAAATAGGTAAATGAACTTCAAAAATTATGAAATTTGAATATGTTGCAGGGAAGACATAAAGAAAGATACTTCGTGAAGAACACTTTTCCGAAAGAGATTCATAAAAAATGATATGACCCATGCATTGAAACTGACTAAGTCCGAACGCGTCAGATTACACGGCTTTTGAAATATTTCCGATTAAATACTCTAAAGACCTTAAAAATTCATGAAATTCGACTATGTTGTAGTTAAGATCTTAAGGTAGGTTTTTCATGAAGAAGGCAAAGTCAAATTCGTTCTAGGTGATTAAATGTGGGCGGATAAAACTTCTGTTTCAATACCGAAATTTCCAGATCTGACTACTTCGGAAAAACCACGATTTCACCTATCTATTCTCGTTATTTTTCTCTAAATTTTTGATATGTTAAACCTCAGGATGTCCTTTACATCTTTTGTTAAGAAATCGAAGTGAAATTTCAACAAAAAGATAGGCTTACAGACCATGCATTCATCAAAGGTAGTTACCAAAATCTCCAGATTCAGTTTCTCGGAAAAATAAGGATTTCACCCACTTATACTTATTCATTTTGTCCCAAATTTGAGTATGTTATATTTAGAGAAGTCCTTAACAACTTTCATTTAGAAGTCATGGCCAAAATCCAACTCGAACAACACATGCAACCCCATAGAACATCCAAGGTCGAACTGTTTTCTCAAGAACAGTTTACTAGTCTCAAACATCCCTCTTAAAACTTCAACTTTTAACACCCTAAACATCCAAATTCTATCACCATTCAAGCACACATACTAGACACAACATGCAAGAGCAGATTAAGGATCCCAACTTGCCTCTAAACCGAGCAAACAGCGAGCACGAACGGCGATGAGCGATGGACGCACGGCGGACGGTCGACGGACAGCTCTCCTCCTTTCCTCTCTTCTTCCTCTTCCCCCTTTCTGTCTCGATCTCTCTTTTCTCTCTCTCTCTCTCTCACTCTCTCTCTCCACGTCACTTCCCCTCTCCCTTCATCATCAACTAGGCATTCCCTTAATTTCTTCCCCTCAATCATTAGCTATCATTAGGCATGCATGAAGGACACTTGGCACACTTCTTTGGACAAGTGGGGGAGGGCATGCAAAACCTCCCATCTCTTCCCCTCCCCTCTTAGTGCCAGGGTTGACAGCCCTTTCATGGGCTTTGTGGGCCGGCCAGCTTGGACCATCTTAAGCCCATCCCTTTTGGGCCTAAGACCCAAGCTTAATTAACCTAGGATTAATCCTTTTAAAAACTAATTAAATCTCTATTTAATTAAAGCACTAAATTGCAAATTAAGATAACTATATACTTGAAATTATAAATCCATAAGTTCCATTTATCATACATATGGCCAAAGATAAAACTTCCTTTCCAAAATTCATCCATTAAAAACTTGGCCATACATCTCATCGCAAATCATGGATTAGAAGGCTACAAAACAATACAATAGCAATGGTTCATGGCATATTTAGGGATTTTTATGAAATTCTAGGATACATTGGCATCATCTATCCATGGCTCATGGCATATCCCAATTGCAACCTGATGTGCCTTTTCAGATGCTTTCTCATCAAGCCCAAAAAGTAATGCTCTAAAACATGAAGTAAATGAGTTAAAAAATTAAACAGGGCTAACCTAATGCATGCTTTTGGAAATGGCTTCAAAAAACGATTTATTTTTTATTTTTTATTTTTTTGAATTTTTTTGATGAGGAAGCATTAAGAAGCCTAGTCCTCAAAATTTCTCCATAGATGATGTTTTCTTTTCATTGTTGGATATCATCACCAGGCTAGTTTGGCATACCTTATCATGTCCTCAAAACAAAACTTGTAATTTTATTGAAATTCATCAATCGAATTACATTTATTAAATGGTAAATGCAATGCTCAATCCCTAAACGGAAAGCGAAAAAGAAGAAATTAAAAACATTTCCTAGAAAGCATTAAAAATTCCCACGCAGGGGAATGTGCGAAAGCAATAAATGAGTCACTCTTGTGGGCTAAGGCCCATTTCTTCTGATGGCCCTTTGTCAACGGCGCCTATAAGGAGGTCATCGAACAAACTCGTGATTCCTTCTAATGCATCATCAGGGTTCTCTGTCTTTGGAGGTGCCAGATCATCCATGCCACCCCATCCATCCAGGACAATATTCCAAGGGTCAATGTAAAGGCTGGGGGGAGCCGGATACTTCACATAGTAGTTGAATTTGCCGCTTGGCTGTCCCAGGGTGTCCATCACTTCTACTCTATCGTGCATCATTCTAGGAGGACCAGAAAACGTCTCGCGAATGTTGGGAGGTAACAAGTTTTGCCTCCCTCACCCTTGCTCAGGTGGCAAGTTTTGCCTTTCTTATCTCTATCCTCTAGAATTTTCTTCACCTCTTCCATGGTGCCCTAATCCAGCAGAACGGGACCTTCGAGGGGCTTCAATGGGGTTTCGAATGCCTTGACCCCTTCTTCCAAGACCATATGGCATCATTTGAAACCTCAAAAGTGGAAATGAACTATACAATAGTTTTCCACATCGCATATAAAACGAGACTTGACTACAAAACCTTTTGTCATTGATCAACAAAATTGCAACAAAGTATGTAAATTGCAAAGTGAGAGTTCAGACAACTTACCTTATCCGGGAAGGGATGACAATCACATAAACACACGCATGAACTGTGAGGCTCGATTTCTATCTAGACGGCTTAACGAAGTCGAGCTAAGAGGATGATCTGGCCGCCACAGGCTCGCGTTCAACGTGTCAGGTCCTCCTAACTCTGGCTCAGTCGAAAGGAATGTCCTATAATCATGCAGTCTCACGGATATGGACAAACATAGTCGACACCATGAAAAATTTTTGGGGAAAAGAAGGTCAACCTCTACATAGCAGTCTCGCTTTTGAGGAAGTATCCATTTCAACACCATCCTAAGAATTCTATCGCAGCTCGGATCAGCAGCATGTTATGTGTGCAATAGTGTAGTGCTAAAAGCAGTAAAACATGCACAACAGTTTAAATGCAAACAATACTTCTAATTAGGGAAAAATAAATCATTAATCCTAACACCTCCCTCCAAGACAAGGGTTAGCAAAGACTACTCCCCCTTATATCTCCCATTTGCAGGAACATTTAACACTTGATATTAGGGACATACCTAATATCCTTGGTGCCAAACAAAAATATTTTTTTTTAAAAAAATAAAATAAATTTAACCTAAGTCCACTAAGAGTTTTAACACAAGCTATCGTGACCTAAATTCCGAGTGCACCACCTAGGGTTTAGGCTAATGGACTACTAAGTCTTAAACTTAGTTCGGGCTTTCCCAAGCCCATACCAATTCTCGACTTGGGTTCAAGTTTTTTTTTAATTGATTTTATTTAGGAATAACCACTAATCAGTTTACAATAGGCCAATTAGACACCTAAGTGAAATAATTGGATAATTATTTTACTCCTACGAACCAGAAACTTTGGGTACGAGGACTTGGTTACACTAGATTTCTCTAATGCCCTTTCGATACCATTCTTTTTATTTTCAAAATGTTTTTGTAGGCAATTTGGATTTGTTTTAACCAAAATTACTATCATACAAATAAGGCGATCACACGAATGCTAAATCATTATCAAACACTCAATGAATCAAATAAATTGCACCAAAAAAATAATAAATAATAAATGAATAAACACACAAAGCAGGCAATTTTTTTGGGTTTTCTTTTATCTTGAAATTAGAACTTGACCATAAAACATGCACTTTAACTACATGACCTAATTTTACTAATAAGCAAATTGTAATTAAATGATCTTAACATGCAAACTAATTGACATGCACCTAATATTTTTGTATTTTTTCATTAAAATTCGTAATATAAAAGAACTAGTTAAACTATCTAAAAGGAATAATTTTCTAATATGTTTTAGGGGTTAATTTGACTTAAACCCTATCCTATCTTAGAAAACTATTTTTTTAAAGAAAAATAAGATTATCAAAATGTGCAAACATTATTTAAGAGTCTATATATATATATATATATATATATATATATATATATATATAATCTAATCTAATCTAATCTAATCTATTCAAAAACTTACCTAAAAGTGCAACCCTAAAAAATGCAATCCTAATTTACTAAACCAACACACTCTGATGCAAGATTTGATTTTTGATTTTTTGTGATTTTTTTTAGTGTTTTTCAATACAAGCTATTATCATATCACATCTAAGCTAATCAAGATATCCATCAAATAAAGGATTAAAATAATCGAAAAAAGAATCTGTTGTCTCACGGGTTAAATTAACAATTATTTTAACCCTAATCATCACAACATATAAGAAAGTTTAAAATAATTTAAAATTTGATCCGAAGTCTTATGGGTCAAATTAATAATTAATATGATTTAAGAATTAAAATACTATCAAAATGCCCCAAAAATCAATATAATTAAAAAAAAAAAAAAAGATCCAATGTCTTATGGATCAAATTAATAATTACAAAAATTTTGGGCTAAACCTTAAGGATAATGCCTAAACTATTCAAATAATTAACATTGAAATACCAATGTTCAAGTTTAAACAATAATAACGAAACTTGACAAAAAAAAAAAAAACTTCCTAAGATGGGGACTCAAGGGAGGACAGCACGCGATGGGATTGCAACAACAAGCTGGCGTGTCGGCAACTATTAGGTTCGCCGAAAGGAGGCGTGGAGGTAGTGTTGCTGAAGGAGCAGCAGATGTCAGCAGGGCGGCACTCGAGCGGAGGGCAACGATCAAGGCGAGACGAGGTGGCAGGCCGACCACAGACGGGCAGAGGTGCGGCAGTGGGTGCAATGACGGGCTAGACTCGATGATGGGTAGGTGGAGGCATGGTCGTCGGGGCTGCAGGCACAGTCGTCGAGACTGTGGTCGTTAGGGGTAGGCAGGGTTGCGTTGGCAACTGCTACGGGCTAGCTATGGCAAGAAGGAAGTAGGGGCGTCAGTTGAGCAGTGCTCGTGCGGAGACTGGTAGGCGGCGGTGACGCGGGCTACTGGGTTCGAGTGCGAGTGGATTGGACAAGCGGAGGAGCGGACACGGTGGTGCTGGGCAAAGCGCACGTTGGGCGCTGGTGCAGGCGTGGATGAAGCACAACAGAGAGGGGCGTCAGGCGCTGGTACAGGTACGGCAGAACAGGGGTTGTAGAAGCAGCAGGGGTGGGCGTAGTGGATGGGAGCCGATGATGCTCGGGCAGAGCCGTGGAGTAGTGGAGGAGACGCGACAGAGTAGGGGCGGAGGCGCGACAAAGCAGGGGCGGAGGCGCGGCAAGGTAGAGGCGCTGAGCAATGCTCGTGGGTTGCTGCAGGTCACGGGCTTCAGGGGCGCAGCGACCGGCAGAGGGAAGCTCAAGCCATTGGCTTCGGCAGCAGTAGCAGTGGGTGCTGCTGGTCGCGCTTAAAAGGTAGCGGCGGTGGTCGACCAGCAGTGGCGAGGAGATGCACGAAGAAGACGACCTTTGCTTTTTCTTTTTTTCTTCTTCCCCCCTCGCACATCCCCTCTCACATCCCCTCTCTCTGCACTTATTACTGACTTTTCCCTTTTCTCTAGAGCTTGTCAGGACAAGAAAAGAGAAAATGGCTTTCTTTGTTGATTGAAGATGGACGAAGGTTTCTTTCTTCTCTCTTTTTTTTTTTTTAGAACTCTCTCACACTTGCATTTTTTCTATTTCTTTCACGAATTTTTGTACGAATTTTTCTCTCAAATTTTCTGAATTCACGCCCCTTTGTCGTATGCACACAACACCTTATATAGGAGAGGGAATTAGATTTTGGTGGAATATTTTACTTCCAATTTTGCTTGTGCATAATCCCCCTAAATATATCATTGAAATATATGCACCCCGTGCAATATTCTCTTTTGTATTTTTCAAATATTCCATCCAAAAATTTCATTTCTGCCCAAAAATATGTCCATTGGTGTATATTACCTGAATATGTGAAAAAACTCACCTAAATATGTGAAAAATTTCACGTCGTATCAACGCTCACCGTCGATCCAATGCAAAAATGGAATAAAATAAAATAGATGCTCCTAAAACTATATGTTGCAATTTTAATTCTAATTTTTTTAGGGGTTAAAATTTAATCCCTAATTTTTATGCAATGGATAAATAACTAGGTCACCAAAATTTAGGTGTTAACATTGATTATGCTTGTTGTATCTATAATGGTATATGTGACGTATTAATATGCAGGGGTGCGCCAAGGCAAGGTGAGTTTATGTTTGGCACGTGCTTATGTGACACCCCGAACCCTTCGCAGGTTGCCACAAGTGCCAATGTTACTCTTTATTACCTTTCTCCTTAGAAGAGGTGTCGTATTAACAGGCATTTTTTTTTTTAAAGCGGTCCCAGTGCGGCTCATTAGTGGAAGCAAAACATCACCATCTCTCCCCCTACCAACCATGATACAAATACACACCACTAATCATCATGATTAAAAGACAAGCCATGCCACTTTTATTTACATATTATCGTGATGGGTCTTTCGCGGGTCGATACAACAAAAGAAGGCCAAGATTTTCAGCCACACTCGGCCTTATCCCAAAAAGATACTACGACCCCTAAAGAAAATCACATGACGTCCTCCATCCAACAGCGGCGACTACTCCCCAAAAAGAAACACCAGCTCTCTACCCTTCACGCAACCATCACACCCATCCAGGTGCGTCGGGTGGTGGTGGCGGCAACATCCCCCTAATCACTCCGTCTCGGCGGACATGAACGGACAAAAACTCCTGGATGACTGGGCCCCCAACTAGGCCCACATCATACATGACTAGCACACGCACTTGCACATATGTCAGTCCAGGGATAGTGACGCAGTCGATCTCCATACATTCTACTTCTACATCCGATGGGAGGCCATAGAAGGTACCTCGCGTGACGGTAGGAAGCGGCATCTTTCTAATCTGAAATGTTGTCCCCAAAAGAGGTGAGTACAACCACTTAGCAGATAAGGAATCCAATAACAACTCAATGCATCATGCGAATCATACATGCATTTCAGGCGTTACTTACCTTAAAGCCATGCACATACTATCATGCATCATCACATCATACATGTCATCATCCTCATGACATCATCACATTACACATGTTATCATGCCATATCATCATATATCATCATCATCGTCATGCATATCATCATGCATATCATCATCATCATCACCATGCATATCATCATACATATCATCATCACCATCATCATCATCATCATCATGCATATCATCATGCATATCATCATCACCATCATCATGCATATCATCATGCATATCATCATCATTACCATGCATATATTGTCATGCATAATGTCATGCATATATCATCATCATGATTTTATCCCAATTTCATCTTGGACCACCATATTTCTCATTCCCGGGACCAATGTTTGCGTCCCACATGTATCCAAGATACAATTCAGATCATCCGACTCCCCCACTCTCCGGACATCTCATACCCCAACTGGCATCACGAGGACCCTCCGGCATCCAGCCATTTAAGGCCACCGGGCAATCGGCCGCACCCTTCAGGCCAGGCATCTCGCACCCAATCCGGCATCGCGAGGTATCCCTCGGCATAATTACCATGCCAAGCTTCCGGCTCCCCCACTCTCCGGGCATCTCGATACCACTCGGTCTCCCGAGGACCCTCCGGTATTCGGCCATTCATGACCATCAGGCAACCGGCCGTACCCTTCTAGCCAGGCATCCCAACACTCTCGGGGCATCGTCGGCTCACCCCTGACGGTCTTCTCATTTATCTCAATTCATATCATTATAATTCAATTTATCATGGCATGTGATGTGATGGCAAATCAAGATCATATTCATCATTGAGTTCATACATGCATCTCAATTCATAGTCATGCATGCATCAATACATCATCATCCAATCCATACAAAATTCCAGCAAATACCACTTTCAGAAAATATTTAGATTAAATATTCATATGATTCTCAAAAATCATGAAATTAAGGCTAGTGGTAGACAAGTCAATAAGATAGCAATTTCATGAAAGATACATGCCCAATCGAATTCCACACAAGAAGGTACAATTCACACAAAACAGCATGTAAATTCGGATAGAAGCAGAACGCACAGTTTCCGAAATAATTCAATTAAAATATCCATGTGACCTCCGAAAATTATGAAATTTTACCAAGTTATAGCCAAGAAATTTTCGCACAACTTTCATGAAGACTTCCAAGTCAGGTTCTTTCTAGATTATTTTCTACAGTCATACGAAGCTTCTGGATCCATTACCGCAACGTCCAGTGTACACACCTACGAAATATTGAGATTTCACCTATCTATTCTCTTTCGTTTTCTCTGAAATTTAGATATGTTATACACCAGGATATCCTTTACAAGTTTCATGAAGATATCTAGGTCAAATAACCAGAATATAGTCATCATTTAGGTCCTTGAAGTCTCGGGTGTCTCGGAACACATCACCAGACTTATCGTCTCCAAGATCTAGTCGATTTACTAGGCTATATTTGTACATTTCACTTCAAATTTGATTATGTTGTATTTTAATATGTCCCCTACAACTTTCATGAAGACATCGAAGTGAGATCTTCAACAAAAACCAACATGCAATCAAGAATCCAGCAAGAGGTCAGTAAAAACTTCACAGATCTGGGGTCTCCGTAAGATAGGACTTTAACCCCTCAAATCTCCATCATTTTCCACGAAAGTTTAGTATGTTGTAGTAAAAGATGTTAGCTACAACTTTCATGAAGAAATCGAAACCAAAATCGGACTCCAAACACACATGCAAGCTCAAACAAGTTTCTGACTCACATGATCCGAGCAAGAACAGTCACACCATTCACACACAACTCATCCATGCTTCGGTTTTTCTCATCTAACACCCAAGAATTCGACATGCAACCGACATACAAGCATGCAAGAGAAGCTAGAGGACTCCCCCACTTGCCTCTAGACCAGACGGACGACGACACACGGCGGCGAACACGGCGGCACACGGCGGACGGACGGCGAGCGGCTCCTCCTCTCTCTCGGCTTCTCCTCTCTCGGCCTCACTCTCCCTCTCTCTCGCACGGTTTCTCTCCCTTGGCCGAACAAAAGCAACCGGCCATCTCTCTCTCTCTTTTCCCTTTTTATTCCCCGCTAAACCTCATCATTAGTAATCATCACATGCCACTTAAATGGACCAACGCATGGCCTTCTTCCCTAAGCCAATGCATGAGAGTCTTGTGCCACTTGTCCTATGGATTTTTGGGCTTGGGCTTGGGCTTCTATTGGGCCGGTCAACCACTCCTCTTGGGCTTCTATTGGGCCGGCTAACTTGGCCCATTAAAGCTTAGGCCAATGGCCCTAAGGCCCATCCTAATAAAAATCAATTTTACCCCTTTTTTGTTCTTTCTTTTGAGAATTAAATTACTAAATTCCTCGTGGCCAAAGTCTTGTGACATTTTATTTAATTCATAAGGTGCATGGCTAAGCATAAATTATCACTATTAATCTATCTAATTTAATATCTCATAAACACAAGCACAAATAACACATAGCCTTAAGAAAACTAATGGCTAACACATAGACCATAGGTAATTTCATTACCTAATTATAGGCTTTAATTCCTCTAGAGGGTGACTTGAATTTTTGGGATGCCACAGCTTAGGCCGCCTTCAAGGTGAATTCACGCCCTAATCGAGGTTTAGGGATTTTAACTCGTTGAGATTTTATCTCACCCCGTCGTTATCAAACATTTTCAGGGCTGTAGCGTGGAGATCCGCTGAGTGCAGATGTGGTGGATGCAAGTGAGACGCTTTTTGGCTAGCCCTGCTGTTATTGAAGTTTAGGTTAACCCTTGTTGGAGAAATCTTTCTAGAATATTTTGAAGCTGACAAAACGTTTCTATCAGTCTAAGTCTGGATGTTTGGAGACCGACAGTTTAAAGTCTGAAGACTTTGTATTCTCAAGACTCAAGACTCAAGACTCAAGACTCAAGACTTAAGTCTATTCTCACTGACAGTCTTTCTAATCTAGTGACGAAGGAAATCCAAAGCCGAGGTATATGGTTGAGGATTAGATCCTATCTTCTGGAGAAGATTCTTTGGTTGGATAATCATTTCGGATTCTTTAATTCTTATCTAAGATCGATTGAAGATCTGATGGTCGACGAAATATTCTTGGAATGTTCTATTCTTGCAAACCAAGATCCTGATTGTATGGGTGAACAGGATTGATGGGCTATCATCAGATTCCTTAAATAGCTCGGATGATCTTCTTGATTGATTCCGTCCAACGGGTAGATTGGAGGAATTCCTTTGGTAAGTGCCAACGGCTATGATGGCATAAAGGAGTATAAAAGGAAGACGTTCTAGCTGTTTTAGGAGAGTGTGATTGATAGAAAAATTCCAGAGTCTGAAGAACCTTGATTGTTAGTCGATACTATTCGAGCGAAATTGTATACACAGAGAGTGTTTATACTTGGTGACACCTTGAGCGAGTGTGGTAGATCGTCTACACCTAGAAATCAAGCAAGATCAACACTGTAACATCTCTTTGATCATAGTGGAATCTAGCCAATTGGCTGTCGGTGCGCGTAAGAGTGGACGTAGGCTTGAATCAAGCCGAACCACTATAAACCGCGTGTTCAATTCTCTCTTTCCTTTACTCGGTCTCACGATTGATTTTTAATTATCCAACTGTCTAAGTATTGTGCAATCTTTAAGAAAATTTTTATATACCTATTCACCCCCCTCTAAGTACTCGTACTAGCTATATCAATTGGTATCAGAGCTCGTGTTCTTACTTTATTTGAAGTGTTTTACTTCAGAGTAAAAGATCCATGACGAGTATGCTAGCACCAGGGCTGGTGGAAGGGCAAAGCAATACCAGACCACCCTACTTTGATGGAAAGGATTACAACATCTGGAAAAACAAGATGAAAGCTTTTCTACGGTCAAAGGATCCTCTGGAATGGGATGTGGTGGAAAAAGGAATCACTCCTACTGCTGCATCAGTATCTGAAAGAGGGAAAGAAACTGTTGAAGCCAACGGAATGTCTCAAGAAGAGATAAACAAGAGACAAGCACTCGATGCTAAAGCAATTTATTCTTTATAGTGTGCTTTGTCACCAACTGAATATAACAGAATATCTTCTTGTGTTACAGCAAAAGAAGTCTGGGACAGATTACATATCACTTATGAAGGGACAGACTGAGTGAAGGAGACCAAAATCAACATTCTCCTTGGTCAATATGAAGCCTTCAAAATGAAACAAGGAGAATCTATAACTGACATGTTTAGCCGTTTTACAGATATTGTCAATGGTCTTGAGAATCAAGGACAGAAAATTTCTGATCCTATGAAGGTGAACAAGCTACTGCGTGGACTTTCCAAGGATTGGAATCATATAAAGACTTCAATAAGAGAGACGCAAAGAATCATGCCATTATCTGTAGACGAGCTGATTGGAACTCTTCAGTCTTACGAAGTGGAACGAATTAATGAAGACGAAGATCCAAGAGGTAAGAAATCCATTGTATTAAAATCTAACGATGATTCTGATGATACAGATTCTGAAGAAGATCTGGACGATGAGGAGCTTGCTCTTATGATCAGAAGGTTCAGAAAGCTAAATAGAAAAGGAAGAAGGTTCAACTCAAAGAAACAAAGTTTTCAGAAACAGCAAACCAAGTTTGTTGATAATGAGGAACCAAACAAAGATGTAGTTTGCTTTGAGTGTAAGAAAAAGGGGCACATCAGACCCAACTGTCCTCTTCTGAAAAAGAAAAGAGGAAAGCCTGAGAAGTCTCGAAAAGCTCTTAAAGCCGAAACCTGGAGCGATACAGAGTGTGAAGAAAGTGATGAGGAATATGCCAACCTGTGTCTGATGGCGCAATCAGACTTAGACTCTGGATCAGACTCAGACAGTGAATTTGAGGTAAGTGATTATAAAATTCCTGTCAAAGTCTCTAAATATATTGACGAACTATGTTTTAGTCTCAAGACTTCTCTCAAAAAGATTTCCGAACTTAAAAAGGAAAACTCAGTTTTAAAACAAAAGGAAAATATTTTAGAAGAAAAAGTGAAAAGTTTAGAGTTAAATGTTTCTACTCTTAAAGAGAATGAGGATAAACTTTCAAAAGAAAATGCTTTCTTAAAAACTGACTTATCAAATATTTCAAAGAAATTTTCAATAGGGTCCGAAAACTTGAAAAAGTTCTTTCAATCCAAAGACCTTGCTTCAATAAGTCTGGTCTAGGTATGACAGCAGAAAACGATCCCCTTGATTGATTTTCCGAAAGTAAAAGAAAGAATTAAGAAAAGACCGTCGAGAGAGGCTTACAAAAATCATTTCAAAAGAGTTTTTGTAAAGTCTCGTAGGTCGAAATGCTTTAAGATGTTCAAAATGTAACAGTCAGGATCATTTTGAAAAAGAGTGTCCTATGGTTTGGAAGCCTGTTAAGAAAGTATGGCCTAATAATGCTCATTCTACTAACGCCAAAGGACCCAAGAAAATTTGGGTACCAAAGAAAGCTTGAGACTCTCTTTTGAATGCAGGTCTTTGTCAAAAAGAAGGTAAAATGGTATCTTGACAGCGGATGCTCAAGACACATGACAAGAGACTCAAATTGCTTCATAAAGCTTATTCAAGTAAATGGTGGAAAAGTTTCATTCGGAGGAAACAAGCAAAGGAAGCATTGTGGGATTTGGAACCGTGAAAATTGGAAATCTCACAATAAACAATGTCTCTCTAGTGGAATGACTCAACTACAATCTACTCAGCATTAGCCAACCGTGGTGATACTCGGTTACAAGATCTCATTTCAAGAAGGCATATGTTCTGGAATTAGCAAAGACTCAACTCGCCTTTCATGGGACGAAGGAATGGAAATATCTATCTCCTTGATGTAAAGCCAAATGAAGATCAATGTCTAATTTCAATTCAAGATGAAGCAGTCCTATGGCACAGAAAGCTTGGCCATGTCAACATGAAGCAATTAGCCAAAATCTCATCAAAGAAGCTTGTTCGAGGTCTACCTAAATTGCCATACCAAAAATTTGATTTATGCACTCCATGCATTCTGGGAAAGCAAGTAAGAAATTCATTTAAGCCAATGAATCATGTCTCTACTAATCATGTACTACAGTTGCTTCATATGGATCTCTTCGGACCAACAAGAACCCAGAGCATTGGAGGTAAGAAATATTGTCTAGTAATCGTGGATGACTATTCTCGCTTTACCTGGGTATATTTTCTTGCAAGTAAGTCAGAAACCTTCTCGTACTTTGAGAAGTTTGCTAAAAAGGTTCAAAATGAAAAAGGATGTGCTATTTCTAGTATAAGAACAGATCATGGAAGTGAATTAGAAAATCAAGATTTTACGAAATTCTGTGATAAATCTGGTTTTAATCACATGTTTTCCTCTCCGTATACTCCAGAGCAAAATGGAGTTGTGGAAAGAAAGAATAGATCTCTTCAAGAAATGGCTAGAACACTTTTAATTGAAAGTAAAATTTCTTCACGATTTTGGGCTGAAGCTGTTTCAACTGCTTGCTATATTATAAATAGAGTCTTTCTAAGACCTATTCTAGAGAAAACCCCCTATGAATTATTCAAAGGTAAGAAGCCTATTGTTTCATACTTTCATGTGTTTGGTTGCAAATGCTTTATTTTGAAAAATGCAAATGATCGAGTTGGTAAGTTTGAAGAAAGATCGATGAAGGCATCTTCCTTGGATATTCTACATCAAGCAAAGCCTACGAGTCTATAACAAGAAAAGCCAGTCTGTGGAAGAATCAATGAATGTCAAATTCCAAGACTCAAATAAGAAGATGAATCCAGCCAGACTCGCACGAAGAGATCGAACCCGCTCTAGACCTTCAAACGTCTACATCTCAAGAAGCATCTCAGACTCTGGAAGTCCATCATCAAGATGCTCATGGAGAATCAAATAAAGAAAGAGATTATCAACCGGGCAAATCAACTAGTAACTGGAAGCACAAATCCAGTCATCCCAAAGATCTCATTATTGGCGAACTTAATGAAGGAATCCGCACCAGATCAAAAAGGCGTGAAGAATCTAGTGCTGTGGCTCTCATTTTTGAAATTGAACCAAAAAGCATAGAAGAAGCTCTATCTGATGAAAGTTGGATCGAAGCTATGCAAGAAGAACTCAGACAGTTCAACATCAATGATGTCTAGGAATTGACATCTAAACCAAAAGGTAAAACTGTTATTGGAGCCAAATGGGTATTCAGGAACAAGATGAATGAAGAAGGAAAAGTCGTACGAAATAAAGCAAGACTCGTGGCCAAAGGATATACGCAAGAAGAAGGAATAGACTATGACGGGACTTACGCACCAGTAGCAAGGTTAGAAGCTATTCGTCTATTACTTGCGTTTGCTTGTTATAAAAATTTCAAGTTATTCCAAATGGACGTCAAAAGTGCATTCCTAAATGGATTTATCCATGAGGAAGTTTATGTGGAACAACCACCTGGGTTTGAAGACCCAAAGAAGCCAGACTCAGTCTTCAGACTGAAAAAGGCCTTGTATGGTTTAAAGCAAGCACCTCGAGCTTGGTACGACAGACTAAGTAAGTTTTTATTACAGAATGGTTTTGTCAAAGGTAAAGTAGATACTACTTTGTTTATCAAAAAGGAAAACAAAAGCTTTTTATTTGTTCAAATATATGTGGACGATATTATTTTTGGATCACCTAACGAAAGTCTATGCAAGAAATTTTCTAAGTCTATGCAGGATGAGTTTGAAATGAGTATGATGGGAGAATTAACATTCTTTCTTGGACTCCAAGTGAAACAAATGAAGGAAGGAACTTTTATTCATCAAGAAAAATATGCAAATGATCTTGTCAAAAGGTTTGGATTGGAAAAGTGCAAAAAGACCGACATACCAATGTCATGTTCTCAGAAGATAGACAAGGATGAAGAAGGAAAGAAAGTAGATCAAAAGCTCTACAGGAGCATGATCGGTTCACTTCTTTATCTTACTGCTTCTAGACCTGATATTTTGTTTAGTGTTTGCATCTGTGCTAGGTTTCAATCAGATCCTAGAGAATCCCATCTCAGTGCTGCAAAACGTGTTATCAAATACGTTGCCTCATCTTCAAGCATCGGTCTCTGGTATCCCAAGAAAGGAGACTTTAATCTTCTAGGATACTCAGATGCAGATCTGGCCGGTTGCAGAGTCGATAGGAAGAGCACTTCTGGAACTTGTCAACTGCTTGGAAACAGGACAGTGTCTTGGTTTTCAAGGAAGCAAAGCACTGTAGCTCTCTCAACGACAGAAGCAGAGTATGTAGCTCTTGGAAGCTGCTATTCGCAAATTCTATGGATAAAACAACAGCTACAAGACTTTGGCATTAAAGACTCATGCACAGAAATCAGATGTGACAACACCAGTGCGATCAATCTCACCAAAAATCCAATCCTTCATTCAAGAGCAAAGCATATTAAGATTCGACATCACTTCATTAGAGATCACATTCAAAATGGAGAAATCTCGATTCAATTTGTTGATTCAAAGAGTCAACTAGCGGATATATTCACAAAGCCTTTGGAGAAAAATCAATTCGACTCTATCCGTTCAAGACTCAACATTTTGAAGCTTGAAGAAGTTAAAGTCTAGAGACTCACCAACTCCAAGACTCTAATCTCTCAGACTTTAAACCCTCAGACTCAGACGTGCATGGCTATAGACTGTAAGTTGCTATTTTATCTAAAAGGTACGAATTCTCGTTTAGTTATCTAATCTCGAAAAGGTACGATCTTTTGTTCGGTTATTCAATAATCTGTGTGAAATTCGAAAACTTGTCTTTTAAGGGTTAATTTTGGCAGTTATTGATTTTGAAAAGAAGTGTTCGTACACTTTCCTTGTACCGGTTGAACTTCCCTTTTCAAAACAGAGTTATATATATACGGTTTTTCTTCGCCCAAATTTTCAAAACCCTAAAAAGAACTCTCCTCCCGATCCTGTTTCTATTTCCTGTTCATCTTCGAGAAAGTGGTCATTTTTCTTGGGAAAGCAAGTGAAGGAATCTTCCAATCGTCAAAGAAGGATGTCTTCTTCAAGGAAATCATCAAGAATCGCAAGCAGGGGACCACAAAGAATGGAGAAGGGACCGACTCACTTCGATCTTACTGAGGAAGAAGACTTATCAAGTCAGAGACAAAGTCCGATTCGCTCTCCTCCACGTCATTCAACACCTCCTGCCCCACAAGGTGCGAGTCAACATCTGGAAAAAGAGATAATCGAGGATGCCGACCCAGTAAGAGTTCAAAGACCCTCCTTTATCTATAAGCTTTATCGTGCGTTGAAAAGCTCCGGTACTTCATTAAAATATATAGATGAATTCCTTAAGGACAAAAATTATGGAAATGAGTATCTTTTTTTGCGGAAAATGGAAGAATTGGGAATTGCTCCGAAAGGAAGGGCAGAAGAGGCACTTGCGAACATTCCAAGTGACCCTCGTATGCTAGGAAAAAATCTGATTAAAGGGAACGATGATGACAGAATGTTCCTTGAATTTCAACCTAAAATGGGTGTGGCAGCAAAAGTGAAAGGAAATCGGATGGATTTGTTTAAGTCCAAGGATCAGGAAAAGGTGTATTCCAGGCTGTTGAAAAGAGGGGTAATAAACCCTAGAAGTGTCGATTTTGACTTTCTGGACACCATCAACGTAAACTTAAGAGAGAAGTTGAATTTGCTTCAACTTGAGACTTTTTGCTCTGACTCTACGGACGGGTATGCTCAACTGACCGCTTATTTCTATTCAAATCTTAGCTTTTTGGATGCGAATAGAATTTCATTCAGTGTACGAGATCAAGTCTATGTGGTAGATATGAATATGTTGGCGGACATAGTTGGAGTTGAACGAGGACGTTATTTACCAATCAAAGTCTCACCTGCTCGTACTACTCTGGAACTTGTCAAAGATAGGGACGTAGAGAAGAAAATTACCTATTCCAGGATGAATGCCATCAACATTGTGCTTCATAAGATTGTGATCAACTGTCTCAGACCAAAGTCTACGTCAAAGACTTCTGTGTCTCTTTCTGAAGCAAAGTTGATGTACGCGATCAACTCAGGACGGAAGTTCTCTCTCCCGCACACTATTCTCTTCCATATGTACAGAGCAATGTTGAAAGACAAAGGACAATTGCCTTATCCTGGTCTGGTGACCAAGATCTTCAGACACATGAATATTGAACCGCCACAAACATTTTGTGTTCGACCGTGTGATAAGATGGTGGTAGGATTGAAGATGTTAACAAAGATGCGTCTAAAGAACTGTCCAAGGCAATGGAGAAATTCAGAGTGAAATCTCCAAATCACTGCTTCAAAAAGGAAAGGAAAGGAGGCCATTGGTGCCCCATCGAAAAAGAAGAAAAGAACTCTCATCCCGGAGGATGAAGATGAAGATGAAGAGGATGAAGATCCTACTATCCAAGCACCGACAAGAACCGGACGTTCGTGCCTCAACCGACGTAACTTCGAAGAACAATGAGAAGAAGAAGAGCGAGAGAGAAGGAGAAAGAAGCTGAAGAAGAAAGAGAAGGAGAGAAAGAAAAGTCTCGCTGAATCTGGAGAGAAGGAAATCAAGAGCATGATCATCACTCTTCCCCGCTCGATGTCCTAGAGACAGGGGAGTTGGCGAGCAAGAAAGGTCCTCACCTCATGCTTTCGTTAGTGAAATTCCAAGGCAATCTCCAGCAGACCCGTAAGAATTTCAGGCTTCTCAATTGCCCGAAGAAGGTGATACGTCGATTCCAAATCTGCCGCACTATTCGAAGCGCCATCGTCTGCATTTACTTCATCAGAGAAAGCTCATGCCGGTACACAGACGGACGATTCTGCAGATTTTCGTAGCATCATGAATATTCTTCTGGAAATGCGTAGCCAGATATATGTTCTGGACTGTGAAATCCAAGCCATGAAGCATGCTGGACAAGCATCTTCGGTCTCTCTGGAGGATAAATTCAAAGACCTCGCTCTGCAACTTCAAGCCAATGCTAAGGGAGAAGAGGTAGCTCAACTGAGGGAAGACCTGAAGAAGCTCGAAGGAGTAGTCCAGTCCATTGGGGATTTCCAGATCGTGCGCATTCCCAAGCAGACATGACTCCTTTCTTACCCTTTTTAATGATGACAAAAAGGGGGAGAATCAATTTGAACCAACAACTTTCAACTTTTTAAAACTTTTGTGGTTATGTTTATTTTTGACTATGACTTGAGAACTTGAACTTGGGTGTGAATTTAAATTTGACTGAATTGGTTGTGGATTTTGATGCTTGACTGGTTGCATTTTTATCAAGTGTTGTTATATGGTATTACTCATGAAAGACTAACCAATTTTCTGTGGATGCAGAGTCTGGTTGCTTTATTAATCTTTTTGAGTTAGCCATATTGCTTGAGAAATGTTTTTGCAGGTCAAAGTTGTTCAAATCTACAAGAAAGTTTTGTCACCATCAAAAAGGGGGAGATTGTTGGAGAAATCTTTCTAGAATATTTTGAAGCTGACAAAACATTTATATCAGTCTAAGTCTGGATGTTTGGAGACTGACAGTTTAAAGTCTGAAGACTTTGTATTCTCAAGACTCAAGACTCAAGACTCAAGACTCAAGACTTAAGTCTATTCTCACTGACAGTCTTTCTAATCCAGTGACGAAGGAAATCCAAAGCCGAGGTATATGGTTGAGGATTAGATCCTATCTTCTGGAGAAGATTCTTTGGTCGGATAATCATTTCGGATTCTTTAATTCTTATCTAAGATCGATTGAAGATCCGATGGTCGACGAAATATTCTTGGAATGTTCTATTCTTGGAAACCAAGATCCTGATTGTATGGACGAATAGGATTGATGGGCTATCATCAACTTCCTTAAATAGCTCGGATGATCTTCTTGATTGATTTCGTCCAACGGGTAGATTGGAGGAATTCCTTTGGTAAGTGCCAACGGCTATGATGGCATAAATGAGTATAAAAGGAAGACGTTCTAGCTGTTTTAGGAGAGTGTGATTGATAGAAAAATTCCAGAGTCTGAAGAACCTTGATTGTTAGTCGATACTGTTCGAGCGAAATTGTATACACAGAGAGTGTTTATACTTGGTGACACCTTGAGCGAGTGTGGTAGATCGTCTACACCTAGAAATCAAGGAAGATCAACACTGTAACATCTCTTTGATCATAGTGGAATCCAGCCAATTGGCTGTCAGTGCAGAAGAGTGGACGTAGGCTTGAATCAAGCCGAACCACTATAAACCGTGTGTTCAATTCTCTCTTTCCCTTACTCAGTCTCACGATTGATTTTTAATTATCCAACTGTCTAAGTATTGTGCAATCTTTAAGAAAATTTTTATATACCTATTCACCCCCCCTCTAGGTACTCGTACTAGCTATATCAACCCTAACCCCTGCAGGTTTTTGAGAGGGTTGATAGGAAGCAGCCGTAGAAAGGCTTATAATTATTAAACTTCCTAGGGGTAATACTTGATAAATAAATCGTGATTTTTGGGAAATCGTTGTTGTGTTTTACTATCCCTATTTTCTTGATTGACTGGGTGTTATATTTAATTCACTTCCGCATGCGTTTAATCGAAAGATAAAAATAATGGGTCGGCAACGCGTTCTGGGGTGTCGCAATTTTAATCAACCACCGAGGGATGTGCGCATACTTGGGGTTTGGGGCGTGACAATAACGATTTTCGCACATCTTAGCATGACACCAGAGATTGCTCGGACATATTTGATTGTCTGTTTCAAGCATCTGATTTGTTTCGGCTGGCTAAGGCTATTGCAGCACGACGACCCACAATTGCTCGTGGATTAGATGGAATCCGCACTTCCATAAGTTTCCTTCGGATGCTCTAGGGCAAACTTGAGAACGACCCATCCGTTCTGTAGAAACTTGTCTACTTTGTACAGTGTGCTAAGCAGGGGACTCTCAAGTCAGACTTTCGCTCTAAAACTTTGAATGCTTATAAGCGTGCTATATATATGACAGGAACTCTTCGCGGGTGGACATTCTCCTAATTGGAAGACAGATGCCTTAATGGTTTCTTCATTGTAAAGAGGTTTCCATATCTTTCAATCTTCCCCAGGACTTGTATGACAACTTCTTAGGAGTAGCACTCCATGTTGTCCTCGGCCTGGAGGAAGGAAAAGTGGCTGATGCTTCGTGCGACATCCATATATTTCATATATGATCAATGGACGATTTAGCATGTGAGTAGCTTGATTTCTTTGGAATCCAATCATGTGTGGCTTGAATATCTCCTCCATAGTAGTTTGTATGAAGTTGAGAAGCATCTGTGAAACGATTGGAGCCATTTCTAATTTTGCTTTAGAGCATTGAAAGGAAGCTTAAAGAAGTGTTGATTTCGTCTAAAATGCCAGCAACAGCAGGATGTTGTTAGGTCGTGCTCCAACACCGTCAATTGATAGAAAATAACTGGATTTTCAGGGAAAGAGAGTAAGACAATTTGATAGACACCGAGAAAGAAGATATTTTAAGAGAAACAGGTGTAGAGGAAAGCTGAACAACTTAACAAAGAAGACTAAGATGGTCTTAACTATGCCGAGACCATGGATTCCACTTGCGCCAAACTATTGTATGCTTGTTGGCTTGCCAAACATGCCTATTTGGATTGGTGACGACTTGTTGAGGAAGTGATTCCAGGAGAAGCAAACTGGATGATTTTGATTCCAATTCCTTTTTCTTTTCCCTTTAATTGTCTCTACTAGAAAATTTTAAATGTCTTCTCCTTCATTTAAATTCAAAATTGCTTTGAAATACAGGTTTTGCTTCATGCTTACTAGTAGCCTAGTACTAACATAGTTGAGGAACTACTTTTTCCTCTCTTTCTTTTATGAATTGTGATGCATATTGCATTAATCTAAACTGCTTGTTGAATGGCCATGGTCTTCCAAGTTGATCTGTAGAAATTATCATATAGACCTCGTCACCTCTCTTAATCTAATTAATGATGCCAATACTTCATGCTCTAAAATTCTGACATAGTATGTTTTGCTCAGTCTAATCTAATCTATATCTCCAGGAAAGAGTTTATGTGATTATCTCAAAGATCAAAAGGTCCATATAGGGAGAATTAGTTGATTCCTAGCAGATTGCATTGGACAGGTACAAAGTCTTGGGTCATAACTGGAGGCTTCTTTGAACTGTACTTTTTTTAGCTTGGAGCAGGTTGGTCACCTGCCTTTGTGCCATTGACAAAGTCTTACTTAACTGAGGGCAAAAAATGAGAGAGAAGTCGATACAATGGAGCTTTATAATTGAGCCACACGATCACAAGGTTCCATTTCATCCCACTTCATTTAACATTAATTCTGACTTACATAGATTTCGCAGCCAAGTTTCTGACCATGTCGGTTTTAATTATCAAGTTTCAACAATAATTGTAAGCAGCAAAAAACTTGTACACTAAAAGACAACTTCCAACATATTCGTGACCTTTAGATGAAGTACGAATGTCACACACCAATCTCTCTAAGGGAATTACTATTCTATCTGACCATACCGACATTTTGAACATCTTCAACCTAGCTTTCTTCTGATCTCTGCCATCATTTTCTCTATCTTCTCAACTATGCTAGGGATCAAACCATCTCTATTCCTGTCGAAACAAAAGAGCGACAGAGAGATGAATATTACAAAATAGAGACATCAACTAGAATGAAGCGAACATCATAATCCGGGGAGAGGGTCATATTCACGGGGCCAAAATTTTCTAATTCAGTTCAGTCTTTTCTAGTTCAAAAGGGCTTTTGTAGCTAAAAAATTTATTGAATTACCAATATTATATAGACAGTGTCCTTATATCGTCTTCCAATATAGATCAACACTTCAAACATATATCCATTTTATAAAGACAGTTAAGAAAAATGTTTTAGTAGTTTCTCCTACTAAATTATCACTTTTCCAAGCAAGAATAAGATTCTTAGAACATTATATTTATGAAGGAACTATTAATACGGTCTGTAAATAAACTTTCAAATTAAATCATAGATAAAACTAAGTTATAGAGATTCTTAAAAAGTCTTAATTATATCATACATTTCTTTCCAAATATTAACATAATCAAAATATACAGAAAAATCTTGCACCTTGGACACCAACACACTCATATTGTTAAACAAATCAAAATTTATATTAAAGAATTACATTGTCCTCATTTGGATGACTCGATTGCAATCAAAATTGTAGAAAAAAAAAATTCTTGAGATATGGTATGAAGGGATACTCAAACAAGTCCAAAAAAAAAAAAAAAAAAAAGAGCAAATCTTTCAGTTTTTGTGTGTATATATATAGCTGAGCGACCAAATCCAAGTTTCAACATATAATCTTCAATTCATAATATCCACTTTACGGTATGACTTTACTATTGCTGGATGATGGACAAGTTGGTGCTATCAAATACAGATCACTTGATTAGATTGATATGTTTTATGCATAGAATGCGGCCAATTTCTAAAATGAAGCATTAGACCCCACTTCACGGCGCAACTTTTGAATTTCAAGCTCTCTCTCGCACTCGGAACATATGCCGAGAACTTCAATGCAGAAATCGATGCAATAGGGTAGGTTGACTTGGTCGATTGCTAGGACCTTTCCTAAGGCACTAAGTTACTCAAGTCTCGACACTTCCTCTCCCAGGCAGTAGACATTATTTTTGATAGGTGAAGGTAAATGAGTTTGAAATCTTACCCATCAGGCAGATGCATTCCATTCACATTGGCAGCTTCAGATAGAGCCTCCCTCCATGTGTTGACCTTGCGCTTCCCATACTCGATCTCATGCTTGGCTAATGCTTTTCCATAACTCTGTTTCTGTCTCCTCAATTCCCCTGGTTCCACTTGGTAAAATATAGGTAGCATCAGCTGTTTCTTTCTGTTCTTCCTCTCTAGTATTTGCACCAACTCCTTCAGACACCACCAAGATTCAGCATAGTTTTTTGAGAAAACGACCACGTACATGCGAGATTTTTCAATGGCGTCCTTCAGTGCTGGTGGGAAATCCTCGCCCATCACTAAGTTCTCACTGTCCATGAAAGTATTTATGCCTTTATGGACCAAGGCCTCGTTCAGACTCTTGACGAAGTTCTCACGGACATCCTTACCCCTAAAGCTTAGGAACACATCGAATCTTTTCAGTTCAGAAAGATATTTGGCGATTTCTTCGATTAATGTGGCCTCACATCTGACGGACAATAGAGACATGGATAACATAAGCTATGCCCAAGCTGTAGAATTAAATGAAGCGACCAATAACAATTCGGTCTAAGAATAGATCATGATGATGTCCATGCAAAAGGACACGAGCACAAACTTAAGGAGACAATTTAATATTGCCACTCAACATGGGCCGCGATGGTGCCAATGTGGAAAGAAATACAAAGTTGTCATGAGACATCATATTATACTAAGATATGTTAATCAGGAAATTTGTTAAGCACGCATAAGGAGAAACGAAGCACCCCTAAAAAAGAACGAACAAAAAAAAAGGAAAGATAATGCAAATCCATATGTAATTAATTATTATTACTTCGACTGAGGCCCGGCAAACAACCGACAAATTTAGCCAATTATCCAGGAGAAAAAGAAATAGTAAATTCAAAGAAACTGGTTAACCGTCACAGGGAACCGAAAAGCTATAAGAGGGAAAACTAATGATGAGGAAATTTCATTTCCGAGTTGTTACTTCTCATTTTCGAATTATAGAGAAAAAGGAAAAAAGCCTTGCGTCACTATCATCCATTGAATGATTGTGAGTATAAATAATGTGAAAGACTTGCCAAAAGAATGGGTTGGTCGAAAAGACAGTTGAAGTTCATACGAGGCTTTTGATTGAGTCAAAAAAAAAAAAAAAATAGAGGAGAAATCCTGGAAGATGAGAATCATGTATTCATAGAAGATGATATGTTCGGCAACAAACCTACTCACTAGTAACAAAGTATAATCTGATTCAAAAATGGTTGTTGGAGTGAACCATCGGTCAACTATGTCTTGTAGGTCAAATACTCATAGCCCAAGTTTGAAGAGTACTGAAATAAGTCTCAAATTTGAGGCCATTGAACGAACCCGACCTGAATTGAATTATGCGGAACTCTGATACATGAAAGTTCAATGGCAAATCTCGTACATTACATAAATTATTTCCTCGTTGATAAAGTCTATTTTGAAGATCAAGGGAATTTATCTTTGGTGGAGTCCATTTGGTATATTGTCTTGCCATATATGTATACACGCATATTAGAATGAGCTTTGTTAATATAACAATCTTTAGGTTACTATGAGAATAACAGCTTATTATGAACCCCATATTCATGAAGAAGTGGGTCATATAACAATTTATAATTATTTTTTATTTGGTTTTTTGTGATCCAAAACATATTGTTATTCTCACAGCAAATTAAAAGCTATCACCCAATTATTTCTTTATTGAAACAAGCATAGCGGAAACTAGACTTCAATTTGTAGAAGCAGGGTTTGCAAACAGGGTCTAGACCTGGTTAGTAAACTCATCCATTGGTAAAAATATGCCTTAAGCTGCTTAGAATATGGTCCTAGACATGCTTCAGTGATTGTTACCAGCACGTCAATGTAACTGGATGATGAAAGAAATATGCTATTTCCTAACGAATCTGGGAAATTCATCTCGTCGAAGATCAACAACTTATAGAACCAAACAAAAGCAGTGACAGGCATGTTTATAAGAATTTTATTACTACAGCCACTAAAATTGAATTCTTTAAAGCTGTCCTAGAGTGTGTAATAGGCAAAAAATAAGAGTGTGATCTGTTTGGTGATGGAAGAATTTTCGACATGATTCTCAAGGATTATTTGAGCTTGGAAGAAAGAAAAGGAGAAGCCTTGGAGTGAGGATGGGAGAGAGAGCAATCGAACTATCGACAAAGTTCTGGGTTAAAGAATAAAGGTTGTGTTTCCGGGCTGATGTTTTTGAAGTCTGGAAGAAGACCGCTGAAACCCAAGATCAGCGATTCGAAGAGAAAAAGAAAAAGCCCAACGCCAAACTTCATGTGGACTGATTACTACGTCACCCACGATGTCATGTCAGGAGTACAAGATGAGAAAAATAGCTTTTCTCAGAAAATGCAGGATGAGACATGTACCGAGGAGACGGAAATGTGGGCCAAGTCAAATAATTATGCCATGTGTCTAACCACCGATAACGAAGGAGCGAGCTTATGGCGTGACAAGCACAGGAGTGAGTATTCTTTTAACTTTTACTATAACTATATAGAACAACATATACTAGATATGGAATACAGATATAGATTAGCTATCGTAGCCAGACTCAGGCGACCATCGCCCGAGGGTAGCGACCGCCGATCTGGGCTCGAGATCCAGATCTGGGGTCGCGAGCCTATATTCGTGGCCCGAAGCCGCTTGACGCAGAGAAAGGGAGGGGGCATGAGGTGACGCGGCTTGGGCGGCGTGGAGACATGAGCACTCGGCTTGGAGAGGACGAACGGCTTGCGTCTGGTGCTCTGTTTCGTGTGCTGCGTGAGCGTGCTCTGTGTTGTGTGAGTGTGATGAGAATGTGCTCGCGTGAGAGTCAGAGCGAGAGGCAAAATTACTACTTACCCATTATTCAATTCCCATCCGGATAAGTTACCCGCGTCAAAGAGAGCCTTCTTCCATCGCTTCACTTTTTCTGAATCCTTCCCGAACTTGGACTCATGCATTGCCATATTTCTCCCATAACTTTCTCTCCCCGCTCTCACTTCTCTTGGTTCCACGTTGTAAAACACCGGCCACACGATCAGGCCATTTTGTTCATTGCATTCCATGATTATTGCTAGCTCTTCCAAGCACCACCATGAGGAAGCAAAGTTCTTGGAGAAAATAATGATCGCGACTTGCGATTCCTTAATCGCCATCGCAAGCGAAGATGCTATCGCCTCTCCCTTCCTCAGTTCTTCACTGTCTACGTAAGGTAATATTCCTGTCAGCAGGTCTAGAGCTCTATAGAGATGTCCAACAAAGGTTTTGCGGACATCCGCGCCCCTGAAACTTACGTAGACTTGCAAACTCGTCCTGGACTTGGAAGAAGAAGCCATTAGAATCAGGAAACAGAGGACGTTAACAATGAGAATGAGTTGACTACGATTTGGTACTTTGTTTGAGGTAGTTTGTTCAACGTTTGATCTTCGACCTGCGATTCCTTGATCACCTTCCATTAGAATCAGGAAACGGAGGAAGTTAATGATGGGAATGAGTTGACTACGATTTGGTACTTTGCTTGAGGTAGTTTATTCACCGTTTGATCTTCGACCTGCGATTCCTTGATCACCTTCCATTAGAATCAGGAAACAGAGGAGGTTAATAATGAGAACGAGTTGACTAAGATTTGGTACTTTGTTTGAGATAGTTTGTTCACCGTTTGATCTTCGACGTGCCATTCCTTGATCACCTTCGAAAGCAAGGTTGGCATCCGCTCTTCCTTCCTCAGATCTCCAGTGTCGATGTAAGATATTCCTGTCAGCAGGTCTTCAGTGTCGGTGTAAGTGGATATTCCTGTCAGCAGGTCTAGAGCTGTGTAGAGATGCGGAAGTCTACTCATGAAGACTCGCAAACTCGTTCTG
The DNA here is from genome assembly GCA_017140165.1 of Eucalyptus shirleyi. NCBI lineage: Eukaryota > Viridiplantae > Streptophyta > Magnoliopsida > Myrtales > Myrtaceae > Eucalyptus > Eucalyptus shirleyi. The sequence goes on along the minus strand of CM029456.1, from coordinate 15,187,913 downwards.
GGCTTGGAAGGAGAAGCCATTAGAAGCGGGGAAGAGAGGAGGTTGCCTAGGGTTTGATCCTTTGTTTGAGGTAGCTTGTTCCCCATTTGATCTTTTTTGGGTGTATTCTTTATATCCAGAGGCGTGACTTTCTTTTTGTGGGATTTGGTTTTTCTTTTAAATAACATTATTGGGTATCGACACGAAACTTTATTTTATGTGAATTTATTTTTGATGGAATTGTTAGTGAAGTATCTCATCTGGTTAAGAAAGGTTAGCTACTCTATTGGCTCACAATGAGATATTTCCTTGTGGCTTCCCGGAAATGACACCCGCAACGTGATTGTGAGAACTGATTGCGCAAGCTACATTAGCAATCAATCACCCTTTAGTTATGAGAACTGATTGCGCAAGCTACATTAGCAATCAATCACCTTCCAGCCCACTTCCCTTCAATTTGGTCTTGACATCACCAAAGTGCAATAGTAAGAACAACTGGCACGGCACATTGGATGTGATCTTGGAACTAGAACAGTATAGGCCGACATTGTGTTTGATTAGATTTGGCTTTTAGCTGTTTAATCAAACACAATGTCGGCCTATACTATTCTAGTTCCAAGATCACATCCAATGTGCCGTGCCAATTGTTCTTACTTTCTTCAAGGAGCTAGAAGCCAAACTATTTAATCAAACACAATGTCGACCTATATTGTTCTAGTTCCAAGATCACATCCAATGTGCCGTGCCAGTTGTTCTTACTTTTTTCGAGGAGCTAGAAGCCAAACGATTTAATCAAACACAATGTTGGCCTATATTGTTCTAGTTCCAAGATCACATCCAATGTGTCGTGCCAGTTGTTCTTACTTTTTTCGAGGAGCTAAAAGCCAAACGATTTAATCAAACACAATGTTGACCTATATTGTTCTAGTTCCAATATCACATCCAATGTGCCGTGCCGGTTGTTCTTACTTTTTTCCCTAGACCCCCACCATCAACTTTAGCTTCATGCCCAAGCGAGGCCAACCCTTGCCGACCATCGCTTGTGGCCTGTCACTTGTGGCCTTTGGCCGGTGATCGGCAAGGTCTACTAGCAAAAAGAAAAGGTAAGAAAAGGGAAAATAAAACAAATCCTAAATATTATTTAAAAATTCAATAAATTAGTAAAATATTATTAAAAATCCCCATGTCAGCGTTGTCATGCGACGTAGAATGGCTAGCGTCCACGTCAGTTGGATGAACTAAAACGATACTAATATGAAAATATTTAATACTAAATTGGTCTAATTAAATTGTTTATAACTAAATTGATATTAATATAATATGTTTAGAATTTTATTGATACCTTTTTTAAAAGAGAAAGTATTTTTTAAAACTAAAAAAGAGAAAGTACTTTAAATTTTACTTCCATTTAATAGCGGGCGGAACGTCGAATCATATGTATAATTGATTGCAACCGGCTCAAATTCAGCGGCTGAAATTTTCTATCTCCACAATGACAACTGACAGTTTTGTGGTATGGTACAGCATTATGCCTTGAAAATCTCTCTCTATCTCTCTCTCTCTCACTCTCTCACTCATATCCTTTTTCTTCTCTTTTGGGGGTACATCTCTTTTTTATCTTTTTATTTGTATTCTTCTCTATTGGACATCTCCATTAATATTCTTTGGTTAGCTCTTTTCCTTGGTCTTATTGATAGATGACTTCAGCAAATTGAGTGATGTTGGCCAGTGTCTCATATTATATTCCCCCACGTCACAATAGGACAAAAGCTATTTGATTGAGAAAGTTGACAATACATTGACGCTCCACTTTAGGGGTGAGCATGGTCTGAGTTGGGCCAGCCAACCCCCTAACCTTAGGACCAACCTATACAATGCTGGTTCTCAATTCTTGGAACCGATGACCGACCCTATTGATTTTGGGACCGAGGACTGGACCGACCTAATGGGTTCGGTCTGATTTAAGGGTCAATCTGGGACCAACTGATAATTTATTTATTTTTTGTACTATCTAAAAAGGCAATCGAGGACTGGATGGGTTTTGGTCTAATTATAAGGTCAATCCAAGACCAATCGATAATTTTTTATTTCATTTTTTGTACTCCCTAAAAAAGGCGAGGAAGGACCAGACCGACTCTATGGTTTAGTGATGAGTGAGGTTAGCTAAAAGAGGCCAGCGATGAGTGTCGAGTGGGGTGAGCGTCGAGCATCAAGTAGGGAGTAACAAGCTAGGCAAGGATCGAGCGGCAAGCGGCACGAGTGACCTAAAGCGAGTGAGGCGAATGTCAAGTGGTGAGCGGAGAAGTTATTTCTTTTGATTTTGGCAAATTAAAGACTAAGAGGAAAAATAAGACAAAAGAAAACGAGTATTAGAGGAGGATGCCGTGAGAAGCTATTAATGCCATTTTAAACGCCATGAGAACTCCTCACAAAAACATATTTCTCCTTTATAAATTATGGTTTTTGACGCTGTAAAAGACATTAAAATATCTAAGTTATTTAAAAATGGTGTAAAATTACTTGAACTCCTTACTAAAGAACTATTTAATGTTGTTGACGCCGTTTATTTTAGGGTTTTCTTTATATAACAAAATTATAAATAATATATTAGATATATAATATATATAGAATCAGGGTTGGTCCAAGTTTGACCGACCCTAAACTCCCAAGACTAAGGACTAACCCGCACAGTGCTAGTCCAAGAATCCCAACACTAATGACCAACCCGATCTCCTTGGGAACCGGACCAGGACCAGCAGGGTTGGGTCGGTCCAAGGTTGGTCCAGGGTTGACTCTAGACCGATGCTCATCCCTACTCCACTCCCAACGCACTAGAAAAAGAAGTGTGAGTAACAACAAAAATTGAATAAATGGACGGCACGTCCATTCCCATGTTGTTCTATTCAAAGGGTAGGGACTATCAGTCTGTACTCAAATGCATGTGAATGCATGATTTTACGATAGGTCCTATGTGTATATTCATTTCATTCATGTATTACATTCCATTTAATTAAGTAAATTATACACATTATAATTTGAAGATAAAATTTGATGGAAGCATACTATTTATTTCATAAAAGTATCGGTAACTCCTTAGTTGAAAATCAGGTGATCGTTGACTCTTTTTGCCAATAGTTTTTTGTTTTCGTACTCTACGAGTACTTGCAATATCCCTCTTGTATACACTACACAATCAAATTCTTGAGAAATCAATCTTATGAGAGCATTTCTTTGTAAAAGAGTGTGTTGTGTTTATAAATGAACGTTGGCTCCATTGCAAACCAATCTTTGTTTGAGGTTTCAAGTATAATTGATTAGGCATAACTCTTGAACAATCTCTGGAAATGGAGTGGGCACCCATTTGGACTGGACCACTATAAAATGGTTTCACATTCCTCTATCGCTAGTCCTTTTAATTGTAATTAATAAATTGCTTAACTTATATTTGTGCATAAATACTTAATACTATGGAGCATATTCAATATTTGGGCCAAAAATTGCTCATGTTTATTTGAATTTTTAGAGCTAAATATCATGGCATCACATATTGATAAATTAAGAGAGTTAATACATAATTAAACAATAGCATGATCAAACAAGTGTTAGAGGAGGAATATGATACATTTACGCGCCAAATGCAGAGAGGCATATGTATCCTTTTGCTCTTTTCCCCACATTTCACAAAGCAATAGTCATTAGATAACCTTTCGTAATGAAAATAGATCAAGCTTTTTATCCAATTGAAAATAATGCAATTGGTTCTAATATATAAATTCAAAAAAATGAGAAATTATCTGAAAGAACACCTTTAAATGATTATTGGTGTGTTAATAGCTTATTTTCTATTACTTTGGAGCAAAGAATCTTTTGCTAAGGTGGGGCCTTTTTCATTGAATGCTTTTTTTTTTATCAACTTTTTAGATGTGTTACTCCCAATCAAGTCAAAGTGCAAACCATTTCCAAAACAATTGGATATTTCGTGCGGAAGTTTAAAAGAAAGACTTCATCTAGGTGTGAAAAATACATATTCCAATTATTTAGTCCAAAAGAGGAATTTCATGTTTGAACTCTAGTGAAGAATGACACCTTAAACGTGTAAAGTGTCCACTGACGTTCCATGTGGTTTGACAATATCTCGCCTTTTTTTCTTAGTCAAGAGTGCAAGGAAATATTTTCTCACCGCTTTCATGCTGGCTTCCCTCCACGCAACTTTGGTCTGTAGAGAAGAATTATCAAAGTTGATTTTGATGGGCAGGTGGCTCCCACCACCTTGTTCCTTCTACGTGCTCATATCTAGAGTGAATCCAAGGCTTGAGTCTAATGGTTCATATCCATTACATTTTTTTATTCTTTTTTTTTTTTGTTATTACTAGAAAAGCTTGATAGTTATTATTCGGGAATATTCTAAAAAAGAGCATAGAGTAGAGTCATTTCATCAAAAAATGGCCCAAAATATTAACATTATTCAAAATAATGCTTTAAAATGACTAAATTAGTATCACATAAGGACTTCAACTTACCAATCGGCCAAATGTTTGCCGACCAGCGAGCATTTGATTTTTTTTTTTTTTGGCGGCCAGAATATGGATACTTTTGTCCCCCCCCAAAAAAAGAAAAAAAGCTTAAGCAAAAAATTACAAGCCCTAAAATAAAGAAAGAAAACTCATGCACTTCTTCCTTTCTTTCTTCCCATGTCCTTCCTTTGCTTTTGGTCCTCATTTCTTTCAAGAGAAGAAGACAAAGCTCAAGCAAAGACCACCTGTTGGTTAATTAGACGCTCACATGTAACATAAAGGTCTCAATTCTCTATCATCTTTTTCCCAAATTTGCAATGTTATATATATAATGTGATCCTTCATTTTCGGATCCACATTTCTTTGGTTATTCCACATGTAGTTTTTTCACACTTCATACGTCTTCATAATAACCACCCACTTGATTTGTGACAACCTGATTTTCAAGTTTTGATTTCAATTGAATGAGTCGGGCCTTTCATTGACGCGACCATAGTGCTTTTCTCTGAGATGGCCACTTATGAGATAACTAGCCTATCAAGTGAAGCCGTTAAGGGATTTTAAACGCAATAGACTTGAGAATTTGATTAGGAATCGACTACTCGACCGTGATAGTTTGTAAGGGTCATTACGGCACAGTTAAAAATCAATCAGAGATGAGATATAGGTCGGTTTGATTGAGATATGTGGCTAAACGTGGGTGATTCTACTAATTTGCAAAATTTTCGTCGATCGGCATTAGACCGATTTTTCTATTGTTTTGGTGCCTTGTGTCTATATTTGAAATCATGAGATTTTCACGACAATCAAGAGTCGCCAATGTGTCGAAGATGTATGTGTGGCTTGAAGAAAATTGATCACTGGTCAATTGCACCAAAAATTCCTAAAAGCTACTCGGTAGGTTATGTCACACTAAAATGGCATCAGATTGAAATTAATCACGAATTTGAATCTGATTTCAAAAATTAAAAGTTCTGTCATGTCACGAGTTATTTTAGGAACATCAACTCATCTTTCGAGGAATTTTCGGTGAGTTCAAGATTTTTATGAAAAATTGATTTGGACGATTCAGAAAACGAACAGAATTTCAGATTGGCCAAATCGAAGGGATTTTCGGCCTCTTGTGTGAGCTACTTAGTGAAAGGAAATTGCGTGGGCTTTTTCTTCAATCAAATTGGACATCAATCGGAGAGATTTGTTAAAAAATCGGATTCTGGGAAAAAGAAAATAGAATTTGGAATTGAAGGAAATAGCTACTTTGCTACTCAAGACTTGTTATTTTGGGAGAATTATGGTGCAAGGAAGTAAGTGAGGACCAAGCAGTTTACATGGAAATTTGTGAAGATTGGATGGAAATAAGATGTTTTATTTTTATTCCCCCGCCCCCCGGCGCCTTCTTAAAGCCGATCTCTCTCTCTCTTTCTCTCTCTCTCTCGCTTTCTCTTTCTCTCTTTCTTACTCTCGCACATTTCCTTTAGCCGACCAACCTCCTGCCATGGTCTTCCATTATCTTTTTTCTTTTTGACTTGTGGGCCATTCTTATCTTTTTCCCTAGCTCCCGTTCTTCCCCTTTGGTCGATGTCACTCACTCTCTCCCTCTCTCTGCCGACACTTCCCTCTTCCTTATCCATTTCCCCTCCTTCGCACTTCTCTCCTTCACTTTTCTCTCACCATTCACGCGTGAAGGCCCCACCAGCCGACACTTCTCTTCCCTCCCTCCTTTCTTCTTCGAGCGTGCAGCTCGCTCGACCTAGCTACTTCTGCTTTCTTGTAATTTTTCCTCCACCGAAGCTGCCAAGATGAGTCCTCTGACTCATGATTATGCTTAGGCAGCCCTCAGGGCGTTTTGTTTTTTAGTCGGGTCTTAGGAGTGAACTCGCTGAGACGTCGTCTCACCCATTGTGGGATAACATTTTCAGATCCCTAAGGTGAAGAATCGGAGCTTGAGGCGGAAGGGTCAGGGGCATGGATGGCTCAGAAGTTCTTTTTGAAGATAGACTTCTTGTACTTAGACCTTAGAGTTTACCTTTATTTGTAATCCAAATCGTTTGTAAAAGTTGTGCTAATTGATTTGAAAATTGTGGCTCTACTTTTTTATCATATCTTTGTGTTGTCTAGGGATTAATTATTCGCTTCTACATGTACATTAAAATGAATGGGTTGGCGACGCGTCCTAGGATGTTGGTAGTTAATCAACCACAGAGGGATGGGTACATGCTCAAAGGATCGGGGTGTGACATGATTACCGTCTTGATAGAAGACGGTATATCAAAAGAACGATCATTCATTTCGTAAGAATAATTATAAAATCTAACATAAATCCTCTCATTTTGGAATACACCATAAGTATGCAAGGAGATTGGATTAGCAGAGTGTGCTCATAATTTCGTCGAATCTCCGTAAATTTTCGATGAGCACAAATTCGAACAATGGCTAGAGGACTGTCTTACATTTGGACTCATGACATGCGTGACCCCCACCACGTGATTCTAGATATCAATCGAACAAAGTAGGCATAAAACAATTACTTACACTGACAATAAGTTTCTAGCATAAAAAGTAGAGAACACAGCGAACAATAAAGAGGGGAAAAAAGAAGAAGAAAAAGCACAAAGCAGTTCACTTCCCTTCTAACTACTCCCTAAAAAATATTCTGATTGATAAGTGATGGTCATCATGCCTTTGCTGAGGAAGGCTGCTTTTTAATTTGAAAAAAACAGGAAAGATTCGCAAAAAAGAAAAAAAAAATTACTTTCTAATTTGCTCCTTCGCGTGATTCCCATTTGTCATTATCGCATCCCCTTTTTCAATCCGTGAAATGCGGATTTCTTTCTTAGTGGGACATTCACCTTGATCGTTCCTTACCATGACCCGTCCGCTACTTTGCGACTTTTAAGGTTTTCTTTTTTGACTTTTACTTTGCTTTGAAGTTCATAATAATTATACTGAAATGAATGAGGGTGTGTTTGGTTCGGTTTTGTAAATAGACTTTAGGTGTAAAGTAAATGTTGAAAGTCAAAATTATTTGGGGAAACACAAATTGTGTTTGGTTAAAACCTCTCTCCAAATAGACTTTGAGTTAAATGCGTGTTTAGCAAAAAAATATTTGCAATGGGCTTTGGATATATTATATTATTTAAAAATGACTAAACCCTTCGCCGGACTGGGGAAGGGTTTGGTCCTTTTTAATTTCTTTTCAAAAAAAACTAATGAAGGACAAAATTGGAATTTTAAAAAATTGGCGAGGCTAGTTTTGGAAAAAAATGAGTTTCAGCATTTGATTAAATACTGAAAGCCCAAAACTAGTCCCTACTAGCATTAAGTTTTCAGCCTTCCCAACGCTAATTTTAAAGTGAAAGCTCATTCAAAATAATTGCCAATTGATCTAATATTTCCCCAGGGGGCTTTGGAGGCTGAAAATTCTTTGAAAATGATGAACTAAATGCACCTTTCCTTTTGCACCTTCCTCTACTCGATTCCCAAGATTAGCTTTTGGTAGAAAAATTGTTACCAAGAAGTTCTTTCCTTTTCCATGTGCTCATGTGCTCGTAACATACTTTTGGCATTTTTGGTATACCAAAGAACATAAATATACACTATCAATCATTTACATTTAGTTTTTATATGAAAATCAAATGACACCATAGATAAATTCATAGAATCAATCTATAGAATACTTTTTCCATACGAATGTAATTAGACAACAAATGCTCATATGCTAATATTTTTGTCTTCGCTACATGCCACAATGAGATCTCATTTACGTATTGTATGGTATTTGTGTATTGTATGGTATTTGTGCACCAAGTCGGATTATGATGTAATAAAAGGGTTCATCCTCCTTTGATATCCTAAAATGTAAAGGTAGATTGAGCATGAAAGCCATGGTCTTTTGTCCTGTGTACCCGTATTATATAAACTTAATTGTGGGTTGCAGACCGACCAAAAATTTTAACCGACCAAAAAATTGTGGGTTGTAGGGAAAAAATAAAAGGAGACTCTTTTCTAACAAGAGTAGTCATGCATTTTTTAAAAGAGATTCATGCGGGCCAGAAAGCTAAATGAAAAGCAAAATGCCTTGCACGAATAAAACTAAAGTTGGACTGTCATTTCATTCAAGTTTCCAAAATAAGCCCAAGTCATTTTAGGACCTCTAGAATGTTTGTAAGCTCAACTTGATTTCGGAAAACAGGAAATATTTTCAAGGAACTCAACTTCGGATGAATTGCATCTCCCTGAATCTTGCAAAGATAAATTCAGAAGTCCCATCTTCGCATATGAATCGGTGGAGTCCTCCTCATACTATGGAATAAATTTTTGCAACCTTCAGTCTCAGCCTACTCAGTTTCTCCAACCTGGAAATGCTAGAAGAAAGGCTTGCCAGGTTCTAGCACTTATTCAAAGAGAAGAGGTTTTTTTTATGAATAAAGTCCCTTCAAATTGAAGTTCTTGCCTTCCCTCCAACAAACGACAAGTTTTGCAGAAAGACAATGAAACCAACTTTGATAAACATTCTGAAGCATTCCTGTTCAATATGTCGAGTCCACTGCCTACAACTGATCACACCATTCTCTATTGACAATGTGGGGCACTCATCAACATTGCCCAAAATCACAAGTAGCTTGATCATAACCCTCTCTTCCATCAACTCCAGCTATTTGGTTAGGTGATGTGGATCCTAAATGTTGACCCACAAAATTGCATATTCAACAATTTGTTCTTTACGGTAAAATTGTATGGATTTTGATGCAAAACCCAAAAATTAGACTCAATGACCCCTTTTTTCCCTTGGAAATCACGGATTGTTTATCTATTAATATGTTTGTGTTTCGCCGGCTTTGAAACAGTTTGTGAAATATCATTATGATTTGTGATTTGTGTGTGTATGAGAGAGAGATACATGTGCTTGTAAGACTATGTGTTGGTGATGGAGGCGAACTGTGATCGCTTGAAAGAGAAAGACAAGGTAGACGAAGGTGACGAATAAAGGGCACCAGAGTGTTTTCCACCCAAAGTGCACGTTACATGGCAAGGTTTGCGATGCTATTATGGATGGAGGAGGCTGCAAGAATGTTGTAGCAGTTGTGGTTGAGAAGTTGAAGTTGCCAATGAAAGATCATCCCTACCCTGACAGGTCACGATAATTAAGGGAGGAAAATGAAGTAAAGGTCTCCAACCCTGTTTAATTTGATTTTCTATTTCAAATAATTATCGCAACTAAGTGGGGGTATAATGTGATTCTAGTGAATGTGTCATATTTTACTTACATGGCACTATTGTCATCGAACTATTCATGATGGATATAGATAAATTTATTCCTTCGAGAAGGATGGTGTATAGATAGATTTTTCTTGCACCATTAGCATCCTCGTTTGGATTGATAAAAGCCTACTATGAGACATATGTTACACATGCACTAGTGGTAAATGAAGAAAACAAAGAATCACTAGAAGTGCCAAGACAGTTGAGTCACTTCTTGAAGAATTTAGAATTTTTGTCCGTGATAAAATTCCGGTTGCCTTGCCGCCCGTGCGTGATATTCAACACTATAGCTATCCCCAACAAAGTGGCTTACCCCACGAGTCCTATGGATCATGAAGAACTCCAACGTCAAGTGAAAAACCTTATGGCGAAAGGCCTAGTGGAAGAAAGTGCTAGCCCTTGTGTTGTGCCAGTTAGAAGGGGGCCAAAGGGTCATTCCGGGCTCAATTGGTACCGGCCCATTTCTTTTCTAAATTATTTTAATTTTTAACAAAAAATTCAAAAAAATTAATGTATTTTTTTCAAAATTTAAAAATATTAAAAATTAATTAAGAAAAATCTAATAAAAAAACACTCGCTCAATTGAACCAAATTGAAAGACAAGTTTAACTTCGAGTAATTTGAAAAAGAAAATTACATGTAATGGTGCCCTAATAACAACTACCACAAATTGTACAAAAAATAATGTCTAACAAATTCAGTATCTTCAGCATCGTGTTCTCTCACCATGATCCGGACAGTACAATGTTGTTATTGTCCTCTTGTTCATATTGGCAAGTTCCTCTAGAGTCAATTCTTGCAAAAACCAATCATGTCCAACAAAAACCATTTCTTTCGCCTACACCTTTTGTCTTCCAAGATCTATTAGCTACTATTGAACATGGGTACATAAATGTCGGTGGGGTTAGTAAGTCACGAGCCATAGTGAAAAAAAATCGACTAACTAGTGGCTTCCCTCTTTCACCGTTTCAAAATGTCGACATTATTTTGCCAACTTTATCAATGTATTTGAAGTAATATATTCCCAAATACATCTCCAACTCATTCGTCGATAAAGACGATAACCAAATTGAAGGTTCTTGGGCGTTCTTCTTCTTACGAAGTAGAGACCCTAGAAATTTCGGGCCTTATTTGATGAAATTGCGCATCATCATATATTAGTTTTTATAACAAGCATCAATACATCTAACCATATATTACTCAGTCATTTCACTTTTAAAATGTTTCCTAGAAACAACATGTTTATAGAACCACAATAAATGGAAGAAGTACAACCCAAGTGTCAAAACTTGGCACGAGGGGATACTTAAGTGCCAAAAGTTAGGAAAGTGACACTTAAGTGCCACCTCTGACGAATCTTGCCAGAAATCCTATGTGGTAGTTTTTTTTTTATTATTTTTGCTTGCCTATGTAGCTTGCCGGAGAGCTACTCAGTAAAGAAACACAAAAACAACATCGTTTTGGCGCAGATTTAAATTTTAATATAAAAATTAATTAAATTAAATCATAAGAAACTAAACCCTTAACCACCTGCTTCCTTCCTCTTTTTTTTTTTAAAAAAAATTAGTTTTTAATTTAATATAATTATTTGTGTATAGTAATTATTTATTGATGTCAGTAGTAAAACGATATTGTTTTTGCATTTATCTAACAACGTCAGCGTGCAAAACGTTTTCAATTTGCACTTGCCTCACCGGAAAATTGCCACGTTAGTATTTAAGTCGGATTTTCTCGCCATTGACACTTAAGTGACTCGTTTTGCTCCGATTTTAGCACTTAAGTGTTACTTTCCTAACTTTTGGCACTTATGTGTCCCTTCGTACCAAGTTTTGGCACTTCAAGTGTCTAGCACTCGATAATAAACTTTTATTTTCTTTTAATCATTTTAAGCATGTTTTACATGGGAATATCATTTTTTTTACTTTCCTTTCTAAAATTGGATCTTAATATCATGAATGGAAAATGCTACTTGCATTAACAATCCATTTTTATTGATGTTGATTATATAGCTGCCAATTTGAACAAGTTTTTACGGAGCATCATTTTTAAAGGAAAATTGTCCAAAAAGCCCAAAACCTAGTGCACTCTTGCCAATTCAGTCCTAAACATTTCAATTTGACCAATTGAGTCATAAACCTTTTTATCTTCTACCAATTGAGTTCATATGGCCAATTTTAATCAGAATTTACTGATGTGGACGATTGGCATTAATGTTACATTTTTATAATAATATTTTGATGATGTTTTAATAATTTTTTAATTTTTTATTTTTTTTTTTTACTTTTCTTTGCTTTTTTTTGGGGGTTTTGGAGTTAGGTTGGCGAGGGCCCGCTGACCCTCGCCGGCCTTGGGTAAAGGCTCATGGGCCCTTGCTATGGTTGGTAAGAGTCGGTCGACCACCTGCACCTGCCTAACTCCAAAATTCAAAAAATTATTAAAAATTATTTAAAATGCCACATTAGCGCTGGCCATCCATGTTAGCAAATTCTTGCCAAAATTGGCTTGATTGACTCAATTGATAAAAAGCAAACTTAATTGACAAAATTGAAAGGTTTATGATTAAATTGACAAAAATGTAACAAGTTTGATAATTTGTGGACAATTTTCCCTCATTCTTAGTTTTAGCTCGAACGTGTCAAACCTATCAACTTGTTTTTGGAATTTTTTCATGATTCAATTGTCAAATATTCATGAACATGAGATAATTTTATGTTGATGATAATTGGATGTTTAAGTCATACACGGGATAAAAGTTGGCCATGCATGGGAAAATTGATATCAAGGTGTCACGCCCCGATCCTCGAATGCACGCCCATCCCTCACCTAGTCGATTAATAATGACGTTCCAAGACGCATCGTCGACCCTTTCATTTTAATACGCAAGTAGAAACATATAATAAAATCCCAGACAATAAAACAATAGAATAGAAAAGTAGGGTTATATTTTTCTCAATTGAAAAACCACAACCAAACTTTTATACAAGGCAAATCACATAGCATATATCATAATACTATTTACAAAAGTCTAATCTATTATATATCAGTTCACAACTTAAGGTTTGCAAAACAGGATGGGATCTCAGTCCTCATCTGGGTCATACTCTGGATCATCCTCGGGATCCATCTCCTCCAGGTCTTCCTCATAATCTTCTTTTGATTCCTCCTCTTCAAGCTCTCCTTCTTCGGGCTCCTCCTCTTCAGGTTCCACCTCGAGTTCATTCTCGGGCCCGTCCTCAAGCTCCTCGTCTATAGGCTCATCCTTCTATCCCTCCTCCTGCTCCACGATCTCCCTTTCTTCTTCACTCCAGTTAGCGTCTTCAATTGAGTATACGGGAGTACGAGTATCATCCTCAAGTTTAGGATTCTTGGCATCCATTACCAACCTGTCCTTAGGATTTGCCGTCCCTTCTCCGAACGCCTCTTCTAATATGTACGAGGGCACACTACCTTCCGGTATGGGACCCTCTCTTTGCCCATCATGGTAGTGACAATACCACAATCGATACTCGTGGGGCCTCAAGACGTCTCTTCCCACGTCAACCCAGACAGTCGATTTAACCAAAATGTACTCCAGTCCCTCGGGGTGGTTATGGATGTAAAAGTGGTATGCTATCTCTGAGATCTCTTCAGGATTACCAAAATGCATAGAAGGACGAGGAGGTGGAGGTGTTGCCATTTAGGGACCTGAAATGTTGTGCCACAATGGGGTGAGATTACATCTCAACGAGTTCTACCCTCCTAAGACTCGATTAGGAAACCAATACACTATGGGCTGCCTATGCACACACGAGTCAAATGACTTACCTTGGCCTCAGATTCTACCTGCAAGTCAGCACAGTTCGAATAGGCACCCAATCAAACACTACCGATCGAATCATCGATCCATCGACCTAGTCGATTACATGTCAATCAGACCATTCCCTGGTCATTTTAATCAATACTATGCCTTTTCCACGATAGTATATCTAGTCACCGAGCCATGTCATACTGCATTCTTTCTCATCTTTTATCATACTCGATAAAATATCGTGTGTGGGTACACAGTCGGCCTTAGCCAAAATATAATAATTTCCTTTCTATAAATCCCACCATTTTATATAGTCCACTAAAATATTTTTTAGCGTTGTAAACTGACGCTCGGTCATTTTTCACTCAATTACTAAAATTAAATGCATTTAGGAATAATTTCCAAAAATGCAAATCATGCATAATCAACAAAAATTAGAGCTCAATTAAATAAACAGATCACACCACATCAATCAGCATAAAATTTCAGTCACCGGCTATCCCAGTCTAATTTCCAGAAAATAAATAATTAATTAATTAATTTCGAAAATTAATTATTAAATACTAAAAATTCACACTTAGGCCCGAAAAATCTAATTAAATACTGAAACGGGCACAGAAAATTTCCGAACTACTCTAGATAAATTCTAGATCTTGTCTAGGCCCTAATTGCACTATTTATCCACCTAACATGCATCGGTAAATAATTAAATTCACTAATCTAATCTAACTAACCGCTTAATACATACTTAACTTAATCTATTCAACCATTAAGCGTTATTAACCTACTAAGCGATGATTAGTGAGTTAAAATCACTTGTTTAACCGGCCGAGCAGTTCAAATTGATGGAATGGGACGGGGGCTACTTCTCTCCAAAGCGGGCCTAGGTTTGGAGGCTCGAAACCACCTCAAAATGGGCCCGAGGGTTGCTGAAAAACCCACTGACCAGCTCTCTGTTCTAAGCTGCAACACAGAGGAAACGGGGCTGGTTAGGGTGGCAAAGCTTGGGAAAGACAGCGAGGGCGGTCTCGGGTTCAAACTGGGACAGACCAGCGGTGGAGGAGGCTCCGGTGGTGGCTTGAGTTGCTTGAGGGGTCTGCTGGAACACGGCGAGGGCGGAAACGACAGCTTGAAGGAGGCGGAGACATGTGGGCAGAAGTGGCACGCGAGGGCGGCGTCACGGCAGTGAACGACGAGGCATGCGGCGGCAGCTAGAGGCTCAATGGCAAGGGGCTTCACCGTTTCTTCTCTGCAGGTTTCTAGACGTCAATCAGCACAAGGAAGGGGGAGAGAGCAGCTGCTCACTGGTCAAGGAGGAATGGACAAGGAGGGAAGAGACAAGTGCTCCACCAAGGCCACTTTCTTCTAATGCTTTGCCCCTTGGCCAACCATGGCCACCAGCTGCTCCTTGGTTGTCCATGAGCCACCAAGGCACATCCAACAACCCTTGAAATGGTCCAAATTGGCTAGGGAAAGGGGGACACACGAATTTGGTACAAATTTCTCTTAATTGGACTTAGTTTCCTCTTTAATTAAATCTCATTTGACCTCAATAAAATCAACCAACCCCTCAATTGTCAAATTGGTATTTTTCCTCACCAATACAACCCACTTGCTTCCCAAATTTGTGATAAAAAATGATCATCGGCATTTTCTAAATAAAAACGGCACTAGGATGACTTTTTTCCTAAAAAGTCTCGGGTTGCAGAAAAAATCTTTTGAGACTGAGTCGACACTTCTAAAATTTATTGTGACATGACAAGATCTTCAATTTCTAAATCGGACTCGAATTTATAGTTAATTTTAACTTGGCGCATTTTTAGCTTGACTTAGGCTACTGGGTAACTTTTAGAAATTTTTAGTGCAAATAACCAGTGGTTGATTTTCTTCGAGCGACAATGAACCCACTCGACTCATTAGTGACTCTTGATTGTCGTGAAAATCTTGAGAATTCAAATACGGATACAGGGTACCAAAACAATAAGAAAATCAGTGTAGTGCTGACCGACGAGAATTTTTTAATTTAGTGATGTCACCCATGATTAGCCACACATCTCAGTCGAACCAATCTATCTCTAATCTCAAATCGATTTTTAACTGTGTTGTAATGGCCTCTAAAGATGGACACGGTCGAGAAGCCGATTCCTAGTTGAATTATCAAGTCTATTGCCTTAAAATTCCTTAATGATTTCCCAAAACAGTCTAGTTATCTCAAGAGTGATCAGCTCTGAGAACAGCCTTATAGGCACGTCAATGAAATGCCCGATTTATTTAGTAGAAAATAGGGTTGAAAATCTGAAATGTCACAACTCTTCACCTCTTATAAAAATTTCGTCCTCGAAATGTAAACCATTACAATA
Organism: Eucalyptus shirleyi; assembly: GCA_017140165.1. NCBI lineage: Eukaryota > Viridiplantae > Streptophyta > Magnoliopsida > Myrtales > Myrtaceae > Eucalyptus > Eucalyptus shirleyi. The sequence continues at coordinate 15,172,011 of CM029456.1, read as the reverse complement.
CTTAAGCAGAAAGGTGGGGGTACAATTCTCTCGTCGACTCTTCAGTCTCCCATGTCGCTCCTTCAGTACTGTGGTATTGCCAGACCACTTTGACCAATGGAATGGTCTTTATACACAGAACTTGCTCTTTTCTATTGACAATCTGAATCGAGCTTTCAACGTATGACACACGGTCATCCACGTCCAATTCTTCAAAATTGAGCACATGGGTCGGGTCAGGCTCGTACTTCCTTAACATCGACAAGTGGAAGACGTCGTGCACTTGCACAAATCCCGGCGGCAATGCAAGATGATATGCTAGGTTTCCAATTCTCTCAATAATTTCAAACGGACCTACGTACCTCAAGCTCAGTTTTCCTTTCTTCCCAAAGTGCGAAGTTCCCCTCATTGGTGACACTTTTAAAAAAACGTGATCACCAACTTGGAATTCCAATAATCTCCGACGCTTATCTACGTAACTTTTCTGCTTGCTCTGTGCGGTCTTTAATCTGCCTCTAATTAATGCCACAGTATCCACTAACTGTTGGACCAACTCTAAGCCTGAGATCTTCCTTTCCCTAACTTCATCCCAACGCACTGGTGTCCTGCACACTCTGCCATACAATGTTTCAAATGAAGCCATCTGGATGCTCTTTTGATAACTATTGTTGTAGGCAAATTCCACCTGGTGAAGCTGATCTTCCCAACTCCCTTTGAAGTCTAGTACACAAGCTCCCAGCACCTAGACTGGCCATCCGTCTAAGGATGATACGCCATACTGTACTGAAGCTTTGTACCTAGAGCACTTTGCAAGCTTTTTCCAAAAAGTGGTGGTAAATCTTGGGTCTCGATCTGAGGTTATCATAACCGATACTCCATGCATACAAACCACTTGACGCACGTACATGTTTGCGTGCCTATCCAGACTGAGGTCTTTTCGAACTACAATGAAGTGAGCCAACTTTGTCATTCTGTCGACTACCACCCAAATCGAATCATTTCCTTTTTGACTTTTGGGAATCCGGTCATGAAATCCATCGTGATATGCTCCCATTTCCATTATGGGATCACGAGAGGTTGCAGAAGTTCTCCTGGCTTACAATACTTAGCTTTAACATGCTGACATGTCAAACACTTGGCGACATGCTTGGCGATGTCCGCTTTTATACCTAACCACCAATAGTGTTGACGCAGATTCTGATACATTTTAGTGCTTCCAGGATGAATGCCATAACTGCTACGATGCGCTTCAGATAAAATATCCTCTCTAAGCTCCACATCGTCAGGTACAACTAATTGTCCTCGGAACCTTAGTGTTCCATCATCAAAGATTTGAAAGTCAACTTTTCTTTTCTCAGTGACCTCTTGAAGAATCTTCTGTACATCTAGATCTATCGGCTTGAGTAATTTGATCTTGACCAAGACATCCAGTTGAATCTTGAGGGTGGCCATAAAACTTGACAAGTGGCCTACCTCAAACTTGAAGACCGAATCTCGAGCTCTCTCGATTAGGTTCCACTCCTTTATCAATATATGAGCAACTTAAGACTTTCTACTTAAAGCATCGGCAACTTTGTTCGCCTTTCCTGGGTGATATAGGATATCACAGTCGTAGTCATTCAGCAATTTCATCCATCTGTGTGGTCTCATGTTCAACTCCTTTTGAGAGAATAGATACTTGAGGCTTTGATGGTCCATGAAAATCAGGAATTTTTCCCCACATAAATAATGCCTCCAAATCTTTAGGACAAAAATAATTGCTACGAGCTCTAAGTCACGCGTCGGATAATTATGTTCATGAGGTCTTAGCTGACGAGAGGCGTATGCAACAACTCTACCATGTTGCATCAGCACACAATCCAACCCTTTGATTGACGCATTACTATAGATCTCGAATCCTCTAGGACCAGATGGAATAGTTGGCACAAGTGCGGTAGTCAGCCTTTCCTTCAGCTTTTGGAAACTATGCTCGCACTTATCTGTCAACACAAATTTTTCTTTCTTCTTTAGGAGTTTTGTTAGAGGCGATGCTAAAGATGAGAACCCTTCCACAAATTGTCTATAATACCCTACCAAAACTAGAAAACTTCTGATTTCTATCACTGTAGTCGGTCTTGGCCAATTGATCACGTCTTCGATCTTGCTCGGGTCCACTGAAATTTCTTCGCCTGAAATTACATGACCTAAAAACCAAAACTCGCACTTGCTAAACTTAACGTACAACTGATGGACTCTCAGCTTTTGCAGCACTAATCTTAGATGATTCTCGTGCTCTTCGTCACTTCTCGAGTATACCAGGATATCATCAATGAACATGATCACAAACTGATCCAGATATTCCTTGAATACTTGGTTCATCAAATCCATAAAGGCAGCTAGAGCATTCGTAAATCCGAATGGCATCACTGTGAACTTGTAATAACCATACCGAGTACGAAATGCTACTTAGGAATATCCTCCTTCCTAATTCTCAACTAATGATATCCCGTCCTTAAGTCGATCTTTGAGAATATTGACGCTCCTTGCAACTGATCGAACAAGCCATCGATCCTCGGGAGTGGATACTTATTCTTGATTGTTACTTGATTGAGTTGTCAATAGTCGATGCACAGGCGCAACGAACCATCTTTCTTCTTTACAAACATAATTGGTGCTCCCCAAGATGATGCACTGGGACAAATAAATCCTTTATCCAATAATTCTTGCATCTGCACCTTCAATTCCTTTGACTTAGATAACGTCATCCGGTAAGGAGCCTTAGAGATTGGCTCTGTCCCGAGTGCTAGTTCGATCACAAATTCAATTTCTCTTTCTGGCGGTAATCCTGGTAATTCCTTTGGAAAGACATCTAGAAATTCTTGCACGACTGGAATGTCTTCCATTGTCAGTTCCTCAACTGTCATATCCACAACAGTTTTCAGGTAACCTTGGCAACCCTCGTCTAACAAACGAGTTACCTCTAGCGACGAGATTAGGGCAATCGAGGGTCCTCCTTGACTTCCTACAAACTTAAAGCTCTCACCCTCAAACGGGTCAAATTGAATCGCCTTGCGATATCAGTCCATTTTAGCTCGTTGCTTGGTGAGCCAGTCCATGCCAACTATTAAATCAAAGTCATACATGGCTAGGACTAATAAATTTATTTTCTCCACTCGCTCACCAATCTCTAACTTGCACCCCGAACAACCTAAAACAACAATGACTTTATCTTTCAAGGGTGTAGATATGAAAATTGCCGACTCCAATAATATAAGACCGACTCCTATCAACTTAACACATTGCTCGGCAATGAAGGAGTGAGTTGCTCCCGGATCAAACAAAGCGTAAGTAGGATGGTCATTCAAGGAAACCATACTTGTAATCATGTCAAGCGCAGCTTTTGCTTGACCCTTGTGTAATCGCGTACACAGTGCCCTGAACTAGAGGTCTCAGCTGTCTTCCCTGTGGCACATTCTAAGGGGCATACCCTCTTATCTGTCCCATCTGTGGCAGCGACGGCAGTTGTGGTTGACCTCTTAGCTTTCTAGGATAATTTTTGGCTATGTGGTCCTGTTGGCCACATTCAAAACACGCACCTGACCTAGACGGGCACGGGGTTGACCCATGTTGTCTTCCACATAAGTGACACGCTTCACTCCTACTAGGCACTGACCTACTAAATCCACCATTCTTATTGGGCGGGACTTGGAATCTACCTCCATGCATTGGCCTATTTCCCTGGTGGATTGCATCTCGGTTAGCACTAAATCTTGACCCAGACGTGGCAGCTCTCTCATTCTGATCTCACTCGATCATCTGGGCTCTTTGATATAGATCATTGTAATTCCTTGGATTTAGCGAAATCAATATGCTCCTCAAGTCCAGCCTGAATCCGTCCCTGAAACTCCTCACTCGGTTCATCGGATTCTCAATTAGCTTAGGAGCATATTGTGACAATTCAGTGAACTTCGCCTCATATTTGTCTACAGCCATTGAGCCTTAAAGAAGATGTTGAAACTCTGCCATCTTCATCTCACTGGCAGTCTCTGAGAAATACTTATCATTAAAACCTTAAGGAAGGTGTTCCACTCAGGGGTAACACTTCTGGAAACATGATTCCTTGGGTGGTTCTCCACCACATATCTGCAACTCTCTCCAGTTGGTAAGTTGCAAGGATTACCTTTTCAGTTTCGTTGCACCTCAGCAGTGCAAAAGTCTTTTCTAGCTTCTGAATCCACAAATCAGCAGCTTCAGGGTCTCCTGACCCAATGAACTGTGGCGAATTTAACCTCAAGAATTTTACCACTAGCTTGTGGATTGGTCTTTCTCGCTGGGCCACACTAATTTCAGGTTGTACCTCGGCAAGTGCGGCAGCAGGTGCAGCGGCTTGATTCAGAGTTTGCTTTGCCATGACATCTCTCATGGCCTCTAGCACCTACATAATCCCTTATATTTTGGGATCACCAGGGGTTGCTACCCCGGCATCCACTGCAGGTGGTGCCGCTCTGCTCGCGCCAGCCTAAGCTGACGCTCGACCTCGACCTCCTCAGGTACTAACCTTGGTTGGCGTTCTACCCTGAGTCATAGCACGAATGGTCCTTTTGCTAGGAGTTCTTTGCTCTAGATCGCTCATGATCCAACTTTTATCTACTAACACCTACTTCCAATTCAACACCAAATTAGAAACAAAGCAATCCAAACAACAAGCAATTCTAGCACTCAGCTAATACAAACATGCACCATCATGATTTTAAAGGCCTTTCCCACCACTATCCCATGAATCATCGCTCTTTATCACTCCAATCTTGAACTTCGTTCTGATACCACCAAAACGGGATGTCACGTCCCGATCCTCAAATGCGTGTCGATCCCTCACCTGGTCGATTAGTAGCGACGTCCCTGGATGCATCGTCGACCCTTTCATTTTAATACGCATGCGGAAGCATATGATAAAATCCCTAGACAATAAAACAATGTGATAGAAAAGTAAGGCCATATTTTTCTCAATTGAAAAACCACATGCAAACTTTTATACAAGGCAAACCACGTAGTATATATCACAATACTATTTACAAAAGTCTGATCTATTATATCTCATTCCACAACTTAAGGTTTACAAAACAGAATGGGGTCTCAGTCCTCATCCGGGTCATACTCTGGATCATCCCCGGGATCCATCTCCTCCAGGTCTTCCTCAGAATCTTCTTCTGATTCCTCCTCTTCAAGCTCTCCTTCTTCGAGCTCCTCCTCTTCAGGTTCACCTTAGGTTCATTCTTGGGCTCGTCCTTAGGCTCCTCGTCTATGGGCTCATCCTCCCGTCCCTCCTCTTGCTCCACGATCTTCTTCTTTGCTCCAGTTGGCATCTTCAATTGAGTATATGGGAGTACGAGTATCGTCCTCAAGTTTAGGATCCTTAGCATCCACTATCGACCCGTCCTTAGGATCTACCGTCCCTTCTCCAAATGCCTCTTCCAGTATGTATAAGGGCACACTACCTTTCGGTATGGGACCCTCTCTTCGCCCATCATGGTAGTGACGATACCACGATCGATACTCGTGGAGCCTCAAGGCATCTCTTCCCACGTCAACCCAGACAGTGGACTTAACCAGTACATACTCCAGTCCCTCAGGGTGGTTATGGATATGGAAGTAGTATGCTATCTCTGAGATCTCTTCAGGAATACCAAAATGCATAGAAGGGCGAGGAGGTGGAGGTGTTGTCATCTAAGGACCTGAAATGTTGTCCCAAAACGGGGTGAGACTACGTCTCAGCGAGTTCTACCCTCCTAAGACCCGATTAGGAAACCTATGGGCTGCCTATGTACACACGAGTTAGAGGACTTACCTTGGCCTCAGATTCCACTTGCAAGTCAACACAGTTCGAATAGGCACCAATCAAACACTACCAATCGAAACATCGATTAATCAATCTAGTCGATTACCTGTCAATCAGATCATACCTAGGTCATTTTAATCAATACTATGCCTTTTCCACGATAATATATATGGTCGCCAAGCCACGTCATACTACATTCTTTCTCATCTTTTATCATACCCGATAAAATATCGTGTGTGGGTACACGGTCGGCCTTAGCCAAAATATAATAATTTTCTTTCCATAAATCCCATCATTTTATATAGTACACCAAAATATTTTTGGCGTTGTAAATTGATACTCGGTTATTTTCCACTCAATTACTGAAATTAAATGCATTTAAGAATAATTTCCAAAAATACGAATCATGCATAATCAGCACAAATTAGAGCTCAATTAAATAAACAGATCGCACCACAGCAATCAATATAAAATTCAAGTCATTGGCTATCCCGGTCTAATTTCCAGAAAATAAATAAATAATTAATTTTGAAAATTAATTATTAAATGCTAAAAATTCACACTTAGGCCCGAAAAATCTAATTAAACACCGAAACGGGCATGTAAAATTTCCGAACTACTCTAGATAAATTCTAGAGCTTGTCTAGGCCCTAATTGCACTAACTATCCACCTAACATGCATCGGTAAATAATTAAATTCATTAATCTAATCTAACTAACCACCTAATCCATGCTTAACTTAATCTAATCAACCTTTAAGCATCATAAACCAACTAAACGAGGATTAGTGAGTTAAACTCACTTGTTTAACGAATCGAATGGTTCAAATTGACAGGAACGCGACGGGGGCCACTTCTCTCAAAAGCGGGCCTAGGTTTGGAGGCTCGAAACCACCTCAAAACGGGCTCGAGGGTTGCTGAAAAACCCACTAACTAGCTCTCTGTTCTGAGCTGCAACACAGAGGAAACGGGGCTTGTTAGGGCGGCAAGGCTCGGGAAAGACAATGGGGGTGGTCTCGGGTTCAAATCGGGACAGACTGGCAGTGGAGGAAGCTCCGGTGGTGGCCTGAGCTGCTTGGGGGGTCTGCTGGAACACAGTGGGGGCGAAAATGATGGCTTGGTGGAGGCGAAGACGTGCAGGCAGCAGTGGCACGTGAGGGCGGCGACACAGCGGCGAACGGCGAGGCTCGCGGTGGCGACAGGAGGCTCGACGGCAAGGGGCTGCACGATTTCTTCTCTGCAGGATTTTAGACATCAATCAGCACAAGGAAGGGGGAGAGAGCGGCTGCTCGCCGGTCAAGGAGGAAAGGATAGGTAGGGAGGAGACAAGGGCTCCACCAAGGCCACTTTCTTCTAATGCTTTGCCCCCTTTGACCAACCATGGCCACCAACTGCTCCTTGGCTATCCATGAGCCACCAAGGCACACCCAACAACCCTTGAAATGGTCCAAATTGGCTAGGGAAAGGGGGGCACACGAATTTGGCACAAATTTCTCTTAATTGGACTTAGTTTCATCTTTAATTAAATCCCATTTGGCCTCAATAAAATCAATCAATCCCTCAATTATCAAATTGGTATTTTTCCTCACCAATACAACCCACTTGCTTCCCAAATTTGCGATAAAAAACGATCCTCGACATTTTCAGAACAAAAATAGCCCTAGGACGACTTTTTTCCCAAAAAGTCTCGGGTTGCAAAAAAAAATCTTCTGAGACTGAGTCGACACTCCTAGAATTTATTGTGACATGACATGATCTTCAATTTCTGAAATCAGACTCGAATTCACAGTTAATTTCAACTTGGTGAGTTTTTAGTGTGACCTAAGCTACCAGGTAACTTTCAAAAAATTTTAGTGCAAATAACCCGTGGTCAATTTTTTTCGAGCCACAATGAACCAACTCAACTCATTGGTGACTCTTGGTTGTCGTGAAAATCTCGAGGATTCAAATATGGACACAGGGTACCAAAACTATAAGAAAATCAGTGTAATGCCGGCTGACGAGAATTTTTCAATTTAGTGGTGTCACCCACGATTAGCCACCCATCTCAATCGAACCAACTTAATTCTGATCTCAAATCGATTTTTATTTGTGCCGTAATAGCCTCTAAAGATGGACATGGTCAAGAAGCCAATTCCTAGTCGAATTCTCAAGTCTATTGCCTTAAAATTCCTTAATGGTTTCCCCAGTTAGTCTTGTTATCTCAAGAGTGATCAGCTCTGAGAATAGCCCTATAGGCGCGTCAATGAAATGCCCGATTTATTCAGTAGAAAATAGGGTTGAAAATTTGGGATGTCACACAAGGGGTCAAAAAATTTTCGAATAGAAAAGACTACTTTGAGAATGTAAATTTTAATGCCACAAAAAAATCGAATCATACAATTTAGAGGAATTCGTACGTAAGGTCCTATAAATCGATTTTTTTTTTTTTTTTTGCTGAGCATCTATCTATCATTGTGAAAATTATCCAATTATTTGATCTGTAATGTTTTGTAACTCTCAAACTCAATAGAAAAAATAAACAAATGTTCTGCCACATGTCTTTGACTCTTCACTTTTTTGCCACACAATTATTTGGTTTTAAGATTCCGGAGCATTGTTTTGATTGATACGGGTTAGTTTTTGTCCTCTTGTGTTGTATGTCATGTGCTTTGGCTAATGTTGCTCTATTTTTATAATTTTTGCTTGCCTGAGTTGGGTCCTACCTATTTTGTCACCTCCATCTGCCAATCAATAATATTTTGATTAATTAGAAGACATGGTTAAAGGACTTTGATCTGCATATAGCTTAAGCGCCACATGGGCATTGGGGGCTTGGGCCTGGCCATTAAAGACTCAAACCTAAACCTGGTACCTGGGAACAAACGTTATAGTTTTCATGTCTAAGTGTACAATTTTGGGTCTGAGCACCAATAGTTAGTCATATTTTGAATTTTTTTTTCAATTTTTGAAAGAGGGAAATCATTTTCCTGAATTTAAGTATAAGTTTTCCATTAATTAATTTGTGGACTCATTTTCCTAAGCATACCGAACACCAAAAAATGAGGAAAATATTTTCTTGAAAATTATTTTCTTAGAAGCAAGCAAAGCATAAGTTTATCTCATGTGAAGCATGGGAAGAGAAAAATATAAGGAACTTTTTATACATATAGTACTACGTACACACTGGTTAAGTGTACCGTGGATGCACAAAATTGATACTTGTAAAGTTGAGCATAATCACCAATTTAGAAATATTTAATGGAAAGAAAATGTTGATAAAATATGCAATACATAGAAACATATACATGTATATGGACGAGAAAAGATATTTCAAGATTTAAAATTAAAAATTTGTTGTCGGATAAAAAGAATTCAAAATTTTGATATTGAAAGATGTTAGAGATCAAATAAACTTACTATTTAAGGCATTTGCAAAATAAGTAATTGACTACATTTTGGGTTAAAAAAAAGAGGTCCCATCGAAGCTCCTGTTCACTTTATATTGTACTATAGATTATAATGTGAATATAATTACACGTACATACATAGGTATATCACTTACTTTATGGAACAACCAACATGTGAAAAGTTACCAATGTGTTAAACTTACTTAGGCATTTCTCTATGGATACACCTTGCAAGTAATCGCCCAGGGTAGGCTTATTTAACTAAAATATGATAGGTCCTATATGTGAAAAGTTAGACGCAAATTTGGGAGAATTCTCGTGTATATAGTGGGGAGGTTTGAGATGCCCTTAGTAATCGATTAATTTGGTCGTGTCGTTATCTATTGTCCCGCACATATTGGATAATTACTGGAGTAGCCCCAAGAGAGTACTCCTGTGTTGAACAGAACATAAAATCTAAATCGCTTACATGATGTACTTAACGTCAAATTTGAAAAAGCATGCTTGGTGATATGGAGGTTAGGTGTGGAGTGAGATCGGCGAATGCGTTCCGAGCAAACCAAAAGGTAAGATATTAGAGTTCTATTAGAAGCAACAACACGCAAAAGCATTCCCCTATCAAATTCATTTTGCATTTTTGGAAATTGGATGAGACCCTCTTAGGAACTTAGCCTTTTGAAGACTCAATTTCACTATGAGGAAGTATGCACGATTGGCTGGACACGGGATACCATACAAGTACTTGGGCACGTCTTTAATATTCTGCATTTGATTTCTCGTTGATCATTAATGTTTGAATTTGTTCTCCCTAGTCGATTCCACGTTTGAAACGAGCCCTAAATCTTTTTTAAGTGTATTACCAACATTTATTTTTATTGTTTCGAAATTATTAAAGGTTATAATGATTTAGCAACATTTATCTGCGTAGCTTAGCCACATGTTAAACTTACTATCTTTTATAAAACTACCAACTATCGCTTGAATCCTTTTACTGATTTTTATTTTTCTTTTGTGGGAACTACCAACCATTTTTTCCGTAATGCAAATTTTTTGTTTGAATTACCAATTTGTTAATTTACAATTCTTTTTAGAAAAAAACCAATTTTTATTTGAATCACTACTAATGTTTTTTTCTGGTATTTTGAAATTGTCAACTGTTTTAATAATCTATGAATATTTATTTGCCAGCTTACCAACTTGTTTCAGTTACTTTCTCTTCTAGAAAATGATCAACTGCTAATTGAGTCCACTTACGAATGTTTATTAGATTGTTTGTAAAAACTCAAAGTTGTTTCTATAACTTACTAATATTTATTTGTTGAAGTTATGGGGGAGTCGAACTAACTCCTATACTAAATTACCTACTATTTCCTAATTTACCAACTAATTCAATAATTACCAACAATTATATCCAGGGCTAATTTAAGAACTCTTACATGAAACTTCCAACGGATAGTTGAGTGAGTTATCAATTTATTTGATTGTTTTAAAGGTACTAGCCATTCCGATAATTTATTGACATTTGTGGCAACTTGCCACCTGGAAAAGGTTATTAACTCATATCCAAAACTATCAACTCTTTTTCAAGTTGATAACCAATATTTATTTAATTGTTTAAGAAGTACCAACTGTTTCAATAGTTTACCAAGGTTAATTTGGAAAGCACACTAGCATGTTAATATTACCACTCTTCTATGAAATTAACAATTCTGTTGAATATTAACGACATCATTACAATGACCATCATTTGTGGTGATTAAGTTACAAACTCCGATTTGAGTCCCTTACCAGCTTTTATTTGATTGTTTCGAAAGTATCAACTATTCACATAATTTAACACATTTGCTTGGGGAACGTTCCAACTTGTTTGAAGTTAAAAAATCAAATAAACATTAGTAAATAGACTCAAATAAAAATCAGTAAATTTTGTAAGAGTTGGTAACTTCAACATGTTGATAACATCTGCAAATTATATATTAGTAAATCATTAAGTCAGAAATTGATAACATTTGCATGCGCCGAAGATGAAAACTGTTAACTAAAGCATTTATGACGTACCTTTAAGTACCCTCAAAATTCCATAATGCGGTTGTTACGCACATCAAAGCAAACAAATTTCTTTGGACCAGCACTAAACTTCAGAGTGGATAAATGACATCCACGCCATTCAAGCCACCTTAAATCATGAGGAAGCCATATGGGACCTCCGCTGATTTGTGCATTCGAAAGTACGAGCAATTTCAATCTCCTCATGTGTGTGAAAGCATTGGGACTGATGTCTAGCTCTCCTTGACTCGGCAACTGCAGAACTATGCTATTAGCATTGGTTCCCTGTCAAGGAAAAGAAAATAATCATATATAACAACCGCAAATAGGTAATCACATTTAAATTAAAGAAGATGAGATTATCAATAGTTTCATGAGAAGCTCTCACCATAGCCATCGCTGGTACTTCATAAACATCATCATATCACCATAATCTACTTCGACATCATCATATCACCATAATCTACTTCGTTTTCCAAGATCATTTGGACATTCATGTTTAACGATATCTTGACCCATCAGCTGAATCAAGTCATGCATTTGTACTGTGCTGTTATTCTCAATTGTTACTAAGAATCTCTCTATTAGAATCTAAATCCCAATTAATGCCTTTAAACCACAACCATCAAGAACTCTAGTTACATAATCCCTATGCCTCCCCTTAAAGAAGCAAGCAATGTCAAGAAAAATGTCATTCTGATTGTCATCTAGAGCATCAAAACTTATCTTGAGGACATTGTTTATCTATGTAAGAGGACTTTCAACAAGTTTTTCCAATGTACTCTCCCATTCCCCACTGCTTCTACCACATAAAAGGCACCCAAGACCACAATCGCTAAGGGAAGGCCATTAACATAGCCCAAAATATTATCTATGAGATCCATGCTTATGTCTTTCATCTAGTTTCTTGAAAAAGCATATGAACTTAGAAGTTCAAAAGCTTCACCTCGATCTAATGGTTTAACTTCATGTCACAACTCGAACCTCAGGCAGGCGCACATCATTTGGTGGTCGATTAAAAATGCGATGTCCCAGGACGCGTTACTGATCCATTCTTTTTATCTTTCGATTAAGCACATATGGAAGCGAATTAAACATAACACCCAGTCAACAAACAAACATATGGATAGTAAAAACACACCATTCTTTTTCACAAACTACAATTTATATACACACCAAGTTAACCCAATGGGTTCATATACACAAGCCTATCAAAACGTGAACTCTTGCGGGACCTACACCCCGGATCCCTTCAACTCGGGCTCTGGATCCACCATGACACCATCCAGGATGTCGATATCCATGGGGTGACTTACCTCTCCATCCTCTATTCCGACAAGCAGTCCATCAAAACCTTGTAAGGGACCCTCCCGACCGTCATTGCGCTCATTAATGAACCATGCCTTGAAGCGATGAGGGAACAAATTAAAGAAACCCTCATCGACCCAAATCGTAGTCACTACTAACTCGCGAGTTCGGGTGGTCTCGGGGATAGGGAAGAAGGTAGACTCACCTCCATATCCCATGGAACCCCAACTCAGATTGGACGAATCTCCATACTAAGGACTTGAAAAATTTAACCACGACGGGGTGAGATAAATCTCAGCGAGTCAACAACCTAATCCCCGATTAGGACACAAATTCGCCTTGGAGGTAGCCTAAACAGGCACCGTAAACAAACTAACCTCGCCTCGGCACACCCCTACAGGTTAGCACATCAGATATGATGTTATACATACCATAAACATAATTAACATCTCGAACACAAGGTTCTCACTCTCCAAACATTCACATGGGTCTCGATTATAAGGTAAAACTATTTTGATACGTCCCATTCCATACTAAACAATTTTGTCCCATAATCATGCACAATAGCACAATCATACACACGTGTTCCGATTGTTACGACCCCTCGGCCACAGCCAACTCAAAAGTCGGCGGTCATCCGGCGTAACCGGGTATCGTCCTGCCCCATTGGGCACAGTAACGTCTAGCACTCCTCGCCTAGACGGCATTCCATAAAGGAGCATCGGTCCGGCATCAATCGTGACTCGGCATCCCGTTGACGTGGGGGCATCGAACTTAATCAGGCATCATCCCACGTAAACGCATTAGGACAGGTTCCACTTAGTGACCATACGAGCACATATTCAGCAAAGAACACCATGCTTTGATTTCAAACGCGTCGTTTTCAAATAATGAACTTGGCCAATTTTTCTTCGTATTCAAATCCCGGTAAAATAATCATGCGTGGTCACATATTCGGAATCGAACTGTCAAACTTAGTACGCTCCCATTTTAAAACTCCACGATTTTATATAGTACATAAAAGTTGGCATCAAAACCCGACACCTCGCATTTTTCTAATTAAATGCCCATAAAACCAAGTTTTGTATTAAAAACGATAACTACCATCAAGCAATCAATTGCACATCATAGCACATATAAACCATCAAAATCACGCATAAATCCATCCAAGAAAACGAGCATAAAATTCTATGAAACGGTTAATCTGTCACTAATTATGCTAATTACGATTAATTAAATAAACCACAATTAATTAAGTAAATTATGACTAATTAAGCTAATCCAACTTAATTAACCTAACCATGGTGAACTAACCCAACCATGGTTAACTAACCTAACCAAGGTTAACTAATCTAACCAAGGTTAACTAACCTAACCAAGGCTAGCTAACCTAACCATGCTTAGTTAACACTAATCTAGGATTAACTAAACAAATCCTCGTCAAGACTAATCTAACCATGATTAGCACTAATCTAAACACCCGCTAAGCGCAATTAACGGTCTAATAAAGTATTAGGGAGTTAACTCATGATTTTCAATGATGGCGAGCTCACGGCGACGGCGATGTGATAGCGACGAGAACACGAAACAAGTGCGTCTCGAATAGAGGCTTGCTGGAGGCGGAATCATCCCTACAAGCTCTCGGCCAAGGTGGGGGACTCGGTTGCTTGGGCTGGTCTCGGTGGCTCGACTGGACAGTGCTGAACGTGGGATGGGTGGCTGCTGGACATGGAGGTCACTGGATGCGCGGTGAGGGCTGGACGATTGGAGCTGGTTGTGGTGGCTTCTCGGTGAAGCTGCTGGCTTCGGTGGTGCGGCAACAACGGAGGGGAAGCTGGGCTAGTCAATGGTGGAACGGATGGTGGATGGTGTAGCAGCAAGATGAGAGAAGATGGAGATGGAGCTATTCTAGCGGTAAAGAAAAGGGAGGAAATTGGAGGGGAAATGGGAAGAGTGGGGATCAGGAGTAGGAAAAGGGAATGAAGTACGTGGGGGAAAGAAGATGGGAAACGGAGAGGAAGATGGTCGGCTGAAGGGGCTAAACGTGCATGGGGAGGAAGAAAAGAAATGGGGGAGAGAGAGAGAGAGAGAGTGTGAGAAAGAGTAAGAAGTCAAGGGAATAACCAATCAAAACCTAGGAGAAATATCTAATATTCATCACATGGCCTCAAAGTCTTCATGCCCCAAAGTCAAGTGCCCAACCAATTAGAAATTAACTCTAATTTCACCCAAATAAATCCTTTTTAGGGTAGAAAAAACCTATTTTCCATCACATATGAATTTCCTTTTTATTTTCCTTTTGTCCGAAATTCATTTTTCCGAAAAAATTTCAGACTCGACGAAAATTCGCCGAAAGATGAAACGATGTCCAATAAATGAATCGTGACATGCTCGAACGTCCGATTCTTAAAACCACATTTAATTTCGTGGTTAAAATCGACCGAACGCGACTTTAGTATGATCTAATCTATCGAGTAGCTTTTAGGGGTTCTAGCGCGTTTGACCCATGGTCGATAATTTTCAATCCACGTTTGTGCATCTTCGAATCCTAGATAACTCTCGGTTGTCATAAAATCGCGAGGATCCAATTACATATCCTGAGTATAAAATCGATAGAAAAATCGGTTTACTGCCATTCAACGCGAATATTGCAATTGTGCGGAGTCACCCGCTATTCGCCTACATAATTCCATCGAATCGACTTATATCCGTTTGCAAATCGATTTATAACGGTGTCGTATTGACCATTGCCGATTTTTTATGGTCGAGCGGTCGATTTCCGATCAAATTATCTAGTCTGTCGCGTTTATATCCCTTAATGGCCTCACCTAATAGATTAGTTAACTCGTGAGTGGCTAGCTCCAAGTAAATTGACTATAAGCGCATCGATGAAACAACCATTTTATATATTCGAAATAGGGCAAATTTCGGGATGTCACAACTCTTTCCCTCTTATAAAAATTTCGTCCTCGAAATTTAAACTATTATAGTCCTTCCACAAAAAGGTGGGGTATTGACGTTTCATCGACTCTTCGCTTTCCCACGTGGCTCCCTCTATTCCGTGGTGTTGCCAGACCACTTGAACCAAGGGAATCGTCTTGTAGCGTAGCACTTGCTCTTTTCGATCCACTATCCGAACCGGTCTCTCCACGTACGACACTCTCGTCCACGTTTAATTCCTCCAAATTCAGCACATGGGTTGGATCGGGTTTGTACTTCCTCAACATCGATAGTGGAAGACGTTATGCACTTGAGCAAGTCTCAGCGGCAATGCGAGATGATACGCTCAAGTCCCAATTTGCTCCAAAATTTCAAAAGGACCGATGTACCTTGAACTTAACTTCCCTTTCTTTCCAAAGCATGAATTCAAAATGTATTTACGTGGTTTTTTCTAGAACGTATTAATATGCTAGACCCATGCTTCGAGTTGTTTCATGCCATAAATAAACTTGAATGCTCAAAAAATCCGTTGGATAGGCGGATTCATATCTCTGGAAAAGAATCGATACTGATTAGTTATGTATCAATTTGGATTTTCTTATATAATTAGAATTAGGATCGAAATTATTACAGGGCTCAATTGATTCAACAACTAGATCAGTGGAGTTATCATATTATTAGTCTAGGGTTTATCTTTTTAACCATAGGTATTCTTTCGGGAGTAGTATGGGCTAATGAGGCATGGGGGTCATATTGGAATTGGGACCCAAAGGAAACTTGGGCATTTATTACTTGGACCCTATTTGCGATTTATTTACATACTCGAACAAATAAAAATTGGTAAAGTTTAAATTGCGCAATTGTCGACTGACTACTGAACTAACTGAGGATCTACAATCTTGCGTTCTCCAACTTCGTACCAACAAACAGGAGTTCTGCAGGCTCTGCCATACAACGCTTCAAATGGTGCCATCTTGATACTTTGTCGATAGCTCTTGTTGTAGGCGAACTCAACTAGATGAAGCTATTCCTCTTAGCTTCCTTTGAAGTTCAATACACAAGCTCGCAGCATGTCATTGAGGGTTTGAATAGTCCTCTTAGACTGGCCATATGTCTGCGAATGATATGCCGTGCTATACTGTAGCTTCATCCCAAGGCAGTTTGTAAGCTTTTCTAAAAAGCTGCTGTGAACTTCGGGTCTCGATCTAACGTGATCGTCACTAGCACTTCATGAAGACAAACTATTTGTCGCATGTACAATTCAGCATAGCTGTCTAATGCAAAATCCCTTCATACGATGATGAAATGAGCAGACTTCGTCAATCTGTCGACTTCAGCCCATATGGAATTATTACCTCGGTGACTCCTCGGTAATCCCATCACAAAATCCATTGTGATATGTTCCCACTTCCACTCGGGAATCTCGAGAGGTTGCAAAAGTCCTCCAAGCTTGCAATGATGTGCTTTCACTTGTTGGCATGTTAGACACTTAGCAACATGTCTAGCAATATCCACCTTCATACCGTTCCACCAATAGTGTTGACGCAGATTCTGATACATCTTTGTACTACCTGGATGAATGCTGTAACTACTACGGTGGGCTTTTGACAAGATATCCTCCTTAAGCTCCATATCGTCGGGTACACGAAACTTTAGTACTGCGTCCTCAATAACTTTAAAGTCCGCCTTTCTCTTTTTCGCATCCTCCTGTAGAATTTTCTAGTTTTTAGGATCTGTCAACTGCAATGTCTTAATCCTTACCTGCACTTCTAATTCAATTTTGAGGATAGCCATAAGACTTGAAAGGTGGCCTACCTCAAACTTGCAATCCGAATCTTGTACTCCTTCGGGTAGATCCACTCTTGAACCATCATCTACGCAATTGAAGAATTCCGACTTAACGCATCAACAACCTTATTGGCCATTCCGGGATGATACAGGATGTCACAGTCATAGTCCTTGAGAATCTCCATCCAATGACGCTGCCTCATGTTCAACTCCTTTTAAGAGAATAAATACTTTAGACTTTGGTGGTCCGTAAAGATCTGAAACTTTTCCCCGCATAAGTAATGTCTCTAAATCTTTAGAGCAAAGATGATCACTGCTAATTCCAAGTCATGCGTCGGATAGTTCAACTCATGAGGTCTCAGCTAACAGGACGTGTATGCGACAACTATCCCATGTTGCATTAAAACGTAACCCAGTCCTTTATACGACGCATCACTATAAATCTCATATCCTCCAGGACCAGACAGAATGGTCAACACGGGTGCGGTTGTCAGCTTCCGTTTGAGCTCTTGGAAACTACGCTCGCATTTGTCTATCCATTCAAACTTCTCTTCCTTTTTCAGCAATTGTGTCAAGGGCATGGCTATTGCAAAAAATCTTTCCACGAATCGTCTATAATAGCCTGCCAATCCCAAGAAACTTCAAATCTCTGTCATCGTCATTGGTCTTGACCAGTTTATCACGGCTTCAATCATGGTTGGGTCCACGGAAATCCCTTCGCTAGAAATCACGTGACCTTAGAAAGCTACACGAGTTAGCCAAAATTCACACTTACTAAACTTGGCATACAACTCGTGTCCTCGCAGGGTCTGAAGTACCGTCCTTAAGTGTCTTTCATGCTGCTCTAGACTTCTCCAATACACCAAAATGTTGTCGATAAACATAATCACGAACTGGTCTAGATACTCCTTGAACACTCGATTCATCAAATCCATGAAAGCAGCTAGGGCATTGGGCAAACCGAACGACATTATGGTGAACTCATAATGGCTATAACGCATACGAAAAGCTGCCTTCGGTATATCCTCTTCTTAATCCTCAGCTGATGGTAACATGTCCTCAGGTCAATTTTGGAAAATATCGACGCTCCCTATAGCTGATCAAACAAGTCATTGATCCTTGGTAATGGATACTTGTTCTTGATCGTTACCTGGTTGAGTTGCCGATAGTCGATGCAAAAGCACAATGAACCATCCTTCTTCTTTACAAATAGAACTGGCGCTCCCCAAGGCGATGCATTAGGATGTATAAATCCTTTGTCCAACATCTCCTGCATCTGCACTTTTAGTTCCTTTAATTCTGATAGCGCCATATAGTAAGGGGCCTTAGAAATTGGCTCTGTCCCAAGGGCCAACTCAATCATGAACTCATCTCCCTTCCTAGGAGCAAATCGAGTAATTCCTCAAGAAACACGTCAGAAAACTCTTGCACTACGGCGATGTCCTCCATCTTCGACTCCTCAACTGATGTATCCACTACGTTTGCCAAATAACCTTGGCAACCCACCTCTAACCATCGGGTTGCCTCAAGTGACGAGATTACGGTAATCGAGGGTCCTCCTTGACTTCCGATAAACTCGAAACTTTCATCCGCTAACGGGTTAAATTGAATTGCTTTATGATAAAAGTCTATAGTAGCTCGTTGCTTGGTGAGCCAATCCATACCAATAATCACCTCAAAATCAAACATGGCCAACACAATTAAATCTATCATTTCCTCTCGCTTACCAATCACTAACTTGCAACTAGGACATCCTATCGCAAACAACACTTTATCCTTTAACAGGGTGGATATGCTAATGATTGTTCCCGACCATTCTGGACTCAATTCTACTAACTTGACGAATTGCTCAACAAAAAATGAATGGGTAGCTTCAGGATCAAATAAAGCATAAGCAACATGGTTGTTCAGCGAGACCGTACCTGTAACCACGTTATGCGAATCCTCCACCTCCCTTTGGGTGACAGCATACACCCTTCCCTACATCGAAGGCCTGTTCAAAATACCTTGTTGTGCGTTCTGCGACGCACTCCCTCTTGGTTGTCCTATCTGCGGCAGTAGCACCTGTGCTCTCATGGGCCTGCGTGGACAATCCTTTATTTGGTGGCCATACTAACCACATCCATAACAAGCTCCCGTCTTAAGAGGACATGGGGCTGATCCATGTCTTCTTCCATAGAAACGGCACACACCATTCGGGTTGGGTGCCGGCTTTCCAATTCCACCCTTTCGGTTGGGAGGAATGGAATACCTTCCTCCTGTCATCCGCCTTTTCTCAGATCAGTTGCTATCTTTGTTGTGCACGAATCGCAACCTAGATGCGGTGGTTCGCTCATTCAGATTCCTCTCAATCAACCGGGCCCTCTTGTATAGCCCATCGTAGTCTTTGAGATTCAACGACACCAATGGATCCTTGATCTTTGGTCTCAGACCGTCTCTGAACCCCTTCGCCCTATCCACCGAGTCCTCAATCAACCTCGGCACATACTTGGACAACTCAGCAAACTTTGCCTCGTACTGGTCCATTAACATCTGACTCTGACGGAGACGCTGGAATTCAGCCATTTTCTGCTCCTTGGTGCAGTCTGAAAACACTCTCCTTTTGGTGGCATCCCACCAAGTTCTATGAAGGCATCCCACTTCAGAACTGTACTTTCGGGAAACACTCTCCTTTTGGTGGCTTCCCACCAAGTGCTCGCGTTATCCTGCAACTAGTAGACTACCAGGACTACCTTGTCTTCCTCAGAGCACCTTAGCAGTGCGAACATTTTCTCTAGCTCTCGAATCTAGAGGGTTGCAATCTCAGGATTGCTTGCTCCCATGATCCTTGGTGGTTTCAACTTCAGGAATTGCTCCACCAATTTATGCATCAACCGTTCACCACTCCTATTTCCTAGTGGGACTTCAGCAGGTGCAGCGGCAATAGCAGCAACGGCATTGGTGGCAATACTGGCAGCGGCGGTAGCAGCAGCTTGGTTCTAGGCCTGCTGAATGATCATATTCCCAAGAGTCTCTAGCGCCTGAACGATCCAATCCAACCTAGGATCGCCTGGTGCTCCTACCCTAGTACTAGCTTGAGGCGGTACTCTTTCCCTCGCACTAGCTTGAGCCAACGCTCTACCGATCCTAGTCGGCGTCCTTCCTCGAGTACCAGTCGAAACTGCCATCTTTTGAGGAGTCCTCTAACCAGGATCGCTCATAATGCAGAATCTCTACAGAATTTGCTTTCCAATTCTAACACGGAATTAGAAGTTTGAGCGACCCGCACAAAATAATAAATCATTCACAAGCATCAGCGTAAGGAAAATGTCTTTCCTAACTAACTGTCCTATAACCCATCGCACCTTATCACTCCAAACACTAACCTAGCTCTAATACCACTTCGGGTAAGGATGTCATGCCCTAAACCCCGGGCACGCGCACATCCCTTGGCAGTCAATTAAAAATGTGACGTCCCAGGATGCGTCGCTGACCCATTCTTTTTATCATTCAATTAAGCACGTGCGGAAGCGAATTAAACACAACACCCCGTCAACAAACAAACATAGGGATAGTAAAAACACACAATTCTTTTTCACAAACTACGATTTATATACACACCAAGATAACCCTACGGGTTCATATACACAAGCCTATCAAAACGTGAACTCCTATGCGACCTACACCCCGGATCCCTCCGACTTGGGCTTTGAATCCACCACCACACTGTCCAGGATGTTGATATCCATGGGGTGACCTACCTCCCCATCCTCCGTTTCGACGGGCGGTCCATCAAAACCCTACAAGGGACCCTCCCAACCACCGTTGCGCTCATTAATGAACCACACCCTGAAGCGATGAGGCACCACATTAAAGAAACCCTCATCGACCCTAATCATAGTCACTTCTAACACGTGAGTTCGGGTGGTCCCGGGGATAGAGAAGAAGGCAGACTCCACCTCCATATCCCATGGAACCCCGAATCGGACTTGACGAATCTCCACACTAGGGACCTGAAAATTTTAACCACAATGGGGTGAGATAAATCTTAGTGAGTCAACAACCTAATCCTCGATTAGGACGCAAATTTGCCTCGAACGCAGCCTAAACAAGCACCACAAACAAACTCACCTTGCCTTGGCACACCCCTTTAGGTTAGCTCATCACATATGCTGTTATAAATACCATAAACATAATTAACAACCAGAACACAAGGTTCTCACTTTCCAAAAATTCACATGGGTCCTGATTATAGGTAAAACCATTTTGACACGTCCCATACCATGCCAAACAATTTTGCCTCATAATCAAATGCAATAGCACAACCATACACACGTGTTCCGATTATTATGACCCCTCGACCACGGCCAACTCAAAAGTCGGCGGTCATCTGGTGTAACCGGGCATCGTCCCGCCCCATCGGGCACAACAATGTCTAGCACTCCTCGCCTAGATGGCATTCCATAAATGAGCATCGGTTCGGCCTCAACCGCGACTTGGCATCCCGTTGACGTGGGGCATTCGAACTTAATCAAGCATCATCCTGCGTAAATGCATCAGGATGGGTTCAACGTTGTGACTATATGAGCACATATTCAGCCAAGAACACCATGCTTTGATTTCAAACGTGTTGTTTCCAAATAATGAACTTGGCCAATTTTTCTTCATATTAAAAATCCCAGTATAATAATCGTGCGTGGTCACATATTCAGAATATAATCGTCAAACTTATTACGCTCCTATTTTAAAACTCCATGATTTTATATAGTACATAAAAGTTGACGTCAAAACCCGACACCTCAAATGCCCATAAAACCAAGTTTTGTATTAAAAATCAATAACTACCATCAAGCAATGAATTGCACATCATAGCACATATAAGCAATCAAAATCACGCATAAATCCATAAATAAAAAAAACGAGCATAAAATTCTACAAAATGGCTAATACGTCACTAATTACGTTAATTACGATTAATTAAATAAATCACGGTTAATTAAGTAAATTGTGATTAATTAAGCTAATCTAACTTAATTAACCTAACAATGATTAACTAAACCAACCATGGTTAACTAACCTAACCAAGGTTAACTAATCTAACTAAGGTTAACTAACCCAACCAAGGCTAACTAACCTAACCATGCTTAGTTAACACTAACCTAGGATAAACTAAACAAATCCTCATAAAGACTAATCTAACCATGACTAGCACTAATGTAAACACCTCCAAAGCGCAACTAACTGCCTAATCAAAGATTATGGAGTTAACTCACAATTTTCAACGATGACGGGCTCACGGCGATGCGACAGCGACGAGAACACAAAACAACCGCATCTCGAACGGAGGCAGAATCATCCCTATAAGCTCTCGACAAAGGTGGGGGACTTGGCTGCTTGGGCTGGTCTCATTGGCTCGGCTGGATGGTGCTGAACGTGGGACGGGCGGGCTGAACATGGGACAAGCAGCTGCTGGACACAGAGGCTACTGGACGCGCGGTGAGGGCTGCGGCTGTGGGCGTCGAACGGTGGTGAGAGCTGGATGGTTGGAGCTAGCTATGGTGGCTGCTCTGTGAAGCTATTGGCTTCAATAGTGCAGCAACAATGGAGGGGAAGCTAGGCTGGTCAGTGGTGGAACAGACGGTGGATGGTGCAGCAGCAAGATGAGAGAAGATGGAGATGGAGCTGTTCTGGCAGTAAAGAAAAAGGAGGAAATTGGAGGGGAAATGGGAAGAATGAGGGTCGGCAGCAGGAAAAGGGAATGAAGTACGTGGGGGAAACAAGATGGGAAATGAAGAGGAAGCTGGTCGGCTAAAGGGGCTGAACGTGCATGGGGAGGAAGAAAAGAAATGGGAGGGAGAGAGAAAGAGTAAGAAGTCAAGGGAATAACCAATCTTGTTTGAGAAGCATTTGTGAAACGATTGGACCAATTTCCCCTCATAGTAGTTTGTATGAAGTAAAGGGGCTGAACGTGCATTGGTCCTCACTTAAGGCCTCTAAATTTCATCTCCTGCATAGTAGTTTGTATGAAGTTGAGAAGCATTTGTGAAACGATTGGACCAATTTCCAAGTTTGCCTCACAGCATCGAAAGAAAGCTTGAAGAGTGTTGATTCCATCGAATATGCCAACAACAAGAGGATGATCTAAGGTTGTGATCCAACACTATCACCCCATATAAAATAATTGGATTCTTAGGGAAAGAGACTCAAATTAACACAATTCAATAGACAACGAGAAAGAAGATATTCCAAGAGAAGCATGTGTAGAGGAAAGCTGACAACTAAACAAAGAAGATAAGATGGTCTTGACTATGCCGAGACCATGGGTTCCGCTTGCGAAGCATGCTTGTTTGGATTGTTGACGACTTGTTGAGAAAGTGATTCCAGGGGAAGCAAACTGGATGATTTTGATTCCAATGCCTTTTGCTCTTCCCTTTATTAGTCTCTACTAGAAAATTTTAAATGTATGCTTCTTCGATTAAAATTCAAAATCGCTATGAAATTCAAATTTCACATCATGCTTACTAGTACTGACATTGGTTGAGGAACTATATTTTCCTCTCTTTCTTTAAGAATTGTGATGCATATTGCATTAATCCAAATTGCTTGTTAAATGGCCGTGGTCTTTCAAGTTGCTCTGTAGAATTTATAACTTCAACCTCGGTCACCACTTTTTGTCCAATTTATTGCCAATAATTCATACTCTAAAATTTGGAAATAGTAAATTTTGCTCAATCAAATCTAAGTTATATCTTTTGGTAGTGTGCGACTAAGTTTGATGTCCCCAACACCATCTTTATTCAGAGTAACAATGTTGAGCGAGCATAAATACTACACATGTGAGATCGAAACAAAGCTCCTCTGATTGCTTTTGAAATTAGACTTGTATACCAATGAAACCTAAGGGAAGTGAATTCCTGAAATCATACACGCAAAAATCCCTAATTCTAGATTGGATTGAGATAGAAACTTCCCCAACGGGAGAGATGAGCTTCCAAATCTAGAATAAATCAGAAGAGGAAAGCTCCGCAAAATGAGAGGAAAGCAAGAAAAATAGAACAAAGAACCAAATCAACCAAAGAAAAAAGGAAAAAAGGGAGGGGACACTAGCTTAAACTCTCCACTCCATGGAGGTTGAAGAAGAAAGTTGTGTGAAGATAAGATGCAGAAGAGAAACCCTAGAGAGGAGAGAGAAAAAGTGGCGATTTTTATTTGTGACATTTAGAATGAGTAATATCATACAACAATCTCTAGTGAAATGAAATTATATCCTGTTTGATGGAATTGACATTTTAAGCTTTTCATCATAGCTATCATCCGATCCTTTGCATCATTTCCTCTATCTCTTTAACAATTCTAGGGATGCAACCATGCATGTTCCTGTCGTAACAAAAAAGTGAGAAAAATATGAATATTATGAAATAAACCATTAACTAGCATGAAATGTACATCATAATCTAGTATCAGGAGCACATTCACGAGGCCAAAAGAGTTTCTAATTAGGTTGAGTCTTTTCTAGTTGATATTGGCTTATGTAGCAATAAAATTTATTGAGTTACCGGAAAAAATATATATTGGCTGCTTCAAATTGGAGAATGAGCAAAGCATATGCTCCTATTGAGCAGATCAACGAAATTTAAGTTTTGATATATGCCTTCAATTCATATTGAGGACTTTACTGTATAACTTTATAATTGTTGGATAATGGACATATTGGTGCTATTGAATGCGGACTTCTTATGGAATGCATTGGACTCGACTCAGCTTTCAAATTTCAAGTTCTCTTTCCCACTTGGAGCATATGTCAACAATCATAATAGAACAATGTGTCCATACAGCGGCCCTTTACTAATACCCGACAAAAAGAAGGTAGAAATCGACATCATAGGGTTGGTTGGCTCGGTCTATTGCTGGGACCCTTCATTATGCATTTAGCTACCCAAGTCTCAACACCTCCTCTACCCGACACTAGAAATTATTTCTGAAATGAGAAGGTAAAACAGTTCGAAATCTTACCCATCATGCAGATGTATTACATTCACGTTGGCAGCTTTAGAGAGAGCCTCCTTCCATTTTTTAACCTTGCGCTTCCCAAACTCGCTCTCATGGTCCGTCAATGCTTTCTCATGACTCTGTTTCTTTCCACTGACTTCCCGTGGATTCTGTGCCCTCACTTCCCCCGGTGCCACCTTATAAATGCTTTGTTCTGTTCTTCTTCCCTTGGATCTGCACCAACTCCTTCAGACACCATCAAGATTCAGCGTAGTTTTTTGAGAAAATGACAACGTACATGCGAGATTGTTCAATGGCTTCCTTCACTTTCGATGGGAAATCCTGGCCCATCAGTAAGTTCTCGTTGTCCATGAAAGTCTTTATGCCCTTCTGGACCAAGGCCTCATTCAAACTCTTAACGAAGTTCTCATGGATATCCTTACCTTTGAAGCTTAGGAACACACCGTACATTTTCAGTTCAGAGATCTTTTTGACAATGTCTTTCATTATCTTGGCCTCTGAAATTCTAACATGATAGATGACAAAGACATGGATAATATAAGCTGCCCAAGCTGTCGAAGTAAATGAAGGAAGCAGTAACAATTCGATCTAAGAAGGACAAATCATGAAGATGTCCATGCAAAGGGACACGAGCACAAATTTTAGGATACAATTTCATAATGCCACTCCACAAAGGCCGTGATGGTGCTAATGTGGAAAGAAATACAGAGTTGCCATGAGACAACGTGTCGCGACCAAATTTCGGGTGAACCACCTAAATTTTGGCTAATGGATTACTAGGCCTAAACTTAGCTCAAGCTCTCCCAAGCCTATACCAATTCACGACTTAGGTTCAAGTTATTAACATACAATTGATTATTCAATTAGGAGTCACCACTAATCTATTTTTGGTGGGTCGATTAGAAACCCAAGTAAAGTAACGGGAGATTTACTTTACTCCTACGAACAAGAGATTTATGAGTTCGGGGACTTGATTATGATAGATTTCTCTAATGCCCTTTCAATACCTTTCCCTTTTATTTTGAAAAAGAAAATGTTTGGCAAGAAGCTTGAATTGATTTTAATTTACCTCCCTAACATGTGAGGTGATCATGCAGATGCGCAAACCATCAATTTAACACCTAGATAAAATAGTGAATAAATTGTAAGACTTACCTCATGACAACGAAAGCATCTACAATGTTAAATCAGAATTCACATTGACAATCCTAGATATGATTTATAATTAACATGCAATTACTTTTTTGTTTTCACTTATTTAATGAGAATCATGCTTTATGTAATGCATGCTACTAATCTAACATGAAATGATATGACATGGAAATATGACCTAAACAATATGACATAAATAAAATGCAGTCTATCCCAAAGAATGAAATGAATTTACTCTAAGACAATATTTTCGGTACTTTCCATAAATTATGAAATGAATTTACTCTAACTAGATTAAGATTCTATCCAACTTATATTAAGAATTGAGTTAGGCCAAATCTTAATTTAAACTAGGATATTATCTTAGCTTGGTAATCTCTAACCTAAGATGCAATCTATCTAAAAAATCTATCTAAACTTGAAATTAAACATGCAATTTTATCCTAATATGCAATGACATGCAAAGAATGCCCTAATTCTAAATTTTTTCCCTTTTCTACAAAATTCGAAATTAAAATTGACACATAATTAAACGTGCAACTTAAATTAAAAAATAAAACTAATCATCCTAAATGAATGCATTTTTTTTTTTCAAAAATTCGAAATAAAATTTCTACTCTAAATATGCAAGATAACCCTAAGACGATAAACCTAATCTAACTCTTTTTTTTTTTTTTTTTTTTTTTTACGAAAACAAAATCGATCAAACGACATAACAATAAATCAGGCAAGATAAGATCAATATCCATAAACTAACGAACCATATCTTGCGCATGAGATCGGGCTAGCCAATTTTAAATAAAATCGCGAATTGAATCTCGAGCGTGAGATCGGATCGGCGATTTTCCAAGTGATTGCGAGTCAGATTTCGGGCACGAAAATCGGATTGTCAATCCCTAATTTAAGAGGCTACTTCATGGCGGGAATTTCGATCATACATCGGTGACTATTTCAAACAAAGCATCAAAGTATTAAAATAAAGAATAAAATAAAGTAAATAAATAAAAAAACTACCTAATTTGATTTTTTTTCAAACGAGATTTAACGACCGGTGGCTTGTGGATCGCAATGGGGCTCGATATGGCTCAAAGTTGGGTCATTGTGATGGTGGGTCGCTAGAGCTCTAATGAGGACCGGTGGCGGGCAGACCGACGGTAAGCAAACCACTGGATCTACAGCAACGACTGGTGGAGACAACTCTGCAGAAGACTGTCGTGGTCGTCGCTCAAAGAGGGGGTCCTAGAGCGGCGTGTAGGGCGGCGACGGCGTGGCGGCGAAGGGACAGTAGCAGTGAGCGGAGTCGGGTCGTCAAAGCAGAGGCGGAGGCGCACGATGGCTCATCGACCAGGTCTGGCATCGTGGAAGGGTGCTCGTGCGAAGGCACGAGCTTGGGGGTGAGGTGGTGGCACGACAGCAGTGGTGGGCGTCAGCACTGGGTCGTGGCTATAGAAGCGGCGGAGACCGGCGGGTTGGAGCTTCGAACAGTTGCAGGGCGATGGTTGCGGGTCAGCAGCAGCTTTTGGCAAGGTGGGACACGGCGGTGTCTTCTAGTCTCAGATTGTAGTGGCGGCAAGTCATATGGGGTCACGAGCAACAGGTGGTGTGTGATCGCTTCGAGTTGCAACTCCAGTGCAGCAGATCGGGTAGTGGCGGAGGAGGAAGCACGACAATGGCAGACTGGCGTGAGCAAGATGGACGGGCGGCGGTAACGTGGTGACTAGCGGACGACACCACGCGGCGACCAACGCAGGGGAAGCCTCGAGCGGCTGCAAGGTGGAGTGACTACGGAGCCAAGGGGAATTAGATGAATAGGACTTTTTTTGCTTTTTCCCTTTTTCCTCTGGCCGCACGTCCCTTCTCACATCCTCTCCGCTGCTGCTGCTTTCTACACTTCTTCAGTAGAAGGGAAAAGGTTCCAGCTAGCTTCCCCTCCCCCCCTAAAAAAACTTTTCCTTTTGTGTCTCCCTCTCAAAGGAACGAAGGAACACCCAAAAACCCTAAAAAAACTGAAGAAAGAATTTTTTCCTCTTGTCTTCAGTCTTTTTACCTCGAAAAACCAAGAGAAAAAGCCCTCGAAACGAAATGAAAACCCCCCTTCAACGTGATTAAAAAAACCCCCCCTTTTATAGGTAAAAAATTTGTGATCTTTGTGGAATATTTCATCTCTTTTTCAATATGCACGAAGATCATCTATAACCTCTTGAACGTAATATTCCTTTACAAAAAGGAATATTCTCCACCGATTTTTCAAAATTGCAATAGGGGTCTGAGCAATCTCGCAAGTGGTACAACCTTACCAATCTGATAAATGGATTGTAATGTGGGCTTGGCCAACGGCTTAACAAAGGGGACTCCTTGAGTCAAAGCTATTTGAAAAAATGACATTTCGCATTTGTCTTGGGGTTTACAAATCAAGAAACATACTAAATGAGGTAGAAATTGTCTTACTCGCACTTCTTCAAGCGATGCTTTCGAACATATGAACTTTTACGTTAATTCAAGTGCCCTAATCTAAAGAGACTTTGCAAGGAACGTAACGCAGGCTTGGTTCATTGGTGAGAAAAAAAAAAGGATTGTTAGGCTCAAAAAGTGTTTACGGGGTCAAAGTTGATAATCATCTTGACATTTCCATCGATCTTCTTCTTCACCATCGAAGATTTTCTTTATATCAACCCTCCCATTGATTATAACATCTCAGCATTTGAGTTTTTAGTACCACCTTGTTGGGGATACGACTTCAACCAATGTTTCATTTTTTTTCTTTTTTCTTTTTTGCATTGGCCTTGCTTTTACAAGGCACACTACTTTTTCATGCCCCTCTTTTTGCACTTATTTTCTTTGGACTCACACAGCTTCCCTCTTTTATCATTCTAGACAATACCACTTGAATTTTTTTTGCCCCAGTGTGGGGGATGATCACCAATTGGGTTTAATATGAAATGAATTCATAAGCTCAAGTGGGCTATGCAATGGATAAAAGTGTATAGGATAGAGAAATAATTGCTCTTCGTCATCCTAAGGCACTTCATATTATCGTACGAGTTACACTGCGAAAGCAATTCTTGAAGATTGATGCAAGTGTGAGTAAGAAGATTCTTACCATTCATTTCAAATTTTGCCCTAGTATGGGATAATCCTTGACAGGGATAATTTGAAGAGCTCTTCATGTGTATGGGCTCAAAGGGCTAAACAATAGGTATACCTGTAGTGTTCTGGGTAGAAGAAGAAAGTGCCTCCCATCACCTTGGATGACGTACCCCTTGCGAGATCACCTTTTTCCTTGTGGGCATAGAATTTTTCCACACAATCTCACTAGGGATCAGTGTATGAAATAGTGTATGGTGTAAGGCTTGCCATTCATCATTCCAAAGTATCCCATTTGACACATTTAGATTACCTCACAAAATTTATCAAGGAAGGAAAATGCAAGATTTGCAACAAATTTGAACAATTCAACTCATTGAGGCAATTTATTCATCATAGAAATGCTTGCAATTCAAAACATAACATGGAAAATTCTATCATGGGTAATACATCTTGACAGCATCAGAATTAACTAGAGTGGAAAACTCACGACCATCCATTCTGCTAGGATCAAGGCATCTCTAGGAAGTACCTTCTTCACCACATGTGGGCCACTATAATTTGAAGCAAGCTTGCCCCCAGGATCTGGAAAAATTGGCAACATCTTCCTTAGAACAAGATCATTTACCTTGGAATGTCTCAATCATACCTTCCGGTGGAAGGATCTAACCACTCTCTGCTGACAAGTTTGGCCATGGCAAAGAGCCTTTAGTCTCTTCTCATCAATCAAGTTTAACTATTCAAGTCTTTAATGTGACCATTCTGCCTCTAACAGCTCCACTTGGGATAAAACTATTAGAGAAGGAATCTCCACTTCCATGGGCAGAACTGCTTCCATGCCGTACACCAGAGCAAATGAGGTTGCCCTAGTAGAAGTGTGGATCGATGTCCGGTACGCCATTAGTGCAAAGGGTAATATGTCATGCCAATCTTGATAATTCTCGGTTGTCTTAGCCAAGATCTTCTTAATATTCTTATTGGCCACTTCAACACCCCCGTTCATTTGAGGGCAGTAAGGGGACGAATTCAGATGCTTGATCTTGAACTCGCTGATCAACTCATCCACAAGTTTGTTGTTCAAATTTGTCCCATTGTTAGTGATGATTGCTTCAGGGACACCATAGCGAGCAATTATGTCTCGTTTGATGAACTTCGCAACATTGCAGGCAGTGACACTTTTAAAGGACATAACTTCAATCCATTTTGAGAAATAGTCCATCGCCATCAAAACAAATCAATGCCCATTTGAAGCCTTTGGATTTATTGGGCTAATCACATCAATGCCCCACATTGAGAAAGGCCATGGCTCGGAAAACTGGTGCAGCTTAGTTGGAGGAACATTTATCTTATCACCATGGATTTGGCAACGATAACAACTCCGAACATGCTGGATACAGTCACTTTCTAGTGTGAGCCAAAAGTAGCCTAATCTCATAATCTTCTTAGTTAACATGTGCCCGTTCATATGAGGGCCACATACTCCTTTGTGCACTTCTTGCATGATTTGAGTAGCTTCAGCTGCATCCACACATCACAATAAAACTGAATCTCTTGTACAATTTCTCACCACTGACGAAGAATTTTGAGGCCATCTTTGTGATGTACTTCCTATCGGTTGGAGTACTTCCTTCAGGGAATTCCTGTTTTTGAATGTAGTTTACGATATCGTAATACCATGGTTTTCCATTAGGTTCTTGTGGCATCCGGAATTTTGTGACGACCCTTAGATATACAGCGGCCCATGACTAGTCGGTGGAAGTATCATCGAATTGTGTGATTGGTATCATGTACGGACATTGTTTCGTTATCACCATCGAACTGATGGGTCACTTTTAGTAATGGTCCGATTGTGGGATAAAGCATAGCCTTGTCGGAATCCCTTTACTTAAGGTTATTGGTGAGACCAATCTCATTAGTAATTTTTCCGACTTCAGAAAAATGACGAAACATCGTGGATTGATGAATTTATTGTCGGACTTCGTCGTCGACACCGATGTTAGACCCCGCCGGTTTATGTACATATTTCTCTCGATGACATGACACAACTAGACCACCTAAGTGTATGTGGAATAAGAGAGGAATTTGGATTTTGATCAATTAATTTTAGAGAGCCAAAGGAAATGGAATTCGGCTATGCATGAGGAACATGCGTGCCTGTGCAAAGAGGAGGACTCGTCCATGTCCAATGCCGCCCCAATCTC
Organism: Eucalyptus shirleyi; assembly: GCA_017140165.1. Classification (NCBI taxonomy): domain Eukaryota; kingdom Viridiplantae; phylum Streptophyta; class Magnoliopsida; order Myrtales; family Myrtaceae; genus Eucalyptus; species Eucalyptus shirleyi. The sequence goes on along the minus strand of CM029456.1, from coordinate 15,140,321 downwards.
TCTCCATTCGATTGACACATGAGTCAACTGTGAGGAGGAATTGTTGACCGAAGCATGCCCAGCAACAGCCACGTTGCTTCTCCTTCAGTGGCCAGCGCATGGAGGGGAATCGAGCAAGGGAGAGCCACACCCTCCACAGCTATCTTCAGTCTCGGTTGCCACCTAAAGAGTTACATGCATTTGACTCTCAAAGTCAACAAATGAAGGAACAAAACTCTTGGACAAGTGAGGAGGAGAGAGAAGGAACCGAATTAGATTTGAGTAAGGAGAGAAACCGAGAGTGAGCGGGTGAGCAAGTGAGAGAGAGAGAGAGTTCGAGCGAGGGAATTCGAGAGAGAAGTAGGCATGCGAGTGTGAGCCATGAGGAAGGAAGAGAAGGACCGCCTTCTGCCGTGTTCAAGCTGCCGCCGTTGACGCTACTTGTCTTTGCCGCCGTCGAGCTGCACCTTCGAACCGAGCCCCTGTTTTGCTTGCAATTGAGCTAAAGAGCTAGAGGCAAGTGAAAGTCCATTAACCTATATCATGTTGTGCTGTTGTTGTCTAGTGTAGTGCAATAGACTTGTTGATGTTTGGGTTGTGGATGTTGGATGCTGGATTTTGAATGAGTAGAAGTAGTTCTCTTTGAATTAGTAAACTGTTTCGTAGGAACCAGCATGACCTTTGATGATTCCGTGAATTTTCTGTAATTATCTAGTTAGAATTGGACTTTGAACCCTTAATTAAAGTTGTAGGAAACATCATTAGGAATAACATATCAAAATTTGAGAATAAATGGACAAGGTTTGGTTAGTAAAACGATTTTCTCTGTAAATGTTAAATCCGGAAGCTATTACAGAACGTTAGTAAAGAATATAGGAATTACTGCTCTTAATAAATTGAGATATAGGCTTAGGTCTCTTCACGAAATATGTCAATCTATGTCTCTTCTATAACATACTGAAATTTCATAATATTCCGACAAGATTAGATATACTTTCTATGCCTGTGATCAAAACTGCTCAATTTGTCCCAAATGTGAATGCATCTTGAGTTGTTATTTGACATGATGATATTGGCATTCAGCATATCATGCAATATTGAGATTTGATGAAACTCAAGGGACATCTTTTCATTGCATTGAAAAGTGTTATTGGAAATTAAGATGTTAATTGTTACCGTTGGACCCTTGGGTCAACGATGCCCCAGGAGTCGAGATGCCCAAAGGATCGAATGAGTTGATGCCTTGTGGATGCCTGGGGACCGTAGTGCCTCAGAGGTTTTCCCCGGGAGCATTGGGATGCCCGATGGTATGTCGGTACGTAATTCTGGAGGTTAGGGGTAACCATGTCTATGGCGCCACAATGATTCCTCGTGACGCCAGGTGGGGTGCGAGATGCCCGGAGATGTGACACAACGCTCTAGATGCCTGGTGGCCTTGTGGCTAGATGCCAGAGGCTTTCGCGACACCAGGTTGGGTGTGAAATCCTAGAAGGACGCAAACATTGGTCCTCTGGGGGGATAAAACCGTTTGAATGATTAAAACTGATGATTATATTAAGTGTGAGTGTAGTCTGATTATGAGATTAAATTGTATGGCATGGAATGGGACGTGTCATAACAGTTTGGCCCTATGATCAGGACTTATGTGACTAGACATGATGCATCTTAATTGTTGGAACTGCACTAGTCATTGCATTGAATAGTTATATGGTTTAGATGCATACTCATTCATTGATAACCTGTCTTGTCTATCTTGCATAAAACTGGACTGTGATGGCTTGCATAATATAGTTTAACGGATCTTTTACTGCTGAGTGGTTGTACTCACCCCGTTTAGGGACTAACATTTCAGACTAAAAGCTATGCCTCTGCTACCACTCACCCCCGGCACATTCTATGGCATACCGGTCAACCTTAAGTGTGAGTGTACGGAGCACCACCATCCTGAGATACGAGGGTTGGTTTTTGTTCGAGTGAGGATACTAATCATGTTTGACATTGGTCCTCCCGCCGGCTTAGTACTCCAGGAGTTTCTGACTGTGTTCGTCCGCCGTGATTGGAGTACGCTGGTGTTGTTACTACCGTCACCAGCTGATGGATCGGACTGGGTGTGACCGAGAGTGATGGTCAGCAGATGAAGCATTTTTGGACCGTCGACACTAACTAATGGGCCTATGTACACAGTTGTTGTAGAGTCAAGTACTTTTTGAAAATAGTTGAGTTTAGAAGGATCTTGGCATTTTGATGTACCGACCCATGATGTCCATCAAAATATGTAAATAAAAGTGTTTGGCTTTAACTTATAAAATGTTTAGTTGGTGTGCATTATTTTTGCATATGGGATAGGGAGATGTTAGATATGCTTCCGCTATATAAACTGCACAGGGACCTATAAAAAGAATATAAACCCCTAGAATTCATGGATCTATTAAATTTCTATGGTATCAGAGTAATAAACCTTCAGGTTAAGAGAAAGCAAAGACGAGAGGTATCTGTGGTGATCCCAACGGATCGGGGGCCGTTTAGGGGGTGCCACAGTTCTTCATTCACGATCATACAATAAGCCAACTTTGGCAAAACCTCTATCTTCAATGGCTCGACTTCTAATCCATTAGTGACTTGCAACATAGACGATAAAGTTGCGAATGCATCCACGAATTGATTGTGAGACCTTGATAAGTATTCAAATGAAATTTCATCGAATTCCTTAACCATATCTTCTAGATACTCATGATACGGGAGCAATTTGGCATCTTTAGTCTTCCATTCACCTACAGTTTGTAGTATGATTAGCGCGGAATCCCCGAACACTTTTAACTTGGCCTCACCCATCTCAATTGCGGCTTCAAGCCCGAGGATGCAAGCCTCGTACTCAGCTACGTTGTTAGTGCATGGGAACATCAATTTCACAAGTATTGGTTAGTGCCATCAATCTGGGGATATCAAAACTGCTCCAGTGCCAGAACCAGACAGGTTCACAGCTCCATCAAAGAACGTTGTCCATGAGTCTTCATTTATACTCAAAACACGGTCGTTTAGAGAACGGTCATCGTTATTTGAGACTCCTAGATTCTTAGCCAATATATCAGCGATCACTTGACCCTTAATCGACTTTTGTGGCCTGAATTGCACATTAAATTCTGAGATTAAAACTTGCCATTTAGCCAACTTACCCACCAAAGCTGACCGATCAACTAAGTACTTGATAGGATTGTTCTCAGTCACGAGGAACGTCTAGTAATGCAGCGTGTACTATCGTAACCTGTGCAATACCCACACTAATGCCACACAAGTCTTTTCAGCATCAAAGTATTTCAATTCTGACAAAGTGAACTTTTTACTTAGATAATAAATGGCTCATTCTTTTTTATCGACAGGACTTTCCTGAGCCAACGTTGCACCCAATGATTCACTATGAATGGTGAGGTAGAGAATCAAAGGATGCCCCGGCGATGGCGGGACAAGCACTGGTGAATTCATCAAGTATTGCTTCAACTTGTCAAACGCTTCTCGGCACTCATCATCCTAGTTAACTTGTGCATTCTTCTTTAAGAGCTTGAAGAACGGCTTGGCGGTTTCAAAAAGTTGGGAAATGAATCGAGCGATGTAATTCAATCTCCCCAAAAGGCTCCGAACTTCTTTCACTGTTGACGGAGGTTGCAAATTGCATATGGCCTTAGCCTTGGATGGGTCGATCTCAATCCCTTTACTGCTCACAGTGAACCCGAGTAATTTACTAGATTTTGCTCCAAACACGCATTTAGCGGGATTTAGTCGAAGCTTGAATTCACGAAGTCGATCAAACAACTTCTTCAGGGTTTCGATATGGCTTCTTCCAAGTTGGGTCTTCACAATCATATCATCAATGTAGACCTCGATCTCCTGATGCATCATATCGTGGAATAGTGCTACCATAACTTGCTGGTAAGTTACCCCTGCATTCTTGAGTCCAGAGGGCATGACCTTATAATGAAAGTGTTGGAGAAAACTCCTCTGAGGTTTTGAAGTTGACAAAACTTATCCAAACTCTATTATGAAGAATTCCAGAATTTTTCTGTCAAAGTCTGAAGACTCCCAGACTTTAAGTCAAAGTGTACCCACTCTGATAAATTCTAGACTGAACGATAGTGAAGGATGAAGACTTTTCCAGATAAGGGATTATCGTTCTTTCTTCAAGGATTCGATTCGTATGGATTATTTATGGACTTTTGGTTGGAAATCACATCTACGAGATTGGATATCTTTATTAGAATCAATTTGGATTCATCAAATCTTTTGGAAGGCAAGTAATTTTGGAAAGAATCTACTTATGGACAGCAAGATCCTGATTGTATGGGCGAACAGGATTGATGGGCTTTCATCACAAGCTTCAAACGGCTCAAGATCTCCTTGATTGATTCTATCCATCGGGTTGATTGGAATAATTCCTTTGGAAAGTGCCAACGGTCGAGAAGGCATGTAGGAGTATTTGAGGAGGACTCTCCAGTTGTTCAACAGTGTGCATGGAAGATAAATTCCAAAGTTTGAAGCTTCCTAGTATCTTGTTACTTCTTACTCTGAGCTCTAAATTGCACTCAAAAGAGAGAGACTTATAGTGTGACTTCATGAGAAAGCAGTAGATACTCTTCACTGTGAAGTTGAGATCGCAAGATTGTAAATTCTCTTTTGATTCATAATGGAATCCAGCCAGAAGGCTGTTGGCGGGCGAGAGTGGACGTAGGCTTGATCTAAGTTGAACCACTATAAATTCTGTGTTCATATTCTCTTCCCTAAACTTCTTTATTTCTGTTCGTAGTTCTATACAACTGCTAAAGTTTGAACTTGCTCAAAGTCTATTGTTCTTCAGACTCAGTTTCAAAAGTAAAATATTTTCACTGTTCTTTGCGAAAATTTGTTTTTACACTTATTCACCCCCTAGGTGTTCATAGTAGCACTAACAATTGGTATCAGAGCTTGTGTGCTTAATTTTTTTTAAGTGCTTTACTTCTAAGCTAAAGATCCTCTATGGCTAGTATTTTGGCTCTAGATTTGGTTGAAGGCCAGAGTAACACCAGACCTCCTTACTTCGATGGAAATGAGTACAATGTCTGGAAGAACAAGGGATCAACCCTAAAGCCGCGTTAGCTTCAGACCGAGGAAAAGAAGTCATTGATGCTAACGAAGCAACACGGGCTGAATTTACTAAGAGACAAGCTCTTGATGCGAAACTAATCTACTCTTTGTATTGTACCTTATCTCCTACTAAGTATAACCGAATTTTTTCTTGTGAAACAGCAAAAGAAGTTTGAGATAGACTACATGTTACCTACAAAGAAATTGACCGTGTGAAGAAAACCAAAATAAACATTTTGCTCAGATAATATGAAGCCTTCAAAATGAAGCCTGGAGAATCTATTACTGATATGTTCAATCAATTTATAGAAATTGTAAATGGCCTCACTTATTAAGGTCAACCAATCTCAGGACCAATGAAAGTCAATAAGCTGCTGCGTGGGCTTTCGAAAGATTGGAATCATGTGAAGACTTCAATTAGAGAAATCCAGAGGATCATGCCTCTATCAGTTGATGAACTAATAGGTATGCTTCAGTCATAAGAAATGGAACAAATAAATGATGAAGAATATCCTAAAGGTAAGAAGTCAATTGCTTTAAAGTCTAACATTGATTTTGATGATATAGACTCAAATGATGATATAAACTACGAAGAGATGGCACTCATGATCAAGAAATTCAGAAAGCTAAATAGAAAAGGAAGAAGATTCAACTAGAAGAAATAGAGCACGCAAAATTTCAAGAAGATACCAACTGAGGACAATGAAACCAGCAAAGAAGTGATATGCTTCGAATGCAAGAGAAAATGGGCATGTCTGACCTAACTGTCCTCTGTTGAAGAAGAAAAAAAGGAAAAATTGAAAAGTACAAAAAGGCACTCAAAGCTTAAACCTGGAGTGACACTGAGTGTGAGGAAAGCGAAGAAAAATACGCCAATATATGTCTAATGGTTCGTTCCGACTAAGACTTAAAATCAGAAACAGATTCTGATTTAGACTCAGACAAAAAAAATTGAGGTTAGTGATTTAAAAATTCCTATCAAAGTCTCTAAATACATAGATGAACTTTGTCTCAGTCTTAAATCCTCTCTTAAAAGGATTTCTAAACTAAAAAAGGGAGAATTCCAAGCTCAAGCAACAGGAAGTTTCTTAGAAAGAAAAATTTGAAAGTCTAAAAACAAGTTTTGATAATTTGAAAGAAAATTTTGATTCTCTTTCAAAGGAAAATACCTTTTTGAAAAGTGATATCTCAAATATAACAACAAGATTTTCAAAAGGTCCGAGAAATTGGAGAAAATTCTTTCAGTTCAAATACCGTACTTTAACGAATCTGGTTTGGGTATGACTTCAGAAACTATTCCTTTAATCGATTTTCTCAAAGTAAAAGAAAGAATTAAACAAAGACCTACAAAGGCATTTTACAAAAATTATTTTCAAAATAATTTTGTAAAACTTGTTGGTCGAAGTACACTTAGATGTTCAAAGTGTAACAACTTAGAACATTTCGAGAAAGAATATCCCAAGGTTTGGAGACCAGTTAAGAAGGACTGGGTTAAGACTATTTTTAATACTAACCCTCCTGGACCCAAAAAAATCTAGGTACCAAAGAAAGTTTGAATTTCTCTTTCGATCACAAGTCACTATCAAAAGGAAGATCAAATGGTATTTAGATAGTGGTTGTTTGAGGCATATGAGTGGAGACTCAAGCTGCTTTATAAAGCTTGCAAAACTGAATAGAGGAAAAGTATCTTTTGGAGGAAACAGCAAAGGAAAGATTGTAGGATGTAGAACTGTGAAGATTGGAAGCCTAACTATCCCCAATGTTTCCTTAGTGGAAGGTTTGAACTACAATTTGCTGAGTATAAGTCAGCTTTGCGATACTGGTTTCAGAATAAACTTCCAAGAAGACATTTGTTCTAGAACGAGTCAAGATTTCTCTCAATTTTTCACTGGGCGAAAACATGGCAATATATATATTCTAGATGTAAACCCAGAAAATTCTCAATGCCTTATTTCCATTCAAGATGAAGCAAGTCTCTAGCATCGAAAGCTTGGTCATGTTAACTTGAAGCAAATTGCCAAGATGTCTTCTAATAAGTTCTAGCTTACTAGAAGAATGAATTGTGCACTCCCTGTGTTCTGGGAAAACAGGTTAGAAGTTCTTTTAAACCTATGAATCAAGTCTCTACCAATCGAGCTTTGCAACTTCTTCATATGGACCTTTTTGGTCTAGCCAGAACTCAAAGTATTGGTGGAAAGAAATATTGTTTAGTAATCGTGGATGATTACTCCTGCTTTACTTGGGTCTATTTTCTGGCAAGTAAGTCTGAAACTTTCTCCTATTTCTCAAAGTTTGCCAAGAAGGTTCAGAATGAAAAGGGTTATGATATTTCAAGCATACGAACTAACCATGGAGGTGAGTTTGAGAATCAGGACTTTGCTAAGTTATGTGATGAATCTAGTTTTCAGCATGTTTTCTCTTCTCCATACACTCTAGAACAAAATGGGTTTGTGGAAAGGAAAAACAAATCCTTACAAGAGATAGCCGGAAATCTCTTAATGGAGAGCAAGATATCCTCTCGATTTTAGGCAAAAGCAGTTTTTACAGCCTACTATATTATCAAGAGATTATTCTTAAGGCCTATTCTAGAGAAAACTCCTTATGAAGTGTATAAAGGAAAGAAGCCAAATGTTTCTTACTTTCATGTCTTTGGCTGCAAATGTTTTATTCTGAAGAATGCCAATGATCAATCTGGAAAGTTTGAGGCAAAATCAGATGAAGGAATTTTCCTTGGCTATTTGACTTCAAGCAAAGCTTACAAAGTCTTTAACAATGAGACTCAATCCATGGAAGAATCTATGAACGTCAAGTTTCAGGATTATCTGGAGAATCTACTAGACTAGACTTAACTTGAGAAGTCTAAACCTGTTCCAGATTTTACGAAGTCTATTTCCCCCGAAGAGATTCAGACTTCTAGAGAACAGCAACAAGCAGAACGAGAATTTTCAACAACTGCAGAGGATCAACTAACTCTCAAACCAATTAGCAACTGGAAGCACAAGTCAAGTCATGCCAAAGAACTCATCATTGGCAACATTGATGAGGGAGTTCTCACCAGATCCAAAGGGAGAGAATAGTCCAGTGCTCTAGCACTTGTTTCTGAGATAGAATCCAAAGATGGATGTCAAAAGTGCATTCTTGGATGGATTCATACAAGAAGAAGTCTATGTAGAACAACCACCAGGATTTGAAGATCCAAGAAAGCCAGACTCAGTCTACAAATTGAAAAAGGCCTTGTATGGATTGAAGCAAGCACCTCAAGCCAGATCTATGTAGGATGAATTCAAGATGAGCATGATGGGTGAGTTAACTTTCTTTCTAGGATTGTAAGTTAGACAATCGAAGAAAGGAATATTCATTCACCAAGAAAAATATGCCAAAGATCTCATCAAGAAATTTGGGTTGGAGAATTGCAAGAAAACAGAGACTCCAATGTCAAGTTCTTCGAAACTGGACAAGGATGAAGAAGGGAAAAAAGTAGATCAGAAGCTATACAAAAGCATGATCGATTCACTTCTCTACCTTACTACTTCTAGACCTGATATTTTATTCAGTGTGTGCATGTGTGCTAGATTTCAGTTTGATCCAAGAAAATCTCATCTAAGTGCTGTAAAACACATTATTAAATATGTTGCGACATGTCCAAAACTAGGTCTGTGGTATCCAAAAGAATGAGACTTTACTCTTTTTGGATATTCAGACGCTGATTTAGCAGGTTGTAAAGTCGATAGAAAGAGCACTTCTGACACTTGTCAACTGCTGGGAAACATGTTGGTATCTTGGTTCTCAAGGAAGCAAAGTACTATGGCTCTTTCAACTGCAGAAGCAGAGTATGTTACTCTAGGGAGTTGTTCCTCTCAAATTCTATGGATAAGACAACAACTGAGAGACTTTAGGATTGAAGAATCGTGTACCAAGATCAAATGTGACAAAACATATAGAAATTCGACATCACTTTATAAGAGATCATGTCCAGAATGGGGAGATTATGATTCAATTCATTGATTTGAAGAATCAGCTAGTAGACAACTTCACGAAGCCCCTAGAGAAAAAATTATTTGAGCCTATTCGCACCAAGCTGAATATTATTTCTATTTCGGAGTAAAGTCTGAAGTTGGCCATGTCACACCCAGATCATCGGGCACGCACCCATCCCTCACCTGGTCGATTAAAGAGCGACGTCCCAGGACGCATCACTGACCCATTCATTTTTAATATGCAAATGAAAGCATATAAATAAAATCCCCAGACAATAAAACAATGGGATAGGAAAGTAGGACTAAAAATCTCGAACCTGAAAAACCACACATATATACATATCCAACCACTGAGTTATATATATACATAAAGTACATTAACAAGTCAAGTTCTAAACAAAGCCAGTCCAACAACAAAGTCTGAAAATATGGGGGTAGGGATTTCAATCCTCCTTCGCATCAATCACCGATCCACCCTTAGGATCCGCCATCCCCTTCCCGAACGCAACTTTCAAAACGTATAAAGGTACATCAGATTTCGGTACAGGATCCACCCTTCATCCATCGCTGTAATGGTGATACCACGACCGATATTCATAGGGCTCCTTGTGGGGTACGCCCTCATCAACCCAGACGGTGGCTTTCACCGGTACATATTCCAATCCTTCAGGGTGATGGTGTATCGGAATGTGATAACCTATTTCGGTGGATTTCTTGGGCTGACCAAACCATTTGGGAGGTGGTGGAAGTGCTGCCATCCATGGACCTAAAATGTTATCCCACAATGGGGTGAGACGACGTCTTAGCAAGTTCCACTCCCTAAGACCCGACTAGGAAGTGAATACGCTTTAAGGGCCGCCTAAGCACAACATGGGTCAGAGGACTTACCTTGGCCTTAGTTCCATCCTACAAATCAATATCATTTACAAATGCCTCAAATCACAACAACCGATCAATTCATAACGTCAGATCAAATCATTGATCAATCGACCTAGTCGATTACATGTCATCACGACCTTTCCCCCGGTCAATACATTCAATACTATCTATAATGTCCTCTGATATCAGGACTGCTCACTCTAAACTGAAAATAGATAGTATAGCTCGCGCTAAGCTGATAAATAGTGTATTGCTCTCAATCTAAGCTGACATATCGAACCATTAGGTTGATATAATACATTAATAATGCTCCTCTAAGCTGGTTAAGTATACTGCTCGCAATCTAAGCTGACATATTAGAGCCCGTAAGATGATATAGTATACTGTTAATGCTCTCTCTAAGCTGATAGGGTATACTGCTCGCAATCCAAATTGACATATCGAACTTGTAAGTTGATATAGTATACTAGTATACTGATCGTAATCTAAGCTGACATATCGCCCGTAGATTGATATAGTATACCACCCCAACCATTTAATCAATTCGTCATTTTTATCACAATCGATAAAAATAGTCGTATGTGGGTACACGGTTGGTCTTAGCCAAAATACAATATTTTTGCTTTAGAACATCCCACCAGTTTCAATAGACCATAAACATATTTTTAGCGCCGTAAACCGATACTCAATAATTTTCCAATTAATTATCAAAATTAAACCAATTTAATAATAAAATCCTAAAATCACAATCATGCAAAATTAGCACAATTTAAAGCTCAATTAAATAAATAGGTTGAACCACTGCGATTAGCACGAAATTCTGATCACCGACTATTCCAGTCTAATTTTCGAAAAAATAAATAATTAATTAAATAATTATATAAAATATTAAATAAATGCCAATAAATCAACTTAGACCTGGAAAAGCCTAATTGAACGCCGAAATGAACCCGTAAAATTTCCGAGTCACTCTAGGTAAATATTAGAGCTCGTCTATGCCCTAATTACACTAACTATCCACCTAACATGCATCGGCAAATAATTAAATTCACTAATCTAATCTAACTAACCACCTAATCCATGCTTAACATAAGCTAATCAACCCTTAAGCATCATTAACATAATAAGCGAGGATTAGTGAGTTAAACTCACTTGTTTTGCTATCCAATCGACTCAAATCGTCAGGGACGCAACGGGGCTCACTTTTCTCCAAAGTGAGAGTGCTAGTATGAACACCTAGAGGGGGAATAGGTGTTTATGATAAATCTTGGCAAATATATGCAGAATAAAATAAACTTCAAATAAAAGAGTTAGGGAAGAGAATAAGAACACAAGATTTATAATGGTTCGGCTTAATCCAAGTCTACGTCCACTCTCCCACGCTAACAGCCTTCTTGGCTGGATTCCACTATGCAATCAACAAGAGATTACAACTTCGAGTGCAAATACTTAGTAGATCACACTATCTCACTAATTCACTCTTTTGGTATTTCTCTCACGATCACAAACATTTAAGCTCTCCAAAGACAAGTGTATGATCGAAGGTCGCTCAGACTTTGGAATTATAAATTCTACGCTCTATCTCTTATTTGCTCATCGGTCATTCATCTCCTTAAATACTCCTCCACTTCCAAACTAGCCGTTGGACAGCATCTCGGAGAATCGTCTTCCAATATACCCATTGGACAGCTCTGTATCTAGAAGATTTGGTAGCCGTTGAGTGACAAAGGTAAAATCCCAAATTGATTCCGATCACCCATACAAACGGAATCTTGGTTTCCATAAGTAAAGCTTCTTCGTATAGAAAGTTCTTGTCTTCAAGATCCAATCGTCAATCAATTAGATAGATCAATCAAATCAATCTTGATGTGGAATCCAAACCAGATCACTAGCCGTTGTATGATTGGGCTTGAGTTACAATTCATCAAATATAGATGTAAAGTCTGAGAGCAATAGACTTTACAATCTGAGTCTGAGTGCGATAGACTTTACAATCTGAGTCTAAACATATTCTGCTTCTGAACAGATTTATCATTAAGGTCTGTACCCAGTTCAGCTTCAGCATAGAGTTTGTCTTCTGGTTCAGCTTTAGCATAGAGTCTGTCTTCTGGCCGTCTTCAGACTTTGACAATATTCTTTACATGTTCTATTATCTGCATGGTCTATTACTTAACCATTAAACATGTTAGTAGCCTTTGATTTATTTTGTCATCTTCAAAACATCATAAGGGATTTCCCTAACACAAAGCAGGCCTAACTTTTGAGGCCTAGAACGACCTCAAAACGAGCCTCGAAGGCTACTGGAAACCCACTCTGTTTGCTGCTGTATTGGGTTGAAACAGAGGGCAACAAGCTCGGTTTAAGGCGAGGATGGACCGAGGAAGGTCGAAAAGGCCAAATCGGGCTTAGGCAGGGACTCACGGAGGTCGAAGGCGGGCCAAACATCTTTGGCTGAGCTCCACAGGGCACGAGACAGCAGCTGGGACAATGCTAAGGCTTGATGGGGCTTCAATTTGAGCGGACGAGTGCAGAGTGGCAACAACGCTCGCGCGAGGCGGGGGCGGCGAACGACGATAGGTGGGGGCGTGCAGCGAGGATGAGGGCTTCGGATGGCTTCTCTCCAAGTCTCCTCTGCAAGATGAAGTCTTCAAAGCACAATGAAGAAGGGGAATAGGCTAGTCGACGGTTAGGTGAAGGGAAAGGAAGAGATGGGGGACAAAAGGGGCCACTTGGTCTCTTATCCTCATCTTCTTGTCCCCCATTTGCCCACCAAGCTTGGCTGTCTTCCATGAACCAAAATCAGCCACCAAGCTTCCTCAACAAACTAGGGAAATGGTCCATAAGTCACGGTGGTGGGGGTGCTACGAATTTGCTTGATTTTCCTTCAAATTGGACACTTATCCTTGCTTGATTCAACACAATTCGGCCTCCATAAATTCAACCGACACCTCATCGATCAAATTGATATTTTTCCTCACCCAATTGATCCCACTTACATCCCAATTGCGCGATCAAAAACGATCCCCGACATTTTCTGGACAAAAACGGCCCTATCTCGACTTTTTCCCAAAATGTCTCGAGTTGCAAAAAAATCTTCTAAGACTGAGTCGATGCTCCTAGAATTAATTGTAACTGAGTCGGACTCAAATTCGCGGTTAATTTCAATTCGACACGATTTTAGCGTGACCTAAGCTACCGAGTAGCTTTTAGAAATTTTTAGTGCAAATAACCCGTGGTTTATTTTCTTCAATCCACAATGAACCCACTCGATACATTGGCGATTCTCGGTTGTCGTGGAAATCTTGAGGATTCAAATACCGACACAAGGTACCAAAACGATAGAAAAATTAGTTTAGTGCCGGCCGACGAGAATTTTCCAATTTAGTGGAGTCACCCACGTTTAGCCACACATCTCAGTTGAACCGACCAATCTCTGATCTATAATTGATTTTTAACTGTGCCGTAATGGCTTCTAAAGATAAGCACGGTCGAGAAGCCAATTCCTTATTGAATTCTCAAGTCTATTGTATTAAAATTCCTTAATGACTTCCCTAGATAGTCTAATTATCTCGAGAATGATCAACTCTGAGAATAGCCCTATAGGCGCGTCAATGAAATGCCTGATTTATTCAATGGAAAACAGGATTGAAAATCTAGGATGTCATAGGCCAAACTCAGAATTTCCAGACGCTACTTTAGTAAAAGAATATCTCTTCGATCCAGGTATTTTTAATTTCAATGTGAAAATTCCGAACAGGTACATTTATATTCGAATTATTGCTTGCCTATTTTATTTTTGGAAGTTATCTTTTTCGAATTTTGAATTTTGGCAGTTTTTATTTTCAGTTTATTTATAAAAAACAATTTTCTTTTTTCCTTGTGACGGTTCGATTATCTCTTATTTGTGACCTTTCATTTTCTTTATATATATATCCTCTTGTATTCCTTTCGAGCACTTTTTCCAAACCCTAAAATACAGACTTTCTACTCTCTCGTTTTTTACTCTCAAGATTTTTCCACAAGTTTCCATCTTTTTCACTCGAATAAGTTTGTGAAATCCTCCAAGCCTACAAGAATGTCTTACCAAAGGAAATCCTCTTGGATTGCTAGCCAAGGACCGAGAAGCATGCCTCAAAATGTTCCGCGCCAACCTTTGGAGGAAGAAGTTGTAGAAGATGCAGAACCTCTCGGAGCCTCGAGACCCTAGGTTCATTATAAGCTTTACACTCATTTAAAGTAGGGTGGTACTCCCATGTCTTTTATCGATGAGTTTTTAAGAGAGAAAGGTTATAAGAACGAGATTTTGTCCTTAAGGAGGATGGAAGAGTTAGGTATAGCACCTAAAGGATCGGCAGACAATGCCTTTCTTCATTTTCCTGCAGACCTTAGGTTCGATTCTAATCATCCAGAGAACAAGGATGATGATGAGAAATTTTATTCTAATTTTCAACCAAGAATGGGTGTTGCTGTAGACATTCCTTACGATAGAACGAGATTGTTTTATTCTAAGGAACACAAAAAGGTTTACTCACAGATGCTGAAGAGAGGGGTGATGAACCCTCGTACTGTTGATTTTGACTTCCTGGACTCAATCAGGGTTAACTTGAGGGAGAAGTTAAACTTTCTTCAACTGGAGGAGTTCTGTTCTGAGACAACTATTGCTTATCCAAAGTTGACTACTTATTTCTATTTGAACTTTTCTTTTCTTGACCAGAATCATATCACATTTACTATGTATGACAAAGCCTATGTGGTGGATGTAGACACATTGGCAGATATTATTGGGTGGAAAGGAGTGGTTTCCAACCAATGAATGTTTCTTTTGGTTAAACAATGAGGTTTTTTGTTAAGGACAGAGTGCTAGAAAGAGGCATCACTTATTCCAGACTGTCAGCCTCAAATGTTCCGTTGCACAAAGTGGTCATTAACTGCATCAGACTGAAGGCTGCATCCAAGACAGATGTTTCCAGATTTGAAGCACGGTTCATGTTTGCTATATGCAATGGAATGAGGTTTTCACTCCCCCATACTATCCTGATGCACATGCACAGGACAGTTATGAAGGGTAAAGGACAGTTGCCCTACTTTGCGCTGGTTACAAAACTGTTCAGACATTTTCAGATCATGTTTCCCACCTCTCTCTACTCTCGAACAGTTGCTCATATGGTTATAGGACTAAAAATGATTTCGAAGATGAGGCTGAAAGATCTGAACAAGGTTATTGAGCACATGAAGAAGGAGTCCTCCAGCAAAACCAAAGTAAATTCTGCTACAAGGAAGAGAAAAGGCAAGGAGATTGTGAAAGAACCTATAAAGAAGGGAAGATCTCTCATCCTGCAGAACGAAGAGGATGATGATGATGATCTCACTATTTCTACCGTTGCCTTGAAGAAACTACAAGGTCTTGTTGGTTCTAAGAAACCCATTGACAGAGTTAGAGAAGAAGCAAATGCAGAGTAGGAAGAAGCAGCAAGAGAAGAAGAAGAAAGAAAAGAAGCAGAAAGAGCAGAAGAAGGAAGAGATGAAGAAGGAAGAGGTCATGAGGATGAATCTTATGAGGCGACCATAGCCATATCTTTATCTAAAGATTCTGAAGCAACTCAGAGTGGTCCAATTGGAGTACGTACAGAGGAAGCACATCGCTCTCATCCTACAAATGAGAAGACTCAAGAAGAAGAAATCATTTCTCCACTTGTAGGTACAGAAATAAGGGGAGTTGTTGAGAAAATAGGGACTTCTTCTCCTATTTTTGCGAGTGATGGTAAATCTCCTGCACACCCAAAAGCTAACATTGCAGAATCCACACCGAGTCGTAGGACTTGACAAGTTGATAATCCCTCATTTCTAAACTCTCCACAAACTCCATTCGCTAAAGCCAGTGCGCAGACTGCACAAAATGCTAATTATCCAAGGATGATGGAACTACTTTTGGAAGTAAAGGCTCAGCAATATGCTATAGAGATTGAAATTCAGAAACTGCATACTGCTTTGTGATCCTCCTCTGACTTTCACACTGAAAAGGTACAATCCTTAGATACTCAAGTACAAACTTTGAACCAGCAAGTATCTCAAACTATGGCCAAGCATGATCAGACTCTACAGATTATCAAGATTGTTCAGACCTAGATAGAGAATGTTCATCTCCAGTGCCAAAAGGTTGAAGAGGTAGTGCAGTCGATGGGGGATTTCCAGTTCGTTCGAATTCCAAGACAACCTTGACTCTCTTTTATCTCTTATCCATTTTGACCTTCTCCACTTTTTGCTGTTAACAAAAAGGGGGAGAATGTGCAGATTTAAGCTTTAATCTTTTAAATTTTTAAACTTAACTCTTTGATTTGGTTTAAGTTTGTCTGCAGTAACTTTTGTGGTGATATTCTTTTGGTGATGGTTATGGATGAGGATGGTTTAAATCTTGATATGTGTTTAATTTTTCAAGATTAACATGTTTTCTGTGGTTGCAAAATCAATGCTATCCATATCCTTAATTAACTGTGTTTATAAGATATCATGTACTGCTAAGAGTTGTTTTGCAGGCTATAAATCTTTAAATCTATAAGGAAGTTTTTTCACCATCAAAAAGGAGGAGATTGTTGGAGAAAACTCCTTTAAGGTTTTGAAACTGACAAAACTAATCCAAAGTCTATTCTAAAAAATTCCAGAATTTTGTGTCAAAGCATGAAGACTCCCAGACTCTGTGTCAAATTTTGAATACTCCCAGACTTTAGGTCAAAATCTACCCACTCTGATAAATTCTAGACTGAACGATAGTGAAGGATGAAGACTTTTCCAGATAATGGATTATCATTCTTTTTTCAAGGATTCGGTTCGTATGGATTATTTATGGACTTCTGGTTGGAAATCACATCTATGAGATTGTATATCTATATTAGAATCAATTTGGATTCATCAAATCTTTTGGAAGGCAAGTAATTTTGGAAAAAATCTACTTATGAAAACCAAGATCCTAATTGTATGGGCAAACATGATTGACAGGCTTTCATCACAATCTTCAAACGGCTCGAAATCTCCTTGATTCATTCTGTCCAACGGGTTGATTAGAAGAATTCATTTGGGAAGTGCCAACGATCGAGAAGGCATGAAGGAGTATTAAAGAAGGACTCTCCAGTTGTTTGATAGTGTGCATGAAAGAGAAATTCCAAAGTCTGGAGCTTCCCAATATCTTGTTACTTCTTCCCAATATCTTGTTACTTCTTACTCTGAGGTCTAAATTGTACTCAAAAGAGAGAGACTTATAGTGTGACTTCATGAGAGAGCATTAGATACTCTTTATTGTGAAGTTGAGATCGCAATATTGTAAATTTTCTTTTGATTCATAGTGGAATCTAGCTAGAAGGTTGTCAGCGTTAGAGAGTAGATGTAGGCTTGATCTAAGTTGAACCACTATAAATTCTATGTTCACGTTCTCTTCCCTGAACTTCTTTGTTTTTGTTCGTAGTTCTATATAACTGCTAAAGTCTAAACTTGTTCAAAGTCTGTTGTTCTTCAGACTCAGTTTCAAAAGTAAAATATTTTCACTGTTCTTTGCGAAAATTTGTTTTTACACCTATTCACCCCCCTCGAAGTGATCATACTAACAATGACAAAAAGGTCCCCCACGGGGTGAAAAATGCAGTTTTTTCATTGTCTTCCTCATTCATCCTTATTTGATTATATCCGGAAAAACCATCCATAAACGAGAATAGTTCAAATCCGACAGTACTATCCACAAGGACATCTATGTGAGGTAACGGGAAATCATCTTTTGGGCTAGTCTTGTTCAAATCCCGATAATCCACACAAACTCGAACTTGTCCGTCCTTCTTTATCACCGGTACGATGTTAGCCGCCCATTCAGGGTATTGTGAGACTTCAATGAATCCCACCTTCAAAAGCTTCATCACTTATTCATCTATCTTCTTTGAGAGGTCAAGTTTAGTTCTCCATAGCCTTTGCTTCTTAGGTGGCACATCCGGATTAGTAGACAAACAATGCTCCACAATTGATGGGTCTAAACCAAGCATGTCAGCATAGGTCCATGCAAAAATGTCTTGATATTCCTTTAGTAACTGAATTAGGTGCTTGGCTTCGTCTTTAGGGAGATTCGCACCAACTTTCACCTCCTTGGCTTCTTCAGTATCACCTAAATTAATAGTAACGGTCTACTCGAATGTAAGAGCCTTGGCTTTTTCATGTTATTTCCAGCTACACTGCACCTTAATGGAATCTTCAATCGAGTCTTTGAGATCATCATTATTAGTACTTGTTGCATTGGATTGGACAATTTTCACACCTTTGCATGCTATAAGATCGTTCCTGAAATAGAAAGTAGAAGGATAAAAAAGACAAATAGGATAAATTGTTTTATTCTTTTGAAATACTTTTTAAATACTTTTGCAAAAGCACTTTTAAAACATGTTGACACGAGAAAGCATGATGAAGACCAGGCCTCAGAATTCTCCTTGGATTTTTCTTTTCTTTTATCGGTTGGATATCACCAGGCTAGTTTGGTGTACCTCATCATGCCCTCAAAATAAAATTTGTAATTTCATTTAAATTCATCAATCAATTACATTTATTGAATGAAAAATGTGATTCCTAAGCCCTAAAAAAAAAAAAGCGAAAAACAAGAAATTGAAAACAATTCCTAGAAAGCGAAACAATTCCTAAAAAGCGATAAAAATTCCCGCGCTGGGGAATGTGCAAAAGTAATAAGTTACTCTTGCGGGCCAATGCCCATGTCTTCTAAAGGTCCTTCGTCAATGACTCCTGTGAAGAGGTCATCAAACAGACTTGTGATTCCTTCCAGGGCATCATCAAAGTTCTCTATCTTTGGAGGCGTTGGACCATCCATGCCATCCCATCCATCTAGAACTATGTCGCGGGGGTCAATGTAAGAGCTAGGAGGGGCCGAATACTTCACCAAATAGTCGAATTTGCCACTTGGTTGTCCTAGAGTGTCCATCATTTCTACTTCATCTTGCATCATTCTTAGAGGGCCATGGAACGTCTCGTGAATGTTTAGAGGTAGTAGGTTTTGCCTCCCTCGCCCTTGCTTAGGTGGTGAGTTATGTCTTCCCTATCTTTACCTTCTAGAACTTTCTCCACCTCTTCCATGGTATCCTAATCCAGCAGAACGGGACCTCTGAGGAGCTTCAATGGGGTTTCAAATTCTTTAACCCCTTCTTTCAAGACCACGGCCAGGAACAAAACTATTCCCAACCATCACCATTCCCACCATAAGGGCAGCATTTGAAACCTCAGGAATGGGTGGTGACGAATCTCGGAAAACGTGTCTAGTGGACACCAATTCAAATGAGTGATAACTCAATTTGAACTCAGAGCCTGGCTCCACATAAGGGATAGCCGTCTCATGATGAATTCAATGATCTTCTTCGCCATAGACAGTGACCAGCTTCCCTTTAATCACGAAATTCACACTTTGATGTAGACTTGAAGACACCACTCCAGCAGTATGTATCTAGGGACAACCCAGCAGAAAATTAAATGTGGTAGGGATATCCATCACTTGAAAGAGGAAGTTGAAAACGTCCAGCCCTATTTGCACATCAAGATGGATCTCTCCAATCACCTCCTTCTTTGTCCCATCAAAAGCTCGCATAGAAGTCTTCGCAGCATGTATCTTGGATGGGTCTATCTTGAGGCGGTGAAGAGTGGCCAATGGACATATGTTTAGGGCAAACCCATTATCAATGAGCACTCAAGACACATGAGAAGCCTTGTACTTGACAGATATGTAGAGTGCTTTGTTATGCCCTCTACCTTCAAGAGAGAATTCCTCATCAGAAAAAACAATCAAGTCTTTGAGAAGGACCGATTCCACAAACTCCTCCAACTTGTCTGCCTCGATCGTTTCCAATACACGAATTTCACTCAGCACCTTCATCAATGACTTTTGATGCACGAAAGATGTTAGCAAGAGCTCAAGCAAAGAGATCTGAGTGGGCATCTTTCACAATTGGTCAACCACGTTATACTCACTTGCTTTAATCATAGCAAAAAATTCCTTAGCCTCTTCATTAGTGATAGGCTTTGTGATATAGCTAGTACGAGTACCTAGAGGGGGGGTGAATAGGTATATAAAAATTTTCTTGATATTTGCACAATACTTAGACAGTTGAAGGATTTGCAACAATTAAAAATCAATCGCAAGACTGAGTAAAGGAAAGAGAGAATTGAACACGCGGTTTATAGTGGTTTGGCTTGATTCAAGCCTACGTCCACTCTTCTGCACTGACAGCCAATTGGCTGGATTCCACTATGAACAAAGAGATGTTACAGTGTTGATCTTCCTTGATTTCTAGGTGTAGATGATCTACCACACTCGCTCAAGGTGTCACAAAGTATAAACACTCTCTGTGTATACAATTTCGCTCAAACTGTATCGACTAATAATCAAGGTTCTTCAGACTCTGGAATTTCTCTATCGTTCACACACTTAAAACAACTAGAACGTCTTCCTTTTATACTCCTTTATGCCATCATAGCCGTTGGCACTTACTAAAGGAATTCCTCCAATCTACCCGTTGGACGGAATCAATTAAGAAGATCATCCGAGCTATTTTAAGGAATCTGATGATAGCCCATCAATCCTGTTCACCCATACAATCAAGATCTTGGTTTCCAAGAATAGAACATTCCAATAATATTTCGTCGACCATCGGATCTTCAATCGATCTAGATACGAATAAAAGAATCCGTTATTTTTTATCCAACCAAGAGATCTTCTCCAGAGGATAAGATCGAATCTTCAACCATATACTTCGGCTTTGGATTTCCTTCGTCACTGGATTAGAAAGACTATCAGTGAGAATAGTCTTGAGTCTTGAGTTTTGAGTCTTGAATCTTGAGTCTGGTGATTACAAAGTCTTTAGACTTTAACTAGTCGGTCTGCAAATATCCAGACTAGACTGATAGAAACGTTTTGTCAGCTTCAAAATATTCTGGAAAGATTTCTCCAACAATCTCCCCCTTTTTGATGGTGACAAAATTTTATTGTAGATTTGAACAACTTTGACCTGCAAAAACATTTCTCAAGCAATATGGCTAACTCATAAAGATTAATAAAACAACCAGACTCTACATCCACAGAAAATTGGTTAGTCTTTCATGAGTAATACCATATAACAACACTTGATATAAATGCAACCAGTCAAGCATCAAAATCCACAGCCAATTCAGTCAAATTCACACCCAAGTTCTCAAGTTCACTAACAAAAACAAATTTTGAAAGTCAAAGTTTAAAAGATATTGGTTCAAATTGGTTCTCCCCCTTTTTGTCATCATTAAAAAGGGTGAGAAAGGAGTCAGGTCTGCTTGGGAATGCGTTCGATCTGGAAATCTCCCATAGACTGGACTGTGCCTTCTAGCCTCTTCAAGTCTTCCCTTAGTTGAGCTACCTCCTCTCCTTTGGCATTGGCTTGAAGTTGTTGAGTGAGGTCTTTCATTTTGTCCTCCAGGGTAACCGAAGATGCTTGTCCAGCATTCTTGATAGTTTGAATCTCACAGTCCAGAGCATATATTTGTCCCCGCATTTCCATAAGGATGTCAAGAATACGACGAAAATCTGCTGAGTTGTCCGTCTGTGTACTTGCATGAGCTTTCTCAGATGGAGTAAATGCAGACGATGGAGCTTTTGTATAATCCTGCAGATTTGGAGTCGACGTATCGTGTCCTTCTTCAGGCAATTGAGAAACCTGAACTTCTTCTGGGTCTGCTGGATATTGTCTTAGATCTTCACTATCAGCAGCATGTGGTGTGGACCTTTCTTGCTCGCCAACTCCCCCTGTCTCTAGGACATCGAAAGGGGAAGAGTGATGATCATGCTCTTCTGTATCTTGATTTCCCTTCTCTCCAGATTCAGCTGTAGACTTTTCTTTCTCTCCTTCTCTTTCTTCTTCAGCTTATTTCTCCTTCTCTCTCTGTTCTTCTTTTTCTCTGTTTTTGGCTTGCTCCTCTTCTTCTCTCTGTTTCTTCTGAAGTTCTGTCGGTTGAGGCATAGAACGTCTGGTTCTTGTCAGTGCATGGATAGTGGGGTCTTCATCCTCTTCATCTTCATCTTCCAGGATGAGAGTTCTTTTCTTCTGTTTCGATGGGGCACCAATGGCCTCCTTTCCTTTTCTCTTTGAAGTAGACGGAACTGGAGACTTCACTCTGAATTTCTCCATTGCCTTGGAAAGTTCTTGCAGACGCATCTTCATTAACATCTTCAAACCTACCACCATCTTATCGCATGGTCGAACACAGAGATTATGTGGCGGTTCAATATTCATGTGTTTGAAGATTTTGGTCACCAGACCTGGATAAGGCAATTGTCCCTTGTCTTTAGACATTGCTCTGTACATGTGGAAGATAATGGTGTGAGGGAGAGAGAATTTCCGTCCATAGTTGATCGCGAACATCAATTTTGCTTCTGAATTAGACACTGCTATCTTTGATGTAGACTTCGGCCTGAGACAGTTAATCACAATTTTATGAAGCACGATGTTGATGGCCTTCATCCTTGAGTAGGAAATTCTCTTCTCTGTATCCCTATCTTTGACAAGTTCCAGAGTAGTATGAGCAGTTGAGACTTTGATCGGATGATAACGTCCTCGTTCAACTCCAATTATGTCCGCCAGCATATCCACATCTACCACGTAGACTTGGTCTCGTACACTGAATGAAATTCTATTCGCATCCAAAAAGCTGAGGTTTGAATAGAAATATGCAGTCAGTTGTGCATAACCGTCCGTAATGTCAGAGCAAAATTTCTCAAGCTGAAGCAAATTGAACTTTTCTCTTAAGTTCATGTTGATAGCATCCAAGAAGTCAAAATCGACACTTCTAGGATTTATCACCCCTCTCTTCAACAGTCTGAAATACATTCTCCTGATCCTTTGATTTGAACAAATCCATCCGATTTCCTTTCACCTTTGCTGCCACACCCATTTTAGGTTGAAATTCAAGGAACATTCTGTCATCATCGTTCCCTTCAATCAGATTTTGTCCTGGCATACGAGGGTCACTTGGAATGTTCGCAAGTGCCTCTTCTGCTTTTCCTTTCGGAGCAACTCCCAATTCCTCCATTTTCCTCAGAAAAAGATACTCATTCCCATAATTTTTGTCCTTAAGGAAGTCATCTATATAGTTCAATGGAGTGCCGATGCTTTTCAACGCACGATAAAGCTTATAGATAAAGGAGGGTTTTTGGACTCTTACAGGGTCGGCATCCTCAATTATCTCTTCTTCCAGAGTTTGACTTGCACCTTGTGGGGTAGAAGGCGTTGAATGACGTGGATGAGAGTGAATCGGACTTTGTCGCTGACTTGATAAGTCTTCCTCCTCGGTGAGATCGAAATGTGTCGGTCCCTTCTCCATTCTTTGTGGTCCCCTGCTTGCGATTCTTGATGATTTCCTTGAAGAAGACATCTTTCTTTGTTGTTTGGAAGATTCCTTCACTTGCTTTCCCAAGAAAAGATGACCACTTTCTCGAAGATGAACAAGAAATAGAAACAGGATTGGGAGGAGAGTGCCTTTTAGGGTTTTGAAGATTTGGTTAAAAAAAACTGTATATGTATAACTCAGTTTTGAAAAGGGAAGTTCAATCGGCACAAGGAAAGTGTACGAACACTTCTTTTCACAATCAATAACTGCCAAAATTAATCCCTTTTAAAAAGATAAGTTTTCAATCTTCACACAGATTAGATTGTACCTTTTCGAGTTTAGATAAAATAACTAAACAAAAAAAAATCGTACCTTTTAGTTAAACTAGCAACTTACAGTCTATAGCCATGAATGTCTGAGTCTGAGAGATTAGAGTCTGAGAGATTATGAGTCTCTAGACTTTAACTTCTTCAAGCTTCAAAATGTTGAGTCTAGAACGGATAAAGTCGAATTGATTTTTCTCCAAAGGCTTTGTGAATATATCTGCTAGTTGACTCTTTGAATCAACAAATTGAATCGAGATTTCTCCATTTTGAATATGATCTTTAATGAAGTGGTGTCGAATCTCAATATGCTTTGCTCTTGAATGAAGGATTGGGTTTTTGGTGAGATTGATCGCGCTGGTGTTGTCACACCTGATTTCTGTGCATGAGTCTTCAATCCCAAAGTCTTGTAGCTGTTGTTTTATCCATAGAATTTGCGAACAGCAGCTTCCAAGAGCTACATACTCTGCTTCTGTCGTTGAGAGAGCCACAGTGCTTTGCTTCCTTAAGAACCAAGACACTGTCCTGTTTCCAAGCAGTTGACAAGTTCCAGAAGTGCTCTTTCTATCGACTCTGCAACCGGCCAGATCTGCATCTGAGTATCCTATAAGATTAAAGTCTCCCTTCTTAGGATACCAAAGACTGATGCTTGAAGATGAGGCAACGTATTTGATAATACGTTTCGCAGCACTGAGATGGGATTCTCTAGGATCTGATTGAAACCTAGCACAGATGCAAACACTCAACAAAATATCAGGTCTAGAAGCAGAATCTATCAATCCTTAGTTCATTTTAAATTATCGTTTAATTATAACACCAATGAGTTTTCCTTCCAATTTTCAGGACTCAAAGGTTACCGACGCTTTAAGTTCACTGGTCTTATAATTTTCAACACTTGTAATGTTTTAATACAAGATTGGAGCTTTTCAGTGAACATTGTTTGTTCGAATCAACATCAAGATTCACATAGGAGAGCGTTTAATATTCCCCTAAAACGGGAAGATTCCACTTATGCTGGTTCATGTAGGAGATCGAGATCCTGTATTTAATGCTTTAATCAAATATAAACAAATTACTAGACGTAGGTGTTCTTAAGCACATTAACGAGAAGAGTTAGCAATTGTTGCATGCAAAGTTTTCAATAATACATCTACATATAATTTATTCGTATGCATGTAGATATGGATACGTAAAAGATATGGAAATGAGTACTGTCAATTAGAATGTGCACCTTCATTTGCTCCCTTGATACTTGGATGTTGCTTCTGTGCAGGTCAAGTCCAACTAACTTAGAACCGGAGGAAAATTCTGGAATCGAAGGAGGACATTCAGGCCATTCAAACCACCTTAATTCATTAGGAAGACAGATAGGACCTTGGAAAGAATTATGCACATTTTTCATGATGAGCATCCTCAATCTTCGCATGTTTGTGAAAGCATTAGGAGCTATGTATATCTCTTCAAGCTTGGGTAAATCCAAAACTATAGCTTTTACTTCATCTATTCCCTGTATTTATAAAATTTTCATTGCAATTAATATGCAAAATCGGAGAATAAGATAATAAAATCAATGTCGATACTAACCAATCTTACCATATCACTTGATAGAGCATCACGAATATCATCACAAAGCCATAATCTGTTGCGTCTTGTAGGATCATCACGACACTCTTGTCTAACAATATCCATGCCCATCACTTGAATCAAGTGATGCATCTCTACGGTCCCTTTCTCTTCAATTATCAATGACTTGTCAACAAGAGCTCTTACTCCAATAGTTGAGTTAAAGCCGCAAGATTCAAGAACTTTTATAACATACTTTATATTTCACCCCTTGAATAAGCATGCAATATCAAGGAATAACTTCTTTTGATAGTCCTCTAGTCCATGGTAACTTAACTTAAGAACCTCATTGATGTTTTTTTCTGGACTTTTGGCAAGTTTTTTTAATGCACTTTCCCACACTTCTTCACTTCTACCACGTAGGAAAGAGCCCACAACCACGAGTGCTAATGGAAGTCCTCTAGCATAATCCAAAGCTCTATTCACAAGATCCCTCCGTATTACTTTTTTGAGGAATCCTTGAAAGGCATGCCTTGTGAAAAGTTCAAGAGCTTCACCATTATCTAGAATTTGAACTTCATAGATGTCATCTTTATCTATTCCATGGGAAGTTAGCAAATGGCTATCTCTTGTAGTAACTATGATTCTACTTCCTTTACCAAACCACTCACAACTCCCAGCTAAAGCATTTAACTGTTCTCGGTCACTAACATCGTCAAGAACAATGAGAAATTTTTTGCAGCAAAATCTGTCTTGTATTAAACAGGTACCTCTACTAACACCACTCACTTTTATGTTCTGTCTAAGTAATAATACAATGGACAACAACTTTTCTTGCAAAGAAACTAGATCCTTGGAATCTCTTGAACTTTCTCGAACATTTGCCAAAAAACACGAACACTCAAATTGTCTAAAGATATCATTGTAAAGGGCCTTGGCTAAAGTTGTTTTTCCTATGCCTCCCTGCCCCCATAATCCTATCATGAGAACATCATCAGACTTGAGATTTAACATTGATTTCATCTTTACCACACTGAGTTGTATCCCAACCGGATACTGAGCAACATATAAGGGTGGTCCGTCTAGAGTCGAAGAGATCAACCTCACAATTTCCTTCACAAGCCTCGCTTCATCTCTGAGAAAAGTCAGAAAAAGCAACTGACACATTGATTCGGCGGTACAAAGACATGTTTAAGTTTCATGGAGAAAAGAGAAGAAACATCACGTGATTCAACATCTTAAAAACAAAGCAATGCATCACATCAATTACGACTTACTCATCATTCAAGTGCCACTAAGATAAGTTGATAACTTTACTATCGTGATTTTTTGTAAACAAAAATATATTTACTAAAAATATATTTTGAGATAAAATGACAAATCACTAAAACGAAAATTGACCAAATATCGGTCGTATGACACAACTATGCCATGTGGCAATGACAAAGATGTAAGAGTTTTCCTAACGTGGACTAAATTAATTGATATTGTAATTTACTGTTTTTACGATTATCGTAAAACAGGGTTGGTCTAAAAAGAGATAGAAGGTTTCTTAATTAATCTAATATGGGCTGGCTAGTGTGGGCCGAGTTGAGCCTGGCCCGTAATGAGGGGGACTGGCTGGAAACTCTATAAATAGTGCTCAAGTCTCTTCTCTAACCCTAATTCTCACATGTATCTTCACCTAAGGGGCGTTTACCTAACGCTACACATGAGGGGGGCCGCCTCTTTGAGCCAGTGATACGGAGGGCAATAGAGGAGAAGGACTTGATGCGTGGATTCCCTTAAATATATGTGGGTAATCCTTTTATGCTTCCGCTTTATGTTCGATGGATCCCAAAATAGGTGCGTTAATCTTTCTACTCAATTATGCATGTTCTTGTTCTGGTTATGGAGATCTTGGGGTTGCGCAATTTGTGTCAAACATGTGGTATCAGAGCAACCATAACCCTAGAACTTGAACGCAATTGGTTTTGCCCTAATTTGTGCGGATTTACCATAATTTGTACGGATCTACCCTAATTTGTATGTATTAGCCCTAATTGGTACTGATCTTGCCATAATTTGTGATTTTCGAGACTTTTTATTCAATAAAAATTAAATTAAATTACAAATTCGGACTGGGCTCGACGAGACAAGCAAGAGGGTAGGCGTCGCGTCGCTGGAGGACGCCGCACGCGCCCCCACGCGCGGTCACGCGCCTCCTGGGCGTCGAACGCGCGCCGCGCGTGAGATCCACGTGCCGCGCACTCATGCGGCGCGTGAGGGCGCGTGGAGTGTCGTATCGGCGCGTGGCTGGTGGCGTTGGACTCGTATGGTGATTTCTTATCTTGTGGTATATTTATTTTATATCTTTGATAGTTTTATGGATGTGAAAATACATACGGAACCCTAAATAGTGTATTTTTAGTGTACTTTTGCGTATTTTTCTTATATTTTCTGTGATTTTGGAAATATAAGTGTTGGGTTATAGGTATGTTATCACATAAATATTATAAAGGTATGATTCATAAATAAAAATCAAACTTTATTGTGAACTGAAGCTGGTTTAATGAGATACAATTCATAAGAGATTGTATTTGAGCTATGTATTGAGCCGATGAGAAACAATAAAAATTATGAAACTTTTGTTACTCATGTATACTCCTTTACACACTGGTAATCTTTGAATGATAGACGACTTAAGGACTCGTGACCAAACTGATGTATTGATTAATATATCTGCTGAATGTGGGTAATGCATGTCGATTAAGTTACTGCATATTGTACATGAACTCATCTGGTCACTTGTTAATGTCTATCAAGTTGAATATTTTTATGGTTAAGGAGTATGGCAATATTTATGCAGAACAATAGTATCTATTGTTATAGTTTAGATATTTAGTTCTGTGGTTTGACTCAATTTATAGGCCACTGGTTGAAGTAATGATATTTGTTACCTAAAATTGATTAATAAATCAATTGTTGGCCTTGGAGTCATTTTTGCCTTAAGAATTCATGAGTGATAATGGATCAGCTATCAAGCTTGTCGATTTGGTGCACCCTCTATTACTATTGATGTTAATTTGTGAGAGATATTATAGATCAGCATTATTTTTATGTTGTTCTGGTAATATGTAATTGGGGTGCATAAGAGATGTTTTATTCTCTGTTATGAGAAGTTTCTTATGTTACTGTGATCAATGATCTCATTGGAATCTGTCTTTCAGGTTCGCTATATATATATATATATATATATATATATATATATATATATATATATATTAATGAATAAAGCAATGTAATTAGTATGATATGTGATTTTGGTGATATGATGCTCCTATCACTAAAGTTAAAATCACATATATATGGTGAATGTGAGGAGTATAGCTTATATCCCTGGTATGAGATAATTTCAATGATTCAATTGAGTAGTGACCGCCAAAGTGGCACGCTTGATTGGGTTTGAGAAATTTCGGTCTCGTATGATGATTGGGATGTCTCCTGGTCTAATGCGTAATCATACTCCCAAAGGAGGTGGTTGTGTATTAGTTCATGGAGGGATACATGATAGTGTGGTGGAGGAGTGACTGATTCTAGTGATTCTTATGCCCAAAGGTGATGAATTCACGAAGAATTGGAACATATTCTCATAACCCTTATCATGTGGGGAGTGTACAATTGCATGTCATGTATTCTGCCCAAAGGTGATTATGTGATTTTGCATGTAACTCTCTGGATGTGTACTTGTACGTCAAGTTACACAATACTCACATGATGCTAATTATATACTACTTGTTTTTCAGTCACATTTTCTGTAAATGGTAATTCCGTCATCATTGAGGTTTTTTTACTGCTTCAAATTTTAAGTTGTGGACATATGATTTGTTGTTTGAGAAAAAAGCAATTGAATTTGCTTATTGTCCATGAAGCGTTCCATTCTGGAACACTTGAAAAGAGGTTTGTCTGTGGACTGCACTGCTATAAGATGAAGGAAGCCTTAGTTGCTTGAAATTATGTCTTGTCTGATATAAAATTAGGACACATCTGCAAAAATTGTGTTTAAATCCTAATGACATATACATCTCGTATATGATTAAAAAAGGTTTTCAGGTTTGACAATGGCAATGAGTATTTTGGCAAGTATGACAATGCGAAATAGCTTAAAGGGTCATTTGTCAAATACTTGGTAGATTCTGGGGTGGTAATTTAATTACTATACCTGAAAATTTTGACAAATAGATTTGGTCGAAAGGCATAAATGCACCATATTGAACATTGTGATGAGTATGATTAGTAAAATTAATTTATCCGGTCTTTTGTGGGCTGATATTATGAAAGCAATTTTTTCATGTACAAAAGAGGTATTGATTTTATGACCCTAAAGAAGGTATAAGAATTATGGAATTACATACTCTAATGTTTCTAAATATTGACGTTATTGTAGAGGATAGCTGCGCTCAGATTATTAAAGATAATAGTATGATGGAGGTTACTATGTTTTTGTCTTTACCTATACAGATAATTATGGAATCTCCTGTACCATAGACTAAACTTGTTGAGGTTCAAGGTACTATTCTTGATATAGTTTATAATGAAATTTCTTAAACCTCTCAAGTGCAGAATGAAGTGGTTGCAGCTTTATTAAGGAGATTTGTTAAGGAAAGACGATTAGTTATACCATCAGACTATATAGTCTATTTATGAGAGCATGATTACAATATTCACTATATGGTTGATGTAATGACATATTATAAATGTCGTTTATTATTCTCAATTAAGTATGTGATTAGATGCCATAAAAGGCGATATACAATCTATGAAACATATTTGGAAACTTACTGACTTGTCTAAAGATCACAAGTTTATTAGTTGCAAATTGGCATATAAAATTAATAGAATTTCAAAGCAAGATTGTGGAATTTAAAGCCAAATTGGTAACTAAAGTTTTCACTCTGAAAGAGGGGTGGATTGTTTATATTGAAGAAATAACTATTTCTTTAAAAGATTCTTTCAGAGTGAATGTGGCATTAATAATTTATTTTGATATAAAGTTACGCCAAATAGATACAAAATCTATATTGTGCAATTGGATGATTTTGCAGCAGAGTCAAGTAAATTTGTGTGTAGACTGAAAAGTTCTAATTCATGGTCTTAAGCAAGTTTCCAGACAATATTATTAAAGTTTCATAGTGTTGTTATTTTGTTCAATTGGGAACAAAGTAATTCAATATACTGCAAGGTCAGTGGGAGGAAATTTATTTTTTCTCATACTTTATGTACATGATATTTTGCTTACAAGTTGTGACCTTGAGACAATACTGAGATCTGTAAGGATTATTTTTGCCATATTATATTAGATTTTCTCGGAGGATATTTGTTGATTGTATATTGGAAATATTCAATATACATCATTGCAAGCCAGGAATTGCTCCTATTGTTAAGGGTGATGGACTGAATCTATCATATTGTCCTTATTTAGATATTGAGAAAATCTAATTAAATGGTGTACCTTGTGTCAGTGCACTTAAAAGTATAATGTATGCTCGAATTTGCACTAGACTAAATGTTGTCTTTGTGACGGGACTTCTAGACAGATATCGGTCAAATCCAGGACATGATCACTGGGTTGCTGTCAAGAAGGTTTTAAGGTACTTAAAGAAGACAAGAGATTATATGCTAATTTATAGCTATGTTCAATTCTTGCAGTTAGTAGGGTATTTAGATGTAAACTGTGCTGGCTATTCTGATGACATGCAATCAATAACAGAATACATATATTAGCAGTAAGTGCAGTAAATAAAGTCTTATGTCATCTTCTGCTATGTAAGCAATGTTAGTAACATTCTTTTAGGTTGTTACTTGGGCTTTTAGGCTCCAAAACCTCATGACGGAATTAATCGTTTTAACTTGATGGATAGACCCATACGGTTGTATTGAGATAACAAATTTGTAGTATTATTTATTTACTACAGAGGTCTCAAGGGGTCTAAATATATGGTAGTAAGATATTTTTTGACCATAAAGAAACGGTACAGAAAGGTGACTTACAATATAATATATTTTCACAGATGATGTGGTTGCAGATCCACTAACTAAAGGCCTACGCCCATGTGTATTTTAGTAACATATCATTAACATGGGCTTAGGAGTATCTTCGGATATTGTTGTTTAGTGGGAGCTATTATGGCTTTATCTAATAAAGTTCATATCTGTGGTTCGTTACACTTAGTAACGGTTTGATATGTATCAACTTTTGCATTCAATAAAATATTTTTGAATGTTTTGTTATTATGTTGAATACATATTGATAAAGTCTCAAGGGATTGTATAAACCTTGAGTGAAGGCTAGGGGCATCCGGGCATCCGATTATTAGCCTTGTGCATATGTCTTGTGATACATAAAGAAAGGTTAACCATAAGGACAAGACATATGTGGGTTCATTGGAACCATAAAGCATTCTCTTGTTACACAAGTTTTGTGACACCTAAGGTAAGAGAATGGTGACTGACAAATGGGATCTCTCTATGAGAGACGTTATCCATTTGACACACTATCATATTGAATCCATATCAATAAAGTTGAGAACATTCGTGACCATGGAAGGCTCTGTGTGTATACACGCAGTTACCGCCATGATTCGGTGTTTAAGACTTTATGGGATAGAATTGACTATTAAGAATTATCTCTGGACCAAATGTGCGCACATACGTTATGATTTCAATTAATATAGTCCAAGTGGGAGAATGTAAGAGTTTTCCTAACGTGGACTAAATTAATTGATATTGTAATTTACTGTTTTTACGGTTATCGTAAAACAGGGTTGGTCTAAAGAGAGATAGAAGGTTTCTTAATTAGTCTAATATGGGCTGGCTAGTGTGGGCCGAGTTGAGCCTGGCCCGTAATGAGGGGGACTGGCTGGAAACTCTATAAATAGTACTCAAGTCTCTCCTCTAACCCTAATTCTCACATGTATCCTCTCCTAAGGGGCGTTTACCTAACGTTACACGTGAGGGGGGCCGCCTCATTGAACCAGTGATACGGAGGGCAATAGAGGAGAAGGACTTGATGCGTGGATCCCCTTAAATATATGTGGGTAATCCTTTTATGCTTCCGCTTTATGTTTGATGGATCCCAAAACAGGTGCGTTAATCTTTCTACTCAATTATGCATGTTCTTGTTCTGGTTATGGAGATCTTGGGGTTGCGCAATTTGCGTCCAACAAAAGAAATGTTACCTCCCAAGTTGGCGAGCATAGAAGGAAGCTTTCTCTTAAACCCAACTTAAACTATATGTAGCAGACATAAGATATAGATTAGCACACGTGGTTTTAATGTATTATGATAGTTCTTATTATATTTGAATACCGTGCAACTTTTCTTCTAACCAAAATCTCAATTTGTAAATTCAAAGTTTCAAGTTTTTTTAATTTTCTTTTATATTTTCTAGAATTTTTTTTTTTGTTAAATTTTACTTAAAAAATAAGAAAATGCCTAGGCTCAAAACTCAAACCCAAATTTCCCCCATCCCTCTCTCTCTACTCCCCTCCGCATTTGCCACTGCCCCGTGGCCGCCCTCATCTGTTCCCCCCGCTACCATGTCCCTGCCACCGTGATGTACCCATCACCATCGCCTGTCCTGGCGTAGTTGCTGCGCCCTCTTTCCGTGTTCTAGTCCCTCTGTCACGGTAGACAGGAGAGTCTCAGGTGACCACTGCCCCAGGCTGATCTGGGCTTGAAGCCCAAGATCCGGGGTCGGGAGCCTAGATTCGTAGCCTAAAGCCCTTAGACACAGAGAGAGACGGGCTGAAATGATGCGGCTGGGGTGGTGTTGGAACGTGAGCAATCGGACGACGGCGTGTCGAGAATCGGCAGAGGGTCGGAGAGGACGAACGGCTCGCCCATGATACTCTGTTTCGTGTTCTGTGCGTGTGTTTTTTGTGCTGTGTGTCCAATGCGAGAGAGAGAGAGAGACGAGGCAAATTAGAGAGAGAGACGGGATAGATTACGCCGAACTTTGGAGGATCCCAAACCTTAAAGAAGATCAAATATCAAAAGAATTACACTATTTGAAGCAGTAGAAGTGTTTTCACGTACCCATCCATTAAATACCATCCAGACAAGCTCCCAGCGTCAAGAAGAGCTTTCTTCCGTCGCTTTACTTTTTCTGAATCATTCCCAAACTTCACCTCATGTTTGGCCATTGCTTCTCCATAACCCTGCCATCTAACTTCTCTAGGTTCCACTTTGTAAAACACCGAAAAGACCATGAGATCTCTTTTCTCATTGCACTCCATGATTTTCGCCACCTCCTCCAAATACCACGGTGATGAGGGATAGTCCTTGGAGAAAACAACGATCACAATATGTGATCCCTCGATTGCATTCATGAGTGCTGGTGATAGTTGCTCTCCCTTCTTTGGATCTTCACTGCCCATGAAAGTGTATATTCCACCTTGATCAAGAGCTGTGTAGAGATGATCGATAAAATATTTGCGGACATCTGTGTACGAATTATTGTGGCCCATATTATGTGATTTATTATATGGTTTAATAATGATTGAAATGCTATAAATAATTATTAGTTACGAGAAGGTACGACTCTAATAAAACGAAAGGGTATATTGCTTTGATGGAAGGCACCCTTTCATCGAACGTATAAATAGAGTCCGGTCCTCTCTCCACCCACATACGAACAACAAAAACAGAAAGAACGTATTCTCTCCTCCATCAATTGAATACATTAAGATTTAGTGGGTTAAGGGAGAGAAATCGGATTTCTTCTTTTGGATCAAGTTCAAGCATAGCGCTATGGATAAAGGTATGTCTTCATCTACTTGTGAGAATCATGAAGATCAAAGATCCTTGATTTGTTATGAATTTCCGCATTAAGAATTGTATGAATTTTATCTAACAATCTGTGCCTTTAGAACTCAGAAAGACCCGATAGAGCCATATTTGCCTGGAAGAAGAAGAAAAAGAAGAAGAAGAAGCCATTAGAATCAGGAAACAGAAATGGTTAACAATAAGCAATGAGTTGCCTAAGATTTGGTACTTTGTGAGTGGTAGTTTGTTCGCCATTTGATCTTCTCCTTATATGTTGACTCCCAGGTGCATGACTTCCTTTTGACGTGGGTCAACAAAGAATATTTTAATAAAAGTGCTCAAGGATGAGCCAACACTCTAGCATAGGAGTGCTCTTCACGCACATGAAGTGTTGACAATATGCACATTAAACTTTTCTTCGTGGAAGATCACATTCGTTACATTAGTTAGATGTGTCTTCGCCACATGCCTTTGGTTAATGTTTGATTTATTTTATTTTATTTTATTGGTAAATAGGTTAATGTTTGATTTATTGCTAAATTGAATTGTTAATAAATTTGACTATTCAACATAGGATAAATTTCTATAACCATAATAACAAACTATCCTAATTAAAGGCCAATTTTCTGATTGATTTATTTAGCTACAGGGAAATGGCTTCTATTTATTCAGTCCTTCATTTTTCTTTTTCTTATATTGATAATAAAGTGTTGATCTCGTTCAAAAGATAGTTCAATGTGGCTATATGGTAAATTTGTGAGTGATGATTGATGCACCTTTAGATTAATCAATCGGATACTAATCAATTAATTTCTTGTCATTATAAAATGAAAAAGGTGATATGATATATGTGGTGGCACCATGTGTTCTAATCTTTGTTGAATGTGAATTGAAAGTGGTCCATGAATTTCACTGAAGTATGTGTTGCTCTAGATAGATTGCAAAAGCAACTTGGATTTTTAATCTGGAATGACCTTTACACTCCAACTATATAATGAAAAACCTTATGTCCTGTGACTTGAAGTCTATCCACAAGATAGGCCATATATTACTTATTCTCAAGGATTATATCAAATTGAACAAAAAATGTATCTTCGGATACATGTTGGAAGTTATGATATTAAAAAAAAAAAAAAAAGGGAGGAAGCGGAGGCTATTAGGTTCAAGCTCCAAAATCAGTAAGGACATAAAATTAGAAGTTCAAGTTGCAAATAAAAACTTCAATTGCTAGAGCATGAAAGTGGTTCCATCATACATAAGGCAGAAAAATTAGAGACAACGTGAGTGTGGGAGGTGTAACTCTTCAGCCTATGATTGTCAAATTACACCGATTTCTCATGGGGAAAGAAGATAGGAAATTATTCTGCGATTGTGTAATAGACACTAAAATACATCCAGGTTATCTCTCACCATATTTACTCAATCAACAAAATGATGAAAGATATCAAAACAAAAATTATCAATTAAACAAAGTAAGCAGAACCTACATGGTCACAATTTGTCCACTTGCACGTGCTTAAAAAGTCTTAGTCCTGAAGAACTTATCACGCAAGCCACACTAGTAACCACCTTCCAGCCCACATTCCTTCAATTTGGTCTTGACATCTCCAAAGTGAAAAATTGCTTTTCTTCAATCATTGATTTATTGCTACAATTTGGTTTTGACATCTCCCATGTTCCTTCGTGGATCTAAAAGCCAAGCGATTCAATCAAACATAATGTTGGCATATATAGTTCTAGTTCTAAGATCACATCCAATGTGCCCGTTCCAGTTGCACTTACTTTTTCTCCGAGACCCCCATCATCAACTTTAGCCCTACGTTTCGGTAGCCAAAGGTCTACAATATTCCATTGTAATCAATAACTTAATGTCGCAAGTTTGATTTGATTCTATTTGATTTTATTTACGACAGTTTACAAAGGTTTGCAATACTTTATGATAACTAAGAACATGACGCTGTAAAATGTCATTAAATATGACTTCAACTGGGTTAGACGTCCATTTACTAGTGCGTAAAGTTTTGTAATTTTCCCACAGAAAAAACAAAAAGTCTTGTAAATTTCACTTCCATTTTAAAGCGGGCAGAACGTCAAACCCTATGCATAACTGATTGCAACCGACCTAAATTCAATGGCTGAAGTTGATTAGATATAACTCTTGAATAGTCTCTGTAAATAGAGTTGGCACCCATTTGGACCGGACCACTATAAATTGTTATGCATTCCTCTATTGCTACTCCTTTTTATTTATACTTATATAGCATATTTAATAAATTGCTTGACTTATATTTGTGTGTTAATACTTCATTATATGGAGTATATTTTATATTTGGGCAAAAAATTCTCATGTTTATTTGAATTTTTAGAGCTAAATATCATGGCAGCACATGTTGATAAATTAAGAGAGTTAGTGATACGTCTTCATCACAATACATAATTAAACAATAGTATGATCAACAAGTGTCAAAGGAATCTGATACATTCATGCTCCAAATGCAGAGAGGCACATGCATCCTTTTGCCATTTTCCCCACATTTCATAAAGCGGTAGTTGTCAGGCAATTTTTAAGCTATTTTAATGGATAAGGATTACCCTTTCCTTTCATAGCTTGGGCATAAAAATAGATCAAGCTTTTTTTTTTTTTTTTGGTCGGTTATAGATCAAGCTTTTTGTTCAATTAAAAATAATGAGATTTGTTCTAATGTATAAATTCAAAGAAATAGGAAATTCTGTAGAAGAACACTTTTAAATAATTAATTGGTTTGTTAATAGCATATTTTCTATTACTTCGGAGCAAAGGATCTTTCACTCGGGAAGTGTCTTTTCATTGGATGCTTTTTTAGAATTCACTTGGTTAGTGGTGTTATTTCCAATCAATTTGAAGTGCAAGTCACTTTCAAAAGAATTGGTTACTTCATACGAAAGTTTATAGGAAAGATCATCTAGGTGTGAAAGAATACATCTCATTCAGAGCATTTAATTCAAAAGAGAATTTCTGTGTTTGGACCTTAAGGAAGAATGGCAATTCAAAAGTGTAAAGCTTCCCCTTAAAGTTGAATGTTCCATGAGTATTCATGATATCTTCCCTTTTTTTTTCGGTCTTTTTGCTTAGTCAAAAGAACAAGGGAGTATTTGCTCATCATTTTCATGCCAGTTTCACTTGACGCAACTTTGCTCTGGAATGATCAAATTGATTTTGATGGGCAGGTGGTCCCACCACTTTGTTCCTTCTAAATGCGCATATCTAGAGTGAATCCAAGCCTTGAGTCAAGTGGTTCATTTCCGTTACATTTTTTTTTTTTATCTCTTTATCTTTTTTCTTTTGCTGTTAACAGAAACGGGCTGATAGTTATTATTTGAAAAAAAAAATCTAAATAAGAACATGGAGTAAAGTTATTTTATATATAAAAAAAAGGCCTAAAATGAACATTATTTTAAATAAGGACCTAAAGCGGCTAAATTAATCTCACGTAAAAGCCCGAACTCACTGATTGGCTAAATGTTTGTTGGCCAACAAGCACATATTTTTTCCCCTTGTCAAAATAAGGGTACTTTTGTCCAAGAAAAAATTGAGTAAAAAATTACAAGCCATTAAAAAAGAAAAAACAAACACTTCTTCCTTCGTTTCTTCACATGTTCTTCCTCTTCTTTAGGTCTTTGTTTCGTTTGATAAAATAAAACAAAGCTCGGGCAAGACCCACCCCTCGTTAGTCAAATACTCACGTATTACACGAGGGCCTACATTCTCCATCATCTTTTCCCAAGTTTGCAATTTACTTCGATCTCCACCGCAAGACCCACCTCTCGTTAGTCAATTACTCACGTATTACACGAGGACCTAGATTCTACATCATCTTTTCCCAAGTTTGCAATTTACTTCGATCTCCACTTGCGTTTAATTAAGGTCAATTTTATTCAAATTGTTGCCGCCAATCCTTCATGTGACATCCTGATTTTCAGGTTCTGATTTCAATCGAATAAGTCGGGCCTTTCATCAATGTGGCTATAGTGTTTTTCTCTGAGATGGCCACTCATGAGATAACTGACCTATCAGGTGAAGCCGTTAAGGGATTCTAATGCAATAGACTTGAGAATTCGACCAGGAATCGACTGTTCGACCGTGCTAGTTTGCAAGGGTCATTACGGCACAATTAAAAATCGATTAGAGATCGGAGATAGGTCGATTCGACTGAGATGATGATCATAGTGTGGGTGATTCCACCTGATTGTAAAATTTTCATCGATCGACACTAAACCGATTTTCTATCGTTTTGGGTACTCTGTGCTTGTATTTGAAACCTTGAGATTTTCATGATCGTCAAGAGTCGCCAATGTGTCGGATAGGTTCATTGTGGTTCGAAGAAAATCGACCACGGGTCAATTGCACCAAAAATTCCTAAAAGCTACCCAATAGGTAAGGTCACACTAAAAATGCGTTTGATTGAAAATAATTGCGAATTTGAATTCGATTTCAGAAATTGGAAGTCCTGTCGTGTCACGAGTCATTCTAGGAACGTCGACTCAACTTTCGAGGAAATTTCGGGGAGTTCGGGATTTTTTACGGAAAATCGGATCGGACGATGCGGAAAACGAATGGAGATTCAGATTGGCGATTTGAAGGGATTTTTTGACATCTGGTGTTAGTGAATTAGTGAATGAAAGTTGTTTGGACTTTTTCTGAATTCAAATGACTTGATCGGATTTGTTTGTTCGAAAATCGGATTCAAAAGAAAATGAATTAAAATTCGAAATTGAAGAAAATAGCCGTTTTGTTGCCGAAATTTATTGTTCGAGGAAATTGATGCAAGAAAGCAAGTGAGGATCAAGTACCTTAGTCTGGGAATTTTCAGAGATCAAATTAGACTAAACCAAAAGTGAGACCAAATTTGAATTAGTTTGGGAGGTTCTATATAATTTTTCTTCCTCTCCTTTGGTCCCGCAAGCACTCTCTTTTCCTCCCTCTCTCGCACACGTTCTTCCCTAGCCGACCATTCCCTGCGAATTGGTCTCCATTGCTTTTCAGTTTTTGATTTTTAGTTTGATCTTATCCCATTCCCTCTCTCATCATTTCTCTCTCATTCGTCACTCTTTCTCGCAAAGCCTCTCTCGTCTCTCTCAAAGACCCACGCGAGAAGACCCCACCACCTACCGACAGCTTTCCCCCTGCAGAAATTCAACCTCTCCTTTTTATCTTTGACCAAGCTTGCACTTATCCAAGAAACAAATATCTCTCCCTCACGTCTTCTGCTTTCTTTAATTTGCTTGGACGGAAGTAAACCCGCAGAAGCAGCCCCATGATTCCTCTTCTCCTCTACCATGGCCGCACTCACGCACGCCTCATCCCCACCGAAGCCACCACTTGTCTGCAGCTCATCTTCCCCGAGTCAAACCAGCGGGTTCTCCAGCGAAGCCTCCCTCAATTTCTTCGCATCTCTCTCTACCGAATTGCTACCCCACGTTCCTCCATCGAAGACCCAACTGAAATCCCTCAACCGCTTCCCCTCTACCAGCGAATTCTCTACGCCAGCATCACCTTGCTGACCTCCTGTTTTGTTGACCACCGAGCGGGCTTCAATCCGCGTGTCTTCCATCTTCGGCCAGCAGCTGCTCCCTCCGTCTCTGCCACATCCCAGTTAACCGAAGCAGCGTTGAAGGCAACGAAATTAACTCAGCATCGGACGAAGTTCCCTTGCCAGCGAAGCTCGAAGCAACCGAAGCAGCAGTTCAGCGTTTCCGCGTGGTCCTCCCCAGCTCGACGCCGCAAGCCGCTGCTTCCTTCGCTCACGTGTCTTTGGCCCAGTCCGTGAGGCCAGCGTCCATTTCTTTTGCTCGTGGACCAACCACAGCGAGCCCACTCTGATTTTTCAGCGGCCCAATCCAACAGTTCAGCCCGCGTGGAGCTCGACCCATCTTCAGCACTATCAGCCCAGTAAGCCTAACCTGTTTACAGCTCAGTTTTGAGGCCCAATTTCCAGCAAATCAATCGAAGTTAGGCCCACCGAATCAGTGGACTCAGCCCAGCTCGAGCAGCGAGCTTGTAGGCCGATTTCTGCCCCAGTTTGACCCCGGTTGGCGGACCCGCTTTGGAGAGGATTGACCCTTGTCGCGTGCTCGTCGATTTGATCCAATCAAATCGTTAATCAAGTGAGTTTTACTCACTAATGCTTTATTAGTTTGCTAATTATGTCTTAGGGTTGGTTAGATTTAATTACATGCACTTAGGTGGTTAGATTAGGTTAGAACAATTAATTTAGTGACTTAATGATCATGTTAGGTGGTTAGACCTAGCTATTAGCAAGTAGAAATGTTTGGTTATTTATTGAATGATCTCGGGATTTTTCCGACCGTTTCGACTCCAATAAGGCAATATGGGCCTAAATTGGATTTTTAATGTTTATTTATTTATTTTCGAAATTTATTTATTTAATTATTTATTTTTCCGGAAATTCAACCGGATGGCGATTACCGGAATTTCGTGCTGATTGTCGTGGTGCAGCCCATTTATTTATTTGAGCTTTACGTTGTGTGGAATTGAATTTATTGTGGAATTTGAGAATTGTCCCAAATTGTTTGTTATTGAGTATTTGATTGGTAATGGCCGAGCATGGGTATATAGCGCCAGTACGTTGATGGGCTATATAGTAGGGAGAATGGTGAGAGCTAACTGAGAATGTTATTGGCTGAGACCAATCAGGCACGATGTTATTGGACACACGTGGTTTGGTGATTGAGGATATCACTGGCGAAAACGGCGCCTTAAAGAACGCACGTGAATCAGGCACGATATTATTGGACATACGTGGTTCGGTGATTAGAAGTATCACTGGCGAAAACGGCGCCTTACAGAACGCACGTAAATGACTTATAGACAAACGTGGTTCGGTGATTATGGAAATATCACTGGTGAAAACGACGCCTTAAAGAACTCACGATGTTGTCTATAGCCGATGTCACCTTGGCGAAAACGGCGCCCTTGAAAGGACACGTGGTTCGGTGATCGAGGATATCACTGGTGAAAACGGCGCCTTAAAGAACGCACGGTGTCGGTGATCGGTATGTCATTGGCGAAAACGACGCCCGAGAAACACATGTGATTTGGTGAATGAGTACACCACTGGAAAAGCGTGGTATGAGTGGGAATGACCTAGAGAGGGTCTAATTGACATGTAATCGACTTAGTCGATTGATCAATGCTTGATTGGATATCGTGAATTGTTTGAATATCTGTGTTTAACCTTGAACTGCAGGTTGGAACTGAGGCCAAGGTAAGTCTTCTGACTTGTGCTGTGCTTAGGCAACCGTATGGCGTATTAGTTTACTAATCGAGTCGTTAGGGGTAGGACTCGCTGAGACGTGGTCTCATTGGTTATTGAATAACCATTTCAGGAACCTGAGGAGAAGCTAAGGAAGAGGAACCTGAAGGGGAGAAAGACTTTTGAAGACGAAGACGATCCAGAGAGGGATCTTGATTATAACCCAGATGTGGATTGAGATCCCATCCCTTTTGTAAACCCTGTCTTAGCATAGATAGGTGTGAGACAAGTATGTTGTGAATAGTATTGTAAATATACTATGAGTTGTGCTGTTAATGAAAGTGTGGTTATGAATTTCAATATGAAAAATATGGCCTACTTTCCTATCCCATTGTTTTATTGTCTGGGGATTTATAACTGCTTCCGCATGTGCTTAATAAAAAGAAAGGGTCGGCGA
The DNA here is from genome assembly GCA_017140165.1 of Eucalyptus shirleyi. Classification (NCBI taxonomy): domain Eukaryota; kingdom Viridiplantae; phylum Streptophyta; class Magnoliopsida; order Myrtales; family Myrtaceae; genus Eucalyptus; species Eucalyptus shirleyi. The sequence continues at coordinate 15,098,590 of CM029456.1, read as the reverse complement.
TACATAGTCCTGGGATATCGCATTCTAAAATCGACCAAGTAGAAGGATGTGTGCGCGTCCGCGGATCGGGGCGTGACACTTCATTCACCAAAGAGAGAGTAATTGCATTTTGTTGAAGCAACATGTTGACAAGATATAGGCATGTAGTGGAATATCACATCGATAGGAGTGACAACAACGGTAGGAGAAAATTTTTGTTCTTTAAGTATTCATTTTTTTTTTTTAAGACCTGAGGAGGTCTTTAAAAGGCTCACGGAGGAAATAGGTGGGAGAACTGCCCTGGGGTGAGAGACCCCGCGCCGTCCTCCTATTCCCTCTCTGTCGGGAAGATAAAGATAGATAGGGAATTATGGGATATTACGGTGGTGAAGGTAGACATCACGTCAGAACTTCGGTTTTGATACTACTGGGTAGGCATGTATAGTAGCCTCCCACGCCTAGAGTGAGTAAGGGTGGATTAAATGCCCACAGCTGGGTTGACACGCCTTATGGCACTATCCTCAACCACAAGTTGACCCAATTCCCCCACTTGAGGAGAAATTTTTTGTTCTTTAAGTATTGTTTTTCCTTGTTTTGTTAGATTTGTTGATGCATTACATCTCCTTTCGTACAAATTAATGCACATCAGTTGCATCCATTGCATATTTTTAAATTGGATTGGCTGTCGTCATGGTCCTACATGTTGCTAGTGGTCTCTATTTTGCAAATTTGTTAATGCTTTCATTTTGTTTTTTTTCTAGCGTATGTTTTGTCATTGATGACCAAAACTCGTTAGCATGGCATAGAATTTAAGCATTAGTTTTTTTTTTTTAATGGTTTTTGAGTTATAGCACATTGACCATGCCAAGGATAAAATCCTTCACCTTAGCAGAAAAAATTCTTGGTTTTTGATGATGTTCTTGCACCGGAGGCCTCATAAACATAATGATTAAGCTTATTGACCATACCAACAATGAGCTCCCTCACGATAGCAATGGCACTTTTGAGTCCATATAGGAGTCTGAATGCAGATTACTAGCACATAAAACATTTTAAGTCCATAATGCTCACTTTTTTTTTTATGACAATTAGTATCTAATAAAATTGAATCAATGGAAGAGGAAGAGGGTATATAGTCACTTGTGTGACTAGTTTTCTTTCATAGCTCGAGCATGAAAAAATATCAAGCTTTTTGCTTCGTTGAAAGTAATGCGGTTGTTTCTGATGTTCAAATTCAAAGAAATGAGAAATTTTTCTAGAACGCCTTTAAAAGATTAATTGGCATGCCAATAGCTTATTTTAATTTTACTTTGAAGTAAAAGATCTTTCGCTCAAGTAGGGCCTTTTTCATTAGATGCTTTTTTGGAATTCATTGGATGGGTGATGTTTTTCCCCATCAAATCAAAGTGCAAGTCATATTAAAAAGCATCGGATACTTCATATAAGAGTTCATAAGAAAGATTTCATCTAGGTGTGAAAGAACATATTTCATTCAGATTATTTAGTCCAAAAGAGGATTTCCTTGTTTGGACTCTAGTAAAGAATGGTAGTTCAAAAGGATAAAGTGGCCACTAACATTTCTTTTTGTTTAGTCAAAAGCGCCAGGAATAGCTCATCACTTTCGTGCTAGCTTCCCTCCACGCAACTTCACTCCACGCTTCCTGCAACTTCACTCTGGAAAGAAAAATGATAAAGTTGATTTTGATGGGCTGGTGGCCCCTACCACCTTGTTCATTCTACATGCTCATATCTAGAGGGAATCCAAGGCTTGAGTCGACTAGCTGATTCCATTGCATTTCCATTACAAAAATGCCCCTTTTCCGACTGCTAAAAATATCGCATGCTCGTCAACCAACCAACTTTTGACCGACCAATGAGCTCAAATCTTTATTTGACATTGATTTAATCTCTTCAGGTTTTTATTAAAATAATTTTCACTCTAGGCTCTCTTTTAAAAAAATAACCTCACTTTACGTCCTTATTTGGAGATTTTTTTTTTTTTAAAGATAACCCATGATTTCAACTAAGACGGCTTAAAAAGCTGCAACAAGCTATGATTTCGATGAAATACCTTGGGTGAGCTTTTTGAAAACAAGCCCTCAGTGCTAGTGTCGCTTCTTCGGTCACAAAATAATCATCTCTTCCTATTTCATTTTCAGGACTCAAATAAAAAGTTGCCACATCATTAAAGAAATATTCCACACAAGAGTCAAGTGACACTTGCTCCTCAGCGTCAGACCAAACCATTTGGGAAGGTGATGGTCCTTGCACTTGAAAGCATTTTCACAACTATCCACAAGAGTTATGACCCAGATCTATGTTGACCATAATTTAATTTTGATTATTATGAAAATCACTCAAATATTTTGTTTATTATTTGGACTTATATTTGCTGCATTCAAGTATATTTTCCAAGATTTTGGAAAGTGTAAAAATGACCGGTCCTACCGAAAAACACAAGGCTGAGTACCTGGGCAAAGTAATGTCTAGACATCCGGCCAGCTAGATATCCAAAGGTTAACCTCCAGTTAGCTCCTGTAGTTTTGAATTTGGGTTTGTCCATTCCATCCAGGGAGTGTCCAAGTCATTTTTAGCCGGACATTCAGAAGTCTTAATGGTCGAATTTTTAGCTGTTTGAAGTGTTAATAACGTCTATTTTGAGTTTTTCCTTTCTGAAAATAGGATAACTCATTTTATTGGGTAATTATGTACACTGTTATAGTTTGGATGAGTACAACACTCACTCAAATATGTTATGATTATTTGAAATTATATCCATTGTATTTGAGTATTTTTTTGAATAATTTTAAAGGGCTAAAAGAGACCGTCCCTGCCTTGAAAAATGGGGCTGAGTATCCAATAGGCCGGATACCTAGCCAGCTTACCTCAGCACTCCACACTCCCATAGTTTTGAATCTGGATTTGTCTACCCAATCCAACAAGTGTCTAGGCCATTTTCAGCCTGACAGTTGGACACCCAGAAGTCTCAAGAATTTCTAGCCATTTGATGGATGTGATAGTAATGGCTAGTTTGGTTCCTTTCTTATTTCTCTAAAAATAGGGTAGCTCATTGTCTTGGGTAATTGTGTATGCTACTAGTACGTGCAATATCCCTCTAGTATACACTTTGCAGTCAAATACATAAGAGATGAATGTTGTGTTTCTTTAGAAAAGAGTGCACCCTATATATAAAGGAGCATTGGCTCCCTTGTTAATCAACTTTTGTATAAAGCTTCAAGTGTAGTAGATTGGGCCTGACTTTCAAATGGTCTAAGAGAGTGGAGTACACATTGGTTTGGGCCAAATCACAATATATCTTGCCAAACTTATATTTTTGTGTAAAATACTATATATTGTATTGCATATCCTACGCAGCCGGGCCAAAAGTTAATACATCCCATCAATGATATTCTCATTTCCAACAACTCTATATCTTTCTAAATCATTAGCTTCATCAAAAAATTCATCAAATGAATCACGCGACTTACTTGTTGAGCTATTTTTATGGCAATGAGCATACAATTTTTATGATCTTTCACATACTCGATTATGATATTCTCATCGCCTGGATAGGGGTGAAAAAAATAATATTGAAGAAATATGATATGGGGATGTATCAGAAAGACGTTGACCCAAACTGAAGTGTGCCAAGATAGTCGAAATTCAAATAATTGGAGAGCGATCAAGAGCTCCAGCCTCTTTAATGTTCTTCAAAAGAAGATGCACCATGTCTGTCCACTTTGCTTGAAGTTCTCCTAATCTGTGGGCAACCATTTGATCCATGATGTTTTGCCTCGATGCCCTTCAGATTACTTCAACTGCTCACCAACTTACTTGCAAATGACTTCTTGCATTGTATGTTTTCCACTGGTCATCTTTTGAAACTATCTTGATTTTAATATTTTATTTGTCGGTTCTGTTTGTTCTGCAAAAAATGAATGATTTAAATAATATTTTGTTAAAAATAATTACTTGTATCGTTTATAAAAATAAATGAGCAAAAAATAATTTTTATCATCCACGAAAATATCTAGACATAGATTATTATCAATAATGACAACTTTATGAGACAAAATCGATCATTTTCAGAAAAAGATTTTCCAAATCATCTTGAAAATGATTCAAAATCATCTTGACCAAAATCGACTTTTTCACGGCGATCTTAATTTGGAATATGCAAGCCACATATGATTAGAATTCGCTTGATCATATGGTATCTAGGGAGCAATCCCTCCCCTTCTTGCCATTAACGTGTGTTAGGATCTAGACTGTGGCGACCTCTTTTCCTCCTTCTAGTTGGAATACAGAAAGCTTATCCTAGGAACTTGTCATCCAAGCGATATGAAGTCATAAGCAACCCCTCGGGTATCTCTCCTCTATGAAAAAAGGTGGAGCCTTTTCCTCAGCGACAATCTTCACGCAATGTTGTGATAAGTACCAATTAACTACAGATCTAACAAAGGAACAAAACTACAAGTCCATTCGAATGTTATGTGTAATTGTGTACTACTTATGTGCATAAAATATATTTTCATGTGCTATTTTCTGGCAAACAAAACACTAAAGAACAACCTCGAAGCCAAAGTCATGTTCTTCTTGAGGTGTTAGATTCCCATTATGGGTGATGCTATGATGTCATTAGCTTAAAACGGATGAAATCCATGCCCTTTTTACTGGCTATGGCTGGATCATTGAAGAAATCATTGCAGTTGTATAGTTGCCAACTACATAAATATATTTGGTTATCCGGCATTTTAGAATATTTACTACTTGTGAATGTTGCCAACTCTTGCTATACTAGTAGGTATTTTATATTATCACAATCATTAGCCATACCCACTAATTACTAATTCAATCAAAGTTACGACTTTTGTAAAATAATAATTACTAGCTACTTGGAGAAATTATTAGTTACTGAAAGGTTTAATCTTACTTTTAAACGTGGAAAGTAAATATTGACTCTTCAAATTTACTAGATCTCAATGGATTGAAAGTTTATCTTTCCCTAAAGAGAAATTAAAAATAAAACCAAGAAATTACTAGCTATTGTGAAAGGTACATAATTCTTTTTTTCTGTATAAATGTCATCAACTGAATGAAAAGTCACTTTTTCGTATTATTATACATTTTCTTGTCGAAGGTTACTAATTACCGATGAGATGGAAATATGCCACTTACTAATATTTTGAAAACTAATTATTTGACCAAAAAAAGTAACCATACTTGTAGAAAAATCACTACTTTTGAAGATAAAAGAGGGGAGCGAACCTCTGTGGGCCTGTGTATGATAATCTTCCTATGTTGGTTGAATCTTAAAAGGGTCATTTTTGCCGCATCTAACTAATCCTCTTTCATTCCAAGTAGCCAAAAAGGATATTGTTGCTGACCACTGTTGTTCCTACCATTTTTTTCGTTAGCAATAATCTTCCTCCGCTTGCATACATCTCTGTTTATTCTCCTTTTCTTCCTCTTCAGATACCCCCTTTCGTTATTATCACACCCTATTTCCGCGACGATTCCGACTGAGGAGAGAGCGATCCAATCTTTCTCTAGCCAGCACTAGCAAAAAGTATGCTCACTTACTTTTCCGATATAGAGATTTACTCTTATTGCGCAAAGAAGTTTCTTAGTGCAATTACTTTGTATATTGACACTTACTATTTCAATATTATAAGTTACTAGCAGGAGGAGTTTATGATTACTGGGTTGTTAAAAGTAGCTCAATGTCTTGAAAAATTACTGATAAAATGAGATGTTACTTATTACTAATAGAAGCACACATGCTTTTTCAGTATAAGAAGTAACTAACAAGGATAAGAAAATTCACTATAAGTACTTATGTTATTTTGGTACCAACTAAATTAGATGAAAGCTTATTCACTGAGTAGAGAAGTTAGGTGATAATAATAGCAAATAATTGTGCACTTCGACCTTTCATGATCACGATTGTACAACCTCATATCTATCATTAGCGTCAATTTTGTGTCATGCATGCCTCTTGAACCAACCATTGAGTCGATCAGGCATGGATTTGCTTTGGGTTTCACTCGGATTCAGGCCCTCAAATCCAGCTATTGCTTCGCTTCTTCCACAAATTGAACTTAATTTGCGTCGAATTTTGGATAGATCAGGTGTTTGACGATGTGACTTGTTTTTTTAACGACCTCAATGCCATCAAATCACATATACCTGTCAAACCAACCATTGGGCCGATTGGGCCTAGATTTGATTCGGGTTTGAGTCATATTTGAGCTCTAAAATTGAATGTTTGCTTCGCTTCTTTGACAAAAATTGAATTCATTAGCGTCAAGTAGACCTATCAAATGGGTGCGTCAGGTTGGGTCGACTCATATTTAATCAATTTAACTAGTTTTAACCCATATTCATGTAGTGTAAATCAAGTAATCCATACCCAACCTATACTCGACCTAACCCGTATTGCTAAAACATATTAATATTCTAGAAAAATCTACACCTACTATAAGCTAATTGGATTAAAAATTCAAATTAAATTAAAAATAGTAAATAAAATTTAAAAAAGTTATAAAAAAAACCTATAAATTGAAATATTTATAAAGAATTAGACCATGTACATGCTTCTCTTTATTTGAAGTGAAGATACTATTGAGTAGTTGAAAATTGTAACATGAAAAATCTTTAACTAAACCTAAAAAACCTCATTTTAATGATTTTTTTATATAAAAAAAAAAGAGTATTGCTAGAACACTTTTATGTAATACAATTTAATGGAAATTTTTTATAATTCTTTTTAAAATATTTTTAAAAATCGAATTTTCAATTATTTTTATTTTTTAAAATATAATTTTTTCTTTTTCTTTTTTCTTTTTCTCTTTTCTTTTTCTTCTTCTTCTTCGGTTGCCCGCCGACACAACGACGGCCGGCGACCGGCCACAAGCAAGACTCGAGCTTGTCAGCGTCGGGCGGGGCTCGATCTCACCGATCTGATAAGGCCAAGGCCCCGCTTGATGTCAGCGAGCTCGAGTCTCGCCAGATCCGACAAGGCTCGAGCCTCACCAGTCGTCGGCAATCACGAGCTCGTGTGCTGGCAAGCTCGAGCCTCGCCTGGCTGGTCGCTGGTCATCGCCGTGCTAGCCACCGGCTAAGGAATGAGGAAAAAGAAAGAAAAAAGAAAATAAAGGAAAATTGAAATATGAAAAATAATTATAATTTCGATTTTTTATTAAAAAACATTTTTATAAAGTTAAAGAGGGAAAGATTATGTGGGGCGCGGGTTGGAAATTTAGAAATGAGTTCTAAGATTCCAACCCACTTGATATTTTAAATGGGTCGAAAATGGGTCACAAGTTCTGACTCATTTTTGACCCATTTAAATCAGACTTACTTTTTTGACCCATTTTTAATTGGATTGTTAAAAGCCTATGATCCATACACAACTCATATAAATAAAATATGGGTCCAAAAATGGGTTCATGACCCATTTTGACACCTCTAGCGTCGAGTTATGGCCCGAGCGTGTCAATTGTCCGACGATGCCGAGTCGCTGTTCTTAACGACCTCGATGCTTGCACAACGATCTGCACAGCGATCGGCAACATCAAAACTCTTGGTGGGGAGCCTCGTCAATTCTACAAATACAATAGCAGCCCGAAAAAGGAGTGCAATTGCGCTGTCGTCAGCAGACTTTTCCCTTTCTTTTTTCCTTCTTCTCTTTCTTCAAACAGAAATGCATTCGGTTCGTTGTACATAGACTGTCTATATTTCTTGTACGTAACATTTACAGAAAAGTTATGTATATACACTTATGAGATACACTTTTCATGTGCACATGTTTTTCATATTAATTACTAAATTTCATGCACATTCTACATACGTGAGCAATTTTTTATTCCTTGCACAACGTCATAATATGTTAATAATTTTAAATTGGAGGACAGGATAAAAACTAAAAAAAAAAATCTCATTTTACCGCTATATGAATTCTTTTCAAGAAAACAAACGCCAGATGAACACTTTTGGTATATTTTTAGTAAAAGCAAACCACATTTTTATAACATTTTTAAAAAATTAAGGTACTTGATTTGATAAAAGTCCATGTGCATAGATTGAAAATCAAGTAAATGATTGATGTCATTATCTAAAAAAGAAAGAATAGATTAATATCATGAAAAGTCCTAAATCTCAAATTTTACCAAAAATTATAAATTGATATATTTGTTGTAAATTTATCCTCTATTAGTTTATTATGAAAAATCACAAATTAGTGAACATGTGACAAATGAAGTGTAAAACCTCCAATTAGTATATCCGTTAATTATCATGTGTCATTCAACTCAACAAGTTGATAGTAATATTTAACAAAAATTAATGAGGCTAAATTTGTCATAATTCTAGGGGCGTATTTGGTAATGATTCTGTTCTTGGGAACAAATTATGATCAGAAATGAGTATTTTTAATTTTGTTCCTAGGAACTGATTCTGAGTAAAAAAACGCATTTGGTAACTGTGCAAATTTTTTTATTCTGGAATAGAATTGCGTTGTATCGTGTTCATTGATTCTATTCAAAATCAATTTCTTTTAATTTTTTAAATAATTTTTATAATTTTTTCCTTTTTTTTTTTTTTTTCTTTTTTCTCCTATTCTTCTTCTTCTTTAGGCCGGCAGTTGGGCGAGGCTCGGCCTTGCCAGTGGCCAGGCTGGCCTCACCGGGGCTAGGCAAGCCTCGCCAGTGGCCAGGCGGGTCTCGCCGAGGCTAGGCGAGGCCCACCTAGCCACCGATGAGGCTGGGCGTCACGAGGCTCGCTGGTGGCCAGGCGGGCCTCGCCAGATCTAGCAAGCCTCGCTGGTGGCTGGGCTTGCCTCCAGCAAGCTCGCTGGATCTCGCCTTGGCCTGGCGAGCCTTCGACGAGCTCGCTGGACTAGTTACTAGCGACCGACAGCAGCAGATAATGGTGACCAGTGGCGGCGGGATGGACAGCGGTGGGCGGCGGCGGGTAGTGGTGGGCGACAATCACGGGATAGCGGTCAATGAAAAAGAAGAAAAGAGAAGAATAAGAATTTTGATTCTCAATTCTAATTCTGGAACAAGAATCACTTTTTATTTATTTATTATTATTGATTCTACTCTCAATCTGTTCCCGAGAATAAAAATTTTACCAAACGTGATCTAGGCCCAAATTAATTCTGAGAACAAAAAATCAGAATTTGACCATGTTTGGATGGTTACCATCAAATAGGCCTAATAGTTTGAGATTTTTTTTTCTAGTGGCATTTAAAGAAAAAAAGGAAGAAATAGTCTCAAACATTAGCAAAAAATACTCCATAACTGTCTTCGTAGCAGGGACGTTCGAATTTAAAAAAGTCACTCACATTTTCCACCATATTCCCCACTTTTACGTGACCTTTTTCTCAGTCCCCCATAACCCCAAACTCCCACTCCACTCCAACCAAGCAATGACGCTCACCACTGCTGCCCTCTCCCTCCTCCTCCTCCTCCTCCTCTCGCTGCCCCCCGCCGCCGCCGCCGCAGACCCGCCCCTCGACTCCCTCCTCTCCTCTGACGTTGTGGTGCTCCTCTCCTTCAAGTCCAACACCGACCTCGACAACCGCCTCTTCTTCGCCCTCAACGAGCGCTTCGACTTCTGCCAGTGGCGGGGCGTGAAGTGCGCCCGGGGCAGCGTCGTCCACCTTGCCCTCCCCTCCTCGGGCCTCCGCGGCTCCCTTGCCGCCGCCACCCTCTCCCGCCTTGATCAACTCCGCGTCCTCTCCCTCCGCAACAACTCCCCCCTCGCCCCCCTCCGCTCCCTCTCCCCCTCGCCAACCTCCGCTCCCTCTCCCTCGGCCTCAACTCCCTCTCCAGCCCCTTCTCCTCCTCCCTCCTCTCCCTCCGCCGCCTCCATGTCCTCATCCTCGGCTGCATCTCCTTCGCCGGCCCGATCCCTGTTAGGGAGAACCCGGGCACAACAATTCACCATGGCCAAATGCAATCGATGATCAATTTCTCCCCCAAAGCAAAATCAACTAAAATTTTTTTAACCCTCAGCAACAATCAGCAATGTATAGCCTCACAAAATGAAAATATAATGCCGAAATAATAAGTAGACAAAGCAAATAACGACACCAAGGATTTAACGTGGAAAATCCGATGCAGGAAAAACCACGAACCGCCCAAAAACATCCACTAATCACCAAGAATAGCAAGATACACAAAGTATTCTTCTCTAGTCACACACTAGAGGCTCAACATCAACATTACAATAATCTTTTTCTCACCACATAGGTAAACAAACAAGTTGGGAACAATAAAACCTTAACCGCAACTGGAGAATTCAGAGACGGTTCTCGACGAACAAAAACCATCAACTTGTAGCCCTCGGTCTCATGAACAACATACTGAAATTTGAACCGATTCCATCAATATTTGGCTTTCCAATCAAAGCCACAAAGTTGCAGCCCTCTTCCTTCTTCTTCCTTCTTTGTGCAGTTTTTGTTTTCTTTTTCTCTCTCCTCTCTTCACTTTTCCCCGGACACACCACGCACGACAACTTCCACTTCTTTTTGTTCTTTTCTTTTCTTTTTGTTTTTATTTATTTAATGCTGGCTAGGCCCCACATGAAGGTGGAGCAGCCAACAAATCTCCCCCTCCACCTCATGCGGTAAGATTCGTCATGCCCGCTTTTCTTCTACAAGCATTAAGCTTCATCACGGGCAAGGCTTTCATGTCGGACTTATTGTTGTCGGTATGAACTTTCTCAAGTAGGAAGAGCTTCTCTTCTAGCTTTTCTCGGATCCAATGATACTTCACATCAACATGCTTCGATCTTGAATGAAACACCGAATTCTTTCTAAGATGGATGGCACTCATGCTATCGCAATATAGAACAAACTTCTTTTGCTTCAAGTCCAACTCTTGTAGGAATTTTTGCATCCACAAAAGTTCTTTACCTCCTTCAGTAATAGTAATATATTCCGCTTCAATTGTAGACAAAGTGGTACATTTTTGCAATCTCGATTGCCATGAAACAACTCCCCCTGCAAAGATTATTATAAAACCCGATGTGGATTTTCAGGAATCAACATCACCGGCATAGTCTGCATCCGAGAAGCCACTCAACTCAGGTTTTACATTTCCATAGCACAAGCAAAGTGTAGAAGTGCCTCTAAGATATCTCAAAATCCATTTAACAGCAGTCCAATGCTCCTTACCTGGATTAGAGAGAAATCTACTCACAACACCAACTGCATGAGCAATATCCGGTCTTGTACAAACCATGGCGTACATCAAACTACCCACGGCCGATGCATAAGGAATTTTCATCATCTCAACCTTCTCTTTCTCACTTGAAGAACATTCATTACTACTCAACTTGAAATAGCCTGCAAGTGGAGTACTCACCGGTTTGCATGTGCTCATGTTGAATCTTTCAAGCACCTTTTCAATATACTTCTCTTGAAATAACCACAATTTCTTATTCTTCCTATCACGAGTAATTCTCATGCCTGAGATTTGCTTAGTCGGGCCTAGGTCTTTCATTGCAAAAGCTTTACTCAACTCATTTTTCAAACTCTTGATTTTCTTAGCATCATACCCAACAATCAACATATCATCCACATAAAGTAGGAGAATAAGAAAATCATTATCTGAGAATCTTTTCATAAAAACACAATAATCGGAATTTGTCTTACCGTATCTTTGTTCTTTCATGAATGACTCAAACTTCATATACCATTACCTAGGCGCTTGCTTGAGACCATATAAGTTTTTCCTCAATCTACATACAAGGTGCTCTTTGCCTTCAACTTCAAAACCCTCTGGTTGCTCCATATATATCTCATCTTCTAGGTCTCCATGAAGAAAAGCCGTCTTTACATCAAGTTGTTCAATTTCTAAATTTAAACTGGCGGCCAACCCAAGAACAACTCGAATAGAAGACATCTTTACAACCGGAGAAAAAATCTCTTCAAAGTCTATGCCCTTCTTTTGACGAAAGCCCTTCACAACAAGTCTAGCCTTGTATCGTGGTTGTAAACTATTTTCTTCCGTCTTCAACTTGTACACCCACTTATTTGTAAGTGTTCTGTTACCCTGGGGCAACCTCACCAATTCAAATGTGTGGTTCTCATGCAAGGATTTAAGCTCTTGCATGGCTTCATGCCACTCATTCTTTCGTTCACATGATATAGCCTCTTCATAAGTTTCTGGCTCCCCTGCATCAGTGAGTAACACATACTCATGCGGTAAATATTTTTGAGAAGGCCTACGCTCTCTTTCAGATCTTCTAACTTGAGGTAGGATAGATTGATCTTGCTCAACTATTTCACCTGTATCAGCTGAAGAATCAATATTATATGAGGACTCACCATCTTCATGACTTCCATGCACTTCTCCCCTATGATTTCTATCAACATTAGAAGGATTTAGGCTGAAACTAACTGAACTAACTGAACGTTGAGATGTATTCTTTGGTCTCTCCACCTTGTCAATGTTTTCAATAGTTTGATACTCATAAAACACCACATCTCGACTTCTAATGACTTTCTTTGCAATTGGACCCCATAACCTGTAGCCAAACTCTTCATGTCCATAACCTAAGAAGATACACTGTTTAGACTTGTCATCAAACTTGGATCTTTCATCTCTTGGCACATGCAAAAATGCCCGATAACCAAACACTTTTAGATGGCTGTAGGAAACATCTTTGCCACTCCAAACTCTTTGTAGAACATCCCCCTTAAGAGGAACCGATGGAGAAAGATTTATCAAATCCACTGTTGTTCTCATTACTTTACCCCAAAATGACTTAGGTAACTTCGCATGAGAAAGCATACACCAAATCCGATCATTAATTGTTCGGTTCATTCTTTCTGCCACTCCATTATGCTGTGGTGTTTTTGGAATAGTCTTCTCAAGCTTGATACCATAATCCCTACAATAGTGTTCAAATGGGCCTTTATATTTACCGCCATTGTCAGCCCAAACACATTTCAGCTTCTTCCCGGTTTCTCTTTCCATACTAACATGAAATTGCTTGAAAGCCTCAAGTACCTAATCTTTAGATTTCAAAGCAATAGCCCACACTTTTCTAGAATAGTCATCAATAAATGTCACAAAATATAATGCACCTCCAAGAGTTCTAGCATCCATGCAACAAACATCAGTGTGAGCTAAATCAAGTACATTTGATTTCGTGTGTGGAGAGAAACTATGAAATGAGAATCTATGTTGCTTACCAGTCAGACAATGAGTGCATTGCTTTAGATTTTTCTCCTTCAAAGGTAAAAGGTTCTTTCTAGCAAGAGTTTCAAGTCCTTTCTTGCTAAGATGACCCAGCCTCATATGCCATAAATCAATTAAAAAATCCTCCACTACATTTATCTCTTCTTTAATCAAGTCAGCTTGCATGGTGTAACCCTTTGCCACTACCATGGAACCTTTAGTCAACTTCCATTTGCCATCAAAGAATGAATTACAATAATCATCATCATCCAAGGCACCCGTAGAAATCAAGTGAAGTCAAATATCCGAGACATGTCTCACATTTTTCAAAAGCAAATTACATCCGACATCGGTTTCCAAATAAATATCTCCCATGCTAATAACCTTGGAAACATCAATATTTCTCATCCTTATGCAACCAAAGTCGCCACCGCGATAAGAAGCAAAGTAATCATGCCGTGAGATGACATGAAAAGAAGTCGCAGAATCAACAACCCACGTAGAGTCTTGGCATGTAAAATTTACATATCTGTCATCACATACAAACACAATATCGCCATCAGATGCAACCGCCATTATAGCTTGTTTCTCTTCTTTCTTTTGATCTCCATTTCTATCATGGAATCTATCTCTCTTTGGCAACCAACACTCTTTTGCATAATGTCCCACTTTGCCGCAATTATAACACTTTACACTGCTCCTCAGTCTTGATTTCGACCTTCTTCTTGACTTGCCTCGGGCATCATTTCTTTGAAACATTCTTGATTGACTTCTCGCCATGTTTCTATAACAAGAGCATCCGATGTAGAAGTATAATTCAAGCCTTTTCTTCTTGTTTCTTCATTAAACGAGCTTTCTTTAACCATGCTCATAGAAAGCACACCAAAAGGAGCCGAGTTGTTTAACGCCACAACCAAGGTGTCCCAACTATCAGGAAGAGTACCAAGTAATAAGCATGACTGCAATTCATTACCAAGATCAATCTCAAGATTTTCAATTGATTTACAACATCTTGAAATTCACTCAAGTGTTCCGCTATGTTACTCCCTTCCTTGTATCTCAAATTCACAAGTCGTTTAACTAGAAGAGTTTTATTTTGTGGAGTTTTTCTCTTATAAAGATCTTGTAATTTCTTCCACAAAGCGTCCGCCCTCGTTTCTTGAGCAACATGATGAAACACACTATCATCAATCCATTGTCGGATAAACCCAACTATTTTCCGATTGATTCTCTCTAATTCTTTATCTTCCTTATCTCTTTTGGCTTCATCACCCTCAATAGGATCAAATGAGTCTTTGCACTATAACACATCTTCCATTCGAGGCTTCCAAATAGAATAATTCGAGGCATTTAACTTAAACACGGTGCTGTTGGTTTCTTCCATTTAACACTAAAATTCAACCGTGCTCTGATACCACTTGTTGGGGAGAACTCGGGTACAACAATTTACCACGGCCAAACGCAATCCATGATCAATTTCTCTCCCAAAGCAAAATCAACTAAAAAATTTTTAACCCCCAGCAACAACCAGCAATGTATAGCCTCATAAAATGCAGATATAATGCCGAAATAATAAATAGACAAAGCAAATAACGACACCAATGATTTAACGTGGAAAACCCGATATGAGAAAAACCACGAACCGCCCAAAAACATCCATTAATCACCAAGAATAGCAGGATACACAAAGTATTCTTCTCTAGTCACACACTAGAGGCTCAACATCAACATCACAATCATCTTTTTCTCACCACATAGGTAAACAGACAAGTTGGGAACAAGAAAACCTTAACCGCAACTGGAGAATTTGGAGATGGTTCTCAAAGAACAAAAACCGTCTGTTGGAGAAATCTTTCCAGATTATTTTGAAGCTGACAAAACATTTCTATCAGTCTAGTCTAGTTATCTGCAAGCCTTATGTTTAGAGTCTGAAGACTTTCAGATCACCAGACTCAAAACTCAAGACTCAAGACTCAAGACTCAAGACTCAAGACTTAAGACTATTCTCACTGACAGTTTTTCTAATCCAGTGACGAAGGCAATCCAGAGTCGAAGTATTTGGTTGAGGATTTAGTCTTATCCTCTAGAGAAGATATCTTGGTTGGATAATTATAACGGATTCTTTCATTCGTAATCAAGATCATTTGAAGATCCGATGGTCGACGAAGTATTCTTGGAAAGTTCTTTTCTTGGAAACCAAGATCCTGATTGTATAAGCGAACAGGATTGATGGGCTATCATCAGCTTCCTTAAATAGCTCGAATGATCTTCTTGATTGATTCCATCCAACGGGTAGATTGGAGGAATTCCTTTGGTAAGTGCCAACGGGTATGATGGCATGAAGGAGTATAAAAGGAAGACGTTCTAGTTATTTTAGTGCATGATCGATAGATAAATTCTAGAGTCTGAAGCACCTTGATTATTAGTCGATACATTTTGAGCGAAATTGTACACACAGAGAGTGTCTATTCTTAGTGATACCTTGAGCGAGTGTGGTAGATCATCTACACCGAGAAATCAAGGAAGAACATCGCTGTAACATCTCTTTGTTCATAGTGGAATCCAGACAATAGGCTGTCAGTGCAGAAGAGTGGACGTAGGCTTGAAATAAGCCAAACCACTATAAACTGCGTGTTCAATTTTCTCTTCCCTTCTCTTAGTTTTACTTTGATTATTGTTTGTCTCAAATCTGATTAACTGTCTAGTATTGTGCAATTATCAAGTAAAATCTTGCATATACCTATTCACCCCCCTCTAGGTACTTATTCTAGTTATATCAATTGGTATCAGAGCTTTGGTTCTCACTATATTTGAAGTGTTTTACTTCAGAGTAAAAGATCCATGGCTAGTATGCTAGCACCAGGGCTGGTGGAAGGGCAAAGCAATACAAGACCACCCTACTTTGATGGAAAGGATTACAACATCTGGAAGAACAAGATGAAAGCCTTTCTACGATCAAAGGATCTTCTGGAATGGGACGTTGTAGAAAAAGGAATTACTCCTATAGCTGCATCAGTCTCTGAAAGAGGAAAAGAAACTGTTGAGACCAGCGGAATGACTCAGGAAGAGATAATGAAGAGACAAGCACTCGATGCAAAAGCAATTTACTCTTTATATTGTGCTTTGTCACCAACTGAATATAACTGAATATCTTCTTGTGTTACAGCAAAAGAAATTTGGGATAGATTGCATATCACCTATGAAGGAACAGATCGAGTGAAGGAGACCAGAATTAATATTCTCCTCGGTCAATATGAAACCTTCAAAATGAAACCAGGAGAATCTATAACTGACATGTTTAGCCGTTTTACAGATATTGTCAATGGTCTTGAGAATCAAGGATAAAAAATTTCTGATCCTATGAAGGTAAACAAGCTACTGCGTGGACTCTCCAAGAATTGGAATCACATAAAGACTTCAATAAGAGAGACGCAGAGAATTATGCCACTATCTGTCGACGAGCTGATTGGAACTCTTCAGTCTTATGAAGTGGAACAAATTAATGAAGACGAAGATCCAAAAGGTAATAAATCCATTGCATTAAAATCAAATGTTGATTCTGATGTTACAGATTCTGAAGATGATATGGACGATGAGGAGCTTGCTCTCATGATAAGAAGATTCAGAAAACTGAATAGAAAAGGAAGAAGGTTCAACTCAAGGAAACAAAGTTTTCAAAGACAGCAGACCAAGTCTGTTGATGATGAGGAACCAAACAAAGATGTAGTTTGCTTTGGATGTAAGAAAAGAGGACACATCAAACCCAACTGTCCTCTTCTGAAGAAAAAGAAAGGAAAAGCTAAAAAGTCTCGAAAGGCTCTCAAAGCTGAAACCTGGAGTGATACAGAGTGTGAAGAAAGTGAGGATGAAAAGCTAAAAAGTCACATCAACATGAAGCAATTAGCCAAAATCTCTTCAAAGCAGCTTGTTCGAGGTCTACCCAAATTACCATACCAAAAATCTGATCCATGCACTCCATGTATTCTGGGAAAATAGGTAAGAAATTCATTTAAACCAATAAATCATGTTTCTACTAATCATGTACTGCAGCTGCTACATATGGATCTCTTCAGACCAACCAAAACCCAGAGCATTGGAGGTAAGAAATATTGCCTAGTAATTGTGGACGATTACTCACGACTTACTTGGGTATTTTTCATTGCAAGTAAATCCGAAACCTTCTTGTATTTTGAGAAATTTTCTAAAAATGTTCAAAATGAAAAATGATGTGTTATCTCCAGTATAAGAACAGATCATGGAAGTGAATTTGAAAATCAAGATTTTACAAAACTTTGTGATGAATCTGGCTTTAAGCATGTGTTCTCCTCTCCATATACTCCTCAGCAAAATGGAGTTGTGGAAAGGAAGAATAGATCTCTTCAAGAAATGGCTAGAACTCTTTTAATTGAACGTAAGATTTCTTCACGATTTTGGGCTGAAGCTATTTCAACAGCATGCTATATAATGAATAGAGTCTTCTTAAGACCTATTCTAGAGAAAACCCCTTATGAGTTATTCAAAGGTAAGAAGCCTATTGTTTCATACTTTCATGTATTCGGTTGCAAATGCTTTATATTGAAAAATGCTAAAGATCGAGTTGGTAAGTTTGAAGAAAGATCAGATGAAGGCATCTTTCTTGGATATTCTTCATCAAGCAAAGCCTACAGAGTCTACAACAAGAAGAGTCTTCTGTGGAGGAGTCAATGAATGTCAAATTTCAAGACTCTATGCAAGATGAATCCAGTCAGACTCATTATGAAGAGTCTAAATCTGCTCCAGACTCTCTAAAGCTTACAACTCAAGAAGCAACTCAGACTCTGGAAGACCAGCATCAAGCTGTTCGTGAAGATTCAAATAAAGAAAGAGATCATCAACCAGACAAATCAACCAGCAATTGGAAGCATAAATCCAGTCATCCCAAAGAACTCATCATCGGCGAAATTAATGAAGGAATTCGCACCAGATCCAAAAGGCGTGGAGAATCTAGTGTTGTGGCTCTCATTTCTGAAATTGAACCAAAAAGCGTAGAAGAAGCTTTATCTAATGAAAGCTGGATTGAAGCTATGCAAGAAGAGCTCAGACAGTTCAACATTAATGATGTCTGGGAATTGACATCTAAACCAAAAGGTAAAACTGTTATTGGAGCCAAATGGGTGTTCAGGAATAAGATGAATGAGAAATGAAAAGTCGTACGAAACAAAGCAAGACTCGTGGCCAAATGATACGCGCAAGAAGAAGGAATAGACTATGATGAGACCTATGCTCCAGTAGCAAGGTTAGAAGCTATTCGATTATTACTTGCGTTTGCTTGTTACAAAAATTTCAGGTTATTCCAAATGGATGTCAAAAGTGCCTTCCTAAATGGATTTATCCATTAAGAAGTCTATGTGGAACAACCACCAGGGTTTGAAGACCCAAAGAAGCCAAACTCAGTCTTCAGACTGAAAAATGCCTTATATGGTTTAAAGCAAGTACCTCGAGCTTGGTACGACAGACTAAGTAAGTTCTTAATATAGAATGGTTTTGTCAAAGGTAAAGTAGACACTACTCTATTTATCAAAAAGGAAAATAAAAGCTTTTTACTTGTTCAAATATATGTAGATGATATTATTTTTGGATCCTCTAATGAAAGTCTGTGCAAGAAATTTTCTAAGTTTATGTAGGATGAGTTTGAAATGAGTATGATGGGAGAGTTAACATTCTTTCTTGGACTCCAAATAAAACAATTGAAGGAAGGGACTTTTATTCATTAAGAAAAATATGCTAATGATCTTGTCAAGAAGTTTGGACTGGAAAAATGCAAAAAGACCAACATACCTATGTCAAGTTCTCTGAAGATAGACAAAGATGAAGAAGGGAAGAAAGTTGATCAAAAGCTGTACAGGAGCATCATTGGTTCACTTCTTTATCTTACTGCTTCTAGACCTGACATTTTGTTGAGTGTTTGCATTTGTGCTAGGTTTCAATCAGATCCTAGAGAATCCCATCTAAGTGCTGCGAAACGTATTATTAAATACGTTGCTTCATCTTCAAGCATCGGTCTTTGGTATTCTAAGAAGGGAGACTTTAATCTTCTGGGATATTCAGACGCAGATTTGGCCGGTTGCAGAGTTGACAGAAAGAGCACTTCGGGAACTTGCCAGTTGCTTGGAAGCAGGACAGTGTCTTGGTTTTCAAGAAAACAGAGCACTGTGGCTCTTTCAACAACAGAAGCAGAGTATGTAGCTCTTGGAAGCTGCTGTTCGCAAATTCTATGGATAAAACAACAGCTACAAGACTTTGGAATTGAAGACTCATGCACAGAGATTAGATGTGACAACACCAGCGCAATTAATCTCACTAAAAATCCAATCCTTCACTCAAGAGCAAAGCATATAGAGATTCGACATCATTTCATCAGAGATCATGTTCAAAATGGAGAAATCTCGATTCAATTTGTTGATTTAAAGAGCCAATTAGCAGATATATTCACAAAGCCGTTGGAGAAAAATCAATTCGATTTTATCCGTTCCAGACTCAACATTTTGAAGCTTGAGGAAGTTAAAGTCTAAAGACTATCCAACCGTCAGACTCAGACATTCATGGCTATAGACTGTAAGTTGTTATTATACTCAATCTCGAAAAGGTACGATCATTAGTTCAGTTAATTTATAATTTCCGTGAAAAACGGAATCGTGTCTTTTCAAAAATATTAACTTATTTTTGGCAGTTATCGATTTCAAAAGAGACGACTGTTCATTTTCCATTTTTAAACTGAGTTATATATATACAGTTTTCATCGCTTAAACTTCAAAACCCTAAAAGGCATTCTCCTCCCAATCCTGTCTCTACTCCGTGTTCATCTTCGAGAAAGTTGTCAACTTTTCTTGGGAAAGCGAGTAAAGGAATCTTTCAACGACAAGGAATGATGTCTTCTTCGAGAAAGTCATCAAGAATCGCGAACAGGAGACCACAGAGAATGAGGAAGGGGCCTACACATTTCGATCTCACCGAGGAGGAAGATTTACCGAGTCAGCAACAGAGCCCGATTCACTCTCCTCCACGTCAATCTTCACCATCTACCCCACAAGGTGTGGGTCATCAACTGGAGGAAGAAATAATCGAGGACGCAGACCCTATAAGAGTCCAAAAACCCGCTTTTATTTACAAGCTCTATTGTGCATTGAAAAGCATTGGGTCTCCGCTGAACGTCGTAGATGAATTTCTTAAAGATAAGAATTATGGAAATGAGTATATTTTTCTGCGGAAAATGGAGGATTTGGGAGTTGCTCCCAAAGGAAAGGCTGAGGAAGCACTTGCGAACATTCCAAGTGACCCTCGTGTACCAGGACAGAATCTGATTGAAGGGAACGATGATGATAAGATGTTCCTTGAATTCCAACCTAGAATGGGTGTTGCAGTAAAGGTGAAGGGAAATCGGATGGATTTGTTTAAATCGAAGGATCAGGAGAATCTGTTTTTCAGATTGTTGAAAAGAGGGGTGATAAACCCTAAGAGTGTTGATTTCGACTTCTTGGATGCCATCAATGTGAATTTAAGGGAGAAGTTCAATCTGCTTCAACTTGAGCAATTTTGCTCTGATACCACAGACGGTTATGCACAATTGACAGCATATTTCTATTCGAATCTCAGCTTTTTAGATGCGAATAGAATATCCTTCAGTGTTCGAGACCAAGTCTATGTGGTCGATGTGGACATGTTGGCAGATATAATTTGAGTTGAAAGAGGACATTATAAACCAATCAAAGTTTCGATTGCTCGTACCACACTGGAACTTGTCAAAGACATGGATACAGAGAAAAGAATTACATACTCAAGGATGAGTGCCATCAACATCGTGCTTCACAAAATTGTGATCAACTGTCTCAGGCCAAAGTCTACATCAAAGACTGACGTGTCTAACTCCGAAGCGAAATTGATGTACGCGATCAATTCAGGGAGGAAGTTCTCTCTCCCTCACACCATTCTCTTTCACATGTACAGAGAAATGGTGAAGGACAAGGGCCAATTGCCTTACGCAGGTCTTGTGACCAAGATCTTCAGACACTTGAATATTGAGCCTCCATATACTCTTTGTGTTCGACCATGCGACAAAATGGTGGTGGGTTTGAAAATGTTGATAAAAATGCGTCTGAAAGAGCTTAGCAAGGCAATGGAGAAGTTCAAAGTGAAGACTCCAGTATCTTCTGCATCAAAGAGAAAAGGGAAGGCGCCCATGAGTGCTCCATCCAAAAAGAAAAGAACTCTTATCTTGGAGGATGAAGATGAAGAGGAAGATCTCTCTATTCCTGCACTGAAAAGAACCAGACGTTCTGTACCAGAATCAACAGAACAGAGAGAAAAAGAGGGACAAGCAAAGAACAGAGAAGCAGAGGAGCAACAAGAGAAAGAGAAAGAGGTTGAAGAAGAAGAAGAAGAAGAAGCAGTGAAAGAAAAGTCTGCAGATGAAGCAGGAGAGAAAGGGAATCAAGGCACTGAAGAGCATGACCATCACTCTTCCCCATTTGAGGTCTTAGAGACAAGGGGAGATGGCGAGCAAGGAAGGACTACACCAGATCCTGTCAACACTGAAGGTGTGAGTCGCTCACCAGCAAATCCAAAAGATTTTCAGGCTTCTCAAATGCCTGAAGAAGGACATGATACGTCAACACCAAATTTGCTCGATTTCACCGAAGATCCATCGTTTACCTTCACTCCATCTGAGAAAGCAAATGTGGGCACACAGACGGACAATACAGTAGATTTTCGTCGTATCCTTGATGTTCTTCTGGAAATGCGTGGCCAAATCTATGCTCTGGACTGTGAACTTCAAGTCCTGAAGAATACTGGACAAGCATCTTCTTCTACCCTGGCAGATCAAATGAAAGACCTCGCTCTTCAAATTCAAGCCAATGCCAAAGGAGAAGAGGTGGCTCATCTACGGGAAGACTTGAAGAGGCTGGAAAGCATCGTACAGTCAATGGGAGAATTCCAGATCGTGCGCATTCCCAAGCAGAATTGACTCTTTTCTCACCTTTTTAATGCTGACAAAAATGGGGAGAATTGCAATTTGAACTTTAAAACTTTGACTTTAAATCTCTTTGTGTGTTTGAATGTTTTTTGAGTATGACTTAGGTGTTGAATTTGACTGACTTGGATGTGGATTTTGATGATTGATGATTGACTATTTGCAAGTATTGCTATATGGTTTTACTCATGAAAGACTAACCGATTTTCTGTGGATGCAGAGTCTGGTTGTTGATTTTATTAATTATGAGATAGCCATATTGCTTGAGTAATATAGCCATATTGCTTGAGTAATATTTTGCAGGTCAAAGTTGTTCAAATCTACAGGAAAGTTTTGTCACTATCAAAAAGGGGGAGATTGTTGGAGAAATCTTTCCAGAATATTTTGAAGCTGACAAAACATTTCTATCAGTCTAGTCTGGTTATCTGCAAGCCTTCTGTTTAGAGTTTGAAGACTTTCAGATCACCAGACTCAAGACTTAAGACTATTCTCACTGACAGTTTTTCTAATCCAGTGATGAAGGCAATCCAGAGCCGAAGTATTTGGTTGAGGATTTAGTCCTATCCTCTGGAGAAGATATCTTGGTTGGATAATTATAACGGATTCTTTCATTCGTAATCAAGATCATTTGAAGATCCGATGGTCGACGAAGTATTCTTGGAAAGTTCTATTCTTGGAAACCAAGATCCTGATTGTATGGGCGAACAGGATTGATGGGCTATCGTCAGGTTCCTTTAATAGCTCGAATGATCTTCTTGATTGATTCCGTCCAACGGGTAGATTGGAGGAATTCCTTTGGTAAGTGCCAACAGGTATGATGGCATGAAGGAGTATAAAAGGAAGACGTTCTAGTTATTTTAGTGCATGATCGATAGATAAATTCCAGAGTTTGAAGAACCTTGATTATTAGTCGATACATTCTGAGCGAAATTGTACACACACAGAATGTCTATTCTTAGTAATACCTTGAGTGAGTGTGGTAGATTATCTACACCGAGAAATCAAGGAAAAACATCGCTGTAACATCTCTTTGTTCATAGTGGAATCCAGCCAATAGACTGTCAGTGCAGAAGAGTGGACGTAGGCTTGAAATAAGCCGAACCACTATAAACCGTGTGTTCAATTTTCTCTTCCCTTCTCTTAGTTTTACTTTGATTATTGTTTGTCTCAAATCTGATTAACTGTCTAGTATTGTGCAATTATCAAGTAAAATCTTGCATATACCTATTCACCCCCCTCTAGGTACTTATTCTAGCTATATCACCATCAACTTGTAGCCCTCGATCTCATGAACAACATACTGAAATTTGAACCGATTCCGTCAATATTTGGCCTTCCAATCAAAGCCGCAAAGTTGCAGCCCTCTTCCTTCTTCTTCCTTCCTTGTGCAGTTTTTGTTTTCTTTTTCTCTCTCCTCTCTTCACTTTTCGATGGACACACCACGCACAACAACTTCCACTTCTTTTTGTTCTTTTCTTTTCTTTTTGTCTTTTTTTATTTAATGCTGGTTAGGCCCCACATGAAGGTGGACCAGCCAACAATCCCCGCCCAGATCACCGCCCTCGATCGGCTCGACACCCTCCTCTTCAACAGGAACCGGTTCGGCGGGGCGCTACCGCCCCTCAACCAGACCCTGCTCAAAGCTTTCAACGTCTCCGGGAACAACCTCACCGACCTGATCCCCGCCACGCCAACCCTATTTCAGTTCGACCCGTCGGCGTTCGCCGAGAACCCGGGGCTCTGTGGCGAGGTGATCAACAAGGCGTGCGCGTCGGGCACCCCTTTCTTTGTGCCCACCTCCTCCGGCGGCAATGGGAGCAGCTCCGTGCCAGCTCCACCGGCGCAGAGCATGCAGTCTCAAAATGGTGTCATTGTGTCGCCTGCGTCTTCATCATGAAGGAAGCCCAAGAGAACCAGCGTGATCCTGGGCTTTGCGCTCGGGGTCATACTGCTAGTTTCGGCATTGGTGATCGTCTTCATCCTGTGCAAGACCCGGAATCGCCAGACCTGCGCGAAAGGGCCCGCGGAGCCCGACGAGCCTGATGTTCAAGCGAGAGCCGTGAATTCTGCAGCTTCGAACTTGATGACGGAGCTGCGAGAGAAGTACAACAGCAAGATTCAAGAGGCTTAGCAGAGAGTTCAAAGGAGTGGGTGCTTGACTGCTTGGTGTTTTGCGCAGGAGAGTCGCAACTGTACATGTTGGAGCAGCTCATGAGAGTGTTCGCCGAGTTGCTTGGCAGAGGGATGGTCGGGATGACGTACAAGGCCGTGCTCAACAACCAGCTGATCGTGACCGTGAAACGGCTCGATGCCGGTAAGACGGCGGGCACGAGCAAAGAGGTGTTCAAAGGGCACATGGGCTCCGTGGGCTGGTCGAGGCACCCGAATTTGGTGCCCATCAGGG
Source organism: Eucalyptus shirleyi (assembly GCA_017140165.1). NCBI lineage: Eukaryota > Viridiplantae > Streptophyta > Magnoliopsida > Myrtales > Myrtaceae > Eucalyptus > Eucalyptus shirleyi. The sequence goes on along the minus strand of CM029456.1, from coordinate 15,074,004 downwards.
CTTTCTTTCAGGCCAAAGGAGAGAGACTTGTGGTCTTCGATTATCAACCCAATGGCAGCCTCTATAATCTCATTCATGGTATGTACATTTTACTTATTTTGCGAATACCATTTTTGATCATTGATTCGATTCTTTTAGCATGTACGAGACAGTTTTTTTTTTGTTCATTGAGCATCAATAAGTTTGTCTTCGTTTCTTTTGAGGTCTCTCTTTGATGGGTTTGTCAAATGAGAAAATATTTTCTCTTAGGCGTACTCCTATTCCATGTCATCGGCAAAACACTCAATTAATTGATTGACACGTGGCAAATGGATCCCACTTGTCAATTAGTGCCTCCATTCTCTCTCACTGTTACTCTCCTTCCCTCCGTTACTGACCCGTGACTCATCTCTCTCTCTTCCTCTCTACTTTTCTTTTCTTTCCTCTGTGTCCGCCATGGCTCGAGTTTCGAGCTCATAGCCGCTTTAGCCATGGAGCTTGACCTTGAACCCAGGGCTTGGGGTAGCTTTGGCAGCTCGAGTTTCGAGCTCGGCCTCAAGCTCATAGCAATGGCCACTTGAGCATCGAGCTCTTGGCCATGGTGGCCCGAGCTTTAAACTCCTGTCCATAGCCGCTAGATTAGAGAGGGAGGAATGGAGGAACTTCTTGCTGAAGTTTTAGGGCGCGCATAATAAAATTTCTACTTCTCTATTTCTTTATTAGCCGAAATAGATTTGGAATAGAAATCTGTTTGGTAACGTAATTTGATTTTTCTATTTTTGTAACAGATTTCTATTCCAGAAATAGATTTGAAGAAGAAATTAAAAGCTAAAATTTTTAACTTCTCAATTTTTGAAATAGAAATCGAGAAATCAATTTCTGACCAAAAATCAATTTCTATTCCAAAAATTTTGTCATACGCACCCTTTTTGAGCGGGGACGGTGGAGCACAAATTTAGGTGCTATCAAGCTTGGCAAAGTCAACAGTAAATGCACAAGGTGACCAACCACGGCGTGATGTCTCCTGCAAAATCGCTGTGAATCCCCTGAGATCGTCGTCTTACTGCAAATGAAGCTCGACCAAGTCTCCACGCTCCTAAACCTCGAGACCTTGGGCTGAATCGCCTCCCCCTAATTGTCACCCCTCCTCGACCTGAAGTGGGCATGAGCTTTGCACTCGAGCTCGAGCCATGGCGGACGGAGGAGGAAGGAAAAAAGAGACGTATGGAGAGGAAGACAGATAGAGTGCCACGGTCGGTAACAATGAAGGGGAGGAGAGAGAGTGAGAGGGAAGGGCCACGTATCGACTAAACAGTTGAGTGTTTTGTTGATGACATGGAATATGACATGCCCCCAATATTAAGAATATTATGCATTTTTTGTTTCTCTGCTGTAAAGAAGGGGAGGGACATTTCTTGTTGACTTCTTGAGAAATGCTGGATATACGGAGTAGATTATCAAATTCAGTCCAGTAATAAGGTGCGGTCCCTATTGTTGTCGCCTTCAAAAACTCAAGCTCGAGCTTTGGTTTGGTAAGATCAGCAACTCAACCACCATCAATAAATTGGAAAATATCTTATGAGTTTTCATCCAACAATGTGCGAAATGCAAGGGGGAAAATAAGAATTAAAACACCTAGAAAGGTGATTGAAGGTACCTACATTGATAAAGAAAAGCACATTCATTTGGAATGTTTCCATAAGCGGTCGTATACTTGTTGTTCCATAAGCACATGATATGTGCAATAGAAGGAATTTCTTTGCTGTTCCATAAGCACATCCTATGTGCAATAGAAGGAATTTCTCAAAGGTATAGTCCGTGTGGCAAGTTTAAAATTTGCACTCAACTCATGATTGATGAAATTCAATTCTAATGATTATCGGCATTTATCAATTCATCGGATGCTCACCTGGCCATAGCAAGCCTCGGTCTCATCAAATCTGGGGGAGGCTGAGCCTTGCCAGTGGCTAGGCAAGGCTCAACCTCATGACTCAGCCTAGCTAGGCTGGGGCAAGGCCGAGTCTTGTCGATGGCCAGGCGAAGCCAAGCATCGCCGAATCGCCTGGCCACCAGTGAGGCCAAGGTTCGTCGTGGCCAGGTGAGCCTCTAACGAGCTTGTCGGAGCTCACCCTAATCTGGCGAGGTCCAGCAATGGCTAGTGACTAGTTGGGACTAGAAGGAAGAAGAAGAATAAGAAGAAGAGGGAAGAAGAAAATAAAGAAAAGAAATAAAAAGTTAGGCTTGATTCTTGAAATTATTCTCAAGAACAATAAGTAACTTTTTTTTTACATTTTCATTTTATTCCAAATCTATTTTTAGGAGCAAAAATTTTATCAAACGATTTTTTATTCTTTTTTTGTTCTGGGAAACAAAAAAATAAAATCAGTTATTTCAGAAATAATTGCCGAACACAAGGCCTCATCTTTTGAGCTTCAAATGAAAAATCTGATCGTGTGATGGATTGGAGATCAAATAAACTAAGATTTTATCTCTAAAAATTCTTATCAATAAGGGTGGAGCTACCTCTATAAATAGAGGGCCTCGGGACTTCGTGGGGGGTGGTCGCTTTCTACGGGAGAATTGAGAAAAGAAAAGGAGTTCCGCCGCACTAAAAGAGAGAGAAGAGAAAGGAAGTGTGTTCACGGAAAAAGTGAAGAGCTTGGACTCTCTCTCTCTCTCTCCCCCTGACATATTGATAAAAAAAAGTCAAAGAGGGGGAACAACATTTTGCACAAAAAGACAAAAAGGGGTCTAAAAGGGGAGCGTTGTGCTACGGTGAGAACGAGAGGGAGAAAACTCTCGTGCACTAGAAGACAAAATGAGGGACTCCCATATTTTATTATTATATTTTTATTGCGGGGGGTAAAAGGGTCATTGTGAAAGGCCTTGTTTCTTTCCCCTCTCTAGCCTATTGTAGCCAGCCGCACGAAGGAGCAATAAAGCAAGAAGTGTGGGTTTTCCATCTCAGCTCTCAGGAATAACCGCACGGCAAAGGTTCGAGTGGTTTTAGCCGCACAGTGACTTCCTGGAGAGCCGCGCCGTGAAGAAGGCAAATCGAGAAGCCGTGCAAAGAGATCTCCTTTTCGTCGGCGGCAGAACCAGAACACTTTACGTGCAATTGAGTAGTTTTATTTATAAACATTTCATATGAAAATACGTTAGCAATTATAAATTATAATTCTCTTATTATAATGAATTATTATTTTTTTACTCTCCCTAATAAAGGTACTAATATTTGGATCAAACTAGGTAAATTTTTTTAGGTCCTTTATTATTCTTTGTCTATTTCTTTCGTGATTTTGTATTAACTTAAATTACAAGATCCTTATTGGCTTCCATGTCGATTTACAACAACTTTCTTACCCAATTGAGACCATAGGCTCCTAGTTTCAAGAAAAAAAAGGTACAAATTGTTTTCAATAGATTAGCTATGGTGTTTGTTTATGGTTAGACAAATAAGCAAACTATAGTGTCATTTTCTTAGTTAGAAAAATAACCGGTCATAATCTTTATTGTACCAATATCACTAATTAATTGTCATAATAAAATTTTTGTTTTTTGTTATTTTAGCAAACACAAGAAGAACTCATGTCAACATCAAAAGTATAGAATGGTGTCACGCTATCTGACGATGAAGAATGTCAAAGAGAAGTTGCTGTAGATGAGCCAAAAGGAAATCAAATTGACGAAGATATTGTAATAAAACCGAGGCAAGGAATGGTACTCGATTCCGTAGAGGAACTCTTAAGGGTACTGCAAAAGATAGGCTAAACAAGTGGGACTTGGTGTCCCAAGGAGGAGCTCGCAAAATGGAGATGACGGTAAGATCTAATACTTGACTTCTGCATGTTCTCGTCGTGGAAAGAGTATGTGTAGATTGGCTAATGATGTTAAGCCAAGGCCTATGTCAGGAGCAATGTGAAAGCAAAGATTAGTGCTTGTTTTATGTCCAGATGGAAAGTACAAAATGCCATCTTCCCAACTTAACCACAACCGTAACTTGAATCCTGGGAAAGGTCGTGATCAAAATGCTCCAAGAAGTTACATGCTCATGTGAAAAGAAGGTTTGAATTGAAATGACAGAGCTGCTATAAGAATCGACAGGAATTTCTTTTATCGCCTATTGTTGAGGCAGGAGGCTATGCAAATCTCAAATTTGGTGAGAGAGAACGTCAAAATTTCATTGAAAATGCAAGAAAGTTAAGACTTGAAACTCTAAATAGCGAAGCCATTCATAACTATTTTGTTGGGATGCAAAGCAGAAATGACAGTTTTTTCTAGGGATGGGTTTGGACAACAGTTCCAGGACATTCTGCATCACACCGAGTGTCAGCACCAATCCTCCCAAAAATTTATACACAGAATTGTGTAAACATGGAATATCCTTATACATCTACTCGGACTATATAGAACAAATTGAAGGTCAATCTACTTTTGAATAAACTACTATATATTAGAAAAAAAAAAAAAGATAACTAATTTCAAACTCAAGTATGGGACGGGCTGGGGGGTCATAAAATGGAAGGGGGCTCTCTATGAATCCGCCAATGTGATGGGAACTCATTTCTATGATGGTTAATCCCCAATTTCGAACTCATTTATCTTCTCTTGTCAAAAATAATTTTAACTGCCCGGGAGAGGAAGTGTCGAGATTTGACTAGCTTAACACCAGCACCAATTGACTGAGTCGACCTAACTATGACATCAATTTCTGCCTAGCTTTTGTCAGGTATAAGTAAATGGCAACTATATTAAAGTATGGAAGTTCTATTCTCATTTTTGACTACGCTTCGAGTGGGAAAGAGAACTTGAAATGAAAAAGCTGTGCTCTAAAGTCGAGTCCAATGCAGCCTTTCAGAAATTTTTGCATTCCGTCCATAAGATATATTGATCGAATAAAATGATCTGAATTCAACGGCACCAATATGTAAAATTATCTAGCAAATAGTAAAGTTACATGGTAAAGTCTAATATGAATTGAAGAGTATACATCGAAACTTGGCATTCTTCACTCTACACAATAAGAGTATATGCTTTGTGCGTCTCCACCATAAATTTCATCGCTACCGAAGCCATTATTGACTAGAAAAGACTAAACTTGATCAGAAATTTTTGGCCCGTTTAAAACTCCTCTTCCTAGATTATGCTGTTCACTTCATGCTAGATAATGGCTATACTTCGTAATTATCCATAACTCTCTCCCTCTTTTGTTTCGATAGGAATGAATATGATTGGATCCATGGCATTGTTGAAGAGAGAATTATGGGAGAGATTAGATGTAAACTACAATGAAGATCCTCATAGTTACAGTTAGATAAGACAGAATAGCTATTTCACTAGAGAGATTGGTGTGCGACATTGCTGCTTCAGCTAAAGGGTCAAGAATAGAAGTTTTCAATGTAGAATATTTTAGTTGCTTAAAATTGTTGTTAGACACTTGAGAATTAGCACAGACAAGGGAGAACACTTCACAGCGAAAACTATATAAAGTAAATTGTTGGTTAAAGAAAGTGGCAGTGAATGGAGTTTTGTGATAATGTGACTCAACCATAGAATATCCTCTTACATAAGTATAGCCATACTCTGTCACAGAAACAGACACGAAGGCAAGAAAATGGCACATAGAAGGGTAATTGCTTGGATGCACAGCGAAATACCATTCTGAAAATAGGAAGGAATTTGAATTTATTTTTGAGCGTATGAAGGTATACACCATGAATTTGCTAAAAACCAGAGAAATTTTAACCAATTGATGCCTGTGGCATAAAACATATGGAGCTGCTTGCTTGCTTGTTCAAACTTCCACAAAGACGTAACGCCCAAAAGCTCTGCAGAAGAGTAAAATTAACACCAGCCAGCTTAATTTGGTTAAAGGCAGAAACAGAGCTACATCTGAGAACTTTGAAAAGCTAACCTTCACATCAAATTGTATTGCTACTACAATCTTGTGTGATAAGCATTCCAACTAGCATAAAAGGGGGAAACTTAAAGACATAAACATGAAAGAGAGAGCAAAGAGCCAGAACTTCAGTCTCTTTGTGTATTGACATTGATACTTCGTATTGTGATGCAATAAGCAATATGAAAACAAAAAAAAAAAAAAAAAAAAAAAAAAAGAGGATCCACAGGAGTGAAGCACAAAAAAGCAATACAAATCTAGCAAATTTTAGAGCACAAGATCATAGTGACTCAAACAATACTTACATTAAGGCCAAAAAACAAGATCTACATTACTTCTTTCAATATCCATTTATATTTCAGCATTTGGATAACTCCCAATTGCCTAAAGCTAAATTTGGCCGCAAAATTTCAAATTTGCGGCTTCTAAATAATAGAAATGGCACATGTATAATTTTGGACATTTGCAAATTAGTCCCTTACAGTTCAATTTCAAAATTTAGAATTAGCACTAGCCAAATCAACAAATATCCCATCCATCCATCTTTTGTCACAAACCTAGGTGAAGTTGCTTCATCTGACAGCCAATGTAATCGTCACATATCCATAGAAACACATTAGAAAATGGACAAGAGGGTCATAATGATCTCACCAGGAAACAGCACAACTACTAAAGTTGCTGAAAGCAAAGTACAAAAAATCATTTACCAAATGTGACAGGTTACATTACACATTATATCAAATATTTCGAATTAAATGCAATCCAGAGGTGGACCTTTCTACCATGGATCAGGAATATCTCCAATAACCGAGATTATCTGTAACAACTTGAGGTGCTTCCCAAGGGCAATTCATGTTGGTATAGAACCCTTACATCATTCTCCGCTTGCATGCATATAAGGCGAAACCTACACCTTCTTAGTGTTGCTTTTGATACCTCGAATGAAACATCAAAGAGACTACTCAATCTCTAGCATCTCATCCAGCTCATCACATGAACAGCATGTAATATAGTTAAACCATAAGTGATGAAACTATAATGAAGAGAATGTTCTTGTATCATTATTACTATGAACATGATTCACCAATACCTAAACCTCACATGAAATGCTAGCCCCAATTCCTTCCTCCAATCACAAGGCAACACATAAATCTAATCCAAGGATACTCCCATGCAAATCTTGGGATACCAAGAAAGAGACAGAATATTCTTAAGACTTTAGATAAACCAACATGCTATCTCTCTTCCAGGAAGTATAGTATCCGTGCAGTGAACCATCTCACGAACATCTTGCTATAGCAAATCTATTAAATCAGAATCCCACCAGCTAATGCATACGTGTAATATTAGCCAGGTTAATGCCTTCGCGAACCAATCCATGACATGAATATAAGTGAACATACACTGACATGGAGTATTGAATGCACTGAATAGGCAACTTTGGAAATCTAGACACTTCATTGCAGCCATTTGCTTCTAGGCTGCAAATGTTTTGGTGGGAGCTCTAGGATCTCCAATAGCTGCTTGCAATCATCTAATTTTTTGAGAACCATCAACTCCTCAAACTTGCAAATGCATGCAGGAAGTCTTACAAAGTTATTTCCTAAGAGATGCAAAATATTTACGGAAGAGAAGCAGGTGAGACTCTGAAGGAATTCTGCCTTTGACAGATTGCACCCATAAGGAGACCAGATTTGGAAATCCAAGTCTACCATTAGGGAGATTGGATTTCTCACTGCTCTTTGAAAACAAGCCAAATAATGAACAACCATCAAGAGAAAGGTGCTCTAGACATTGCATCTTGTAAATGCTAATAGGAGGACTGATAAGACTTTTGCATGAAATCAAAAGCAAAAACTTAATAGAGATTAGGTTTTCAATTAATGCAGGAAGTTATTTTATAGAGGTCTGAGATAAATAAAGTTTTGTTAAGCTCTCCATATCCTTAATATCAGGAAACTCATCAGCTAAGAGCAGCCAATTACATCGACTGTTTATTCAGCTTCAGTTTGCTTGAAAGCTCCTTGAGCTTCAAGCACCTACTTAAGTTCAATGTCTTCAAATTTGGCACCTCTGAGAAGTTTCGAACTTTAATCAACGACTTACAGCAGTTGAAATTCAGGAACTTCAAACTTCTATACAGCAGCAGCAAATTAAAAATAACATGCTTTTATCAAATTAAACAAAGAGAATGCTCGTGTCATAATTACTATGAGCATGTAAGACATACCTTTAAGTTGTCTCCTAATTATTTAATCCAGCTGTTATGCACATCGAACCAAACAAGTATCTTTGGACCAGAACTAAACTTCAGAATTGATAAAGGATATTCCATTCAAGCCACCTTAAGTCGTTGGGAAGACATATGGGACCTCCACTGACCTGTGCATTCAGAACTAGGAGCACTATGAGTCTCCTCATATGTGTGAAAGCACTGGGATTGATGTCTAGCTCTTCCTGTGTTGGCAAGTCCAGCACCACGCCTTTAACAACATTGGTTATCTATCAAGGAAAAGAAAATAATCATCATTACCCAACCCGAATTAGGTAATAGTGTGTAAATTAAAGAAGATAAGATTATCAGTGGTTTCATGAGAAACACTCTCTGTATCCTCCAACAACACTTCAGAAACATCATTGTAGCACCATAATCTACTCTATTTGCCAGGGTCATCTGGACACCCTTGTTTCACAATATCCTACATCAGCTGAATCAAGTCATGCTTTTGCATTGTTCTCTGATTCTCAACGGTTGGTAAAGATCTATCTATTAAACTTTGAATCCAAATTAATGTCTTTAAACCACAACTATCAAGAACTCTGGTTACATAATCACTATTCCTCCCCTTAAAGAAGCAAGCAATCTCAAGAAAAATGTCCTTGTTATTGTCCTCCAGTGCATCAAAACTTATCTTCAGAACACTGTCTGTATCTTAATTAGGAATTTCAGCAAGTTAACCTAACATAGTGTCCCATTCCCTTTTGCTCCTACCACATAAAAATGGACCCGACAACACAATTGCTAAAGGAAGGCCATTAGCATAGCCCAGAATATTATATATGGTATCTCCTTGCTTATTCTTTTTCTTTTTTCCTTCAATCTTGGAAAAGCATATGAACTAAAACTTTCAAAAGCTTCACCTTGATCAATGCTTTAACTTCACATACCTGATCTATCCCGTGAGAAGTCAGTACATGTTTATCTCTTGTCATAATAATGATCGTGCTCCCTTTTCCAAACCATTCACATTCTCTAGCTAACACATTCAACTGGTCCCCATGATCCACATCATCAAGCACAAGCAGAATCTTCTACAGCAAAGTCCATCTCATATCAGGTTAAAGCCCCCATGCACACTGAAGACCACTAAATTTTCTTTCCACAGTATCTTGGATAAGAGTGCTTTCTGCAAATGAACCAGGTCATCAGGTTTACTGGAAGTTTCTCTAACATTTGGAAGAAGGCCACACCCACCAAACTGACTAGTAATATTGTTATAGACAACTTTAGCGATAGCGCTCTTCCCTATACCTCCTGCTCCCCATATTCCTATCATCCGAACCTCATCCAAGCTTGTACTTAACAACGATCTTACATTCTCTACCCAGCAACCTACACCAAAAGAAAGTAGCAAAGGGAGTAGGAATAAATGGCAATATACGATCCATTGAACTAAATAAAAAATGGCACGAAGAAAACAATCACTCTATAACATTCCGAAGCATGACTCTTAACGCACCAATCGATCCCATCAAATATCAACAGATTAGTGAATTAAATATTCTTTTATAGGGTCGAACAGGAATACCGTGATTACCCATGGTCACAATAATGCCAATCGGACAAATCAGTGACTGGCCAATGCCTTGCCATAACCCCCTCTCTCTCTCTGCCATCAAATCTCCCCCGGCTCCACTCCGTAGAAGAGGGGCAACACCAGCTGTCCCCTTGAGCCTCTTCCCCTCCATCACCTTCCTTCACCGAGCTCACTCAATCACCACCGAGACGAAGCGTGGTCCTCAGACAAGATGAGCACGGCGATCCGCGACTCCTCGACAGCCTTCGTGACCGCCCGGCGGGACCTCGCGCCTCGCGCCCTCGCCGTCGCTGCAGGCGTCGATGCCGCCGTGAAGGGAGGAAGGCGGTGCGGACATCCTCGCCTCTGAAGCGGAGGAAGACATCGAACCGCCATCTTGCTTTGGAAGAGGAAGGAGACGACGACGACGACGTTGGAAGATAGAAGGTGATGCTTTTCCCTCTTCAATTTTTTTCCAGAAACGACGAGGAGTTAAATTTTGAGTTGAATTGTTCGTTTTATGATTTACGAAAGACGGAAAACTGACTTCGTTTTTTTATATTTGCCCAAAATTATAAATTATTCAAATCGCATCGCAAAATCGATCATGGGCCTTCACTAGAATTTCACAGATACGCATCTCTCATAAGCCTATCTCGTCAGCATTGTTTCTTATATGTAAATGCTAATTTGAAATGAATTTAGTTACGGTTGCATTATGTGGAAGGTTATGGCAATTATGACAAAAGCTATAGTTGATAATACAGAGCCTTCAAACTTCTCATCTCTTTGACAGATCTGCAATTGACTTGGAATCTCATTTAATCTTTTAGAACAGATACACTCAATTAATACCTAGTAATACTATCTTTCAATTTTTTTTTGTTTTTTTTGTTTTTATGGTTCTAGAGGGGAATATATATATATATATATCGGCTAAGAGCAAATAATTTATTCGACAGATGACCTAGTGCTGCAGAGAAAAACTGCTCCGGTCAATTGAGTTCAAACCTGATCATCATCAAGTAAGTAATTTTACAATTCTTTAGTGTGATCATTTCATTTGTATTGCCTAAGAGTTTAGTAAGGTCACTTACCGCTGATGACTTGAGCTAATGCATAGAGGTCTCAGCGTTGATTTAGATGGCGAGTGATTAGGCCTTCCATCAGCTTCTATGTTTGAGCAGCCGCTCATGTACAAGATTTTAGTTGCTTAAAACTGTTTATTGTAAATTGAGACACTTCGCAGCGAAAACCATGTAAAGTACTGTGTCTAAATAATATTAAAGAAAGCAGGAGGCTATAGAGCTTTAAGATAACGTGGTACAAAAACAGGCGAGCAACCTGCTATAAGCTCAAAACCTTTCATCACAAAGAAGCCTCCCATTACGACACAAGACTACTGCACCTATCCCATGCAATCTCTTTAGTAACAACAGAGGAATCGACTAGATCACAATATAAAAACTAACAACTTTATTGGTTCGAGAAGAAAAACGAACAGATGCTAATGAATACCTACCAATAGGGTGAGATTATAAATAAACTTGCCTCCCAAACAAAATATGAACGGTTCTCATCCATAACAATCAACAAGACCCAACGACAGCACGCCGGTTTTGTTGCCGCATTACACTGATGGACAGCAGCGATCCTCTCAGAAAATTTTACACGAAATGGTGTCACAATGGAATAAAATTATCCATCTAAATTGACCAGGACATCTCATATAATCGAAAAACACTAAAACTAATTTCAGAAGACTAGAAGTCAAACAATTAAGACTGCGAATTATACAATGGATTCGGTTAACAAAATCAGAAACAGCCAATTGACGTTACAGAGGGGTTTTTCTTCAGACGAAAGAGAGAAGGGACAAGCATTGGCGCCAGGAGATAATCTTGTTTCCGCAGTTGAACTGGCTTTGGAAGCTCCAAACTCTCGCTCTACGGCTAAGCCATCAGTCGAAGTCATGGATGATTTTGCTCATTCTTAACTAGTGGAATTTTGGACTGAAAAAGTAGTCCAAGGGACTCTGTCACCCCTGCCCTCTGCCTCGTGAATCATCAATCACTAGAGAGATTCATGTATAATATCCCCGATTCAGCTAAAGTTTATGGATCTGTGGGAAGTTGTCTTTCTGCTTCAAACTGTTGTTGAAACTTGAGAATTAACATGGACATGATAAGACACTCGAGAATAAAAATGGGATAGCAACCAGACTAGTCCAAAAATGAAAGCTTGCTGTCAAATCAGCAAATGATATGTAAATGACATGTAATTAAGTCTTTTGCACAGAACATGACATTTATCAAGGAGATCATGATCCGCTTGACAAGGAAGCATGAAAAAGAAGAAACACTTGCCATGAAGTCGCACTTGAGTTTAAATCAAATGAAGCTGGCATAATAATAAAAAGTTCATACGTCAAACACCCCATAATGCTCATAAGAAAGAAGTAGTTCCCTTCTAAAGACATGGCAATAATAATAAAAAGGAAGCAGTTCCCTCAGAAGTCGTGACCAAGCTATCCAAAATAACTAGCCATCCGATTAAGATTTATCCGCCTAAAGAAGCTGTATTCCCTTAAGTCTAATAAATTTGATTTATCAGAATCCTCCTCATAGAGATCAGAATCCTCCTCATAGAGTGAAGCTGGATTCACTGATTTCTTGTCTTCAAGCACAGCCTTCAAATCATCCTCCAGTCGCCCACATCTTATAATATATCCCAACTTTTGTAGGGTTCCACCAAATACTCTAACATCAAGGCTAAATTGTAAATATACCTCGTCAAATTGGCCAAAATCAACTCCTCCCTCCAAGAATCCCCACAGCACATTTGGGTGGAGATATTGAATCCACGTGTGATTCGAATCAAGTGAATCGAGAGTTCCTGATAGCACATTCCGCCTTTCGCCATTAATGTGTGGCACGATGTCAAAAGATATTTCCTTTTTTCCATCTTCTACACTGAAAACAACACAAAGAGCCAATCCTAGGAACTTGTCATAAAAGTCTTGTGAAGCCATGAAAGATATGGTACCATCGTCAACAGGCAAAAACTCCTCTGGCATCTCTCCTCCAGGGACAACATTTCGGTAATCCTTCTGAATTTCGGAATAGCGATAGTTCTATTAAATGAGTAAATAGTTAGAATAACCCAAGTCATAATTAAGTTTGAGTAGAAGAGCTTGATTTGAGCATATTCCTTGTAACTCAACCTAAGATAGTGTTCTCTAATTAGATGCATTGATCCTTGCTTACGTTATCTTACATATAGGGTGCATAATCACCCTAGATTAATTTGTTTATCTAGCATTTTCAATGTTTGCATTATAAAAACACACGAAGCACTAAACATAGATTCTGTGTTTCTCTCTCACCCACACACAGACGCAACCGCGCACAGAGAGAGCAGCCCTCCGCCGGGGGGGAGGGGGTGGGGGAAGGAGGGAGGAGGAAGGGTTGGCAAGAGAGAGAGGGGAGGAGAGAGACCTGGATTGGGAAGTCAGTCACGTTGGATCCTTCGAGTATTAAATCACTTGAACTATTTTCCTCTCTACTTGTTTTATTATCCAGTAAATCTTCTATTTCACTTGAACTTTCTTCCACCATGCTCGCCTGATTATCTTCATGTCGAATCTCGTACAGTAAAGCTGGATCCAGGGACTGATTATGTTGAAGAAAAATCTCCAAATCATTCTCTAATGGCTTGCATATTAATCGGAATCCACATTTTTTTCACAATTACATTACCGGATGCTCTAATGGTTAACATGAAACAATTCCAGCCATTTGGACCAAAAGTGACTTGGTCCCATATTAGCCTTGGTTCATAACACTTAAGCAACACATGATCAAAATCATGTAGGAAACCCTGTCCCTGACCCCAATTCCATCGACCATTGATGGCTGGGTAAGCGTACAACTCGCCATCCTCTTTTCCACATTTTGCTCGGGCTACGACACAAAAAGTTAATCCTAAGAATTTTTCAAACAAGTCCTTTGAAGCCATAAAAGAAATATGACCATCATTATTAGGGAGCAACCATTCTGGCATCTCTCTTCCAGGCATAAAAAGTTCTTGGTGACCATAACATTCATGAAACGCCTGTCATAATGCACACTGTTAGATAGTTTCTTTTTCGAAATTGGCACCTAAAAAAAGGATTTCAATGAGTTAAGTGGGTAGTCTTATAGTTTAGCCATAGTTAGCAATAGCATTACAAAGATTTTTTGTACTTAATTGGTGGACACGGGATATGTATTCTTTAAGATTTTGTAACTAGATGAACATATATTGTTGACGTTTTTCATTGGGCGTTCCTTGTAATGACACAGGGAGCTAGAGTTTTATAGATAGAGAGAATATCATTTGCATTGCCTTATAGCCACCTCCACTACATATACACGCAGAATCACTTTCAAAATGTTTGCTTTTATTAATTAGCCCAGATTTTTTGCCTTTCACAGTATGCAAAACACAATGCAGCCAACATGTACGCAGTCTCATAACAATCAAAGAGAGAGGGAGAGTCTAACCTTATACTTCAAAAAACCAGAATACAAGAAGTGTTGATGGAGCCGTCCATGCCATGAATCAAAGTCAAGATGGTCAAAGTCACGTAGGCATGAGGGCTTTTCACTCAGAGATTCGCAGCCAAGTGCCCATTGACGTTGAAATTGCCCTGGAATATCGAGCATCTCTTGTATTCTTTGACAATACGAAACAGGTAAATGGGGCAACTTATATTGTTGCTTGCATGTAGGAAGGTTATTAAAATTGTTTCTGTCCAAATAAAAATAATTTAATGAGGGAAAACAGGAAGGATTCTCCAGGAATTCTACTTCCGATAAATTGCATTCGTTGAGGATTAGCAACCGCAACTTAGGAAATCCCATTTTCATATGGGGATCACTCAAATCCCCCTCCCTCTTTGGAAACTTGACTAGTTTTGAGCAGCCAAGAAGCGTCAGGAATTCAAGATTTGGCAATCCGTAAATGCTAGACGGAAGGATTGCCAATTTCTTGCAATCACGTAAATCCATTTCCCCCAAAGAGATAAGATTTTCTATGGATGCAGGAAGTCCCTCAATTGAAGTCCCTTGTAAATTAAGTCCTCGTAAGCCTTTCATTTTATCCGAAAAATCAGGGAGTCTTTGCAAATTTGAGCAATTTTTAAGATTGAGAAGTTGAAGATTCTTGGCCTGGAGCATATCAGGGAGATGATGGAGTTTTGAGCACTCACCTAAATTCAAAAACTGTAAGTTGTTGTGCTTTGAAACCGATTCGTGGGCACGCTCCAAGTTTTTGCAACTATAGAGATCCAGTATCTCGAGATTTGGAGTACAATCGAGGTCCGGCATACAAACTAGCGATTGGCATCCATTGAAGTTAATGAATTTTAGTTTTATGAAGTCCTGCAAGAACAAAGAAACCAACTTAGGTAGACATTCTGGATGAAAAAAAAAAAAAAACTGAGATAAGTATTTAATACAAAATTTGGCTCTAATGAACAAGTAATTATTTCCATCGGTCCGGAGGCAAATAAATGGTTCTTGTAGTTTTCCTAAACAAATTACATAGGGACGATTCCATTGTCCCATTGTGTAAAATTGGAACACCGTTCGGTGCTGGTAAAAGTTGATAGACATTGTCAATTGTCAAATTCCGTTGCCAACAGAATTTTGATTGAAAACTTAATTAACAGTAATGCTTTGGTAAGTAACAAATACTTTTAAGTTACTACATAGTTTTAAATTACAAACTATTTCGTTACGTAGCTTAACAATAAGTTAATGGTACTAACTTATATAGAAAACTAGTATTATGCCTGTGCATTGCCTAGATACAACTATATTTATGATTCTGAATGTTGATATCGATGTGACTTTTTCGTAAGAGAGATAAAACATGTGCAGAAAATTATTACAAAATAAATATATACATCAATGAAATTCTTTCTACAGCTTATATGGAATTAGTAGGTTTATCCTCTGATTAATAGAGAGGGTTAATATCATTAAAGACCCAAAACTGGTCCCTCATGACACATTTACTACTAATTTCCACCTCACAAAAATCTCAAACTGGTACCCCTAGCCCAAATTGACCCTCTGTTATTACAGTGCATGTATGTTAGCACACGTGGTAGATGGTTGCAAGATCGATTCGACATAGATAATGACAAATTCGACACAAAAAATTTACGCGTGATGATATTAAATCCAAACATAAAATAGTAAACATTTTGGAAAAACTAAGTAAGACTTTGGTTTTTGACATATAACATCATTGAGTACTTTGGTTTTTGACATATAATATCAATGAGTGCTACTCCTAATTCTTCGTGCCCCAAAGGACTCGTCCATCACTTGGATGCACTTGGGCGATAGCCTTTGCCCACTGTGCATGGCCTGAAAAAATGAGTAACACGTTGGTTTGGGTCTCCCTTAACGGAATCTGACCAAAGCCCAAAAACGTGTTTCTTCTTCAATAGATTTTATGTGCAAAAGCCCCCATTAAAATGAAAAGCACTAATTGAGGAATTACAATAAATAATTTTCACCATTAGAAACTTTAGTATCTGTAAGTATTGTCTTCCTCATGCGTTCTAATCGGACGGACTGGTTGCCCATTTCTTTCGGTTTAGTATGACCCGCCTATGAATAAATCCGACGAGCCAAGATTCTCGGATGGATTTTCGTTTTTGAAGGGCACTTTTCTTTCTCAGGTCCAACAACATGTGATAGGCCGTGGGCTGTAGTTAGGATTAATTAACAGATACGAGATGGACTGAAGGTGGGCCTCGGGATCATGGGCTGGAAGGCCATGGAATGGCCGAAGTGATTGGGCCAAGAAAGTAGTCATGGTAGACTCATCCCGGGGATCAATAAAATTGGGCAATCAGTTTTTACCCAACATAAACCCCACAAGGAGTTTGGATGGATGATCCACTAAACATCCGAGGCCTTGCGATTATTTCTCAATTATGAATTTAATGATTTATTTGTAAAATATGAGCCAAATATGAATTTGATCTTTTCATTTATTATTGTTTGTTAAATGTAAGTCAAATATGAGATGGGTCAAATTCTTTTCAGACCTCATCATAAACAATCAAATTTAAGCATATAATAATATACATATTTTTAATTAAAATCTATATATACATAAAAAAATGTTTTTAAACATTTATTACCAAAATTTGCATTATTCGATTAGAGAATTATGCAATAGAATATAAAGTAATATCAATTATTATCGAAATATGTGTAACAATTAGACATGTAGAATAGAGATGTGCTCGTGAATGCCTTCTTGTACTTTAAATTAAAATTTTCAATTACTCTAACAATTACCAACATTTATTTTTGAAGTTGTTAACTTGCTAAAGTTATTAACTCAGATAGGAAACTACCAACTTTGATTCTGGTGGTTTACCAACTTTTCACGAGTTAAATTACCATCATTAATTGGTTAAAGGTTTTTTTATTAACTCTTATAGGAAATTACCGACTTTTATTTGAGTTGCCACCTTTAATAATCTATCGATGTTTATTTGCCAGCTTACCAACTTGTTTAAGTTACAATCTCTTTTAGAAAATTACCAAATGTTAGATGAGTCCACTTACCAACATTTATTAGATTGTTTTTGGAGTTAAAGTCGTTCCTATATTTCATGGACATTTATTTGTTGCAATTACCAAAGTATTAAAGTTAGTAACTCTTATACTAAATTTCCAACGGCTTCAAAAATTACCAACTAAACCAGTAATTTACCAATATTTATTTGCATAGCTAATTATAATCTATTATATGAAATTGCCAACTTATATTTGAGTTATTTAACGACGTATATTTGATTATTTTGGAAGTTTCAATAATATAACAACGTCTGTGGCAACTTACCAACTAGCAAAGGTACTAATACCCGAGATTATCAACTCTTATTTTCGTTAGTTACCAGTGTCTATTTCATAACCATCCACTATTTTAATAGTTTACTTATTTTTGAGAGCTTACTAACATATTAACGTTGTTATTCTTACAGAATTACAAATTCTTTTGAAATTGGCTAACACCATTACACTAATTTACTATGATTTATTTGCAAAATTTAAGTTAGACACTCTTATTTGAGTCACTTACCAACTTTTATTTGATAGTTTCAAAGTATCAACTATTCTGTTAATATGCCCACATTTGTTTGGGGAGCTTTTCTAGTACGTTTAAGTTACACTCAATTAAAAATTAGTAAATGGACTCAAAAAACATCGGCATTTTTTTTTCGTAAGAGTTCGTAATTTTAACATGATGAAAACATCGACAAATAAATATTGGTAAATTTAAAAAAAAAAAGTGATTTCTAAACAATTAGATAAACGTTAGCAACTTAATCAAATAAGAGTTAATAACTAAAGCAAAATGGTAACTAAACTTATGAAGAGTCAGTATATCACTCAAATTAATATTGGTAACTTGCTATAAGAGTTAGTAACTTTAATATGATGCTGATTTTAGCAGCTGAATATTGGTAAGTTCTTGAACCAATCAGTAATATTTATAAAGTCAAATAATAGTTGATATATAGACTCAATTACAAGTTGGCAATTTTCTTTAAAGTTAGTAACTTTAATACGTTGGAAGCTACGCAAGTAATATTGATTATTTACAAAAATATTTGGTAATTGAAAATAATCAAATAATTGTCGGTACTTTCACAAAACTTTTGGTAACTTCTAGCACGTTTATAAACTAAATATTTCTTGATTCTGCCATAAAACTATCGGCAACTTACTAATTACCCGCCAAATAAGTTGCTGATCAAAATTTAGTTATCGATGATTTTGAAATTTACCTATGCTCTTAAGAAATTACTAGCACCAAACAGTGTTGAGTTTTGTACGCACGAAACTCTAGAAATCTATGGTACATAGCGATGCAACTACTTCTTAAGAATTGGGAGTAAGTAATCAAAACTGAATGATGACTTTTCTCTGGAGGTTCTTTTTTGTATTTAATTATGAATAAAGCATTTTTATTTTTTGTAATTTTCGAACACGAGATGGATAACAACCTCTTGGGTTTAGGATGAAATCAAAGCCTTAGTCAAGCTCAGTCACATTGATAAAATTGTTAATTCTCTATGAATTAGTTAAATTATTTTGACATTCTAATATTTTATCTTGTACACCACTTGAAACTTAACAAGTAAATTAGATTTATCTATTACCATCCATAGAGTAATGAGTACGTGGCTTCTCAATTCTCTCATGGGAGGGGCCTTTAAAGATATTGGGACTATTACATATACGAAAAGCCTACAAATCAAATAAAAAGTCTTCTCGTATAGCTTAAGCACATTCCACGTTCAAACATTAAATTGCATACGAAGAAGTATTTGTTTCAATTTTCAGCTCAAAGTCATGATGGTTTGAGCTCACTGCTGTTTTTTTAGTATATGTACGGAAAACTTCTGCTTTTCATTCCTGCACTTTCACTACCTATTTAATCAAGTACTTAGACTTTTATTTTTTCTAGTCAATTCCTTTTACTTACATAAATTTTCCAATCAAAACTCTCCCGTACCAAATCTAGCCAAACCTAGCTGATGTGGCCATTAGACTGATTCCACAATATAACGTAGATTAAATATCGCACATACGTTAGCAGTCATAACATTAGCTTCGACAGAAGCTACACCCAAAAATTAAAAAAAGCAGGTTGTGGCAACTACCACCGTTCACTATTTACAAGGGTGACCATATGTACAATATACAATTCACATCATACTCCGACATCCCCGATGACAACGTCAGTTGAATTTGACCAAATTTGATGCTAATGAAACTTGATTAAACAATTTGTGTAAATAAAATGACTCGGTTAGAAAAATTAAAGCCACATGGACGTGATTAGGAAAGCAGTTAAAGTACAAGAATAAAAAATGAAATCTTTGCTATATATGTATTTCAAGTATGATCAAGTTGTTGGTTATAAGGTAGACTATTTACAAACGAAAGATTCTGGTCGCATTGGTTCTATGTACTAGATTGCTAGCCTACATTTGATGCTCTTATATGTATAAGGAGTGTAGTAATTGTAGATGTTTTCCTAGGAAAATAACAAACATCATTTGATTTAAGACATACAGGAATAAGTCATGAAAAAAAGAAGGCGCACCTTAAATTTCGGCAGTTCCTTGATCTTGCTATTCGGCATATCAAGTCTAACTAATCTCTTTCGACCATAGCCAAATTCTGGAATCAAGGCACAACTATGCAATTCCAAACACCTTAATTGACTAGGTAGACGGATGGGACCTTGGAAAGAATTACCCACGTTATGCAGGATGAGCAACCTCAACTGTCTCATGTTTGTGAAAGCATTAGGACAAATGTATGTCTCTTCAAATTTTGGTAGCTTCAAAACTATGGCTTTTATTGCATCTGTTCCCTGTATATTTATTCGAATACAGTTAGGTTACTTTGTAACTATAGTACAAAGTCAATGATATGAATAGAATTTGAATTCTTATACACTAAAAGTCTTACCACATCTCCTGATAGAACATCAAGAACATCATCATAAAGCCATAACCTACTGCGTTTGCCGGCATCATCACGACATTCTTCTTTAACAATTTCCATACCCATCTGTTTTATCAAGTCATGCATTTGTAAGGTCCCGTCCTCTTCACTAATTAGGGAGAGCTCAATGAGATTGTGAACCCCAAAAGTCGTTTTAAAATCACAACTATCAAGAACTTCCCTAATGTACTTTGTCTGTTGTCCCTTGAAGAAACAGGCAATGTCGAGAAAAATCTCCTTTACATCATCCTCCAATCCATCATAACTTACCTTTAGCACATCGTTGATTTTTTTTTTAGGACTTTGGGCTAGTTTTTCCAAGGTACTTTCCTAATGATGTTCTCCTTTACCGCACAAGAAAGAACCCAACACCTCAAGTGCCAAAGGAAGGCCTTTGGCGTAATGTAAAACACTATTGACAAGATTGCTCCTTATTTTTATTTTTTGACTTCTTAGAAAAGCATGCTTTCTAAAAAGTTCAAGAGCTTCACCACATTTGAGAGTTGTAACTTTATACAACTTATCCGAATACACTCCATGAGAAGTTAGCAGACGCTTGTTTCTTGTTGTGATTATTATCCTACTTCCTTTACCGAACCACTTGCAATCTCCAGCTAAAGCATTTAACTAGTCTTCATCATTTACACCATCAAGAATAATGAGAACTTTCTTATTGGAAAGTCTATCTTGAATCAATTGACTTCCTTCATCAACACTAAAGACTATTGATTCTTTTCGCAGTACCTGTGAAAGCAATTTTTTTCTGCAAATGAACCAAATCAGTGAAACTTTTGGAATTTTCATTAACACGGTCCAAGAAACAAGAACCTTGAAACTCTCTAAAAATAGCATTATAAATGGCTTTAGCAAGGGTTGTCTTGCCTATGCCTCCTTGTCCCCATAATCCTACCATAAGAATATCATCCTTGGACTGTAGATTTAGGATTGTTTGAAGCTCTTGTACTCGGGAATCTATCCCAACCGGATACTTGGCTACATTTAATGGCGTTCGATCTAGTTGAGTTGAGATGATCCGAACAATTTCTTGTATCAGCCCCGCTTCATATCTAAAAAAGGTAAATTCATAGAAAGTGCTTTTAGAGTAATCCAAAGAAAGGAATAAGTATTCAAAGAGGATTGCCGAATAAGAAGTTAGTCTGGAGACAAATGTCCAAATATGTTCAATTAGCATCTCACCTGAGTTTAAGCAGAACTAAAAGAATATTCTTCATGTTATTTTAAATGTTGTATGTTAATCTGTTTTGCATTTATCAATAATTCAATTTAATTATTGGATATATTAAATCATTGATAGGCATTGTTTTCATCTCTTTACAAAGTTCATTGAAATTGTCTAGTCTTTAATTGTCCAAATGCCAACCCATTTATCTGGTATATTCCTTTGCGAAGCAATATCTGTGATAAAAATAGCCGACGTGAAGTCTAAATTAGCATTTCTAATAAGGTTGATTCGTAATTAAAATCAAGTACTTTGTCCTTTGAGACAATTGTAGGCTCACTTCCGAAAGTGGAAAAATAAAGAGCCGTCTTTGGCTGTTTGGACAAACACGGCCTACTGTTGGTTACAGTAGAAATCTGTCATATTATTACGTTTTTGCTCTTTACTGCTTCAAGTATTTACAAAAATGCCATTAGGCCTGTATTTTCTTTAAAGAAAAAAATCCTAGCTTTTCATTCTTTCTAAGAAAATTAAATAAACATTTCTAATAAACAAAACAGGTTGATAGAATACCAGATTTATCTTCTCCTATGTATAATGGCTTACACAATGTAAATGACTATGTAGATACGAGGGAGAAATGCTCTTGCAAGAGAGGTATTTTTATTGGTCAATGAAAGGCATGATGTAATGGAAACAGAGACTAATTAAAAGAAGCCTGAGGCACGAGATTTAAATCAAGTCCTTCAAGTCCAAAAAATGTAGCAAGGAAAGGTAACGCCATTCATTTTAGGTCCCGTAAAAAGAGCAGCTAACCTTAATGGTAATGATACTAGTAAGTTAGCCCAACATCTTCGGCAATCTTTAGGGTTGGCTGGAGAATCTCCAATACTATTGATGATGGAATATTTATTGAGCTTTTAACAGCGAAATGGACTTTATATAAACCCGATTATCCACATAGAACAAACCATAGTTTGTTTAATGAATAATCCATTAAGGCCTGTTATTAGTTCTTGGTGCTCTTCTTAATCTTGATACCGGAAAACATGTGTTTGAAAGGATAGATAAATGGGTCACAGCCATTGGTATGATGACAAATGCAGGAGGATATAGTCCAACACTATGTATGAAGTATGTGAAGCCACTCTTGTCGGTAACGCTCAGAAGTTTAGGAAATTCTTATTATCTCAAACAGATTTAAGGTATAAACTAGACAAGAGCTTATTGTAAAGGGACTATAAGCCATCGTACCATATGTCTTTTGATATGTGCTATTTTGACGCTGTGAATTTCTACAATCTGAAAGACTTCATTTGACAGACTTCCGGAGCCATGGCCAGAGGTCACAAAGAAGACTCACGACTTGCTCCTTTGAGGAAAAAGAGGTAGTAGAAGGTCCGGGTGGGTGAATCCAAGCGAAAAAAGTATACGAGGAGGAGAGTGAGTACTGACCCCGAAACGAAGGAAGCAACTAAATAGTTTCCTTATTTACACAAGAGTTGTTGCTCTCAAATTGAATATGTGCTGGGTAGAAAGGGCTGTAACATCCATCGAGAAGCCAAAAGTGCAAGACACTTTCCTAAGGGATCGAAAAGAAGAAAGTTAATTTGATATGAAAAAAGTGTACCAGGGGAAAACTAAGGCCTTATAAATCTGAAAAGTCATCCAGACTTACAAAGAATTGAGGCCTTTAAAAGGAAACACGGAGGTTCTAACCTCGTTGTCCTCAGGGTAAACCCTGTTAAGTAGTTGTAACTTTTGTTCGATTTTGTGGATTGAAAGCCCACAAGCCTCATGATTGTCAATAAATGTATCAACAGAAAGATAATATTTGCGTAGTATTTATCGAAGATGTCACTCTTCATGACGAACCTGCTTATAAACTTATAGATGAGCAGTAACTAGAAAATTTAGACTTTGAGGTTTAATGTCTCTATGAAGTTTTCTCAGAATATGAGACTGGCGAAGAACATTCAACATAGTGTAGTGAACAATTATCAGCGATGAACGCATGTGATGATATAGTGCCCTTAAAGTCAACATCTTAGGTATTAGAAGAAACTTTCCGATAAGATTATCTCTCGGGATCAACTTTGGAGCAGAAATAGCTCGAAGTAGATGTTATTGCTGTTTATTGATTATTAAGATTTAACTTTAAAAGGCCATAGATTTCTCACAATCGATGTCAATGGCATAGGTGTCGTATAGGGAACTTCAAATCTTAGATGTACCTATGCTAAATCTCCGAAAAATTAGAGAGACAAGAGAAAGAACAAGAGGCACAAGTCGTTATATACGTATATAGGGTTGATCAGAATAGGATAATTCCCGCTATTTCATCTTCCTGTCGCCAATTTTGTGATTGCAACTGTATAGGATCAAAGATGTACGGGTTTTAGAGATTAATTGATATCGGGAATACTAGCCAAGCTAGCACATGGGCTAGTCTGCTTCCAAGCCCATCCAAATTATTTGATGGCTCTAAATGATATTTGTTTGGGGAATTGATGAACATTGAGGATTGATTCTTTAAACATGGATAGGATGAACCTGCAGGTCAAATGTTTGGTGTATCACACTGGGATGATTTATAGATTCATTAATACCACAAATCCTAGAGGACGGAAATTAGATAGCAAATTTGTTTGAAGAGGTTCACACGATTACAAACAATTTTATAGGTAAAAAATTAATCCCCTAGAATTACAGGGAAAAGTGTTAAAAAAAAAGTCTCAAACCTTTTACATTTGTGCCAATAATCATAAATCTTTTTTTGGTGCCATTTTAATTCTAAACATTTTTATGAGGTGCCAATTTAGTCTTTTTCAGCTAATTGTGGCCGGATTAGGCTGACTGAGCACCGGCCAACTGACGTGGCACGATCGGTACTGACGTTTACAACTTTTAATAATATTTTAATATTTTTGAATTTTTCCTTTTTATTTTTTCTTTTTTTCCTTCTCCTCCTTCCTCCAACCAGTTGCCGGACCTCGGCCACCGTCCAGAGGCGACAGCCAGCAAGGGCTGCCTCACGATGGGTGGCAAGGCTCGCCCATGGCTGATGAGGCTCAACCCTCACCAACCCAACGCGAGGCCACCCTCGCGGCCCGGGCGGCCTCGAGTTGGGCTGGCGAGGTTGAGCCTCACCAAGCATCGAGCTCAAACCTCACCAAATCCGGTGAGGGCAAGCCTCGCCACCCAAGCCACAAGAGCGGCCTTGCGCCAAGCTAGCGAGGCTCAACCCTTGCCGGCCGTCGCCTCGACGACCGACTAGAGGAAGGAGGAGATGGAAAAAAGAAAAAAGAAAATAAAAAATATTAAAATATTATCAAAAATTGTCTACGTTAACGCCGATCGTGCCACATCAAATGACCAGTGCCCAGTCAATAAAATCTGGCTACAATTAGCCAAAAAGGACTGAATTGACACTTATTAAAAATGTTTATGACTAAATTGGCACAAATGAAAATTGTTTAGGACTTTTTTTAACACTTTTCCCTAGAATTACACGGCCTAGGAGTTCAACTATGGTGGAACCTATTGGAACATCTAGAGAGATTAGTGCGTCTCAGGACCAATAGAGGGGAGCAAAAATAACCTTATGTTTGGAACACTATCTACACCCTCTTTGCTAGGAAATTAAGGACTTTTGAACCTCTTACTATAACACAGGATACAGTACAACAAGTCAATCGGGAAGAGGTTGCATCTCAAAGATCTGTAAACTTAAGAATTTTAGAAGAAGGATCATAGGATACAGACAAATTAATATGCTTGTATATGAAGAAGAGGATGCATAGTCAAGAGAGAACAATGTTGTAATGGTAATGCACTCCGAAGGAGAAAAGATCCGCGTCCCAAGACATACATGAAGTTTTCCGAGCTTTAGGAATACAGCAGGGCAATGGTCCATAGTCATGGACAAAATTTGGGATATGATCGGACCCTCCCAAATGGCACATCAAGGAAGCTGGGTTAAGCACTTACATGGTTGTGATGTTTAAATTTCCCGGGTGTTATCCATATTCATTAGAGACCCTGGAGCTTGTACTAATTGTGCAAGACCTAATGCATCACCGGATGAATGGTGGAGACCATTAACAAAGCCTATCGCATTGAGAATGGCAGGTGGGAATCAATGTTTATTTTTAGACGGATCTTTCCTTTCCCGCCACTGGATGAGGATGTCCTTCTTGGTAATGCATTCTTAATGGGACAAAATGAAAATTGGTCTTTTGTGCAAGACAGCACCGCCATTACTATAGCAGGTGTGACTCTTCAAAATCCCTAGTTAAGACACAAATTTGAGGTTTATCCTGTGAAACAATCAGAGTTTTGTGGAGACTGTCCATGTGAACAAGTATTTAGAGTGTGAGCTCAGCGTGGCAAATAATGGGAGCATAAGCTATTTGGATGCGAAAAATCTTCATTTCCAAATGATTCCTCCTAGTATCAAAATTTGTTCTGCCTAGAACAAGGAAAATTTCGGAGTATCCAATAATCAGGAAAGAAATGGAATAAGTTCCTTCTAAAACTGAAAAGTAACTTTCGTGACGATCCACAATGAGTCTTTTTTCTTTTTTTGTGTGTGTAAAAGGTAAGTCAAACTGTGGAGTCTTAATGGTGTAAAAGCCAGACTAGAGCTAAAAGATCCATTACCATCATTTGAGCAAAAACTGTGAGATGGTAGAGTTATTTGAAAAACAAATTCCTGATCTGTTCTCGAAAGGTTTTATTAGAGATAATTTTAGTCTGCATTCTAGCCCAACCTTCATGGTCATTAACCATGCAGAGCAGGTACGAGGAATAGCGTGAATTGTTACAGACTATCTTCAGCTTAGCAAACCAACAAAGATAATGACTATAAGATAGCTGCAGCAGGAGATCTCATAGACAGAATGCCCTAAGCAATTTTCAGCGGGAAATGGATGATGCCTTCAAGTATCTACACAAGTTTTGTGCTGTGTATATACACGATGTAGTGGTCTTTAGCAAAAGCGAAGAGATGCAAATGAATCACTAATAACCACTGACAAATATCTTTAAGAAAGAAGACATGATCCTATGTAAAAGAAGGTAAAATGGATAAAGGAAAAAATTAATTGCTTGCGTATGGGGCTAGTATTGCAAACCTAAATTTGCGAGATATAATAAACTTTCCTGACAAAGTAGAAGGTAAAAAGTCCAGAGGTACTGTAGATCTGCTAACTAGGCCAGACAAATTTAAAATATCTTAGTAGGCTACCCAAGAAAGCTCCAAGTAATACATCTCGATTTTGGGATGATGAAGACACTCAAGCAGTAGGTTAAAGAAAAGGTAAAGTATCTGCCACCATATTATCACCTTCTGATGCATCAAATGAATACTAGGGAGAAGTACAAAAAACTAAATGAAGAAAATCAGTAAGACTTCTATCAATATTGGTCTGCCACATTTAATTGGTCTGAACTAGATATACTACAGTGATTGTTACCAGCACGATTAACGGATCCGGATGATGAAAGGAAATAAAGTATGTCTTAACAGATATGGGTAATCAACAACTTGCAGAACCAAACAAAACCAAGAGAAACATAAAAACGCAGTGAGACATTATTTTTATCACTAAAGCCACTGAAATCGAATTCTTTAAAGCTGTCCTAGAGTATGCAATAGGCAACAAACAAAAGTATTATCTGCGTGGTGATGGAAGAATTTTCATCATCATTCTCAAGGGTTATATGAGCTTTAAATAAAAAGAAGTCCAAGAGAGAAAATGAGGGAGTAATCGACCTGCCCACTAAGTTTCTGGCCTAGAGAACAGAGCTTATGTTTCAGGGCTGATGATTCTGAAGTCTGGAAGATCTCCCAAACCCAAGATCAGCGCCTTGAAGAGAAGGGAACGAGATAATCACGCCCAATTTGAAAGAAAAGGCCCAAGGTCAACCTCCAGATGGAGTGGTTACTACGTCACTCATTACGTCAGCAGCACTAGACGTGAAAAAAACTAATTTTCCAAGAAGAAGAGAAAATGCATGGATGAGAAGCGTTTAGATAAGACTGAAAAGATTCAAATGGACAAAACGGGTACAAAACCACTAGAAAAGAAATTTGCATGATCAAGATTTTACAGAAAAAATGTTGCATCAATGAAATTTGTCAAGCAGAGGCACAAAAGAAATTCCTCGTGGGTTAGACGGGGTATAATGTCTTATATGTATAGGCGAAGGCAGGTCACTTGTGTTCTTGTCTGCTTGTAAATGTAGAAGTAAGCTGGCAAAATCCTACAAGCACCAGCTTTTGTATGTATATAGCTGATCCCTCTTCAGTTGAAAGGAGAGGCGAAATAAGAAGAGAAAGCTTTCTTTACAATTCTTAATCTCTTAATGATTTTAGTCTTGGTCTGCAAGTGATGAGTGATAGCTCGAAACCTCAACATGCAGCAGGGGCATTTCAGAAGGACGAAAGACCCTCCAACTGACAGTAAATGGAGTGGTACAGGGGAACGCAAGCTTCGTATACTAACTGCTTGTCCGAATTGGAAAGCCAAAGTCCACGAAAATATACTTCTATAGATTTTTGAGTTAATCTTTTTTTAAGAGAATCTGTCATCTAGCATTATGGTTTTTGATATTGAAGAAACCTATTATATTTGAATATTGTGCAACTTTTCTTCTAACAAATATCTCAATTTGCCACTGCCCCGTGGCCGTTGTCATCGCGTCCCCCCCACACTCCAACCCCCCTACCCCCCCCCCCCCCGGGGTCATGTCCCTGCCACCATGATGTGCCCATCACCGCTGCGCCCACTTTCTGTGTTCTTGTCCCTCTGTCATGGAAGACAGGAAAGTCTCAGCCATAAGAGCCAGCCTCAGGCGACCACTGCCCGAGGGTAGCGACCACCGATCTGGGCTTGAAACCACAGATCATAGGTTAAAGCCGCTTGACACAGAGAGATGGAGAGGGGCTGAGGGGATGCGGCTGGGGTGGTGTTGGGACGTGAGCAATCGGACGGCATGTCGAGAATCAGTGGAGGCTCAGAGAGGACGAACGGCTCGCACATGGTGCTCTGTTTCGTGTTCTGTGTTAAGTTTTCTCTGTGCTGTGTAACTGTTTGATGAGCATGCTTCTCGTGCGAGAGAGATGGGGCAAATTACGCCTAACCGTATAGGATCCCAAACCTTAGAGAAAATCAAGTGTCAAAAGAAATAAACTAATTGAAGTAGCAGAAGAGTTGTCACGTACTCATTTTCAGTAACATGCCATCCAGACAAGCTACCAACGTCTGAAAGAGCTTTTTTCCATCTCTTTACTTTCTCTGAATCCTTCCCAAAGTTGACCTCATGCTCGGCCATAGCTTTTCCATAACTCTGTCTGTCCCCTTTCCCTGGTGTTCTCACTTCTCTAGGTTCCACTTTGTAAAACACCGGAAAGACTACTAGGTTTCTTTGCTCCTTGCACTTCATGATTTCTGCTAGCTCGTCCAAACACCACTTCGATGAGGCGTAGTTCTCGGAAAAAACTACAATGGCAATTTGCGATTCCTTGATTGCCTCCATAAGTGCAGGTGATATTTGCTCTCCCTTCCTCAATTCTTCACTATCGATGTAAGTGTTAATTCCTCTCTGGTCTAGAGCTATGTAGAGATGACCAAGAAAGTTATTGCGGACGTCCGTGCCTCTGAAACTTAGGAAGACATCGTAACTCCTTCTATGCTTGGAAGAAAAAGAAGAAGTCATTAGAATCAGGAAACGGAAGTGATTAACAGTGAGCAGTGAGTTGCGTAAAATTTGGTACTTTGTTAGCGTAGTCTGTTCACCATTTGATCTTCTCTATATACGGTCGATATTCAGATGCATTGCTTGCTTTTCGTGTGGGTCGACAAAGAATATTTTAAGGAAAGTGCTTAAGGATGAGCCGACACCTTAGCATCGGAGTGCACCTCAGGCACGAGTGTTGACAATGTGCCCCTTAAACTTTTCTTCATGGATGGGCCAAAAAAAATAAAAAAATTTCTTCATGATAGATCACAATTGCCACATTAGTTAGATGTGTCTTCGCCACATATCTTTGTTCATTGTTGAATTTTTTGCTAAATTGAATGTTAATAAATTTGACTACTCAACATAGGATAGATTTCTATGACCATAGTATCATACCATCCTAGTTAAAGGCCAATTTTCTGATTGATTGATTGGTTTGGCTTCGGGGAAATGACTTCTATTTTTTCAACCCTTCATTTTCTTTCTATTATATGGATAATGAAGTGTTGATCTTATTAAAAAAACACTTTGCTGAGGCTATATGCTAAATATGTGAGTGATGATCGATGCACCTCAAGATTAGTCGACCAGACACTAATCAATTCATTAATCAATTAATATCTCGTCATTATACTGAAAAAAGGTGCTATGAGATCTGTGGTGGCACCACGTATGTCAATCTTTGTTAAATGTGAAGTGAAAGGGGTCCACGAATGTTATTGAACTATGTGTTAGACTCTAGATATGATGGCCAAAGCAACTTGGTGAACTTTACCCTCCAACTATATATAATGATAACCTTATACCCCATGACTTGAAGTCTAACCACAAGATAGGCCATATATTACTTATTCTCAATAAATATATCAAACTGAACAAGACATACATATTCAGATTACATGTTGGAAGTTATAATTAAAAAAGAAAAAAGAAGGCTGTCACGCCCCGATCCTCGGGGACGCGCCCATCCTTCACTTTGGTCGATTTTTAAAGTGCGATATCCCAGGACTAAGTATCGCCGACCCTTTCTTTTTATTACGCATGCAGAAGCAGTTATAAATCCCCAGACAATAAAACAATGGGATAGGAAAGCAGGCCATATTTTTCATATTGAAATTCACAACCACACTTTCTTTAACAGCACAACTCATAGTATATTTACAATACTATTCACAACATATTTGTCTCACACCTATCTACACTAAGACAGGGTTTACAAAAGGGATGGGATCTCAATCCACATCTGGGTTGTACTCAAGATCCCTCTCTGGATCATCTTCTACTTCAAAATACTTTCTTCCCTTCAGGTTCTTCCTCCTCAGCTTTTCCTCAAGGTCCTGAAATGGTTATTCAATAACCAATGAGACCACGTCTCAGCGAGTCCTACCCCCTAAGACTCGATTAATAAACTAATACGCCATACAGTTGCCTAAGCACAACACGAGTCAGAGGACTTACCTTGGCCTCAGTTCCAACCTGAAATTCAAGGTTAAACACAGATATTCAATTGTTCATGACATCCAATCAAGCATTGATCAATCGACTTAGTCGATTACATATCAGTCGGACCATCTCTAGGTCATTCCCACTCGTACCATGGTTCCCAAATGGTGTACTCATTCACCAAATCACATGTGTTTCTCGGGCGTCGTTTTCGCCAATGACATACCGATCACCGACACCGTGCGTTCTTTAAGGCGCCGTTTTCATCAGTGATATCCTCGATCACCGAACCACGTGTCCTTTCTAGGGCGCCGTTTTCGCCAAGGTGACATCGGCTATAGGCAACACCGTGAGTTCTTTAAGGCGTCGTTTTCACCAGTGATATTTCCTTAATCACCGAACCACGTTTGTCTATAAGTCATTTACGTGCGTTCTTTAAGGCGCCGTTTTCGCCAGTGATACTTCCAATCACCGAACCATGTATGTCCAATAACATCGTACCTGATTGGTCTCAGCCAATAACATTCTCAGTTAGCTCTCACCGTTCTCCCTACTATATAGCCCATCAACGTACTGGCGCTATATACCCATGCACGGCCATTACCAATCAAATACTCAATAACAAACAATTTAGGACAATTCCTCAAATTTCACAATTTAAATCAATTCCATCAAAATTGAAGCTCAATTAAATAAACGGACTGCACCACGACAATCGGCACGAAATTCCGGTCACCGGCCATCCCGGTTGAATTTCCGGAAAAATAAATAATTAAATAATTAATTTCGAAAAATAAATAAATAAATATTAAAAATCCAATTTAGGCCCATATTGCCTTATTGGAGCCCGAAACGGGTCGGGAAAAATCCCGAGATGCATTCAATAAATAACCAAACATTTGTACTTGCTAATAGCTAGGTCTAACCACCTAACATGCATCATTAAGTCACTAAATTAATTGTTCTAACCTAATCTAACCACCTAATTGCATTTAATTAAATCTAACCAACCCTAAGCATATTAGCAAACTAATAAAGCTTTAGTGAGTAAAACTCACTTGATTAAAAACGGGGATCGAGTCACCGCAACGGCGACGCGACGGCGGCCGAAATCGGACTTTCGACAACATCGGCGGACTTGGACCGGGTCTCGACTTTGGCCCAACAAATCTCAGCCCAACTGAGATTTGTTCCTGCTTTTGGGCTAGACCCAAGTTGAATTGGGCCTGCTGAAATTTCTGGACTGAATTTACTTGAGCTTCAAATTGGGGGCTGGACTTCAATTGATTGCTGGAAACTGGGCCTTGAAAAAGACTGGGCTGTTGGACTCTTGCGGGCTTGAAATGGCCCTCATTTGGACTGAATCTTGCTGGGCCTGATTTGCGGCCCAAATGACCTACAAAGGCTGAACTGGACTGCACGTTGGACTGAATTTGGTTGGGCCCGAAAGTGAAGAGATGGGCCACAAAGAGGACGGAAGCAGCTTCGGTCTTCATGGACATCAATGGACGAGGAAGTAGCTTGGGGTCTT
Organism: Eucalyptus shirleyi; assembly: GCA_017140165.1. NCBI lineage: Eukaryota > Viridiplantae > Streptophyta > Magnoliopsida > Myrtales > Myrtaceae > Eucalyptus > Eucalyptus shirleyi. Next base: position 15,041,834 of record CM029456.1, on the reverse strand, counting down.
CATGGAGTGCATGGGCACCAACGTGGCAGCTTCACGAGGTCAACAAGGTGGGACGGTTCTTGCTGGAGTTGACCGTGGAAGCTGCAGCTTGGACGCATGGCTAAAGAAGAAGGTTGCTGGGCTTCCTCGTTGGCGTCGTGGGTCTTCGGTGAACAAACCGAAGCTTGTTGCTGGAGTTTGACCCACGGAGCAAGTTGGATGCGGCTAAGGAAATCTTGCCCGATGGAGGTGCGTTGACGACAAGTGGACGCGGCAGAGGTTCAAGACCTTGGGGGCGGTGCTTCTTCGGTCAACAAACGGTGGAGGAGAGGGCGCCGTTGACTGGATCGTGGGCATGTGGTTGAAGAGAGACGCTGGTGGCTTCCTTCGGTGCTGGCTTTGGTCTTCAAGTGCTTCGCTCGGTGAAGAATTTGACCGAGATGACATGTGGAGAAGCGCCTGGCTTCTCTGGACGTCGTGGCCGTGCTGACAAAAGGGCGTGGAAGATGGAGCAGGGTGAGTTGCAAGGGAAACGGCGCTCGTTCTTTCTTTGCTGGTCTCTCGGTCTTCAAGCAGCGGTAAAGAAGGGCAGGAAGGAGGCTGTCGCACGAAGGGAATGAGAAGGGAGAGAGAGATGAGTAAATGGCGTGAGGGACTCGCTCAAGGAAAGCGGCAGAGAGAGAGAGGATTGTGATGAGAGGTGAGGCCCCCCTTAAGCTTGATATTTTGCAAATATCTTCCAAAGATCATTATAGGCCATGTATAATTTACTTGGTCTTCAATGATCCAACATGATCCCCTCTTCTAGAAGCCAAAATGGTCCAAATGTTGTGGCTAAGTGGGGGTACACGAATTTGGGGGAGATGACTTAAATTGCACAACCACTCTCTCTTGATTCCATCTCACTTTGATTCTCACAAATTCAATTGATCATTCATTGATCGTCTCTGCATTTTTCCTCATTCAAGAATCCACCAAAAATCCAAACTGATACCAATGTTGCACACCCCATCTTGAGATTCGATTTTAACTAAGGGCGAACTAAATTTCAATTCCAATCTCTCCAAATTGAGGTCCAATTTTGATGTAGAAAAATCCCAAGAAATTTTCTATAAATTTCCGACACACAGGCTTAGTCTGAAAATCCAATTTCCCACTAATTTAGCCAATCTGAACTTCTGCCAAATTTCCGCGACGTCCGAACCCAATTTCCGTAAAATTTCCCGAATCTCCGAAAAATCTTCTGAGACTGAGTCGATGCTCCTAAAATTTATTGTGACATGGCCAAAACTTCAATTTCTGAAATCGGACTCGAATTGGCGGTTAATTTTCATTCGACGCGTTTTTAGCGTGACCTAGGCTACCGGGTAACTTTCAGAATTTTTTAAATGCAAATGACTCGTGGTCGATTTTCTTCGAGCCACTATGAACCCACTCGACTCATTGGCGACTCTCGATTGTCATGAAAATCTCAAGGATCCAAATACGGACACAGGGTCCCAAAACAATAAGAAAATCAGTATAGTGCCGGTCGACGAGAATTTTCCAATTTAGTGGTGTCACCCACGATTAGCCACACATCTCAGTCGAACCAGCCTATCTCTGATTTCGAATCGATTTTATATTGTGCCGTACTGATCTCTAAAGTTGAACATGGTCGAGAAGCCGATTCCTGGTCGAATTCTCAAGTCTATTTGCCTTAAAATCCTTAATGGCTTTCCCAGGTAGTCTAGTTATCTCGAGAGTGATCGGCTCTGAGAATAACCCTATAGACACGTCAATGAAATGCCCGATTTATTCAGTAGAAGACAGGGTTGAAAAATCTGGATGTCACAAAGGCTATTGCGTTCAGGCTAAAAAATTATTGAAGACACGAAATTTAAAGTTCATGTTGCAAATAGAAACTTCAATTGCTAGAGCATGGAAGTCGTTCCATCATTACACAAGGAAGTGAAATTAGAGATAACATGAATGTGGGGCGTAACTCTTCAGCACATGATTGTCAAACCCTACTCCCATTTTATTAACCAGGCTTTTAGATCCCGCAAAAAAGGGTAATTTGTTGCGTAAATTTGACCGTGTGTGGACGAATAGATCTCCACCATTTTTTTAAGCTTCCGATAGAACATTTCATCGCAGCGTTAACTTCGCACGTGAATAGAGAGTATGTCGCAATCAACAAATTCATTTAGAATTAGCCTAAGAAGACAGTGATGATCCGATCCATAACCCACGAGTACCACAGGAAACAATCGAAATCGCGTGATGAGCATAACAATTTCATCCGATGCTAAGAAGAAGGTCGCAGCAAACCTGCTCTGAGAGACATCGTAGATCTGCCCCCTGTTGGCCATCAAGAGAGACTTCTTGGGGTCGGTGCCGTCGTACTGCTTGAGCTCGTCCTCGGAGGTCTCGACAAGCTGAACAGGAGGAGGGAGAGGCTGCATCTGCTCCTGGTAGTCCCTCGGCCTCTGGTGGCGGTCAGATAACGACCCGAAGAGGCCGGACACGACATAGTACAGGGTGAGCCCGAGGGCAAGGAGGGTGAAGAAAGCCGCCGGGGACAGGCCTGTGTAGGCGAAGATGGATTCTTTGAGGGTCTCCCACAGCTGCAGAGCCATCGCCGAAGAGCTTTGGAAGAGAGAGAGAGGGAGAGAGGCGGAGGCGACGGATTTGGTCCGAAATTTGGTGCGCACGTAAAGATAGGCAAATGTTTTTATTTATGCAAATGGAAAAACGCCTTGCAACTTGTTATTCCATTTTCCATAGTGATCCTACTGATCTAAAATCATCCTTTTCAACAGCTATTTACCTATTCAAAATCTCTAACGCGTGGAGGAAGCTTTAAGGGCTATATGAGTTTCATGTGATTTGATGATATCTCACCTTTTTTCTTTGTCTTCGTTGCTTAGTCAAAAGCGCTAGGAAATGTTCGCTCTATCAGTTCGCGCTAGCTTCCCTCCACGCGGCCGTGCTCAGAAAAGAAAAAAAAAAAATCAAGTTGATTTTGATGGGCAGGTGGCCCCCACCACTTTGTTCCTTCCATATGCTCATTTCTTGAGCGATTCCCAGGCATTATTTATTCTTCTTTATATATATATATATATATATATATATATATATATATATATATAAACGGCTCAGTTGTTATTATTCAGGAAAATGTTAAACAAGGAGATGGATTAGACTCGTTTTACAAAAAAAGCCTAAACTGAATATAATCAAATAATTGCCTAAAATGACTAAATCAATCTCACATAGGAGCCAAAGCTTACTGATCGGCCAATTTTTGGATAACTGGTGTATGATTGGTCCAATAGATGAAACCTTGATATTTTTGTGTAAAAAGATTGGTAAAAATTATAAATCCCAAAAACAAACCACCACCCCCACCCCCACACATTGCGCCCGAAGGTTTCTTCCTTCATTTCTTCGCATCTTCTCCTTTGCTTCCGGTCTTCATTTCTTTCCAAAGATAAAGACAAAGCTCATGCAAGGCCCACCTCTTCATTAGTCAAGACCGGTGACAGTGCAAGTTTTCCCTAGAATTCTGCAGAAGAGAATAAGCAATTGAGATTTCAACCTATGCACAAGAAAATCAAGTTTACGCACTCATAATTCTGTTTGGCCATACTCACTCATACTTTGCTAATAATCATATGATCTTGAATGCAGATAAGGAGTCATTTCTTTCTGTAAAATCTGTTTTTGTGAAATTTCAAAATTATCTTCGGTTGGAAACTCGACCTCGAAGGATCGATGTATTTGGAACTAAAATCAAGGCCAGACTATTAGGCGACTTCTTGGAACTGAGTCACTTTAAAGCTGGTTCAAACAATTGTAAAGCGATCGACAATGCTCCTTCGTTTCACACTTGAGCAAAAAATTATATTTATTTGGTCGAAGCTGTTCTATTTGACCAGTCAATGCTCGTGGGACCAACCACTTTTTATTATTATTAGTTTTTGGATTTCTTTCCCCTGTATATTATTAACTGGGAATATCAACTCAGTTAAAATATACTCCATTAGCTCCCCGATAAAATCCTTGATTGTGGCTTCCAGGAAAGAGTTAATATCACGAAAAATTTTAAATTGATATACTTATGACAATGTTACCTCAAATTAATTTTTTAATCACAAAGAACCCCAAATTAATGCATTTAATCATTCATTAAATTTTACCATTAAATTACCGAATTAAATAACATATGTATCGGTTTTGGGTTTTACTCTTCATTTATTACAAGTGTATCAGTTTATAATTTTAGTGGTATCAATTCAATTTAATTAAAATAATTAATTATAAATTTATTATAAATATATCAGTTAGAGATTTTTGTTATTAATATAAAATAAATTTATTACAGATATATCACTTTGATTTTTTTAGTATTAATCCTCTAGTAAATGGCATTTGAAATCAATGAGTTATTGCCCTTCTTTCTTTCTTTCTTTCTTTGGAATATCATGACTTCTTTTTGTCGAAAAAAAGTCCTCATTTTCTTTCTTTCTTTTGCATATTATGACTGTCACTACTCGAAAGTTCTGTCATTTTGAGTTTGTTTTTTGCTAACGTGCACATTAAAGTACACTAGCCCTCACGCACGTACTATTGTTTTTTTTTTTTTTTTGCTTTAATTCTTATTAAAGTAACCAAAAAACGAAATCCTTTAACTAACGTTCACGAATTGAACTCGTCTCCCTCAAACCTATACTAGTTTCGCTGCTAGAGAGCCAAGATAACTCGCACCTCATTGGCCCCACAGGTCCTTGACTACCTTTCTGCCCACTTTTTTTTTTTTTTTAATTGGTCTTGACAAGATTTAGTTTCTTTAATGCAAGATCGTAAGCATACCTAATAAATCATTGGCAAGTGTGAATTGCTATTTCTCCCAAGTCAACATTTCTTTCTGAAACAAAACTTATTCGATGGAGTACAACATAGCACATGGTTCATACAGTCTTTTCCTAGTGCCTTATGTGATGTGATTCCTATGATCACTTCAATAGTTTTACTTGCCGTGTTTACAGATTGTCTTCACAAGAAGCATGTGAAATTCTGAAAATTGCTAATTAAAAGTGCATTCACCATGTCTTTAATTGGTGGATACTGTTCAGGTTTGTCAATATTTATATTTTTCACGCATGCTCCGACTTTTGTTGCATCGATCCATGTGCATTTACACGTTAGATTTGGAAATTTTCTTCTCTCTTATTTCACCTGAGATCTTACTTTGGCTGCATTAATCCCAGTGCATTCACATGCTGAATTTGGAAATTTTCTCTCTTATACTGTAACGTTAGCCGCATTGATTCCAGTGCATTCACACGCCATATTTATCTTTTGCTTGCATATGATATTGTATGGAAGATTCCAGCCGTGAGCTTGATAATTTCAACTAATGTCAACATCAATGTTTTCACTTTTTTGGAGAAGTAAAAGTTACGTAACTCTTTTTTCCGTGATTTTGACTGAAAGGACACCAAAAGACTAATACATTGTTATATTCACATGAATAAAGTTTTCACAACTATCCTAAAACAATATAGAACTAGATCCATGTTGACCCTAATTCGCATTTGGTGATTATAAATCTCACTCAAATATGTTATTTATTATTTAAAATTATTTCTATTGTACTTGAGTAATTTTTATAGGATTTCAAAAGGGTAGAAAAAGACCAATTTGCCCTAAAACACAGGATATTATAAGATCTTTTAATACTATTATTGTGTGTACCAAGTGCCTGAAAAAATTACTAATTCACGTCGTTGAAGATCACAATTACCACGTCTGTTTGATGTATGATCGATACAAATACTTGTTTAACATTGATTTATTGTTTACTAAATTATAAATAAATTTGACAAATTGATAATTTTGGACTTGAAAATATTGTTGCCATCGCCATGTTTATATTGAGATTTACTCGGGCTGGTTTTTCATGAAGCAAAACAATTTTATAAGCTTTGCAATTTCGCTAGCGCCCCACATTATAATCCCCCTAGGGTCACGACAAGATAAAGGCTATTCAATTTGATATAGAGTGACAACGAATTGGCGCTCTACTTTCCACGCACCAAATGTATGAACCCTCCCCAACTTCAAATCAAAAACAAACAAACAAATGACGTTCCCACTACACTCTTGACTTTTGAAGGTTTAAGGGTTTTTCTTGCAATTGCTGTTCCCACACTGTGTTCTTGACTTGAGTGGAAAGATGCTTTACTAATCTGAGATACTCTATAATTGTTGGTGGCGATCTTGTTGGCTTTTTAAGAGGGCATAATGGATTAAGACAAGGCGATCCTATCGCATCATTTTTGTTTGTGATGACAGAGCAAGTTTCACTAAAATTCTACAATAGAGAATAGGCAACTGAGATTACAACCTATGCACAAGAAATTCAAGCTTACGCACTGATACATCTGTTTGGCAATTCACTTACTCACTTATACTTTGCTAATAATAATCTGATCTTCTTGAATGGAGATAAGTGGTCATTTCTTACTGTAAACATGGTTTTGAGAAATTCTACAATTATCTCCGGTTGGAAACTCAACCTCAAAGGACCAAGATGTTTGAGGCTAAAATCGAGGCCAGACTATTAAGTGACTTCCTAGAACTCAGTCACTTTAAAGCTTGTTCAAACAATTGGAGAACGATTGAAAATACTCCTCCATTTCACACTCGAGCAAACAAGTGCATGAATGTGACTCTAGATGGAGTAATGAAACTCCGCCAATCTAAGCACAACAAAATGTAAAGTGCATTAGAATTGCAATTATGATCAATTGAAATGGCTGAAATTGAAATTACTTTGATATGGAATTATAAGGAATTGAACAAGGAAATAAAAGTAGAAGGGAGAAAGTAAAGATAATCAGCCTCTTTAATGTTCTTCAAAAGAAGTGGCACCATGTCTGTCCACTTTGCTTGAAATTCTCCTATTTTGTGGGCAACCACACGAGTAAATGGACTAGCTTAACACACTTTTTGGGGAAAAATGAGTAAAATTTGGTACCAACACAAGTATATTTGATCATTCTTTCTACATAGTGTTAACAATATTGGAAATCTTAGAAATTATAACAATATGAGGTTACAATTATTACAGGTCTCTTTGGAATATCTTAACTATCTTTCGCATAATTATATCAGTGTTACTAAAGTTTTCACTAAATCCTCAGGCAAATTCAGTTGATACAAAGGGTTGCATGTGTTCAAACAAAAAAAAAAAAAAAAAAAATCATCTTCCATACTTTTGTCATTGAGAATTAGAGTTTGTGATAAACCGGTTACATGTCAAGTCTTTTTTTTTTTTTTGGTATTGGAGGAACCAGCTTGCAGTCAACAGCCGTGCCGTAAACCCCCAAGTGACACTTAAGCAGGAGGACCCACCACCCCTGAGTCACACTTAATACACCTAGCGCCTCCCCTGGGTTTTGAACCCTTCACCTCTTCGTTGCGAGTCAATAAAAGAACAAATTGAATACCAAACACCCAAATCCTACACTAAAATGTTGCAATTGATAGAAATGTCTAGCCTCTCCAATTATAATTGATCAAATAAACTCAACATAACCGTTCAAAATAAATAAAAATAAGAAGAAGGCCATATCAACCAAAAAGTTTACATTTGGAAACTCCAACATCATACATGCGATAGTGACATGAGAAGTTAATAACAAATGTTGATCCTATAAAATGACTTTGTTTTCTTTGCCCAATCAATTGCCTTTTCCAGCTACCATATCTAATTGATCCAAGTGATAGACATCATTGAGGATGGCATCAGTCAATGAGATTGTGATTCAATGAGGGAAAAAATGAAAAGCAAAATGTGCCTTGCATTATCCGAATGGGGACCATGCGAACATAATTTAGTGCAGAAGAAGCCTTTTATGAGCAAGATATTCCAAGGAAAAATTTGTTGACACCCGAAATTTTCGTCGACATTTTAATCATCCATTTTGCAAAAATATAAAAAAAATAAAGAGCCAAAAAAAGAAAAAATGATGAATAACATTTATAAAAAAAAGAAGAAAAAAAAAGGAACCAAAAAGAAAAGAAAAAGAAAAAAAAAAGGAAAAAAAAAAAACGTTGAAACCTCGGACTCACGTACTCTCTGGGGGATTCTCATTTTTTGGTGTGAGGGGGGCTCGGATTTTTTCGCGTGCGAATTCTCTCTCACGAGCCCTCTTGAAACCTCTGGACTCACGTACTCTCTGGGGGATTCTCTCTCTATCTCTCTGTAACTGCTCGATGGAGCTCTTCGATGGGAGTTGGAGTTCGTTACAGATAACCTCCGCCGGTGTTCGTCCACACGGGGTGGCTCTCGCTTGATCTCTCTGGTTCTTCGTTTTTCTCTCTCGGTGGCTCTCGAGCGGGTTCGACTCTCTGATTGGCGACATCGACAACGACAGCGATCGCAGATCTATCTCTCTTTCTAGAGATCGGAGGTTAGCTTGCTCGAGGAGAGAGACTCTCAGTTCTCGATTCTCTCTCAGAGCTCCCTCTCTAGATCTCTCGGTTTTCGCTTTTCTTTCCCGAGCTCTGGTCGGAGGCGAAGGTTTTCCTCCATTGGCGTGCGATCGGAGATCAAGCGTCGGCGGTTGGAGATCGGACGTCTGCTCGCTTGATCGGTGGTTTTCTTTCTAGATCGGGCTAGCCGGATCAGGTTCTCGTTCTCTCTCTTTCTCTCTCTTGATTGCTCTGTCTCGCGCACGATCTGTCGCTCTCTCTTTTGGATTGCTCTGTGGTTCGATTGCTTTGTCTCGTGTTTTTTTTTTTTATGTAGAGCAATAACATGAATTTAGCTTTAGTTTTCATTCGGTAGTTTCTGTAGTGTTTTGTCAGTCCAACCTAGGAGTGCTACGACTTGTAAGTGATCATGGCTGTGGTTGGGGTTAGTATAGTCTCGCTTTGCACATGACACGCCGCTAATATCGAGTGACAACATGTTGGTCATGATGGTGAACTCTACAGGTGCAATTTTTCAGTTGGCATACATAGTTTTCTATGTGACATATGCAGGTAGACAGAAAAAGGTTGCTGGTTCCTTCGCATCTGACTTTTTCTGGTGTAGATATTCTGGCAGCAGAGTTTAATGATCATAACCTTTGATTTAAGCTGCCATTCATATTATGTTTGAAAGCTTTTAAAGCAAATGATATGTTGGGATTGCTGTCGGCTGTTCTTGGTATTTTTTGCAATTGTAGTAGTTACGAGATTACATATACCAGATGCTGACCATGTTTTGATATCCCATGATTGGATGTGCATTTGATTCCAACTTGAGGTTGGTTTGGTTATGGATTGATGCTATTTTGATCAAATAAACTCATTCATGCTTGTGAGAAAATATGGCTTCAATTTCATGGCAATTTGTCATCAAACAATCACAATTTGCAGTCTCATATGCTCTATTACCATTCCGATTGCATGCTGGAAGTTGTGGATTAAGTATAGATTAGATGAATTCTGTCTTAGCTTGGTTCTGTTTTGCTATTTTGCTGCTCTGTTCTATATGGGTTATGTTGTTGTGAGTCCTTTTGTCTACTTCCTCATATGGTACAAAAATGTGCACTTTGTAATGTGTTCTTTTGATGAGGTTCTGCTAATTTCAATCTGTAGACATTGTGATTGTGTCAACATGGAGGCATGTTTGGATAGATTTTGCTTCTTTCTTAATATTTCGTAATAGATGCCGAGAGTTCTTGGATTTGGTCAGCATTTACTAGATTCAACAATTGTTAAAAACGGAGCTACAGTTTGTAAATGATTAAGTGTTCTGTTTTCATGCCTTTAATGACCTGTGATGTTTGCCATTTTCACATGATTTTCTGTGATTAGATTCTAAAGTTGATGCCTAAATGAAAGTTGTTCATTAGGTTCCAATCTATATCAAATAAAAATTTCGTGATAATTGAAGATCATTTACCCAGGTCGAGTATGTCTACAATATCTTTGACCTTGTTTGAAATTTTTGCTGTTCTGATTGATTCTCTATTTCGGATGACCTTTTGTGTAAATGACCTGATACGAGCTGGTTTCTGTGGTTCTCTGTGTTTGATGCCTTCATGAGAGCTGAAGATGGTTCGACTATCTTTCCAACGAACTATAATACACCCTGATCCGATATCATTAGCCACATGAAATTTTCTTTAAAAAGTTAGGAAGTAATTCTAGAAAATTATTGCGTTCTGTTCTGATGTGGAAATTCGTATGCCTGTTTTGACTGATATGCTTCGGTCCTTGGAACGAGCTGGTAAATGATGTTATTAGGACTTAATGTCTTCTAGAGATTTTTAATAGACATATCAAGCTTTAAAATGATATATTGCATGCTTGAATCGACCATCGTTTGCTATGTTTAACATTTTTTTCTAATCCATTCTGAAATCTGGAATTTGCCTTGGTCAAAAATGCATATACTGTTATTGTGGGCCTGATTGTCTATCACTTTCTTATGATGCTGATTTTGCATGATTTGCACATCAATTGGACTCAACTTCTCTTGTGATGTGCATGATAGAAATCTGTCATAAAATGAAATTCAGAACCCCTGTTGTTCCCTTGTCGAAGCTAACCTCTTGTCATTCTTCTATGATTTTCTTGTTAAGGATTCTAAGATTGGGTCTTTAACAAAAGTTGTTCGCCTTTCTTTTGTTCGCGCTGTGGTAAAATTTCATATTCTTCAGATTTTCTTTTTAGATCAAATCACTATTAATGTGTCATGACATCCTGATATTTTGCTGCATTTTTGACGAAGTTGTATGCATGAAACTTGTGCCTCATTGTCTTCTTGACATTTGAAACACATGTTACAAGTTTCACATTAATGCATGGCATATCATATTTGAATCTCTTTTGATGTGAATATCATGCACCCATTTGGCTAATTGCAATTAGAATTTGTCAAGCATGACATTCTCAGTTCCAATTCACTTTGTAATGTTAATGACTCGTGTGACTTCTTTGCATTATGATTTAGGGTTAAATGTTTACCCAGACTTTTTTCGCATTCAACCTTATGTCATGTGCAAGTTTCACATTTTTGTGTATTGTCTAAGTGATCTTACGAACCTTTAAACATGCCTTGTATTTTGTCCTGTTTGTGATTTAATTTTGCTAGATTCATGTTCATGTCTGATGCCTATGTCTGTTCGTTGTAATAATGATTTCTATGCGTTGTCTTAGTCATATAAGATGAGGCAAATGATTCTTATTTCTTAGACTAGGTTTAGAATAGGGATCCTGAACATGGATAAAGCGTGAAGATGGTGACGGTCGATGTCCATTCCGACCATTATCATGTAATATTCAGGTTCTCGGCATCTCAGAATCAGAAGGAAGGTCTCATTCCAGTTTGATTTCCATGTCTGATAGAAAATCGGGAATGCTTGGAAGTCTCCTAAAGAAAGGGAAGTCCCTCATGGAGAAGCTTTTGAGCTCGGGTTCCTCATAACAAACTTGGTCCGACGAGTTGCGGGTTTCCTTTCTTTCTCGATTACATTTCTCTTTTATACTTTCTTTTAGGTTTGCATGATAGATTTACTGCTTTTCTTGATTGTTTACTTCATGTCTTGCAATTTAATTTTCATTGATTGTTTTCCTTTCATTTTTTAGGAATAGAATAGAATGAAATAATCCACCGCGCATGATCACTTAGTTTAGAATTGACGATCCTAAAAATATAAAAAGAAATGCATTGACATATTAGGAAAAACACAACATACTGTTTAGGTACCGAAAGGGCGCTAATAGCAATATTAGCGTAATCCAAGTCCCCGAACTTAGAAATCTGGTTGCGTAGAAATCAAGGGAACACTCCCGACCCTCGATTGGGTTTCTAGCCGACCCCAAAAAATGAGGCTAGTGGCGACTCCTATATAATTTTAGGTTGTTATAAATAACTAGATCGCATAAATAACCCTACTGTCACGCAGGGTACGAGCTTGGGAGAGCTCACGATCTTGAGATCAAGTACCCCTAAACCCGACCTTTCCCCTCCTTAGATACTTTTCGAGGGGTGGCGAGATCGGGTCGCGACAAAATTGGAATGTCAATCTCATGCAGTCATTGAGGAAGCATACACCCTACCTACGTTTGATACATATCTTTGCAAAGTCATGTGACAGAAGCAGAAATAATGCACTGTAACTTTTTTTGTGTAAAGTTCATTGGTATGACAAACTTAAATATTTTTCATCACGATTTCTCTAGATGGACTCATGACATGCGTGGACAGCGCACACCCACCCCCACCCCCCCCAAAAAAAAAAAAAAAAAAAAAAAAGCATGATTCTAGATATCAATTGGCTGAAGTAGTCATTAAGCAAGTTTTTACACAAACGATAAGTTTCTAACTTAAAAAGTCGAGCACACAACGAACAGTAAAGAGGGGAAAATGAAGAAGAAAAACCCAATCCAAAGCAGTCCACTTCCCTCATAAGTTCTAACTCCTCCTTAAAAAAAAAAAAATCCTGATTTTTTTGACACGGCAGACTACCATAAAAAAATTGGAGCAAATTGAATTGAGAAAGTGATGGTCATCATGCCTCTGCCGAAGAAGGCTGCTTTTCAATTTGGAAAAATGGGTAAGATTCGCGAAAAAGGGGAAAGATTTGCAAAAAGAAGAAAAGCTACTTTCTAAGCTCCTTCGCGTGATTGATTGCATTTGTCATCATCGCATTCCCTTTTTCAATTTGTGAAATGCGAAATTTTTGTTCAGTGAGATTTTGTTCCCGATTGGATCTTCTCAGTATCCTCTTCATATCAAGAGGCATTAGTTTCTTTTTCGTGGGTCGACAGAGATTATTATTACCATTAGCTGGAAAAAAAGACGGTGAATCCTCAGCCACACGTTGTCGGCAAAGCAAACGAGAGGGACGAGGGAATTGGTGAGAAGGAGGCGGTGGGGCCCGCCGGCCTCAACAAGCTCGGCTCGAGCTTCGGCGCGCAGAAAAACAAGCAGATGCCGTCGGTCAACAAGAGATAAATCTTTACAATCATAATTTCAGCAATTAATATTTAAAAATTTTCAAATTCATATATATGATAAATTTATTTTAAATTAATTTTTTGATTATAAAATATTTTTAAATTATTGCATTCGTGATAAATTTATCCTTCATTAATTTACATTACATTTTTTTTGTCAGTCTTACTCTATTCCTACTCTACACTCACTCTCAAAATTTTGCCCTACCTCTTGTAGTGCGTGAGAGTCGAAACCCACTCCTGAAACTTACGCGTCCCCACCTCATCTTCCCAGAGAAGGTTGGGATTTGAACCTCTCACCTCCCCTTCCATGTTGGAAGGGTGGCCACTAAGGCGAATCTCAGTGGTTATTTCCATTACATTAAATAATTACATGAAAAACCAAAAATTAAATCAACTCGGGATAAAACAAAAAATTGGTTTATTCATTAATAATTCAGTAATTTGATGATAAAATTTAATGAAAATTAATTGATGGTAAATTTATTATAAATATATTAACTTGGATATATTTGTAATAAATATATAAATTTTGAAATTTTCGTGATATTAATTTAATTTTATACTATCCTGATTTGATTTTTTGGGAAATGGCTTCCATCTCCTTAATTGTTGGTTTCTTTTTCTTTCGCGAAAAATAAAGTATTCCAACGATCAAAGATTTTCGGCACCGAGCGCAACGATCTTTCCTTAATAAAGAGCCATTTGACTGTTACCTTCCAGCCTTTACGGTCGAGCATCTTTCGGCGAGGTGCTGATTGAATAGAGATTTGAAGTTTCTTCTTCTTCTTTCACAGAGTCATCTGTGGACGTGGCGGTGCCAAAATAACAGAGAAGACAATGGAGATTTCCAACAGTAAATTGTTGGATTGTTCCCCAGGTTTAAAAACCGGCAAATGCCCAACCCATTGTAAACATGATGATCGGATTTATGATAAATTTATCCTTAATAACGACATAGCATCGTAAACTTTGTTAATTTTTTTTAATAAACGTGCTGTGGATAGTTTCCGTCTAAATGAAAAATGACATATTTATTGAATGTGATATATGATTGAACACATTAAACATGTTTAAATTAAATATTGTTATGTACGAAAATCCTACAGTAAGTGATTATCTATACTTACCTATATGTGTCACGTGCACTAACATTTGCTTGCATGATTAATTAACATACGTAGGTTCGTGCCATAAATTTGTGAAAATGGTCAAGCTGGATAAGTCACAAATGTCGGGTAAGAAAGGTCCGAACTATTTATTGGAAAATCCTGAGTTCTATCATTTCATTCATCTATGAAGTGTACTTATGAACAGCTTGCAGTAGCACATAAGGAGATCATAAGCTTGCAAGTTGCTTGGGCTCTACTTGATGACCACTTGAGATCAGTTCACTTAGTTCTGAGTCGACGTGGAGTGCAAGCTACTCAAGTCTTTTGTAGAGATGAGCTCGAGCTTATCAATTTTCAGCTCGATAGGCTCGTGAGCCTAATTGAGCTTTCATTATCTTTTAAAAAAATATTTAATAATGAGAAATATAGATAGAAAAATATTCGAATTTATAAAAAAATGAGATTGAGTCTTATTTTTATGTTGATTGTGATTGAGTGAAATTGAGTTGAATTCGAGTATCTTGATTTTCTACTTGAGTCAAACTCAAGTAGAAAATTTGATATTTGATTGAGCACGAGTCAAGTTTCAAGCACCAAGTATTCGAGTGGAGTGGAGTCAAGCTAGAGCTTAGTAGTGCTTCAACCTAGCTCTACTTAATTATACCTCTAGATACTCATAAAAAAATCATAAATTATACGACATTTCACCGTTTTGAAATTTATGATGATTTGCTGTAACTAATAACCAAATATTGTAAAATTTGAAATACTTTTAATTGCAATAATTTTACAACAGGTTGGTACACACAGTTATAACAAATAAAATGAATTATTAATATGGAAAATTTTGAATAATGACGAGTTATGAAGAGTTATAAAGGTCCGTTGTAGTCAAGACCAAAGCGTCATAAATTTGCATTAAAAAAAAATGTATATGCTTGTTCAAAATGTTTACGACATCACATAGGAACAAAGAATAGAATGTCCTAAAAGTCCATTTTTTTTAAATGGCAACGGTTTACATATGTTTACGACTGTCCATAATAATAATAATAATAATAATAAATTAATGATTGAGTGACAATTTTTAATTTATTATGAGAATAGCGATTTATTTAGGATGATAAAAAAATAAAAAATAAAAATAATAATTTTTTTGGAATTTATTCATTTAAGAATTTGCGGCTCATAATAAAGTGTTATTCACAGAACTCGAAAATCTTATATTAATAAAGCCCTTATTCTAATAAAACAAGGCAACTTGCTCTGGAAATAAAAATGATCTAGGAGAGCAAGTGGCCCCCACTACATTGTTTCTACTTTTGGAACAAAACGCGCTCATGTCTAAAGCAAATCCCAGGCGACACTCTCTGCTCAGCCCATTCTCATCAGTCAGTTGCCCATACCACGACACTGAGGAAGACCACTAAGTAGATGTTAGGCTGTGCATGATAAAATTTATGTTTCTTGATTTCTCTGTTTCTCTGTTCCCCGGAATAGGTTTGGAACAGAAATCCGTTTGGTAACGCAAATTGATTTCTCTATTTCTGAAACAGGTTTCAGAAATTGTTTTGGGGGAGAAATCGAAGCTAGAAATTGTAGCTTCTCTGTTTTTGAAATAGAAATAGAAATTTTTTTTTTTGAGACTTTTTTTAAGAAACATGCATGACTTATGTATTTCATTTCATGACTTATGTATTTGAGACTTTGTTTATTTATGTTTTTAAGTTGCAATTATGATGATATTATTGCTATAGGCATTCTTCTTTAAGGAATGTCATTGAAAGATCATTTGGGGCATTGAAGAATCGCTTTTTCATTTTGAGGCACATGCCCTCATTTGCACTTCGAAAGCAAGCATATATCGTAATTGCATGTTGTGACATCCATAATTACATCCACGATCAAGACAAGATGGATAAGAACTTTTCCCTATATGGAGATTCGATGTACGTGGCTGAACCTACGCAGGATGAGCTTGTAAACATTCAGTTGACCGAGGAGGGAAACCAAATAAATATGCTTGGGAAAACCATTGCCAATAAAATGGAAAGGGAATAATATGCCGGAAATTTCATGAAATTGTATTTTCAACTTTTGTAATGTATTAGTATTATTTCGACTATTATTTTGTATTTGAGGATTTCCTATGTTGTTATCTAATCAATTTCTATTTCTAGCACAACTTTCATTTTATTAATTTCGAATCGCTCGCAAATTGCGCCTTCCTCCATGTCAACTAGTACCTAACATAAAATCACTTTGTGGCCTCAAAAGAATGCAAAAAAGTGTAGTGACTTAAACCCGAATCTTGAATAAGGAGAATAAATACATTCACTATTTGCATATTAGCATTTTTTATACTAATTACTAGCTTTTATTTACATAAATTGCTAATGTTTTGAAGTTCCTAACTACTCTATCGAATTACCAATATAAATTAAAGTGATTTATCAACTTTTATCAAATTAAATTACCATCATAAGCACTAAAAAGAGTGAGGTAAAAGGATGGGGACAACATGATTCATAGAAATAGAAATTTTTTTTCTGTTATCAAACGGATTTCTATTTCAGAAATAGAAATTTTGAGTCGTTATCAAACGGGTTTCTTTGCTCAGAAACTTGGCTGGGGAATAGAAATTGAGAAATTGATTTCCGGCCAGAAATCAATTTCTGTTTCAGAAATTTTATCATGCGCAGCCTAAGGGTGCGCATGACAAAATTTTTGGAATAGAAATTGATTTCTAGTCAGAAATTGATTTCTCAATTTCTATTTCAGAAACTGAGAAGCTAAGGGTGCGAATGGTAACGTTTACGTTCTTTTTTTGTTCCAGGGGAACGAAACAAAAAAAGTGTTTACATCCGGGAACAATTTTTGAACAAAAGAACGCATTTGGTAACGTTTGATCCGGGAATAAAAAATGAATAGAAACATGTTTGGTATATTTTATTCCTTTTTTGTTTCTTTTAATTTTTTAAACATTTTTATTTTATTTTTCATTTTTCGTTTCTTTTTATTTTTTCTTTTTTTCGGCCGGTCACGGCCTCCGGCGACTCAGCCGATGGGGCCGGGCACCTCGCCTTGGGCTGGGCGAGCTCGAGCTCGCCTAGATCCGGTGAGGCTGAGCCTCGCCATGGCTGGGCGAGCTCGGGCTCGCCCAGATCCGGCGAGGCTGAGCCTCGACGGCCGGTCGCCGGCCATGGCCGAGGCCGGCAACCGACGAAAAAAAAAAGAAGAAAAAGAAGAAGAAAAGAAGAAGAGAGAGAGAGAAACGTTTCTTTCATTTTTGTTTCTGGAATAAGAAACAACAATTTGTTGTTTCTTATTTTTGTTCTTATTTTGTTCTCGGAATAAAAAAACAAAAAAAGAACAGAAACGCGTTGCGTTTCTGTTCTTTTTTTGTCCCCAGGAACAAAATCCGTACAGAAATGTTCCGGAAACGTTTCTAAGTAACGTTTCCGTGCACACCCTAAAAATTTTAGCTTTTGATTTCTTCTTCAAATCTATTTCTGGAATAAAAATCTGTTTCAGAAATAGAGAAATCAAATTGCGTTACCAAACGGATTTCTGTTCCAAACCTGTTCCGGAGAACAGAGAAATAGAGAAATCAAGAAACAGAAATTTTATCATGCGCAGCCTTAGTGGCCGGTCGGGGTACGACGAAACTATGAGAATTGCGCTTCGAATCTTCAGGGAATAAAAGTTGATTTTTTGCGACGTTTCATATTCTCTTCCACAAAATCAATGGATTTATTAGAGAGTTATTGCACTTTGATAATCGTAAATATTTACCTCTCTAAAAAATCAAGGGAACTTCTTGGTGGAAATATACTCTAATATATTGCAATTCAGTGTTAAAAAGTTATTCCATTAAGTCTATAATGTACGCAACAATGGAACAACAGATTTAAAAGAGTGGTTACATAGTACTATTTTGGTAGCTAAAATTCGCATGACTATGCCTTTCATGCAGAAACTTGGTGCTTCCATTTTTTATAATTGTTTGCTAAATTAGTCTCTCATGGTTCGCTTTCTAGAGATAAATCAATATATAATGGGGGTGAAGAAATCCAAATTTAGAGTGGGGCCTATTGGGTAACTTGATAGGATCGCTTTGACATATAAATCAATTGCAATATCTTACACGATATGTATTAGTTGTGCAAAGTATGGAGATACTTGTGCTGATTTGAGAAAATGGTTATGATTTGACTATGTCTTCACCAATACTCAGTACTTCATTCCAGCTAGAAATTGCATATGGATTACGTTTTCCCTTCATTGCTCGGGCATGAAAATAGATCAAGTTTTTTGTTTTGTTGAACGTAATGCGATTGGTTCTAATATATAAATTCAAAAAACGAGGAATTTTCTAGAACGTCTTTAAATGATTAACTAGTATGCCAATAACTTATCTTCTATTACTTTGGAGAGAAGGGAATTTTGCTCAAGTAGGACCTTTTTCATTGGATGCTTTTTGGGAATAAATTTCAGAGACGCTCCCCTTCGAGGATCCCCTTCCTCTGTGTAGAAATCTTTCTTTCGGCACCGCTTTGCTCTTCCGGTTAAAGTTTTGGGGATGCCAAATTTGATGTTTCAAAGAAGAAGGTGGTTAACATTGGATATTCCATATGAAAGTTCATAAAGAAAGACTTTATCTAAGTGAGAAAGGACTCATTTTCAAATTATTTAGTCCGAAAGAGGATTTTCTCATTTGGACTTTAATAAAGATTGGCACTTCGAAAGTTTTAAGCATCTACTAATGTTGGATGTTGTTGGAATTGCGTCTAGAGTTTCAACTTATTTTGTTGCTATCTAAATGGATGTTACATATGAGCATCACTAATGTTAATAGAGTGCACTAATTACGCCTATCATTATGGATTCTGTGTGATTTGACAATTTTCCTTCTTTTTTATTTTTCTTTCTTTTTTAGTTTTCTTTTGCTTAGTCAAAAGCCCTAGGAATATTTGCTCATCACTTTCGTGCTACCTTCGCTCCACACAACTTCGCTTTGGAAAGGAAACTGATCAAGAGTGGCCCTTTCCATTGCATTTTTTATCTATTTTTCTTTTCTTGATAAATGTACTAGAAATTTTAAAGCTTGTTACAAAAAGTGCAATTGAGTTCTAAAACTTTCAAAAGTACAATTAAGCCTTAAAATAAGTCATAAAAGTGTAATGGAATCCTAAAATTTTCAAAAAATGCAATCAAGTCCTAAAATTTATCAAGTTTGTCTAATCAAGTACTTTATTGGTTACACCTTTGAAAGTTGTATGACTTAATTGGACTTTCGTAATAAAATTTAGAACAAATTTTAGGATTTTTTGCATATCCTACGCAAGATGTGTTAGTTATGCAAGTACATACATACTTGTGTTGACTTGAGAGAAGGGCTTCGATAGTATGTCTTCGGCAACAATTGATACATCACATTTTCTATGCATTGTTAGGCATTTTTAGTTAAAAATTGGATAAGGATTACCTTTTACTTTCATAGCTCAAGCACAAAAGCAAATCAAGCTTTTTGCTCGGTTGAAAGTAATGTGATTGTTTCAAATGTCTAAATTCAAATAAATTAAAAAAGTTTCTAGAAGAACACCTTCAAATGACTAATTGGCATGCTAGTAGCTTATATTCTATTACTCTGGAGGGAAGGATTTTCCCTCAGTTAGGGCCTTCTTCATTGGATAGAATCAATTGTTTTCTGATGCTATTTCGTGTCAATTCTAAGTGCAACTAGAAAGAAGAAATTAGAAAAAGTGCAAGTCATTTTCAAAAGAAATGGACACTTCATACACAATAGTTCGTAAGAAAGACATCGTATAGGTGTGAAAGAACACATTCCATTTAGATTATTTAGTCCAAAACAGGATTTCCATATTTGGACTTTAATGAAGAAAGGCACTTCTGAAGTGTACAGCATTCACTAACGTTGGATATGGCAAGTATTGCATCTAGAATTTAGCTTATTTTGTTACTATCTAAATTGATGTTACATATCAACATCACTAAAACATCACTAATGTTAATAGAGTGCACTAATTTTGATTTGATGATATGTATTTTTATCTTTATTTTTCTTTTTTCGCTCGGTCAAAAGCCAAAAAGGAATATTTGCTCGTCACTTTTGTGTTAGCTTCACTCCATGTGACTTCGCTTTGGAAAGAAAAATGATCAAGTTGGCAGGTGGCCCCACCACCTTGTTCTTCTACATGATCATATCTAGAGCGAATCCAAGGCTTGGGCGCAGTGGCTCGTTTTCATCGCATTTTTTATCCCTTTTTTTTCCTACTAACCTAAACGGCTTAATAATTATATTTGGAAAATTTTCAAATAAGGCCATTTTATCAAAAAGAGACCTAAAATGGACATTATTTTAAATAATAGCCTAAAGTAACTAAATCAATTTCCCATAAAAGCTTAAACTCATTGACCGGCCAAATATTTGTTGACCGACAAGAATATGATTTTTCCAGTGGCCAGAATATGGATACATTTGTCCAAAAATTTTAGTGAACAATTACAAACCTTAAAAAGAAAATAAAAAACTCAAATGCTTCTTCCTTTGTTTCTTCACATGTTCTTCTTTGCTTCCGATCTTCGTTTCTTTAGAGAGAAGAAGACATAACTCGACCAAGGCCCACCTCTTCCTTTAGTAATACACTCAAATCTAACACAAGGGCCTCAACCTTCCATCATATTTTCCCAACTTTGCAATTCACTTCAATCTCTACTTACGTTCAACTAAGATCAATCTCATTCAAAGTGATGCGGTTGATCCTTCATTCATCCAAGAGATAGTAATTGCATTTTGTTGAAGCAAAATGTCAACAAGGTGTGGGCAATATCACACCGATAATAGCGACAAGAGTGATGGTAGGGGAAATTTTTTGTTTTCTAGTATTGTTTTTGCTTGTTTTGGACGTGCGGACCCCTGGAGTGCCATAACTTTGGCCAAATGGACACTTAAGTGCCATAACTTATGAAAGGTACACTTAAGTGCCACATTTTAAGAAAAGTGGGACACCTGAGTGCCATTTCCGGCGAAGTTGGCCGGAAATCATACGTGGCATTAAAATATTAATATTTCTCGCTGATGTGTTTATTTGGAGAACAGTCAAATCGAATTTACCAAAACGACGTCGTTTGACATCATTTGAATTTTATAATAATATAAAATTTATTTAAATTAAATTTAAAATAAATTTATTTAAAAATAAATTTATCTAAAACATTTTTAAAAAATTTAGAAAATTTAAACATTAAAAAAAATAAAAAATAATTACAAAATTACAAAAAAATTTACAAATTTACAAAAAAATTAAAAAATTACTAAAAAATTTAAAAATTTACAAAATTTACAAAAAAAATTAAAAATTTACAAAAAATTTACAAAATTTACAAAAAAAAATTAGAAAGTTACAAAAAAAATTACAAAAAATTTACAAAATTTTTTAAAAAATTAAAAATTTAAAAAAATTTAAAAATTTGCAAAATTTTTTAGAAAGTTACAAAAAAATTTACAAAATTTACATAAAATTTAAAAAAATTACAAAATATTCAAAATATTTACAAAAAATTCAAAAAATTTACAAAAATTTTTAGAAAGTTACAAAAAATTTCAGCCCTCAATCGGCACCCTTTTCTTTTTTTAAATTATTTTTTTTGTAGCTTTTTTAATTTTGCAAATTTTTTTAATTTTTAAAATTTTATTTTTAAAATTTTTAGATAAATTTATTTTTAAATTAAAATTAATTAATTTACATATTAAATTTTTTACCATGTCAGCACCAAAATAACGTCATTTCGGGTGTTGGCCAGATTAGAGCACTTAAATCGGCCAAAACGACGTTGTTTTGGTATAAGTTGAATTTTAATATAATATAAAAATTAATTAAATTAAATTTAAAACAAAATAATAATATAATTTATTTTTATTTAAAAAAAATGGAGGAGGAGAAAGGCAGCCAACGGCTGAGGGCGGAAGCCCTTCTTTGTCGCCACCTCCCCGCCGTCGCCGGAAGGTTGGGGAGGGTTGGCCGGGCCCGCCTCCTTTTCTTAAAAAAATTTTCTAAATTTTTAAAAATTTTTAAAATATTTTTAAAATTTTTTATAATTTTTAAAAATTTTCTAAAATTAATTTTTTTTATTTTTTAACTTTTAATTTCTTTTTAATTTTTAATTTTCTTAAAAAAATTTTAAAATTTTTTAAGTTTTTTTAAATTTTTAAATTTTTCAAAAATTTAACATTTTTAATATTTAATTTTTTTAATACTTTAATATTTTAAATATTTTTTAAATATTTAAATTAATTTAGTTTTAAATTAATTTTTATATTAAATTTTTGGCCACGTCAACATTAAAACGACGCCGTTTCGCACTCGCTTCGCCGGAAAATTGACATGTCAGCGTTTTGGTCGGATTGGCACTTAAGTGATCCATTTTACTCCGATTTTGGCACTTAAGTGTAACTTTCGTAAGTTATGGCACTTAATTGTCCCTCTGTGCAAAGTTAAGGCACTTGAAGCGTCTTTTGCCGCTTGTTTTGTTAGATTTTTCGGTGCATTATGTCTCCTTCTGTCCTAATCAATGCATATGAGTTGCATCCACACTGTATTTTTAAATTTACTGCCGTGGTGATCCTACATGTTGGTAGTGGTCCCTATTTTGTAATTTTCTTGATGCTTTCATTTTTTTTGTAGTGTATGCTTTGTTGTTAATGGCCAAAGCTCATGAGCATGGCATGGAATTCAATTGTTGGTTCTTGATTTGAGCTATAGCACATTCACCATGCCAAGGATAAGATTCCTCACCTTAGCAGCAAAAAATGTTGGTTTTTGATCATGCTCTTGCACTGAAGGCGTCATGAACATAATCATTGAGCTTAATGACCATAACAACGATAAGGGCCCTCACCATAGCAAGGGCACTTTTGTGGCCAAACAGGAGTATGAATGTAGATTACCAAAAAGCTAGCACATAAATTAAGTCTATAATGCACTAGTTTTTTTGACAAATATTATCCCATAAATTACGAATAAGTGGAAGAGGAAGAGGGTATACAGTGTCTTGTATGATTAGTTTTCTTTCACAATCGGGCATGATAATAGATCAAGCTTTTTGCTTAGTTGAAAGTAATATGGTTGTTTCTAATGTATAAATTCAAGGAAATGAGAAATTTCTCTAGAAGAACACCTTTTTATGATTAACCGGTACGCCAATAACTTATTTTCTATTACTTTGAAGTGAATATTCTTTTGCTTAAGTAGGGCAATTTTTCATTGGATGCTTCTTTGGAATTCATTTGCTTAGTGATGTAATTTACCATCAAATCAAAGTGCAAGTCATTTTGAAAGAATTGCATACGTCAAACGGGAGTTAATAATAAAGACTTCGTCTAGGTGTAAAAGAGCATGTTGCATTCATATTATTTAGACCAAAAAGAGGATTTTCGTGTTTGGACTTTAATGAAGATTCACACTTTGAAAGTATAAAGCATCCACATGATCTGATAGATTGCGTCTAGAGTCTAGTTCGTTTTGTTACTATCTAAATCGATGTTGCCAATGGGCATTACTAAAACATTAATCGAGTGCACGAACTACATTATCATTGTGAATTTCATGTGATTTGACAATATCTCTCCATTTTTTCTTTTTGCTTAGTCAAAAGCACAAGAGCTAGCTCATCACTTTCGTGCTTGCTTGCCTCGTCGCAACTTCGCTCCTCGCCTCCACGCAACTTCGCTGGGCAAACAAAAATGATAAAGTTGATTTTGATGGGCAGGTGGCCCCTGCCACCTTGTTCCTTCCACATGCTCGTATCTAGAGTGAATCCATTGCTCGAGTCCACTAGCTCATTTCCATTGCATTTCCGTTACCAAAATGCTTGCTCCGACTGTAAGAAATATCACCTGCTCGTCCGATGAGCTCAGGTCTTTATTTGACTCTAATTTAATCACTTCAGGTCTTTATTGAAATAATTTTCACTCTAGGTCCTCTTTTAAAAAAAAATAGCATTACTTTAGACCTTTATTTGGAGATTTTCCTTTTTATTTTTTAAAAGATGCTATGTGGTTTCAACTAAGAGGATTTAAAAAGCTGCAATAAGCTGTGATTTTGATCGAATACCTTCAGCAAGCTTTCTGAAAATGAGCCCCAATGCCTGTGTTGCTCCTTTGGCCACAAAATAATCAACTTGTCCTATTTCATTTTCAGGACTTAAATAAAAAATTGCCATATCATTAAAGAAATATTCCACACAAGAGTCAAGTGGCACTTGCCCGTCCGCATTAAGCCAAACCATTTGGGACGGTGATGATCCTTGCACTTCAAAGCATTTTCACAACCATCCGATATCAATGTTTTCACTTTCATAGAAGTAAAAGTCATGTAACTCTTTTTTCCCGTGATTTTGACTGAAGGGATTTCGAAAGACTAAAAATATATAGATCTAGGTCTATATTGACCCTAATTCACATTTGATAATTATAAAGCTCACTCAAATATGTTACTTGTTATTTAAAATTATATCTGTTGTACTTGAGTAATTTTTATAGGATTTGGAAAGGGTAATCCGCTTTGCCCTGAGACACGGGCTATTAGAAAATATTTTAGTAATATTAATGTGTGTGCCGAAAAAGTTAATGATTTGCACGTCCAACTTCTCTTCACTGAAGATCCCATTTACTGCGTTAGTTTGATGTATGATCGATACAAATATTCATTTAACATTCATTTGTTTTTTTCTTTTGGTATTGGAGGAACCGGCTTGCAGCCGACAGCCGCGCCGTAAACCCCCAAGTGACACTTAAGCAGGAGAACCCACCACCCCTGAGTCACACTTAATACACCTAGCGCCTCCAATAAACAAATTGATAATTTTGGACTCTAAAATCATTATCGCGGTCACCACGTTTATATTGAGATTTATTCTTGCTGCTTTTTCATAAGGCAATAGTCGTCAGACAATTTTATAAGCTTCTGTAATGCCAGTGCCCTGCGTTACATTCCCCCCAGGGTCACAACGGGATAAAGGCTATTTGATTTGATAAAACGTAAGAACGCACCGACCCTCTAGTTTCTACTCACCTCCTTGATTGCAAGCCGAAAACAGGCAGATTGTGTTCCCACTGCATTCTTGACTTATGAAGGTTAAAGGGTTTTTTTTTTTTTTATAAATATTTTTAATCTGTTGATTGCAATTGGCGTTCCCACACTATATACTTTTTTTTTTTTTTTGACAATCCACACTGTATACTTGACTTGGGCGGAAAGACGCAGTCCCACTCCTATGTAATACTCCATAATTGTTAGTGGGGAGCTTGATGGATTAAGACCAGATGACACTGTCTCCTCCAATTCTTTTGTGATGACAGTGCAAGTTTTCGTTAAAACTCTGCAGCAGAGAATGGAAATGGAGATTTACGCACAAAAAAATCGAGTTTATGCACTCATACTTCTGTTTGGCGATTTACTCAACCGCGCACTTTGCTAATAATCATATGATCTTCTTGAATGGAGATGAGGAATCATTTCTGATCTCCGGTCAGAAACTCGACCTTAAAGGACGGAGATGTTTGGAGGTAAAATCAGGGCTAAACTGTTAAGTGACTTACTGAAATTCAATCACTTCAAAGCTGCTTCAAACAATTGGAAACCGATTGAAAATGCTCCTCGATTTTACACTCGAGCAAAGAAGTGCATGAATGTGGCTTTAGATGGAGTAATGAAACTCCACAAATCTAAGCATGAGAAAATGTTAACTGTATTGGAATTGCAATTACTATCAACTGAAAGAGTTGAAATTGAAATTACATCAAAATGAAATTACAAGGAAATGAAAGTACAAGAAAAGGTAAAGATGACTCTTAGAGATGCCGCTTCAGTGTCTTTAATGTTCTTCAAAAGAAGTGGCACCATGTCCGTCCACTTTGCTTGAAATTCTCCTATTTTGGGGGCAACCACTTGAGTAAATGGACTAGCTTAACACACTTTTTGAGGGAAAAAGGAGTAAAATTGGGTACTAACACAAGTATATTTGATAATCTTTTCTACAAGGTGTTCATGATATGGGAAATGTAAGAAAATATAACAAACTTATAAAATTATGAATGCATTATTACAACTCTCACTAGAGAATTTTAACTATCTTTCGCAACAACTCTATCTACGTTGCAACTGATAGATATGTCAAGCCTCTCCAATTAAAATCGATCTATTAAACTCAACATAACCAATCAAAACAAATATAAAAAGTAAGAAGAATACATCGACCAAAAAGTTCAAGTGCTTCATTACATTTTGAAGTTTTAACATCAAGTCAATAACAAATGTTCATCTTGTAACGCTGACTCTATTTTCTTTGTCCAATAAATTGACTTTATCAGCTACAATGTCTAATTAATCCAAGTGATAGACATCATCGAGGATGGCATTAGTCAAATGAGATTGTGATTCGATTGAGAAAAAAAATGCAAAAAAAAATGTGCTATACATTATCCGAATGAGAATTATACGAACATAACTTATTGTGGAAGGAACTTTCTATGATCGATATATCCTAGGGAAAAATTTGAATGTCAATCTTATGCAGTCATTGAGGAAGATTACGGCCAACTTGGGTTTGGTACATATCTCTACCAAGTCATGAAGAACGGAGCAGAAAAAATGCATCGTAAGTTTTTGTATGTAAAATTCATCTATATCACAAGCATATATATTTTTTCATCACGATCTTTTACGGTAGGCTACCGTTAAAAAAGTTGGAGCAAATTGAATTGAAAGCACATGCATGATAAGTGATGGTCATCATGCCTTTGCTGAGGACGGCTGCTTTTTAATTTGAAAAAAAAAAAGGGGAAAGATTCGCGAGAGAGAGAGAGAGAGAGAGAGAGAGAGAGAGAGACCTACTTTCTAATTTGCCCCTTCGCGTGATTCCCATTTGTTTGTCATTATCGCATCCCTTTTTATAATCCGTGAAACGCGGACTTACTTAGTGGGACGTTCGCTTTGATCTTTCCTCATCATGACCCGTCCGCTTCTTTGCGACTTTTAAGGTTTTCTTTTTTGACTTTTACTCTGCTTTGCATCTTTCTTTACCCGATTCCACGGATTAGCTCTTGGTAGAAAAACTGTTGCCCGGAGGTCCTTTCCCTTTCCATCTACTCATGTTCTCGTAGCACTCTTTTGCTTTTTCCCTTTCCATTAATATACTCATGTTCCCTTTCCATTAATATATGCTATCAATCATTCTCATTCAGGGCTTATCTAAAATCAAATGACACCATATATAAATTCACAGAATCAATATGTAGAATACTTTTCCTTACAAATATAATTAGACTACAAATGCTCATATGCTAATCTTTTGTCTTGGCTACAAGCCGCCATGAGATCTAATTCATTTATTGTGTGGTGTTTGTGCACCGAGTTGGATTATGATGTAATAAAAGGGTTCATCCTCAATTGATACCCGAAAAAGTAAAGGTAAATTGAGCATGAAAGCCATGGCCTTTTGTTCCTGTATCCAGTATTGTGTAAACGGAATTGCGGTTGCAGGGACAAAACAAAAGGAGACTCTTGTCAGAAAGCAACGAGTTATCGTACATCTTTTTAAAGAGATCCAAGTAGGCCATAAAGCTAAATGAAAAGCAAAACGGCTTACATGAAGATACCTTAAAACTAAAGTTGGACATCATCTCAATTATTTTTCCGAAATAAGTCCAAGTCATTATAGGACCTCTAAAATGTTCGTAAGCCAATTTGAAATGGGAAAAAGGGAAAGAGTTTGAAGGAACTCAACTCCGGCTAAATTGCATCCATTGAATCTAGCAAGGAAAATTTGGAAGTCCCATATTCACATACAAATCAGTTGAGTCCTCCCCATACTTTGGAATAAATTTTAGCAACCTTCAAGTCTCAGCCTACTCAGTTTCTCCAACCTATAAATGCTAGACAGAAGGCTTGCTAGCTTCTTGCACTTATTTAAAGAGATGAGGTTTTCTATAAATGCAGTCCCTTCAAATTGAAGTTCTCGCATTCCCTCCAACAAACAATAAGTTGTGCAGAAAGACAACTAAACCAACTTCAATAAACATTCTGAAGCGCTAATGTTCAATATGTTGAGTCCACTGCCGACAATTGATCATACCATTCTTTGTTGACCATGTGAGGCACCCATCAACGTTACCCAAAATCACGCTTGATCATCACCCTCTCTTCCATCTATTTCCATGTGAAATCCAAAATTAAACTTATTGACTTTTTTTTCTGCAAATCATGGATTGTTTTTCTATTAATGTGTTTGTGAAATTTTAGTACGATTTGTGATTTGTGTGTCAGAGGGAGGGAGGGAGGGAGGGGGAGAGAGAGAGACAAAGAGATGAACGACTGTATATTGGTGAAGGAAGCGATCTATCCTGAAAGAGAAAGACAAGGCGGAGAGAGGTGACGAATAAAGGACACCACAATATTTTCCAAACAGGTGCACGTCACATGACATGGTTTGCGATGCTATTATTGACGGAAGAGGCTGCAGGAATGTTGTAGCAGTTGTGGTCGGGAGTCTGAAGTTGCCAATGAAAGTTCATCCCTACCTTGGCAGGTCACAATAATTGAGGGAGAGAAATGAAGTAAACGTCTTCAACCTTGTTTAATTCAATAATTATTACAAATAAAGATCGCAACAAAGTGTGGTATGATGCGATTTTAATGAATGTATGTCATATGTTACTTAGACAATTATGGCAATATCATCGTCAAAACTATTCATGATATTGGCAGTTGAAGCCAAATATTTTTAGGGGCTTTTTTTATCTTTTCTATTAATTTTGCTTTTAGATTAAAAGCTACACATTTATATCAATGATAGTTAGACACTAGTTGTCAAGACACTAAAAAAGAAAATATAAAGAAAAGAAAAAGAGAGAAGAAAAAAGTGAGCTTTTTTTTCTTTGTGAGAGTCTTCAATTTCTTTGGGCCTAATCTTGAGAAAAGATTATCGTTGTATTTCAATTTTTTTACTTAGAAAGAATAAGTGTACCCATATCCATCATGTGCTAGAAATTCGCATGTCGATTCTAGAAAAAAAAATGCTCACAAACAATCCACCCAAGTAGAATACAATAATAAGGAACAAAATCAAAAGAACACGCCATAAAATCCTACAAGGAGACACATTGCATAAGCGCTAGTGGTACATGAAGATGTCGCGACCTAACTTCCCGTGGGAGAGACTATTAGGTTTGGAGGTATTGTCAACTTCGAGTTGACGGCCTTCAATTAATTCAAGTTCTTCTAAGCCCATCTCTCACATGACATTAGGTGTTCAAGTTTTTAATCAATTAAGCCAATGTAAATGTTAATTAATGAGTCGCCACTAGTCTTTTCAATTAGGTAGAAACCAAGTTAGATATGGGATGATATCAAACTATTTACACAATCAAAGATTTTAGACTTGGGGATTTGATTACACTAGCCTTAAGATTAACACACTTTCGATACCTGCCTTGATCATGCTAACTAATGTTATAGTAGTTTATCCAAAAGAAATCTAAGGTTCGTCCTAACCATTCTAAAGCAGGGAAATAACATCCAACATATTGAAAGTGTAACCAAATATAATCATAAAGAAAACACATAAGGATCATAAAATTGTCTCTAAGAAGAAAAATACAATTCAAAACAAAGAACCCTATTATAAAGTCCTAGAGGATTATGCAATTTTCGATTTTTAATTTATAGGATTTTCCAGTTTTTCTTAATTTTTCTGATTTTCTAGAATTTTATGAATTTTCTATGATTTTCATGAATTTTTTATTAATCAATAAATTTTTTTATTTATTTTTATTATTATTATTTTTAATATTAATTTAAAAGATATTCGGACCGGGTCAAGAGACTTGACCCAACTAAACCGACCCGAACCTTATCGGATCGGGTTGGACTAAAAATGTTAACCCTAAAAGCCCACTCGCAATTAAATAAATCATCCCAAGAACACTTCTCTTGTTCTTAATTTTTTGGCCCGAACTCTAATAAGAACCTGGCCCACAACAAACCAGCCCAAAACCCTACTTTTCGTATGGACGACCGGCCCACAAATAAAAAGCCTAAAACCCTTCTTTTTCTTCATCATCTTCAACCTCCTGCACTTCCTCGCCGAAGCCTTGTCCCGCAACCTATCTTCATTCGACCGTCTCCTTCCCAAATCACCAACTTCAAGATAATATCAACTTTCACATGTTTTGTTGCCGACATACGTACCGCCGCCGAGCCATCTCCTCCCGCTGATCATCCATTCTGACCGACGACCACCAACTTCGGCTCGCTATTTCGGTGACCACCGAACACCAAAAATGAACATCACCCGGAACTTAAATTTTTAATATCAGCACACTCAGCAAATAAACAAGCACAAGCATGTTAAAATAGAGAGACACGCTGACTCGATTAGCCTTGAACCATGGACGGGGGGATTGCCGGCAAGGGGCTCTAGTGAAGGGGCGCATGCAAGGCCAACACAGCAAAATACGAAGAAATCAAGTAGGGTTCGACGAACACAGAAACAAATGAGATCGGTTTCGAGTTTAAACATGAGAATTTTTCCGGTCTTCTTTCCAGCATTTTAACAAACGTAGGGTGTGCATTTTAGAAAACAAGCTCCATATTGACATTCATGGTGAAATGAGTCTGAAATCTCGACACACAAAAACATGAACCCACATCATAGATTATAATTCAGTCCTATTACTATATCGAAGTCCTATGATCTCCAAAAAGAAATAAATTCAGATCTTGTGCTCAACGAAACGGGGCCGAAAATGAGGTGTTCGAGAGCGAACTCCCACCAGGTTCAGGGTAGAGTTTTGGTGTCGTATGGTTGTCGGAAAAGCTTCGATGGATGACAAGACGAGAAGGAAGACCACCGCTCAACCGTGGACAGAGGCGATGGTCGGCGGTCGACCATTTTTCTCATTTCGGCCAAGCCCCCTAATAATCACCCCTCACAATAGCACGCTCCTCTCTCGCTTTTAAGCTTCTGTGCGCATGCCTCCTGCCGTGCCAGCTGCTGTCGCCGGCCTGGCCCCGACCAACTACCGGTCGACGGTCTGCGATTAATAAAAAGAACACATACCTTGCAAAAATTAGTTACTCAGTTGGTAGATCTTCGTGCTGATAACGTGTTGTAAAATATTGCGTTACAAATATATAATAGAGAGAATAAATAAATTGAGAAGAGAAAATAAATAAACATCAAAGATAGTAGAGAAAGTCAAATATCAGAGATCGTAGCGAAAGTCAGGAAATACTTTTATTTCCAGTATATCACCATATCTCTATGACAAAAACTAAGCTTCTATTTATAAGAAAACAATGATGTACTTATCATTAATAGCATTATATCGAATAATATAAGTATTGGATATGGAGATGAATATTCATTATACAATGAGATATACTTAGAATATATGATACAAATGTACCATAATAAGTACA
Organism: Eucalyptus shirleyi; assembly: GCA_017140165.1. Lineage (NCBI taxonomy): Eukaryota > Viridiplantae > Streptophyta > Magnoliopsida > Myrtales > Myrtaceae > Eucalyptus > Eucalyptus shirleyi. The sequence goes on along the minus strand of CM029456.1, from coordinate 15,010,231 downwards.
TTATATAAAATGAATATAATGAATATTTATTTATGTATATAATATCGACACACGGACCCCTGAAGTACCATAACTTGACACAAAAAGACACTTAAGTACCATAACTTACGAAAGTGACATTAAAGTGCTAAAATCGGAAAGACGTTGAATATTTAAGTGCAACTCCGAGAACAATTTGGCAAAAACTTTATCGTGTCGATGTTCCGGCGAAATTGTGCAAGACGGCGTTGTTTTGCATGCTGCCGTGGCCGAACAAACGTCTTTTGCGATAGAATATCTGAATGCAGAGATACTTTTTTCTATGCATGCATTAAGTTCCTCGTCAGGATATGCTCCGTAGTTTGGGATATAAACCAGCGATGGGCATTCATTGAAGTTATTGGACATCGAATTTTTAGGATCCTGCAAGAACAATAAAACAATAAAGATAGACATTTTGGACGAAAAGGAAAATCTGAGACAAATATCCAATTCAAAACTGTCTCTGGTTTTTAATAAAAAAGATAGTGGCATGTCTGATTACTGGGAACCTACATACAAAAATTATCACCCGTCATAACTCAAAAGCATTTTCGGAAAACTTGATGAACAAGGATCAACTTCTATTTGTCCACAACCAAACAGATTGTCCTTATAGTTTTTCTAAACAAATTGCAGGAGGACGATTCTGCTATTCCATAGAGTAAAAATTGGATCACAGTTACATGCTGGTAAAAGGTGAAAGACTTTTCTAACATCTAATTCTGTGGCTAACAAAACTCTGACCGGAAGTAATGCATTGGTAAATTAACTACAACATTTGAGAAAGTATCTACAATTACTAGATAGTTTTAAATTACCAACTAATTTAATAATTTACCAAAATTTTTAAGTAACTTACCTATAAGTTAAACTTACGAATGTTTTATAGAAAACTAGTAAGATGCCCATGCATTTGTATTGTTTTAAATGTTGATACCAAAGTGAATTTTCACAAGAGAAATATGATATATGAAGAAAATAATAACAAAATAAATATCCACATAAATCAAATTCTGCACTGGAGATTATGTTCAACTTTATATAGTTAATCCAAACCTCATAATGTAGATTTATCTTCTAATTAAAAGTAATCATAAGACATAATATTGCAATTTTTATTTAATAATAATATATGCATATGCAATATTTCGAGCATGTGAAACAATACGATTTGAAAAAAAAAATGAAAGCATCAGATGATGATGTAAACGCCTCTCTCTTAATAACTTTCCTTGATTTTGTTGAATTCTTCACCCTGTGCCATCGATTGCTGTGGAAAAGGTAAGCAAGCTTTTGTGTGGAATTTTCATGAGAAGAAGGCTAAGTGCTAGACCTAGTGGCCCTAGCATATCTATAGAGTAAAGGCTCTTCAATGGAATCGCACTCCCCAAGCCTTGCTTTCAAAAGCGAGAGATAGAATTGGATGATCAATCTATTTCCCTAGCTGTTCTATTGCTCGGCGAGAGGACGCCCCAACAAAGGGATGTGGAGAGTCGCTTTCTGTCCCATGATCTCTTACTTCATGATGATATAGACTGAAGGCACTGACCAATGTCTCAATTGAAAGGAAATGAGGGGAACGAGTTACATATTGGGAACCAAAAGGAGAGATTCCTTGGATGAAAAGTCCCAACTATATTTGAAATTGAACTTGCCATCCATTAAAATTCTCCCAGTTTTGCTTCTTTCTTCCCTCTAGATATAAAGAAACACTTGTTGGAAATCGTCGATTAGATTAGCCTGATTGAAAGAGACATGGGACCTTTTTGTCATTGTTTGAGAGTTGTCAAGCCTGGACCAATTTAAGACAGACTCACTTCCTGTAGCAATTCTTCACTATACACTTTCTACATGTCATTTCATTCTCGGCCACATACCATTGGAGAGAACAATGAGAGGTTCAATCAAAAGCATTTAATGCAAACTCACTTCAATGATTAGGCAAATAAGCAAGACGAATCTTTTCCTCTTTCCACACACTTTTGAAAAGAATCTAGTCAGCCCATCTTTACTATACAATATAGAATCTTGATTAACATTTTCAGAGTCTATGATTTCAAAAAATAAAATTAAATAAAATCGCCATTTATGTTTATTAAAAATGTAAGCACATTCATCATTCAATAGCCAAATTATATCACTTGCAAATTTTTACTGATGCTTTCAGTTCATTGTTCTTTCAAGTTTCAGCACTTGTAATATGTTGAAAATGAGATTGGACTTTTTTCTTGAATAAATTTTGCTCGAATCAACATCAAGATTCTCATGGGAAAGTGCTTAATAGTCCCATAAAACGGGAGGATTTAACTTATGTTGGTTCATGTAGTAGATCGACATCCTGTAATTAATGCTTTAATCAAATATAAACAATTAAATAGATGCGGATGTTTCTTAAGCACATTAACGAGCATCATCAGAGTTAGTAATTCTGGCATTCAAAGTTCTCGGTAATACACATGCATATTCATATTCATATGCAAATAGATATGGATATGTAGAAGATAAGGAAATAAAGAGTATTAATTTAAATGCGCACCTCAAATTGCTTACGGAGTGCTTGGATGTTGCTTTCGTGCAAATCAAGTTGAGCCAACCTCGCAGAGGAAAATTCTGGGATGCAAAGACGACATTCAGGCCATTCAAACCATTTTAGTTCATTAGGAAGATAGATAGGATCTTGGAAAGAGTTATGCACATTCTTCATGATGAGCTTCTTCAACCTTCTCAAATTTGCAAGAGCATTAGGACCTATGTTTATCTTCTCCGGCTCAGGTAAAATTAAAACTATCGACTGTAATGCATCTGTTACCTGTATTTATAGAATTTGCAGCGCAATTAATACACAAAATTAAATAATGAGAGCAAAATCAATATCAACACCAGCAAATCTTACCAAATGCCTTGATAGAATATTACGAAAATCATCAAAAAGCCATAACCTGCTACGTCTTCTAGGATCATTGGAATATTCTTGTCTAACGATATCCATGGCCATCAATTGAATCAGGTTACACATTTGTAGTGTCTCTCTCTCTTCAATTACCAAGGACTTCTCAACAAGAACTTTTACTCCAATAGTAGGTTCAAAGTCGCAGTAGTCAAGAACTTTCATAATATACTCTTTAGAGTACCCCGTGAAGAAACAGGCAATATCAAGGCAAATTTCCTTTGCATTGTCATCTAGTCCATCGTAACTCCACTTAAAAGTATCGTTGCTGGTTTTTTTAAGAATTTTGGCGAGAATACGCAGTGAACTTTCCCACTCACGTTCACTTCTACCATACAGGGAACAACCCAATTCCTTGAGTGTTAAAGGATGCCCATTAGCATAATGCAAAACCTTATCCACAAGATCCCTCCTTATACTGTTGTTACTCGGAAAAGCATGTCTACGGAGAAGTTCAAAAGCATTGCAATTCTCTAGAGGTTTAACTTCATAGATATAATCTTCATCTATCCTAAGAGAAATTAGCAAATGCTTATCTCTAGTTATAAAGATGATCCTGCTTCCTGCACCAAACCACTCCAGATTTCCAGCTAAAGCATCTAACTGACTTCTGTCAGTGACATTGTCAAGAACAAGGAGAACTTTCTTGCGGTAAAGGTTATTTTGCATTAAACTAATACCTTTATGAACATTAGACACCACTAACCTTCGTCCTGGTAATATGTCAGACAACAATTGTTTTTGAAAAGCAGCTAAATCCTTGGGACCTTCCAAAGCTTTGCGAACATCTGCTAAAAAACATGAACCCTCAAATTGCGTATAAATATTATTGTACAGGGCTAAACCTAAAGTTGTCTTTCCTATGCCTCCTGGTCCCCATAATCCTATCATGCGAACATCCTCATCAATCTCAAGTTTTAACATTGAATTCAGCTTTTTCACTAGAGGATGTATCCCAACCAGATGCTTAGCAACATGTACGGTTCTTTGGTTAAGCTGCATAGAGATGTGTTTCACAATATTCTTTATAAGCTCCGCTTCAACTTTGAAAAAAAAAAAAAACAGGAAAAGCACTTGACATATTGATTCAGCAATTCAAAGAAATGATTAAGTTTCATGAAAACAGAGTGAGGATGTGACTAAGTAGATATAAAACAGGGACAAAGCAGTGCAACACATCAATTAACACTTACTCATCATTCAAGGTCCACCCAAACAATTCACTGGCATCAAAAAGAGCCTCCTTCCATCTCTTCACTTTGTGCGAATCTTTCCCGAAATCAGACTCATGTTTAGCCATATCTCTCCCATAACTTCCTCTACCCCATCTCACTTCTCTTGGTTCCACTTTGTAAAACACTGGCAACACAATCAGGTCCTTCTGTGTCTTGCACTCCATGATTTTCGCTACCTCTTCCAAACACCATGACGAGGAAGCGTAGTCCTTGGAGAAAATGATGATTGCAAATTGCGATTCCTCAATCGCCTTCATAAGTGCTGACCGTATTTGATCTCCTTTCCTCATTTCCTTGCTGTCGATGTAATAGGATATATTTTTCTGGTATAGAGCTATCTCGAGATGACTGAGGAAGTTATTGCGAACGTCAGTGCCCCTGAAACTTAAGAAGACATCATATCTTCTTTTACGTTTCGAAGAAGAAAAAGAAGCCATTAGAATTTGGTAAAACAAGGCAGGTGCTGATGAAAATGAAGGTCCGAGATCTTAAAAGGAAAGCTACTACATTGGCTTCCCCAGTAAAATACTCGGCTTTGTCAACTTTTGTTGACACGTTTCGACACGCGTGTCAGAAAGACAATGGAGGGTAGAGGCGAGGGCGAGGGAGTAGAGATGAGGCCGTGAGCGATGGCGAGCCCGCGACGGCGAGAGACAGCCAGAGAAAGAGCAGAGACTAAGGCGAGGGCCGCCACTCTGTGATGCTGCGATGGATCGGCAACGAGGCTGCAGTTGCGAGGGAGGAAGGGCTGGAGGCGAGGCGGTGAACGATTGTGATGAGGACCAAGAGCAAGCAGAGATCGAGAGAAAGAGGAGAGGAAAGGGGTTGTGCGGCGAGGAGGAAGAGAAGAAGGGCGCTGCTAGGGTTTTGAGAAGGAAAATATAAGAATAAAAAGGGGCTTTGTGATGTTGGCGTGTTGGAGAGGGAGGGGAAAGTGACAGGAGGGAGGGGGAAATGTCAGGTGGTGGGGAGGGAAAAAAAAGTGAAAAAATTTGGGCGTGGGGAAAGAGACGAGGGAAAAAAGGTAGTTTTGGGGGTGGGTGGGACCATCCAAGGGGACTTTTTATTTAATCGAAAAAATTATTAAATGAAATTAAAAATTAATTTTAAAAAATTATAAAAATTACATTTATGAAATACATTTGTCACGTGCACATTTTTTTCATATTAGCAATTATTTTATTCCTAGCATAACGTCATATATATATTAATCATTTTAAATTGTAGGACAGAATTATTACTAGATTTTTTTCCTCATTATTACTGCTATATTAATTCTTTTCAAGAAAGCAAACACCAAATGAACACTTTTGGTATATTTTTGGTAAAAGCAAACCACATTTTTTAGTAACATGTTTAAAAAATTAAGATAGTTGATTTAATTAAAGTCCATGCGCTCATATTGAAAATCAAGTAAAGGTACAATCACATGTAATGTCATTGTATAAAAATGAAAGAATATTAAAAACCCTAAATTAATATATTTTGTAATAAATTTTCCCTCTATTAGTTTCCATTAAAATAGATTAATACTATAAAAAATCACAAACTAGTAAACATGTGACAAATGAAAAGTAAAACTCTCAATTAGTACACTTGTCAATTAGTACACCTATCAATTGTCATATATTATTTAATTAAGTAATTTGACAGTAATATCTAATGAAAATTGACAGGGCTAAATTTGTCCATAAGTCTAATAATTGGAGATTTTTTTCTCTCGTGGCATTAAAAAGAAAAAGTCTCAAAACACTAGCAAAAAAATACTCCATGTTACTGTCTTCCCAGCAGCGACGTTCGAATTCCTATAAAGTAACTCGCATTTTCCACCATATTCCCCACTTTCACGTGACCTTTTTCTCAGTCCCCCATGACCCCGAACTCCCACTCCGCTCCCACCAAGCAATGACGCTCAGCACCGCCGCCCTCTCCCTCCTCCTCCTCCTCCTCCTCCTCCCGCCGGCCCCCGCCACCGCCGCCGCAGCCGCCGCCGCCGACCCACCCCTCGACTCCCTCCTCCCCTCCGACGCCGTGGTGCTCCTCTCTTTCAAGTCCCGCGCCGACCTCGACAACCGCCTCCTCTTCGCCCTCAACGAGCGCTTCGACTTCTGCCAGTGGCGGGGCGTGAAGTGCGCCCAGGGCCGCGTCGTCCGCCTCGCCCTCCCCTCCTCCGGCCTCCGCGGCTCCCTCACCGACCTCTCCCCCCTCGCCAACCTCCACTCCCTCTCCCTCGGCCTCAACTCCTTCTCCGGCCCCTTCCCCTCCTCCCTCCTCTCCCTCCGCCGCCTCCGCGTCCTCGACCTCGGCCACAACGCCTTCGCCGGCCCGATCCCCACCACGCCGACCCTGTCCCGGTTTGACCCGTCAGCGTTCGCCGGGAACCCGGGGCTCTGCGGCGAGGTGATCAACAAGGCGTGCGCCTCGGGCGCCCCTTTCTTCGGGCCCACCTCCTCCGGCGGCGATGGAAGCAGCTCCCTGCAGGCTCCGGTGGCGCAGAGCGCACAGTCTCAGAACGGCGTCGTCGTGTCACCTGCGTCTTCATTGCGGAGGAAGCCCAAGGGAACCGGCGCGATCCTGGGCTTCGCGCTCGGTGTCATACTGCTGGTTTCAGCATTGTTGATCGTCTTCATCCTGTGCAAGACCCGGAAACGCCAGACCCGCGGAGTCCGACGAGCCCGTTGTTCAAGCACGAGCCGTGAATTCTGTGGCTCCGAACTTGATGACGGAGCTGCGAGAGAAGTACAACAACAAGATTCAAGAGGCTCAGCAGAGAGTTCAGAGGAGCGGGTGCTTGGTGTTCCGCGCAGGAGAGTCCCAGCTGTACACGTTGGAGCAGCTCATGAGAGCGTCCGCCGAGTTGCTCGGCAGAGGCACGATCGGGACGACGTACAACGCCGTGCTCGACAACCAGCTTATCGTGACGGTGAAGTGCTCAAAGTGGGCAAGACGGCGGGCACGAGCGAGGAGGCGTTAGAGGGGCACATGGACTTTGTGGACTGGTTGAGGCGCCGAATTTGATGCCCATGAGGGCTTTCTTTCGGGCCAAAGGGGAGAGGTTTGTGGTCTTTGATTATCAACCCAATGGCAGCCTTTACAATCTCATTCACGGTATACACATTTTACTTATTTTGCGAATACCATTTTGATCATTGATTCGATTCTTTTAGCATGTACGAGACGTTTTGTTTCGTTCATTGAGCATCAATAAGTTTGGCTTGGTTTCTTTTGAGGTCTCTCTTTGTTGGGTTTGTCGGATGAGTCGTATTAGGAGACTTTTATAAGTGTTCAGTTACATCAAAGGGCCTACTTCAGAATTTACCATTAAAAAAAAAAGGGCCTACTTGGGAAGATGGGTTGGCGTCTGCATTCGGTTAGAGCCTGCCGTTTGTTTGTTAGTGCAGTGGGGTGGTTCCCGGGGTGCTATTTTTCCATTATTGGCCATGTTTTGGAGTACGTGCCGCAACACGTTGCCGCTTCTTCGAACTCTCATTTATGCATTTTCCTTCTCTTTTGTAAGGAAGAAGAGACATTTCTTGTTGACTTCTTGAGAAATGCTGGAAATACGGAGTAGATTATCAAATTCAGTTTAGTAATGGGGTGCACTCACTAGTATTGTCGCCTTCAACAACTCAAGCTCAAGCTTTGGTTTGGTTAGATCAGCAACTCAACCACCATCGATAAATGGAAAATATCTTATGAGTTTTCATCCAACAATGTTTGAAATGCAAAGAAAAAAAAAGATTTAAGACACCTAGGAAGGTGATTGATGGTACCTACATGGATAAAGAAGCCCATTCATTTGGAATGTTTCCATAAGCGGTCGTGTACTTTCTGTTACACAGTGCCTCAATGCCAAGATGATGAGAAATTGTTAGCATACTTTCATTTTGTCAAGAGGTATCAGAGATGCGGGAAGAGGCATTTCAATAAGAAATATTAGAGATGCGAGTAGAGGCATTTCATTAATAAAATGAGATTTACAATGTGTCCAATAACTTCTTAACATTCCTTCTAAAAGAAAACAAATGTTGATCTAAAAGATTATTCTCAGCAATACATTGTTGTTTGATTGCAATTTGCTCGTCGGTCTCCGTTTGCTGTCGATCACATTCTTTTAGAATCTTGGCATAGTCTTTGTAGTGCCTCTTCAAAAGTTGTCCTTTATTTTCCTTGTTGAACCTTTTGATGGCAAGTTGGCGATCGACTTCAGCTAGTTGTTCTTGAAGTTTCCTCCTCCTTCAGAAGTTTAGCCTCCTCAGCGAGAACGACTTGGAAGAGTTGGCAACTTTCCTTTGTCACGGTTTTTTGTTCCGCTAGCTGGATTTTCAAGGTGTTAAAGAATACTCCTTTATTATTTTGAAGTTAACAAAACCTTTCCAAAGTCTATACCTGAAGATCTCAAGACTTTATCGTCAAAGTTTGAAGACCGACAGATCATCAGAATTTAATCTCAAAGTCTATTCTCACTGACAGTTCCAAACTAAAGTATGAATATCTATCCAAATTGCAGGATTATTTTCTAGATGCAAGATTATCTTCAAAGTTTCGATTCGTATGGTTACTGGAAGATCTTATAGCTGGATTTCACATCTACTTGATTGATTATTCTTATTGGAAACTACTCCGATATGAAGATCTTTGAAAGGTGAGCTAATCTTGAAAGATTCTACTTATGGAAACTCAAAATCCTGATTTGTATGGGCAAACAAAATTGACAGGCTTTCAACACAAATTATCTAACGACTCGAGATTACCTTAATTGATTCTATCCAATAGGTAAATTTGAACAATTACTTTGAAAAGTGCCAACGGTCAAGAAGGCATAAAGGAGTATTTAAGGATTGACTCTTTGGTTGTTCGATACGGTGCTTGAAAGAGAATTCCAAAGTCTGAAGCTTTCTAATTCTTGCTTTTTCATTCATTGAGCTTAACATTGTATACAAAAGAGAGAAACACTTTTTGAGATTGTGTGAGAATTTGATAGAGACTCATCACTGTGATAGTTGAGATCACAAGCTGTAATATCTCTTTTGATCCTTAGTGGAATCCAGTAAATAGGCTGTCAGCGAGGAGAGTGGACGTAGGCTTGACCTAAGCTGAACCACTGTAAACTCTGTGTTCATATTCTCTTATCCCTAAACTTCTTACTGTTATTTATTGATTATCTATTTGTTTACAGTTGAAATACAATTAAAGTCAAACATCTTTTAAAATCAATTTACTTTCATTAAGTCTTGCAAAATCTTTATTTATACCTATTCATCCCCTATAGGTGTATTCACTAGCCCTATCACAAGGCATTATATGTTCTTTCCTTCATTGTCGACATAGCGATCTTGTCATAATATTTCTTGAACTTAGTATTCCTTCCGTTGAAGAGAGTCAAGAATTCTTCACACTCTAATTGGAATCCAGGGGTCCTAGGAAAATACTCCTTGCCAGTATTCAATTCCGAGAGTAGAGCTTTAACTTTGGATTCCATGCTTGGTTCAGAGATGATTTCCGAGAATCCACCCTTGGTGAGTGCATAGAACTCTACCCGTTTGGCTCTTACAACATCAGCAGCAGCAGGGGACAATGAACTAGAGTCAGTTCGAAGATTGTCACTAGGACATCTTGAATCTATCCAATTCAGAGCATTGTCGATCTTCTCCAATTCAGCCATATCAAAGTCAGAAGAAGCAGCAGAAGACTCTTCAATCTTATCTGGCTGGGCACTTAATGTATCAGTTGCCAATTCTGGTGCTAATCCAATGGTCGCTCTCAGTTGTGTTGACATGTTGACATGTGAAATCATCGATGGCTGTGGATTTGATGGACCAATTGAAGCGACAGGTGCCTCTGGTACAGAAATTTGAATCTTTGAAGAAGATGCCACTGATGGCCACACAGCGGTGTCACTTCTTGAACCTGTAGATAGAAGGTCAGCAGGAAGGTTGATCTCACATATTCCATTATCTAGATCACCAATACTTAATGTGTAGTTACTATAATCACTACCATCAGAATCATAGTCACTGCAATCATTGCCATCATAGTCACTATAATCGCAACCTTGTTCTGCTGGTACATGCGGCGGTTGAGCTTATAGGGATTGGACTTGAGGAGCTAAATCGACATCAGCAGCAACAAATTCTTCAGGAAAATTTTGCTCAGAATTGATATTGGCATTGATGTTAATATTCGATGAACCTGCTCCATGCCCATTAATAATACTGACGATGTCAACATTGATGTCTTCAAGTTTAGGCACGATATCTCTGTCTTTAACGTCTGTACTAATGTCGACTCTCGATGAAGATAGCCCCACATCCTTCTTAACCCTAAAAAAGGGGCCAAGATTTTCTTCTCTTTCTTCTTCTCGTCTTTCTTCTTCTCGCCTTTCAACAATCTTGATTCCTATCAATCGTTTACACGCTACTTTAGTAGGAGTCATCTTTGTACATTTTACTACCATCGCATAAAATAAAACATGACGGGGAATTAGACCAAAAAGGGAAGGATGACATCGAAGCAAAAGTGTCCTTACTGGATTTCTTCTTCGCATGCATTTGTAAGGTTCCATTCTCTTGACTAATCAAGGAACTCTTTATGAGAATTTGTATCTCAATAGCCGTGTCAAAACTACAACCATTGAGAACTTTCTCTTTGTACTATGAACTCCGCCTACTGGGAAAACAGGTGCTGTCGAAAAAAATCTCCTTCGCATTTCGCAGCAAACTTTCCCATTCATGTTCTGCTCTGGCACATACGGAAGAACCAAACACCTCAAGTGCTGAAGGAAGTCCTTTAGCATAGTGTAGAGCCCTGTCTATAAGATCTCTTCTTATTACTATTTTATTTCAGTACTTGGAAAAGCATGCCGGCTAAAAAGGTCAAGAGATTCGTCGTGTCTGAGAGTTCTGACTTCATAGATATAATTACAATCTCGCTGAGCAGTTAGCAGATCAATTTCTCTTGTTGTGACAATTATTATACTTCCTTTACCGAACCACTCACAATCTCCGGCTAAAACATTTAACTAGTGTGCATCATGAACATCATCAAGAACAATGAAAACTTTCTTATTACGAAGTCTATCTTGAATCAACCGACTTCCACCATGAACATTGAAGATTATTAATTCCTTTCCGAGTAGCTCCCATAGCAAGTTTTTCTGCAAACCAACCAAATCATTGGAATTTTTGGAATTTTCTCCAACAACCAAGAAACTAGAGTCCCTAAAAACATCATTATAAATGGCTTTAGCAATGGTTGTCTTCCCTACACCTTCAAGTCCCCACAATCCTACCATAAGAACATCTTCCTTGGACCATAAATTTAAGATACTTTCAAGCTCATGTACTCGGCAATCTATCCCAACCAGAAACTTGGCTACATTTGATGGCACTCCATCTAGCTGAGATGAGATCTCCTGTACAACATACTGTATAATCCCCGCTTCACATCTGGCAATGGTAAATTGGTAAATTCATTGAAATTGTTTTTAGAGCAATCCAAAGAAATGAATAAATATTCAAAGAAAATCACCGAGGAAGAAACTAGTCCACGATATATTTGAAGATTAATGTCCAAATATGTTTAACTAGCAAAATGCCCGTGTTTGCACGAAAGACCCTCCAACTCACGGTAAATGGGGTGGAGCAGGGGAGCGCAAGCTTCGTGTACTAACTGCTTGTACGAATTGGAAAGCCAAAGTCCACGAAAATATACTTCTATAGATTTCTGAGTTAATCTTTTTTCTAAGATTAAATTTTAATCTTCTTCTTGCGCTGTTGTTGATACTCTTGGTATTGGTCAGGTTACTGCAAACGGCATGGAAATGCGCATGTGATTTAGCCAGAATGCTTGAACTCAAATGATGTAACTTGTCTGTTGTTTCAAATAAAAATGATCCTTGATTAATGGCATAAAAAATTAGGAAATATTAGTATGGGCTCTATCTCAAAGCTTTCTAGGCTTAGTTCGGTCCGTGGCTTACCTAATTTTAAATTTAATAAGGATCAAGTTTGTGATGCTTGGGTTAAAGAAAAATAAACAAGAATGTCTTTTAAATCTAAGAAGCACGTTAGCACCTCTTAACATCCGGAATTGCTACATATGATTTTTTTCATCCTTCAAAATCTTTCAATCGTTGGCCTTAACTCATAATTTTTGAAACTTTTAATGTCGATCTTGAGGTTGGGACTCCTAGAGTTCTAACCGACTGCTAATTTGAAAAACAAGGCTGGGTACCCTGCCTAGCCATATGCCCGACCAATTTACCTCCGGACTCTGGGCTCCTATAGCTTTGTAACTTGGATTTGTCTGCTCAATCCAACAAGTGTCCAGGCCATTTTTAGTCGGACACCCGGAACTCTCGATTGAAGAACTTTTAGCCATTTGATGTGTTAATACCGACTAGTTGAGTCAGGTTCCTCCCCCCTCTGTCTCTACCTCTTATTTACATGCATATTATGAGTTTCACAAATTGCTATTGCCAAACTTAAATTTATGTGAATATAGTACATATTCTACATATTTGGGCTAAAAGTTGATACATCCCGTCAATACAATTCTTGTTTTTAACAACTTTTTGATTTTCTAAGTCATTAGCCTGATTAGAATATTCATAAAAAGAATCATGTGACTCACCTATTGAGCCGTTTTTAAGGTATTGAGAAAGCAAATGGATATATATATATATATATATTTTCTATATAGCTTTCACATACTCAATCATGAAATGCTCACCACCAGAATCAAAGTGAAAAAATAATGTTGGGGAAAAGTTATATGGGGGCATGTCAAAAAGACATTGACCCATGTCGATGTGCGCCAAGATGGTGGAAATTCAAATAATTGGAGAGCAATCAAGAGCTCCAGCCTCTTTAATGTTCTTCAGAAGAAAATGTATTGTGTCTGCTCACTTTGCTTGAAGTTATCTTATTTTGGGTGTTGATAACCAAATTTTTGTCGACGTTTTTTATATCCATTTATTTTACAAAAATTAAAAAAGATAAAAAAAATGGATGAACGAAAAATGAAATAAAAAATTAAAAAATGAATAATAACAAAATCCAGCGGGCCGATGTTGTCCAGCTCACTTGGCAAAAATTTCGGCCTAATCAGCCAATCATTTTCGCCCCGCCCTCATTTCCTTTTCTTTTCTTTTTTTTTTTTTGAGCCCACCAGAGCTTTAAAAACAGAGAGAGAGAAGACCCAGCCCATGTCACTTCTTCCTCTTGCACGAACGCGCGTCCGTGGGGGCAGGGGAGTGTACAACGACCACGACGGAAAGGCGTGAGCGGCGTCTGTGAGAGCCCGTGAATGAAAGAAGAGCAACGAACGAGTGACCGAAGCATGGCCACACCTTCTAGAAGACGGCTGAGCTGGAGACAGCCATAACAGAAAAAAGATTCCATGCTGAGAGGCAAAAGGGGCATATGCTCCACGTTCGCTGCGATACGTCCTCTGTCCTGTTTTCGGCGCTCCTCCCCTCCGCCCCTCGCCGGAGAAGATGACGGACGGCCTCCTCGATCTTCATTCCTCCTTCGTCGTTCTCAGTCGGCCAGAGGCCGCCGTTCGTCTTCGATCGCCGGCCACCGCAGTTCTTCGCATCTGAACTCCAGAAAACAGAGCACGCACCAAGAAAGCGAGCCAGCAATCAATCAATCTGTCGCGAGGGGGAAGCGATCATTATCGTGCCGCAAGCAGAAAGCGTAGCCGTCACGGATGCCTTCGTTCTCGCGTCGCTCGGGCATGGCGCTGAGGAATTAATTTCGTAAGAAAGTGATCGAGAAGCTCGCTGATCGTGTTCAACAGCGCCATGATCGCGACCACGGATTTTGAAACCTTTTTTCTCTCTCGGACGGTCTCACCAACGCCTTCTTCTCTTTATATCTATGGAGCTTCGTCTCAGATGGGCTCACAGAGACGTACTCGTTCCATTCCGGAGATTTCCACGCTAAGCCAATCCGCCGGTTAGTGAACATTATTACTTGTCTTCTTCTTCACTGGTTGCTATCTTCAGCTGGAGCTAATGACAGACAAAAACATCTATCGACTAAATTCATCGCAGGATATCGTCGCTGTATTCTAACGTAGAAGCATGATGGTTTCCAGTGTTTGGATGATTGTCGTTTCTTGCTTCACTCGGGAGTTTTTCATGGCATGTTATACTTGTTTGCTCTCGATTCACACATCATCGGATGTCATTCAGAAATTGCTAATTGTTCCTATTGTGCTCTTGGTTTACATGGATTGAAAGTGTTTTGGACTAGATCTAGGGACAAAGATGCTGATCTTGACTGTCTCGTTTCAATTCAGTATCGATTTGGCCTTGATTCGATGCCGCTTTATTCATACATTTATGTATGGGGATGTAGGAGAATGTTGTAGTGAATTGGTGATGAATTTTGAGCACTCAGGCCATGTAACAGAATCTGAACTTGTGAGAATTGAGATCTTGTTTGATGCTGGATCACAGCCTTGTTGTGTTATTAGAAGTTTATCATAGGATTCCATTTACCGAAAGTTTCTACTGATACTTGGTCTTAAAGTGGTTACGTGATTAATTGTCTGCACATTGCAAGATGTAGCATGAAATTCTACAACTGGACCTCGATTGTTTACAGGAACGTGTTAGAATTTGCTGAATTTTGTCAAGATTGAGACTCATTTCATCATGAATGCAAATCTGAGCATTCCAGTGGATGTTGGTGGGGCTCGCTGATGAGAAATTGCTGGATATAGAAGATGGATACCATTTGTCATCTGGTTCTCCGAAGCATTTCTTGAGGAGCTGCGTTCGATCATTCCTTGAAGTCTAGAGGTGTCCGCTAAGATTGTTTGAGCTCGACAAACAAAAAAACCAGGGTAATACTCTGTAAGCCTTTGATACGAGAAAGTGGGGCCACTTGTGGTGATTTTCCGATCATCCACAAGTGGTCGGGGCTAGGTCATCAATTTGAATGCTCAATGATATTTCGAGATGGATATGTGTGGGTATGATGTTAATTAATGGCGGTTAAGGTATGATTAGTGGATGTTGATAGTGTAAATGCGATTTCTGGACTGATTGCGCGATGTTGATGATATGATGTATATTGCTGATTTTCATGATGTGAACAACTAGAGAATGCTAGTAATCTTCATTAGCTCCATTTTAACATATTATACATCATCATATGATGTCGATTGCATGCTAAAATTGTGCTCCGGTCTTAGATTTAGAATCTGAACTCTGAATGTGTTCTGTTCTGTCTGACTTGGCTGTTTTGTCGAATTTCTATGAACTTTTATGATGCGATTTATATGTTGATGGCCCACATGGAATTTTTTGTTCGCATCTAGGTCTAGGTCATATAAAATTTAATTACAAATTTGAGATGATTTAGTTGGTACGAACACCATACAAAGAGACGTGCTGGTTTCTAGAATTGTAATTTCCAGTTTGACCTTCACGTACTCTCTGATCTTTACAAAAGTCCATGTTTATAATCTGATGATGCTTCCTCCATGAAAAATGTGCATCACATCTATATCTGTATTGACAAGATATTTCAGAAAATAAAAATTTTCTTTGCTATTTTTAGCCATCCTCCTAAAGTTGCAGTAATATTCTGGAATTTTGGTTCACAGTCAGACCTTCATGTATTCCGAAATTTTTATAAAATCATACATTCAAGATTTGAAAACATGGTTTTCATGAAATTTTTAGACAAGATTTCAAGCTTTGTTTTGACATTAATTCCATTGAATCCAAAGCACATTAGGGTACTCAAAAGGCCTGATCAGTGGGCCTGGTCAATTCGCGCCCAAGTCTTCCCTGAATACACTGTGTGACTTTGCATTTTTAATGAGATCAATGCCCTTTTCTTTTTTTGAAAATCCTCAAAACATCAAAGTTGAAGCCAGCTTCCATACCTTTCATTTGACGTTAGTTTCATTATTGAAGCTAGTTTAGTCATCCTTAGAGTTTGATCAGCGTGCAGGGTCAATTTGCCCCCGAACCCTAAAGTTAAATCTTCTTAGGACTTCTGAATTGGTTTCATCATTTTTAATGAAGCTAAAGTCCCCATTTGCAAATTTATCAAACATGAAACTTGTTCATCTCCATCTCAACTTGATGCATGCAAATTTTTGGATCTGTATTCCAAGGTTTGATGGCATCGAAATCACATTTGAATTGGGTCTGCTCCTTTTTCCATAATAGAGTTTGTTCTGACAACTACATGTAGATAGATTTTCCTGCATTAATCCATTGTTCATTCCATAAAACTCAAAACTGAGAATTTGTATAGCACATTTCTGTTCTACATACACAAAAATTTTCATTAATTTTCAAAGTTGTTTGGCATTTCTTCCAAATTTCCTCATGTTCAGACCCGAATAGGGTCAAATCCTGAACCCCTTTCTGTAAATCTTCCGTTTCGGGTCAAATGACTTAGAATAAGTTTAATTGGTCTTTTGAATATTTGTTATGCATCTCATTAGCTTTCCAATGGCATATGGATTTGTATCGTTTGATGATCATTTGGTTGCTATGGCATTAGTAAGCATTTAATCAAGTTAGGGGGTATCAAAAGGGCACTAGTTTTAAGACTAATATAATCAATCTTCCAAATTTAAAGTCTCTGGTTCCGCAAATAATAAGATATCTTCTCGTGTCTTACTCAGTTTCTAGCCGACCAAAATACGCTAGTGGTGGCTGATTATTAAAAATTCATGTACGATTACTTGTTTAAAATTTGAATGCTCGATGTCGCGTAAGGTATGGGTTGGGAGAGCCCAAGTAAATGAAAGCCGTAGGCCCGAAGTTGGAATTACCACTAAATCTAATTCCCTCCTTACTTACTGACGTCTTGCATCGCATGCCACTAGTCATCATGTGAAACCATCTTGGTTTTAATATTTTGTTTGTTTGAGTCCGTTTGTTTTGTAAAAAATGAATGATTTGGATAATATTTTCTTTAAAAGAAATCACTTGTATTGCTTCTAAATAAATGAGCGATGAATGTTTTTCATCGTCGATGAAAACATCTAAACAAAAATTGTTGTTGATAGCTCGACTTTAAATGACACAAATGATCATTTTTTAAAAATTATTTTCTAGATCAATCATTTTTCGCGAAATAAACTAAACATCCGTACCTATTGCTTCTCTACTAGGCCGAACTTTCTCTTCAACACTATAATTCATCTTCATTATTCGCAGTGCAAAGTCATGACTTCATTGAATGGACTAGCTTAAAATACTTTAGAAGAAAACACGTTCAAGTTTGGTACAAACCCAAGTATATTCGATGATTCTTTCAACATAGTATTCGTGATATAGGAAATTTAAGAGATATAAAAATAATAATTCTACGGTTATAAATGCATTTTTAGAAGTCTCTCGAAGAATTTTATCTATCTTTCCCTATAATTATAGATGTCACTAAAGTTTCCGCTAAATCGTCCAGCTGATATAAATCGTCAATTCCAGCTTCTGTATTTCGCAGCCCCATCCTGCTTTTCTCCGCACTAGTTGGGCCACGCTCCTCTTGATCCGCTCGACTTGGGCCATCTCAGCGTGCAATATCCTCCATAGATCTTGATGCGAGACTGTTTCTATGGACTGAAGTTGGTTCTGGTGGCTTCTCCTGTAAATCTGCTTTCTCTTGAACTCTCTTCCTTTGAATATGTTTGATACCTGAGCATGACAGACCTTGGAGAGTGTAAGTTTGTGACCAGCCGCATAGAGGAAAGCTGGATCGGGTTGAGTCGCTGATCGTCTGGAATCACGGCCTTTTGGTTGTCCTCTAGCTATTCATATGTTATTCGGAACTCCCACTATACCAAGACTCCTCCCATTACTCTAAGGCTATAAAATAGACATGATTCAAATCATGTTGACCAAAATCGACTTTTTCACAACGATGACAGTTTGGAATATGCAAGCCACATATGATTAGAATTCGCTTGATCATATGTGGTGTGTATGGAGCAATCCCTCTCCTTCTGGTCGGAAAATAGAAAGCTTATCCTAGAAACTTGTCATACAAGCAAGGTGAAGCCATAAGCAACCACTCTAGTGTCTCTCCTCCGGAAAAATAGGCGGAGCCTTTTCCCCATCAACAAACTTCCCACAACATGGTGATCATGGCCAGTTAACTACACTCTAACAAAGAAAAAAAAATATGAGTCTGTCCAAACATTATGTGAACTACTTATGTGCCCAAATTTTATTTTCTTGCACTATGTTCCGACTAATGAAACATTAAAGAACCACCTTGGAGCCAAATTCATGTTCTTCTTGAGGTGTTAGATTCCCATCATGGGTGATCCCTATGATGTCATAAGCTTAAAAATGAATGAAATTCATGCCGTTTTTACTGGCTATTGCTGGATCATTGAAGAAATTATTGTAGTTATATAGTTACTGTCTACATAAATATATTTGGTTATCTAAACTTTACATAATAGTTGCTACTTGTGAATGTTACCAACCCTTGATGTACTAGTGGGTATTTCATTATATCAAAATTATAAGCCATACCCACTAATTACTGATTAAGTTAAATTTATGAACTCTCAATGGATTGAAAATTATCTTTCCCTACTAAAGAGAAATTAATAATCAACCCTAGAAATTACTAGCTATTGTGAGAGGTAGATACTGCCTTTTTTTTCTGTATAAACGTTACTAAAGAAATGAAAAGTCACTCGTCCAATTACATATTTGCCAGTTGAAGCTTACTAATTAGATGGAAATATACCACTTACAATTATTTTGAAACTACTTAGTGGGGTAAAAAGTCACTAAACTTGCGGAAAAATCACTGCTTTTGAAGATAAAAGAAGGGAGCTAACCTCTATGGCCCGTCTATGATAATGTCCCTGTGTTGGTCGAATCTTCGATGGCCATTTTTGCCGCGTCTAAATGATCGTCTTTCATTCTAAGTAGCCAAAAAGGAGATTGTTGCTGACCATCGCTAACCCTACCATTTTTTCGTTAGCAATACCTTCCTCCACTTGCATATATCTCTCTATGTATTCTCCTCCTATTCAAATACCCCAATTTTGTTATTGTCACACCCGGTCTTTGCAACTAGATTCCGACCAGGAAGAGAGTGTTTCGATCTTTCTCCAGCCGGCACTAGCAAAAAACACATGCTCACTTACTTTTCCAATATATAGATTCACTCTAATTGCGCAAAAAAGTTACCGAGTGACAATTACTTTGTGCATTAACACTTAGTATTTCAATATTAAAAAGTTACTTGCAAGATGAGGAGTTTATAATTACTGGGTCGTTAAAAGTTGCTTGATGTCTTGAAACATACTAACAAAATGGAGATGCTACTTATTGTTAATAGAAGCATATATGCTTTTTCAGTACAAGAAGTAACTAATAAGGATAAGAAAAGTTGCTGTATTATCTTTTGGTATTTTGGTACCAACTAAATTAGTTGAAAACTTACTCACCAAGTAGAGAAGTTAGGTAACAATAATAGCAAAATAATTATGCACTTCAAGCTTTCATGATCACGATTATACAATCTCATACTTATCATTTCATCTGAATCACAATTTAATGTAAAATAATCTATTGCTTAATGTGATTGTGTCATACATGCCTCTTGAACCAGCCATTGAGTCGATCGAGCCTTGATTTGCTTTGGGTTTCACTCAGATTCGGGCTCTTAAATCCAATTGTTGCCTTGCTTTTTCCACACATCAACTCAATTCATGTCAAATTTTGGATGGATTGGGTCAAATGTTCGACAATGTGACTTGTTTTTTAAAGAACGCGATACCATCAAATCACGGAGATTTGCTTCGAGTTTCAGTCAAATTCGGACTCTAAAGTTGGGTGGTTGCTTCACTTCTTCGACAAAAATTGAATTCATTAGCGCCATAAGTTATGGAGCGACCAGGTTAATTGTCCGACGATGCCGAGCCACTATTCTTAACGACGTCAGTGCTCACACAGCAATCAACAACGTCAAAACTCTTGCTAGGGAGCAGTGTCAAAACTGCAAAGGCAGTAGTAGCCCGGAAAAGGAGTGCAGTTGCGCTGTTGTCGACAGACCTTTTTCCTTTCTTTTTACCTCTCTCTTTCTTTAAACAAATGCAGTCGGTTCTTTACACGTACACTGTCTGTATTTCTCGTACGTAACATTTACAGAAAAGTTGAGTATATACACTTATGGAGATACACTTTTCATGTGCGCATGTTCCTCAAGCTCGTAGCAATGGCCACTTGAGCTTCAAGCTCGTAGCCATGGTGGCCCGAGTTTAAACTCCCGTCCATGGCCACTAGATTAGAGAGAGAGAGGTGTAGGAACCAAAATGATTTGGTAGGGTATGCGACCCTTTGCTACGATATTAATTGTAGAGTGTGCAGCTTATAAAATATGCAGAAGCATTCAAATACTAAAATCAAACTAGCTGATACAATCACACTCAAATTAATTAATACAAGCATACACTCAGCTATTCTATTTTTCCTTCTGTTCTCGATCACGGAGGGATAACTCGCTCACACAGAGCTACTGAGGCTGCAGTGCCTCCTAAGGCTCACACCTTGGTTTCTCTCTGAGGAGACTCTTTCTCTCTCAATCTCTTCTTCTCCTGCCTTGCGTTTGCACTCCCAAGCCCTATTTATAAGCATCTTCCACCGCCTGGACTTCACCGCCTGGATTCTACCGCCTTTGACTTCAACATGCAAGACAACTCATTTTCTTCTTCTCAAAGTATTCTTACTGCCCACGTACAAGTTTCTTCTTCAGTCACTATTGTTGACTTTCTTCAAGTTTCTCTTCTTCTCTCTAGAATTCTCACGTGTAGAGTGGAGAATTCTTTCTTTGTTTTCTTCATGCTTTTGGCTTCTTATTATTATATTATTTTATTGTGTGCCCCTTCCTGGCTTCTTCAAGAATTTTCTTCTTCGGCGGTTTACGTCCAGACTTCATGCATAATGGACTTTCATTATTATATTAGGTGTTGACTCCAACAAGAGGAAGGGAGGAATTTGTTGCTGAAGACTTACTAAGGGGGGACGGTGGAGCACAAATTCAGGTTGCTATCGAGCTTGGCAAAGTCAACACTAAACGCACAAGGTGACCAACCGCGTCATGATATCTCCTGCAAAATCGCTGCGAATCCCCTGAGATTGCCGTCTCAATGCAAACGAAGCTCGACCAAGTCTCCACGCTCCCGAACCTCGTCACCTCGCGCCAAAGCCGCCCCCCCCCCCCGATCGTCGCGTCTGGTGGCGGCGTGCGTCCCACCTCGACCTGAAGCAGGCATGAGCCTTGCACTCGAGCTCGAGCCATGGCGGACGGAAGAGGAAGGGAAAAAAGAGAAGTATGGAGAGGAAGACATAGAAAGTGTCACGGTCAGTAACGACGAAGGGGAGGAGAGAGAGTGAGAGGGAAGGGAGGCATTAATTGACAAGTGGGACCCATCTCGCCACGTGTCGATTAATTAGTTGAGTGTTTGTTGATGACGTGGAATATGACATGCCCCCAATATTATGCATTTTTTGTTTCTCTGCTGTAAAGAAGGGGAGGGACATTTCTTGTTGACTTCTTGAGAAATGCTGGATACACGGAGTAGATTATCAAATTCAGTCCAGTAATAAGGTGCGCTCACTATTGTTGTCGCCTTCAAAAACTCAAGCTCGAGCTTTGGTTTGGTGAGATCAGCAACTCAACCACCATCAATAAATTGGAAAATATCTTATGAGTTTTCATCCAACAATGTGCGAAATGCAAGGAGGAAAAGAAGAAGATTTAAAACACCTAGAAAGGTGATTGAAGGTACCTACATTGATAAAGAAAAGCACATTTATTTGGAATGTTTCCATAAGCGGTTGTATACTTGTTCCATAAGCACGTTATATGTGCAATAGAAGGAATTTCTTTGCTGTTCCATAAGCACGTTATATGTGCAATAGAAGGAATTTCTTTGCTGTTCCATAAGCACATCATATGTGCAATAGAAGGAATTTCTCAAAGGTATAGTCCGTATGGCAAGTTTAAAATTTGCACTCAACTCATGATTGATGAAATTCAATTCTAGTGATTATTGGCATTTATCAATTCATCGGATGCTCACCTCGCCATAGCA
The DNA here is from genome assembly GCA_017140165.1 of Eucalyptus shirleyi. NCBI lineage: Eukaryota > Viridiplantae > Streptophyta > Magnoliopsida > Myrtales > Myrtaceae > Eucalyptus > Eucalyptus shirleyi. The sequence continues at coordinate 14,987,929 of CM029456.1, read as the reverse complement.
AGCCTCGGCCTCATCAAATCTGGGGGAGGCTAAGCCTTGCCAGTGGCTAGGCAAGGCTCAACCTCATGACTTGGCCTAGCTAGGCTAGGGCAAGGCCGAGTCTTGTCGATGGCTAGGCGAAGCCGAGCATTGCTGGATCGCCTGGCCACCGGTGAGGCCAAGGCTCGTCGTGGCCAAGTGAGCCCCTAACGAGCTTGTCGAAGCTCACCCTAACCTGGAGAGGTCCAGCAATGGCCAGTGACTAGCTGGGACTAGAAGGAAGAAGAATAAGAAGAAGAGGGAAGAAGAAAATAAAGAAAAGAAATAAAAAGTTAGGCTTGATTCTTGAAATTATTCTCAAGAACAATAAGTAACTTTTTTTCTACTTTTTGATTCTATTCTAAATTTATTTTCAGGAGCAAAAATTTTATCAAACAGTTTTTTATTTTTTATTTTTGTTATGGGGAACAAAAAAATAAAATCAGTTATTTCAGAAATAATTGCCGAACAAGGCCTCATCTTTTGAGCTTCAAATGAGAAATCTGACCGTGTGATGGATTGGAGATCAAATAAAATAAGATTTTATCTCTAAAAATTCTTATCAATAAGGGTGGAGCTACCTCTATAAATAGAGGGCCTGGGGACTTCGTGGGGGGTGGTCGCTTTCTACGGGAGAATTGAGAAAAGAAAAGGAGTTCGGCCGCATTAAAAAGAGAGAGAAGAGAAAGGAAGTGTGTTCACACAAAAAGTGAAGAGCTTGGACTCTCTCTCTCTCTCTCTCTCTCTCTCCCCTGACATATTGATAAAAAAAAGTCAAGAGAGGGGAACAACATTTTGCACAAAAAGACAAAAAGGGGTCTAAAAGGGGAGCGTTGTGCTACGGTGAGAACGAGAGGGAGAAAACTCTCGTGCACTAGAAGACAAAATGAGGGACTCCCATATTTTATTATCATATTTTTTATTGCGGGGGGTAAAAGGGTCATTGTGAAAGGTTTTGTTTCTTTCCCCTCTCTAGCCTATTGTAGCCAGCCGCACGAAGGAGCAATAAAGCAGAAGTGCGGGTTTTCCATCTCAGCTCTCAGGAATAACCGCACGGCGAGGTTCGAGTGGTTTTTTAGCCGCACAGTGACTTCCTAGAGAGCCGCGCCGTGAAGAAAGGAAATCGAGAAGCCGTGCAAAGAGAGCTCCTATTCGTCGGCGGCAGAACAAGAACACTTTACGTCCAGTCTTTATTTATAAACACTTTGTATGAAAATACGTTAGCAATTATAAATTATAATTCTCTTATTATAATGAATTATTTTTTTTACTCTCCCTAATAAAGGTACTAATATTTGGGTCAAGCTGGGTAAATTTTTTTAGGTCCTTTATTATTCTTTGTCTATTTCTTTCGTGATTTTGTATTAACTTAGGGCGCGTTTGGTAACGATTCAGTTTCCGGAATGATTCTCGACTAAAATGATTATTTTTTATTCTTTTCCGGAACCGATTCGAGTAAAAAAGCGCGTTTGGTAATCGTTCAAAATTTTTGATTCCTGGAATAGAGTTGCGTTTGGTACCGTATTAATTGATTATGTTCCAAATTAATTTCTTTTGATTTTGAAATAAATTTTAAATAATTTCTTTACTTTTTTACTTTTTTCTTTTCTTTTTTTCCTTTTTTTTTTCCTTTTTTCCTATTCTTCTTCTTCTTCTTCTTTATTTGGCCGGTCGCCGGCCCTCGTCGAGGTCGGCCTTCGTCGACCGAGCCCCGCCGGCACGAGCGAGGCTCGCCCAGCCCCGCCGAGGCTCGGCCTCGTGGTGGCCAGGCTGGCCTCGCCCAACCTCGGCTGGGCGAGCTTGGCCACCGGCGGGGCTGGGCGAGCCTCGCCGGTGGCCAGGCGAGCCTCACCGACAGCTGGGCGAGGCTCACCTAGCCACTGGCGAGGCTCGACCTCGCCCGATCTGGCGAGGTCGAGCCTCGCCCAGCTGTCGGCGAGGTCGAGCCTCGCCCAGCTACCGGCGAGGCTCGCCTAGCCACCGGCGAGGCTCGCCCAGCCCCGCCAGTGGCCAGGCCGACCTCACCGGGGCTGGGCGAGGCCGAGCCTCGCCGATGGCTGGGCTTGCCTCTGGCGAGCTCGCCGGACCTCGCCCTGGCCTGGCGAGCCTCCGGCGACCTCGCCGGACCGGCGACCGGCGACCGGCGGTGGCGGGCGGTGGCGGACGGCAACCGAGATGATGAAAGAGAAGAACGAGGGTTTTACCGTTTTGATTCTTTTTCTGATTCTCGGACGTAGAATCAAATTTTTTTTTTATTCTCAAATCTTGTCCAAAATCGTTTTCAGGAACAAAATTTTTACCAAACGCGATTCTCGTCCCAAACTGATTCTGAGAACAAAAAATCAGAATCTGGCACTGTTTGGCATGTTGCCAAACAGGCCCTTAAATTACGAGATCCTTATCGGCTTCCGTGCCAATATTACAACAACTTTCTTACCCAATTGAGACCATAGGCTCCTAGTTTCATGAAAAAAAGGTACAAATTGTTTTTAATAGATTAGCTATGGTGTTTGTTTATGGTTAGACAAATAAGCAAACTATAGTGTCATTTTCTTAGTTAGAAAAATAACCGGTCATAATCTTTATTGTACCAATATCACTAATTAATTGTCATAATAAAATTTTTGTTTTTTGTTATTTTAGCAAACACAAGAATAACTCATGTCAACACCAGAAGTGTAGAATAGTGTCACGCTATCTGACGATGAAGAATGTCAAAGAGAAGCTGCTGTAGATGAGCCAAAAGGAAATCAAATTGACGAAGATATTGTAATAAAACCGAGGCAAGGAATGGTACTTGATTCCGTAGAGGAACTCTTAAGGGTACTGCAAAAGATAGGCTAAACAGGTGGGACTTGGTGTCCCAAGGAGGAGCTCGCAAAATGGAGATGACGGTAAGATCTAATACTTGACTTTTGCATGTTCTCGTCGTGGAAAGAGTATGTGTAGATTGGCTAATGTTGTTAAGCCAAGGCCTGTGTTAGGAGCAATGTGAAAGCAAAGATTAGTGCTTGTTTTATGTCCAGATGGAAAGTACAGAATGCCATCTTCCCAACTTGACCAGAACCGTAACTCGAATCCTGGGAAAGGTCGTGATCAAAATGCTCCAAGAAGTTACATGCTCATGTGAAAAGAAGGTTTGAATTGAAATGACAGAGCTGCTATAAGAATTGACAGGAATTTCTTTTATCGCCTGTTGTTGAGGCAGGAGGCTATGCAAATCTTAAATTTGGTGAGAGAGAACGTCAAAATTTCATTGAAAATGCAAGAAAGCTCAGACTTGGAACTGGAGATGGCGAAGTCATTCATAACTATTTTGTTGGATGCAAAGTAGAAATGACAGTTTTTTCTAAGGATGGTTTGGATGACAGTTCCAAGACATTCAGCATCACGCAGAGTGTCAGCACCAATCCTCCCAAAAATTTATATACAGAATTGTGTAAACATGGAATATCCTTATACATCTACTTGGGCAATATAGAACAAATTCAAGGTCAATCTAGTGTCGAATAAACTACTATATATTAGGGAGAAAAAGAAAAAAAAAAACTAAATTCAAACTCAAGTATGGGACGGGCTCGGAGGGGGTCATTAAATGGAAGGAGGCTCTCTCTGAATCCACCAATGTGATGGGAACGCATTTGTATGATGGTTAATCCCCAATTTCGAACTCATTTATCTTATGCTATCAAAAATAATTTTAACTGCCTGGGAGAGGAAGTGTCAAGACTTGACTAGCTTAACACCAACACCAATTGACCAAGTCGACCTAACCTATGACATCGATTTCTGCCTTGCTTTTGTCAGGTATAAATAAATAGAAGCTATATTAAAGTATGGAAGTTTTATTCTCATTTCTGACTGTGCTTCAAGTGGGAAAGAGAACTTGAAATGAAAAAGCTATGCTCTAAAGTCAAGTCCAACGCAGCCTTTCAGAAATTTGTGCATTCCATCCATAAGATATATTGATCGAATAAAATGATCTGAATTCAACGGCACCAATATGTAAAATTATCCAGCAAATAGTAAAGTTACATGGTAAAGTCTAATATGAATTGAAGAGTAAACATCGAAACTTGGCATTCTTCGCTCTACACAATAAGAGTACATGCTTTGTGCGTGTCCACCATAAATTTCATCGCTACCAAAGCCATTATTGACTAGAAAAGACTAAACTTGATCAGAAATTTTTGGCCCCTTTAAAACTCCTCTTCCTAGATTATGCTGTTCACTTCATGCTAGATAATGGCTATACTTCGTAATTATCCATAACTCTCTCCCTCTTTTGTTTCAATAGGAATGAATATGATTGGATCCATGGCATTGTTGAAGAGAGAAAATTATAGGAGAGATTAGATGTAAACTACAATGAAGATCCTCATAGTTACAGTTAGATAAGACAGAATAGCTATTTCACTAGAGAGATTGGTGTGCGACATTGCTGCTTCAGCTAAAGGGTCAAGAATAAAAGTTTTCAATGTAGAATATTTTAGTTGCTTAAAATTGTTGTTAGAAACTTGAGAATTAGCACAGACAAGGGAGGACACTTCACAGCGAAAACTATATAAAGTAAATTGTTGGTTAAAGAAAGTGGCAGTGAATGGAGTTTTCTGATAATGTGACTCAACCATAGAATATCCTCTTACATAAGTATAGCCATACTCTGTCACAGAAACAGACACGAAGGCAAGAAAATGGCACATAGAAGGGTAATTGCTTGGATGCACAGCGAAATACCATTCTGAAAATAGGAAGGAATTTGAATTTATTTTTGAGCGTATGAAGGTATACACCATGAATTTGCTAAAAACCAGAGAAATTTTAACCAATTGATGCCTGTGGCATAAAACATATGGAGCTGCTTGCTTGCTTGTTCAAACTTCCACAAAGACGTTACGCCCAAAAGCTCTGCAGAAGAGTAAAATTAACACCAGCCAGCTTAATTTGGTTAAAGGCAGAAACAGAGCTACATCTGAGAACTTTGAAAAGCTAACCTTCACATCAAATTGTATTGCTACTACAATCTTGTGTGATAAGCATTCCAACTAGCATAAAAGGGGGAAACTTAAAGAGATTAATATACACATAAACATGAAAGAGAGAGCAAAGAGCCAGAACTTCAGTCTCTTTGTGTATTGACACTGATACTTCGTATTGTGATGCAATAAACAATATGGAAAAAAAAAAAATAGGATCCACAGGAGTGAAGCACAAAAAAGCAATACAAATCTAGCAAATTTTAGAGCACAAGATCATAGTGGCTCAAACAATACTTACATTGAGGAGATCTACATAACTTCTTTCAATATCCATTTATATTTCAGCATTTGGATAACTCCCAATTGCCTAAAGCTAAATTTGGCTGCAAAATTTCGAATTTGCGGCTTCTAAATAATAGAAATGGCACATGTATAATTTTGGACATTTGCAAATCAGTCCCTTACAGTTCAATTTCAAAATTTAGAATTAGCACTAGCCAAATCAACAAATATCCCATCCATCCATCTTTTGTCACAAACCTAGGTGAAGTTGCTTCATGTGATAGCCAATGTAATCGTCACATATCCATAGAAACACATTAGAAAATGGACAAGAGGGTCATGATGATGTCACCAGGAAACAGCATAACTACTAAAGTTGCTGAAAGTGAAGTATAAAAAATCATTTACCAAATGCGACAGGTTACATTACACATTATATCAAATATTTCGAATTAAATGCAATACAGAGGTGGACCTTTCTACCTGGATCAGGAATATCTCCAATAACCAAGATTATCTGTAACAACTTGAGGTGCTTCCCAAGGGCAATTCATGTTGGTATCGAACCCTTACATCATTCTCCGCTTGCATGCATATAAGGCAAAACCTACACCTTCTTAGTGTTGCTTTTGATACCTTGAATGAAACATCAAAGAGACTCTACTCAATCTCTAGCATCTCATCCAGCTCATCAAATGAACAGCATGTAATATAGTTAAACCATAAGTGATGAAACTATAATGAAGAGAATGTTCTTGTATCATTATTACTATGAACATGATTCACCAATACCTGAACCTCACATGAAATGCTAGCCCCAATTCCTTCCTCCAATCACAAGGCAACACATAAATCTAATCCAAGGATACTCCCATGCAAATCTTGGGATACCAAGAAAGAGACAGAACATTCTTAAGACTTTAGATAAATCAACATGCTATCTCTCTTCCAGGAAGTATAGTATCCGTGCAGTGAACCATCTCACAAACATCTTGCTATGGCAAATCTTTTAAATCAGAATCCCACCAGCTCATGCATACATGTAATATTAGCCAGGTTAATGCCTTCGCGAACCAATCCATGACATGAATATAAGTGAACATACACTGACATGGAGTATTGAATGCACTGAATAGGCAACTTTGGAAATCTGGACAGTTCATTGCAGCCATTTGCTTCTAGGCTGCAAATGTTTTGGTGGGAGCTCTACGATCTCCTATAGCTGCTTGCAATCATCTAATTTTTTGAGAACCATCAACTCCTCAAACTTGCAAATGCATGCAGGAAGTCTTACAAAGTTATTTCCTAAGAGATGCAAAATATTTACGGAAGAGAAGCAGGTGAGACTCTGAAGGAATTCTGCCTTTGACAGATTGCACCCATAAGGAGACCAGATTTGGAAATCCAAGTCTACCATTAGGGAGGTTGGATTTCTCACTGCTCTTTGGAAACAAGCCAAATAATGAACAACCATCAAGAGAAAGGTGCTCTAGACATTGGATCTTGTAAATGCTAATAGGAGGACTGATAAGACTTTTGCATGAAATCAAAAGCAAAAACTTAATAGAGATTAGGTTTCCAGTTAATGCAGGAAGTTATTTTATAGAAGTCTGAGATAAATAAAGTTTTGTTAAGCTCTCCATATTCTTAATATCAGGAAATTCATCAGCTAAGAGCAGTCAATTACATCGACTGTTTATTCAGCTTCAGTTTGCTTGAAAGCTCCTTGAGTTTCAAGCACCTACTTAAGTTCAATGTCTCCAAATTTGGCACCTCTGAGAAGTTTCGAACTTTAATCAACAACTTACAGCAGTTGAAATTCAGGAACTTCAAATTTCTATACAGCAGCAGCAAATTAAAAATAACATGCTTTTATCAAATTAAACAAAGAGAATGCTCGTGTCATAATTACTATGAGCATGTAAGACATACCTTCAAGTTGTCTCCTAATTATTTAATCCAGCTGTTATGCACATCGAACCAAACAAGTATCTTTGGACCAGAACTAAACTTCAGAGTTGATAAAGGATATTCCATTCAAGCCACCTTAAGTCATTGGGAAGACATATGGGACCTCCACTGACCTGTGCATTCAGAACTAGGAGCACTATGAGTCTCCTCATATGTGTGAAAGCACTGGGATTGATGTCTAGCTCTTCCTGTGTTGGCAAGTCCAGCACTACACCTTTAACAACATTTGTTATCTATCAAGGAAAAGAAAATAATCATCATTACCCAACCCGAATTAGGTAATAGTGTGTAAATTAAAGAAGATAAGATTATCAATGGTTTCATGAGAAACACTCTCTGTATCCTCCAACAACACTTCAGAAACATCATCGTAGCACCATAATCTACTCTATTTGCCAGGGTCATCTGGACACCCTTGTTTCACAATATCCTACATCAGCTGAATCAAGTCATGCTTTTGCATTGTTTTCTGATTCTCAACGGTTGGTAAAGATCTATCTATTAAACTTTGAATCCAAATTAATGTCTTTAAACCACAACTATCAAGAACTCTGGTTACATAATCACTATTTCTCCCCTTAAAGAAGCAAGCAATCTCAAGAAAAATGTCCTTGTTATTGTCCTCCAATGCATCAAAACTTATCTTCAGAACACTGTCTGTATCTTTATTAGGAATTTCAGCAAGTTAACCCAACATAGTGTCCCATTCCCTTTTGCTCCTACCACATAAAAATGGACCCGACAACACAATTGCTAAAGGAAGGCCATTAGCATAGCCCAGAATTTTATCTATGGTATCTCCTTGCTTATTCTTTTTTTTTTTCCTTCAATCTTGGAAAAGCATATGAACTAAAACTTTCAAAAGCTTCACCTTGATCAATGCTTTAACTTCATATACCCAATCTATCCCGTGAGAAGTCTATACATGTTTATCTCTTGTCATAATAATGATCATGCTCCCTTTTCCAAACCATTCACATTCTCTGGCTAATACATTCAACTGGTCCCCATGATCCACATCATCAGGCACAAGCAGAATCTTCTTGCAGCAAAGTCCATCTCGTATGAGGTTAAAGCCTCCATCCACACTGAAGACCACTAAATTTTCTTTCCACAGTATCTCGGATAAGAGCGTTTTCTGCAAATGAACCAGGTCACCAGGTTTAATGGAAGTTTCTCTAACATTTGCAAGAAAGCCACACCCACCAAACTGACTAGTGATACTGTTATAGACAGCTTTAGCGATAGTGCTCTTCCCTATACCTCCCGCTCCCCATATTCCTATCATTTGAACCTCATCCAAGCCTGTACTTAAAAACGATCTTACATTCTCTACCCAGCAACCTACACCAAAACAAATTAGCAAAGGGAATGGAAATAAATGGCAATATACGATCCCTTGCACTAAATAAAAACCGACACGAAGAAAACAATCAATCTGTAACATTCTGAAACATGACTCTTAACGCACTAATCGATCCCATCAAGTATCAACAGATTAGTGAATTCAATAATCTTTTATAGGGTCGAACAGGAATACCGTGATTACCCATGGTCATAATAATGCCAATCGCACAAATCGGTGACTGGCCAATGCCTTGCCATAACCCTCTCTCTCTGCCATCGAATCTCCCCCGACTCCACTCCGTAGAACAGGGGCAACACCAGCTGTCCCCTTGAGCTTCTTCCACTCCATCACCTTCCTTCACCGAGCTCATCAAATCACCACCGAGACGAAGCGTGGTCCTCAGACAAGATGAGCACGGCGATCCGCGACTCCTCGACGGCCTTCGTGACCGCCCGGCGGGACCTCGCGCCTCGAGCCCTCGCCGTCGCTGCAGGCGTCGATGCCGCCGTGAAGGGAGGAAGCCGGGGCGGACATCCTCGTCTCTGAAGCGGAGGAAGACGTCGAACGGTCATCTTGCTTCGGAAGAAGAAGGAGACGACGACGACGACATTGGAAGATGGAACGTGATGCTTTTTTTTTCTTCAATTTTTTTCCAGAAACGACGACGAGTTAATTTTCCATTCCATTTCGAGTTGAATTGTTCGCTTTATGATTCACAAAAAACTGAAAAATGAACCACCGGCCGCAGTGGCTTCGCTGGATAAGACTCTGCTTATCCTCAACGAAGAGGTGAAGGGTTCAAAACCCAAAGGAGGCGCTAGGTGTATTAAGTGTATTTCGACTGGTAGGGCCCCGCTTAAGTGTCACTGTGCTTATTGGGTTTATGGCCGATCGCAGTTCTGCCGATCTAATACTAAAAAAAAAAAAAAAAAAAAAAAAAAAACTGAAAAATGACTTTTTTATATTTGCCCAAAAGTTATAAATTATTCGATGCACATAACAAAATCAATCATGGTCTTTACTAGAATTTCACTAGAATTTCACAGACACGTGACTATCTCTAATAAGCCTATCTCGCCAGAATTGTTTCTTATATGTAAATGCTAGTTTGAAAATGAATTTAGTTACGAGTGCATTATATAGAAGGTTATGACAATTGTGACAAAAGCTATAGTCGATAATACAAAGACTTCAAACTTGTTCTCATCTCTTTGACAGATTTATAATTGACTTGGAACCTTGGAGATTTCATATAATCTTTTAGAACGGATTTACCAATTTTCACTTTGTGGACATTGCATAATCTTTTTACTAGGTTGGGCAATTGTGATAGTGACATTGCTGAATTGTACACTCAATTAATATTTAGTGGTATCATCCTTTGAATTTCATTTCTTTTTTTTTTTTATATATTTTCAAAGAGAGGCAAAATCTATCATATATGTACCAGTTAATAGCAGAATATTTATTCGACAGATGACCTAGTGCTGAAGAGGAAAACTGCTCCAGTCAATTGAGTTCAGACTTGATCATTATAAAATAAATAGTTTTACAATTCTTTAGTGTGATCCTTTCAATTGTATTGCCTGACAGATTAGCAAGGTCACTCCCCACTGATGACCTGAGCTAACACATAGAGCTCTTGGTGTTGATTTAGATGGCGAGTGATTAGGCTTTCCATTAGCTTCTATGTTTGAGCAGCCATTCATGTACTCATTTTTCATTGCTTAAACATACGTGTATACATGTTTGGCTGCATCTATAGGATCAGGTGGCAAGAGTAGTAAAGGAAGACAGGAAACATTCATTTCTTGTACCCTTGCTATATAGCTAGGGAGACAGGCCTTCGGGACGTGGCTGAGTTCCCTAGAAGGCAAGAAAGCCCTCACAGACTGGTATAGACTCCACTGTGATTGATCCGTTCCTGGGTCTCTCATGCATTAATAAAGTTAATTAGTTCTCCAGTAGCTTGCTATGCAGAAAAGTGACTGCCTCTTTTAGATGCGGTCCTATTTCTTGAATTTATATGCCGATGTTTGAGGAGGGACCTGCAGGAACAACAAAAGTCTTGGCTTTGACGAATATTTGGAATCTTGTCATAGTTTCCTTCCAAATATTTATCGATTGAATTGACATAAGCTTATCGTCCTCAAGTATAATAAAGGAAGTTATAAGTCCGTTGCGAAGAAATGGGTATGGGAAAAATCATCGGTCTTTAAGCTCACACATCATCATCTTTGAGTGACGTGTTCATTTTCGAACATTTCGTAATGTTCTAATTAAAAATGACCTATGCTAAATTTGGGGATTGGTGTGACAATTTCTTTCAAGTGTCTCCTTTTCTGAACATCAGGGTTTGTAACTAGCCTCGATTGTTCATCTAATCCTCTCTCGCTTTGGTCATCGCACAAGAATAAATGAGACCTGTGAATAATATGGTTCAATCTTACTGCCCTCGAGAAGTGCTTCATGGTCAAAATTTTCACCATGGATAGCCCTAATGTGTCATAAAAAAGAGAACTCGTCCTATTCCTTTTTCAAATAATCCTTCATTGCGAGGAGCATTGGTACCATCTAAAAGGGCCATAAAGGAGATTTCGGCCTACTCTACAAGTCGCCAACGACACGGGAAATTCAAAGAAGGCGGTTTTCTACAAAGAAAGAGTAAAACGGTGTAATGATTCAAAACCTCGAGGAAGGTCTATTTCAATTTTGTGATCTCTATTGATTTGCACCCGGAAATTTGGGGTGGAGATGTTGAAAGGGAGAATAATCAAAGTCACTTTTGCGATTCTTTATGTGATGGGGAACTGAAAGTTGTTATTTGAAAGATAATAAGCCATTTATAGCTGATTGTCTAGAAATATGTCATCCTACATATGGTGATTGTACTCTATTAATAATCTTTACGGATTTCTAGCAAGAGCATATGGTGACGGTGCTCTATTAATAATCTTTACAAATTTCTGGCAAGAAGTTATGATGCCTGAGAATTCTTTCTTTAATCCATGTTTGAGGGTTGCATGGATTTTCCTTTTTAGGCCTAAGCATGCATAAATGCCAAAATGCTTGTAAGCTTGGAGCCTCGGATTAAGTCGCTTTTTTTATGTGTAGCTGAATGTTCGAAAGCGAGACGATGATGGCGGCGAATTCACCATCTCTAACCTTCCCATCCTCGAATTAACCAAATCCATTCCAAGGCTTTGCTCGAAGAACTGGAGTCCCCAACTTCCAAGTTTAGCGTTGGTGATCTAGACTCATCGGTATGAAAATGGTGAAAGGCTATCCAAACGTGCTCTTAATAATCAAATTCACTTTTCTGTCTCTTTTCTCTTATCCTACTAATCAACTTAATCCAAGCCTAACTTTCGTGAGCGACACCATACAGATGCTTTCATACTCTTATCAATTTATGGTTGGATGATACAAGCCATCTAATCGTAACTAGCGTCCTCTTGACATGTGAAATAGACTGTCCATCGATTCAATCAAGTGGATCGCCATGTGGTAAGATCCTGTTTAACAACCATTTCATGTCTCTGATTATAAATACCTTAAGTCATTCATTTATTTGAGGGACAGAGCAACGATAGAACTACCGATAAAAGTCTCTTTCGTGGCAACGTATTAATCCTTGACATTTCTCACTTGCCGGTCACTGTATGAGGGCTAGTATATATGTACCTGCGAAGGTCGCCTGATGGTGCCGCCCCACAGCCCAACTCAACCTTCTCTGTCTAGGCTCCGGAGCCTCCATTTTCCATCAATGGAGTCCAAGTCCCTTTTTCTTTTTTCTTTTTTTCTGTGGGCTCGTGTATTTTCTTTAATATTAGTATTTATTTATTTCACATTAATGACGAGTTTGGAAAAATGCATAGATGTTGTGCTAACATGGCTTTCCGTGTAGCAATATATCTGCCCATATATACGATAGATGGACTAAATTGAAAAGAAAAAAAATGGATAAGAGTTATTGATATGTGGATACACAAATTTTTGAAGCCAGGGAATTAGATTCGAATTGCCCTTCTTTTTGTTTTCTGTTTTTCTTTCTGTTTCACTTTGTTTTTGAATTGTGACATTTGGTGTTCAAGATTTCAGAGTGTGATTTTGATTGAATTAGTATTAAGTTTTGTCATCCTGTGTTGTTTCTTATGATTTCTATTAGCTCTATGTATCTGATTTGCGCTTGCCTGAGATGGGTGTCTCCATCCATCCACCCACCAATCAATAATTGTTTGATTATCTAGAAGACATGGTTGAAGGACCTTGATCTGCAGATGGCACGAGTTGTTATTAATAGATCACTATGGCGTTGGTTTACGATCATACCAATAAACTACTATTGCATCATATTCTTATTTAGAAAAATGACCTGTTATAATCTTCAACATGTCGGCATTACTAATAATTTGTGCTACTGACATTTTTGTTTCCCATAATTTTAGCAAATGATAGCACTCTATTTAATGACGAAGAATGTGAAATAGAGGCTACAGGTGATGAACCAAAAGGGAATCAAATCGATGAAGAGAATATGATAAAACCAGGGAAGAAATGGTACTTTAACTTGCATGTTGTTAAGGCAGCAGGGTATGAAATCTTACCTTTGGTGAGAAAGATTGAAAAGGCAAGAAGTTAAGGCTTGGCTTTCTTTGATGGGACGACGAGCAGCATTCACTATCATGACCGAACAGGACAAGACAATTCAAAATGCAGTTGAGGGTGCGTCGAGCGATCCTAAGTATCCACGGTGCTTATGGCATATCATGAAGAGAGATCCTAGAAAATTAGGTTGATATTCTGAACTTCAACTAGTCAAGTGATTTTACATACAATTGCCTATGATCCTCAACCGTTGAAGAATCTGAAGTAGCTTGGAGATGTATGTTTGAGTGATGATCTTCGTGAAAATGAATGGTGGGGCTACTTATATAATAAGCGACATCATTGGGTTTCTATTTATGTGAAAGACGGTTTTTGGGTGGGAATGTCTACCGTGCAAATGAGTGAAAGTATGAACTCTTTATTTGATGGGTACGTTCGCCAATTGGGTAAGGTGGAAAAGTAAAACTTAAGAGGAATATGACTCTTTTAACCCTGAAACCCCCCTCGGAACACGTCATTGATAAGCAATTTCAAAATGTTTGCACGAACAGCAATTGCACATAATTTGTTGAAAATGAATATATGTTTTTTTTTTTTTTTTTGGTAATTGAAAATCTGCCGGGCTCGCTGGACTTACGCCGGGCAGCCCACGGCCCATAGAGTGCACGGTGCACCTTAGACCAAATGTCAATACCTCGGGAATGTTAGCTCAGGACCCCAATACCAGGACTTCCACTTAAGACACTTTAGCAATGAGAGGGCTCGAACCCCCGACCTTTTCGATGGAAGGGAGAACGCACACCAACTACGCTGTCCGTGGTTGGGAATGAATATATGTTAGTTATTCAACTCTAACAAAAAATTGAAGGTTCCATTTCCATCAATAATGTTCCTGATGAAATTGAACTTGGTGATGGAAAAAGGTTATGTTGATTACGAAGTGTACTTTAATGATAAGGAATGAGAAATGGAGCATATGTGCTACTTTTTTTAATCTTGAATTCAACAATGGGTTTGCTTCTTTTTGGGGAGGAGGGGGTGGTTTAAAGCTAAATTCAGTTTGGTAGAATCACAGAAACCTGCTTGACATAATAGGGGGTTTGTACAGATGAAACAGAGTTGGGACAAGCACTGGCTGTAGGAGATAATCTTGTTCACTTAGATGTCAATGGCTTTGGAAGCTCTAGACTCTCATTCTATGATTAAGCCATCATTCAAATATATGCATGATCTTGTCCATTCTACCTCAGTGGAATTTTGGACCGAACAAAGCAGTCCAAGGGACTCTTCATCACCCTCGTTCTCTGCCTATCAATCATCACTGACCACATTAACTAGATAGATCGGTGCACGAAATCACTGTTTCAGCTGTAGGAAGTTGTCTTTCCATGTACAAGATTTTAGTTGCTTAAAACTGTTTGCTGTAAATTGAGACACTTTGCAGTGAAAGCCTTGTAAAGTACTGTGTCTAAATAATGTTAAAGAAAGTGGGAGGCTATGGAGCTTTAAGATAACGTGGTACGAAAATAGGCAACCGACCTGCTACAAGCTCAAAACCTTTCAGCTCAAAGAAGCCTCCAGTTACGACACAGGACTACTGCACCTATCCCATGCAATAGTAACAACAGAGGAATTGACTAGATCACAATATAAAAACTAACAACTTTATAGGTTTGAGAAGAAAAACAAACAGATGCTGATGAATACCTACCAATAGGGTGAGATTAAAAGTTAACTCACCTCCCAAACAAAATATGAACAGTTCTCATCCATAACAGTCAACAAAACCTAACAACAGTACGTCGGTTTTATTCCAGCATTACACCGATGGACAGCAGTGACCTCAGAAAATTTTACACGGAATGTTGTGACAATGGAATAAATTATCCATCTAAATTGACCAGGACATCTCATATAATAGAAAAACACTAAAACTAATTTAACTAGTAGTCAAACAATTAAATTCGCGAATTATACAATGGTAATAGTTAACAAAATCACAAACACCCAGTCGACGTTACAGTCGGGGTTTTCTTCAGACGAAAGAGGGAAGGGACAAGCACTGGCTACAAGAGATAATCTTGTTCCCACAGTTGTCAGTGGCTTTGGAAGCTCTAAACGCTCGCTCTATGGCTAAGCCATCGGTCAAAGTCGTGGATGATTTTGCTCATTCTTACCTAGTGGAATTTTGGACTAAAAAGCAGTCCAAGGGACTCTGTCACCCTCGCTCTCTGCCTCATTAATCATCAATCACTAGGAATTAACACGGGATTCCAATCAGAGTCGTCCAAAAACGAAAACTTGCTGTGAAATCAGTAAATGATATGTAAATGACACATAACTGTTGTGCAGAACATGACATTTATCAAGGAGATAATGATCCGATCGACAAGGAATCAATAAGAAACAGCATGTCCGTGAGTAATCTCTTTGAGACCCCTGCCCCTTCCCGTTTAATCTATTTCACCGTCACTGGCTTCTAGTTCCTCTTTATGCATGTGACATTTGCGTAAGTACTCTCTTCGATGATGTTTCGACTGAAAATAGGGGTCTATCTCTAAATCTGTTGGATCAAGAGAGTCCTCACAGAGGGAAGCTAAATTTACAAATTGATTGTCTCTTAGCACAACTTTCAAATCATCCTCTAATTCCCTGCATCTTATCACATATCCAAACTTTTTCATGGTTCCGCCCAATACTTTAAGTTTTAGGCTGAATCGTAAATCTCTCTCGTCAAATTGACCAAAATCAATTCCCCCCTCCAACAATCCCCACAGCACATTTGGTTTGAGATATTGAATCCACATATGATCTGAATCAAATGAACCGAGAGTTCCCGATAGCACATTCCGCTTTTCTCCATTAACACGTGGCACAACATCAAAAGATATTTCCTTTTTTCCATCTTCCACACTGAAAACAGCACATAGAACCAATCCTAGGAACTTGTCATACAAGTCTTGTGAAGCCATGAAAGATATGGTACCATCTTCAATAGGCACAAACTCCTCTGGCATCTCTCCTCTAGGGACAATATTTTGATAAGCACGATCAATCAGGGAATAGCGATGGTTCTGTTAAATGAGTAAATAGTTAGAAGAACTCAAGTTTGTAATTAAGTACGAGTACAAGAGCTTGTCTTGAGCATATTCCTTGTAATTCAACCTAAGTTGGTGTTCTATTATAATTAGATGTATTGATCCTTGCTTTCGTTATATTACATATAGGGTGCATAATCACCCTAGATTAATTTGTTTATCTAGCATTTTCTGCTTTTGCATTATAAAACACACGAAACACTAAACATAGACTCTGTTTGTTTCTCTCTCACCCACACACAGACACAACCACGCACAGAGAGAGCGGCGAGAAAGTGGGGGAGGGGGGTTACGGGGAGGGACAGAAGAGAGAGGAACCTGGAGTGAGAAGTCAGTCGCGCTAGATCCTTCGAGTATTAAATCACTTGAACTATTTTCCTCTCTATTGTATTTATTATCTAGTGAATCTTCTGTTTCACTTAGACTTTCTTCCACCGCGCTCTTCCAATCATCTTCATGTCGAACCTCATACAATAAAGCTCGATCCAGGGACTGATTATGTTGAAGAAAAATCTCCAAATCATTCTCTAATGGCTTGCATATTAGTCGAAATCCACATACTTTCACGATTGCATTACCCGATGCTCTAATGGTTAACATGAAACGATTCCAGCCATTTGGACCAATAGAGACTCGGTTCCACAGTAGCCTTGGTTCGTAACACTGAAGCCGCACATGATTGAAATTTGGTAGGTAAGTACTTGTCGAATGCTCGTCACATTTACCATTAATGGCTTGACTAATGCTCAATTGTCCATTCTCTTTTCCCCATTTTGCTCGGACTACGACGCAGAAAGCCAATCCTAAGAATTTTTCAAACAAGTCTTTTGAAGCCATGAAAGAAATATGACCCTCATTATTAGGAAGCAACCATTCTGGCATCTCTTCTCCAGGCATAATAAGTTGTCGGCTGCCAAAGAAATTATGAAACACCTGTCACAATGCACACTGTTAGATAGTTTTTTTAAGTGGGCAGTCTTATAGTTTAGCCATAGTTAGCAATAACATTACAAAGATTTTTTGTACTTAATTGGTGGAAACAGGATATGTATTGTTGAAGATTTTGTAACTGGATGAACATATATTGTTGAAGTTTTTCATTGGGCGATCCTTGTAATGACACAAAGAACTAGAGTTCTATAGATAGAGAGAATATCATTCGAGTTGCCTTATAGCCACCTCCACTACATATATACACAGAATCACTTTCAAAATGTTTGCTTTTGTTAATTAGCCCACCGATTCAGGATTTTCGGCCTTCCACAGTACACAAGCACTCGGTGCAACCAACATGTACAAAGTCTCATATCAATCAAAGAGAGAGGGAGAGTCTAACCTTAAGCTTCAACATATCATCATAGCGGAAAATTTCATGGACTTCTTCATGATATGAAGATAAGTGAACATTGTCAAAGTCACATATGTTTGAGGGCCTTTCACTTAGAGATTCGCAGCCAATTGCCCATTGATGTTGAAATTGCCCTGGAATATCGAGGATCTCTTGTATTCTTTGACAATACGAAACAGGTAAATAGGGCAACTTATATTGTTGCTCGCAAGTAGGAAGGTTAGTAAAATTGTTTCCAGTCAAAAACAAATAATTTAAAGAGGGAAAACAGGAAGGATCCTCCAGGAATTTTACTTCCGATAAATTGCATTCGTGAAGGCTTAGCAACCACAACTTAGGAAATCCCATTTTCAGATGGGGATCATTCGAATCCCCCTCCCACTTTGGAAATTTAACTAGTTTTGGGCAGTGACGAAGCCATAGGAATTTAAGATTTTGCAACTTGTAAATGCTAGACGGAAGTATTGCCAATTTCTTGCAATCATATAAATCCATTTCCCCCAAAGAGACAAGATTTTTTATGGATTCAGGAAGTCCCTTAATTGAAGTTCTTCGTAAATAAAGTCCTTGCAAGGCTTTCATTTTATCCGAAAAATTAGGCAGTCTTTGCAACATTGAGCAATCATTAAGATTGAGAAGTTGAAGATTCTTGGACCGGAGCACATCAGGGAGATGGTGAAGTTTTGAGCACCCACCTAAATTCAAAAACTGTAACTTGTTGTGATATGAAACTGATTCATGGGCACGCTCCAAGTTTTTACACCCACAGAGATCCAATATCTCGAGA
Organism: Eucalyptus shirleyi; assembly: GCA_017140165.1. Taxonomy (NCBI): domain Eukaryota; kingdom Viridiplantae; phylum Streptophyta; class Magnoliopsida; order Myrtales; family Myrtaceae; genus Eucalyptus; species Eucalyptus shirleyi. The sequence continues at coordinate 14,969,490 of CM029456.1, read as the reverse complement.
TTTGGAGTACAATCGAGGTCCGGCGTACAAACCAACGCTTGGCATCTACTGAAGTTAATGAACTTTAGTTTTATGAAGTCCTGTAAGAACAAAGAAACCAACTTGGATAGACATTCCAGATGAAAAAAAAAAATGAGATAAGTATTTAATTCAAAATTTGGCTCTAATGAACAAGTATTTCTATCTGTCCAAAGGCAAATAAACGGTTCTTATAGTTTTCCTAAACAAATTACATAGGGACGATTCTGTTATCCCATCGTATAAAATTAGAACACTGTTTCGTGCCAGTAAAATTTGAAAGACATTGTTAATTGTCAAATTCCGTTGCCAACAAAATTTTGACTGAAAACTTGTTTAACAGTAATGCTTTGGTAAGTAACCAATACTTTTAAGTTACCACATAGTTTTAAATTACAAACTATCTCATTACATAGCTTACCAATAAGTTAATGGCACTGACTTTTATAGAAAATTAGTATGACGCCCGTGCATCGCATGGATAAGACTATATTTACTATTTTGAATGTTGATATCGACATGACTTTTTCTAAAGCGAGATAAAACATGCGCAGAAAATTATAACAAAATTAATATACACATCAATGAAATTCTTTCTAGAGCTTATATGGAATTAGCATATTTATCCTCTGATTAATAGAGAGGGTTAATATCATTAAAGACCCCAAACTAGTCCCCGATGACACATTTAGGACTAATTTCCGCCTCACAAAAATCTCAAACTGGCCAAATTGACCCTCTATTACTACAATGCATGTATGTCAACACATGTGGTAGATGGTTGCAAGATGGATTTGATGTAGATAATGACAAATTCGACACAAAAAATTTACATTGATGATATTAAATCCAAAAATAAAATAGTATTGGAAAAACTAAGACGGGCTGTAGTTAGGATTAACTACCAAATCCAAGATGGACCAAAAGTGGGCCTCGCGATCACTGACTGGAAGGCCATGGAATGGCCGAACTGATTGGGCCAAGAAAGTGGTCATGGTACTCATCCCCTATATCAATAAAATTGGGCAGTCAGTTTCTACCCAACATAAACCCCACAAGGAGTTTGGATAGATAATCCACTAAAGGCGTGTTTGGTAACATTTCTGTTTAAAAATTGTTCCAGGGAATAGAAATAGAAAAAAGTATTTCTGTTCCGAGGAACAATTTTTGAATAAAAAAACGCGTTTGGTAAACTTGTTCCGGGAATAAAAAATGAACATAAACACGTTTGGTAAATTTGTGTTCTTTTTTTTAAAATATTTTTATTTTTTTATTTTATTTTTTATTTTTTATTTTTTTCTTCTTTTTGGCCGGTTGCCGGCCTCGACCATGGCTGGCGGCCTCGCCCAGCCACGGCGAGGCTCGCCGGCCCCCGGTGAGGTCGAGCCTCGCCGTGGTTGGGCGAGGCTCAGCCTGGCCCTAGCTGGGTGAGCTCGGGCTCGCCCAGATCCGGTGAGCCCGAGCTCGCCCAGCCTTGCCCTGCGCCAGCGAGGCTTGGCCTTGCCTTAGTTGAGCGAGCTCGGGCTTGGCCAGATCCGGCGAGCTCGAGCTCGCCCAACCACCGGCGACGCTCCGACAAGGTTGCCAACCCTCGACGGCCAGTCGCTGGCCATGGCCGAGGCTGGCAATCGGCCAGAGAAAAAAGAAAAGGAAAAGAAGAAAAAAAAAAAGAGAAGAAAAAGAGAGGAGAGAGAAAATGTGTTCTTAAATTCCGTTCTAGAAACAAGAAACACATTTTTCTTGTTTCTTGTTTCTTGTTTCTTACAAATGTGTTCTGGGAACAAAAAATAGATTTGGAACAAAACCCAAAGAAATGCGTTTACTTCTTTTTTTGTTCCCCTGAAACAAAAAAACAGAAATTTTGTTCATAAACAGAAATAAAGAACGTTAACAAACAGGGCCTAAACATCCGGGGCCTTACAATTATTTCTTAAATATGATTTCAATGATTTATTTGTAAAATATGAGCCAAATATGAATTTGATCTTTTCATTTATCATTGTTTGTTAAATGTAAGTCAAATATGAGATGGGTTAGATTCTTTTCAGACCTCATCATAAACAATCAAATTTAAGCATATAATAATATACATATTTTTAAGTAGAATCTATATATACATAAAAAAAATTATTTTTAAACATTTATTACCAAAATTTGCATTATTTGATTAGAGAATTATGCAATAGAATATAAAGTAATATCAATTATTACTGAAATATGTGCAACAATTAGACATGCAGAATAGAGAGTTGCTCGTGAATGCCTTCGTGTACTTTAAATTAAAATTTTCAATTACTCTAACAATTACCAACATTTATTTTTAAAGTTGTCAACTTGTTAAAGTTATTAACTCATATATGAAACTACCAACTTTGATTTTGGTGGTTTACCAACTTTTCACAAGTTAAATTACCATCATTAATTGGTTAAAGTTTTTTTATTAACTCTTATAGGAAATTACTGACTTTTATTTGAGTTGCTACCATTTTTTTATTGTTTTGAAATTATCAAATATTTTAATAATCTATCAACGTTTATTTGCCAGCTTACCAACTTGTTTAAGTTACAATCTCTTTTAGAAAATTACCAAATGTTAGATGAGTCCACTTACCAACATTTATTAGATTGTTTTTGGAGTTAAAGTCGTTCCTATATTTCGTAGACATTTATTTGTTGCAATTACCAAAGTATTAAAGTTAGTAACTCTTACACTAAATTTCAAATGGCTTCCAAAATTACCAACTAAACCAGTAATTTACCAATATTTATTTGCATAGCCAATTATAATCTCTTATATGAAACTATCAACTGATATTTGAGTTATTTAACGACGTATATTTAATTGTTTTGACATGTTCAAAAAAAAATTGTTTTGGAAGTTTCAATAATGTAACAAAGTTTGTCACAACTTACCAACTAGCAAAGGTACTAATACCCGAGATTATCAACTCTTATTTGCGTTAGTTACTAGTGTCTATTTCATAACCATCAACTATTTTAATAGTTTATTTATTTTTTAGAGCTTACTAACATATTAACGTTGTTATTCTTACATAATAACAAATTCTTTTGAAATTGGCTAATACCATTACACTAATTTACTATCATTTGTTTGTGAAATTTAAGTTACACATTCTTATTTGAGTCACTTACCAACTTTCATTTGATAGTTTCAAAGTATCAACTATTCGGTTAATATGCCCACATTTGTCTGGGGAGCTTTCTAGCACGTTTAAGTTACAATCAATTAAAAATTAGTAAATGGACTCAAATAAACATCAGCAATTTTTTTTTTCTTTTGTAAGAGTTCGTAATTTTAACATGATGAAAACATCGACAAATAAATATTGGTAATTTTTTTTTAAAAATAAGTGATTTCTAAACAATTAGATAAACGTTAGTAACTTATTCAAATAAGAGTTAATAACTAAAACAAAATAGTAACTTAACTCATGAAGAGTCGGTATATCACTCAAATTAATATTGGTAACTTGCTATAATAGTAACTTTAATATGATGCTAATTTTAGCAGTTAAATATTGGTAATTTCTTGAACCAATCGGTAATATTTATAAAGTCAAATAATAGTTGATATATGGACTCAATTACGAGTTGGCAATTTTCTTTAAAATTAGTAACTTTAATACATTGGAAGCTACGCAAGTAATATTGATTATTTACAAAAATATTTGGTAATTGAAAATAATCAAATAATTGTCGGTACTTTCATGAAACTTTGGGTAACTTCTAGCACGTTTATAGACTAAATGTTTCTTGATTCCGCCATAAAACTATCGGCAACTTACTAATTACCCGCCAAATAAGTTGCTGATCAAAATTTAGTCATCAATGATTCTGAAATTTACCTATGCTCTTAAGAAATTACTAGCACCAAACAGTGTTGAGTTTTTTACGCACGAAACTCTAAAAATTTACGGTACATAGCGATGCAACTACTTCTTAAGAATTGGGAGTAAGTAATCAAAACTGAATGATGACTTTTCTCTGAAGGTTCTTTTTTGTACTTAATTATGAATAAAGCATTTTTATTTTTTGTAATTTTCGAACACGAGATGGATAACAACCTATTGGGTTTAGCATGAAATCAAAGCCTTAGTCAAGCTCAGTCGCATTGATAAAATTGTTAATTCTCTATGAATTAGTTAAATCTTATTTTGACATTCTAATATTTTATCTTGTACACCACTTGAAACTTAACAAGTAAATTAGATTTATCTATTGCCAACCATGGAGTAATGAGTACGTGGCTTCTCAATTCTCTCATGGGAGGGGCCTTTAAGATATTGGGACTATTACATATATCAAAACCCTACAAATCAAATAAAAAGTCTTCTCGTATAGCTTAAGCACATTCTACGTTCAGACATTAAATTGCATACGAAGAAGTATTTGTTTCAATTTTCAGCTCGAAGTCACGATGGTTTGAGCTCACTGTTGTTTTTTTTTTAGTATATGTACGGAAAACTTCTACTTTTCATTCCTGCACTTTCACGACCTTTTTAATCAAGTGCTTATACTTTTAGTTTTTCTAGTCAATTCCTTTTACTTACATAAATTTTCTAATCAAAACTCTCCCGTACCAAATCTAGCCAAACCTAGCTGATGCGGCCATTAGACTGATTCCACAATATAACGTAGATTAAACATCGCACATGCGTTAGCAATCATAACATTAGCTTCAACAGAAGCTAGTCAAACAGGTTATGACTTTGACACCCAAAAAAAAAAAAAAAAAGCAGGTTGTGGCAACTACCACCATTCACTATTTACAAAGGGTGACCATCGACATCCCCCGACGACAACGTCAGTTGGATTTGACCAAATTTGATGCTAATGAAACTTGATTAAACAATTTGTGTAAATATAATGACTCGGTTAGAAAAATTAAAGCCACATGGACGTGATTAGGAAAGCAGTTAAAGTACAAGAATAAAAAATGAAATCTTTGCTATATATGTATCTCAAGTATGATCAAGTTGTTAGTTATTAGGTAGACTATTTACAAATGGAAGATTTTAGCCGCATTGGTTCTATGTACTAGATTGCTAGCCTACATTTGATGCTTTGATATGTATAAGGAATATAGTAATTGTAGATGTTTTCCTAGGAAAATAACAAATATCATTTGATTTAACACATATAGGAATAAGTCATGAAAAAAGGAATTCGCACCTTAAATTTCGGCAGTTCCTTGATCTTGCTATTCAGCATATCAAGTCTAACTAATCTCTTTCGAGCATAGCCAAATTCTGGAATCAAGGCACAATTATGCAATTCCAAACACCCTAATTGACTAGGGAGATGGACGGGACCTTGGAAAGAATTACCTACGTTATGTAGGATGAGCAACCTCAACTTTCTCATGTTTGTGAAAGCATTAGGACAAATGTATGTCTCTTCAAACTTTGGTAGCTTCAAAACTATGGCTTTTATTGCATCCGTTCCCTGTATATATATTTGAATACACTTAGGTTACTTTGTAACTACAGTACAAAGTCAATGATAAGAATAGAATTTGAATTCTTATACACTAAAAGTCTTACCGCATCTCCTGATAGAACATCAAGAACATCATCATAAAGCCATAACCTACTGCGCTTGCCGGCATTGTCACAACATTCTTTTTTAACAATTTCCATACCCATCCATTTTATCAAGTCATGCATTTGTAAGGTCTCGTCCTCTTCACTAATCAGGGAGCACTCAATGAGAATTTCAACCCCAATAGTCGTGGCAAAATCACAACTATCAAGAACTTCCCTGATGTACTTTGTCTTCTGCCCCTTGAAGAAACAGGCAATGTCGAGAAAAATCTCCTTTACACAGTCCTCCAATCCATCATAACTTACCTTTAGCACATTGTTGATTTCTTTGTGAGGACTTTTGGCTAGTTTTTCCAAGGTACTTTCCCATTGATGTTCTCCTCTACCGCACAAGAAAGAACCCAACACCTCAAGTGCCAAAGGAAGGCCTTTGGCATAATGTAAAACACTATCAACAAGATTGCTCCTTATTTCTATTTTTTGACTTCTTAGAAAAGCATGCTTTCTAAAAAGTTCAAGATCTTCACCACACCTGAGAGGTGTAACTTTGTACAACTTATCTGAATATACTCCATGAGAAGTTAGCAAATGCTTGTTTCTTGTTGTGGTAATTATCCTACTTCCTTTACCGAACCACTCGCAATCTCCAGCTAAAGCATTTAACTGGTGTTCATCATCCACATCATCAAGAATAATGAGAACTTTCTTATTGGAAAGTCTATCTTGAATCAATTGACTTCCTTCATCAACACTAAAGACTATTAATTCTTTTCGCAGTACTTGCGATAGCAATTTTTTTTGCAAATGAACCAAATCAGTGAAACTTTTGGAATTTTCACTAACACGGTCCAAGAAACTAGAACCTTGAAACTCTCTAAAAATAGCGTTATAAATGGCTTTAGCAAGGGTTGTCTTGCCTACGCCTCCTTGTCCCCATAATCCTACCATAAGAATATCATCCTTGGACTGTAGATTTAGGATTGTTTGAAGCTCTTCTACTCGGGAATCTATCCCAACTGGATACTTGGCTACTTTTAATGGCGTTCGATCTAGTTGAGTTGAGATTTTCTGTACAATATCTTGTATAAGCCCCGCTTCATATCTAACAAGGGTAAATTCATAGAAAGTGCTTTTAGAGTAATCCAAAAAAAGGAATAAGTATTCAAAGAGAATCGCCGAATAAGAAGCTAGTCCGCAATATATATGGAGATGATTGTCCAAATATGTTCAATTAGCATCTCGCCTGAGTCTAAGCAAAACTAAAACAATATTCTTCATGTTATTTTAAATGTTGTATGTTAATCTGTTTTGCATTTATCAATAATTCAAGTTAATTATTGGATATATTAAATCATTGATAGGCATTGTTTTCATCTCTTTACAAAGTTCGTTGAAATTGTCTTGTCTTTCTTTAATTGTCCAAATGCCAACCCATTTATCCGGTAAAAATTCTTTGCGAAGCAATATCTGTGATAAAAATAGCCGACGTGAAGTCTAAATTAGCATTTCCAATAACGTAAATGCTAATTAAAATCAAGCACTTTATCCTTTGAGACAATTGTAGGCTCACTTCTGAAAGTGGAAAAATAAAGAACCGTCTTTGGCTGTTTGGACAAACACGGCCTACTGTTGGTTCCAGCAGAAATCTGTCATATTATTACCTTTTTGCTCTTTACTGCTTCAAGTATATAAAAAAATGCCATTAGACCTGTATTTTCTTTAAAGAAAAAATCCTAGCTTTTCATTCTTTCTAAGAAAATTAAATAAACATTTTTAATAAACAAAACAGGTTGATAGAATACCAGATTTATCCTATGTATAATGGCTTACACAATGTAAACGACTATGTAGATACAAGGGAGAAATGCTCTTGCAAGAGAGGTATTTTTATTGGTCAATGGAAGGCATGATGTAATGGAAACAGAGACTAATTAAAAGAAGCCTGAGGCACGAGATTCAAATCAAGTCCTCCAAGTCCAAAAAATGTAGCAAGGAAAGGTAACGCCATTCATTTTAGGTCCAGCAAAAAGAGCAGCTAACCTTAATGGCAATGATACTAGTAAGTTAGCCCAACATCTTCGGCAATCTTTAGGGTTGGCTGAAGAATCTCCGATACTATTGATGATGGAATATTTATTGAGCTTTTAACAGCGAAATGGACTTTATATAAGCCCGATTATCCACATAGAACAAGCCATTGTTTGTTTAATGAATAATCCATTAAGGTCTGTTATTAGCTCTTGGTGCTCTTCTTAATCTTGATACTGGAAAACATGTGTTTGAAAGGATAGATAAATGGGTCACAGCCATTGGTATGATGACAAATGCAGGAGGATACAGTCCAACACTATGTATGAAGTATGTGACGCCACTCTTGTCGGTAACGCTCAGAAGTTTAGGAAATTCTTATTATCTCAAACAGATTTAAGGTATAAACTAGACAAGAGCTTATTGTAAAGGGACTATAAGCCATCGTAACAGATGTCTTGCATAGAGAATTCTGTGGTTTATTGCTTTCTATAGAAATAGTAGAGAGAGTAGCCTTTAAATGCTCTAGTGAAATTATAGACTTTTGATATGTGCTATTTTGACGCTGTGAATTTCAACAATCTCAAAGACTTTCTTTGACAGACTTCCGGAGCCATGCCCAGAGGTCACAAAGAAGGCTTACGACTTGCTCCATTGAGAAAAAAGAGGTAGTAGAAGGTCCGGGTGGGTGAATCCAAGCAAAAAAGTATACGATGAGGAGAGTGAGTAATGACCCCTATACGAAGGAAGCAACTAAATAGTTTTCTTATTTACACAAGAGTTGTTGCTCTCACATTGAATATGTGCTGGGTAGAAACGGCTGTAACATCCATCGAGAAGCCAAAAGTGCAAGATACTTTCCTAAGGGATCGAAAAGAAGAAAGTTAATTTGATATGAAAAAAGTGTACCAGGGGAAAACTAAGGCCTTATAAATCTAAAAAGTCATCCAGACTTACAAAGAATCGAGGCCTTTAAAAGGAAACACAGAGGTTGTAACCTCATTGTCCTCAGGGTAAACCTTGTTAAGTAGTTGTAACTTTTGTTCGATTTTGTGGATTGAAAGCCCACAAGCCTCATGATAATATTTGTGTAGTATTTATCGAAGATGTCACTCTTCATGACGTATAGATGAGCAGGAACTAGAAAATTTAGACTTTGAGGTTTAGGGGGTGCATGGAAACACTCCAAAAAAGTGTTTCCGGAACACTTCTGTACGGAAAGTTTTCCCGGGAACAAAAAAAGAACATAAACGCGTTTGGTTGCGTTTCTGTTCTTTTTTTGTTTTTTTGTTTCTGGAACGAAATAGAAACAAAAAAAAGTTGTTTCTCCTGAAAAGAAACACTTCTCGGAAGAAACAAAAGAACAAAAACCACTCCTCTCTCTTCTTCTTCTCTTCTTCTTTTCTTTTTTTTTTCTTCTTTTTTCTTTGGCCGGTCGCCGGCCTCGGCCATGGCCGGCGACCGTCCGTCGAGGCTCGGCGTCGCCGGCGCGGGTGAGGCCGAGCCTCGCCTTGGCTGGGCGAGCTCGGGCTCGCCGGATCTGGGCGAGCTCGAGCTCGCCCAGCCATGGCGAGGCTCGGCCTCGCCGGATCTGGGCGAGCCCGAGCTCGCCCAGCCAAGGCGAGGCTCGGCCTCGCCCGCGCCGGCGACGCCGAGCCTCGCCTTCGCTGGGCGAGCTCGGGCTCGCCCAGATCCGGCGAGGCCGAGCCTCGCCCAACCACAACCACGGCCAGGCTCGGCCTCGACATGGGCCGGCGAGCCTCGCCGTGGCTGGGTGAGGCTGCCGGCCCCGTCGGCCGGTCGCGGAGGCCGGTGACCGGCCGAAAAAAAGAAAAATTAAAAAGAAAGGAAAAATAAAAATAAAAAAAATGTTTAAAAAATTAAAAGAAACAAAAAAATAATAAAATTTACCAAACGTGTTTCTGTTCATTTTTTTATTCCCGACCAAACGTTACCAAACGTGTTCTTTTGTTCAAAAACTGTTCCCCGGAACAGAAACACTTTTTTTTGTTTCTGTTCCCAGGAACAAAAAAAGAACAGAAACAAATCCATGCGCACCCTTAATGTCTCTATGAAGTTTTCTCAGAATATGAGACTATCGAAGAACATTCAACATAATGTAGTGAACAATTATCAGCGACGAACGCATGTGATGATATAGTGCCCTTAAAGTCAACATCTTAGGTATTAGAAGAAACTTTCCGATAAGATTATCTGTCGGGATCAACTTTGGAGCAGAAATAGCTCAAAGTAGATGTTAGTGCTTTTTATTGATTATTAAGATTTAACTTTATATAGGCCATAGATTTCTCACAATCGATGTCAATGGCATAGGTGTCGTATAGGGAACTTCAAACCTTAGATGTACCTATGCTAAATCTCCAAAAAATTAGAGAGACAAGAGAAAGAACAAGAGGCACACGTCGTTATATACATACATAAGAGTTTATCAGAATAGGATAAGTCCTGCTATTTCATCTTCCTGTCACCAATTTTGTGATTGCAACTGTATTGGATCAAAAGATGTATGGGTTTTAGAGATTAATTGATATCAGGAATACGAGCCAAGCTAGCACATGGGCTAGTTTGCTTCCAAGCCCATCCAAATTATTTGATGGCTCTAAATGATATTTGTTTGGGGAATTCATGAACATTGAGGATTGATTCTTTGAACATGGATAGGATGAACCCGCAGGTCAAATGTTTGGTGTATCACACTGGAATGATTTATAGATTCATTAATACCACAAATCCTAGAGGACAGAAATTAGATAGCAAATTTGTTTGAAGAGGTTCACACGATTACAGACAATTTTGTAGGTAAAAAATTAATCCCCTAGAATTACAGGGAAAAGTATTAAAAAGTCCTAAACCTTTTACATTTGTGCCAATTTTATCCTAAACTTTTTTTTTTGTGCCAATTTAGTCCTAAACATTTTCACTAGGTGCCAATTCAGTCATTTTCAGCTAATTGTGGCCAGATTTTGCTGATTGGATGCCGACAGGTTGACGTGATACGATCGACACTGACGTGGATAATTTTTAATAATATTTTAATATTTTTGAATTTTTCCTTTTTCCTTTTTTTTTTCCCTTCTCCTCCTCCTCCCTTCAACTGGTCATGGGGCCTTGGCAACCGTCTAGAGGCAACAGCTGACAAGGGCCGCAAGGGCGGGCCTTGAGGGCAACCTTGCGATGGGCAGCAAGGCTTGCCCATGGTCGACGAGGCTTGACCCTCACTAGCCCAACGCGAGGCCAATCCTGTGGCTTGGGTGGCCTCGAGTTGGCCTCATGTCAGGCTGGTGAGGTTGAGCCTCACTAAGCGCTAGGCTCGAAACTTGCCAGATTCAGTGAGGGCAAGCCTCGCCGCCCAAGCCATGAGGGTAGCCTCGTGCTAGGCTAGCGAGGCTCGCCCTTGTTAGCGAGGCTTGACCCCCGCCAACCATCACCTTGGCAATCGGTTGGAGGAAGGAGGAGGAGAAGGAAAAAAATTCAAAAATATTAAAATGTTATTAAAAATTGTTCACATCAAATGGCCGGCACCCAATTAGCAAAATCCAGCTATAATTAGCCGAAAAGGACTAAATTGGCACTAAAAAAAGGTTTATGACTAAATTGGCACAAATGAAAATGGTTTAAGACTTTTTTTTAACACTTTTCCCTATACATACACGGCCTCGGAGTTCGACTATTGTAGAACCTATTGGAGCATCTAGAGAGATTAGTGCGTCTCAGGTCCAATAGAGGGGAGCAAAAATAACCTTATGTTTGGAACACTATCTACACCCTTTTCGCTAGGAAATTAAGGACTTTTGAACCTGTAACTATATCACAGGATACAGTACAACAAGTCAATCGGGAAGTGGCTGCATCTCAAATATCTGTAAACTTAAGAACTTTAGAAGAAGGATCATAGGATACAGACAAATTAATATGCCTATATCTGAAGAAGAGGATGCATAGTCAAGAGAGAACAATGTTGTAATGGTAATGCACTCCGAAGGAGAAAAGATCCGCATCCCAAGACATACATGAAGTTTTCCGAGCTTTAGGAATACAGCAGGGCAATGGTCCATAGCCATGGACAAAATTTGGGAGATATGATCGAACCCTCCCAAATGGCACATCAAGGAAGCTGGGTTAAGCACTTACGTGGTTGTGATGTTTAAATTTCCTGGGTGTTATCCATATTCATTAGAGACACTGGAGCTTGTACTAATTGCGCAAGACCTAATGCATCGCCAGATGAATGGTGGAGACCATTAACAAAGCCTATTGCATTGAGAATGGCAGGTGGGAATCAATGTTTATTTTTAGACGGATCTTTCCTTTCCCGACACTAGATGAGGATGTCATTCTTGGTAATGCATTCTTAGTGGGATAAAACGAAAATTGGTCTTTTGTGCAAGACAGCACCGCGATTACTATAGCAAGTGTGACTCTTCAAAATCCTTGGTTAAGACACAAATTTGAGGTTTATCCTGTGAAACAATTAGAGTTTTGTTGAGACTGTCCATGTGACCAAGCATTTAGAGTGTGAGCTCAGCGTGGCAAATAATGGGTGCATAAGCTATTTGGATGCAAAAAATCTTCATTTCCAAATGATTCCTTCTGGTACCAAAATTTGTTCTGCCTAGAACAAGGAAAAATTCGGAGTATGCAACTGCCAGGAACGAAATGGAATAAGTTCCTGCTAAAACTGAAAAGTAACTTTCGTGATGATCGACAATTTCTACTTTTGTGTGTAAAATGTAAGTCAAACTGTGGAGTCTTAATGGTGTAAAAGCCAGATTAGAGCTTAAAGATCCAATTACCATCATTTGAGCAAAAACTGTGAGATGGTAGAGGTATTTGAAAAACAAATTCCTGATCTGTTCTCGAAAGGTTTTATTAGAGATGGTTTTAGTCCGCATTCTAGCCCAACCTTCATGGTCATTAACCATGCAGAGCAGGTACGAGGAATAGCGTGAATTGTTACAGACTATCTTCAGCTTAGCAAACCAACAAAGATAATGAATATAAGATTGCTGCAGCAGGAGATCTCATAGACAGAATGCCCTAGGCAATTTTCAGCGGGAAATGGATGATGCCTTCAATTATCTACACAAGTTTTGTGCTGTGTATATACACGATGTAGTGGTCTTTAGCAAAAGCGCAGAGATGCAAATGAGTCACTTATAACCACTGACAAATATCTTTAAGAAAGAAGACGTGATCCTATGTAAAAGAAGGTAAAATGGATAAAGGAAAAAATTAATTGCTTGCGTATGGGGCTAGTATTGCAAACCTAAATTTGCGAGATATAATAAACTTTCCTGACAAAGTAGAAGGTAAAAAGTCCAGAGGTACTGTAGATCTACTAACCAGGCCAGACAATTTTAAAATATCTTAGCAGGCTACCCAAGAAAGCTCCAAGTAATCAGGTAAAAGATGATATGTTTGGCAAACAAACGCACTCGCGAAGTATAATCCGCTTCAGAAATGGTTATGGGTTTATCAGGTGAACTATCGGGTATATATGGTTTCAATAAAGTTGTGGGAACAAGATCTTGAAAATGAAGATCTTGGAAAGTTTATACCAGATGGCCATAAAATAATCACAAGGAAAATATTCCTGAGAATCATAATCCTATTCCTGAAGGTTTTGACATTGAATCTGGTGATAAAAACCTCGAAAAAAAAAAGGTTCATAAAAGATCCTGCTTCACACATAAAGATTCTAGAAGTTGAGTTAAAATTTTACGAAACAATCAGGGAAGAGTTCCTTGAATAATGGAAAGTCAAGGTATGTATTCTCTAAAGCCCTACTACCTGGAGATTTGACTTTAATAAAGAAATATAATAGGCTCGAGAGACGCTTTTCTTTCGAGGAACTCTGTGCTCTAAATCCGGATCTCCACTGGGAAGGACAAGGATGACTAAGCTAGAAACTTCACAGAAGCGTAGTGGAAACTGGACTCGCGCTTGTAGAAACAGGGTTTGCAGACGCAATCAACATTGACAGAGGGTATCTACACCTTGTCAGTAAACTCCATACGTTTGTAAAATATGCTTTAAGCTGCTTAGGATGTGGTCCTAGATATGCTACAGTGATAGTTACCAGCACGATGAATGGAACTGGATGAAAGGAGAGAGTACTCCTGACAGATCTGGGACATTCAACAATTGGCAGAACCAAACAAAACCCAGAGAAACATAGAAAAGTAGGGGCACTTATTAATTTTATTACTAAAGCCACTCAAATTGAATTCTTTAAAGCTGTCCTAGAGCATGTAAGAGGTAACAAACAAAAGTATTATCTGCGTGGTGATGGAAGAATTTTCATCATCATTCTCAAGGGTTATATGAGCTTTAAATAAAAAGAAGTCCAAGAGTGAAAATGACAGAGAGTAATCGATCTGCCTACTAAGTTTCTGGCTTAGTGGACAGAGCTTATGTTTCAGGGCTGATGTTTTTGAAGTCTGGAAGGTCTCCGAAACTCAAGATCAGCTACTGGAAGAGAAAAAGGAATGAGTTAATCATGCCCAACTTAGAAGAAAAGGCCCAAGGCCAGCCTTCAGATGGAGTGGTTACTACGTCAGCTGTAAAAGGCACGAAAAACTAATTTTCTCAGAAGAAGAGAAAATGCATGGATTAGAAGTGTACAGATGAGACTGAAAAGATTCAAAGGGAAAAAACGGTACAAAACCAATAGAAAGGAATTTTGCACGATCAAAAATTTACAAAAAAGATCTTGCATCATTGAAACCTGTTAAGCAAAGGCAGAAAAGATAATCCCCATTGGTTAGACAGGGTATAACGTCTTGTACAGGCGTAGGCAGCTCACTTTTGTTTTTGTCCGCTTGTAAATGTTGAAGTAAGCTGGCAACATCCTACGGGCATTAGCTGATCCCTCCTCAGTTGAAAGGAGAGGGGATATCAGTAGAGAAAGCTTTCTTTGCAAGTCTTACTCTCTAAGTGATTTTAGTCTGGGTCTGTGAGTGAAAGTGCTAACTCAAAACTTCAATAAGAAGCAGAAGCATGCCAGCAGTACAAAAGACTCTCCAACTAAGAGTAACGGGGGCGGAACATGGGAGCGCAAGCTCCGTCGACTAACTTCTTGTCCGAATTGGAAAGCCGAAGTCTAGAAAATATACTTCTATGGAGTTTTAAGTTAATCTTTCTCTTAAGAGGATATAGTCTGTTATCTAGTACTACAGAATCCTTATAATTGGTCCAAGAATGAGGGTGCTCATCGCATGACTCTTGCATGAGTGATAGCCTGATCAAGAGTGCCAAATGTAAGCTAATACCAAGCAAAGCTAGATCACATTATGAAATGATCTATATTTCCAATTAGGAGTAGCTTATCTATGGTTCATTTGTCTTTTTTATATACAGATTGATATCATGGTTTGTATTGACAATAACTAGTTAAAAGTAAATGGATATTTGTTTGGTCATGAGTTATATATAATAACAGATGCTGGTTAAAAAAGTTGATTTCAAGATATTTTATTTTTTTCTAATTTTTCGAATTTTCAAATTATTAGAATTTAAGCTTTAAAATTAAGTTGATAAATTTACTATCATGATTTTTTTTGTAAACAAACATATATTTGTTAAAAATGTATTTCAAATTATAAGACAAATCATTGAAATGAAAATTGGCGAAATATATGTTACATGGCACAACTATGCCATGTGGCAATGACAGAGCAAAGTCAGCTTTCACGTTGTCGGGCACAGAAGGGAAAATTCTTTTAGCCTCAGCTAAAACTATATATAGTAGACATAATTGATAGACATAGATTACTACACGTGATTTTGATAATTTATGTACAGTATCTGATACCGAAGAAACTTACATATTTGAATACTGTGCAACTTTACTTTTAACTAATATCTTAATTTGTAGGTTCAAAATTTCGGGTTTTGTGGATTTCCTTCCATACTTTCGATAATTTGATTTAAACAAAAAGTGCCAAGGCTCAAAACTCAAACCCTAATCTCCCCACCTCTCTCTCTCTCTCTCTCTCTCTCTCTCTGTGCTTCCCTACGCCTTTGCCACTGCCTCGTGGCCGCCGTCATCGCGTTCCTCTGGCTGTCATGTCCCTGCCACCATGATGTGCCCGTCACGATCGCCCGTCCTAGCGGTTGCTGCGCCCTCTTTCTATGTTTTTGTCCCTCTCTCACAGAAGACCGGAAAATCTCATCCATTTTAGCCAGCCTCAGCGACCATCGCCCGAGGCTAGCAACAGACGGTTTGGGCTTGCAACCCCAGGTCCGCAATTGCGAGCCTAGATTCGTGGCCTAAAGTCGCTGGACACAGAGAGAGGAAGAGGGACTGAGGGGACGCGGCTAGGGCGAAGCGGGGACGTGAACAATCGGCGGCGTGTCGACGATCAACGGAGGCTCGGAGAGGACGAATGGCTCAGATATGGCGCTCTGTTTCGTGTTCTGCATAAGTTTTCTCTGTGATGCGTGAATGTCTGGTGAGGGTGCGTTCTTGCACGAGAGAGATGGGGCAAATTACTTTTAAAGTTTTGTGTTCTGCATAAGTGTTCTCTGTGATGCGTGAATGTCTGATGAGGGTACGTTCTTGTACGAGAGAGATGGTGCAAATTACTCCTAAAGTTTTGTGTTCTGCATAAGTGTTCTCTGTGATGCGTATATGTCTGGTGAGGGTGCGTTCTTGTACGAGAGAGATGGGGCAAATTACTCCTAACTTTATAGGATCCCAAGCCTTAGAGAAGATCAAGTATCAAAAGAAATTCACTAATTGAAGTAGTAGAAGAGTTGTTACGTACGCATTTTCAGGAACAAGCTGTCCAGACAAGCTTCCAGCGTCATAAAGAGCTTGCTTCCATTTCTTCACTTTCTCTGGATCCTTCTCAAACTTGACCTCATGCTTAGCCAATGCTTGTGCATAACTCTGGTCATCTCTTGGTGTTCTCACTTCTCTAGGTTCCACTTTGTAAAATACCGGAAAGACTATGAGGTCTCTTTGCTTCTTACACTCCATGATTTTTGCTAGCTCATCCAAACACCATGTAGATGAGGCGTAATTTTCAGAGAAAACTACTATGGCGATTCGTGAATCCTTGATTGCCTCCATAAGTGCAGCTGATATTTGCTCTCCCTTCTTCAGTTCTTCATTGTCAAAGTAAGTGTTCATTCCTCTATGGTCTAGAGCTGTGTACAGATGACCGACAAAGTTGTTGCGGACATCCGTGCCTCTGAAACTTAGAAAGACATCATAATTCCTTCTGCACTTCGAAGAAGAAGAAGCCATTAGAATCACGAAACGGAAGTGGTTAACAATGAGCAATGAGTTGCCAAAGATTTGGTACTTTGTTAGCGGTAGTTTGTTCACCCTTTGATTATCTCTATATACTGTTAATTCCCAGGTGCATTGCTGCCTTTTGGCGTGGGTCAACAAGGGATAATTTTTTCGACCCAAAAAAAAAAAAAAACAGAATATATTTTAATATGGGATTATACCGTGCGTTTCGCCCACAAGAAGTGTTGAAAATCTGCACGATAAACTTTTCTTAATGGAAGACCACATTTCTCATCTTAGTTAGATGTGTCTTCGCCGCACATCTTTCGTTAATGTTAAATTTACTGTTAATTGAATTGTTAATAAAATTGACTATTCAACATTGGATAAATTTTTTAACAAAAATAATAGGATAAATTTCTCTGACCATATTATCATAGTATCCTAATTAAAGGCCAATTTTCTGATTGATTGATTTGCTTCGGGGAAATGACCTCCATTTTTCCTAGTGTTGATCTCATTGAAAGGTACTTCGCTGAGGCTGCATGACAAATTCGTGAGTGATGATCGATGTACCTCTAGATTAGTCGACTGGATTATAATTAATTAATTTCTTGTCATTAAAAAGGTGCTGTGAGATCTGTGATGACACCATTTGCACCAATCTTTGTTAAATGTGAAGCGGAAGTGGTCCGTGAGTGGTATTAAACCTTGTTATACTCTAGAAATGATTGCAAAAGCAACTTGGAATTTTAATTTGGACTGAACTTTACACACGAACCATAGATAATAAAAACCTTATAGCCCGTAACTTGAAGTCTAACTACAAGATAGGCCATACATTACTTATTCTCAATAAAATATCTCAAATTGAACAGAAAATGCATGTTCAGCTACATGTTGGAAGTTATGAAATTTAAAAAAAAAAAAAAAAGGTTATCAAGTCCAAGCTCCAAAATTTGTGAGGACATAAAATTTTAAGTTCAAGTTGCAAATAGAAACTTCAATTGCTAGAGCATGCAAGTCATTCCATCATTACACAAGGAAGTAAAATTAGAGACAACGTGAATGTGGAGCATAACTCTTCAGGCTCATAACCAAAAACATGATGTCGTAAAATATAAATGTCATTAAATATGACTTTTATTGTGTCAAACGTCCATTTGCTAGTGTTTAAAGTATTGCAAATTTCACTTCCATTGTCTAGTGGGTGGAACGACGGATCTCGGCCGAAATCTTCTCATCTCAATATAACAACTGTCATTTGTACGGTATGGTACAGCATTGCACCTTCAAAGTCTCCCCTTTTTTGGTGGTATGGGGTGGTGGGTTATATCTCTTTCCTTTCTTTTACATGTATTATTCTCTATTTGATATCTTCATCAACATTCTTTGTTTAGCTATTTTTCTTGGTCTTATTTACAGATCACTTCAGCAAATAGAGTAATGTCTGAGCCAATCTTCAACCGACATTCAATGAGGCAAACTCTACTCCCATGTTATTAACCAGGCTATTAGATCCCGCAAAAAAGGGTAATTTGTTTCATAGATTTGACCGTGTGTGGACGAATAAATCTCAACCATTTTTTAAGCTTCACATAGGCCAATTTCATCGTAGCGTTAACTTGGCAAGTGAACAGACAGTATATTGCAATCAACAAATTCATGTAGAATTAGCCTAAGAAGACAGTGACGATCCGATCCATAACCCACGACTGCCACAGGAAACAATCGAAATCGCGCGATGAGCATAACAAGTTCATCCGATACTAAGAAGAAGGTCGCAGCATACCTGCGCTGAGAGACATCGTAGATCTGCCCTCTGTTGGCCATCAAGAGAGACTTCTTGGGGTCGGTGCCGTCGTACTGCTTGAGCTCGTCCTCGGAGGTCTCGACAAGCTGAACAGGAGGAGGGCGAGGCTGCATCTGCTCCTGGTAGTTCCTCGGCCTCTGGTGGCGATCGGATAACGACCCGAAGAGGCCGGACACGACATAGTAGACGGCGAGCCCAAGGGCAAGGATGGTGAAGAAAGTCGCCGGGGACAGGCCCGTGGAGGCGACGATGGATTCTTTGAGGGTCTCCCACAGTTGCAGAGCCATCACCGAAGAGCTTTGGCAGACACAGAGAGAGAGAGAGAGAGAGAGAGAGAGAGAGATTCTAGTGTCGTCGATTCGGAGGCGACGGGTTTGGTCCGAAATTGGGTGCGCACGTAAAGACAGGCAAATGTTTTTATTTATGCAAATGGAATAACGCCTTGAAACTTGTTATTCCATTTTCCACAGTGATCCTACAGATCTAAAATCACCCTTTTCAACAGCTATTTACCTGTTCAACGTGTGGAGGAAGCTTCAACGGCTAAATGTTCGTGTCAAAGTAAGAGTTGAAGGTGGCCGAGGGATCAAATCGCTCTAAAACTAAAACTTGTTCTTACTTCTTGTACTTTTTAATATATATAAAATAAAAGAGTGCTGGTGTAGTCATTTTAAGAGGCGTATTTTCAGCGTAGAGTGAAGTAAGGTGTACTTGTAGAGTGAGCTATAATCCTTCAGTGTAGAGGCAATTTCTTTTGTAAATGTAACTGTTGTTAAAGACTTCAGGGATTACCAAAGAGCTCATCTTGAAGTAAGAAGTGAAAAGCAAGGGAAGATAATTTGCTGGAGAGCATGGGAAATTGTAGAAATTGCTAACTAAATGTATTTGTCTCATTCTCAACCCAATTATGATGTATTTCATTTCAATATTTCATCTTCTATGGATGGCAACATATCTTGTGCGTCGTTGGTCTTAGCTTCTCAAGAATTTGTATAGTAGCTAAGAAATTGTTCAGATTTTGTGCTTATTTATAATAATAATAATAATAAATAAAAAAACTCATCGTGTCTTCAAAAGATGAGTCAAGAAATAAATTTTCAAAATGCATACCATATACAATTTTGTTATTTTCTCATTAACCGATTTTGATATTTTTAAGTAGCCATCTTTTATTTAAGAATGGTATGACGGAATCATATGCATTTTTGCATTATTTTGTCGAGATGTGAATATGTCTAGGCTAACTTAAGTTGCATATATTTAAGGGCATTTACTTGTCGGATTTGCAAATTTTCTTCTTTTTTTTTTTTATCTATATGATTATCTTTTTTTAAAAAAATATGCAGTTAATGGTCTGCGCTTTGCTTTGTAATACACTTGATGAAGATATATATGGAAGAGTCCGGCCAACGAGCTTCGTAAATACTAGTGTTGTTCGACATTCACACTAAAAACTTTTCCGGGGAAGTACCAGTTGCATAACTCTTTTTACCAGCCATTTCGACGAAGACAGCTTTGAAAGCCAATAAGCTGTGATTTCAACAGATTATATTTATCCAATTCTTTGGGCGAGCTTTCCGAAAACGAGACCCAGTGCAGGTGTCGCTTCTCTGGCTGCAAAGAAATCAACACAGTCTATTTCTTTTGCAGGATTTAAATAAAATCGAGCAGAACTTGCGCCCGAGTGCTAAACCAAGCCACTTGGGACAGTGACGGTCCTTCCATTTCAAAGCATTCATCATCACCATTCACAATTTCATATCTTCTTGAGGCTTCCAATAATGGATTAATGTAAATTAAACCATGCAAATATTTCCATTAAAAGTCTACTACACGTTATTTTCACATGAATAAAAAATTCACAACGATCATCAAGAATTATAAAACTTGGTCTATGTGGACCCTAATCTGATTTTGATGATTAAAAGTTCATTCAAATAGGCTATTTATTCTTGGGTATCATATTTGCTGTAGCTAACCACCTAAGTCATGGGATGCCTTCCCCTTCAGATGTTTCATGGCCCACTGAAACTCCAAACATCAACTTTGTAATTGCCTCTGGATATGGAAATCATCCCGTTCAAGAATTGTAACTCTTGTCTCACTCAAATCTATACTAATTTCGCCGCTAGGGAGCCAAGATACCGCAGTGCCGAGAAAAACAACCAGATGTCGCCGGCGAGCATCATGAGAAGCCCAATCTTGATCATGGAGTGAAAGAAGCTGATCAAGAACCCAACACCTACTCGCACCTCATTGGCCTCACATGGTCCTTGATTACTTTTCTGCCCACTTTACTTGGTCTTGACATCTCCGACATGCAAAATTGCTTTTCTTCAATGATTAAATTATTTTCTTTAATGTAAGATCGTGAGGTTATGAATCAATTATATGTTACTCACATTGACATTAAAAACCTCATAAATGAGATGTGGTAAAAAATGGGAACCAAAATGTGACCCCTCACATTGTATGAGACACACACACACACAGAGAACTCGATTTGTACCGGATGAAATTGAACATTGTAATACGTGCTTAGACTCTATGACATCATACTTCACTTGCATCAACTCTGACCATTCATATATATTTATGCTTAGTCAAAATCCCAAGTGAATATTTGCTCATCAATTTCAGAAAAAAAGGAAGAAGTGAAAAGTAAAGAAAGATAATTCACTGGAGAGCTCAAACATAAAGACAAGTTCGTGTTAACTACACCGAGAGTTAACGATAGTTTTTTATGGCTTTTCCTTTTTCACCATGCTCGGAGACGTCATTTTTTGCTCTTACCGTTACCTCATGAGTGTAGACCTTCAGCCGAATAACATAAATTTCTCGTACTGTCACTTGGCTCTCAATCCTGTTTGTAAGGCTTTTTCATAGCACAAGATTTCTATTCGAGAAACTCAGTTTGCCGATGGTGCTATGTTTGGGAAGTTTGATTTGCTATTTGTCCTAAGTCGACATTCTCTTGTGGAACAAAACTCAGTTGATGGAATACAACATAGCACGTGGTTTGTACCGTATTTTTCTCATGCCTCGTGTGATGTGGTTCTTATGATCACTTCAATAATTATTACCTATTGAGTCCTAGTGTTGGTGGATCGTCATCATAATAAGCATGTGAAATTTTGAAAATTGCTTATTAAATGTGGATTTACCGTGTATCTAATTGGTGGATCCTGTTCATGATGATCCTATTCAGGATGTCAATATTTATGTTTTCCATGCGTGCTCTAACTTTGGTTGCATCGATCCAAGTGCGTTCACATGCCATATTTGAAAATCCTCCGCTCTCTTATTCCACATGTGCTCTAACTTTGCCTACATGGATCCCAGTGCATTCATGCGCCACATTCATATGTTACTTACAGATGACATGTATGGAAGATTCTAGCCATGAACTTGATAATTTCAAGTAGTGTCCTTCGACATCAAGGCTTTCACTTTTTCTGGAGAAGTAAAAGTTGCATAACACTTCTGACCTGTGATTTTGATCGAAGGGTCTTTGAAAGACTTACATGTTACATTCACATGAAAGAAGTTTTCACAACTATCCAAAAAAATTATAGAACTATGTCTATGTTGACTGTAATTCAATTTTGATGATTATAAAGCTCACTTAAATATGCTACTTATAATTTAAAATTACATTTGTTATCTTGAGTATTTTTTTTAAGGATTTCGAAATGGTAAAATAGACCGGCTTGCCCTAAAACACATGATATTATAAAAGTCTTTTGGTAATGGTATTGTGTTTGTGCCTAAGAGTTAAGATTTGCATGTGAAACTTTACTGAAGATCGCATTTACCGCATTATTTAGACATATGATTGATACAAATATTTGTTTAACGTTGATTTATTGTTAACTGATTTATTAATGAATTTGACAAGTCAACGAAAGATAAATTCTATGACTATAATTTCGTACAATCCTGATTGGAGGCTAGATTTCTGATTGGTTAATTGATTGGCTTAGGGAAAAGAAAGCCTTTTAAAAGTGTAGGAAGCGGTATTAGGTAAATATTTGTATCGATAACCCAATACAAACGTCGATGACAATCCCTTGTTCCTTTGAGAAGCTAAAAGCCAAACAATTCAATTTAACATAAGTCGTCGTACATTATTGCAGTTCCACGTCACATCCCATGTGCCGTGTCAATTGTACCTACTTTTTTAACAAGACCCCCACCGTCAACTTTAGCTCTGTGCTTTGGCATTTAAAGCTCTACAATGTTCAATCGTAATCAACAGCTTAAGGCCGCAAGTTTGACTATATTATTATTATTATTATTATTTATGACGATTTACAAAGGTTTGCAATACTCCCTCGTAATCAAGAACTCGGCGTCATAAATTGCCATTAAATATGACTTTTACTGTGTTGGAGGTCCATTAGCTAATGTGTAAAGTATTGTAAATTTCGCTTTCATTTTATAGCGGGTGGAATATCGAACCTTGTGCATAATCAATTGCAACTGGCTCAAATTCAACGGCGGAAATCTTCTCATCTCAACATGACAATTGACATTCACAAGGTATGGTTCGACATTGTGGGCTGAAAGTCTCCTTTATTTCCTTTTTTTTTTCTTTTTCTTCTTCTTTTGGTTTACATCTCTTTCCTTTCTTTCATTTGTATACTTCTCTGTTAGATATCTCCGTTAACATTCTTTGTTTAGCTCTTTTCCTTGGTCTTATTTATAGGTAACTTCAGCAAAATTGAGTAACCTCAGCCAGTGTGCCACATTATATTCTTCCGCATCACGACAGGTAGAAGGCTATTCGATTGAGAAAGCTAATGATACATCAACGCTCCACTCTCCACTCGCCAGAAAAAGGAGTGGAGTAACAATAAAACTTGAATTAATGGATAACGAAAAAAAAAAGAAAAAAATTAATGGATAGCACTTCTGTTCGCATGTTGTTATATTCAATGGGTGGGTACGTGAATGTATGCTTCACAAATGTCTAATGTGTATAATTATTTTATTCATGTATTACATTCTATTTAATTAAGTAAATTATACACATCATATTTTGAATACAAAATTTGATAAAAGTACATCATATATTTCATTGAAGTGCTGTAATTTCTTACTGGAAAATCAGGTGATTAGTGACTCTTTTTTACCAACTGTTCATTTTATTTTTATTTTTGGCTGTACATTACTACTACTTGCAACTTTTTGTATACACTTTGCAATCTGATGGTTTTATAAGATAGGCTTAAGGCCCATCCGCTCAAGTTGGGCCCAAAAGGGCCCGGCCCACGGGAATAGGGCCCGTGGAGGGGGAAGGTATAAAAGGGAGGAGAGAGAGAGAGAAGATAACGTTTGGCAATTCAACGTACGTCTTCTCCTGCGCGTTTCTCTCTTCCTCCAAAAAGAACAGTAAGTTCAAGGCACTGTTTTCTCCCCTTCAAGACGCCATCGGATCGAACAGGGCCAGAATTTCTTCCTCTTCTTCAGCGTTGGTGTTTAATCTGTGGCTAACAAGGTACGCTCGAATCTGTGGTATGCTTTACGATCGGTGATGCGTGTTTTCCCGGGCTTCGTCTTCCGCATTGATTTAGGGGTTCGATTCGGTGTCGAATCCGGTTTTCGGGGATCCGTTATTCCCAACATTGGTATCAGAGCCCTAGTTCACATTTTTCCCGATCAATTCGATGTTTTTGATTGATTTTTCGCGAAATCACTTCGGCCGTACGGAACCGGCGAAAATCCCGACACCCGAGCGTTGTTCGGCCATTTTTCTGAGTTTTCGTAAGTCGAAATCAAATTCTGAAGGCACTAGGAGAAAGGCGACGTCGAGACGAGTCCGGTGGTTGCACGCCGCCGTACGACCCGCCGCGCGCCCACACGCGCGGCCGAAGCCGCTGCGCGTGGGCGCGGCAGCGCCCGGGAAGCGCGGCTTCACCCCGGCGCGTGCACGCCGCCGGCGGGCGACCGGCACGTGCCGGTGCGCGGACCGACGCGTGCGGCGTCACGTGATGACGTCATTGTGACGTCATCCAACGGTCGGTAACCGTTCGGATGACGTCAGCGTGACGTCACGTGATGACGTCTGCGTGACGTCACGTGATGACGTCACCGATGACGTCATCACCGACGACGTTTCGCCGGACGTTGACCGTTGACTGACTGTTGACCGTTGACTTTGACCGTTGACCCCAAAAAAAAAAAAAAAAAGGAGGAATTTGTTTTCTTTTTTAAGTCATGCCTATGTGGGTTATAAGTAATCCATTTTTAATTCTGCATTTGTTGCATGAATTTTGAAAAATTATGTATTTTCTCTTATATTAATTATGGATTATAAGTGATCCATTTTTAATTCTGCATTTGTTGCAGGAACTATGATGCGTTATGCAAGGATACCTGCAATCCCGAGAACGCATGAGGGAAATGCAAGACTTAAGAGGCTGATGAAAGAGTTAGCTGATTATCGGTGGCATGACGGTGATTTAGTATCACATGTGGTCAGGGTCAATCAGATGATACAGGAAATCATCTGGAATGGTTATCTTATGCCGGATTTTGAGAAAGTGCCGGCTTTGATGAACACTCTTCCACCTGAATGGCAAGCAGTGTTGGATCGGCTATGGGAGGTCAACGTGGTCCCGGGTTATAGGAAGCTGGTGGAAGCTTTTGTAAGAGAGCACTATAGGATTGAGTTGGCCAAAACTTCAACCCTTAGATTGAGCGCCACATGGCGCCGAGTGAATGCGCCTTGGAGGCGACATGAAAGCTCTCCAAAAGTTTTTTCCATGGTTGGCAAATGTGCCTTCGGTTTTCTCAGATGTTTTGACTGATAGATTAGAAGGGACATTCCCTATTTATTTCTTTGATTGATTATGTAATATTTACTACCTGATTGTTGTTGATGTAACAATTGATATGTTAGTCGTATCATGTGAAAGCATTGTTATTTTATTGGTTATTATTTTTTTTATTTGCTTTCTGCTATTGCTGGTTGCTGTGGGTAATTAGCTGTGGGTAGTAATAGAAGTTTTTGTAACTTCATAGAATTTATTTGCATAAGATAATTATATTAATAATAATTTTAAGTTAGGATTTTTGGAGGATGATTGGAAACATAGTGACCTTTTGATTCTGAAGCCTTACTTGAAATTATTTATTAATATGATGGGTCTATGCAAATAGGGATGCATAAATGATAGGCATTAATTATTCGTGCATGTATGTCTGATGTGTTCAGAACGATAGTTCGGCAACTAAGAATGTAATTGCTGATATGAACGGCAATAATTGTGAAATATTGAATATGAAGATTCAATATGTGCTGGAAAAGCAAGAAGCACTAGAAGCTCTTGACCACATTATGGAAGATATTGAGGGTGTCGTGCACCACCTTGAGCTAGTAGAGGACCGCCTAACGGTTTTTGAGCCGTAAATAGACATTTGCTATGCTGGTTCTAGCTCAGAAAGGGCTTTGTGCTCTAAGCACAAGCGTATTGATTTGTTCAATATGTGGGAATGCAAAGGATCAAGTCCTTATTGCAAGAAATCAAGAGTTAACCAACACAAGAGAGGAAAACGTCCTCAAGTGAAGAAAATGTCAAGAGTGATGTGTTAAAATTGTGACAAGAGAGGTCACTATGCTCGCGACTGTCGTGAGCCAAAGAAGCTATACACCTCTTGTACATTTGAGAACTTTGCTTATGTGTTAAGTTCTGCATTATAGGCTGAATCTAATCCTTTGTGGAATGTAGATTCATGAGCGACAGACCATGTAGCAAAGGATAGAGGATCCTTCGTGGAATTCCGACGATACCAATTGGAACTAAGTGGATCTATATTGGAAACAACTCTAGAGCTGATGTAAAGGAATTGGCACCTGCCAATTGAACATGCATGGTGGACGCATCTTGATGTTCTATATGCTCTAGAGATTCGTCGAAATTTAAGTGTCTATCTTAGTGTTGGTTAAGCTTGGTTTTGGTATGAACTTCCATAATAAAGGTGTAGATTTGTGTTTAGATACAAACTACTATGGTTGTGGTCACTTTCTAGATGGTTTTATTGTACTAAACGTTGACTATGATGATGTCAATATGTTATTCCCTTGTTTCACGTCTTCTACCTTATATGATAATGATGTGATTGTGTGGCATGCTAGACTTGGTCATATGGGCCAACAACAACATATGAAAAGACTAGCCAAAAAGGGCTTGTTGGGCAATATTGAAAAAGTTGATTTGTCCATATGTGAGCATTGCCTAGTAGGGAAAATGACAAGGAGACCATTTGGAAAAGATAAAAGAGCTGAATTTCCTCGGCATTTAATCCATTTGGGCATATGTGGTTCAATGAATGTGAGCGGAAGGCAATGGGCTGTTTGTTTCATCACTTTTATAGATGATTCTACTCGATTCGGATATGTCTATTTGATTTCTCATAAATCTGAGGCATAAGTTGTTTCAAAATGTTTATGAATCTGGCAGAAAATCAATTAGACAAGAAAATAAAGGTATTTAGATCCGATCGAGGTTAAGAATATTTATCTGATAAGTTCAGAAAATTATGTGATGAAAAAGGAATAGAAAGATACTTGTCTATTCCATATACTCCTCAATAAAATGGTGTTGCGGAGAGAAGAAACAGAACTCTACTGGAATGGTTAAGTCCAAGATGGCGCATGCTAACTTACCTATCATTTTTTGGAGTGATGTGTTGTTAACTGCTGCCTATATACTTAACCGGGTGCCTTCCAAATCGGTTATTTCCACTTCATATGAGTTATGGATAGTTAGAACACCGGACTTAAGTTTTCTTAAGCCATGGGGTTGTGCTACCTATATTCATGAGTCCTCTCACAAGTTTGGGAAATTGAGTCCCAAAGAAAATAAGAGTATTTTCATGAGATACTGCGAACACTCAAAAAGGTATGTGTTCATAGGTGAGCAGGAAAGTGAGAGTATAACTGAATTTGAATCACGGGATGTCACATCTTTAGTGGATGAATTTTCTAAGAGGGGCGAAATAAGGGAAAATAACTCCCTATTTGAAACCTTGGATCAAGATAATGATGTCAGTGAAGTTCGTTCAAGTGGGAGTTATATGAGATGTAATGAATTGAATTCAACTCGTTCTCAATTGCAACCACTTAATGTGACGACATCATCATTACCTAATCCAAGTGGGAGCATGATGGGGAATGATGTGCTAAGTGTACAATCTCCCATACGGTGAACAAGTCGCCAAAGTATTCCCCGTCGATGTTTTGACATTGAAAAGGAAACTTTTACGGTTGCTCCACAAGATGAGGATGAGCCAAGAAATATTAATGAGGCTCTGAACTGCCCTAATAAAAAAAATGGATTTATGCAATGGAAGATGAAATGGAGTCAATAAAATCAAACCAAGTTTGTGAACTGGTTGATCTTCCAAAAGGACGCAGAGCTATAGGAACAAGTAGGTTCTCTAAATAAAGCAATATGCTGATGGCTCAATAGAAAGGCATAAGGCTCGCCTTGTGGCGAAGGGGTATAATCAACAGGAAGAAATTGATTATGAAGATACATTTTTTTTTCTGTAGTGAGATTTATCTCGATTGGCATTATTCTGGCAATAATGACTAGTATGGATCTTGAGTTACATCAAAAGGATGTAAAGACTGCTTTCCTCAATGGAGAATTAGAGGAAGGAACATATATGGAACTACTTGCTGGTTTCATAGTGAAAGGCCAAGAAGAAAAGGTATGTTGACTTTGGGGGTCGATATATGGCCTTAAGCAGTCATCGAGACAAAGGTATATACATTTTCATAATGCCATAGTGGCATATGGTTTTACAATGATTGACGAGGATCATTGTGTATATATCAATAGATCCAATGATCAATTTGTGATCATATCATTATATGTTGATGATATACTAATTGCCGGAAGCAATATGGAGTTGGCTAATACTATCAGGAGATAGTTGTCTTCTAACTTTGAGATGAAGGATATGGGTGAGGCTGTATACATTCTTGGAGTTAAGACTTCAAGAGATCGTTTTGAAGAGATCGTTGTCTCTTTCGCAAGAAACTTATAAAAAAAAAAAAAAATAAGGTTCTTGAACGATTTAGTATGCAAGACTGTAAACCCATAGACACTCCTATTGCAAAAAGGTGAAGCATTGAGCCATAGTCTGTGTCCAAGGACTCCACAAGAGAAGGAACAAATGAAACATGTTCCTTATGCTAGTGCTGTTGGGAGCTTGATGTATGCTATGATGTGTACAACACCCGACATATGCTATGCAGTTGGAATGGTGAGCAGATACCAATCCAATCCAAGTCAAGCACATTGGAAAGCCGTTAAGAGAATACTGAGGTATCTAAAGGGGACTGCTGATTATACGCTGAGTTATTAAAGAAAAGGATCTGCAACTCAAAGGCTATTGTGATACTGATTGGAGAGGAGATTTAGATGAAAGAAAATCTACCTTTGGATTTGTTTTCTTACCGAATAATGGCACCATATGTTGGAGCAGTAAAAAAAAAAAAAAAAAAACAGAAGTGTGTAGCCTTGTCCACGATGTAAGTTGAGTTCGTGGTATTATCGCAGCGATAAGAAGATGTTTGGCTTAAGAGATTTTTTGGATCATTTAGGTGTTATCAGAAGTGCTGCAGATTTATTATTTGTTAACTGTGATAGCCAAGCAGCAAAAGTGTATACCAAAGATCCAAAATATCATGGCAAGACCAAACCTATAGATACCAAGTATAATCTTGTTAAGGATATGGTTGCACGAAAAGATGTGAACTTAAAGTACATACTACGCATGGAATGGTAGCAGATCCTATGACAAAGCCAATACCTAGAGATGTGTTTTGTGGCCATATGAAATCTCTAGGATTGCGTAGAGACTGATGTACTGAATATTGTAATTTCCCTAAGTGTTCACAATTTGATGAATTTGTGTATTCATCATTAATGCCTATGAATCTTTGTTTGATCTTTATGCATCTAAATGCTTAGTGCATTACTTTAAGTTGAGAAGTATGTCGGACAGATATAAGATTAGCCCACTCACACGGGTAATCGCCTCTATTTACTGTGTGATAAATAGAGATGAGACTGTTTTAAAGCTTATTATCTAGGTGATAATCGAGAGCTCAAGCTTAAAACACATGTCGCCTTAACTAAGTGTTAAGATGAGGATATAATACTTACTATGTCCGAAAGTTAAAATACCCCACATGTTTTACTTTATCTGTCTAAGATGCCAGATGTGAGTTCTGATGAATTTTGTGAATGAGTAGATACGTGAACTCAAGTTAGACATTGGGTATGTCTGAACTATCATCTGTACGGTATTGAAAAGTGTAGACATACGCTCCATGGGAAAGGAGTTAATACCGTAATACGTATTTCATACTACGTATGCATGAGACGACCAATAAGAGTGACAAAAGTTTGATCTCAACTTTTATGTCGTGTGAGACTCTTGAGGAAGATGGTTCCTCAATTTCTTAGTCCCCTCATGACTCTTACTTAATCTCAAGATTTTTATTTAGTGTTTGCTATCTTAGGATGTTGCCAATGGTCATGAATGATTCGATCTAATGGGACATTTCTAGAAAAGCAAGCTGGACTGAAATTGATAGTTTGAAGGAAAGAGGAAGATCGATTTTGGAGAATCACATTGTAGTTTTGTATTCACCGGTTAACCAATTATGACTGTCTTTGTGATAATCATAATTGTGAATACAATATATATATCATTGTTTAAAAGAGATCAAGAGAGATGTAAATGTGATTGATCGATCTAGGGTACTGCATACTAAATCTACTCGGAGTGTGATGCCCATTATGAGCTGCTATATATTCCTAACAGATGTATAGCAACGAGCTCTCAAAGTATGCTGGTCGCACGGATTATTCACCGGTATGAATGTTGAAGAGAGGAAAAGAGGATTATGTTCGGACCACCATGTTAAGTGAGAGTTTATGCTGGATTTTTCTCTGATGGGACTGAGTAGGGCCTGTCCGCCCATGTTGGTTTTGCACCACCATGTGCGAGTGGGAGATGATGGTTTTATAAGATAGGCTTAAGGCCCATCCGCTCAAGTTGGGCCCAAAGGGCCCGGCCCACGGGAATAGGGCCCGTGGAGGGGGAAGGTATAAAAGGGAGGAGAGAGAGAGAGAGAAGATAACGTTTGGCAATTCAACGTACGTCTTCTCCCGCGCGTTTCTCTCTTCCTCCAAAAAGAACAGTAAGTTCAAGGCACTGTTTTCTCCCCTTCAAGACGCCATCGGATCGAACAGGGCCAGAATTTCTTCCTCTTCTTCAGCGTTGGTGTTTAATCTGTGGCTAACAAGGTACGCTCGAATCTGTGGTGTGCTTTACGATCGGTGATGCGTGTTTTCCCGGGCTTCGTCTTCCGCATTGATTTAGGGGTTCGATTCGGTGTCGAATCCGGTTTTCGGGGATCCGTTATTCCCAACACAATCAAATTCTTGAAAGGTCAATTTTGTACGAGCACTTCTTTGTTAAAAAGTGTGCCATGTTTATAAATGAATATTGGCTCCATATGAGGCTTCAAGTATGATTGATTAGGCATAACTCTTGAACATCCTCTGAAAATGGAATTGCACCCCATTTGGCCCAGACCACTATAAAACAGTTTGCATTTCTCTTCCGCTACTTCTCTTTATTTATATGCATATAACTTGTTTAATAAATTTCTTAGCTTAAATTTGTGCATAGATAATTGATACTGTGGATCATATTTCCTGTTTGGGCCAATAATTGCTCGTATTTATTTTAATTTTTAGAGCTAAATATAATGACATCACATGTTGATAAATTAAAAAAGTTGGTGCTTCAGGATGAGCCGATGTGCACTTTAGGCTCCTTAAGTGTTGACGATTTGCACGTGAAATTTGTCTTCACTGATCACATTTGCTGCATTTGTTAGATGTCTAATCTATAAAAAGTATTTGTTTAATGCGGAATATATTGCTAGTTGAATCGTTAATAAATTTGATCCATGATTATAAAATAAATTTCAAAAATCAGAACCTCATAATCTCCTGATCAGAGGCATCATGATGGATTGGCTGATTGGCTTCGGAGAAAATGACTTCCATCTCTCCAGTCCATTTTTCCTTTTCTTATATGGAAAATAAAGTATCTCATCTCATTAAGGACATGTTTCGCTATGACTATATGGCAGATTTAGAGGATCGATGTAGCTTTAGATTGGTGGACGGACATGAATTAATTGTCATTATAAGATGAAACTGTATCCAACTCTGTTTGTATTGGACCCACCTGACCTTATTATGACCGGTTCCCCTTTTATGAACTTTGTATTCGACTCTGTTTGTATTGGACCCTATACCCGACCTACCTTATTTTTCCGGTCCAGTTCCAGGGTCAATCCTGTTTCTACTAGAACCTATTTTGCAATCTTCCAATATCTTATACGAATTCGAATTTTATATTAATACGCAAAAAAATAACGTAACCCTCACTTGTAATAAATAAATACATGAACTTTTTGATTGAATGAAAAATTAAAGATCCACAATAACATTAGAAGGCAAAGAATTAGCAACGAACATGAGTATAATATTAGTCTTATTTCTACAACTATTACATGAAACTACTCATTTATGCAAACATTAACTCCTACAAAAGAGAAATTAGGCGAGCCAATTCACGTGGTACACAAGAATTTGGCGGTGACGAACACCATCCATTCGTTGGACGGTGCAAGAGGGAGCCAATGAGGGAGGGAAGCAAGTGAGGAAGAGGAACGACGAAGGGGGAGTGGCGTGCGTGTTTGAGAGAGTCAAGAGGAAAAATACCATATGATTGCAGGAGTAAGAATAAAAATAAAGGGAAAAAATAGGATTTTAGACTTATACTTAGAAAACTAGTTCCCAAACCGGTTCCAAAATTGGTTCGGGAACCAGTTCCTGGGTGGGTAGTCAATCGGACCCGATTCTCAAACCTATTTAAACTGGTTCCGAATTTTGGGAACCGGTTCCCAGACTGATTTCAATGGGAACCAGTTCCTAACCATGTTTTTCGAGTGGGCCAGTATAGTTCCTAGATATACCCAGTCTGGTCACACACCCCTAATTCTTTATACCAAGATGCCATGACATTCGTTTTTGGGGTCAACAAAGAATATTATAAGGTCTTTTTTTTTTTGGGGGGGGGGGGGTAGGATATTATTAGGTCTTTTAATAATATTATTTTGCACGCCCGATAGTGGTGAAAATTTGCACATGAAACTATTCTTTGTTAATTAGATCTGATGAGCACAGATCTTTTTTTATTGTTAAAGTTATTGTTAATAAAATTGCTAATTAATTTGCTGCGTCAACATAAGAAAAGTTTTTATGACAATAATTTTATAACGTCCTGATTGGAGGCCCGATTTGTTTGATTGGTTCTGGAAAGAAAGACCTCGAAAAGTGTTGAAATGCGTATTAGGTAAAATATTGATATCTAATCCAATTTTCAATAATAACTTCCAAAAAGCTATAAGCCAAATTAGTCAATCAAACATGATGTCATCAAATGTGCGAGGACCAAGAAAAATGAGAAGAAGCCTGCCATGCCATTACCATTCGATGCATGCGAACGTGATGAGGCTAAATAAACAAAAAAAGTTAGAAACATAGCAACAAGATTAGGGACACTACAAGTCGATAGGCCTTTGCTAATGTCTGTTAACACATAATAAAACCCAAAAATCGGCGTAGACTCGAGTTTAGAAAGAGCCAATAAATTCTGAGGACATGTTAATAACAATAATAGAGAGGGATGGAATTGGATGGACAAAGAGATGAGGACAATCAAATGGCACAAAGATACACTGCCAAAAAATTGGCTTAACCCTCACTGCCCTCTCAGCCTTTTTGTCTTTACTTCTTTCCAATAGCCATCTCAGTCTTTTGTTAACATAAGATAATTTATTTTTTCTTCTTAGTATGTCAACAAAATATTAGTATCGATCTTTGCCTTCATTATTTTATTCTTTTTTTATTTTTGCAAATTATAAATAAATATTCGTGACTACCCAAAATATATTTCATTTCTAGGTTCTCTCTCTCTCTCTCTCTCTCTCTCTCTCTCTCTCTCTCTCTCTCTCTCTCTCTTACCTATGTGCACATTATAGTATACTAGCCCTCTCCCATTTTTGCTTCAAAAGTTGGACAATTATATTTAGTAACCAAAATATGAAATTCTTTGATGCATGTCGAACAATTGAATTCTTGTCTCGCCCAAATTTGTCACTAACTTAGCAAATGAAATTACATTTTGTCATAATACATTTGAGTTGAAACCATAGTCACTATGGAAAATGGGATAAAAAGCATCTAAGAAAATAAAATAGGATTAATTAAGGAGATGAAGTTAAACTAATTTTTTGCTTTTCGGGGAAAACTGAAGAGAGAGAGATGAGGGAAATGAAGGGAAGGAGTCGGTGGGGCCCGCGGGGCTCAACATGCTGAGCTTGAGCTCCGCCGCCAAGGAGCCTGGGTACTGCAGCGTCGAGAACCACAAGCAGATGCCACCGGTGAGCATCATGACAAGCCTGATCTTGATCATGGTGTGAAGGATGTTGATCGGGAACCCCGACAGCTCCTCGAGCTTTGAGTTCGTGCTAATCGAGTTGTGCTCGAACTTCTCAACACTAGCTCGATGGGCTGAAGAGCTTAATATGAATTTTCTTCATCATTATAATTTTTTTTTTGATGAACGGTAATTGAATTAAGCTTAACCAATATGTACAAGCAAACGGCACCAAAGATTACACTCAAAATGAGCAAGGCATAATAAATGGAAGGGTGCTCGAACCATTATAAATTTTTTTATAGTTATATATTACTAAGAATTACATAATATTCAAGCTTATACAATCTAGGATCAAGTTTAATTTGTATGTTGATTGTGATCAAGTCAAGTCGAGTCGAGTTGAGTTTAGGTATCTCAATTTTCTACTCGAATTGAGTTTCGAGTACCGAGTCTACTGGTGGAGTTGAGCTCGAGCTAAGAAGATTATTGACTTGAGTCGGCTTAATTACACTTACAAATATTGCTAACAAGTTGAAAATTACACAACAATTCGCTATTTGGAAACTTACGATGGTTTATTAAATTAAGAACAAAACATCATAAAACTTGGATATTTTCATTTGCTACAATTTATAAAGGGTTGGGACACATGGTCGTAACAAAGAATAGTAAGGCCTAAATATGTATATTAATTATGAGGATTTACAAAGAGTTATGAGGTTTTGTTGTAACCAAGATTAAAGTGCCATAAATTTGAAAACTTTGAAATTATGACGGTTTATAAATGTTTCCGACATTGTGTTATAATGAAGAGTAGAACGTTGTAAATTTCAGATTTCTTTTTTTTTTTTTTTGGCTCATCCATCATGACATCCAACTATATACATGTAATCCACACGCGCTCAAAAATGATAAGAACTGCCTTTGTATGGATGCAGAAAAATAGTCGCCAAAAATAATATGAAAAAAAAAATTTGATTGGTGTGAAGAAGGCGAAATTTGCAAAGTTGGATCTGAAGAAGACGTCCCACTCCTGTGTCCTTACCCTTTCCCGCTTTCGTCATCATCACCTCCTCCTCTGCACTTTCTTTAATTGCTTGCTTCCTTTCTTCAAAGTCCTGAGGTCACGGGAGATTAGCGTGTTAGCTAGGGAAGGTTGTAACTAAGGTACCATTTAACTGCCATTATTCAAGTCATAGTTATTCTTTTTTTAAGGGTGAGTACGAATGAATATGACTGAAAAAAGCAAGCTCAAAAATAAATCAAAGAGTGAATTCATATTGACTTTAGAAGGACAATAAAAAGCATAAGATAGCCTGTCGTTTGATCTGCCCATCAAAAGAGTTATGTTGATGAAGCTTCATATCATGTAATGCTTTCCCCTTAAGATGTTTCATGAAGAATTAAACCTAACTAACAAGCGAAAACAATGGGACATCCAAAGAAATGGTGCTAAACTTCATCTGCCCCTACTATTAGTTATGCTTAATTTTGTCTCTGTGATTTTGTTTAATTTAATTAAAAAATAATTTAAAAAGTGCATGGTACAATGAGGCTATGGTGAAATACTTACTCATAGCTAGGACAAGCTTTCCTATCTTGGTTGCACGATTTCTCTTAATCTTGATCAATCTGTCTGTCTATTCTCGCCCCAAATTTCAAGTTACTGCATGCATGTAGAGCACAAAGTGTAATTCAGTCAATCAAAGATGCACTTCATGAGGGTAGCAAGAATCCCTAGATGAGTTACAGAAAAGCAGAAGGATTAATTAGTTTATGAAGAAATTTGCATGATTTGATTTTTCTTAGGTAAGGTCAAACACTCAGGTCAATTTACATCCAATCACTACGCTCTAATTTTCTATAGACAAAACATGTTAGACAATAATGTAGAATGTCAATTGTTCTAAAAATTTAAACTGTTATATTAGATGAAGGCTTGAATTAATATTTAAATATACTAATACCATCTTTCACTAGGCTAAACTTTGGCTTAAGCTCAAAGTGTGGAAATACGAAATTGAGGAAGTAAATAGGATTTGGAAAGATTTGTACTTATAATCTCTAATACCATGTCAAATTATATGGGATTTAAGCTATTGATGAAGGTATAATTCATATGTTTAAATATCATGTTGTAAAGTTCCGCCCAAAAATATAAATTATTATGTGTAATTCATTATAAATGGAGCAAAGTGCTTGGTCTTACTCTGATCGAAGTGATTCTTCGATCGAGATCAATCATTACATATATTACGTTGAAGTTAGATTGGCCGACCTCCAATTCGGTGTTTCAATTAATTTGATCTTGATTCCAGCGACTTACCTTTTCCTCGACCTATGCTTTGAATCTTTCAATCTCATCTTAATATTTGGGCCATAATTTTACACCATCAACGCAACTCACCATTTCCATTTTCTTTCCGCAAGAAACAGTAACATCATTTGGATCTCCATTTTCTGTCTCTTCTACACAACAATAATTGTCAAAAAGCATGGCAATAACGATTTATGAAATTCCGAGAAGATGATGAGTTGGAAATAGATACCTAGGTCAGAATATATCCTTTAACCGAGCTTGTATCAAACAAATTTTTTTTGACTCATTCCATGGACCATATCGCAAAATTTTTTGCGCGATAGATTGTTTAATATAAGCAATCAGTATCGAAGTCAGGCTTGCTTGGGAGAATCAAATCGATATTGTTTATGAGCTCAAATTGCAATGGAACTCCTTGCTTATTTGCTCATTTATTATAACATCAATTATAATATAATCCACACTCAAGTACACAAGATGAGAAGAACTGACATGTAGGGACACACAAAATATCCACCAATATAATAAAAAGATTAACTTGATTGGTGTGGAGAAAGCGTGATTTGCAAAGTCGGATATGAATAGAAACAAGGTAATGTGGAAGAGGGATAGGGACGTGCCACATCAGTAGGCTTACCTGCTCCCCTTTCATTGTCGTCCCCTCCTTCTCTGCACTTTCATTTTTCTTGAGGTGCCAACGTCACGGGAGATTAGCATGTTAGCTAGGGAAGCCTCTAAATTAGGCACCATTTAACTGCAAATTATTCAAGTAATCATTATTCTTATTTTATGGGTAAGTACAAATGAATTCGACTGGAAAAAGCAGGGGAGTAAGTAACCTACCACATGCTCAAAGTTAAATCAAAGAATGAATTCATATCAACTGCAAAAGGGACAATAAACATCCAAAGAAAAGGTATTTGAGCCTTCATCTGCTCCTATCGTTAGTTATATCTATATCTGTTTCTGTTCGATTTTATATAATTTAATTATGAAATGAATTCAAAATGTGCACAGATCAACGAGGTTACTGGGAAATATTTCCTCATGAGTGTGATGAGCTCTTCTATTCTTGTTCATGGTTTCTCTTGATTCCGATCGAGCTATTTGTCTGGTCTTGCCCAAAACTTCAGGTCATCCCATGCGTGCAGAGCATCATGCGTAATTCAGTCAATCAAATATGCACATCAGTGTCAAAAGACAAAACTTGTAGAAAATATCCGCCAATATAATAAAAAAATTAACTTGATTGGTGTGGAGAAAGCGTCATTTGCAAAGTCAGATATGAATAGAAACAAAGGTAATGAGGAAGAGGGATAGGGACGTGCCACATCAGTAGGCTTACCTGCTCCCCTTTCATTGTCGTCGCCTCCTTCTCTGCACTTTCATTTTTCTTGAAGTCCGGACGTCACAGGAGATTAGCATGTTAGCTAGGGAAGCCTCTAACTTAGGCACCATTTAACTGCAAATTATTCAAGTCATCATTATTCTTTTTTTATGGGTCAGTACAAATGAATTCGACTAGAAAAACCAGGGGAGTGAGTAACCTACTACATCCTCAAAGTTAAATCAAAGAATGAATTTATATTAACTGCAAAAAGGACAATAAACAGCATAAAGATAATATGTCGTTTGATCTGTTCAACATCAAAAGACTTATGTTGATGAAGCTTTAAATCTTGGCATGCTTTCCACTCCAGATGTTTCATGTGAAACTATGAACATCAACCTTGTAATTGCCTGTCAATATGGAAGTCATGGAGAATACTAGTAATACCTAGCCAACAGGCAGGAACAGCGGACATCCAAAAAAAAGGTGTTTTAAGCTTTCATCTGCCCCTACCGTTAGTTATATGTATATCTGTTTCTGTTTGATTTTATATAATTTAATTATTAAATGAATTCAAAATCTGCACTGATCAACGAGGTTACTAGGAAATATTTCCTCATGAGTGTGATGAGCTCTTCTATTCCCGTTCATTGTTTCTCTTGATCACGATCAAGCTATTTGTCTTCTCTTGCCCAAACCTTCATGTCATCACACGCGTGCAGAGCATAATGCGTAACTCAGTCAATCAAAGACGCACGTCAGTGTCAGAAAAACAAAACTTGTAGATAATTTGATCAAAAGAGTTTCCATCAAGTTCCGATAATCAAACTTCTTTGTCTCTTAAACTGTCTACACTTTACGTAACAGTTTCCCAAATTCGTAAGAAGTGCTTACAAGTTAATGGGCGTAATTCTCAACAAGAAGCATTCTTTGAGATTAAATTGTAAATAAGTGCAATCATGGTAGTCTTTTGTAGTTGAGAGTGGACAAGGTTCTTCCCACAAATTGGACAGCATAAATAAAATCGCAGAGATGGCCTTGCAATGCGAATTAGTCTCCAATTCATTTATTATAATAAATAAATAAATAAAAATCTGCTTTCCTCAACCAAGGGGATTGCGAAGAGGAAGAAAAATTTTCCTTCAATACCTTCCCGTGGATGCACACTTCATGAGGGAGGCAGGAATCCATAGATGAGTTACCGAAAAGCAGAAGGATCGATAAGTTCATGAAGAAGCCCACATGAATTAATTCTTCTTCAGTAAGTTCAAGCACTTGGTCAATTTATATTCTATCCAATCAAGATGGACCACCTCTATAGTCTAGATTCTAGCTCTTCCTAGAAAAAAACAAGTTCGATGACGATGTGCCCGTTTTAATAGTTTTGTGGAATTTAAATAATTTCTACTACTTACAATCGTTATAATATAATCGTGCCTTCCTATGATAGGAAAGCCCATATATATACCAGATTTTTCGAAGAAAGATGCATTCCACTTATCTATTTGAAGACCATGAAGGCATGGGATATATATTTTTTTTCTTGAAATGGATGCCTCTGTAAAAATTTAAAAAAGGCTCATATTGGTTTTTGTGGTTAGGCGATGAAGGCATATACGGGTCATTCTTTGCACATCTAAACCGGTCCACCTCCCAAATTATCTAAGCACGCACTCCTCCACATAAATGTGGTGCTTTCCCAAAAATATGTTTATTAAACTGTGAGTTTCTTTTAATTATTCTAAGCACCCTTTTACATGGGAAGATTTTGTTATGCTCTTTCTGTTACAAATGGATCTTAGGAACATGAATACACAAAGGCTACTTGCACGAGCAATCCATTTTCTGTTGATGCCGATTGAATAGATGACAATTTGAACAAGTTTTTACATGGCATTATTCTAAATTTTAGTTCGAACATTTCGAAACTGCCCACTTACTTTTGGAATTTTCTCATGATTCATGCATCAGATATACATGAACATGAATTAATAATACGTTAATGCGTGTCCGGCTAGAACCAAACTATTGACACCCCTGCCTTATGTAATATTGATATCTTGTGTCAATAACCCAAAAAAAAAAAAAAAAGAAAAAAAAATTTCAAGAAATCTCGAACTAAAGGAGAAGGCACGAATGGACCAGCGCGCCATTGGGCCAGGTGTGTCTCGATATGCCTATCATTTTTCATGAGTGATTATATATTAAAATTACCCGCTTTCCTGATGCCACCCCGACAAATTAGAAGCTCCAACAAGAGCTTCCTTCTATTTCTCTACTTAACTCCATGCTTTGCTGCCCATGATTTCCCGTGCCTTCCTCCTACCTTCCTGGATTCCACTTTGTAGAATCCATCACAACCTGTTCATTCATCTTCTTGCATTCTAATGTCTTCACCAGCTCTTCCAAACACCACGACGACGAAGCGTAGCTCTCCGAGAAGATGATGATCGCAATGAGCGATTCTTTGATCCCCCTCATGATCGAGGGCCGTATTCCCTCTCGCTTCCTTTGTTCCTTGCTATCCCGTGAACGTCATTAAGCCGGCCCGATCCAAGGCCTTGCATAGATGACCCACGAAGTTGTTGCCGATGTCTTTGCCTCTGAAATTAAGGAAGACATCGTAATTTCATCCGGGCTGTGAAGAAGAGGCCGTTAGAGTTGAGAGTCTTGAGACCTGGAAATTCATTTTGTCTCAACCATGAAGTCTAAATGCCACAACTAAATGGAAATTCATACCTAGACCATCACAACAGCATAACCTCAGGTTCTGATCATCTATAGAACTTCAATCGCAGTTGAATCTGTCACAAGTACAAGCTAGGATTTTCGGCCTCTGTTTTTGCTCATAAAAGAATCGAAACAGAGCATGTATTCTTACCTTGGCGAGACCGGATTTCTAGCCTCGGCGGATGAGAAAATCAGAGACTGGAGGTCCCAGACACTTCGGAGATGAAGATCAGCATTGGCGGAGGAGTCTCGAGAAAGAGCTGAACACTTCGGACTCCTTGGCTCGGAAACAGGGGCAAACAGAGCCAGTTCGACTTCAGCTAGGAAAAGTCGAACGGCGACGGCGATGATTGTCAGTGACCTGAGAACGTTAGAAAAGGTCAATTAGGCTAAGGAAATTCTTAGAGAGAGAGAGAGAGAGAGAGAGAGAGAGAGAGAGAGAGAGAGAAATCTCACTGAGCTTCGTCTGTCAAAAATCCTGCTCTGCTTCGGTGTTTTCTCATCTATGGTGGCCAGAAACTGGATAATATGGAAGTCTTCAGCGATTGGAGCTGGTGAGGCGCGAACGCTAGCGTCAATTCGTGGTCCAGAAGTTAAGGAATCCTCTGGATCAGAGATGATGAAATTGTTCGTGTCCTCCTCTTTGCTCTGGTATTCTCGGTTCTCCGTCGGCCAGCGATCGGAGGGATTGCGGTAGGCAATGGGGAACGGCGGACACTGGCGTCGATTGGTGGCCGGCGAAGGAGAGCGTACCGGATAGAGGATTCCACCGTTTCACGTGTCATGGGCATTTTTTATGGGCTGTGGTGGGCTTTTAAATGATCTGGTGGGCTTGTGCTTGTGAAGAATTGGATTGAATTTCTGGGCCGCACAAATTGATTGGCCGGGCTTGGGTAACTTTGATCAGGCCTTTCCATTTTTACCAAATTGGAGCCCTTTCTTTTTTGTTCTTTTCTTTCTTCTTTTTATTTATTCTTGGAATGGAGCACATCAAGGAGATGGGTAAATGGCTGCCTTTAGGTTGTTGAATAACCACAAGTAAATGGAGGAGAGCAATTTTGTAGTGTACCAAAAATAATTCTCATACGCCTAGCGGTACAAAACATTTTACATCTCAAACGGTACAGAACCAAGGTTAAAAATTAAATGAAGAGATCTGTATTGGTCAAAAGAAAATAAAATGATTCAAATTTCCAACATTTTACATCTCAAACGGTACAGAACCAAGGTTAAAAATTAAATTTGACATTTAAAAGAGATGCCAATATAAGCATTTTTTTTCAACATATATAAGAATTAGATAGCTACAAAATAAGAAAAAA
The DNA here is from genome assembly GCA_017140165.1 of Eucalyptus shirleyi. Taxonomy (NCBI): domain Eukaryota; kingdom Viridiplantae; phylum Streptophyta; class Magnoliopsida; order Myrtales; family Myrtaceae; genus Eucalyptus; species Eucalyptus shirleyi. Next base: position 14,927,554 of record CM029456.1, on the reverse strand, counting down.
TTGTGATAGTATGATGGGTTTGTCAAATCGGGCATTATTATTCTCATACATTGATAAACAAATTCTGCACTCTATGCTTATGCCATTAGTGTGCCATATATATGTTCATCTACTTAGAGTGTGGGTTAAGCCTCCATCAATCATCCTTTTGTTTGTCAGTCCAAACCTCTCTACAAATTGAAAACCTAAAGAGAAAATACTCATCATTAATGAGTCTCTTCAGAGACATTAGATGGGGGCAAAAGAAAAGCCTCGCCGTCCCTATTTAAAAGATGAATAAACTAAAAGAAAGTACGTCTAAAAATTGAAGTACTGATCTTACCAAAAGGGATAGAAATGCACTATTGTTTACCGGAATCAACCCGTGTTTGCTCTCCATCCACTTATGGCAACTTAGAATCCATCAACAGCCACACTTAATTAGAAAACATATTTGCAAGCTAAAAGCCTAAAATCTGGCATTTATGAATCAATTGATAATTTGTTGGGAAAGAAATCAGAAAATGGGAGAACTTCTCGCATCTGCTTAGAGTCGCTTGGAGGAAGCCCAATTTGAACTTCTTGCATTTGCTTACAATTTTGGGCTATCACTAAATACCTTCGTCTCTAAGCGAGAGAAAATATCTTCCATCGATTCCGGAGAGAAAATATTTTCCTCCAATTCTGGGCTATCACTAGATATCTTTGACAGAGCCGACAGAGTGGAAACCGAAAACGGAGATTTTAAGTAGCTGGGAAAAGAGGAAAGATCCTCCAGAGACCCAACGTACGTCCATCCTTCAGATACTCAAACGTATGTCCTTTATCCTCCAAATACTCAAACGTACATTCTTCGAAGTCGAAGATCGGCACATACACCAACGATGGGCATTCGCTGAAGTTATTGGACTCCAATTTTTTAGGGCCCTGCGAGAACAATGAAACCAATAAGGATAGGCATTCTGGACAAAAAAGAAAATCTGAGATAAATATTCAATTCAAAACTGTCTCTAATTTTTAACAAAAAAACTAGTGGTATGTCCGGTTACTGGGAACCTATATACAAAAATTTTTACTCATCATAACTCAAAAGTATTATTGGAATACTTTGATGAACAACAAACAACTTCTGTTGGTCCCCGAGCAAATGGATTGTCCTTGTACTTTTTCTAAACAAATTACAGAAGGACGATTCTGCTGTCCCACGGTACAAAAATCGGATCACTGTTACGTGCTGGTAAAAGGTGAAAGACGTTTGTAACTATCAAATTCCGTGGCTAACAAAACTTGGACTGGAAGTAATGCATTGGTAAGTTAACAACACATTTAAGACGGTATCTACAGTTACTGGATAGTTTTAAATTTCCAACTAATATAATAATTTACTCATATGTTTAAGTAACTTACCTATAAGTTAAAGTAACTAATGTTTTATGGAAAACTAGTGAGATGCCTGTATTTATGTTGTTTAAGTGAATTTTTCGCAAGAGAAATATGATATATGCAGAAATCAAAAGCAAAATAAATACACATATTAATCAAATTCTCTATTGGAGATTACGTGAAACTTTATTTATAGTTAATCCAAGCCTCATCATGTATATTTATCTTCTGATTAAAAGTAATCATAAGACATAAAATTGCAATGCTTATTTAATAATAATAATATAAGTATATGCAATATTTAATAATAAGAACAAAAATAAAAATGAAAGCATCCAGTGATAATGGAAACCCCTCTCTTAATAGCTTTCCTTGATTTTGTCGAAGTCTTCACCTTTGTGCCATCGATTTGCTGTGGAAAAGGCGAGCAAGCTATTTGTGCGAAAATTTTCGTGGGAAGAAGGGTCAAGTGCTGGACGTAGCGCCCCAGCGCGTCTACAGAGTAAGGCTCTTCTAAGAAGTTGCACTCCACAAGCCTTGTTTTCAAAAGCGAGACATAGAATTGGATGATATATCCCCAGCTGCTCTACCGCTAGGCAAGAGTACGCCCCAACAAGGGGATGAGAAGGGTCGCTTGATGTCCGTGATTTCTTACTTCAGGATAGGAATAAGTGTTAAAAAAGTTCTAAACCTTTTGTATTTGTACCAATTTAGTCATAAACATTTTTTGGGCATCAATTTAGTCTTAAACCTTTTTACTTAGTGATGATTTAGTTCTTTCTGGCCAATTTTAACCAAATTTTGTTGACTGGATGCCGGCCAGCTAACGTGATCTAATTGGTACTGACGTAGACAACTTTTAATAATATTTTAATATTTTTGAATTTTTTTCTTTTTCTTTTTCTTTTTTCCTTTTTCCTTCCCCTCCTCTAGTCGGTCGCTGAACCTCGGTGACTAGCCAAAGGCGACGGCCGGCTAGGTCAACCTCGCCGGACCTCACCAGCCACCTCACTAGTGGCTGCGAGGGCGGCCTCGCAGGCGTCGCCTAGGCCGTGATTCGGTGAGGTTGAGCCTCGCCAGCACCACCCAAGCTGCGAGGGCGACCTAGTGCCGGGCTAGTGAGGTCGAGCCTTGCCGGCCATGGGCAAGGCTCAACCCTCACCAGATCTAGCAAGGGTGAGCCTCGCCGCCCACTGGCGAGGTGGCCGGCGAGGGCGAGCCTCGCCGGGGCGAGCCTCGCCGCCCAGCGTGAGGCTGCCCTCATGGCCACTGGCAAGGTGGTCGGTGAGGTCGACCTCGCTGACCGTCGCCTCTGGCCGGTCGCTGAGGTCTAACAACCGGCTTGAGGAGGGGAAGGAAAAAATAAAAAATAATAATAATAAAAGAAAAATAAAAATTCAAAAATATTATTAAAATTTGTCTACGTGAGCACTGATTAGGCCACATCAGCCGACCGGTGTCCAGTCAGCAAAATCCGGGCAAAATTGGCTGAAAATGATTGAATTGGCACTAAGTAAAGAGGTTTAAGACTAAATTTGCACAAATACAAAAGGTTTAGGACTTTTTTTAACACTTTTCCCGGATAAAATAGATTAAAGGCATTGACCGATGTCTCAATTGAAAGGAAATGAGGGGAACAAGTTACTTATTGAAAACTAGGAGAGATTCCTGGGATGAAGTGTCCCAACTATTATTGAAATTGAACTTGTCATCCATTAAAATTCTTGCAGTTTTGCTTCTTTCTTCCCTCTAAATATAAAGAAATAGTTGTCGGAAAACGTGGATTAGGTTAGCCCAACTGAAAGAGACATGGGACCCTTTCGTCATTGTTTGAGAGTTGTCAAGCTTGGACCAATTTAAGTAAGACTAGCTTCCTGTAGAAATTCTTCACTACACACTTACTACACGTCATTTCATTTTTGGCCACATACCATTGGAGAGAACAATGGGAGGTTCAATCAAAAGCAGTTAATGCAAACTCACTTCAATGATTAGGCAAATAAGCAAGAAAAATGTTTTTCTCTTTCCACACACAATTTTGAAAACAATCTAGTCAGCCCATCTTTACTATACAATATAGAATCTTGAATAACATTTTCATTTCAAAAATAAATAAATAAATCGCCATTTATGTTTATTAAAAATGTAAGCACATTCATCATTCAATAGTATCAAATTATATCACCTATAAGTCTTTCAATTCATTGTTCTTTTAAGTTTCAGTACTTGTAATATGTTGAAAACGAGATTGGACTTTTTTCTTGAATACATTTTGTTCGAATCAACATCAAGAATCTCATGGGAAAGTGCTTAATACTCCCCTAGAACGGGAGGATTCAACTTATGTTGGTTCATGTAGTAGATCGACATCCTGTAATTAATGCTTTAATCAAATATAAACAATTAAATAGATGCGGATGTTTCTTAAGCACATTAACGAGCATCATCAAAGTTAGTAATTCTTGCATTCAAAGTTCTCAGTAATACACATGCATATTCATATTCATATGCAAATAGATATGGATATGTAGAAGATATAAGGAAATAAAGAATATTCATTTAAATGCGCACCTCAAATTGCTTACTGAGTGCTTGGATGTTGCTTTCGTTTAAATCAAGTTTGAGCCGACTCCGCCGGACGAGAGGAAGATTCTGGGATGCAAGGACGACATTCAGGCCATTCAAACCATTTTAGTTCATTAGGAAGATAGATAGGATCTTGGAAAGAGTTATGCACATTCTTCATGATGAGCTTCTTCAACCTTCTCAAATTTGCAAGATCATTAGGACCTATGTTTATCTTCTCTGGCTCAGGTAAAATTAAAACTATTGACTGTAATGCATATGTTACCTGTATTTATAGAATTTGCAGTGCAATTAATATACAAAATTAAATAATGAGAGCAAAATCAATATCAACACTAGCAAATCTTACCAAATGCCTTGACAGAATATTACGTAAATCATCAAAAAGCCATAACCTGCTACGTCTTCTAGGATCATTGGGATATTCTTGTCTAATGATATCCATGGCCATCAATTGAATCATGTTACACATCTGGAGGGTCTCTCTCTCTTCAGTTACCAAGGACTTCTCAATAAGAACTTTTACTCCAATAGTAGGTTCAAAGTTGCAGGAGTCAAGAACTTTCATGATATATTCTTTAGAGTACCCCGTGAAGAAACAGGCAATATCAAGGCATATTTCCTTTGCATTGTCATCTAGTCCATCATAACTCCACTTAAAAGTATCATTGCTGGTTTTTTTAAGAATTTTGGCGAGAATACGCAGTGAACTTTCCCACTCACGTTCACTTCTACGATACAGGGAACAACCCAATTCCTTAAGTGTTAAAGGATGTCCATTAGCATAATGCAAAACCTTATCCACAAGATCCCTCCTTATACTGTTGTTACTCGGAAAAGCATGTCTATGGAGAAGTTCAAAAGCATCGTAATTCTCTAGAGGTTTAACTTCATAGATATAATCTTCATCTATCCTACGAGAAATTAGCAAATGCTTATCTCTTGTTATAAAGATGATCCTGCTTCCTGCACCATACCACTCCAGATTTCCAGCTAAAGCATCTAACTGACTTCTGTCAGTGACATTGTCGAGAACAAGGAGAACTTTCTTGCGGTAAAGGTTTTTTTTGCATTAAACTAATACCTTTATGAACATTAGACACCACTAACCTTCGTCCCGGTAATATGTCAAACAACAATTGTTTTTGCAAAGCAGCTAAATCCTTGGGACCTTCCAAAGCTTTGCAAACATCTGCCAAAAAACATGAACCCTCAAATTGCCTTGAAATATTATTGTATAGGGCTAAACCTAAAGTTGTCTTCCCTATGCCTCCCGGTCCCCATAATCCTATCATGCGAACATCCTCATCAGACCCGAGTTTTAACATTGAATTTAGCTCTATCAGTCGAGGATGTATCCCAATCAGATGCTCAGCAACATGTACGGGTCTTTGGTCAATCTGCATAGAGATCTTGCTCACAATTTCCTTTATAAGCTCCGCTTCAACTCTGAAAAAAAAACCGGAATAGTACTTGACATATTGATTCAGCAATTCAAAGAAATGATTAAGTTTCATGAAAACAGAGTGAGGATGTGACTAAGTAGATATAAAACAGGGGCAAAAGCAGTGCCTCACATCAATTAACACTTACTTGTCATTCAAGGTCCACCCAGACAATTCACTGGCATCAAAAAGAGCCTTCTTCCATCTCTTCACTTTGTGCGAATCTTTCCCGAAATCAGACTCATGTTTAGCCATATCTCTCCCGTAACTCTCTCTACCCCATCTCACTTCTCTTGGTTCCACTTTGTAAAACACTGGCAACACAATCAGGTCCTTTTGTGTCTTGCACTCCATGATTTTCGCTACCTCTTCCAAACACCATGACGAGGAAGCGTAGTCCCGGGAGAAAATGATGATCGCAAATTGCGATTCCTCAATCGCTTTCATAAGTGCTGGCCGTATTTGATCTCCTTTCCTTATTTCCTTGCTGTCGATGTAAGTGTATATACCATTCTGGTATAGAGCTGTATAGAGATGACTTAGGAAGTTATTGCGAACGTCAGTACCCCTGAAACTTAAGAAGACATCGTGACTTCTTTTACGTTTTGAAGAAGAAGAAGAAGCCATTAGAATTTGGTAAAACAAGGCAGGTGCTGATGAAAATTTGGTAAAACATGGCAGGTGCTACTGAAAATGAAGGTCCGAGATCTTAAAAGGAAAGCTACTCCATTGGCTTCCCCAGTAAAATACTCGGCTGTGGCTTCCAGGAAATGGTATACGCAACCGGCGATATTTTGTTCCCCATCGCACCTTCTCGGCATCTTCTTCATACCCAGAGGCATGACTTTCTTTTTCGTGGGTCGGCAAAGATTATTGTATTAACTTTCAGTCTTGACGGCAGAGCCAATGAGAGGGATGAGGGAATTGGAGGGAAGGAGGCGGTGGGGCCCGCCGGCCTCAACAAGCTCGGCTCGCGCTTCGACGTCGTGAAAAACAAGCGGATGCCGCCGGTCAACATGAGATCAATTTTCCTATCATAATTTCATCGAATTAGTATCAAGAAAAACTTTAAATTAATATATATATATATATATATATTAAATTCATTACAAATTAATTTCTTGATCATAAAAAAATCAAGCTAATATATTTGTGATAAATTTACCATAAAAAACCTAAAACGAGTATATTTATAATAAATTTACTTTTTATTAATTTATATTAAATTAGATAATTACCATGAAAAATCACAAATTGATATAATTGTGACAAACGGACAGTAAAATCCAAACTAGTCACGTGTCTTTCAACTCAATAATTTGATAGTAAAAATTAACGTAAACTAACTGAGATAAATGTAATTTATTATAGATATACTAATTTAGTAATTTTGAAGATCAAAAAAATAATTTAAGATAATTTTATTGTAAATATACTAATTTTGAAATTTCCATTACATTAATCCAATTTCATACTTTCCTGATTTGAGGTTTCTGGGAAATGGCTTCCACCTCCTTGAATATCGTTTTTTTTTTCATTATACGAAAAATAAAGTATCTTAAAGGTTGTCACAAATTGTGCAATTTTCCTTTTCCTTACCAAAAAAATAAAATAAAATAAAGTATCTCATCTCTCTAGTCCTTTCTTTTTTCTTTGGCGGCACCGTGTGCACCACTACGTAAGTTTGACGGTCAAAGATTGTCGGTATCGAGCACAATGATCTTTCGTCGATCAAGAGCCAGCTGTCTGTTCTCTTTCAGCTTTTTGCTGTCGAGCATCTTTCGGCGTGGTGCTGATTAAACAGAGATTTCAAGTTTCTTCTTCATCTTCTTCTTTTTTTAATTATCTGTGGACGTGGCGGTGCCCAAAATAATAGAGAAGACAATGGGGATTTCCTATAATAGACTGTTGTATCGTGCCCCAGGTTTTCAAACCGGCCAATGCCCATTGCCTTAACTGTTTTGGAAAGATTTTACGGCATTAGGACAAACCCATCGTAAACATGATGAGATCATCGTAAAAATCATCAGATTTATGATAAATTTGTCTTTAATTACGCCATAGCACTGTAAAACTTTGTTAATTTGTTGTTTCATAAACGTGCTGTGGATGGTTTCCATCTAACTAAAAGATGATTTATTTATTGAATGTGATATATGATTGAACACATTTAACATGTTTAAATTAAATATTGTTATGTACGAAAATTCTGCAGTAAGTTATTTCGTATATCTAGCATGATTAATTAACATATGTAGGTATGTGTCATAAATTTGTGAAAATGGTTAACATGGATAAGTCGCAATTGTTGTGTAAAAAAGGTCCGAACTATTTATTGGAAACTGAGTTCTATTATTTCATTCATCTATGAAGTGTATTTATGAACATCTTGCGGTAGTACATAAGAAGATCGTTAGCTCACGAGTTGCTTGGGCTTGACTTGATGACTACTTGAGATTGGTTCGCTTAGTTCTAAGTGGAGCTCGAGTGTGAGCTACTCAAGTTTTTTGGCCGAGGCGAGCTCGAGCTTATCAATATTCAGCTCGATAGGCTCGTGAGCCTAATCAAGCTTTCATTATCTTTTTAAAAATATTTAATAATTAGAAATATAGATAAAAATACTAAAAGTCTCATAATATTCGAGCTTATAAAAGCCGAGATTGCGTCTTATGTTGATTGTGATCGAGTGAAGTCAAGTTGAGCTCAAGTATCTCGATTTTCTACTTGAGTTGGGCTCGAGTAGGAAATTTGATACTCGATTGAGCATGAATCAAGTTTCAAGCACCAAGTATTCGAGTGGAGTCAAGTCAAGCTTGAGCTTAGTAGTGCTTCAACCTAGCTCTACTTAATTACACCTCTAGATACTCATAAAAAGAGGAAAAGTGTCAAAAAAGTCCTAAACCAATAGCATAGTTACCAGTTCAGTCCTAAACTTTTTAATTGGTCTAATTTATCCTAAATATTTTCACGTTGGTACCAATTCAATTCTTCCGGCCAATTTTGGTTGGCTAGGGCTGACATGAACGCTGGTCTGCCGACGACGCCGATGTAGTAATTTTTAAAATAATTTTATTTTATTTTTTGAATTTTTTTTTGAATTTTTTCATTTATTCCCTCCCCCCCTTTTTCCTCTTCTTCCTCTTGGCCTTCTTCTCTTGCAGTGACTAGCGAGCCTTCGGCGGCTCATCGGTGATTGGACGAGAGCTTCGTGACCCTAGCCCTACCTTGCCCGCGGCCCTTCGCCTATGGCAAGGCCATGGCGAGGTTGGTCTAGCCTAGATCTAGGTGAAGCTACCTTGCCCACATCCTTAGGTGAGACCAGGCAAGGGCCGCGAAGCCCTTGCCGACAGGGGGGCAAGGGCCACAACCCTTGTCGCTGGTCGGCAAAGGTATGCAGCTCTCTTCCAATGGCTGGCAAGCTGTTGGAGGCTCGTTGGCCACTGGAGGATAAGAAGACCAAGAGGAAGAAGAGGAAAAGGCAAAAAAAGGGGAAAAAATAAAAATAAATAAATAATAAATAATCAAAAAATTAAAAATTATCATGTCAGCATTCACCAGCCAGCCAGCGTCGACGTTAGCACCGACTAGCCAATATTAACGGAAATGATCGTATTGATATTAATGTGAAAAGATTTAGAACTAAATTGGTTCAATTGATAGGTTTATGATTAAATGAATACTAATGTCACAGATTTTGGATTTTTTGGGTACTTTTCATCCATGAAAAATTGTAAATTATACAACATTTCATTGTTTTGAAATTGTGTGACGGTTTATTGTAACTAAGAACCAAATATTGTAAATTTGAAATACTTTTAATTGCAATAATTTACAACAGGTTGGGACAAAGGTTGTGACAAAGAACATGAATTGTGAATATGGAAAATGTCGAAGAACAACAATTTATAAAGAGTTATAAAGTTCCATCATAATCAAGAGCAAAGTGCCATACATTTAAATTCTTTTTTCTAAATAATGCTTGCTCAAAGTGTTTACAACATCACATTCGAACAAAGAATAGAATGTCCTAAAAGTCTTCTTCTTCTTTTTTTTTTTTTTTTAAGGCAATGATTTATAGATGTTTACGGGCGATCTATTGCAATAAAAAAAAAAGAACATTAACGATTAAGTGACACTCTTTAATTTATAGTGAAAATAATGATCTATTCTAGATCATAAAAAATTAAATAATAAATAATTATAAATTATTTTACGGGTCACTACTTTCAAAATTTGTGATTCATAGCAAGTTATTATTCATAGTAGCTCAAGAGTTATTATGCTAGCCAAGGCTTTTCTTCTAGCAAAACAAAGCAAACCCTCGGGAAATAAGAATGACTTAGGAGCCTTTTATGGGCAAGTGCCCCCCACTACATTGTTCCTACTTTTAGAACAAAAGGCGCTCATATCTAAAGCAAATCCCAGGCGACACTCTCGAGTCTCAACCCATTCTCATCAGTTGTCCATGCTGTGACGCTGAGGAAGACTACAAAGTAGATGTCGTTAGCGGCCGGTCGGGGTACGACGAAACTATGAGGTTATTGCACTTCGAATCTTCATTAAAGAAGAGTTGATTTTTCTGTTATAATATGTAATATATTTTTATTATTCTAAATATGATCCCAATATTGTATTCCCAATAAATTCCCAATAAATTCTAATTTATTGCCCAATTTATTACCCACGTGTATTACATGATATTTGTTTGTTATTATATTACCATAATGGTCTTGATGGAAGATACCGATAACGTAACAAACGGAATAAAAACGTCAGATCATCTAGTTCAAACCCTATCAATACATAAAAAAACACCATCAGGTTTGAGGAGTATTGGCTGGTAGAACATGACGTATAGTTTCTATATTGCAGATCGATCGTGCTGTGTGGATCCATTGAAGGTTTTGAGGTTTCCCACTTCCAAATTTCATAAATGGCTGGAGGTATGTTGATCTTTACGTTTCAGCAATTCGATCCTAAATTCTGTATGAATTTATCTGTTATTGATAAATCGGGATCGTCAGGTTTTAGTTTATATTTAGTCTAACATTTGGTATCAGAGCATGTTTACAATCTCTGCCTTGATGAAACTTTTTGGAATTTTTTTTATTGAATTATATTTGGATAAATTCGGATTTATATATGGCTTAGATCGGAATTTAGAATTCCGGCCAAATTCGGGCGACCCACCATGCGATAATGGACCTGAATGATCACACCGCCATTAGGAAGAAAAACCCTTAGATTTTTCGGCATATTACTGATCATCGGAGGTTAATCAAGCGGTGAAATTTTGGTGGTTAGGGTTTTATAGGACAGATCATTTTTTGGCTTAATTCTGGTCAATACATTAGTCGTTTTTACCGGATCTTGAAATTATTTGTTCGTTTCGATGTTTTCTTCAAAACCCATCAACCAATTTGGTCGGACATGGGTTGTGGGAGGAGACCCAGGTGGCGGAACAAAGCAGGTTGCGGCGGAAGAGAAAGCCCGAAAGAAGACCTCGGGCGCGTGGTCACACGCACCCGAAGGGCTGCAGTGGGTGCGTGCAACGCACGTGCCCAAAGGGCTACAGCGGGCGTGTGCGACGCAAGCGCCCGAGGGGCTAAAGTGGGCACGTGCAATGGAAAAGCGCACATGCTAGTTTCTCTTTTTTGCCCCTCCGCTTTTAAGGAAAATTGCGATTCTGCCCTTGCTCTCACAAAATTCTGATTTTGCCCCCCAGGGTGTGAAAACTTACGATTTTGCCCTTTTGGGCGTAAAATTCCTGTTTTACCCCTTAAAAAGTAAAATTCCAATTCTAGCATTGCGTGCAAAATTCCAGTTTTACCCTTTTTACACATGATTTTACTGTTCTACCTTAAAGTGCAATTTTATGAATATTTTTTTTATAAAATTAAATGTCTAGTGATCCATATATATTTAATTAATTAAGGATTAGTCACGACATCTTTGATTATATTAAATTATATACATTAAGAGCCTTTGGATCACATATAGTCAAAGACAATAATTGTAATTATTCACATTAATATTATGAATTTTATCCCACAGGAATTTTCAATATATTAATGTGATTAATTAGGATGAAATATTATTTTATCTTTCTTAATTTACCCACAGGGATTAAGGAAGGAAATATAATTTGATAGTTTCATCATAAAGTAATTATAAATCAATTTAAATTGGAAACTTAGCCCACATGTAGTTTTTTATGTTATGTGATTCATATTTAAAAACATGTTTTACATTGGTAAAATATTATTTAAGTTTATTTGCCTCAAATATATTGATATATAAGTTTTCTTTGATTATGATGCAGTCTTACCACCTACGATTAGTTCTGGTATAATTGTTCTCGAGCTTAATGGAAATAACTTTAAAGAATGGAGAGAATTCGTTCTTCTTCAATTGGGGTGCATGGATCTTGATTATGCTCTAAGGTTTGACGAACCACCTGAACCTACTGAGAATAGTACTCATGTTGAGCATACTCATTATGCTCAATGGGAGCGGTCCAACCGTCTTAGTGTGATGTACATAAAGACAAAACTCTCTACTAGTATTCGTGGTTCAGTCATTCAGCATAACAATGCCAAAGAATTGCTGGAAGCTATTGATGCACAATTTGAGTCTTCAGAGAAGGCGCATGCCATGACTCTAATTATGAAGTTCTCATTATTGAAGCTTACCAGTGTAAGAGGTGTGCGTGAGCACATCATGAAGATGAGGGACATTATAGCTCATCTGAAGAATCTTGAGGTTGGGATATCAGAATCTTTTCTTGTATACTATATCCTAAATACTCTCCCACAAAAGTATTCCCCGTTCAAGATCTTTTACAACACACATAACACTAAATGGTCAATTAATGAACCTATAACCATGTGTGTTCAAGAGGAAGAGATGCTACTAATGGAGAAAGGAGAAAGTGCTCATATGGCAACATGGGATAAGTATAAAGGGCAAGGCAAGCAAAGGGGAAAGAGTAAGATGCCTTTACCTCCCCAAGCTAGCATTAAGAAGGAATCCAAGTACTTCTTCTGTAAAAAGAAGGGGCACATGAAGAAGGATTGCGCCAAATTTAAGGCCTGGCTAAAAAAGAAAGGTAACCAACTCGCATGTGTTTGTTATGAAACTAATATGGTTTATGTGAGTCACAACACTTGGTGGATTGATTCTGGTTATACAATTCACATTTCGAATTCCTTGCAGGGTTTTCAGAACCAGTGGAAACCAGTGGGAAGTGAACAAGGCATCTATTTAGGAAACAAGATGCGCTCGCGTGTGGAAGCTATTGGGACATGTAGATTAGTTCTCAGAAGTGGTTTTGTTTTAATTTTAGAAAAGACCTTTTACATCCTTATTTTTCTAGGAATTTAATTTCAGTTTCAAGACTTGTACCTTTTGAATATTCCTTTGAATTTTTAGATTCAACATTCAATTTATTGTATAAATCTGAAATTGTTGGGAGTGGTATTTTGTCTGATGGTCTCTTTCAAATTAATTTACAAGACAATGCCATTAATAATGCGATGCACGTTCATGATAATGTTGGTATAAAACGATGTGTTGTGAATGAGGATTCCTATGTTGTGGCACCGGAGGTTAGGACATATCTCTATGGATAGAATTAAGAGACTAGTAAATGATGGGGTACTTAATACTCTAGATTTTATTGATTATGACACTTGTGTGAACTGTATAAAGGGAAAATAGGCCAACAAATCAAAGAAAGGTGCTAGGAGGAGTACAGAAATCTTAGAAATCATACATACAGATATTTGTAGTCTAGATATGGACTCAAATGGTCAGAGATACTTCATTTCTTTCATAGACAATTATTCACGATTCATGTATCTCTACTTGCTTCGTAATAAACACAAAGCACTAGATACCTTTAAGGTATTTAAAACCGAAGTAGAGAAATAATGTGACAAGCAAATTAAGATCATGAGATTGGATAGAGGTGGAGAATACTATGGTAGATACACTGAAGATGGACAAGCACCTGGTCCATTTGCGAAGTTTCTTGAAGAGCATGGGATTATTATCCAATACACTATGCCTGGTTCATCGGACCAAAATGGTGTCGTAGAAAGAAGAAACCGAACATTATTGGACATGATGCAGAGTATGCTTAGTAACTCCAAACTTCCTAAGTTTTTGTGGACTGAGGCTCTTAAAACGGCTGTGTACATATTAAACCGAGTTCCAACCAAGGCTGTTCCAAGGACACCTTTTGAATTATTCAAAGGTTGGAAACCGAGTTTGCGACATGTACGTGTTTGGGGATGCCCATCTGAAGTAAGAGTCTACAATTCACAGGAAAATAAGTTAGATCCAAGGACTATAAGTGGGTATTTCGTTGGATATACCAAAAAGTCCAAATGATATATATTTTATTGTCTATCTCACACCACTAGGTTTGTGGAATCAAGAAATGCTAAATTTCTTGAAAATGATCTGATTAGTGGAAGCGATCAATTTAGGCACTTTGTTCCCGAAGAAGATCATTCATATACTCAACTTTCCACCTCAGATACTGGATTGGTTGTTGCTTACAGCGCCCCTTCAGTTCAACCGGTCGTTGAGCAACCAATCATTGAAGATCCACAACCTGCTAATACAATTACCAGATATTGTTGAACTTCCAATAGAATAGCAAACTCCTCTGGAGGATGTTGATGCGACATTAAGAAGGTCTACTAGAATGAAAAAATCGGCAATTCCTAATGACTACATTGTGTATCTACAAGAATCAGACTATAATGTTGGAGCTGAAAGTGATCCTGAGTCCTTTTCACAAGCCATGGGTTGTGATAAATCTAATTTATGGTACAATGTCATGAAGGAAGAGATGAATTCTATGGCATCAAACAAAGTCTGAGATTTAGTTGAGTTGGTTGATGGTACGAAGGCCATTGGTTGTAAATAAGTCTTCAAAACTAAGAAGCATTCATTAGGCAATATAGAGAGATACAAAGCCAGACTCGTTGCCAAGGGATTTACTTAAAAGAAGAGAATCGATTACACAGAGATGTTTTCTCATGTATCCAAGAAAGATTCTCTTCGTACTATTTTGGTATTGGTTGCTCATTTTGATATGGAGTTACATCAAATGGATGTGAAAACGGCGTTCCTCAATGGAAAATTGGAAGAAGTGATTTACATAAAACAACCAAAAGGATTCTTCTCTAATGCTGGTGAGCATTTGGTATGCAAGCTTAAAATGTCTCTATATGGCTTGAAAACGAGCATCCCGCTAATGATACTTAAGATTCCATGAGGTCATCTCTTCATTCCGTTTTAAAGAGAATGTCATGAATCAATGTATATACTAGAAGGTTAGTGGGAGCAAAATTTGTTTTCTTGTGCTGTATGTAGATGACATTTTACTTGCAACCAATGACAAGGGGTTGTTATATGAAGTGAAATAATTTCTCTCTAAGAGTTTTGATATGAAGGATATGGGTGAAGCGTCTTATGTCATTGGCATTAAGATCTATAGAGATAGACCTCGAGGTATATTAGAACTATCTCAAGAAACTTATATCAATAAGGTCTTAGAGAGGTTTCGGACGAAAGATTGTTCACCAAGTATAGCACCCATAGTGAAGGGTGATAGGTTTAATTTAAACCAATGCCCAAAGAACGATTTTGAAAGGGAACAAATGAAGAACATCCCATATCCTTCTACTGTTGGAAGCTTGATGTATGCTCAGGTTTGCACTCGACCTGACATAACCTTTGCTGTGGAAATGTTGGGAAGATACCAAAGTAATCCAGGCATGGACCACTAGAGAGCTGCAAAGAAGGTGATGAGGTACCTTCAAGGAACAAAGGGACACATGCTTATGTACAGACGAGCGGACAACTTGGAGGTAGTTGGTTACTCGGACTCAGACTTTGCTGGCTGTGTTGATTCCCGTAAATCAACACTGGGATATATTTTTATGTTTGCTGGCGGAGCTGTATCCTGGAGGAGTGCAAAACAAACCTTGGTTGCCACTTCCACTATGGAGGCAGAGTTCGTTTC
Source organism: Eucalyptus shirleyi (assembly GCA_017140165.1). Lineage (NCBI taxonomy): Eukaryota > Viridiplantae > Streptophyta > Magnoliopsida > Myrtales > Myrtaceae > Eucalyptus > Eucalyptus shirleyi. Next base: position 14,912,122 of record CM029456.1, on the reverse strand, counting down.
TTGTTTTGAGGCCACCTCACATGGTGTGTGGTTGAAATATTTCATATTGGGGCTTAGAGTTATGGATTCCATTGCTAGGCCATTAAGAATATTTTGCGACAATTCAGCTGCAGTTTTTATGGCTAAGAATTACAAAAGTGGTAGTCGAAGCAAGCACATCAACATCAAGTATTTAGCTATCAGAGAACGTGTTAAAGAGAATAAAGTGGTCATAGAACACATAAGCACTGGGTTGATGATAGTTGATTCTTTAACTAAAGGCATGCCACCAATGAGTTATAAGGATCATGTTTCTAGAATGGGCATTGGTCCAATCATGTAAATTTTTCTTTATATGGAAGAATTTATGAGACTTTTATTCATTTATAATGTTTTTCTCAATACAGTTGTATACATTAAGTTATTATGAGAAAAATAGTTACGTTTGATCTGGAGTAAACATAAGGTTTATTCATTAAGTTATTTGATCACATATGGGCTGATGAAATACATTGTAATATACGGAAGTTAATACTCACTCTAAGAGAACTCATTGCCGTGATTCATGTGTTTTATTTCATTATGAAGTTTTTGTGGGTTTTGGTTAATAATTCATTTGAAGGAATATTGAGATCAAGTGGGAGAATGTTATAATATGTAATATATTTTTATTATTCTAAATATGATCCCAATATTGTATTCCCAATAAATTCCCAATAAATTCCAATTATTGCCCAATTTATTACCCACGTGTATTATGTGATATTTGTTCGTTATTATATTACCATAATGGTCTTGATGGAAGATACCGATAACGTAATAAACAGAATAAAAATGTTAGGTCGTCTAGTTCAAACCCTATCAATACAGAAAAACACACCATTAGGTTTGAGGGGTATTGGCTAGTAGAACATGACGTACAGTTTCCATATTGCAGATCGATCGTGCTATGCGGATTCATTAAAGGTTTTGAGGTTTCCCACTTCCAAATTTCACCAATGGCTGGAGGCATGTTGATCTTTATGTTTCCGCAATTCGATCTCAAATTCTGTATGAATTTATCTGTTATTAATAAATCGGGATCGTCGGGTTTTAGTTTATATTTAGTCTAACACTTTCGCCATGCTTCATATTCTCTTCCACATAATCAATGTATTTACTAGAGGAATATTGCACTTTGATAATTGTAAATATTTACCTCCTTAAATCTACAAAATCAACGGAAATCTTGACGGTAATACACTATGACAATTTGGTGTTAAAAAGTTATTCCATTGAATATAAATGTATGCATTAAAAGGGGCAACAGATGGAGTTGTTACATACTACTATTATGATAGCTAAAATTCGCATGACTACAGTACTATTTTGATAGCTAAAATTCGCATGACTATGCCTTTCTTGTAAAATGATGGCGCTTCCATTTGCTATTGTTGTTTGCTAAATTAGTCTCTCATGGTTCGCTTACTAGAGATAAATCAATATATAATGGGAATAAAGAAATCCAAAATTATAGTGCGGGCTTATTGGGTAACTTGAGAGGATAGCTTTGATGTGTAAATCAATTGTGATATCTTACACAAGATGCATTAGCTATGCAAGTAGGGAGATCCTTGTGCCAATTTGAGAAAAGGGTTTCGATTTGAGTATGTTTTCATCCATACTCAGTACTTTACATTTTCGATGCATTAGGCATTCTAATTACGAATTATATATGGATTATCTTTTCCTTTCTTTGCTCAAGCATAGATCAAGCTTTTTGTTCAGTTGAACATAATGTGATTGGTTCTAATGTATAAATTCAAAAAACAAGGAACTTTGTTTAGTTAATTCATTGCAATATTTCTTTTAATTGTTTCATTTCCGCACAATTACCTATTCACCCATTCTAGGTGATAGTTTTAGCCATGACAGTTTTAAGATTTAATTGTGCTATTTTAGAGTTTTAGGACTTAACTACATCTTTATGAAAAGTTTCAGCACTTAATTGCATTTTTTGAAAATTTGATAACTCAATTCCAATTTGGACTTCTTGTGATCTTAACCCCCCCTTTTTTTTTGTTATTAATAGAAATGGCTTGATAGTTATTGTTAGGGAAAATTTTAAATAAGGACATGAAGTAGAGTCATTTCATTAAAAAGAGACTTAAAGTGGACATTCTTTCAAAAATGACATAAAATGGCTAAATCAATCTCATATAAGAGTCCCTTGTGTAGCGGCACCAATGACGACGGCCCTGCAGCACCTACAAACCTCGACCACAACATCAGAATTGCAGATTTTAACTCCCGAGCACAGCACCAGGATCGGAGGTGCATCAACATGGGCCACCCTGCTCTGAATAGCAAATCAAACAAGATGAAGAGGGGTCGAACTTACCCGATCAATAGAGACAGCAATGATGGATCCGACTCACCTACCGGTCCCTATCTCATCGAAAGACAGTTCGAATGCAGCCCCGACTGTGATCGCCTTCCCCTGTACAACCCAGAAATGCTCAACTCAAACTAGAGGCGCATTACCACAGGCCCGCCTGAGCTACACAGTAGCTGCGTCGTGCGAGATCACGGCAAGCTCCCCCTAACTAGCGGCACCAATGATGAAGAATCTCTAGCACCTACAAATCCCGACCACGACATCAGATTTGCCGATTTTAACTCCCAAGCTCAGCATCAAGAAAGGAGGCGCAACAACATAGCTCACCCTATAAGGAACTGCTGATCAGAATAGAGGAATAGGGATAGGACTTACTCGAATAGCAGCGAGGGCGAGGTTGAATCTGACTCACCTCCTGGCCCCGATCTCACCGAACGATAGGCCGAATGCAGCGCCGAACCGGCACTGAGCCTCGCTACGACCAGAGGGAAGATCAGGGGACACTTCGGAGCTTACCGGTGATGACCCCCTCTCAGGCAACTGTTGCTTGCATCTGTAGAGACTCCTTTGGCAGGACATGAGATGGGTTTGCTAAAAATATTGAGGTGAGTTCTACTGAACAAGCGGAGGCCGTAGCTTTGGTTGAAACCCTAGATTTTATCTCCTCCAAGCTTACCCCAAATATTTTAGAGAAAAAAAATAATAGTTCAGTTTGATTGTAGTACACTAGTGGAGAGTGTTCTCTCCTTAGCTACTCTAAGTTAGGCAGTACAGCCCTTGGTGGACCAGGCCAAGCACAAAATGGAGAATATTTCGGGACTCACACTAGCCCACTGTAATCGCACTACCAACAAAGTGGCCGATTGGTTAGCCAAAGCCCAATGTATTGGCTGTCTCCCTAGGAACTGGGTTACTAACCCCCCGTCTGCTCTTTTGGATTTATTTTGTATTGATGCTCATGTTGTATTTGCTCAGAACTTAACCTAGTAATGAATTCCCGCTTTTTAGTTTTAAAAAAAAAAATCTCGTATAAGAGTCTCCACTAACTGGTCCGCCAGATGTTTGCTAGTCGGCAAGCATGTGATTTTTCCAATGGATGGAACATGTGTAAATTTATCCAAAAAAATTACAAACCCTAAAAAAAAAGGGAAGAAACCCGCAAACGCTTCTTCCTTGGTTTCTTTACATCGTCTTTCTTTCCTTTCGGTTTTTCTTTTTTCCAGAGAAGAAGACAAAGCTCAGGCAAGGCCCACCTCTTGCTTGGTTAGACACTCACGTGTAATACAGAGCCTTATTTTTCTTTGGCAAAATCTCAAATATGGACTCAGAGTGCCCTCATTTTCTCAAAAGAGGACTTGAAGTGAAATCTGTCTCAAATAAGGACCCAAAGTGGTCATTTAGTCTCAAAAAAGGACCTCAATCGCCGGCCAGTAAATAGTTACATCTCCGATGCATATTCCGGTGGCCTGATTTGGGTATTTTCTTCCAACTTTTTTTTTTTTTTCATTTTTGATTGTCCTGTTCATCATCTTCTTCAAGGCACGTCTGCTTTGATTTCCCCCATGATACAACACGCTGCAATTACACATTTCGAAAGGAACCCATTTGCTGCCTTCACTTAGGAATACCAACAAACACTAACCGAGAACACACCATTATATCCAAAACACGCAGAACCCTGAATTGTTCACTCGAGACGGTAATGACACAAAGCAAAGGGGAAGGAAAACGAAGTGCCCACCTTCTTGAGCACCTCTTCTAGTCCGAAAGCCTGGAAATTTATGCTCATTGCGCTCGGTTTGGGCTAGCTCGAGATGGAGAAGAGAGCATTGTTCTCAATCTGCGACGGGTTAGCGGGACGAGCGATGAAGGTAGAGAGATGGGTCTGGATGGAGTTGGATATCTTCTCAAGATTTTGGAAGAGACTGAATAATGGGTTTTCGGATATCGTCACCTAGAATGGCGAAGGAGTCGGAATGAAACGACAAGAAAGTGAAAATTTAATAACGATTTCCACTCTCCCTATTCATCTTCTCGCCTAGATCAAGAACACTAGACTTGGAGAAAGGCTGGTGAGGGCTTGATGCCCATCGCCAATAGCAAGCGAGGGCTTGACACCCATCGTCGGCAGTGAGCGATCGCCGGTAGCGAGCGAGGGCCATTGAGCCCTCGCCGGCCTTTCCCCAAGTCCAGTGTTCTTGTTCCGGGCAAGAAGATGAATAGGGAGAGTGGAAATCAATATTTTCCACGCCTGAAGCGAAACTTGTAAAATCCTAATCCGACTCATGTTCGATTCACTAAAGCATCATTGTAGTTGGTGAAAGCTGGAATAAGATAAAACTCCTGCTGTTAGCTAAGCAAATGAAAACGGTATTTTCATGACTCACAAATCTCTCTAAGTAGAGCTGATTCCTCAAAGTTGCTTGCTTGTGCGTTTATCATCATGTTCTTCCTCTGGGTTCGTTAGATTTCTGCTTTTACATGTCGAATGCTTATTCAATGTGCGGAAGAGACTAGTGGTGGTGCTAGGAGGTGTTGCCTTTTTCTCTGCAAGACCTCAAAGCATGTGACTCTTTGATGGGCATCTAGCCCTCGCCGGCCCTTCCCAAGTCCGATCTTCTTGGTCTGGGTAAGAAGAAGATGAAGAGGGGATGGAGAAGATTATGAACAATGCAATCATCAATAAAAAAAAAAAAAAAGAAGAAAAAAGAATAGAACAAACCGAAATTAAAAAAAGAATTTTTTTGGACAAAAATACCCTTGATCAGGTCATCGGAATATGCATTGGAGACGTATTTGTTCACCAGCCGGTAAGTGAGGTCATTCTTTGAGACTAAATGACCACTTTGGGTCCTTATCTGAGATAAACTTCATTTTAGGTCATCTTTTGAGAAAAAGTATGCACTTTGGGTCCCTATTTGAGATTTTCCCTTTTTCTTTTTCTTATATAGAAAAGAAAGCATCTCATCTCATTAAGGAAATACTTCTCTGGGACTAAATGGCAAATTTGTGAGTGATCATCGATGTACCTATAGATCGGTAGACGGGACACGAATTGATTGCCATTATTAAATGAAAGATTTATAGTTATCGAACAAAACAATCTTTGTTTAATTTGAAGTGAAAGTAGTCCATAAATGGTATTGAAGTATGTGTTAGACTCTAGAGACGACTGCAAAACCAACTTGCATTTTTAATTTGGACTGAATTTTACACCTCAACTATATATAATACAAACCTTATACCCCGTGGCTTGAAGTCTAAGTACAAGATAGGCCATATATTACTTAATTCTCAATAATTATATCAAATTAAACAAAAAATGAATATTTCAGATACAACTTGGAAGTTACAATTTAAAGAAAAAGTTAATCGAGTTCCAACTCCAAAAGTGGTGAGGACATAGAATTTAAAGTTCATGGACCAAATAAAATAAAATAAAATAATTACCCAATCAATCTTAAATATTTTATATTGATGCCAATTTAATTATAAACTTTTTAATTTAGTTATTAACTCCTAAATCTTTACGTGAAATTTTAATGGAAATCTTTCAGTTAATTTTCCCTGAAAATTGCTGGGTTGGTAGTCCATTCATCGTCGACCATACTACATGGTACACCTCCACGTTAGCAATTTTTTGCAATAATTGGCCGAAAGAACCACATTCAAATTTAACACAATGGATAATGATTAAATTGACAAAATTGAAAATTTTAGTACTGCATTGTCAACCGTATAACAAGTTTAGAATTAATTGGACAATTTTCCCAATAAAATCTTCAATCGCTAGAGCATCTCAGTTGTTCCATCATTATGCAAAGGAGTAATTATTAGGCTTATCTCATCAGCACAAGATTTTCAAATTACACCAATTACCATGAGGAAAGAAGATAAGAAATCATCTTTGACCATATTAAACACTAGAAATTTTCAATTAACAAAATAATGAGAGACATCATAACAAAAAGTTCTCAATTAAAGCAAGAATGCAAACATAGCAATAAATCGAACACTGGTTAGTTAGATGAGAAGAATAACTTGAAATGGAGAATTAAAAAGAGACATTTCCTTTAAAAGATAATAGATAATGTAAAGGTAAGTTTGGAAAGCTAAAATTGAAACAAACCTCACTTTTGGTTTAAACATATAGATTTAAGGCACGCTGAGAATCATTCACCAATACGACCTACATGATCATATTTTGTCCACTATAACGTGCTTGAAAGTCTTTAATTCTAAGAACTAATTTCACAAGCCACACTAGCAATCACCGTTCAGTCCATTTTCCTTCAATTTTGGTCTCAACATCTCCAAAGTGCAAAATTGCTTTTCTTCAACGATTGATTTATTATTTCTTTAATTTAAAATCATGAGTTTAAGTGAGATATCTGTAAAATGTTACTGAGATGCTAAAATTTGGCCAAAAATGATTTATTTTAAAGTAATTTCTATATATAAACCCACTTTTACTCGGATCAACACATATTCACACCTCAACTCATGTATATTTGCTCATCAGTTTTAGAAAAGAGGAAGGGGTGAAAAACAAGGGAAGATAATTTGTGGTGTTGTCTCTTGGCTCTTGATCCTGTTTTCAAGGTTTTTTTATACCACAAAGTTTTATTTTAGAGACTCAGTTGGGTGATGGTGGAATGTTGGGAAGCTCGATTTGCTATTTGTCTTGAGATAACATTCTTCTTCTTGAAGAAATATTACTTGATTAAATATAAAATAGCATGTGGTTCGTACCCTCTTTTTCTTGTATTTGGTGTGTTGGAATATATGATTTTGTAATCTGTATTGATAGGAAATCAAGTATATTTTAGGATAGGAAAAGATAGGCAAATATTCAATTTCCTTTATTATTTTTCTTCTTTGTAATTAAATACATGAGACATGTACAGAAATTAAATCAATGAAAAAGAAGACAATTGCTTCTTCGTTCTTCTTCTGCCTCCTGCGAAAATCTTCATCTTCTTTTTCTGACATGGTATTAGAGCCGATTCCGGTTCTAAACTAATTTGCTTCCGCTCCGATTACCTCATAAACAAACTCCAAGTCCCAGAACAGTGTTGCCAAAGGAATCAAAATCCTTGATTGCCTGAAGGAACCTTATCTACAAAAAGGAGTTAACAGAGGAATCAATTTTCTTTTCAACATGTCAACACCACAAGATCTTACCTCCACTCCTGTCGATCAATCTGCAACAGAGGCTTCGATACAAGCTTTGGGAGACCAAGATTCGTCCTCTGTAGTCCCTGCATCAGAACAGCAAAGGCAGATCCAGGGCCAACATCCACACGTGCAGTGGCAACAACAGGCTCAGGCAATTGCAAGGCAACCATTCACGGGTCACCCCTACCAATGGATGCCGTATCCATGGTATCCCGGGTCTATCCCCAACACATCATCGCCTGGCTACCACAGGAACGTGCGGGCAGATGGAGGTCCACCAACCAGTGACAGGGCAAACCCTACCATCAGCCTAGAGTAGACAGGCGGGTCGACTGTACCGGGTCAGGGAGCCAATCCCTATTCGGGGTTTCAAAATGCGGATTACGAATTTAGCTTCGGCGATTCGGGTCAGGGAACAAATCCCTACCCGACTCCTGCACCGGGTTTCTTCCCGTATCAAATTCTCGCTACCAGTGGCCGGCCAGAACTCGGCAATCCGTTGTATACAACAAACGGTGACGGACCAGAACTGAAGATCATAAGTCAGCAATTAACAGGTGCAGACAATTATTCAAGTTAGTCACGCAAATTCCGGCGGGTACTCATAACGAAAGACAAAGAAGTTTTCATCGACGGATCGTTTCCGATTCCGTCCGACGAGAGAATGGCACAAGTCTGGAGGAGATGCAATCAACTGGTAAGAACCTAGATTGGAAACTGCATCGCACCGAGGTCGCGGTCGGGCTTCCCCCGACGGAGGATCCGAAGAAGATGTAGGAAAACATAAGGGAGATGCACTAAAAACTCGACCAAGTTAAAATTTTCTATCTCACACAGCAAATTTTAGATCTGAAACAGGGGAACATGAGCATTGCGACAGTGTATAACAAGCTTTCGAGTCTGTGGAATGAGTTAGAGGCAACTGAGGAAAAATTTGACTGGCCCGATCATATCCAACGACAATACAAGCAAATGCGAGAAAGGGAGAAGGCGACGAGATTCCTCCTCATCCTCAACGAGGCATACCTGCCATTCCGATCCCATATACTGACCATGGAGCCTTTGCCAAGTCTCGGCCATATCTACCAACTCGCCATACAGGAGGAGAGCCAACAGAGATCGGTGGACCACGGCAAGGGAGGAGACGGAATTGCTCTGGTAGCCAAGAGCCATTTCCGCTCATCACAGAGGAGCTCGGGGAGGAGAGAGGCGGATCTAGGGTTGTTCTTCGAAAACAAAAACCCTAGATCCCTTTTAAGGAGAGGCACGGATGGTGGAGATCACTCCCACCATCAATCGGACGGATCGCACTCATTCCAGGGGTTGATTGGATCGGACGGCTCATGCGGCATCCTCTCCACTGCATCCGACGGCTCGCATGCTATCTACTTAAATCCATCCGATGGCTCACGAGGCAGCTACTTAATCGGATTGGACGGCTCACGATCGCCTAGCACTAATGGGCTAGATGGCTCGCGAGGCCCATTCTTTGGAGGAACCGATGGCTCATACGGGCCTATTTCGGCCCAGGCTTTTCAATCTACCGTTAGGCCCACTTCAAATACAAAAAATAATGGGCCAAGAGGAAAATGTAAAATGTACTGTGATTATTGTAAGCGCCCGCACCATACAATTGAGAATTGCTGGAAATTGCATGGAAAGCCAGGAGAAAAAGAAAAAGGGAAATTCTCCTCAATTTTTCAAGTATCGGGTCAGCCAATGGGAAAATCAATTACCCATGAACAATATCACGAGCTGATGGAAACCTTGAAGAAATTGGATCCTTCTGATAAATGAGGCAGCTTCACAGGTACATCCTATTGTTTGATGAACTCAATTTCAAAGGATGCATGGATTATTGATTCAGGTGCTAGTGATTACTTAGTCTGTGATAGGAATTTCCTTTCAGACATTACAAAATTATCTTTTCCTATATCAGTACAACTTCTAAATGGAAATACCACCAAAGTTACAATGATTGGGACTGTAAAGCTTAGTTCTCTGGTTACTCTTAAAAACGTGCTCTACGTACCCAATTTCCATTTCAATCTAATCTCAATTGCTCGAGCTTGTGAAGAAAATTCATGTCACATTCTTTTCCATTCTGATAAATGTTTCTTTTAGGTCCTTTCGACTGGCAAACTGATGGGCTTGGGTAGAGTCAACCAGGGACTATATTTTTGGTTGGATTTTCCGCATCTTTTTAAATTATCTCTTGTTGAATTCAATAAATCTATATGTAATGCTACTGCCAATGACATTAATTTCCTTAATCATAAATGATTGGGCGACAGTGCATCATTTCCTTGTCCTAAATATCCCATTTGTCCCATGGCTAAGCAAACACGTGCTCCTTTCCAGAATAGCACTTCTCAAGCAGATGATATCTTTTCACTTATTCATGCTGATGTTTGAGGGCCCTATCATACTTTAAATCATGATGGGTCTAGTTTCTTTCTCACAATTGTGGATGACTACACTCGTGCCACATGGATTTTCCTCATGCAATCCAAAAATCAGGTCTTTTCTCATTTAAAGACATTTCTTTCCTTATCTAAAACTCAATTTTAGAAACCAATCCATCGGATATGTATTGATAATGGAAAAGAATTTTTTTAATGCTGAATGTACTTCCTTGTTCACTATATATGGGATATTGCATGAGAGTTCTTGTACTTATTCACCCCAACATAATGGAGTTGTTGAGATAGAGCATCGCCACCTTTTAGAAGTGGCACGTGCACTTAAATTCCAAGCTTCTATCCCTGAAAAATTTTGGGGAGATTGTGTGGTCACTGCAGCATATCTGATCATTCGCATGCCATCACGCATTTTAAAGGGAAAGACACCTTTTGAGTTATTATATGGGAGAAAGCTGGATTTGACTCATCTCACAGTCTTGGGGTGTCTGTGCTATGTCACTACAGTGGGCCATAGAGATAAGATGGTGCCATGAGCTACTTAATGCATTTTCAGGGCTATCCAACTTTGCAAAAAGGATATCGGCTTTATGCACCGTCTACAGGAGATTTTTTTATCAGCAGGGATGTTGTGTTTCAAGAAGATGTTTTTCCTTTCTCATTAACATCTTTATCTGAAGAAGAGAAGACAAATCGGCAATTCTTGTTGGAAGAAGATTCATCTTCTGGAGGAGCATTCATTATTCCTTCTCCTCCAAGAGAAGTTGATATCTTGCCTCCAACACCCCTTGCGAATACTGCTGAAGATTCCATTGAGCAGCCTTATATAAAAGGATCACTGAATGAAGAACCAGCACAGTTGGAGGATACTTCAGAAACAACAACTGAAGAATTATCCATCACACCACAGGAGCCACTGTGGCGTTCTAATCGAGTCACTCGACCACCAACTTGGACGAAAGATTATATATGCGGTTCTTCAAGATCATCAAGTACTCGTTACCCTATCTCATCTTATGTCTCCTTTGATAGATTGTCGCCAGAACATCTATGTTGCATAAGCTGTATTTCTGAAGATCGAGAACCTTCTAGTTATAATGAAGCCAAAGATGATCCTCGTTGGCAAAAGGCCATGAAATCTGAATTACATGCATTGATAGACAATCACACTTGGGATGTTGTATCACTGCCTAATCATCGCAAACCTATTGGATGTAAGTGGGTATATAAGATAAAATACAGAACATATGGTTCTATGAAAAGATACAAAGCCCGGTTGGTGGCAAAAGGCTTCACCCAACGAGAAGGTTTCGACTATCATGAAACATTTTCCCATGTAGCAAAGGATGTCACGGTTCGTACTTTTCTGTCTATTGCTGCTTTTCGTGACTAGCCATTACACCAAATGGATGTCCATAATGCCTTCTTGCATGGTGATCTGGATGAAGAAATATATATGGAGCTTCCACCAGGATTACGGAGACAGGGGGAGTCGAAGGTATGTCGTCTCCGCAAATCTCTTTATGGATTGAAACAAGCTTCCAGACAATGGTACGCTAAGTTCACCAGTGCACTCTTGGCTGCTGGGTTCAATCAATCCAAGTATGACTATGCCTTATTCACATGGACAAAAGGTATGTCATCTATTTACTTGATGATCTATGTTGATGACATTCTTATCATGGGGAATGATGATTCTGCTGTAAAGAAACTTAAAGAGTATCTGCATTCGACTTTTCATATCGAAGACTTAGGGCTACCTAAGTATTTTCTTGGAATTGAGCTAGCTCGCTCAGAGCAGGGAATCTCATTAAGCCAATGGAAATTCATGATGGAGATAATATCAGAAGCAGGATTATCAAGTTGTAAACCATCAGTCATTCCTATCGAGCAAAATGCTAAACTGACTTCCGTCAGCTATGACACTGGCGTATCCTCCTCTTCTGATGATCCGTTGTTACAAGATCCCTTAGGATATCAGAGACTCGTAGGAAAATTGATATATCTCACCATGACTAGGCCAGATATTTGCTATGCAGTGTAGACCCTTAGTCAGTTTATGCACAGTCCGAAGCAGTCTCACATGAACGCAGCCTTGAAGATTATGAGATACTTGAAGACTTGTCCAGGTTTGGGAATACTTCTTTCTCGAAAGTGCAACATGGAAATGACGACCTATTGCGATGCAGATTATGCCACATGCCCTATGAGCAGAAGGTCTATTACTGGTTTCTGCATCAAATTTGGGGAATCATTACTTTCACAGAAGACAAAGAAACAGTCTACTATATCTTTATCATCGGCTGAAGCTAAATACCGATCTATGGTCAAGATTGTTTGTGAAATAGTCTGGTTAAGGGGTTTACTTCTGGATCTCGAAGCTCCCGTTAAAGGACTGACTTTACTCTTCTGTGATAATGATTCGTCACTCAAGCTTGCAGCAAATCCTGTACTGCATGAGAGGACGAAGCATATAGAAGTCGATTGTCATTTTACTTGAGAAAATATTCAAGAAGGAATTGTCGAGACAAGAGGAATCAGGACTTCGGAGCAGCCCGCTGATATATTTACTAAACCTCTTTGTCAAAGACAACATATATATCTTCTAAACAAGCTAGGCGTCTTGGACATATGCAGACCACCAGCTTGAGGGAGAGTGTTGGAAGATATGATTTTGTAATCTGTATTGATAGGAAATCAAGTATAATTTAGGATAGGAAAAGATAGGCAAATATTCAATTTCTTCTATTATTTTTCTTCTTTGTAATTAAATACATAAGACATGTACAGAAATTAAATCAATGAAAAAGAAGACAATTGCTTCTTCGTTCTTCTTCCGCCTCCTGCGAAAATCTTCATCTTCTTTTTCTGACATAGTGGTTTCTGTTCCCAATGAGCTACCACTTTTTCTTGTGTCTGGGAGAATCCTGGTGGATTCTCTTCACGATGAGCATGGGAAATTGCGAAGTTGACAATGAAATGTGGATTTTTGACCAGTCCAACACATCAAGACAACCATTCTCACGTCCCAATCAATAATGCATGTGGCTCATAGAATTGATGATGGAGCACCAACCAGGTGATCCCAAAGAAATATCATCACCATCTCCAAAAGTACACACTTTCCTCAGCCAAATGAATCTGGTCGAAAGGTCCTTAAACTGCTCCACCCTGAATCGGACATCCCAGGGTGCCCAGTTAGCTCCATTTACAGGGGTTTAACTGGGATTACGGGATAATGTCCCCATTGGGCTTCCCCGCCAACCCCTCCAAAGGGAGGGGAGCCCACCTCTGATCCCCGTGAAGCCCTTCTCCTAGCATACTAGGCTGGGTTCAGGGAAATGAAGAGGCCTGGGTAGCCCCCCACCGTGAGCGGGCTACCCGGGGTGGCGGCGGCGGAGGTTGTCTGACTAACTGGGCCTTTAAATATTGTCAATCTAGGACAAAACAACAGTCGCCAGTCATTATGGCCATTGAGTAAATCCCATCCGACGTGAATCATGTCAAGTGCTCTTTCGCTTTATTCAGATAAAGGAAATTGAAGGAGCAAAGTTGTCTCCACTGCTCACAAAGAATACGTGCACCATAATTCTAGCTGGCATGCCCGCCAGGTTTTCACTCGAGTACGAATTAGAAAGGAAAAGAAACACGAGCCGTATTATTATTTGTTTCTTTACACCGTCTTCGATCATCGTCTGATTGATTTTTATTAAATCTTAATCCGTCTAGACAACTTTCATAATAATTACCAACATAGAGATTTGCATTGATAGATATCAAACGTTTATTACTAGAAGCGTATTGGAAGGACGAGAGATAGACTCCGATTCTTTCACATGAGATAGATTTTTATTTAGACGGTTTAGGTGGGTGAGTTTGGTTGGTTTTTTGTCAATTTTTGAGGAGATTTATTCTGAAGATGTGAAACAATTTCATGCTAATTTGATCAGACGATTTATGAATCCTCTATGAATGGAATATCGATTACTCTTGAACATTAATCTAAGGGTAATTTGAGGCATTTAGTTGTCAATGATACCTTTATGACTATGAGAAATAATTTTTTTTTCCTGAACAAGTTGAGGCAATTAGTTCACAATCCTAAGACGTGGAATTTGGATGTCAAAATGTATATTATCCAGACGATTTTGACATATTGTCTGCTTCGCATTTTTGGCCGTAAAACTGATTTATTTCAGGAGCAAATCAAGCTAACGTTCAAGGTCAATAATGGTTATACGGTCTCTCCGTGTGACCTAATCCTTGATAGTATGATGAAATGCCCTGGCCCAAAAGGACAGGATTTTCCACATGGGATGGCCCTCATCGGATGATAATTTTTTTTGTTAGCCCATCCCGAGGTATTAGTTAGTGAGATTCACCGTCCCCCTATCTCTTCATCCTTATGGCGAATGGTCTATCTTCCCTCGTAAAGAAAATAGAAGAAGATAGAACCATCAAAGGTATCCAACTAAACACAACATGTCCCATATTGAGTGTGTTTGGTTTAGTATTTTTCAAAGTCCATTGAGGAAATTCAAAGTATTTTGACCTAAAGGGCTTTTGATAAATATAAAAGGCGTTTGGTAAACTACTGTATGAGAAACAGCTTTGAGAGAAATGTTGTTTGGTAAATAACACATTTGAAAAGCCGTTTGGTGATTGATATTAGTTTTTAATTTTTATTTGTCTAAAATTGAAAAAACAAATAGACAAACAAACCCTTTGCCAGTCTAGCGAGCCAAATCTGACGCTAGCAGCCATCGATTGAGGTTGCCTGAGGTTGGGCAACCTCCAGCAAGGGTCACACGACCCTCGTGAAGGTAATTTTGGAAGAAAAAAAAATGAGTATCAGCATTTGGCCAAATGCTGATATCGCAAAGCTAGTTCTTATTAATATTGAGCTTTCAGCTTTCTCAATATTAACTTTCATGTTAAAGCTCATTCAAAATAGTTGTCAAACGATCAAGCAATTGCTCAATGGGCTTTGGAGGCCGAAAGTGCCTTGGAAATGCTGAACTAAACGTATCTATTGTCACCTCTCTTTTTTGCTGATGATGCTTTTTTCTTCCTAAATGGTTCCATCATTGAAGCCAAAAATCTGGCAAAAATATCCCGAATCAGTACTGTTTTTGCCTCAGGTCGAGCTATTTTCTCCCCAAAGGACAGGAGAAGTCTATTGCTGGGACCCTTCATCATGCCTTTAGCTACCCAAGTGTCAGCACTTCCTCTACCCGACAGTAGAAATTATTTCTGAAAGGAGAAGGTAAATGAGTTCGAAATCTCACCCATCATGCAGATGTATTCCATTCACATTGGCAGCTTTAGAGAGAGCCGCCATCCATTTTTTGACCTTGCGCTTCCCAAAATCGCTCTCATGGGCGTTCAATGCTTTCTCATAACCCCGTTTCTTTCCCCTCACTTCTCGTGGATTCTGTTCTCTCACTTCCCTCGGTGCCACCTCATAAAATATCAGTAGCGGCTGTTTTGCTCTGTTTTTCTCCCCTTGGATCTGCACCAACTCCTTCAGACACCACCAATATTCAGCGTAGTTTTCTGAGAAAACGATGACGTACATGCGAGATTGTTCAATGGCTTCCTTAAGTTTCGATGGGAAATCCTGGCCCATCAGTAAGTTCTCCTATCCATGAAAGTCTTTATGCCCTTCTAGACCAAGGCCTCGTTCAGACTCTTAAGGAAGTTCTCACGGACATCCTTACCTCTGAACCTTAGGAATGCAATGTACATCTTCAGTTCAGAGATCTTTTTGACGATGTCTTTGATTATCTTGGCCTCCGAAATTGTAACATGATAGACAACAGAAATATGGATAATATAAGCTGCCCAAGCTGTCAAGTTAAGTGAAGCAAGCAGTAACAATTCGATCTAAGAAGAATAAATCATGAAGACGTCCATGCAAAAGGACACGAGCACAAATTCTAGGATAAAATTTCATATTGCCACTCCACATAGGCCGTGATGGTGCCAATGCGGAAAGAAATATAGAGTTGTCACGAGAAACCGTATTAAACTAAGACATGTTAACGAGGACATTTGTTAAGCATGCATAAGGAGAAATGAAGTGCTTCTAAAAAGAAGTAAAGAACGAACAAAGGAGAGATAATGCAAAATCCATACGTAGTTGTTATTGCCTTCAACTGAGGCTTGACAAAAAACCAACGTAATGTAGCCAACTATCCAAGAGAAAAAGAAACAGCGAATTCCAAGAAACTGGTTCACCCTTCACAGTGAATATTCTTTCAGCTTCCATTATAACTATATGTATAGGAAAATAGAATATAGATGTAAATTAGAATAGGCCAAACGTTTATGTATTATGTACCGTCTTTGATATTGACTACACTTAAATCTATTTGAAATTTGCGCAAATTTTCTTCTAACAAATATCTCAATTCGCATGTTCGAAATTTTGAGTTTTGCGGACATACATACATGATATGAATTTAATTTGTTACTTTACCCTTAAATTCAACCTAAGTTTCCCCTGCCCTTTTCTCTTCCCTCTGCCGCCTTTGCCACTGCTCTGCCATCGCCGTCATTGCATTCCTTCCACACCCCCAACCCCCGGTCCCCCAAAAAGCCCCCCCACAAGAAAAAAACCCATAATGTCCCCGCTACCGTGGCGTTCCTGTCACCATTGCCTGTCCTAGCTGTCGTTGCGCCTCTCTTTCTCTGTTTTGTCCCCCTTTCATGAAAGACAGCGGAATGTCTTAGCCGTAGCCAGCCTCAGGTGACCATTGCCTGAGGGTAACGACCCAAGATATGGAGTCGCAAGCCTAGACTCGTCCCCCAAATCTGATGGACCTAGAGAGATAGATGGGGGCTGAGATGACGCAGCTGGGGTGGTGTGGTGAATCGACGAAGGCTTGGAGAGAGGAGGTGCTCTTTTTTTGTGCTGTTTCTTGTGCGGCGTAAGTGTGCTCCGTGTTATGTGAGCGTTGAATGAGAGAGAGAGAGAGAGTCAGAGTTAGCAGCAAAATTACTACTTACTAATCAACCATGTACCATCTAGACAAGCTACTCGCCTTCTAGAGAGCGTCCTTCCATCTCATCAATCTCCTCACATCCTTGCGGAGCCTCTTTTGAAAACATTCAATACCAGTTCGGTAACTCCATTTCAATCCACTTACTCTATCTAATTCCACTTTGTAAGATACCGGAAAGACCTTGAGGTCTCTTTGCTTCTTGGACTCCATGATTTTCACCACCTCTTCCAAACACAATTCCGAATAGGCATTGTCCTAAGAGAAAACAATGATTGCAAGATTTGATTCCTCGATCTCTTTGCTCCAAGAACAATGAGCATAATAAATTATTCCATGACTACTCTTGGATCATATTTTCATCATGCTTTTTTTTTTTTTTATCATCTTTTGATAATAATTTTAATCGTATAAAAAATTGCTAATCCATTACATTGGCTGGTACTAAAGTTTCTGGTTTTTTCTCTAAATATCTCGTTTTGTCATTAGCATGAAAAGTGAACTAATTGGGAGTAGCGTTTCTCCGTCATCGGCCAACGTTACGCACTTATTTATGGATATCCAATTAAATCTTGGCACATATATATGACGTGGAAATTAAAAAAATTATTATTTTTCTCTTTTCCTCCTCCATGTTTAACCTGTGCTCTGCCACCCAAGCCGCCACCCTTAAGCCACCGCCCCACCGTGCCCATCATGGTTTGCGGCAAAGCTCTTGGGCTCGTCATTGGAAGCCATGGACGAGCCAAGACTCGAGCTCAAAGCCATTGAGCAGCAAACCAGATCAAAGCTGTTGGGCGATAGTATCGTCACATCCATGCCGATCTCTGCGTCCACCCTCTCTATCGTCCAGGCGGCTAAGCCTTGGCCGCGAGCGCTCGTCCACAGATATGAAGATATAGAGCAGTGGTCGGCAATGGGCGGGCCTCTCGTCCATAGAACTGAACGCACACCCTCTTTGTTGTCTCAGCATCTCAGCGGCAGATTAGGAGACGTAGACTAGTGGGCTTCGCGTCCATGGCCATGAGTGATGACGATCTCCGCACCCACCCTCTCCGTCGTCCCGGCGGCAGATTGGAGATGCAGAGCAACGGGCTCGCGGCCGAGACTCCGGATTTGAAGCCATGGCCATGAGTGACAACTGACCTCCGCGTCCACCCTCTCCGT
Organism: Eucalyptus shirleyi; assembly: GCA_017140165.1. NCBI lineage: Eukaryota > Viridiplantae > Streptophyta > Magnoliopsida > Myrtales > Myrtaceae > Eucalyptus > Eucalyptus shirleyi. The sequence goes on along the minus strand of CM029456.1, from coordinate 14,893,997 downwards.
TGTCCTAGCGCTTGAGTTGCAGATTTGGAGACGCGCAGCAACGGGCTTGCGGCCAAGACTCCAGATCCGGAGCCATGGCCAACGGTTCCAATCCATGGAATCTCTATTGAGTGGTGGAAGGAGAGATATTAGCTTCACCCATAGCTTCTCTCGAGACCAAATCTAGCCCTTGATGCCGGATATGGAATTGAGGTAGCCGGCGGAGGAGACGGCTAAGCTGGATTGATGCGGCGCCCGCAACTCTGACTCCGCCGGTGGCAATGGCTGAAGGACGGGCGGAGGTTGGGGAGAAAATATTGGGTACCCTAAAGGGACCGCGTCATCGGTGCTCTGAACGAGTCAGGCCTCGACACCTGTCCGCTGGCAGGTCCACGTTTGCTCTCTCTCTTCTCCCCATCTTCTGCGCTTCCGTCCCTCTCCTCTCTCTCCCCACGAGAAAATAAGGGGCGAGCTTGGCTTGGCTCGGCTCGTTGCAGAAGAAAAGACAGGTCACGACTCCACCCAAAAGATTTCTCTCTCCTAAGTTGAATTTTCTGCAATTTTCTCTTTCACTCACTTTCTCTCTCCTCGCAAGAGAACAAATGGAGAACGATCGAGACCTACGTTCTCCTCTCTCTCCCCTCCGCCTTCGCTGGTTGCTTCCATCGCCCCCCACCTTGACATCGACGCCGCCGATGCTCCTCCTCCTCCCTCTTGCGATGTCCGCTCTGCTCTCTTTCTCTCTCCCCCCTCCGCGAAGTCGTGCCTCTCTTCTAGTGAAACACGATGCCGACGGCCCTCCACCTCCGCCTCCATCGGTTGCCTCCGTCGCCCTCGATTCCGACGCCGACGCCACTCCACCGGTTGCCTTCGTTGGCGTCAGAGTCTATTGCCCTCGTCTCCTCCACCTCCGCCTACACGCCCGACGCCAATGCGTCGAACCACGAAGGAGAAAATGGAGGAGAGGGAAACGACGAAGCAGAAGACTCGGGAATCTGGACATGGGTCGTCACGTCGGTCGCGTTCCGGCTTGCCCTCGTCTACCTCCCCAGGAACCTCCATCTGTCCACCAGCCCTGAGGTCACCACCCCTCTCACCAGCATTCACTGCCACAACGCCGCCTCTCTTCGCTCCGTCGATCGATTCCTGGTCCCCGATCCCCCGGCCCCTCCTCCCTTGAAATCTTTGAGGTTCATTTTCTGATACGATTTCTGGTTTTTCTTGTTTGTGCCGCCTGCAGTTGGTGAAGGCTATTGGTTGAAGCAGTCGGTGATGTCTCCCTACGCAAGTTCGGCTCCGTTTGATCTTTGTAGGAAGGAAGCTGCTTGTTTGCCTACTGGAGTGTCGTTGTTTGATGCTTTGATCCCTTCTACAGGTTCCATGTATCATGGTTCTCCTTTGCTGTTGCTCATTCTCGGACCTCTCGCTGTCAAAAGGTAACTACCGTAGTATAATCGCCGATGCATTTTGAAGGCTAGGTTGATTGTGAGCTTCGCTGGTTATCTGCTAGAACTAAACTGGATTTATTTGGCATTATCAAAGCGGAGGCTGTAGATTGTGCGAAAAGTTTGATCCTTTAAGAATGGCTGCAACCACATCTCTTCTTGAATCCTCCATATTCGATCCGTCATTGACTGATGCCAAGATTATGTGCGGACTCCATCACCAATACCAGACCATCATAGGGAAATCTGTGGAGAGCCAAGTTCTATGGAAGTCAGTAAAATGCATCTTGTGGTTCCCTGATTTTGAAATTTATGGATATGGAAAAAATTTGGAGGGATAGAGAAGTTTTTTGAAGAACTTCTTCGAGTATTTGGTGATTTAGTTACTTGCCGACGCATTATACAAAGTGCGGGTTATTTAGTTACTTTTGGCGCTTTGCCAGAATGATGGCGGCAATGGACGACTTCGTGGAGGCGAACAACGCGGAGGCCATCATCTCCAAGATCGAGCACAAGTTCCGCAAGATTGAGAGCTTGCTCAAGCAGTAAACTTCCCCTCCTCGATCCCTCTCTTGCCACCTTTCCATCCGCAATTTTGCTGGATTGATTTTGAGCTGACCCACCTCTGCATTTCCTCGTGTTTCGTTTCGTCACGTGCAGGTCGAAGCCAATGGAGGCTCTCAAGACCGCCCTCGAAGGGTCGCCTCCAAACATGCGGGACGAGTGATGCTCACAATCAACCTAGCCTTCAAAATGCATCGGCGATTATACTCCGGTAGTTACCTTTTGACAGTGAGAGGTCTGAGAATGAGCAACAGCAAAGGAGAACCATGATACATGGAACCTGTGGAAGGGATCAAAGCATCAAACAACGACACACCAGTAGGCAAACAAGCAGCTTCCTTCCTACAGAGATCGAACGGAGCCGAACTTGCGTAGGGAGACATCACCGATTGCTTCAACCAATAGCCTTCGCCAATTGTCGGCGGCACAAACAAGAAAAACCAGAAATCGTATCAGAAAATGGACCTCAAAGATTTCAAGGGAGGAGGAGGCGGGGGATCGGGGACCGGGAATCGATCGACGGAGCGAAGAGAGGCGGCATTACGGCGGCGAATGCTGGTGAGAGGGGTGGCGACCTCGGGGCAAGTGGACAGGCGGAGGTTCATGGGGAGGTAGACAAGAGCGAGCTAGAATGCAACCGATGCGACGACCCATGTCTAGATTCCTAAGTCTTCTGCTTCATCGTTTCTCTCTCCTCCATTTTCGCCGTTGTGGTTCGACGCGTTGGCGTCGGGCGCGTAGGCGGAGGCGGAGGAGACGGGGGCGATGGACTCCGATGCCGATGGAGGCAACCGGCGGAGGGGCATCGGCATCGGAGTCAAGGGCGACGGAGGCAACCAGCGGAGGTGGAGGTGGAGGGCCGCCGGTGTCGCGTTTCGCTGGAAGAGAGGCACGACTTCACGGAGGGGGGAGAGAGAGAGAGAGCAGAGTGGACGTCGCGAGAGGGAGGGGGAGGAGCGTCAGCGGCGTCGGCGTCAGGGTGGGGGGCGATGGAAGCAACCAGTGGAGGCGGAGGGGAGAGAGAGGAGAACACAGGTCTCGATCGTTCTCCGTTTGTTCTCCTGCGAGGAGAGAGAAAGAGAAAATTGTAGAAAATTCAACTGAGGAGAGAGAAATCTTTTGGGCGGGAGTCGTGACCTGTCTTTTCTTCTGCAGCGAGCCGAGCCAAGCCGAGCCCGCCCCCTATTTTCTCGTGAGGAGAGAAAGGAGAGAGACGGAAGCGCAGAAGATGGAGAGAAGAGAGAGAGCATATGTGGACCTACCAATGGACAGGTGTCGAAGCCTGACTCGTTTAGAGCACCGATGACGTGGCCCCTTTAGGGTAACCAATATTTTCTCGAGGTTGGGCTCATGCAAATGGAAGGGGAAGGAAGAGAGTCTAGGTGGATTAGGGAATTTTTAATTTATTTCTCTGACGCCATGTGTCAATTTGTAATTGATTAATAATAAGTGCAGGCCACGTCAGCCAATGACGTCGTGCTTGCAAACCACTTCTCCATTTCTCTGGTCGTGTGGTGGTGCAGGTGGGATGTGGGAATGCCTAAAATAATAGAGAAGCCAGTGGGGATTTCTATGGTGCAATGTTATACCACGCCTCAGGTTTTCAGACTGGCACATGCCGATTGACTTTTTTCTTCTTTAGGGTTTTACAACGTATACGACCCCTATTCTAGACATGATGAAAACATATTGTAAATCGTTAGATTTGTGAACAATTAAATTCACATGCATGCCCGTGAAAAGAAAAGAAACGCACACGAAAGAAAGAGAGAAAAAAATATTAATTGTGTGCAAAAGAGATAAATGTTTAAAAAAGACAATTGGAAAGAAATTTGAAAGGTTGTGAGATGGGGAGATGTATCTTCAATTTTGAAAAGTATGATATTCTAAAATTAATTGACAATAAAATTTAATGAATTGACATTTTCACAACAAAAAATTGTTAATTCATAGCTCTTTCATATTTTGATTTGACTAACTTACCTTATTTAGATTATTTTTCACAACTTTTTCATTTTTTGATTAGACTAACCCAAATAGAACTCGAAAAAGAATAAAATTCAGGTTATTGAATCACCCTATTTTGTTTTTATATACTTTTGGTGGTTTTTCCTCTTCTCCAATTGCCACTATAGTACCATAAAACCACATCTCCAAATTGAACTCCTCACTTGTACCAATTTCATCTCACGGTATGGAGCAAAATCAAGCTCCTCCAATGATCAATCTCACTTGGAACTTATGCAAAGATCAATGGACCAATCTCCTCCTTTGGATTGCGAATCCAAGCAAATGTAAGAGTGATGAAACAAAAACAAGAACAACAAAAGAAGAAAAAGCGAGAAATTGATGGTAGTGGAATGTAGATAGCAAGCAAAATAATTTGGTTTAAGTTGGTCTTTAGCTGGACTCGATTATCATCCTCCTCATGGATTTGAGAGTTTGCTTTGACGCTTTTGTGTGGAAGCCATGAGGATCGATGAGGGGCATTGGGGGGAAGAGAGAGAGAGAGAGAGAGAGAGAGAGAGAGAGAGAGAGAGAGAGAGAGAGAGAGGAGTCATAGGAGTAGATGGATAGAGCACACAAAGAAAATGAGAAGGAACAAAAGTAAGAGTGCTTCACAATCTTAGAGAAGATAGATACAAGAGTGAGAGAGCTTCATGATCTTGGAGAGTTTGCAATGGAGACAATGGATTTGGGAGCCAGAAAGTCTCCGGCGGAGAAGATGGATTTTCGGAGAAAGAGACCAAATGATGATTTGGGAGCAATCTAGAAGGCTACGTTCGGCAGTCGGGATAAAATTCGGGATAAGATATGATTTGTCATATCCTACGTTTGCTGCTCGCTTAAGACATGATAAAGTCGAATATAATAGGACATGAATGGACCTAAACTTAGAATCAGGGAATGAGAGTAAATTTCCTGCAGGTATGCCTTCCCACAGTGGGCGAACAACGTTCAAGCCCTTCAGGGACAGCCTTTTAGCAGAAAACCACTCAGCCCTTTAGTTCAAAACCTAGAGACACTCAAAGATGCCAAGATGGAAACGTTTCTAACCTACCTAAGCTGCATTTCTTGGAGGATCCTACCAGGCTGGAGAAGAAGAGGAGTTTAGAAAGCCATAGAGAGTTTTCACAAAATACTCAATTTACTTCAAGGGACTCTGCCCAACACACTACACCCTCCTTACCTTATATAGACAATAAGAGGTCACCAGCCAACAAACAAGGACCAAGCTTATGGGTCCGGGTACAAACAGAGGCACTGGAAACTTCATGGAGGGAATTATTCGCACACTATGAACAGTAACTGTACTATGAACAGTACTTTCCCTAGCCTAGTGCTATAGCAAAAAGTGAACAGTAACTTGCTACAGTGAAATTGTACGGACATCGGCTTTTCAGCGGTCTCATTCGTCATGAGCATTGTAGTCATAGTCTGAGTCATCTGAGCTGTGTGATGTTGCTAGAAGATGTGCCTCATATTTTTGTTCAAGAGCTTCAAGGTCTTCTGGTGAGAGGATTTGGTTCAGTTGTCTTGATGAGGATGCTTCTGCATGAGCCCAATGGGATGCTTCTTCTCGAGCCCAGTCTATATTGTCACGTACTGCAGTGTCGGCAGGAATGCTTGGCTGGGGCCAATTGGATGGTTGTGCATAGAAAGATGTGTCCATGTTTTGATATAAGGACGACGGTCCTAGATCATAGGGATCTTGGGCAAGAAGACCTCCCCATTGTGCATAGGGGTCCTGAGTGGATTGGACAATGTCTTCTATATCTATCATTTCATTATCTTGGGATGATGCAGCCTGTCTGTTTTGTCTGAGTGTTTCCTTAGCTTCTGGTGTTAGGTCATAATGATCCCACGTAGTAGGCACATTATTCCATGCATCCTGAGGAATGGTTTTGTTTTCCTGGCACAGAATCCTTTGGAGTTCTCGGTATTGGTGTTCACAATATCTAACAAATCTTGGATAAGATTTGTGAATGCGAGCTTCTCTACTATTCAGGTGGGGTTTGTAGGATGTGGTTCCTATTTCCTGTGGGTCATTGATGATGGTGCCATTATTTGTGAAAACATGCCATGGACGTTGAATAAACAGGATGGTATGGATTTCAGGATTTGGTGTTATGGTTCTCAGTTCTTTTTCCAGGAGGTATTTCCAGTGGGTAGGGGGATAGAATCAATTGAGAAAGTCTAAGAGATTTTTATCACATTCTCTTTCAACCTTACCTCTGCCGAGTAAGAATATCCTTGTGAGGTTGGCAATGAATCTTCTGGTTGGGATTTCAACAGCTATTAAGTACTTATTGGTTAAATATCATAATAACGTCTTGATGATTAGGGAAATCATCTTCCTTCCAAATGAGAGAATGAATGCATGGATAATTCGAATTTAATCCAAAAGGATAAAGAATCGAACATCCATTAAATCTGAACAGATCTGTGTGGCATTGCCACATAAGATTTTCCAGGTTCACAGCAAGATTGTCATTCTAGATGTGTGGAACAATCTCTTGGGGATATTTCCAGCTTAACAAATCTTTAATCTTCTCAATCTTGTATTTCACGCCATGATTGAGCATATGGAAAGCAGGTCTCTTGATGTACATGTTGATTTCGGCTGGTGTTTTGGGTCTTGACAGGAAGTCAGCAAGTACATTCTTTTTTCCAGGAATGTGTTTGGTTTCAAAAGAGTATTTCGAAAACCATTCAGCCCATCAAAGCAGTTGAGAATTTGGAATCTGCTTTTGTTTAAACTTGGTCATCTGAGAGAAAGATGCCATGTTTAATTCTACCAGGAAGTGATGGCCGATGAGATGAAACTCAAACTTTTTTATTCCATTTTTTACCGCTAGGATTTCTTTGAAAGTGGAATGGTAATGCATTTCAGCTTGAGAAAACTTTCCACTTTTGTGAGCACAAAGGTGTCTCTTACCACCAATTTCTTCAAAGAGGATGGTTGCCCAGTATTCATCACTGGCGTCAGTTTGAAGAATTTTTTTTCCTATTGATGGTATTTGCAATGGTGGGAGATTTTGCATAATCTCCTTAAGCTCAGCGACTGCTTTGGTCTGAGTTTTTCCCCAAGGTAGGGGATTATTCTTCAGCATAGATTGCAAAGGAATCAGGAGCTTTGCAATATTTGGGACAAAATCCCTGAGATAATTAATTATTCTAAGAAATTGCTAAACTTGTTTTGTGGTGAAGTTATCTTCAGGAAACTTCAATAATTCTTGAGCAATATGTGGCCATGGATAGTATGTCCATTTGTTAAGGTGCATACCAAGGAATTCGATTTTTGTCTGGGCAATATTCATCTTTCTTTGAGAAAGCATAATACCATGCTTTTTCACGATTTCTGCAAATTGCTCAAGGAGTTGACAATGTGATTGTTCGTCATGACTGTAGAGCAGTATATCGTCAATGTATAAAGCTGCACTTGACAAGATTGGTTGGATTATACGACAAGTGGCCTTTTGGAAAATGTATGGTGCTACCTTTAGGCCAAAAGAAAGAACTTTCCACTGGAAGTGCTGATTTGGAATACAGAATCCTGTTTTGGATCTGTCTTCGGGATGGATGTCCAATTGCCAAAATCCGGCTTTGAGGTCGAATTTGGAATAGATGTGGGCCTTGTTTAGACTAATAAAAAAAGAGTCGCTGGATGGTAAAGGGAACTTATCATTTTGGAGAAAAAGATTGAGAGGTTGATAGTTGATCACCAGTCTCATTTTTCCCCTGTTTTGCTTGGCGTGCTTATTGACATAAAAGGCTTTGCAGGCCCATTGAGAATTGGAGAGTTCAATAAGGCCTTATTGCAATAGTTCTGAGCATTCCCTTTGAGCTAAAATCAGATGTTCTGGCTTCATTCCCATGTGGCTCGCCTTGGTTGGATTTATATCTTCATTTTTCTTGAAAGGAAGGCGAACAAAGAATTCTGGGTTTTCCCATAAAGGATGGGAACACTTTTGAGCGAATTCCGAATGGGATTCCAAACAAGATTCTAACAATTTTTGCATGATTGGATCTAATAGACTTATTTGAATGGAAAAGAGTCTCTGAATATTAATGAACTCAGAGAATTGATCTTTATACCTAAGACCTTTTCCAGGAATGATACGGAGCTAAGAGATTTGAGTCATGATATCCCACCCAATTATCAGATCTTTATTAGGGAGACTTGATCCAAAGATCTTTGTGGTTATGGAACACTGAGGAAAGAACTGGACAGTTACAAGGGTAGTTCTAACATTTGTGGAGAAGGTATCTCTAGAAGCGGAGTTGAAATATCGGATATAGGGAGTCCAATATTCTTCGGGCAGGACTTTAGTATCTAGAATAGAACAACTTACTCCGGTATCAATGAGAGCAATAACAGTGATCAGTTTAGCAAACTTCGATGTGAGGATTTTTACAGGGAAATGGGGACAGTGAGTTTGGCTTGAAAATATGTCAAGGCTTGGTTCTGAAGATGTAGGGGATATATGAAAAATATCTTCATATTCTGAATCTGAGTCGGATTCACTGGAAGTTTGGTAAGAGGGAATGACACAAAGAGTTTGTTCAGATGGTGCTTCATCAGCAGAGAATAAGGATTCAATATCATCATTTTCAAGGGAAATATCCGTTTCATTCTCAATGTGATGAATTAGACGATTCTGATCTTTTCTTGCTTGAGGACAATTTTTGGCAAAATGTCTATTATGATTGCAGATGAAGCAACGATTTGATTTTTTATGGCATGTGCGATCCTTCCTCTTGCGTAGGTATCGCCATTTCTTCTTTTTCCGAAAATGCTTGGGGTCATGTTTGGATTTCTTCATCCAGAACTTCTTGAAATGTTTTTTTTTTTTCCGAGAAAACTTACCACAAGTACCATCACAGTCTCGTTTTGAACATTTGATTTTTAACTTCTGGCGAGAGCAGGCTGTCTCGAGACTTTTGTCATCTGTGATATAGGTATGGACCATCTGGCGTTTTAAGCACAGTTCTTCAAGACATAGATGGATTTCTTGTTGTATTTCTCCCAAGAGAATATCTTGTATTCTCCTTTGTCTTCCAAAGAAAGATCTTTCGACCATCTGGGATAATTCTTTAGGAATAGAAGTTAGAAGGACATGTTTCAGATTTGGATCAGCTCCAATCTGATAGAAAAGCTGAAGCATTATTCGATAATGCTTATCAAGATATTTCTTCTGGAGAGAGCAACATTTTCTCTTGAAAAATTATCTTCTTTTCATTTCTATGAGGTTAGTGGATTTTCCCACAAAGATATGATATAAGATGGTGATGGCATGGCTGAAATCAAGTGACATGAGAAAATGAATCTGGTCTTGTTCTGACACAAATTTCCACCAAAGTTTGAGGCTTCCTAAAAATCTCGTAACAAAATTGAAATGACATCATTCATATCATGGTTGGTGATGGACTGAGTATTCAACCAAGTATGAAATTCTTCAAGTCTTTCTGGCCATCTGTGATAAGGAATATCATCGATGGTGAAAAACTGTTTTGACGCCATGGACACATGCCGTCCTGGATTGTCTGTTTGGACATTTTCTAGTTTAGAATAGTTTGATTCTATTTCATGGTCTGGAGGGTCAACCATGAATATTGACGAAGTGATTGGCTTAATAGGGAGGGAATCAACTATAGGAATTGAAAAGGATGAAGAGGATGAAAGAGATACTAAATCTGATTCGGTATCAAAGATGTTCGGAGGAGTTTGTTCAGCTGGAAACAGAATTTGATTTTCTGGAATGGCAGGATCAGGTTCTTGAATACTCAAATCCTTTAGAAAAAATTCTAATGGATTGGATATCATCATCTGATCTGGCCTTTCTTTTATAACAATCGAGCTTGATTCTGTAGGCATCTTCTCTTTTCCTTTGTCTTTCTGCAATTTTTTGAGACGATTTCGCAATTCTGCCATATTTGGTTCTTGGGCATCCATCCTGAAGACAGATCCAAAATAGGATTCTCTATTCCAAACCAGCACTTCCAGTGGAAAGTTCTTCATTTTGGCCTAAAGGTAGCACCATACATTTTCCAAAAGACCATGTGTCGTATTTTCCAACCAATCTTGTCAAGTGCAGCCTTATACATTGACGATATTATGCTCTACAATCCTGACGAACAGTCACACTATCAACTCCTTGAGCAATTTGCAGAAATCGTGAAAAAGCATAGTATTATGCTTTCTCAAAGAAAGATGAATATTGCGCAGACAGAAATCGAATTCCTTGGTATGCACCTTAACAAAAGGACATACTATCCAGGGCCACATATTGCTCAAGAATTATTGAAGTTTTCTAAAGATAACTTCACCACAAAACAAGTTCAGCAATTTCTTGGGATAATCAATTATCTCAGGGATTTTGTCCCAAATATTGCAAAGCTCCTGATTCATTTGCAATCTATGCTGAAGAAGAATCCCCTACCTTGGGGAAAAACTCAGACCAAAGCAGTCGCTGAGCTTAAGGAGATTATGCAAAATCTCCCACCATTGCAAATACCATCAACAGGAAAAAGAATTCTTCAAACTGACGCCAATAATGAATACTGGGCAGCCATCCTCTTTGAAGAAACTGATGGTAAGAGACACTTTTGTGCTCACAAAAGTGGAAAGTTTTCTCAAGCTGAAATGCATTACCATTCTACTTTCAAAGAAATCCTAGCAGTAAAAAATGGAATAAAAAAGTTTGAGTTTCATTTCATCGGCCATCACTTCCTGGTAGAATTAGACATGGCATCTTTCCCTCAGATGACCAAGTTTAAATAAAAGCAGATTCCAAATTCTCAAATGCTTCGATGGGATGAATGGTTTTTGAAATACTCTTTTGAAACCAAACACATTCCTGGAAAAAAGAATGTACTTGCTGACTTCCTATCAAGACCCAAAGCACCAACCGAAATCATCATGTACATCAAGAGGCTTGCTTTCCATATGCTCAATCATGGCGTGAAATACAAGATTGAGAAGATTAAAGATTTGTCAAGCTGGAAATATCCCCAGGAGATTGTTCCACACATCCAGAATGACAATCTTGCTGAGAACCTGGAATATCTTATGTGGCAATGCCACACAGATCTATTCAGATTTAATGGAGGTTCGATTCTTTATCATTTTGGATTAAATTCGAATTATCCATTCATTCATCCTCTCATCTGGAAGGAAGATAATTTCCCTGATCAACTCAAGACGTTATTATGGTACTTAACCAATAAATACTTAATAGCTGTTGAAATCCCAACCAGAAGATTCATCGCCAACCTCACAAGGATATTCTTACTCGGCAGAGGTAAGGTTGAAAGAGAATGTGATAAAAATCTCTTAGACTTTCTCAATTGGTTCTATCTCCCTACCCACTGGAAATACCCCCTGGAAAAAGAACTGAGAACCATAACACCAAATCCTGAAATCCATACCATCTTGTTGTTTCAACGTCCATGGCATTTTTTCACAAATAATGGCACCATCATCAATGACCCACAGGAAATAGGAACCACATCCTACAAACCCCACCTGAATATTAAAGAAGCTCGAATTCACAAATCTTATCCAAGATCTATTAGATATTGTGAACACCAGTACCGAGAACTCCAAAGGATTCTGTGCCAGGAAAACAAAACCATTCCTCAAGATGCATGGAATAATGTGCCTACCACGTGGGATTATTATGACCTAGCATTAGAAGCTAAGGAAACACTCAGACAAAATAGACAGGCTGCATCATCCCAAGATAATGAAATGATAGATACAGAAGACATTGTCCAATCCACTCAAGACCCCTATGCACAATGGGGAGGTCCTCTTGCCCAAGATCCCTATGATATAGGACCGTCGTCCTTATATCAAAACATGGACACATCCTTCTATGCACAACCATCCAATTGGCCTTAGCTAAGCATTCTTGCTGACACTGCAGTACGTGACAATACAGACTGGGCTCGAGAAGAAGCATCCCACTAGGCTCATGCAGAAGCATCCTCATCAAGACAACTGAACCAAATCCTCTCACCAGAAGACCTTGAAGCTCTTGAACAAAAATATGAGGCACATCTTCTAGCAACATCACATAGCTCAGATGACTCAGACTATGACTACAATGCTCATGACGGACGAGACCGCTGAAAAGCCGATGTTTGTACAATTTCACTGTAGCAAGTTACTGTTCACTTTTACTGTAGCACTAGGCTAGGGAAAGTACTGTTCCCAGTACAATTACTGTTCATAGTGTGCGAATAATTCCCTCTCGGAAGTTTCCGGTGCCTCTGTTTGTACCCGGACCCATAAGCTTGGTCCTTGTTTGTTGGCTGGTGACCTCTTATTGTCTATATAAGGCAAGGAGGGTGTAGTGTGTTGGGTAGAGCCCCTTGAAGTAAATCGAGTGTTTTGTGAAAACTCTCTATGGCTTTCTAAACTCCTCTTCTTCTCCAGCCTAGTAGGATCCTCCAAGAAATGCAGCTTGGGTAGGTTAGAAACGTTTCCATCCTGGCATCTTTGAGTGTCTTTAGGCTCTGAACTAAAGGGTTGAGTGGTTTTCTGTTAAAAGGTTGTCCCTGAAGGGCTTGAACGTTGTTCGCCCACTGTGGGAAGGCATACCTGCAGGAAATTTACTCTCCTTCCCTGGTTCTAAGTTTAGGTCCATTCATGGGATTAGAGCTAAAATTATTCCATGGGGATGTGAGATAAATGTGGATAGAATTTCTAATGTCTATAATAAGAAATTATTTTTCTCGAATAACAAATTTATTAAATTAACAAAATGGAAATTATATTTCAAAATAAATAATATTTGAATTATAATTTAAGAAATTAAAAATTAAAAATTAAATTTATTTTTAATTAATCTTATTTTAATTTATATATTCAACTTTAATTCTATCTTATAATAAACATTCAATGTATAAATTAAATATTTATATTTATTATATATTTTAGGTTTTTTTTTTTTGTATTTTAGGTATGTTAGTACAGTTTACTATTTGATAAAATTTTATTAAAGAATGATGAAAAGGGAAAAAAGAAATAATAGAGATTATAATATAAAATAGAGGAAAAATAAAATAAAAATGAATTAAGGAATAGTGTTACGAGAGATTTTCACCATCTCCGTTTGTGAACATTTAGGTTCATTTACAATGATATGCTGTTTATATTTTTAAAAAATGTACATAATATTATGTGAACATATTCGACTTTAATACTGTAATTCACCAAACAATTGACAAGAAAAAAATCTCAAGATTTCGTATCTTATCCTATCCAGTCCTATCCCAATTAGAAATTCGGACAATCAAACGTAACTGATGGGTATAGGATATTTTATGATACCCGATTTTCCACATAATACACGAACACAAAGAATAACTCTTAGAAATAAGAGGTTTGGTGCGAGTCGATTCGATATGGGCTTTTTCGACAACCCCATGTATATCTTTCTTAAACTTATCACCCATATCTTATGCATAAGCCATATATCCAAGTAATTCTAGCATGCAAGAATATTTCCATTTATGCCACCACAATTGATGCATTATAAACTTGGGGTCAGCTAGCATTGAATCGAGGCCATCCAACTCAAACTTCGTTTCTCATTTCTACTTTCTAATTCATAAGAAAACAAAGTCATCTCGACATCATATTTTCTAGGAATGATAGCACAGCAGTAGAAAATCAAAACTACGACAAGATAACCTTCTCAAATGGAACATAACCAGAACTTCACCAATTTCCAAATACCAATAGAAACTTGCCCCCATGCTCTGTCGTCTCTCTTGTGATTTGTTCAGCAATTAGAGTCTTCCGGGGCAGAGAGTAGTATTTTTGAGAGTTAACTTCAACTTTACATCCATAGTTGGTACTTTTTAAACATGTGATGAACATAAGTCCTTACTATATCAATATAAAAATGAACAACTTAACAGGTTTGGGAAAGAAAAACAAATACATGCTCGTGGGTATGCACCAACAGGATGAGATTATTTTCTGCCGCCCAAGCACAATAAGAACCATTCTCATCTAGGACAAGTCTACAAGACAAGATCACATTATGTCGGTTTTATTCCAGCCTTACACCGAGGGATAGCAACAATCCTCCAAAAAAACTTTTACACGAAATTGTATATGGAATATCCTGATCCATCTAAATTGACCTGGGCATTGATATAATAGTAGTTAAAACATTTAAACCAGTAGTTTTTTTTTTTTTTTTTTTGGGTAGGAGGAATGGGTGTTTGAAGCTGCATTCATTTAGGCAAAATCACAAACACCTAGCCGACAGCAAGTAGTGGGGTTTCTTAAGACGAAATAGAGAAGAGACAAGCACTGGCAGTGGGAGATAATCTTGTTCACGCAGCTGTCAATGGCTATGGAAGCTCTATACTCTCACCCTACACCCAAAACATCATTCGAAATTCATGGATCTTGTTCCATTCTTACCTCATGGAATTTCGGACAAAACAGAGCAGTCCAAAGAGACTATCACCCTCGCTCTCCGCCTCATCAATCATCATTTCCTTCGTGGCGCTCCATTATCTCCTTGTAATTGTGCCCCAGCCTTTGATCAAGCGTGAACTCATGTCGTGCAAATAAACTCTTTGACGAAGACGAGAGGATAGAGTACCACAGTTGTAAAGGAGTTAAAATAAAATTAGGTTGTTTTGATATCTCAATTGGCTATAAAAAATTCAAGAACTAATGGTACATTATAAAACCAAAATACCTTTTTATCTAACTTCTCCTTTTCTTAATTTGAGAAAACGTAATATACAGTGTCATTTCATAAAACTAACAGACGGACAATCTCCATATATCATCTGTTCACTCCACTCATAAAATAACCATTGAATCGATTTTCCAAGAATATGTCATTATCAGAGTCATGGAAGGTATCACTCAAACACACCCTATGACATGAAGCAATCTCGCTCTCTCATATTTTCATGTTGATCAAGCCAAAAGATACTAATATTCATATTGAGAATTTTTAGATTTATGAGTTGAGTAAGAATTAAGTCTATGCATCGAAATCCCGCAGAGAAAATTCCAAGATGCTATCACCAAATTTAGGTCTAGTACACTGCTCTTCTTAATATCAAAAGGGAAAAGCAGAAACTACGGATTTCGAATCGGAAATTAGCAAGCATACATGTAATAAATACTTCTAGAGCTAGCTCAGTTTGGTATACATAGATTCGGCATATTCCTCTGGCTCAGGAATCATTACTCTTATTGAATACCATATGGGGTCGGAAAGCAAGTACATGTTTATATACCACAAATCTCCTTGAAAAATCATTACTCATTATGTAAGATGTCGAGCATGAGATACGTGTACAGATGACATCATGCATGTGCATTGAATATGGACCGACATTTGTGTACAATGCGAACAAAATGGCACACGTGACGAAGTGTGACGCCGTGGGAGCCACCTCTTGAACCTCGTTAGGATAAACTGTCGCAGAGTGGGAGCCACCTCTTACACTGATGGCGTCTAAATTTAGAATCCTATTATAGTGCGATCACTTGTGTACATCAGCATATTTAGCTGTATGATACTGTTGTAGCAAATTCGCTCAATGTAAGTTGATCAGACTGTCAAGTGATTGGTAAAAACAAATTACAAGCTTACTTTCCGATTCTAGCTTGGCTCTAAAGTGATTGAACTGTCCACAAATAATTTTTCCAAAGATGGCTTTGATGGTGTGTGTGTATGTGTGCTAGCTCCTGGAAGCAATGGATGAAATGGTTTGATGGAAATCAATCTAAATGACAGGAATAGCAAATTGCTCGGGAATTAAAGTAGAAGCACCGTGAATTATTTAAAGGTGCAATGCAGGGATAAAGGAAATCAAAGCAAAGAACACTAAACTCAAAAGAACCAGCTGAACGAAACTGAAAACGAGATTACTAGGACATTGACATTGCTGGAATTGAAATTAATCAGTTTGTACAAATGACACTTGAATGGAGACATTGACATCGATGTTACAACAATACTCAAAGGGAAATCAGCAGTAATTTTGGCAGTGGTCCGGCGTAATTTCAACATATCTTTTTTCCTCTGCATATTTTCTATTCATAAGTCTTAAATTCCCTTTGATTATTACTAGGTCAATGTCCATTTCTTAACCTAACTTCTTTTATATATCCATGATTTCTTAACTGCTTTCATATATCCATAATTTCTCAACTTAACTAAACTCCCAATCCCTGAGCATTTCTCGTACCGTTTCCGCTTATTTTGAATTTAAATTAGGTTGAAGACTCTCTCTCTCTCTCTCTCTCTCAAACTTTGGTGGAAAGGTCTTTTATGAGCATCAAAACGAGATTGATTATTCACCACCAATGTATAGTGACTTACTGTTATTATACCATACGACAATTCAGTCACGCAACCAAAGGAGACAAAGAACTCTCTGCCATCAAAGGATGAAGCATCAAATTGCACAATATATGATCAGCATGTCAAACAAGAACATCCAGATCACTTTATGCAATCTCAGATTTATAAATGATGAAGACAAATTCGTCATTATCATCTCTGAGGCAAAACGTTGAACAGGTGGTGATCATGAAGGGTGAGGTGTTCTACAAGTAGGAATTCCTATCAATCGGCGAGAAATATAACATGAACAATTTGAGATAACAATTTGAAGCTCTCGGCAAAAGGCAAACACAGAACAATCGTATGATCGAGTCTCCATGAATCGACCGCGTCCTACCTTGGGGAGATTCCGAACGGTTACCTGCTAATAAATGAAGACACTGAAAGACTTGGAGAATCTCACGAAGACGAAGCTAAAGCGAAGAATCGATTCAGCGATGAAATTGCTTGACAAAGATATTCAGCTGCAACTGGCTTCGCTCGGTTCCTCAACTCTCCCGCACGCACCAGGCGAGGGAGAAAAAACACGAGAGAAGTTTCCATCGGTGGTGATGAGCGTCCGTTCTCTACTCCGTCGCGGCCGAGGTTGCGCTGACCGGAGAGGGAGATTTGACGGCAGCTGTCACCGATCGGAGATGGTATCGGCATAGACGATCGATTGATGGTGATGGAGCTAAAAGGAAGGGGCATCCTCAATCACATTCTTCAAGTCGTGTATTTCACCAACTATTTATTTCCATGATTTAATGATTTAAATATTACGAGATAACATAATCTTAACCGTTATGTAACAATAAAATTCAACTCAGTCACATGACATCACGTATAACTTTTACAGCAGATTTGATTATATGATTCGTTCACTTGTTTGAAATCACATATATCCCAACAAAGTAAGCATTTCAAATGATCTTTAATTACTAGAACATTGTATAAATTTCTTAAAATTTGTAGCATTTTGTATTAAATGCTAAAAAAATTAGGATTTAAAGCTAAAGTACAATGAAACACAACAAGAAGTCTAGCAAATACTGTCATGTCTAGGGGTGAGCGGTTCCCGGTTCCGGTTCGGTTCCGTCTGGAACCTGGAACCTACCCTCGGGTACAGGTTCCTCAATTTTTGGAACCTGGAACCTACCCATCAGAACCAAGAACCTGGAACCTACCGTGTTACAGGTTCCAGGGTCGGTTCCGGTTCCAACAAGTTCTTTTTTTTTTTTTTTTTCATTTTCACAGGATTAAAACAGCGCCACAACATGATCAATCACTGTTCAGAAAACTCTTGATACCCGCAAGGTTATGAACTAATTGAAGCTTCATTCATGAAGCAACACATAAAACAGGGAATAGCATGCACAAAATCAATTGCCGATTGTTTTTTCCTGTCTGCTTATCACTTATCTCTCTGGTACAACTTGACATCTTGGCATATTTGTACATGGCGATCTCAGAAAACCAAACAGATTCAACAAAACAGAACCACACCCAAATTCAGCCCGACTACATCCAAACAAACAACCAACCGACGCTCAACGAATGGGCTATTCCCAACAATCACAAGCGATGCTGAACCAAAAAGAGGGTCGTTGAAATTCGCAAGAAAAATCAAATCTTTGCGCTCTTGGCTTACTCATCTCGTCGGGAGTCAAGAACTGGCGACGACCCGTGGGCTTGCCCTTGAACTTTCCCCTCCCCATGGCTCAGAGACGCGCTTCCCCACTTGCAGAACCCAATTCGAGCACGAGAGAGAAGATCGACCCAGATCTGCAAGGAGACGATCGGCCTCGTTCTCGACGCGATTGGGTGGTTATCGTTTCACAAGGAACGATAATCTTCCACGGAAGAGCCAAAGAGAGATGGAACTGAATCGATTCCTTCTTCCCCTTTTCACCTCCCCCATTATCTCCGAATCGGAACCCGAACAGGAAAAACCAAATACACTTGTTTTCCACGATTCCTATATCAAAAATAAGAGAATAAATTCGTAGTCAATAAGTCAAGGGCAAGCACGCGGCAACGGCGGCGTGACGGCAACGAAGACACGAGTCTCACCGCACCAACAGCGGCACGGACGGCGCGGCGAAGACGGCGGTGGTCACGGCGAAACCCACGGCCAAGGGGGGAAGAGCTTGGTTCTGGCGGAGACGGTGGTGGTTCGGAGCAACGACAGCCCGGACGGCCGAGCGAGCAACGGCAAGAGGTGGTCGCGGTAGCTTGGGGACGGTGGCGGTGGCTCACGGCGGCGAGGGGCAGCGCGGATGGCGCGACAGCTCATTGAGCCCAATGGCGAGGCAGCTCGTCGGACGAGCAGTGGGTGGTAGTGGTTCGGTGGTTAAGAGGCGGTGGCGAGTAGGGCGTGGGGCGGCGATGTGATGGTGGGTGAAGCAGCAGCTAGCAAGAAGAAGGAAGAAGAAGAAGAGGAGGAGGAGAAGGAGGGGGGGTTCGGCCGAGAGAGGGGGAAAGAGAAGAGAAAGAGAGAGAGAGAGAGAGAAGAAAAGAAAAAAGTAGGGGGCAGGAAGTGACGTGAGAGGAAAAAGGGGAGAAAAGAAAGAGAGAGAGAGGGAAAAAGAAAGGAAAAGGGGGAAGAATCGGCGGGAGGAGGGGAAATCACGTGGGGGGGCAAACGGGAAAGTGACTTGCTAGGTTTTTTTTTTTTTTTTTAAATTCTGACCGGTTCCGGTTCCGGTTCCGGTTCCGGTTCCCATAGGAACCTGAACCGGAACTGGGAACCGGAACCGGTCTCTTAAGAACCGGGGTCCGGTTCGGTTCTCCGGTTCCCGGTTCTACCCGGGAACCGTGCTCACCCCTAGTCATGTCTACTACATGCAAATAGTATCTTACCTTCCTTAAACTTTCAAATATCAATTTCTTACGTATATGCAAAGCTACAATATTTGCTAATATGTAAAGATTTTGACCCCTTTTGAAAGGTAAGACAATAAATACTAGAGAATTCTTTTGTATTCATATTTAGAAGATAAGACGTTAATCGGTAACTTGCAAATCATCTTTCATTATCTCAAGTTATGATTTCGTCCATATATAATTATGTACAAGCATAGTGTATTTTGCATATATGCATGGGGTGTTTATATAATTTTTCTTTTCTTTTTTTGGCAAAAGCTCAAGACGGAAATGCTCATTGGGTTTGCTCAATTAACAATACAAATAGCAATTTCTTTTTGGAATGGTTCTTCAATCAATTGATTTTTTTAACAAAAGAAAAAAAAAAGAAAAAGAAACACTAAGGAGAAACTAGCCCAAATATAGAAAAGGAGGGATTTTACCCCCCCCCCCAATTGGGCCACACAAGGAAGAAAATATAGAAATTGAAAAAAAAAAAGAAGAAGACAAAAATAAGACACACTCGCAACCCTCGTACACGCAGATACTATTAATTACTCACACACATTCACACAAACCCTAATACAAATAACTCGGAAATGACTCCGAATCTTTTCGCAAAACCTCTGCGTTACCTCTCGCAGCGCCCCGCCCCCATGCTGAAGACACATGAGCCAGGCATGATGCCCCTCTTCTAATATATTAAGTCTCTCCCTCCATGCATATGTTCGAGTTTCTTGCACAATCTCTTCCATCCGCTGCTCCCATAGCCCCATGGACTTCCATCATCCTCAAATAGTGAAGCTGGATCCATTAATCGATTCTTCTCAAGCTCAACCTTCAAAGCATCCTCTAGTGGATTGGATTGCATCACATATCCCAACCTTTTCATGGTTGCACCCGCTACTCTAATATCAAGGCTAAATATCAGATAACTGTTGTTAGATTGACCAAAGTCGACTGCTCCCTCCAAGAATCCCCACAGCACATTTGGTTTGAAAAATTGAAACCACACGTGATCCGTATCAAATGAACAGAGAGTTCCTGATTTCTCATTCCGCCTTTGGCCGTTGACACTTGGTACGATGTCGAAAGATACTTCCTTTTCTCCATCTTCTACATCAAAGACAACACATAGATAGAATCCTACAAACTTCTTGTACAAGTCTTGCGAAGCCTTGAAAGATATAATACTGTCTTCAACAAGGACAAACCCCTTTGGCATCTCTCTTCTGGGGCTAATATTTCGGTAAACAGACCACTTCCTGGAATAGCGATGCTTCTGTTATATAAATAAATTGTTAGAAGTATCCATGTTTATAATTAGTTCAAGAAGAAGAGTTTGATTTGTCCATATTCCTAGTAATTCAACTAAAGCTAGAGTTCTGTAATAATTAAACATATTGATCCTTGCTTATGTTGGAAATCCTTCCCTTGCAAGTGCTAGCCACCCTTAATATTAGATTGAATCACCCTAGACATAGCTCATACAATACAAGTGTACTAAAAAGGAAGCGAAAAATTGATAGAAAATAGAATAGCATGTCCAAGAAATCCATCGCCCTTATTAGACCCCATTGTCTAATGTTCATTGTTATGAGTTCACTTTAGAGATCGCCGATTCTTTAGTACAAACTGTCCTAATTGAACTCCAACTTGCTTGAAACAAACTTATCATTATTAAAATAAATTAAAGAAAAAACTTCTACTTGCACTCAAACTAACGGAAAATTGGAAAGGAAAATCTAATGCATGCCTTCTCCACAAACCAGCCTCATCCAACCACTTGCCCCTTTTATGTCTGCTCTAACTTTATATAAAAGGAGAATCTCAAATGCAATACTCTCTATTAATAAAATTAAATCACACTGTCCAAGTAATCCGCATGTGGCTAGCAAGGCATGTAGTGCAGTAATCCCCTATCATAATAGCAACAAACACCTAAGAGTGAAAAAGGTCTTATGTCGAATTATTGAATTATTATAGTTGTGCAGCTTATCTTAGTCCGTAGAGTTGTCTAGTACTTTATTGGTGTCAGTTGTTATGATCAATCATAACATCAAGAATCACGTGTCCATTTGTTCGTTAGATTTTCTAAGATTTCAACTGTATTTTTCAATACAGGAATTATGAACATTGGGTCTCCGTCATTGCATCAAGTTGAGATTTTGTTAAGCTTTATACACGTGTGCATGATCACTTTATATTAAATTTGTTTGTTTGTCTAGAATTTACAGTTTTGCATTACATGCACCCAGTGTAAATCGTATCAACACATGCATATACACACGCATATACACACGCACACATTGGGAGGGGGGGGGGGGAGGGGTAGAGAGAGATACCTTGATTGAAAAATCAACCATGTCCATTCCTTCGGATCCCGGACTTATTGGATTATCTTCATGCAAAACCTCGTAGAATAGAGCTGGATCTAGCAACCGATCGTCTTGAAGCAAAACTTCAGGATCATTCTCTAGTGGCTTGCATATCAGTCGGAATCCACACTTCTTCACAAGTAGATCGTTATCAGAGGCACCACAATTATAATTGCATACTCTAACACTAATGTGGAAATGAGTAAGGTCATTTGGACCAAAATGGTCTACTGTCCACAAATTCTTTGATTCCAAAATCTCAAGCCACACATTATCCAAATCAAGTAACTTGAAATGTCTGTTGTGTCTTTTGCCTTTGCCATTAACAATTCCTATAAGCTCCATTGGGCAAGACGTAAATGGCTCATACAACCTTTCTTCTACTTGAAATACAACACATATAGCTACTCCTAGGATCTTTTCATATAAGTCCTTTGAAGCCACGAAAGATATATAACCCTCTTTATTGGGCAGCAACCACTTTGGCATCTCTCCACCAGGTAGAACAACTTGACAATTTGGTTGACAATGAAATTTCTGTCATAGATGTAGACTGTTAGTTTTTTTTGAAATTGGCACCTAAAAGGAGTATGAATGAGTTAAGTGACAATCCTAGAGTTTTTATATATAGTTAGCAATAGCAATACAAAGAATTTTTTTTTTTTTTGGTACTTAATTGGTGGAAACAAGACATGTTTTGTTGAGGATTTTGTAACCGGATGAACGTGTTATTGAAGTTTTTCGGGCGGTCCTTGTAACTTAACAGCGAACTAGAGTTCTATAAATAAAGAGAATATCCTTTGCATTGTCTTACAGCAACCTCCACTATATGTCTGCACAATCACTTCCTATATGTTTGCTTTTTTATTTTATTTTAATTAGCCCACCATTCGGGGGATTTTAAGCCTTTGCAATGCACAAACACCCAATGCAAGCCACAACGTACCCTAGAGAGAGAGAGAGAGAGAGAGAGAGAGAGAGAGAGAGAGAGAGAGACAAATAGAGAGTCTAACCTCAGGCATGAACAAATCATTTACGGGGAACCCATTACAGACCAGCTTCCGACTTTAATATAACTCAACATTCTCAATGTTACGTATGCTGGAGGGAATTCTAGTTAGAGATTTGCAATTATTTGCCTCTAGTCTTCTCATTTTCCTTGGAATCTTGGGGATCTCTAGTAGTTGTTGGCAATTCGAAACCTCCAACTCTTTCAAGTGATTTAGTCTCTCCAATGTAGGAAGGTTAGTAAAATTGTTTCCAGACAATTTTAATCTGAATAAGCGGGGACATGAAAGATTTTCCAGGAACTCTACTTCTGATAGATGGCACTGTTCAAGATTCAAAGTGCATAACCTAGGAAATCCCATATTTGTATGGGGTTCACTCAAATCCTCCTCCTCCTCCTCCTCCTCCTCCTCCTCCTCCTCCTTCTTTAGAAACTTGATTAGTTGTGAGCAGCCAGCAAGTTGCAGGACTACAAGATTTTGCAGCTTGTAAATGCTAGATGGAAGGATTGCCAGTTTCTTGTAATCAAATAAACAAATGTTCTTGAGAGAGACAAGATTTCCTATTGATGCAGGAAGTTCTTCAATTGAAGTCCTTCTTAGATCAATTTCTTGCAAGCTTTTGTTCCTATTTGGAATATCAGGGAACCTTTGCAAGCTAAAGCAATCTCCTAACTTCAACAACCGTAACTTACAGTGATTTGCAACTGAATTGTGGACACACTCCAAGTTTATGCACCCATGGAGATTCAATTCCTCGAGATTTGGAAAACAAGAGACGTTCGGCATATAAACCAGTGACTGGCATTCACCCATGTTAATGAACTTCAATTTTCAAAGCCCTACAAGAACAATAAAACCAACTTGCTTAGACATTTTGAACAATCACAGAAAAAAGTGAGGTATATATTTATTACAAAATTTGGCTGTGATTTTGAAATAAAAATCACTTGATCATAATCCAAGCCATATGTTATCAAAATTCACTAGATCATATGGTGTCTATAGAGCACACCCTCTCACTTTATAAATATGAGTCCAGCAAGTAATCCTTGTAAATTCACCAACGCTCGTAATTTAACTACGCGCTAGAATGGCGTGGCCACTTCTACTATGTGTACGTGCAGAAACAATATTTGTGATTTAGAGACAAAGAGTGTGTAACCTCAAGTGGGAGCACATGAGCCACAATCATTCCTTTGCCAACTAACTCATCACATGCATTTAAGCTAACATTTGGAATCTTATGTAGAGATTCGCAACCACCCGCCTGTAGATCCCCTAGAGGCAGTGGAAGGTCGGGAACCTCTTCTATTCATCACTTATTAGGAAGTGGTGGTTGGTTGATTGTTTTTTAGAAGAAGACATATTTTGTATGCCTAGATGATCATAAATATAACCAAAAAAATGAAAAATAATAGAGTCCAAGCGGTCTTGCATAGTTTTTTTGTTTTTAAGCTACATATATGTTGGTGTTGTGTAAGAGCTCAAAGTTTAATATATCATTATAAAAACAACCACCACATTTATACCTTGCATTTGTTTAGACAAATAAAAAATGTAGATGCGTCGATAGACTTTGACATCTCAATCTAGTGGATCTCATGTGGAATTTATTGAACCTCTATGGTGCACACCGTCAAATATATAATGAGTCTTTTTGCGCCTTCTTTCAATTAAGTTTTAACTACTTTCTTTTTTAGACCCCTTTATCAATGAGTTGTCATTCCATAATGATTAGCATATTTTTGATATGGTAAATTCTCAATGAACTCTCCAAAATTATAGCACTATTGTTCTGAAGGACGAAAAGAATATTAAATGAAAGGGAGTTTAAGGAATAAGATTTGAAATGCTATATATGAAATTTTATTTGAAGGTGTATCTCTCAAAAGATAAAAGGTGGTGATTTTTTTCATGGGACAAGTGAAGAATGTCACCTACTGAACACTTTCCCTCGCCCAATAGCATTATCAACGGAAATGTTGCTATTAGTAGGAAGGGGAATACGGGATGGTTTTTATATGGTAAAAAAATTGTAAATGATTGGTCATGGAGCATTGATGGTTTACATGTTATGGAGAGTTACATTGGTGTTCATTAATAGGGACTCAACAATAGTTTAGTTCTATTAGCCATCCTCAAATCGATGGACAAGTTGAAGCTGTTAATGGAATTTTTGGCAATTTAATGAGGAGTTTTATTGGAAAACATGTTAAACAATAGGATTTGTTATTGGTTCAAAATGAATTTGCAGATAATAATTGGATGAGCCAAACTATTAGAAAAAGCCAAATTGAAGTTTGTATCGAAAAGACAACAAGGCTCCATTCGTTTTGCGAAAAATGTGACATTTTTGGAAAAATATTTTTTAAGAAGTCATTATTCTAGAAAATGATAATATTTTCTTATATTCTGTAGAAACCTAAAAATGAATTGGAAAATATTTTTTTCCATTTGGTAGGGAAACTAGATTTGCCCGAGAAAAATTACCAAAAAATCGAATTTTTATTTTTATTTTTTTTCTTTTCTTTATTTCTTTATTCCTCTCTTTTTTACTTCTTTTATTTCTTTTCCTTTTTCCTTCTTCCTTGACCAAAGGCCAACCATGGCCACGACCAGTGCCGGCAAGCTCATCCCTTGCTAGTGGCCAGTCACCCACCATTGTCGTGGCTAGCCATTGGCATATGAAGAAGGAAAAAGAAAATGAAAGAAAAGAAAAATAAGAAAAAGAAAAGAAAACTAAAATTAATTAAAAAAATCAAATTTAAAAAAAAATATTGTTATAAAAACAAACATTTCATTAATCAAGGTCCCGAGCCCGTGCACTAAGAACCCACTCATAGCCTTTGTGGACAAGAGCTTTAGTACTAGGGACTCGAGCACTAGGGAATCGGGCACAAGCATCAGGGATTCAAGCTCAGCCTCAATGAACTTGAGCATGGGCACTGGGGGCTTAGGCTTGGCCGTTGGAGACCTAAACCTAAACGCCGGGACCCGGGAACGAATGTTAGAGTTTTCATGTCCGAGTGTAGAATTTTGGGTATGAATACCAATAGTTTGTCATATTTTGGAAAATGTTTTTCGGTTTTTGAAAGAGGAAAATCATTTTCCTGAATTAACGTATAGGTATTCCGTTAGCTAATCGGTGGACTCATTTGCCTAAGCAAACCGAATACAATAAAATGAGGAAAATGTTTTCTTGAAAAATATTTCCCATGAAATGAGCAAAGCATATGTTTATCTCAAATGAAGCACGGGAAGGGAAATATGAGGAACTTTTTATACATATAGTACTACCTAAACACGGGTTAAGTGTACTGTGGATGCAAAAAATTGATACTTGTAAAGTTGAGCAAAATCACCAATTTAGAAATATTTAATGGAAAGAAATTGTTGATAAAATACGCAATACATAGAAACATATATACATGTATATGGAAAAAAAAAATATTTCAAGATTTCAAATAAAAAATTTGTTGACGCATAAAAAGAATTCAAAATTTTGATATTGAAACATGTTAAAGATCATATAAACTTACTAACTCACGCATTTCTCTATAGATACAACATTTGCAAAATAAGTAATTGACTACATTTTGGGGTTAGAGAGAGAGAGAGAGAGAGAGAGAGAGAGAGAGAGAGAGAGAGAGAGATCCCACCGAAGCTCCTGTTTAATTTATATTGTACTATAGATTTACACGTACATACATACGTATATGACTTACTTTATGAAACAACCAACATGTGAAAAGTTACCAGTGTGTTAAACTTACTTAGGCATTTCTCTGTGGATACACCATGCAAGTAATCGTCCGAGGAAGGTTTATTTAACTAAAATATGGTGGGCTGTCCTACATGTGAAAAGTCAGTGGCAAATTTGGGAGAATTCTCGTGCATATAGTGGGGAGGTTTGAGATGCCCTTAGTAATCGATTAATTCGGTCGTGTTGTTATCTATTGTCCCGTACATATCGAATGATTACTGGAGAAGCCCAAGAGAGTACTCACGTGTTGAGCGGAACATAAAAACTAAATTGCTAACGTGGTGTACTTAACGTAAAAATTTGAAAGAGCATGCTTGGTGATATGGAGGTTAGGTGTGGAGTAGGATTGGCGAATGAGTCCCGAGCAAACCAAAAGACATTATAGTTCCAGTAGAAGCAACAACACACCAAAGCATGCCCCTATCGAATTGATTTTGCATTTTTCGAAATTCGGTGAGACCTTCTCAGGAACTTAATCTTTTGAAAACTCAATTTCTTTATGAGGATGTATGTACAATTGACCGGACACGGGACACCATGTAAGTAATTGTGCACGTGTTTAATATTCTGCATCTCATTTCTCGTTGATGATAAATGTTTGCATTTGTTCTCCCTAGTCGATTCCACGTTTTGCCCTAAATCTTATTTGAATGAGTTACCAACATTTATTTTATTGTTTCGAAATTATTAAAGATTATAATGATTTAGCAACATTTATCTGCGGAGCTTACTAAAATGTTATTTTCACTGTATTTTACAAAACAACCCACTCTCATTTGAATCCTTTTGCCGACATTTATTTCATTTTTAATATTACGAACCGTTTTTTCTGTACTGCATTTTTTTTGTTTGAGTTACCAATGTGTTAAATTTACAATTCTTTTTAGAAAATAACCAATTTTTATTTGAATCACTACTAATGTCTTTTCCAGTGTTTCGAAATTATCAACTGTTTTAATAATCCATGAATTTTTATATGCCAGCTTACCAACTTGTCTAAGTTACTATCTCTTCTAGAAAATTATCAACTGCTAATTGAGTCCCCTTACCAACGTTTATTAGGTTTTTCGCACAAAATAAATTTGTTTCTATAATTTACCGATATTTATTTGTTAAAGTTATCAACCAGTTGAACTAACTCCTATACTAAATTACCTACTATTTCCTAAATTACCAACTAATCCAACAATTTACCAACAATTATATGCGGAGCTAACTTAAGAACACTTACATGAAAATACCAATAGATATTTGAGTTAGTTATCAATATTTACTTGATTGCTACAAAGGTATTAACCATTCTGATAATTTACCGACATTTGTGGCAACTTACCAACTGAAAAGGTTTGATAACTTATATCCAAAATTATCAACTCTTATTCAGTTAATTGACATTGTTTAAGAAGTACCCACTGTTTCAATAGTATACCAAAGTTAATTTGGAAAGCCTACTAGCATGTTAACATCACCACTCTTCTATGAAATTAACAATTCTGTTGAACATTACTAACATCATTACAATTGCCATCATTTGTGGTGATTAAGTTACACTCTCCTAGTTGAGTCACTTACTAACTTTTATTTGGTCGTTTCAAAAGTATCAACTATTCACATAATTTACCACGCTTGCTTGAGGAACGTTCCAACTTGTTTAAGTTACAATTAAATAAACATTGGTAAATGGACTCAAACAAAAATTGGTAAATTTTGTAAGAGTTGGCAACTTCAACTTGTTGATAACATCTGCAAATTAAATGTTAGTAAATTGTTAAATCAAAAAGTGAATTCGAAAACTTCATTAACCAAATCAAATAATAGTTAGAAAAACTAACACTAGATGGTAACCTAACCCATGAGGAGTTGGTAAATCACTCAAATTAATATAAGTAACTTTGAAGCTCCTTGAGGGTCGACCACCTACTTAAGTTCAATATCTTTAAATTTGGCACCTCTGAAAGGTCCGGGACACAAAACATAAACTTACAGTGGCTAAATATTCAGAAACTTCATATTCCTAAAACGTGCAAATTAAAAAAAAAAAAAAAAAAAAAAAAAAAAACTGAACAAGATTTTGATAAATTCAATTTGTATGTGCTGAAAATGAAAACCGTCAATTAAAGCATTTAGGACATACCTTTAAGTTCCCTTCAAATTTCTTAATCCAGCTGCCATGCACATCAAAGCAAACAAGTTTTTTTGGACCAGCACTAAACTTCACAGTGGATAAATGACATCCATGCCATACAAGCCACCTTAAATCATTAGGAAGACATATGGGAACTCTGCTGATTCGTGCGTTCCAAAGTATGAGCAATTTCAGTTTACTCATGTGCAAGAAAGCACTAGGACTGATGTGTAGCTCTTTTTGTGTCAGCAACTGCAGCACTATGCCTTTAACAGCTTCGGTTCCCTATCAAGGAAAAGAAAATAATCATTTATAACCAACCGCAAATAGGTAATAGCATTTAAATTAAAGAAGATGAGATTATCAATGGTTTCATGAGAAACTCTCACCTTGGCCTTTGACAGTACTTCAAAAACATCATTGTAGCACCATAATCTACTTCGTCCTCCAGGGTTATTTGGACACTCACGTTTAACGATATCCTGACCCATTTGCTGAATCAAGTCATGCATTTGTACTCTTGTCCCTTGCTCAATTGTTACTAAGGATCTCTCTATTAGAATCTTAATCCCAATTAATGTGTGTAAGCCACAGCCATTAAGAACTCTAGTTACATAATCCCTATCCATCCCCTTAAAGAAGCAAGCAATGTCAAGAAAAATGTTCCTCTCATTGTCCTCCAGTGCATCAAAACTTATCATGAGCACTTTGCATATACCTTCATTAGGACTTTTAGCAAGTTTTTCCAATGTACTCTCCCATTCCCCTCCGCTTCTACCACGTAAAAGATCACCCAAGACCACAATCGCTAAGGGAAGGCCTCCAGCATAACCCAAAATTTTATGTATGAGATCCCTGCTTATATCTTTCCTGCTGTTTTCTTGAAAAGCGTGTGAAGTGAGAAGTTCAAAAGCTTCACCTTGATTTAATAGATCAACTTCATATACCCGATCTTCCCCACAAGAAGTTAGTACATGTTCATCTCTTGTCGTAATGATGATCCTGCTCCCCTTTCCAAACCATCCAAATTTTCTAGCTAATGCATCTAACTGGTCCCCACGATCCACATCATCAAGCACAAGTAGAATCTTCCTACAGCAAAGTATCTCTGATATTAGATTAGCACCTTCATCCACACTTGAGACCGTTAACTTGTCTTTCCATAATATATCGGATAACAATGTATTCTGCAAATGAACTAGACCGTCAGGTCTACGGGAAGTTTCTCTAACATTCCGAAGAAAGCTGCACCCATCAAACTGTTTAGCAATTCTGTTATAAACAGCTTTAGCGATAGTGGTCTTCCCTACACCTCCAGTCCCCTTTATTCCTATCATCCGAATATCATCCAAGCCCATACCCAACAACGACATTAATTTTTCTTCCCGGCAACCTACACCGACAGGATAGATGGCAACATTCAAGGGTACTCGCCCTATTATAGTCGAGATCTCTTTGACGATGCTCTCAATGAACTTGGTATCATCTCTGCCAAAATAAAGCAGCAAAAAGAACGCGAATAAATGGAAACAGACAATCTATTGAACTAACAAAATCTAACACGAAGTAAACAATTACTCCGTGACATTCCAGAAAAAATGACTCTTAACGCACCAATCGATGCCATCATGTATCAATAAAATTAGAAAATTCCAAATTATTTCCAGGGTCGAACAAGAATACTATGATTACCCATGCTCATAATGCCAACCGGACAAATTGCCGGCTTCAGTTAGGGCTTGCCTCCATTTCTTCACCCTCTCAGAATCCTTTCCCAATTTCTTCCCGTGTCTGGCCAATGCCTTGTCATAACTCTTTCTCTGCTTTCGAATCACCCCGGGATCCACTTTGTAGAACACCGGCAGCGCCCGCTGTTTCTCGTCCCTTCTACACTCCATTACCTTCACCAGCTCGTCCAAGCACCACTTAGACGAAGCGTAGTTCTCGGAGAAGACAAGCACGGCGATCCGCGAGTCCTCAATGGCCTTCATGAGGGCAGGCGAGATCTCGTCCCCGCGCCTCAAGTCCTTGCTGTCGATGTAGGCGTTAATGCCGCGATGAAGCAGACACTTGTGGAGGTCAGCGACGAAGCCGTAGCGGACGTCATCACCTCTGAAGTTAATGAAAACGTCGAACCGCCATTTTACTTCGGAAGAGGAAGAAGAAGAAGAAGACGACGACGACATTGGAAGATAGAATCTGAGCTTAGTTTGGGTTCGGGTCGAGCGATGAGTGCTGCTTTTATCGTGGAGTTGGTCAAGAAATCGATGCGGTCTGAGAAACATTGAACGTCGCACCGTGTCAAGAAAAGCGCCTTTTTCATTTTTGTTTTTTCTTTTCATTTTTCACAAATGGACGAGAAGTTTTCTTTCGGTCACTTTTATTTTAAATTTGTTTGTTTTGTGTCCTACAAAAAACCGGAAAGCGACTTTACTTTAAGGGTGTTCAAAATCAACAATTGAGAACGACCTGGACCGAACCAAATCAGTGGATTGGATACGATTCTCAAGAGTGTCCGTCTTGTTCTTAATTCTAAAAAGTGAAAATCACGTCAGGCTAGACCCACTATATATAGTTTTTATTTCTTCAAAAAAATTTGTCAAGTATGAACTAAATACCATCTTGTCCAGTAACGTCATAAGTCATGGCACAATGACTTTTCATTTATCACCACTTCCGTCAATATCTTAAGATTTATCACTCTCTCATTGTGCACGAACACTCTTTAGTGATTTTTAAATAAAAAGAATGATCAATTTTATTGGATCGGATCAAGAATCGATCATCCCTACTTTATTTTATTTGCCAAAGTTCAATATTATTCAAAGCATATAAAAAAATTAGCTATGAATTTATGTATGCAATAAAAAAAATTATCATTCTCAACCCAAATCCGATATATTCCATTCCAATATTTCTTTTTCTATGAATGGCAACATATCTTTCACATTATTAGGTAGCAAATTGTTTAGATTTTTTGCTTATTCAACTCATTGTGTCCCCAAGAAATAAGTCATGAAATAGATTTTTTAACGCCTACCAGATATAATTTTTTTTTCCCATTAATTGGGGAGAAGTATACTATCAGTGCCATAAGTTGTGTACGGCACTCACCAAAAGTTTCTGTCAAATCACTTAAGTGCAAAAAAATTTGAAAAACAATCACTTTGGTGCCATCGCCGATTTGGTTGGTCGGAAATTCGACATGGCAGCTTTTTATTAATTTTTTACGTCGACGTGGATCGCCGGAGAATACGATCAGGATACAAAGAACAAAATGACACCATTTACCATTTTCCCCCAAATAAGAAACCCTAAATCCCAATTTCGACTAGAACTGGAAGTTGAAAACCCTAAATTCCCAATTCGACCATTTCGAGTGTACACTTCGATTTTCTCCCAAAGTTATTAGCTCGCTCTTGCAAATGGAGGACAGAAGCTTCAGCAGCGGCTCATATTCCTATAAGAAAAGCGAATTAAATGGTGAGTGTTACTGTTATTGTGGGTTACCAAGTCCGAGAAGAATATCTTGGACTCGGTTGAATCCCAGGAGAAGATTCCATGGGTGCGACAGATATAAAGAAGGCTCGAAGTGCCAATATTTCAAATGGGTTAATAGGAAATTCTTTGATCGAGTGACAGTGGTATTGGACTTACTTGAAAGGCGAAATCAACCTCCACCTACGTTAATGGACGAGTTGGAGGATGTCGACTCAATGCAAGCTCAAATGAAGGGTTTAACATCTTTGGTGGACCATTTAAAGAGGGAGGTTTCAAGGCTAAAAATTGAAAAAAACTTTTATCGAGCGTTGATTGTGTTCTTATTCTCTTGGGTAGTTTATTCAAATGTGAAGTGAGTAATGAGAAGAAGTTTGTATGTCTACCATAGTCGAAAATATGGAATATGCACTTGTATTGGATTATTTATAAATAAAATGTGTTTTTGGTTTGCTGCAAATTTTGTATGGAGTAGAAGGTTTTGTTGTTGTAATCTATGGTAGAAATGCAAGGTTGGACTTGGAATGCATTAGTTTTGAGCACTTAAAAGTTTTGTTCTTTAGTTGTGTATTGTCAGTGTTTGTTTTGGTTAGTTTTTGCTTCAAATATAATGGTTTACTGTATTTTTTTATTTGGTAATCATTTGCTGCATTTTTTTATTTGGTAATGGTTTGCTGCATTTTTTTATTTGATAATGGTTTGCTGCATTTTTTATTTAGTAATGGTTTGCTGGTTTGCTGCAACTGCAAACCATGGCGAAATGAAATGTGCTTTTGGAATGCATTAGTTGTGAGCACTTAAAAGTTTTATTATTTAGTTGTGTATTGTCAATGTTTATTTTAGTTAGTTTTTGCTTCACTATAATGGTTTGCTACATAAATTTGGTATCTCTTTGTTGGTTTGCTGGTTTGCTAGTTTGTTGGTTTGCTGATTTGCTCCAACTGCAAACCATGGCAAAATTAAGTGATTGTGGCAAATTCACGATTGACCATCTCAGTACCATAAGTTGTAAATAGTGATTACTTGAGTGCCAAGTTTTTATAAAAGTGATCATTTAAGTGTCAGTCGTGATTACAAAGTGATCACTTGTGTTGCACAAGTTTTTTTTAAAAAAGAACATGTTAATGCCAAATGTCACTTAACTTGCACTTTATTCTTACACCAGTTGGGTTGTTGGTGCATCTTCTTGCACCAGCTCATACAAGTGTTGATGTAACAAGATGTACCAGCATCCAAAATGTTCTTGCAACAACACATATAACCAGAACCTCACAAATTCATTATAATCCACAACTTCAACCAGCAACAGCAACATTGCAGTAACAACAAAAATAAAATATACAGCATAACTGACTTGCTAGCATTCTAGCCGAAACCAACACAAGAGAAAATAGTCATTCCAATACTTGCCATTAACATTGATTAATTGTTTACAAAAGAAAAGAAAAACATGTCTAACTTCACTCCCCAATCACCAAAAGTTCAGCACCCTATTAAAAAAAAAAAAAACAATGGCAATATGCAGACAACAACTACCATTAATGATATAATACCTAGCACCATCCTAAAAAAAGAAAACATGAAAAAAAAGACAATGTCCAGCACCACATAAAAAAAGACTATGTCTAGCACCCTCCCATAAGTCAATATTGACAACACCATAATCTCCTTTTCCTCTTGAAGCTTTGAATTGATTCATAATCCGAGCACTCTTTCGAATTGGATGTGCAGGTTCTTTAACTAGGCTTTCTGTCACATCCTTTTCCTTTTCCTTGTTTTTTATGACAGCTATTTTTGTTCTAGCACATGTCATGTGTTGGTCCATATCATCACTACTGCTTCCAATCGTTGGTTGAAATGGAACTGGTGCTGAGTTTTTTTTGGATGGCTGTTTCGCAGCTATACCCGCTGTCTTTTTGTTCTTTAGAGCACTCTTCTTTGGCTACGCCCTTAATTCTTAAGTTGGCCCACCTTGAGAGAGAAGTACCTCCGAAGTTCTCCCAGACTATAAGAACATAGTGATATTTTCAACTAAATGAATTGAAGTACAACAAATTAAATGTACGAGGCCTACAAATCTTACATTAAAAATAGTCATTTCAGTATGTTCATCTGTGTAAATCCCATAACCATATTGCCTTAATCTTTTTCAAAGAGCCCATCTTGTTCGTTGTGGCGCATCATTTTCAGTAGCAACAAATGGGGGAGCAACCTCTGCAACTTGTGCAGTTGCTCGTCTTCTTACCTGAGAAACACATAATAAATGTAAATTTTAACCCATAAAAGACAAACACAACGATGTACAACTTACAGGATATTTTTCTCTTGTTTGCTCAACAGTGGACTTAGTTGTTATTGTTGCTGTCCTGCCCATTCCAGTCCCTGTCCCTGCACTTGAGCCTACAACAGGGCATTTTCCTGGCCTTTTAGTAGGCCTTACAACAATGTATTGTATTAGGATTATGACCAACTATAACGAATAATTAGACATACTCATTTTCATGGTGGAAACAAATTGAGAAAACTTCTCAAATTATAAGTGCATGACAGAGGAAAAGCATAAGAAAAGCCAGTACACACGGTCAATCATCAAATTCTATCGAATAAGAACTGTAAAGTTAGTAAGGCAAAGAGGATACTTACCTTATAGCATAGCTTTCTGTTTGCCCTTCAGTAGGCATTACAGCAGGGCCTTCTGTCCTCCCTTCAATAGGCCCAACAAAAAGCTCTTCAGTAGGTCCTGTCCCTAGCACTGAATCATCCATTATATCTTGCTGTTGATGCTGCTTTTTCAGTTGACAACCTTTCTTATTGTGCCATTCCTTGCGGCAATATGAGCATTTCATCTTTGACCCAGTCCTACTCATCCTTTGACTTGATGCCTCTTCTTGCTGCATTCTTCGTCTCTTTTTTGGCCTTCCTATTTGCTTCTTCAGCGGTAAAGGTAGAGGGCTTTTATGATTTGTTGGCTTACAAAATTTGCTACTTCTGATAGGTTGCATCATGAATTGGTATAAAGCAAGGTATGAGCTTTTTTTGTATCAATCATGTAGGTAATCATCTGGGTTTTCTTGCTTCATCTGAATAGCACAAATGGCATGGGCACAGGGAATTCCATTCAGTTGCCAGGCTCGATATGAACACTTTCTTCTATCCAGGTTGATAACATACTTATCCTGATTTTGAATAATCTCATATCCATCATCTCCATTCCAAACTAGATGGCAGAATCTACTAGCAGCAATGTTTACATCCAATCTCTTCACAATCCTAGGGCCACTGTCTCTACTCCATTTCGTAGCCTCATCTCTTTGCCTATGCAATCTAGTCATAACCATAACTCGAATATCATTAAGCATGCTGATGATTGGTTTGTACCTGGTCTCTAAAATTCTGCCATTGAAAGCTTCACTGAGGTTGTTATCAATGATATCGCATTTGAACTCTTCACTGAAGAAGGCTCGACACTAGTGCTTAACTTCTGTCCTGAAGAGTGCATCAAAACCTTCCTTTGTTAGCTACAACAATCCTTATTTGGCTAATCTGAAATCAGCCATGTTCGTACTTTTTGCTATCTGCTAGAACTGCTTCTGCAGCCTATCTCCTTTGAAGTTCCTTGACCAGTTTGCATATATGTGCCTCGCGCACATTTTATGCTTAGCATGTGGCATCAACTCAGTCAGTGCAAGAATAAGTCCCTACAAAAATTCAAACCAATAAATACAAATCAGGAAAAATATGCAAGTGATTAATATTAAAAGGAAGTGAATTAATTGATAATGAAATTATCTTCTGTTAGTCGCTCATGAATGCCCATCCTCCCTTATAAGTTATCTCAAGGTCAGCCATTAAATGTTTTAGGAACCAAGACCAAATATCCTTGTTTTCTATCTTCATCACCGCCCAAGTTATCGGGAACATTTGATTATTGGCATCTCTCCCCACAGCAGCCAACAACTCCCCCTTACATAAACCCTTTAGAAATCATCCATCCAATTCTATAACTCTTCTACAACCAGCCAAGAAGCCCCGTTTGCATGCATCAAAACAGACATAAAATCTATCAAATCTAGGACCAAGATCAGGGAGTGGCCTCTCCATAACCTCTATATATACCATACTAGATGGGTTTTGAAACATGCATTTGCTAGCATAATCACATACCTGCGCATATTCTTCCTTATACCCACCCATCAATATCTTCATCACCCACATCTTAGCTCTTTTACATTGATTCATCGACACATTAACCCCCACTTGCTTCTTCACTAATGGTTGAAATTGATGACTCTTGATCTCGGGCATTACTTTGATAGTATTGAAAAAATGTTTTGATAACCACACACTTGTTACCCTTTTATTGTTAAAGATAATTGGACAAGTATGCTTCTCCTAGAATGACCTAATCTGGAATAACTCATTCTTACTCAGCGCGCCATAGAGCTTCCACGAACAATTGGGTTGTGAGCACTTAGCTCTCACAAATTCCTTCGTGTTTCTAATGAATTGAACGCTACTCTGTTCACCAATGGAGTTCTTCACAACAGCTTCCTTGAATTGTTTGGCATCATCAAATCTCATGCCCACCGACAAAACAAATTTATCAATAGTCGAATCATAACAAGGGTACTTACTTTTTCTTCGACGAGCAAGTTCTTCATCATCATTGTCAAGCTCATTTTCCGAACCAGCAACTTCATCACTGCAGCTTTCTTCATCTTCACTTTTATTACCTTTAGCTGAATCTCCATCCCTATTTACTGGCTCGGGCCTCTTTACTGAAGCTGCAAGTTTTTTTCTTAGAAATTCCCTTTGCTTTTTGTCTTGATTTGTGCGAGTTCATCATCATCTTCGTCACTTGGGAAATTTACTAAAACCAAACATTCATCTTTCGATTCACTAGATAAAACAATTTCCCATTCTAATCCAATGAAGTCTTCATCGCCCACATCTTTACCCAAATCTTCTCCCAAGATTTCAGAACATCTCCCTGTTTGGTCATCTCTATCAATATGACTTTTCTCCCTCTCATTTTGCCATTCATCTAACCTAAACTCATCCTAGACCTGATTACTCGCTTGAATAGGAACCCTCACTTCTCCTCCTTCAGTGGTGGTCTACTCATCCCCATCCTCATTCTCATCCCCACCATCATCATCCTCACTATAATACTCAACATATACCTTAGCTTCTTCACCGTGAAAATAATAGTAAATGATATCATTAATACCATTATCGTCATTAAAAAATCTCAACCCATCCTTCAATTCCTTCCCAGGAACACAATAATGTAGTTTTTGCACTTTGCATCGTAAAAAATACACAAAATCCCTCATAAAATCAATATATGATGGCTTCCGAATATTGACATAGATAGTACCTTCATTTCCACCACTATATTCCTAATTTTCAGTGCCAATAACAAACGCTCTACCATAACAAACAATCACTCCTACCTAATTCGCGTCCATATCGAAGCTACACCCAATGAAAAAAAAAAAAGAAAATGAGTCATTATCGTTTTGCTGGGACCACATGACAGAATCAACAACTTCATATACGGGTTCTTGTCGTTTTGTTGTCAAGAAACAAATATGACTAAAATCTCCCAAATTCGGTGCATTTACAGAAACAAAAGAAACCAAATTAAATAAACAAAGTGAGGTCCCCATCACCCATTTTGCAATTCAATCACATTTGGTCCCCCACAGAAGCAATCAAATTAATTAAACAAACAAATTCGGTCCCACCACTATTTCCCTCCGAGTCAAGCCCCTCCGCGCCCTATTTTTCTATTCGGCCCCCACAACAGAAAACGAACGAACGAT
Source organism: Eucalyptus shirleyi (assembly GCA_017140165.1). NCBI lineage: Eukaryota > Viridiplantae > Streptophyta > Magnoliopsida > Myrtales > Myrtaceae > Eucalyptus > Eucalyptus shirleyi. Next base: position 14,856,164 of record CM029456.1, on the reverse strand, counting down.
GGAACCCTCAATTTTTCTATTCCATCCCCACCACTTTCCCCACTACTTTCCCCCTGAGCCGAGCCCTCAATTTGCCCTCCATGCCCTAACTTGCCTTTCGGAACCCTAAATTTTTCACTAAATTGAACCACGTAGAAAACATGACAAACTTGAGTGAGCGAGAGTTGGGGACACAGCCAGCGAACAACCGTGAACGATGGCGCAATTACAGTGGTGGCTGAGCGACGGCGGGTGAGCAAGCTACGGCCAGCGTCGAGCGAGAATCGTACACGAACCCCAGTGAATCCCTCTTCAGCGACATCATTTTTTACATAGCGAATCCACTCTATTTTACAAAACGACAGTCGTTTTCTAAGTGATCCATGTTGACTAGTAAAACATCGTCGTTTCTTATGAAGAAAGGAAAACAACGTCGTTTATGCCATCCACCGTGGATAGTTGATTTTTTTTTAATATAAAAGTCACGTAATCATTTTGGTCGGAATATCTCGCTGGTGGCACCAAAGTGATCGTTTTTTCTCCAATTTGGCACTTAAGTAATCCGATTGAAACTTTTGACACCAAAGTGAGCACCGTACACAACTTTTGACACCACTAGTGTACTTCTCCCCATTAATTGATTTTCATATTTTTAAGTAGCCATCTTTTGCTTAAAAATGAAATGAGGGAGTCATGTGCATGTTTACATCATTCAACTCATCATGTCCCCAGAAAATTCTCTTTTCTATTTTATTTTATTACTTAAAAAAAAAAAGGAAATATGCACCGGCTCAACCTATGCGCTTTTTTTGTTATTTACACATGATACGTACAGAAGATCCCAGCTTGGTAAAATACAAGCAGTGTTGTTTGAAATCAAGGCTTTACATTTTCCAATTATTTTAACTACAACCCACTTTGAACGATGTAACAAGCCGTGATCTCAATCGAATATTTTTTTGTTAATTCCTTTGGCGAGCTTTCTGAAAACAAGCCTCAATGCCAATGTCACTTCTTTGGTCGTGAAATAATTAACACAGTAGAAGAAGAAGCCATTAGAATTTGGTAAAAGGAGGCGGGTGCTGGTGTGTTTGCTTGGAAAATGAAGGCGCTGAAGGATGAAGCGAGATCTTAAAAGGTAAGCTACTCCATTGGCCACCAAATAAAGTACTTGGCTGTGGCTTCCAGGAAATGGCATTCGCAATCAGTGAGATTTGTTCCCCATTGGATCTTCTCAGTATTTTCTTTGCACGCAGAGGCATGACTTTCTTTTTTGAGGGTCAACAAAGAATATTATATATATATATATATATATATATATATATATATATATATATATATATATTTGGTCTAATTTCCAGCTTTGTGGGCAAGGCAGATGAGAGGATGTGGTAGGAAATTGGAGAGAAGAAGGCGGTGCCCGGTGGGCTCAGCAAGCTCGGCTTGGGATCCTATTCTTGAGAAGTGATGTATTGTGGCACGGGGAAATGTTGCTAGCGTGAATTGTTGCATACTACTATTTTGGTAGCTAAAATTCGCATGATTTTTTGCCATGCCTTCCAATAAATCAATATATAATGGGAATGAAGAAATCCGAATTTAGAGTGTGGACCTACTGAGTAACTCAAGAAGATAGCTTCGACATGTAAATCAATTGTAACATCCTACGCAAAATGTATTAGTCATGCATGTATGTAGATACTTGTGCCGATTTGAGAGGAGGGCTTTGATATGAGCACGTCTTCACCAACAATCAATTTCACATTTTCTATGCATTAGGCAATCTAATTACAAATTGGATAAGGATTACGTTTTTCCTTTCATAGCTCAGGCATGAGAATAGATCAAGCTTTTTGGTCAATTGAAAGTAATGCGGTAGGTTCTAATGTATAAATTCAAAGACATGAGAAATTTTTTAGAACATCTCTAAATGATTAATTGGCACACCAATAGAGTGAAGGATCTTCCGGTTGACTAGGGCATTATTCATTGGATGCTTTTTTGGAATTCATATGCTTGGTCATGTCATTCCTTGTCAAATCAAAGTGCTAGTCATTTTCAAAAGCATTGGATGCACAATTTGTAAGAAAGACTTTGACTAGGTATAAAAGAACCCATTATGTTCAAATTATTTAGTCCGAAAGAGGATCTTTGCGTTTAGATTCTAACGAAGAATGGTACTTCAAAAGTGTAAGAGTTTAGCTTATTTGTTATTATCTAAATTTATGCTGCATATAAATGTCACTAATGTCAATTGAGTGCAATAATTATACCGATCATTATGAGTTTCACGTGATTTGATGATATCTCACTTTTTTTCTTTGTCTTTGTTGCTTAGTCAAAAGTGCAAGAAATGTTTGCTCTATCAGTTTCGTGCTAGCTTCCCTCCACGCGGCTTTGCTCAGAAAAGTTAAAAAGATCAAGCTGAATTTTATGGGCAGGTGGCCCCCACCACTTTATTCCTTCTACATGCTCATATCTTGAGCAATTCAAAGGCTTGACTCTGGTGGCTCGTGCCCATTGCATTTTTTATTCTTTTTTTTTTTGTTATAAACAGTGTTATTATTCGGGTAAATGTTAAACAATGAGATGGATTAGACTCGTTTTACAAAAAAAAAAAAAAGCCTAAACTGAATATATTCAAATAATTGCCTAAAATGACTAAATCAGTATAAGCCAAAGTTTGCTGATCTGTCAATTTTTTGATAACTGGCAGGTGTATGATTGGTCTAACATACTAAATCTGGATATTTTTGTCTAAAAAAATTTAGTAAAAATTATAAATCCCAAAAACAACAAACCACCACCACCCCCTTGCACCCAAAGTTTCTTCCTTCATTTCTTCGCATCTTCTCCTTTGCTTCTAGTCTTCATTTCTTTCCAAAAATGAAGACAAAGCTCATACAAGGCCCACCTCTTCATTAGTCAGACATTCACATGTAACGAAAGGCCCCACCCGCCCAAAAAAACAAAAGGCTTCTTCCTTCGTTTCTTGACATCTTCCTTTCCTTGCGGTCTTCATTTCTTTCTAAAGGTGAAGACAAAGCTCAAGCAAGGCCTACCTCTTCGCTAGTCAGGCCTACCTCTTTGCTAGTCAGGCACTCACATGTAACACGACACCCCCACCACGCCCCCTCCCCCACAAAAAAAAGAGGTTCCTTCCTTCATTTCTTCACATCTTCTTCCTTTCCTACCGGTCTTCTTTTCATTTCAAAGATGAAGACAAAGCTCAAGCAAGGCCTGCCTCTTCATTAGTCAGACACTCACATGTAACGAAAGGGCCAAACCCCCCCTCTTTCCCCCTTCTCTTGTTTCTTCACATCTTATTCCTTTTCTTTTGGTCTTCGTTTCTTTCCAAAGACAAAGACAAAGCTCAAGCAAGGCCTACCTCTTCATTAGTCAGACGCTCACACTTGACACAAGGGCCTTGATTCTCCATCTCCTTTTTGAAGCTTGTGCTTTGCTTTGATCTCCACTCAAATTTGATTTCGGTCAAATTGGTGCAGCCGATCCTTCATTTGTCCAAGAGAAAGTGATTGCATCTCGTTGAAACAACAAGTGATCAAAAAGTTAAGGTACTCAAGTGATTAACAAAAAAAGTTGGAAATGGATTGGGCACCCATTTGGACTGAACCACTATAAAATGGTTCCGCATTCCTATGTCGTTACTCCTTTTTATTTATATGCATATAACATATTTAATAAATTTATTGATTTATATCCATGCATAAATACTTAATACTATGGAGCATATTCAATATTTGGGCCAAAATATTGCTCGTGTTTTTTTTTTTTTTTTTTGAAATTTTTAGAGCTAAGTATCATAGCATCACATGTTGATAAATTAAGAGAGTTGATGATATATTTTCATCACAATACATAATTAAACAATACTATGATCAACAAGTGTTAGAGGAGGAATTTGATACATCCACGCACCAAATGCAGAGAGGCATATTTATCCTTTTGCACTTTTCCCCTCATTTCATATAGCAATAGTCGTTAGACGTTTTTATAACCTTTCATGATGGAAATAGATCGAGCTTCTCATTAAATTGAATGTAATGCAATTGGTTCTAATATATAAATTTAAATAAATGAGAAATTTTCTAGAAGAACACATTTAAATGATTAATTGGTGCGTTAATAGCTTATTTTCTATTACTTTGGAGCAAAGAATCTTTTCCTAATGTGGGGCCTTTTTAGGGGGATGCTTTTTTTGGGAACCACTTTTTAGACATGCTACTCCTAGTCAAGTCAAAATGCAAGTCATTTCCAAAACAATTGGATACTTCATGCGGAAGTTCATAAGAAAGACTTCATCTAAGTGTGAAGGATACATATTCAAATTATTTAGTGCAAAAGAGAATTTTCGTGTTTGGACTTTAATGAAGAATAGACTTTAAAAATATAAAACATTCACTAACGTTAGATATATCTCACCTTTTTTTCTTTGTCTTTTTTGCTTAGTCAAAAGCTCAAGGAAATATTTGCTCATCACTTTCGTGCTAGCTTCCCTCCGCACAACTCTGGTTTGGAAAGAAAAATTATCAAAGTTGATTTTGATGGCAGGTGGCCCCTACCACCTCATTCCTTCTACATGCTCAAATCTAGAGCCAATCAAAGGCTTGACTCCATTGGTTCATTTCCATTAGATTTTTTATTTTTTATTTATTATTGACAGAAAGGCTTGATAGTTATTATTCGAGAATATTCTAAAAAAGAGTATAGAGTAGAGTCATTTCATCAATGGATTTATTTTAAATACTAATTTAAAATAACTAAATCCATATAACATGAGGACCTGAACTTATCAATCGGCCAAATGTTTACCGGCTTGCAAGTATGTGATTTTTTCAATGGCCATAGTCTTCCCATTTTCTTCCTTTGCTTTTGATCTTTGTTTCTTTTGAGAGAAGTAGACAAAGCTCGAACAAGGGCCACCTCTTCATTCATCAAACGCTCACACGTAAAAGCAGAAAAAAGGCTATTTGACTGATAAAGCTGACAATGCACGGACGCTCCACTTTCCACGCATCACATGCATGGACCCCTCCCTGATTTCAAACTAAAAACAAACAGATGATGTTCACACTGCATTCTTGACTTATGAAGGTTGAGGCTTTTTTTTTTTTAAATATAATCTATTGACTGTAATTCGTGGTCCCATTGAATTCTTGACTTGGGAGGAACTATTCCTAGCTACCCTATAATTGTTGGTGTGGAGCTATAACGGTAAATTTTACTTCAATGAATTTACTACTCCTAGCTACTTCATAGTTGTTGACTGGAATGGGTCATTGGACTGCTGATGAATTTATCATGCTAGTCAATTACGACTTATTACTTACTCTATAATTGTGAACTATTACTGTGATATTTTCATCCTGCCCAAGAGAACTAATAGAACAAAACACGCAAAGCGTGTGATGCTTTCTTTTGGAAAAGCTCTACTGTGCATGGAGCAAAAGGTTTGTCTACCTAAGAAGCAAGTATGCTTGGGATTAAATGATATTATTGGAATGGAATAATGCTTGTATCCTCATGTATAATTTGAGCATTTTCTTGAAATCCAATTACTTCTGAACATCTTGGATTGAAATTCATAAACAGAAAGGGAAGAGCTTCTGATCTTTAAAGTTGCGCTTTGAGTCCTATTGCTGAATTAAGTGTTGAAGCTGTGTAAAATAGCCAAGCAGCTAATGAAGTACACATTGAGTAGGGGAGTGCATTTTTCTTATGGTTTGATTATGGCATCTTATGGTCATTTGCTTGATAAATATCTAACAAGAAATTGTCTATGGTTCAGGTTCATCTCTTGATCTTAATCAGCAGTTGTTTGGGAAGCATGGATTCAAGATCTGACGATTTGCTGCAAATGATGGCTGCTTTATGCAGGATCCCTTTTCTTGCATCCTGCCATTGCTGCTCTGATGGAAGGTATAATTCTGCTTGCAAATGGAATGCAATTAGAGAGAAGCATCTTGTCAATTGGCATAACCCATGTAATCGTAAGCATTGTTTTATAACCTGGCTACTGAACTTGAACGAGTTGGGCCAAATTTTTTACAAATGTAGAACCAACAAATACTGATTTGAGCACACTCCCTCTTGGGCCCCCATAATTCCCACCATCTACAAGAACACCAGAATGTGCCCTTTTTGCTAGTCATGGCCCTTCACCTTTCTCAGTTTAAGTTGTATGTGGCAATACTAGGATGGCATGCCAACTAAGATAATTAAACAAATTAGAACGCAAGATGTTGAATTCAGTTTGCAAAACCTCGGTAATAAAAGTTTAAGTCAATGTGAGAGGACACTCAATGGCATTATAGCTCAAACTTCATGACACAAAAGATAACCGAAAAAACTGAAAGAACTCATATACAAACATTGATGGGATTCTACATAGGAATGTAAGTTGCAAATGCAACTGAAATGTCAACTTTGTTCTAGATGCCTCTTACCTTCATGGGATATCCTCTAACATAAGTAATGCTACCCTTTGTCACAAAAACAAAAACAAGGCAAGAAAATGGCAAATAGAGGGGCAATCATTTGGATGGAAATACCATTTTGAAAAATAAAAAGGTATATGTCTCTGAGCATTCGAAGGTAAACAAACCATGAATTTGTTAAAAGGCAACAATTGATACTTGTAGCATAAAACATATGGAACTATTACCTTTACCCCCCCAAAAAAAAAACATATGGAACTATTTACTTGTTCAAACTTTTATAGAGAAAGAACAGCCATAAAGCTCTGCAGAAGAGTAAAATTAATACCTGCTAACTTAGTTTGGTTAAATGCAGAAGTGCTACATCTGAGAAACTTGGAAAAGCTAACCTTCACATCAATTGTATTGCTTTTACAATCTTGCATAATAAGCATTCCAACTAGGATAAAAGGGGGAAATTTAGAGAGGTTAATGGACGCATAAACATAAAAGAGAGAGTAAAGAGCTAGAACTTCAGTAAGAACTTCAGTATCCTTGTGTTTTGACATTGATACTTCGTATTGTGACGCAATAAGCAATCTGGAAAAAATTATAGGATCCACAGGAGGAAAGTGCAAGAAGCAATACAAATCTAGCATATTTTAAATCACAAAATCCTAGTGACTCAAACAATACTTACATTGAGGCCAAAAGACAAGATCCACATGACTATTTTCAATATCCATTTACATCTCAGCATTTGGGCTACTCCCACCCGCCTAAAGCAAAACTCAGCTACAAAAATTTCGAATTTGCAGCTACTAAAAAATATAAATGGTCCATATGTATAATTTTGGACATCTACAAAGCAGTCCCTCGTAATTCAATTTCCACAACTTGGGTTTAGCACTAACCAAAATCAACAGATGTCCCATCCATCCATCTTTTGTCACAAACCATGATGAAGTTGCTTGAGGTGATAGTCACCGTGGTCATCACATATCCATAAAAGAAATCAGAAAATGGACAAGAGGGTCATTCTCGCCAGGAAACAGCACTAGTGCTAAAGTTGCTGAAAGTAGAGTGCTAGAAATTATTTAGAAAATGCAACAAGTTACAGTAAGCATTACATCAAATACTCAAATTAATTGCAATCCAGAAGTGGACCTTTTTGCCACGAATCAAGAATATATGTGACAATTGAGATTATCTTTAAAAGCTTGAGGTGCTTCCTTAGGTCACTCTCTGCTTGCTTGCATATAAAGCCAAACCTACACATTCTTAGTGTTGCTTCCAATACTTCAAATGAAACCTAGAAAGACTCACTCGGTCTCTAGCATCTCATCCAGCTCATCAAATGAATGGCGTGTAACATATTTAAACCACAAGTAATCAAACTGTAAAAAGAGAATGTTCTTGTATCATAATTACTATGAACATGATTTACCGATACCCAAACCTCAAACAAAAAACTAGCCTCATTTCCTTCCTCCAATCCAAAAACAACACACAAAGCCCAAGGTTATTCCCAGGCAAATCTCGGGGTACCCAGAAAGAGACAGAATGCTCTTGACTTTGGATAAACCAACATGCTATCTCTCTTCAAGAAAATATAGTATCCATGTAGTGACCCATCTCACCAACATCCGGCTATAGCAAATCTATTAAATCAGAAATCACATAAGCTCATGCACATGTGTAATGTTAGCCAGGTCGATACCTTCATGAACCAATCCATGACAAGAATCTAAGAGAATATACAGTGACATGGAGGACTGAATGCACTGAATATGCAATTTGGAAATCTGGACAATGCATTGCAGCCATTTGCTTCAAGGGTGCAAATGTCTGGTGGAAGCTCCAATATCTCCTGTAGCTGCTTACAATCATCTAATTTTTATTGGACCATCAACTCCTCAAACTTGATAATGCATGTAGAAAGACTAACAAAATTATTTCCATAGAGATGCAAGATATTTACAAAAGAGAAGCAGGTAAGACTGAAGGAATTCCTCCTCTGACAGTTTGCACCCACTAAGCTTCAGGGAGACCAAATTTGGAATCCAAGTCTACCATTAGGGAGATCGAAGCTCTCACTGCTCCCTGGAAACAAGCCAAATAGTGAACAACCCTTCAAGCGAAAGGTGCTCTAGACTTTGCATCTCGTCAATGCTACTAGGAAGAATGATAAGACTTTTCCACAATCCTCAACAGAGATAAGGTTTCCAATTGACGCGGGAAGTTATTTAATTGAGGTATGAGATATATTAAGTTTTGTTAAGCTCTCCATATCCCTAATATCAGGAAATTTATCAAGCTTAGAGCAGCCAGTTACATCAAGTCTTGAAGATATTTAAGCTTCAATTTGCTTGGAAGCTCCTTGAGTTTCGAGCACCTACCTAAGTTCATAGTCTCCAAATTTGGCACCTTTGAGATGTCCAGAACACTAATCAGAGACTTACAGTAACTGTGAATTAGGAACTTCAAATTCCTAAAATGCTGCAAATAAAAAAGAACAGCCAAACAAGGTTTTGATAAATTTTCACTTTGTGAAAGGTACGAAATGAAAACCATCAATAAAAGAATGTATGATGTACCTTTAAGTTATCTCATAATCCTTTAATCCGGCTATTATGCACATCGAACCAAACAAGTTTCTTTAGACCAGCACTAAACTTCAAAGTTGATAAAGGATATTCAGGCCATTCAAGCCACCTTAAATCTTTCAGAAGACATATGGGACCTCTGCTGAGCTATGCATTCAGGACTAGGAGCAATCTTGGTCTCCTCATATATGTGAAAGCACTGGGATTGATGTCTAGCTCTTCTTGTGTTGGTGAATCCAGCACTATGCCTCTAACAACATTGGTTCCCTATCTAGGAAAACAAAATAATCATTATTACCCAATCCGAATTAGGGAATAGTATGAAAATTAAAGAAGACAAAATTATCAACGATTTCATGAGAAGCTCTCACAATATCCTCCGAAAATACTTCAAAAACATCATCGTAGCACCATAATCTACTCCATTTCCCAGGGTCATCTGGACAATCGTGTTTCACAATATCCTAATCCATCAGCCACATCAATGGGCTTTCTAGGCAGTAGAATCCCTTCCAAGTATGGTTAATTAGTTCGTGAAGTCATACATTTGTATTGTTCTCTGATTCTCAACGTTTATTAAAGATATCTCTATTAAAGTTTGAATCCCAATTAATGTCTTTTTAACCACAACTGTCAAGAACTATGGTTACATAATCACTATCCCTCCCTTTAAATAAGCAAGCAATGTCAAGAAAAATGTCATTCTCATTGTCCTCCAATGTATCAAAACTTATCTTCAGAACACTGTTTATATCTAGGAGAATTGTCCAAAAAGTCCTAAACCTATTGCAGTTTTGCCAATTCAGTCATAAACCTTTCAATATTGCCGATTGAGTCCTAAACCTTTTGTCAGTTTGCCAATTGAGTCAATCCGGCCAATTTTGGTCGGAAAATGCTGACGTGGACGCTGGCGGTGCCACGTAGGACTACTGGCGCTGACGTGGACAATTTTTAATAATATTTTAATATTTTTAATATTTGCTGGCCACCGGAAAAGGGCAAGGGAAAGCCAAAAAAAAAAAAGAGGAAAAAACATAAAATATTAAAAAAAATAAAAATAAAAATAAAAAATATTAAAAATTGTCCACGTCAGCGCCGGTAGTCCTACGTGGCACCGCCAGCATCCACGTCAGCATTTTCCGGCCAAAATTGGCCGGATGAACTCAATTGGTAAACTCACAAAAGGTTTAGGACTCAATCGGTAAGATTGAAAGGTTAGGACTCAATTGGCAAAACTACAATAGGTTTAGGACTTTTTGGACAATTCTCCCATTTATATCTTTATTAAGGCTTTTGGCAAGTTTACCCAATGCACTCTCCCATTCCCCTCTGCTTCTACCACATAAAAAGGGACCCAAGACCACAACCGCTAAGGGATGGCCATTAGCCTAGCCCAAAATATTACGTATGAGATCACAATGTATGTCTTCCATATGGTTTCTTGGAAAAGCATATGAACTCATAAGTTCAAAAGCTTCACCTTGATCTAATGATTTAACATCATATACCTGATCTATCCCATGAGAAGTTAGTATGTGTTTATCTCTTGGTAATAATGACCATGCTCCCTTTCCAAACCATTCACATTCTCTAGCTAACACATTCAACTGGTCCCCATGATCCATATCATCAGGCACAAGCAGAATCTTCATGCAACAAAGTCTATCTCGTATCAGCTTAATGCCTCCATCTACACTGAAGACCACTAAATTTTCTTTCCAAAAAATCTCGGATATGAGTGCTCTTTGTAAATGAACCAAGCCATCAGGTTTAAGGGAAGTTTCTCTAACATTTGCAAGAAAGCCACACCCACCAAACCGACTAGCGACACTGTTATAGATAGCTTTAGTGATAGTGCTCTTCCCTATACCTCCTGCTCTCCATATTCCTATCATCCGAACCTCATCCAAGCCCGTACTTAACAATGATCTTACTTTCTCTACCTGGCAACCTGCACTGACAGGATGCTTGGCAACACTCAAGGGTACTCGTCCTACTATAGTCCAAATTTCTCTGACAACACCCTCGATGAACTTGATCTCATCTCTACCTAAACAAAGTAGCAAAGGGAGTGGGAATTAATGGCAATGTATGATCCATTGAGCTAAATAAAAACCAACGCGAAGGAAACAATCACTCCGTGACATTCCAAAGCAAGACTCTTAACGCACTAATCGATCCCATCAAGTATCAACAGATTAGTGAATCCTATATTCTTTTACAGGGTCGAACAGGAATACTGTGATTACCCATGGTCATAATAATGCCACCCGGGAAAACCGGCGATTGGCCAATGCCTTGCCATAACCCTCTCCCTCTCTCTGCCATCGAATCTCTCTGCTCCACCCCGTAGAACAGGGGCAACACCAGCTGTCCCCTTGAGCCTCTTCAACTCCATTACCTTCCTTCATCAGCTCGTCCAAGCACCACCAAGACGAAGCGTGGTCCTCGGAGAAGACGACCACGGTGATCCGCATCTCCTCGACAGCCTTCGTCAGCGCCCGATGAGATCTCGCGCCCCGGGCCTTGAGCCATCGCCATCGATGGAGGCGTCGATGCTGCCGTGAAGGGAGGAAGCCAGGGCGGACGTCCTCGCCTCTGAACCGGAGGAAGACGTCAAACAGCCATCCTGCTTCGGAAGAAGAAGGAGAGGACAAGGACGGCATTGGAAGATAGAATGTGATGCTCTTTCCTCTTCATTTTTTTCTAGAAACAACCACGAGTTAATTTTCCATTCAATTTTAAGTTAAATTTTCCGGTTTATGATTTACAAAAAACCGAAAACTGACTTTTTTTGAATATTTGCCCAAAATTATAAATTATTCAAATCACGTAGCAAAATCAATCGTGGGTCTTCACTAGAATTTCTCCGCGTAGTAGAGGATAAGAAAAAGATCATTTTCGTTGTTCTTGCAGACGGCCATAAAATAAACCGGCGGGAAATAACAACTAAGGATTCGGATGAAATCAAAATCGAAAGCTAATTGAACCAGATCGAAATTTCATACATTTTCAATTTGATTCAAATAATGAAAAAATAACTACTTCTTTTTTACCGGTCGAATCGAAATTTTTAACAAAAACTATTTCTTATTCAATTTAGTTCTCGCAAACAAGGTAAAAAGCAAAAAATCAAATCGAACTGAGTTTTCATATCCGATATGGGTCGCAATTCGGTCCGGTTCAGCTATTCACTCTATTTGTTCAGTTCAGATTTCTTGAAAATTCATATCAAACGGAACCGTTAATCCCTGTAATAACAACTCACAATGCGGCTTGCTCTAGTTAGTGTCCAAAGTAAGCTACCAAAAGCATCTCAAAACCACATATATTTGCAATATACAGAGGTTGCACTGAGTGAGTAGGGCTGGGCAAAGGAAGGGGGGAAGTATCGACATGTTTTGACAAAAATTGATATATTTTGGTTGGTTAGGCCGATCGTGTGCATTAGAGACTTGGATTGAGTTGAGGATGCCATGTGGGTCGGCTGTCCCTTGAATGGATGTTTAGTGTACAACTGGAAACGTTTGATTACCTTTGATGAGTGTGATGGTGCTACACTAATTACAGATTTTGAAGTGCAGTTGTGCCCCATGTATCCTCGCAATCCAGAGGCCTTACTTAATGAGATGAGATCGCCTTCTGAAGTGCTTGGCTCTGGAGAATTTTGAGATTGGAAGTAGAAGGCTATGGCAATGGTGACAAAAGCTACAACTAATGATACAAAGCCTTCAAACTTATTCTCATCTCTTTGACAAAAAGAATCAGAGCGCAACTTTTTCTTTTTTGGTCGGAAAAAAAAATTATTTGAGTGACGTGTTCATTTTCGGTCCTTTCGTAATGTTCTAATTAAAAATAAATTATGCTAAATTTGGAAATCAGTGTGAATTTCTTTTTTCAAGAGTCTCCTTTTCTGAACATCAGGGTTCATAATTGCCTCGACTGATTGTCTAATTCCCTTATTCTGGTCATCACACAAAAATATATGAGACCCGTGAATAATATGGTTCGATCTTACTGTCCTCGAGAAGTGCTTCAGGGTCAAAATTTTCACCACGGATAGCCCTAAGGTGTCATAGAAGAAGAAGTCGGCCTATTATTTTTTTCCCAATAATCCTTCACTGGGAGGAGCATTGGTACCGTCTACAAGGGTCATGAAAGAAGAAGCCGGCCTATTATTTTTTCAAATAATCATTCAAGGGGCATCGTTACCATCTACAATGGTCATAAAAGGAGAATTCGGCCTACTCTACAAGTCACCAAAGACACGGGAAACTGAGAGAAAGGGGGTTTTGTCCAAAGAAAAAAAAACAAGTGTGTAATGATTCAAAACCTCGAGGAAGGTTTATTTCAATTTTGTGATCTTTATGGGTTTGCAGCTGGAAATTTGTAATGGAAATGTTGAAAGGGAGAATAATCAAAGTCACTTTTGCGATTCTTTACATGGTAGGGAACTGAGAGTTGTTAATTAAAAGATAATAAATCATTTATAGTCGATTATCTAGAATATATGTTGGGTGTATTTAGTTCAGTCTTCTCGAAGGGTTTTCAATCTCCAAAACCTCTTGAGAAAATATTGGGTTATTTGGCAACATCCCAAAGAGCTTTCAAGTGAAAGTGTGTCATTGGAAATGCTAAAAGTTCAAGGCAAGTGGAGACTTGTTTCGATTTTCGGTATTTTTGGAATACTGAAAGGCTGATTTAATGAAAATTAGTGAGTTGCTTATTTTTCCCTTAAAACCTAACTAAAAATCCAAATTTGCCCCCTTTTGAAAGAATTAAAAGCCTAGATCTACAAACACTGCCTTCTTCGCTCCGCTCCCTCCCCGCTCGACCCTGCACTTCGCTCGCTCCGCTTTGCTCATCCTTTTCAATTTGCTTACCCTAGGTCTACCCCGTGCATTATGCGAATCTGTTGCGCCCGCTTCACTCTCTATCTCAGTGTCTCTCTCCATCGATGGCTTCTTCTTCGTCTCTCCTTTGCCTGATGGTTCTCATCGCGGTGATTGATGTGGTGATGATTGTCGGAGAGGTTGATGACGGAGGCAGCCAGAGAGAATTCGATTAGTTCAAATTGACGGAGCAAATGGCTGACCAGGCACTTTTTGCCGGCGAACTCGCCATTGTTGCTCCTCCAACGCGCTGTGGGTAATTCGTAGTTGTCATTTGTTTCGTTAATTTCATATGCTTGGCTGTTGATTGCTGGCTCGTGTCTCGTGCTCTATGTTTTAATGTTCGATTGCCTTTTAATTGGGGTTTTGGTTGCGTAGTCTGCGACTTGTGTTGTCTGCTTGTTTGATTATTATGCTGGTGTAGCGGTCGAATTGGAAATCGTGGGTGAATTTCAGCTATGGCTTCGCGTTGACAGCCTACGAGTTCATTAGAACACTATTATATCAATGCGTTAAATGCCGAACTAGTGGTGTCAAACCTGCTGAATATCTATCTCATTGAAGCCTGAAAAAATCACATACACGAAATGGAAATCTTCTGAAGCGCCACTAGTGCTGCTCATGATGGTTTTTTTTTTCCTGTCACCAACATGATTATTGTATGTCGTTTTACGGGTTGCAACAAAGAATTGATTTTTGTTTGTCCCTGTTTTGTTTTGAGTATACACTGAGAGATCACATATGGTCAATTGTCGATTGCAGTGGATCTGTCCTAATTGAATGTGAGAAGGGGATGTTAACCGATTGGTTAATTGTTAATTGCAATCCTATATTAGGACCTTTGAGATTGCTTATTTGTGTGTTAACTTGATTGATGTTCTTCCATTATTTCCCTTGGAAGAACAAGTCAAATTAATTAGGCCTATCCCATTTGCCTTCAAAAAGCTATGTGCAAATTATGACATTCTTTGTAAATATCTTGGATTTAAGAGAACTGTTCTCTTAGATCGTAAAAGGCTTGTGGCTTTACTGGATTTGCATCAGTATGGGACACTTTCACATGATAATTTTGAAGTTGCTGTATATCTGGCACATGAGAAGATGTCACAGCCAAGTCATCATAGAGTTATAGAGTTATTGTTGATAAGCCCAAGGAGGAGGATTGCTTCTGTGCAAATCCTCTAATGTGCCTTTGTGAGCAGCCTCACTATGATGATTTACAAGGCTCGAGCAAGAGGAACTCCAATGAAGTCTTTAGTTGATTGCCAGCAATAAACTATTCTCATCTGGACATGTTCTGCACAATATGTTCATGAGCTTGAGATTCAAGTTGATCTCTTTGCAGCGCACGGTACAAATGCTCTTGAATTTGATGCACAAGCTACTCCACTTTCATCAACGTGAATGGCTTTTTGTTTGTCCATGATATGAGGCTAACAAGAAGCAGCAACCAAAGATTTGCCTTTCTTTTAGGGCAGCTACAAAGATAAATTTATCATTTGTTGTTGTCCATAGTTAATGATTGTAATATGTTGAGAAGTCACTGAAAACAAGCGTACATTTTGCTCTTCTTGTGATAACGCAGAATGAAAGCTTATTTTGGTTAATGTCCATTATTTCGGTTGGGTAAGGATCATTTGAGATGACGACTTGAGAGACATCTGCAAATTCATTTTAATTTGCTTCAGCTACATAGATCGTTTCTTGTGGCAAAGTGGTGCCATGTGTTGTAATTATGGTTATAATTATGGTTAATGGATCAACGGAAGCCAATAAATTAAGATACGTTTTTTCAGTTCACGTATCTCCTTTTGGATTCATGAATTTCCTATACTTTTATGTTCACGTATCTATTGAATTCATGAATTTCCTAGATTCATGTATCATTTAATTCATGTATTTATTGAGTTCATGAATCTCTTGAATTCACGTATCTTTGGATACGTGAATCTCTTGGATTCACGTATCTCTTTATTCATGAATCTCGTGGATACACGCGTCTATTTAATTCATGTATCTCTTTAGTACATGAACTAAAAATCTCTATATATAGATAGGAACATAGAGCTTCATGAGGGGTGTTGGTTTTGGTTTTTGGTTTTTGGTTTTTCCGACTCAATTCCAAAAAGGCTCTGATACACTTTTCTACTCTTCTGAATTTTCTGAGTGTGCTGGTTCAATTGAACGGTTCGACTGAGTCTGGTTTGCATAGTGCTAATCCAAACAGGTTCGAGATGTTGTATCTTGGGAGGCATAGTTCGTGAATCTGCGGAGCACCTTTGGCAGGAACTAATCGCCTTAAGGAGATTCGGTTATCTGTACCTCACCTCCAATTTTATGTTATTTTTCAATGATATCTTATTTTATTCTTCTCCAAGAGTTGTAAGTTTACATAAAAAGAAGAATATTATATAGTTGTTATCGTCTTCTTTACATTGATGTTCTGATTACAACAAATAGTGTGTATTCTCTGGATATTAATTTCCAACAATCTTAAGGTGATTAGATCACTCACTGTTTGTTGTTCTTGTCAGATTATTGAGATGGCTGAAAACAATCAAGTGCCTTTCAATGTCCCGAATGTTTCAGGAGACGTTCCTATGGTCGATTCGACTATTGTTATGGAAGATGTTCAACCCTCGGGGTCTGAATTTGTAGTAGCCAATGCTACGGGCCCTTGGGCTAACACCAATTTTGGTGGTGCGGGTACAAGTCATATGACTGGTATGCCCGGGACTGTTTTTCATAACAGTATAGGCCAAATGGCTTTTGGCTCTGTTTCTGGAGGGATGGTTCAACAAACCTTGCCTACCGTGATGGCAACACCTCCAGTTACAACTAATGAGAAACCGGAGAAATTTACCGGAGTGGACTTTAAACAGTGGCAGAGAAGATGTTCTTCTATCTGACCATGCTCAATTTGACAAAATATTTATCGGAGGTGTGCCCGATAATCAGTCCAAATCAGTCCAAATGAGCAAGATGTCACGACGCTCGGTGCGTTGGAGGCTTGGAAGCATGGAGACTTCTTATGCTAAAATTATATTCTTAAACTGTTTAGTGAATTCTCTATATAACATTTATTGTAATATTGAATATGCTAAACAGTTATGAGAGTCCTTGGAGAAGAAATATAAGACTGAGGACGCTGGCACCAAGAAATTTGTGGTTGCCAAATTCTTGAACTACAAGATAGTGGATTCTAAATATGTCATGAGTCAGGTCCAAGAATTACAATTAATTCTTAGCGACATTTCTACTGATGGAATGATACTTAGTGAATCATTCCAAGTGGCGGCTATGATTGAGAAATTGCCTCCGGGCTGGTCAGACTTCACAAATTATTTGAAGCACAAACGGAAGGAGATGAGCCTTGAAGATCTCATTCTACACCTCAGAATAGAGGAGGAGAATATAGTTCATTCAATTTCAGGGAGTTTTGTGCTAGTTTTGGAAAAATTTTCCAAACGACTGCACCTTATACTCTACAACAAAATGGAGTTGCTGAACGATTGAACTGGACACTAAAGGAGATGGTTAATGCCATACTTTTGAGTTCAGGTTTACCTCAGAACTTGTGGGGGGAGGCAGTTTTAACTGCAAATTATATTCTTAATAAAATGCTCCACAGAGAGACAGGTAAAACTCCATATGAGTTATGGAATGAAAAGTTATCATCCTACAATTTTCTAAAAGTGTGGGGGTGCATAATGTGATTTATAACGGTGAGTCTAGACACATTCGTTGTAGACACAATACCGTAAGGCAGTTGCTCTAAATAGAATCATTTTTTAGACTTTGTAAAGTCAATGGAAAATATTGCAGATCAGCTGACAAAGGTTTGTCAAAAGAGTAGATAAACTGCGCATCGAGGGGAATGGGTTTAAGAGCCTTAACCCAATAAAGAGATTCCAGGGTGGAAACCTAACCTATGCGATTGGAGATCCCATGGACTAGGTTCAATAGGACAACGCAAATTTTGGAAACTCTAGTGTAAGCACTGTCTCCTATTCCTATGATGCAACAGTGCTTTCCTACAGCGTTATTAAGGGTACGCTATGCGTTTAATGATTCCTATAACTTGGAATATAACATCTAAGTAAGATATGGTAGGATATCTTTAATAGGAATGCACCTATATGCGTGGAGCTGGCCAACTCTATGAAAATCTTTAAAGGCTAGATTTTTTAAAGCACGCATGAATCCCGAGAGGTTCAGGGCCGAAAGAACGAACACAACCGAGAACCAATCTTGAATTGGAAATACTCCGTGTGAGGTTTATTGTCTAGGCTTACACAAACAACTGGCGATTCAAGGCTTAGTCCATCGACTAGTTAAGTAAGTCCGATAAGCTTTCACTAAAGAAGGTTCAAAGCGAAAGCTACCTATCTTGATGCGGTTTATTTCAACAGGCATGCTCAGATTCCTTCGAGTCAAAAATGTTTTGTTTATCCATTAATGTGGGGGATTGTTGTAATTATGGTTATAATTATGGTTAATGGATCAACGGAAGCCAATAAATTAAGATACGTTTTTTCAGTTCACGTATCTCCTTTTGGATTCATGAATTTCCTATACTTTTATGTTCACGTATCCATTGAATTCATGTTCATGAATTTCCTAGATTCATGTATTGTTTAATTCATGTATTTATTGAGTTCATGAATCTCTTGAATTCACGTATCTTTGGATACGTGAATCTCTTGGATTCACGTATCTCTTTATTCATGAATCTCGTGGATACACGCGTCTATTTAATTCATGTATCTCTTTAGTACATGAACTAAAAATCTCTATATATAGATAGGAACATAGAGCTTCATGAGAAGTTTTTTGGTTTATGGTTTTTTGGTTTTTCCGACTCAATTCCAAAAAGGCTCTGATACACTTTTCTACTCTTCTGAATTTTCTGAGTGTGCTGGTTCAATTGAACGGTTCGATTGAGTTTTGTTTGCATAGTGCTAATCCAAACAGGTTCGAGATGTTGTATCTTGGGAGGCATAGTTCGTGAATCTGCGGAGCACCTTTGGCAGGAACTAATCGCCTTAAGGAGATTCGGTTATCCGTACCTCACCTCCAATTTTATGTTATTTTTCAATGATATCTTATTTTATTCTTCTCCAAGAGTTGTAAGTTTACATAAAAAGAAGAATATTATATAGTTGTTATCGTCTTCTTTACATTGATATTCTGATTACAACAAACAGTGTGTATTCTCTGGATATTAATTTCCAACACCATGAACTTGGATACAAACAAAAAACTGGGGAAGTTTGGTTCTGTGCCTACTCAATGAAAATTGACAGATACAAATCCTCATAATTTCTTTTATTCCCTCAAAGTTTCATACGAATTGGAATTCACTTGCCAGAGTAAGGTGCACAATTGTTGATGATGTAAATGAGGAGGGTAATGTTCCAAATAATGATTCTTCTGATATGGCACATTTATATGATCAAATAGCTATGAGATTATGAAATATTTAAGAATATTTTTAATTTTTAAGGATAATAAATTTATTTTCTTGGGGCATATTTTAATATGTTTATTGCAATGAAAGTATTCTTTTTTTAATCGAGAAATAGACCATTTTGATGTAAATTTTTCCATTTGAAATTTTTTTAGCCAAAACAAACAAATTTTATTTTTCTAAAAAAGTTGTTTACTTTATATCTTCAACATTGTTCTCAAAATTTAAATTAAAAAAGTTGCGAACATTAATGCTTTCACTTTTAAACAAATAAAAAATTAAAATTTTAAATTAATCACTCAAATTGATTTTCAAATGTATTTTCTACCAAACAACAGTTGCCTCAAAGTTGCTTCTCAAAGCAGAGTTTGCTAAACGGTTTTTGCATTTTTCCAAAGCCCTTTAGGCTAAATTGCTTTCTCCAAAGCTACTTGGAAAAGTCGAATCTAATGCAGCCATCCAATATCACAAGGAGCTTGATCATCACTCTCTCTTCCATCAATTCTAGATATTCGGTGAGATGATAAGGATCCTAAATGTTGACCCACTAAATTCATGTTCAACAATTTGCTCTTATCAGTGAAATTGTGTGGATTTTGATGTAAAATCCGAAAATTAAACTTAATGACTTTTTTCCTACAAATCACGGATTATTTTTCTATTAATAAGTTCGTGAAATTTTATTATAATTTGTGATTCGTATGCGCATGAGAGGGGGAGAGATAGAGATAGATGCATGTATGACTATGTCGGTGAAGAAGGCAATCTATGCTGGCTTGGAAGAGAAAGACAAGTCAGAGAGAGGTGACCAACACTGGGCGGCACAATGTTTTCCATGCAAAGTGCACGTCACATGGCAAGGCTTGTGATTGTATTAAGGATGGAGGAGGTTGCAAGAATGTTATAGCAGCTGTAATGGTCAAGAAGTTGAAGTTGCCGATGAAAGATCATCCCCACCCTGACAGTCACAATAGTTAAGGGAGAAGAATGAAGGAAAGGTCTTCAACTTCATTAATTCAATTTTCTATTGCAAATAAATATCGCGGCAAACTATGGTATAATGTGATTTCAATGGATGTGTGCCATATGCTACTTAGACTATCGTGGCAATGTTAACATTGAACTATTTATGATGGACACAGATACACTTACTCTTTCGAGAAGGATGGTGTATAGATTATAGTTGCACCATTAATAATTGATAAGGAAGAAGTTGTTTTAACATCCTTGTCTGGATTAACAAAAGCCTTCGAGGAGACATGCGTTGCATGTGCACTAGTGGTAGAGAACGAAGAATCACTTGGATTGCCAAGACAATTAAGCCACTTGAAATTTTTGATCCTGATGAAATTTTAGCTGCCATGCCGCCCATGGGTGATATTCATTACTGCAGTTATCCCCAACAAAGTTGCCTACCCCACGAGTCCTAAGGAGCATGAACAAAGTCAACTGCAAAAACCTTACGGCCAAAGGCCTGGTGGAACAAAGTGCTAGTCCTTCTGGGGTGCCGGCTAGGAGGGGCCGAAGGGCTGTTCTCGGCTTGGTTGGTCTGGGCCCATTTCTTTTTCTAAATTAATTTGAATTCTTCGAATGAAAATTCCAAAAAACTAAACTATTTTTCTCAAATTAAAAATATTACTTTAGAAAAAATTTATAAAAAAGCACTCATTTAATTAAACCAAATTGAAAGACAAGTATATCTTCAAGTAATTTGAAAAAGAAAATTACACGTAATGGTGCCCTTATAACAACTATACACAAATTACACGAAAGAGAACGTCTAATGAATTAGGTATCTTCATGTCTTGTCCTCCACCTTAATTCAGATGATACAAACTCATTGTTGTCCTCTAGTTCATATTGGGTACATTCCTCTAGAGTCAGTTCTTGCACAAACCAATCGTGTCCAGCCAAAAAAATTTCTAAATTTTCCTCCTCCACCGTTTGTCTTCCAAGATCTGTTAGCTAGTCTTAAACATGGGCTCATAAATGCTGGTGCGATTAGAAATAAAAAAACTAGTCGCTTCCCTCTTCCACCATTTCAAAATATGGACATTGTCTTTGCCAACTTTATTAGTGTATATGGAGTAATTTATTCCCAGGTACGTCTCCATCTCACTGGTAGACAAAGACGAAAAACTAACAGAAGGTTCGGAGCGTTCTTCTGCTTAGGAATTAGAGACCATAGAAATTTCTGGCCTTCTATGATGAAATCGTGCATCGTCAATTTTTTTTTTTTTTTTTTATAACAAGCATCAATACACTTAACCATATATTACTCGGTCATTTCATGAATATTCTAAAGACTTTTTAAAATGTTTCCGAAAAACAATGTGTTTATAAACCACAATAAACTGGTATTTTCTTTTAATCATTTTAAGCACACTTTTACATGGGAAGATTATTATTTTTTATCTCCTTCCTAAAAATGGATCTTAACATGAAGGGACAAAGGCTACTTGCATTAACAATCTATTTTTTCTATTGATGCTGATTAAATAGCTGACAATTTGAACAAGTTTTTATTAACACCTAAATTTTGATTAAATATTTATGATTAAATTGCGTAGAAAATTAGAGATCAATTTGGCCCTAATAAGAAAAGATTTTTACGTCACGAATACTATTTGCATCAACTAAATTTTATTTTTTATTTATTTTCCTTTTTTTTTTTACTACATTTCAGATAAAATTTTAAAATTTTAAAATTTTAAAATTTTCAAATCAATATTTTGAAAAATTAGAAAGACGTAAAGGGACTCGGGGGCGGGGCCAGACCCCAGCCCCCTTTCTCTCCCTTCTCTCCTTCTCTTCTTCCCACCTTCACGGGATGTCTGGCCCTATAAGAGGAGGGGCCCAAGGGTGAGATCCGCGGGGATGAGAGAGAGGGAGATCGAGATCGAGAAAGCGAAGAATGAGGGCAAGAGTGGGGAGTTTCTCCGGTAGCCACCGCGCCCGTACGCCATCCGCCGATCCTCGCCAACGTCCTCAAACCAGCTCCAGTAAGCCAGCCCTGTTTTGGGTACGTCGGGCCGGAGCTCGCGGCCGCCCGGCTCATGCGGACTCAGGCCCCATCTCTCCCTCTTTTGGCTGCTGTGGTGTTGTTGTTTGCTTGGCGAAAGCTTCAGCCTTTGGTTTGAGTCCCGATGGAGCCAAAACCCGATGTTTCAGCAGCGTGCTCGTTCGACGGAATGCCCGAGATAGACCTAGTTCTTGCCTGCTTATTTTGGACGGTATCGAGTTGTCCGGACACCATCTCGGCCGGTCGAGACGCCTCGGTGACGTTTGGCGCTTGTGGGCGTCGGCCGTTTGGCCGTTTCGAGGCCTCCCCGCCGGTGGTGTCGAGCGCAACCAGGAAACGGGGACCCAGGCGGAAGCCGAGCCCTCGGCTTTGGCTGGCCGAGGCGACGGCGGAGTAAGCGTGCGGCCAAGCCGAGACGAGCGGCGTCGCCACGGCCATCCGCGTCGGCGTTGCGTGGGAGAAGGGGAACGCGAGGGGCTACTAGTCGGGTCGGCCTGGGTTGGGTCGGGGTCGGTCCCGAGTCGCACGTCTAACTGGCTTGGGCTCATTATATTAGCTTTGGGTCGAGCTCAGTTTGTTGGAGTTGGGCTTAATTCTATAAGATTGAGCCCAGTTCGTTTTTAAAAGCTTCTTAATGGTGAGGCCTCCCAACCTGAAGACCAGCGGCAGCCCACATTCGGACTGGGCTCAAAGGCCAAGTCCGAGTCCCAATTTTGGAATAAAAAACTATGAAAACATATATTTTAAAAAGATATCTAAAAAAGAAAAAAATTCAAAAGAATTTCGAAAAAAATTCTCAAATTAGGAAAAGTAAAAAAAAAAAAAAAAGGTTTTTGAGTATCTTTCTCTATAAAAAGCATGAAATATCATTTTAAAAAAAATAAAGGTTTAAATAAGGTTTGGTTTTGAAAGAGTATTAATTGATTAACTAGTATAATCAAATCCACAATCCTAACTTTTTATGTTGCATAGAAGTAAAATATTTCTCTTAATATTTTATTTGGTTTCAAATCGATCCACCACAAAATGATTAGTAGCGACTTATAAATGAAAATGACTTGCGTGTTAAAAATTTAGACCATAAATTGCAAATTGATGAGCTTGGGAGAGCCCAAATTAAATCTAGACTTAGTAGGCCATTAGCCTTCATAGCTGCAGGAGGGTCCAAGGAGGTCACAAAAGTTTATTTTACGTGGCATAATCCTTAGTTTTAGTTCAAATATTTTGAACCTGTTAACTTTTTTTGAATTTTTTTTCATGATTCATGCATCCAAATATACTTGAACATGAGATAATTGTATGTTCATGTTATAATTGGATCTTTAAGAGTCATATAAGGGACATACGTTGGCCATGCTTTGGAAAAATTGATATCAAGAGGTCAAAAACTTGTTGAATAGAAAAGACTAATTTAAATATAAATTTCAATTCCATAAGAAATATGGAAGAAATTCGTAAATAACATCAGCTAAATAAAAAATTACATTTCAGAGGAATTTAATAAATTCCTGTAAATCAACTTTTTTGCAGAGCATCTATCTATCTATCTAATGGTGAAAATTATCCAGTTATCTGATTTGAAACATCTCCAACGAAATAGAAAATATCAAACCAATTATCTGCTACACATGGACGTCATGGATTGCTTTAATATATAAAAAGTCTTTAACTCTTGAATTTTTGGAACACAATTTTTAGTTTTTTAGATTCAGGAGCATGCTTTTGATTGAATATGTATTAGGTTTTGTCATTTTGTGTTGTATCTTATGCGGTTTGACTAATGTTTCTCTATGTCTATAATTTGTGCTTGCTATGGGTCGTACCTCTTTTGTCTCCTCCATCCACCAATCATAATATTTTGATTAAATAGAAGACGTGGTTAAAGGACTTTGATCTGCATATAGTTCGTGCGCCATATGCTTCTATTTTCAGAATGCACAAGTTGTTATAATAGATTAGCTACAGAGTCGGTTTAGCATTGTACGAATAAACTACTATTGCATCATATCTTATTTGGAAAAATCACGGATTATGATCTTCTGTCTATCTATATTTCTAATTAATTGTCATACTGAATTTTTTGCTTTCTATAATTTTACTGAACACAAGAAGATTTCATGTCAACATTACAAGTGTGGAATGATGACACCCTATTTGATAAAGAAGAATGTGAAACAGAAGCTACTGGTGATGAAACAAAATAAAATCAAGTCGACGAAGAAAATGTGATTAAAACCGAGGGAATGAGAGTTATTTTATTCTGTGGAGGATCTATTAGAGAACGATAAAAGATGCATAAACAAGTGGGATTGGGTGTCTCCAGGAGGAGCTAGAAAAACGTAGATGATGATAAGGTAAAATACTTAACCCTTGCATGTTCTCTTCATGGAAAAAGTCTATGTATCTACAGCTAGTATAAGGATCAACAAACTTTAACTTGTCTGTTGTTGAGGCAGGAGGGAATGAAAATCTTATCTTTGGTGAGAAGGCAAAGAAAGTTAAGACTTGGAACTGAAGATGGCGAAGCCAATCATAAATGTTTGTTAGGATGCAAAATAGAAGTGACCTTTTTTCTATGTGATGGAGCTGGATGATAGTCCCAGGTTAAAGAATGTTTCCTTGGCAAGTGCAAGAACTTGGGCATTATATGAAAG
Source organism: Eucalyptus shirleyi (assembly GCA_017140165.1). Taxonomy (NCBI): domain Eukaryota; kingdom Viridiplantae; phylum Streptophyta; class Magnoliopsida; order Myrtales; family Myrtaceae; genus Eucalyptus; species Eucalyptus shirleyi. The sequence continues at coordinate 14,831,104 of CM029456.1, read as the reverse complement.
TTTTGAGAAGTAGTAACCTTTGATATACTATATATTTGACCAATCAATATGAGATGCCTTTTGCCCCTTTCATGGGTGTGAATAAGGATACTAACACATTCGTTTGGTTGTTCAAATCCTCGTCTCTTTTGGATGGGAGGACGAGCACCATTCCCTACTATCACAGACTAGGACAAGGCAATGCAAAATTGAGTTGAGCATTGGTTCCTGATCCTAAGCATCAATGGTGCTTATGGCATATCATGACAAAAGTTCCTGAAAAATTAGGTCGATATTCTGCATTTCAACTTATCACTCGACATAAAGGGGGCGTCCCACATCAAAATGGAAGGAATCAAAAATAGGTCATATTGATAGAGTAAAGAAGCAAAAGATTAAGGCTCGACAGACTAAGCGCAAGAAAAGCAAAGATGTAGTTTTGAAAATGGTAATTGTAAATTTACTGATATCCTTTTTCTCTATTTCATATCATAAAATGGACTTCTTATTTGGTGGTACTCTCATGTTTTCGGGAGTTAGGAGCCAAAAAGGAAATAAAAATGGAGTCTCTACGCTTACAGTTTTTGCTTTTTATTATAAAAATTATCTTCATTCTTAAAATGGTTTTTGTATGACTCACTAGTGGGTAACTTAAGTGCACTGTCGGCTAGCATACATGATCTACCAAAAGGTTCTTCTTTTCCAGCAGAAACTATTTAAATGTGGGGAAGGTCCTTTCGTCCATAAATTAATCTTCTATTTGAGAATATTCTATACAACATTTGTGCTTTGTAAATAACGGTCAAAGTATGTTCATCTAGGACAACTCGTACCTAATGTGAGGATTGGACTTGACAATCAATGCCGCAACACTCAACATGAGCCAATCATACTTATCTTCGTTCAATTTAAGAAATTCTCATATATGATTGTCATATTCGTTTACATAGATTTCTGATCTTAGACATTTCATAAGATTCTTTGAGGTATTCTTTTTCTATATTTTAATCTTATGCATTTATGAAGTCGTTTGAATTTAAAAAAAAAAAAAAAATGGTATGTTTATATTCTTAATACTAATTCATGAATTTTTTTTATTTAACAGGACTAAACCATGGGACAATGTCAACCTTATTATACTATTAATCTTTTGAGGATCACAACACAACTTTTTAAAATTAAAAATTATTGATCAATACATTCGACTAATAAGCATTCATTTCACATAGTGATTTGTGTAATTAGCTATTTTCCACAGGACAAAGGAGTGATGTTGAAGGTAAAGGAATCTCTTATAGGTGAAGAGAGAGAGAGATTCTTAATTTTTGTTCGTGATCAACAGTTGAGACTTGCAAAATCCTAAAGTTTGATTGTACAAGAATTGTTCTAGTCTGTTTTCTAGAGAAGCCTTTTGTCTGTATGTGATTCTTAGAATCATCACCCATTTCTTTGTAGAGAGAGTGAGCTTCTTGGATTCATGTCCTCTCTGAGTACCATTTACTCAACAAAGCTGCCCACCATCTCTGATGTGTAGGTCATCCATCCGAGCAATTCTATCATGCAAGAATTTTTCCATCTGTGCACCCACAATTGATGCATTATAAACATGGGATCAGCTGACATTCAATTGAGGCCATCCATCTCAAACTTAGTTTCTCATTTCTAATCTCTCATTACTAAGAAAACAAAGTCATGTTCACATCATTCTTTCTAGTAGTATACAGAAAGGAAAAATATTCACAACTCCAACAGCGTTACCTTCTCAAATGGCACATAACAAGAATTTCACATATTTTCAAATACAAACACAAACTCTCCCCCCTTGGTCAGCTGTCTCTCGTAATATGTTAGGCTTGATTAGAGTCTCCTGCTAATTACTGTTTTCAAGAGTTGACTTCAACGATCCAACCATGGAACTTCTAAACCTGTGAAGACCACATGTCGCTACTAGAGCAACATAAAAACAAACAACATACTATATTTGAGGGGGAAAAAAGACAAATAGATATCAATGCAGACCTACCAACAAGATAAGATTATGATAGATATCAATGCAGACCTACCAACAAGAGCAGCCAATTACATCAAGTTTTAAAGATATTTCAGCTTTGGTTTGCTTGGAAGCACCTTGAGGTTCAAGCACCCACTTAAGTTCACTGCCTCCAAATTTGGCACCTTTGAGAAGTCTGGAACACTAATTAGAGACTTACAGCAGCTGAAAACTAGGAACTTCAAATTAAAATGCTGCAAATTAAAAAGAATAGCCGAACAAGATTTTGATAAATTTCACTTTATGAAAGGCACCTAAAATGGAAACCGACAATAAAATCATGTATGATGTACTTTTAAGTTATCTCCTAATTCTTTAATCCTGCTGTTATGCACATCAAACCAAACAAGTTTTCTTTAGACTAGCACCAAACTTTAGAATTGATCAAGGATATTCAGGCCATTCAAGCCACCTTAAATCTTTAGGAAGATATACGGGATCTCCGCTAAGCTGTGCATTTTGAAATAGGAGCAATCTCAGTCTCCTCATATGTGTGAAAGCACTCAGATTGATGTCTAGCTCTAGTTGTGTTGGCAAGTCCAGCACTTTGCCTCTAACAGCATTGGTTCCCTATCGAGGAAAAGAAAATAATTATTACTACACTACCCGAATTAGCTAACGGCGTGTAAATTAAAGAAGACAAAATTATCAATGGTGTCATGAGAAGCTCTCACAATATCCTCCAAAAATACTTCAAAAACATCATTGCAGCACCATAATCTACTCCATTTCCCAAGGTCATCTAAACACTCTTGTTTCACAATATCCTGACCCATCAACTGAATCGAGTCATGCATTTGTACTCTAATTATGGATGTTCTTTAAAGATCTCTCTATTAAAGTTTGAATCCCAATTAATGTCTTTAAACCACAACCATCGAACTATGGTTACATAATGACTATCCCTCCTCTTAAAGAAGCAAGTAACGTCAAAAAATATGTCCTCCTCATTGTTTTCCAACGCACCAAACTTTTTCTTTAGAACATTGTTTATATATTTATTAGGACTTTCAGCAAGTTTACCTAATGTACTCTCATATTCCCCTCTACTTCTACCACATAAAAGGGACCCAACAACACAATTGCTAAGTGAAGGCCATTAGCGTAGCCCAAAATATTATCTACGAAATCCCTGCTTATGTCTTTTATCTAGTTTCTTGGAAAAGCAAATGGACGCAGAAGTTCAAAAGCTTCACCTTGATCCAATGTTTTAATTTCATGTACCTGATTTGCCCCATGAAAATTTAGTACATGGTGATCCCTTGTCGTAACGATGATCCTTCTCCCTTTTCCAAACCATTTACTCTGTATCTAATCATCTAACTGGTCCCCATGATCCACACATTCAAGCACAAGTAGAATCTTCTTGCAGCAAAGTCTATCTCATATCAAACCAACACCTCCATCCACACTCAAGACCGCTAAGTTTTCTTTCCAAAATATCTCAGATAAGAGTGCTTTTTGCAAATGAACTGGGCCATTAGGTTTACTGGAAGTTTCTCTAACATTTGCAAGAAAGCCGCACCCACCAAACTGACTAGCCATACTGTTATGGACAGCTTTAGCGATGGTGGTCTTCCCTATACCTCCCAGTTCCCCGTATTCCTATCATCCGAACCTCATCCAAGCCTGTACTTAACAACGAGTTTATATTTCAACCCGGCAACCTATACTGATGGGATACTTGGGCACACTCAGGGGTACTCGTCCTACTATAGTCATGATACTTGTTCTCATTTCCACCAAAACAAAGTAGCAATGAGAATGGGAATAAATGGCAATATACGATCCATCGGACTAACTAAAACCAACACGAAGTAAACAATCACTCTGTAACATTCCATACATGACTCTAACACACTAATCGATGCCATCTGTTGGGATTATCGGATTCCCAAAAACCGGATTCGACACTAAATCGAATCCCTAAAACGAATGCGGAAGACAAGCCCGGGAAAAACATGTATCACCAATCCTAAAGCATACCACGGAATCGAGCGTACCTTGTTAGTCACAGATTAAACACCAACGCCGATAAGAGGAAGAGAAAATCGATCCCGTTCGATCTGATGAAGTCGATTGGCCTTGAAGGGAAGACGGCGTCGCCTTTAGCGCTTTCGTTTTTCTTTTGGAGGGAGAGAGGAAGAGGAACGTACGCACTAAAAATGCCAAAAGGTATTTTCCCTTGAACGATCACATTTATATCTCTCTTGATCTCTTTTAAACAATGATATATATATATATATATATATATATATATATTGTATTCACAATTATGATTATCCCAAAGACAATCATAATTGGTTAACTAGTGAATACAAAATTACAATGTGATTCTCCAAAATCAATCTTCCTCTTTCCTTCAAACTCTTAATTTCAGTTCAACTTGCTTTTCTAGAAATGTCCCATTAGATCGAATCAACTCATGACCATTGGCAACATCCTAAGATAGCAAACACTAAATAGAAATCTTGAGAATAAGTAAGAGTCATGAGGAGACTAAAAATTGAGGAACTATTTTCCTCAAGAGTCTCACACGACATAAAAGTTGAGATCAAACTTTTGTCACTCTTATTAGTCGTCTCATGCATACGTAGTATGAAATACGTATTACGGTATTAACTCATTTCCCATGGAGCATATGTCTACACCTTTAATACCGTACAGATGATAGTTCAGACATACCCAATGTCTAACTTGAGTTCACGTATCTACTCATTAACAAAATTCATTAGAATTCACATCTGGCATCATAGACCGATAAAGTAAAATATGTGGGTTATTTTACTTTCGGACATAGTAAGTATTATGTCCTTATCTTAACACTTAGTTAAGGCGACTTATGTATTTTAAGCTTGAGCTCTCGATTATCACCTAGATAATAAGCTTAAAAAGAGTCTTATCTCTATTTATCACATAGTAAATAGAGACGATTACCCGTGTGAGTGGGCCTGTCGCGACCTCCCCGAAGCGGGTTTGACCACCTAAGGGTTCGGCTAATGGATTGTTAAGCCTAGACTTAACTCGGGCTCTCCTAAGCCCATACCAATTCGCGACTTAGGTTCAAGTTCTTAATATGCAAATGATGTTTATCATGGAGTCGCCACTAATCTATTCTTGGTGGGTCGATTAGAAACCCAAGTAAAGTAATAGGAGAATTACTTCACTCCTACGAATCAGAGATTGTGAGTTCGGGGACTTGATTATGCTAGATTTCTCTAATGCCCTTTCGGTACCTTTCCTTTTTTTTATTTCAAAAAATATTTTGCAGGCAGCTTGAATTGATTTTAATTTATCTTCCTAACATGTGAGGTGATCATGCGAGTGCGTAAACCACCAATTTAACACCCAAGAAAGCGATGAATAAATTGCTGGACTTACCTCATAGCAACGAAAGCATCTACAATGTTAGATCAGAATTCACATCAACAATCTAAAAATGATTTCTAATTAACATGCAATTTTTTTTTGTTTTCACTTATTTAATGAAAATCATGCAATATGCAATGCATGCTACTAACATGGAATAATATGACATGATAATATGGCCTAAACTATATGATGCAAATGCGATGTTTTTGTATTTTCTTAATAAGCATGCAATCTATCCTAGAAAATAAAACTAATTTATTCTAAGACATTTTTTTTTGTATTTTTCATGAAATTCGGAATTAGAAAAATGTGAAAATTATCAATCTAAATTAAAATATCATCTAATTTGTATTAGGAATGAGGTTAAACCAAATCCTAATTTAAACTAGAATGTTATCCTAATTTAGAAATTTCTAACTAAAATGCAATCTATCTAAAAAATTTCTTAAATTAAAAAAACTATTATCTAGGATTAAACTATATGAAATTTTACCCTAAAATGCAATGATATGCAAAGAGTGCCAAAATTCTAATAAATTTTTTTTTATGTTTTTGTATTAATTTCGAAATTAAAAATTGCCAAGTAATTAAATATAAAACCTAAGTTAAAACTAGTAACCTAAATTGATCGATTTGATTTTCTTATTATTTATTTTTTTAAATTCGAAATAAAATTCCTATTCTATATGCAAACCATAAAACAGGAAATAAACCTAATTCTAACCTACATGAAATGCAAATGCAATTTTTTTTGTATTTTTTGAGATAAACAAAACAATTAAAAGATACCAAATCCTCCATCATTGTTTCGCTAATAAAATCAATAAATTGATCTTAAGTCTTAAAGACCAAAATATCAATTTTATTCCCGCGTGATTAATTATTCCATCTAAAGGCTTCTAAATGAAATAAAAAAAATCATTGCGCGGTTGCGAATTAAGTGGTACGTTGGGGATTTTTAAACATGCGTCAAGAAATATTTTAAATAAAGAGATAAAATAAATCTATCTAATTTGGTTCAAGAAAACTACCTAGTTTTTGATGATTCATTTCCAAAACAGGACCGGCAACAAGGGACTCACGAACGACAGCGATTACACGACCACGAAGCTTAGGGACCTGCGATTCAGTTGCTCGCCAGAGGCTCTACAAGTGGCTTGGGATAAGCTGCAGTGTTTGGTTCCAGCAGGAAACGACTTTCTCCAAAAGGCAAGGGATGACCTGCAACACAAAATTTACGAGGAAGGAAAGTCCTCGTTGAAAGCATAACAATAGGACTTCACCAGCCAACGTGAATATCCTGCAAAGAAAAGGAAAGTGGTCTTTTATTCCTTTTTTTTAATTTATTTGTTCTTTATGTGCCCCCCTTTCTCTACGTTGGTGGACTTCAGAAGAGCCCTGATTCGCCAGTACTGCAACTTCTCAGTTTAGAATGGTCAGGCTCGAGCTTGGACAACAGCTCGCCGTTATTGCCGAGGATTTTGCGGATGGCTTAACAGGCCGTATGGATGTGGCTCACGTCTGGGAATGACAGCTCGGACTCGGAGGCACCTTACAGCTGCAACAAGATCGCCAGGGCTCTAAACATGGCTCGTAGGGCTGGGACTTGACGCCAGGGCAGTGCAGGCAGGCGGCGTTGCTGGTGTAGGACACGGGCAGCGGCGGCGGCAGGAGCTGTGACGAGTGAGCAAAGGCGTGGCTACGGGTGCAGGCGTCGGGTGGAGGGTAGCAGCGATGAAGAGGACTCGGCGACGGGTGCTGCAGCTTGCAGGCGTCGCTCGTTGCTTCAAGCTGCAGGAGGCGACTGAGCGGAGGCGACGGTGACAGGTGCGTAGACAACGTTCGGAGGCAGATGCTTGCGGCGTCGGACGACGGGGGGAAGGGTGACGCGTTGCGGGGCGCAGTCGTCGAAGGGTGGTGCTCGAGCGGAGACGCGGGCGTCACAAGTTGGATCTGAGGGCGTCAAGCACTGGGTTGCAGGCGCGGGCAGTGGTGCGGCGACGGCATCAGATTGCTGTGGAGGTGCAGCGCGGAGGTGTGGCACGGGCAGCAGATCGTGGGCCGACGGGTGAGGGAGCGAGCGGTGCCGAACGGTGGCGCGGGCTGCAGGCGTAGAGGCGGGCGCTCTTGGCGTCGGGTGCTCGGAGGTAGCAGTGACGATGATCAGGCTGAGGCGCAGTCACGGATGAGAAGAGGAGCGGAGATGGCGACGGCGTTCGGAGCTCCTGCGACGAACGGCGGTGCGATCACGTGGGTGGTGCTCGCACAGGGGGGATGGCCGGCGGGGTGGCGGTGACTAGTGGTGCGGCTGGGTAGATAGCAACAGTTTTGCTGCTGAGGTCGAACGGAGTAGGAGCAGAAGCTTCGTCGTGGCTAGGGGCGAAGTGGGCGGCGGTGGTCGTCGCCGCAGGGGACCAGAGCATAAGCAGAGCTGGCCGTCGCAGGGAGGCGGAGTGGAAGCGGGTCGGTCAGCGCAGGGGGGCAGCCGAGCGGCTAAGGAAACTCCGAAGAAGATGAACAGTAGGGGTCTTTTTCTCTTTTTTTCTTTTTTTTTTTTCTGCTATTCGGTCACTTCTTTTCTTTGTCTCTCTCTCACGTCTCACTCTCTGCAGTCTCCCTCTCTGCTTTTTCTCTTCTTTTTTTAATCTCCTCCCCTTGACTTCATATTTTCTTCTTTCTCTCTGACGAGAGTCTCTCCTTTTTTTTCTTCTTTACGCAACTCGTGTGGCTCCCCTACGGGCCTTGTTCATAGATTTTTTTTCCTCAACTCCTCTGGCCTCTTCCCTTTTTTTCTAACGAGACTCTATCTCTCTTAATCTCTTTTTTTTCACTCGTCTGTATGTCTCTTTGCGGGCCTTTTTCATGGATTTTTTGTGTTCTCTGGCCTCCTCCTCTTTTCGTTTGCACTCTCAAGCCTTATTTATAGGCTCAGACTTTACCGCCTCACGTTGCCGCCGACTTCAGTGTGAATTGAGAACAGCCACAACTTTTCTTCACGTCCACATACAAGTTAGCAAGTTGAACCTTGCTTCCCTATTTCTTGAAGACTCCACTAGCTGCTATAATATATTATAATGTGTGCCCCTTCTTTTGACTTTCTTCTCCAACCGATTTGCTCTCCAGGAATGAGAGAATTCCTTGCAACAACACACTATAAAATATTATAAAATTGTGACCCCTTTCTCTTGCGTATCTTCTCACGTCTTCCCCATTTTGTGCATGCATGTGCATGCATTAATGAGAGAGAGAAAAAGTGGATGCTCATGGATTCTTTTTTCTTTGCTTCATACTTGCGGCTACTTGTCCCTCCCTTCTATAGGATTGCCGCAACTTTTGACTTTTCTTGCTTGTTACTGCTTCTTTCTTCAGCAAATTTCTCGCTGCTTCACCAAGACTGATAACCCACACTTGATAGAGCATATTATATAATATATCATGGCCTCATTTTGCTTCGCGTGCATGCATGCGCATGCATTAATGAGGGAGAGACAACGGACGTGCAAGAACTTCCTTCCTCATCATTCATTTTTTTATTTTTTCACTCTTTTGCATGTTCAGACTAGCGGAGAAAGACCATCCTTTTCGCGCATGTAATCGACCGCGAGCTCCTGCTTCTTGTTGCCTTTTGGTACCGATGCAAATGCAACTACATGAAATGCAATTTTACTATTTTTTTTAGGAGTTAAAGATTAATCCCTAATTTTTTATGCAATTAATTACTAAATGATTAATCAAAATTTATGTGTCAACAGCTGCCCCTCTTTGAAGGTGAGCTCGTAGAGGTTGCATTCAAAGACAATATGATACCTAAATTTTGACCATGAACATGCAATGGATGATATTTTGGCAGGACTATGGATCCCTTTTTGTTTTTGTTTTTGTTTTTGTTTTTGTTTTTTTATTTTTTGTTTTTTTTTTTTTGAAAATGAATCCTATTTTGAAATGCAATTTATATAATGCATGGAAATGCTAATGTCAGTGATAAATGAACTTACCTGGAATAACTTACCTTCGAGGAGGGTAGAGTAACTCGAGATACTTGGTATTACATGTCCAGGACCCGTACCATTCTACGGTCGCCTAGAATAGTAACATGACTTTACAAAGAGACTGCTTTCCCAGGACCCGTACCATTCTACGGTCGTCCAGTATGGCATTGCTTGGTTGTGTCTAGGACCCGTACCATTCTACGGTCGCCTAAACGGGGATTCATTTTTCAGGACCCGTACCATTCTATGGTCGCCTGAATGAGGAAATAGATGTTGTCTAGGACCCGTACCATTCTACGGTCGCCTAAACGGGGAAGAGTTTTGAGACATCCAGATCCAGCCTGAGATGTCAAGAATTTGGGAACTTAACCAATACACACTCAATGTTAGGTGAGATGAATATTGGATTAAGAAGATTCGAAATACCTAGATCCAGACTAAGGTATAACGAAAAAGATCGAAAAACATTCACATCTAGAGTGAAATGCTTAACGAAGAGTTTCGAGACATTCAGATCCAGACTGAGATGTCAAGAATTTTGGGACTTAACCAATAGACACTCAATGTTAGGTGAGATGAATATTGGATTAAGAAGATTCGAAATACCTAGATCCAGACTAAGGTATAACGAAAAAGATCGAAAAACATTCACATCCAGAGTGAAATGCTTAACGAAGAGTTTCGAGACATCCAGATCCAGACTGAGATGTCAAGAATTTTGGAACTTAACCAATAGACACTCAATGTTAGGTGAGATGAATATTGGATTAAGAAGATTCGAAATACCTAGATCCAGACTAAGGTATAACGAAAAAGATCGAAAAACATTCACATCCAGAGTAAAATGCTTAACGAAGAATTTCGAGACATTCAGATCCAGACTGAGATGTCAAGAATTTTGGGACTTAACCAATACACACTCAATGTTAGGTGAGATGAATATTAGATTAAGAAGATTCGAAATACCTAGATCCAGACTAAGGTATAACGAAAAAGATCGAAAAACATTCACATCCAGAGTGAAATGCTTAACGAAGAGTTTCGAGACATTCAGATCCAGACTGAGATGTCAAGAATTTTGGGACTTAACCAATAGACATTCAATGTTAGGTGAGATGAATATTGGATTAAGAAGATTCGAAATACCTAGATTCAGACTAAGGTATAACGAAAAAGATCGAAAAACATTCACATCTAGAGTGAAATGCTTAACGAAGAGTTTCGAGACATTCAGATCCAGACTGAGATGTCAAGAATTTTGAGACTTAACCAATAGACACTCAATGTTAGGTGAGATGAATATTGGATTAAGAAGATTCGAAATACCTAGATCCAGACTAAGGTATAACGAAAAAGATCGAAAAACATTCACATCTAGAGTGAAATGCTTAACGAAGAGTTTCGAGACATCCAGATCCAGACTGAGATTTCAAGAATTTTGGGACTTAACCAATAGACACTCAATGTTAGGTGAGATGAATATTGGATTAAGAAGATTCGAAATACCTAGATCCAGACTAAGGTATAACAAAAAAGATCGAAAAACATTCACATCCAGAGTAAAATGCTTAACGAAGAGTTTCGAGACATCCAGATCCAGACTGAGATGTCAAGAATTTTGGGACTTAACCAATAGACACTCAATGTTAGGTGAGATGAATATTGGATTAAGAAGATCCGAAATACCTAGATCCAGACTAAGGTATAATGAAAAAGATCGAAAAACATTCACATCCAGAGTGAAATGCTTAACGAAGAGTTTCGAGACATTCAGATCCAGACTGAGATGTCAAGAATTTTGGAAGATTTTAGACTTTCAATTTCTGGAAAGGAACTCGGGCTATAGAAGCACGCCGAATCAATGAAATGGACTCTAGGCTACGGAAGGACGCCGGGTAATGAAAAGGGACTCTGGGCTATGAAAGCGCGCCAGGCCAATATAAAGGGAATCTGGGCTACGGAAGCACGTCAAATCAATGAAAGGGACTCTGGGCTACGAAAGCATGCCAGGCCAGTATAAAAGGACATCGGGCTACAGAAGCACACCGTGTCAATCATGAGGGACATCGGGCTATGGAAGCAAGCCGACTCGATGAAAGGAACTCTGGGCTACGGAAGCACGCCAGGTCATGAAAAGGCATCGGGCTACGGAAGCACGCCGGGTTGATGAAAAAGGCACCGGGCTACAGAAGCACGCCGGGTCATATCAAGGAACTCCAGGCTATGGAAGCACGCCGGATTAATTAAAAGGACATCGGGCTATGGAAGCACGCCGAGTCGGTGAAAAGGGACTCTGGGCTACGAAAGCACGCCAGGTTGATGAAAAGGACATCGGGCTACGAAAGCATGCCGAGTTCATGAAACTGGGGACTCTGGGCTGCGGAAGCACGCCAGGTCAATATAAAGGAACTCCGGGCTACATAAGCATGCCGGGTTGATGAAAAAGGCACCGGGCTACGGAAGCACGCCGGGTTAGTGACAAGGGCTTCGGGCTACAAAAGCACGCCGAATCTCAAGGCTTCAAGGAGCAACTTGAGCTTCAAGTATTACTCGGTCTTCAAGGAAATATTACCTGTCAGACATGATTAGAGCAAAAACTTATATGCATTCATCAAAGAGGTAGACAATTTGAGATACTCTAGAATGCACATTTCAAAGTTCCGTGGGTTTTTAATCAATTCAATCAAGGTTTATGCACAATGACTTTACCATATTTGCATCACCCAAATTTCACATGAGAGAATTGTCGTTCAAGACAATAACCAGGATTTCTTAAGAATGCTAAATGAGAGACTTTCAATTAGAAAGAACTTGTACTCACTCTCATTCAGAAGAGCTATTTTAGGAGAATCACACCATCTCACTATCATCATACCCACAAGGGTTCGAGTATTCTCGCAAGCAGTACGACCTTACCAATCTGAGAGGTCTTTAATAGGGACCGTAATGTGGGCTTGGTCAATGGCTTAATAAAGGGACTCTTTGAGTCAAGGCCATTGAAAGGACAACTCCGCAATCATCTTCGGGTTTACAAGTCAAGAACCCTGCAAAATGAGAAAGAAATAATCTTGCTCTCACTTCTTCGAGTAATGCTTAAGACATGTGAACTCCTACGTTAATTCAAGTGCCCTAATCAGAAGAGACTTTACAAGGGACGTAATGTAGGCTGGGTTCATGGGTTGAGAAACGAAGGGATCATTAGGCTCAAAATGTGTATAGGGGGATGAGAGTTGGTGATCATCTTGACATCGCCACCAGTTTTCTTTTTCACTATTGGGGATTGTCTTCATGAAGTGCCCCATTGATTGTAAAAAACTGAGCATTTGAGTTCTTTGAAAATTGCTCCATTGGGATTCAATTCTTGCAATTGACAGTCACCTATCTTGACTCTCTTTTTTCATCTACGGGCATTGGCCTTGCTTTTACTAGGCACACCGCTTTTTCATGCCCCTAAATCTTATTCATTTTTTCTTCACTTTTTTTTTTTCATGGGCATTGGCCTTGCTTTTACCAGGCACACTGCTTTTTCATGCCCCTTAATTCTATTTTGATTTTAGTTTTTTTTTTTTGCACACAATGCAGGCGTCAAGCAATTACACTTTGAATGACACTCGAACTTTCAAGGGTCTTTATCTGCCTTTTGCCTTGCCCCAGTGTGGGGGATGATCACCAACTGGGTTTAAAGCAATGAAATTGCAGACTCAAGTGGGCTATGCAAATGATATAAATATATAGGATAGAGAAAGAAATGTTCTTCCTCATCCTAAGGCACTTAAATTACCACATGAATTCAATGTAATAGCACAACTTGAAGATTGATGCAAGTGAGAGCAAGAAAATTTCTTTTCATTTTCCTCACCCTTATGGTGCTGTCTTACCTCCAATTTGCCTCGGTGTGGGGTGGTTCTTGACATGGGTAATTTGAAAGAAATCTCCACAAGTGTATGAGGTTCAAAAGGGTTAAGCAATGGATCACCTATAGTGTTTGGGATAAAGAAATGAATTGCCCCTCATCACTTTGGTCATCGTACTTTTTGCAAGAGAACTCTTTACCTTGTAGATATGGAACTTCCTACACTCATCTCACAAGTGTATCAATAAGGGACTGTGTATAGGATAGGGCTTGCCTTTCATCATCCTGACACATCTCATTTAGCATTCTTAAGCATTGATGTCATTCCATTGAATTATCTACCTTGACAAATCTCCACATGAAATTGGTGAGTTAAATAGGTAAAATCACTATCAAAATTCTCTTTTCAAAAGAGTCCGACAACTTTAAGCATGAAAAGCTTTTGTAACTTCAAAACAGACAATTTACCACACTCAAAACATGGTTTCAAGTATTCATTTAGGGAATTGCCCCACAAAGGGACTGTCTCAACAATGGGTGTTCTTGGATTACCCTATCAATCAAGACTGAAAATCTGCTTTTGCCCCTGCACAAGAGAACATCAGAGTAAATTCAAATTGCACATCCATTTTGGCCCAGATCGAGATTTTGTCTTAGTCATGTCACTACTAGAATCTGTAGTGCCCCCAATTTGTCATCTGCAGAAAAAAAAAATAGAGTGTCATTTCCCAAAATTAATTATGCTCAAGGACGAGATGTTCCTTTTTCACCAAAGATGGATGGTCCTCATTTTATTTGCCCCTCATTTTATTAAGTCTTTAGAAATGTGTTCTCAAACTTGTTGAGTAACAGTTGGGCCAATTGATTTATCATTACAACATGATGTGCCTTTATCAGATGCTTTCTTATCAGGCCAAGAAAGTAATGCTTTTGGACCATGACTCATGTGTGCTTGAGTTCTTCACCCTCCTTGGTCTTGTGATGCGAACCCTTCAGGTCAGAGATTCTTCCTTCAAAAGTCCTCTTGACTCTTTTCTTTGAGTCGCAATTTCTCACTTGTTTTGGTCCATCATTTTAGCTCTTGACTATGGATGGATGAACGGGACTGCTCCATAATCACCTACTTAAAAAACAGAGGTAATGTAAGAATGAAGGATAGGAAAACGGTCCATGACAATGGTTTATTCGCCTTATTTATTCAAAACTCATTAACATTTGAAATTAAGAACTGAAACCAAATTCCATAAAAAAAAAAAAAAAGGGTTGAAATTAACATCCCCTAAACATTGGACTAAGAATTGAAAGCAAATCCCCTAAAAATTGAAATCAAACTTCCTAAACATGAAAATAAGGAAATGTCTCATTTTATATGCTTTCGGGAGCCCAATGCCCTGCGAAGCTTTTTATTTTCAGCTTCAGCCATTTCCACTTTCCGTTTAAGATGCTCAATCCGTGCTTGCTGAGCGGGCTTCTCAGTCACATCAGGGATCACTGGACGCAAGGCGGCAGGAATCCGGTGTTGTTGGATATAAAATGTCGATGCATGGTGAATCTCCTCCTCACCTTTCAGTCTCTTGGGCACCAAGATCTTCTCTGGATGGCATTCATTCCATGTAGCAATGATCATCTGGATCTCGTTGAAGTAGTCATAGTCCGTACGAGTAAAACGAACTTGGAACAATTCCATCTTGAGAGGCGGAGGAACTTCTTGAAGAGCTCTGTATTGACAGGCCACCCTATATGAGTAATAAGAAGTAGTACCAGAGAGACCCAGCAGCGGGATTGGCTCATCATACTTATGAGAGAAACGAGCTTCCTCAACATGGAACCATTTAGCGTGCCATAGGAATGCTTCAGGATTAGGATTTTTCAGAAAATTGATCCAACATGAGTACTGTTTATTTGGGGAAAAACGCTCTAGGACCTCAAAATTTTGTATGGGATGCCTAAAATCATCAATATTAAATTATTTCATAAGGTGCCTAAACCCTTTTATGTGGGAGAAAAACCATATTTGCAAAAGTTCAGGGAGAGCACGCATGGTCCTTTCTTCATTTTGTTTGAAACGGTTTAATGACAAAAATGTTTCAGCCAAAATCATGTTGACATAATTTAACCCGTCACAAACTTGGTTATCACCCATGAAATTGAAGGATTAATGGCATTTTTTCGATAAGGAAAAACAATTAGTCCAAAAAATGCTAAAATAAAAATCTTAGCCTTTGAAATCATTGGCTGATTTGCAAAACACTCTGCCAAAAGTGAAAATGGGCATGCATAACAATTGGCTTTGACAACCTTCCTTACCATTTCAGCTTTGATTGTTAAAAATTGTGATAATTCAGAAATAGAATCTATACCGATAGGTGGCCTAACAAGTTCCTTTTCAAGAGACATTCCAATGGCAACACTATATTCCTCCAATGTTGGGGTTAGTTCGTACTCACCAAATATGAAGGTGGAAGTCTGCGGACACCAAAAGTGTGGTAGCGCCTGCATAGCACCAGAGTGGATGTTGATCTCTAGCAATGGGAGAAGTCGGGCGATTCTTACTTTCACATATCTTTGGCCCTCTTGATCTAATTGGTCCAACCACGTTTTGAGCTCTTTTTTGGGAGTGGAAATGAATTGTACATCGGTTTTCCCCATTGCATATAAAACGAGACTGGCGATGAAACCTAGTGTCATGGACCGACAAAATTGCAGTAAACTAAGTAAATTGCAAAGTCAGAGTTTAGACAACTTACTTTCACTTGGAATGGATGATAATCACATAGACACACACATGAAACATGAGGCTCAATTTCTACCTAAATGGCTTAACTAAGTGGAGCTAAAGAGGATGATTTGACCGTTGCAGTCTCGCATTAACGTGTCAGGTCCCCCTAACTCCGGCTCAGTCGAATATAATGCCCAATAATCACGCAGTCTCGCGGATATGGACAAATGCATTCGACACCATGAAAAACTTTCGGGGAAGAGAAGGTCAACCTCTACATAGCAGTCTCGCTTTCAAGGAAGTATCCTTCTCAACACCATCCTAAAAATCCTATCGCAGCCCAGGTTTGGCAGCAGGTTGTGTGTGCAATAGTGTCGTGTAAATGCATAGGCATGCACAACAGTTCATATCAAATAACACTTCGTTCATGAAAATAAATCATACATTCCTACACATCCCTACAAAACAAAGGTTAGCAAGCACTTCCCCTTATACCTCCCATCCTACAAGAACATTTAACACCTTAAACGTTAGGGACGTACCTGGGATCCTCGCTGCCAAAAATATTTTTTCTAAAAGAAAATTGGCCTAAGTCCACTAAGAGTTTCAACTCACGTCCCCAGTGGAGTCGCCAAGCTATCGCGACCTCCCCGAAGCGGGTTTGACCACCTAAAGGTTCGGCTAATGGATTGTTAAGCCTAGACTTAACTCGGGCTCTCCCAAGCCCATACCAATTTGCGACTTAGGTTCAAGTTCTTAATATGCAAATGATGTTTATCATGGAGTCGCCACTAATCTATTCTTGGTGGGTCGATTAGAAATCCAAGTAAAGTAATGGGAGAATTACTTCACTCCTACGAATCAGAGATTGTGAGTTCGGGGACTTGATTACGCTAGATTTCTCTAACGCCCTTTCGGTACCTTTTCTTTTTTTATTTCAAAAAATATATTGCAGGCAGCTTGAATTGATTTTAATTTATCTTCCTAACATGTGAGGTGATCATGCGGGTGCGTAAACCACCAATTTAACACCCAAGAAAGCGATGAATAAATTGCAAGACTTACCTCATAGCAAAGAAAGCATCTGCAATGTTAGATCAGAATTCACATCAACAATCTAAATATGATTTCTAATTAACACGCAATTTTTTTTTTGTTTCCACTTATTTAATGAAAATCATGCAATATGCAATGCATGCTACTAACATGGAATAATATGACATGATAATATGGCCTAAACTATATGATGCAAATGCGATGTTTTTGTATTTTCTTAATAAGCATGCAATTTATCCTAGAAAATAAAACTAATTTATTCTAAGACATTTTTTTTTGTATTTTTCATGAAATTCGGAATTAGAAAAATGTGAAAATTATCTATCTAAATTAAAATATCATCTAATTTGTATTAGGAATGAGGTTAAACCAAATCCTAATTTAAACTAGAATGTTATCCTAATTTAGAAATTTCTAACTAAAATGCAATCTATCTAAAAATTTTCTTAAATTAAAAAAACTATTATCTAGAATTAAACTATATGAAATTTTACCCTAAAATGCAATGATATACAAAGAGTGCCAAAATTCTAATTATTTTTTTTATGTTTTTTATTAATTTCGAAATTAAAAATTACCAAGTAATTAAATATGAAACCTAAGTTAAAACTAGCAACCTAAATTGATCGATTTGATTTTCTTATTATTTATTTTTTAAAATTCGAAATAAAATTCCTATTCTATATGCAAACCATAAAACAGGAAATAAACCTAATTCTAACCTACATGAAATGCAAATGCAATTTTTTTGTATTTTTTGAGATAAACAAAACAATTAAAAGATACCAAATCCTCCATGATTGTTTCGCTAATAAAATCAATAAATTGATCTTAAGCTTTAAAGACCAAAATATCAATTTTATTCCCGCGTGATTAATTATTCCATCTAAAGGCTTATAGATGAAATAAAAAAATCTTTGTGCGGTTGCGAATTAAGTGGTACATCGGGGATTTTTAAACATGCATCAAGAAATATTTCAAATAAAGAGATAAAATAAATCTATCTAATTTGGTTCAAGAAAACTACCTAGTTTTTTTATGATTCCTTTCCAAAACAGGACCGGCAACAAGGGACTCACGAACGACAGCGATTACACGGCCACGAAGCTTAGGGACCTGCGATTCAGTTGCTCGCCAAAGGCTCTACGGGTGGCTTGGGATAAGCTGCAGTGTTTGGTTCCAGCAGGAAATGTCTTTCTCCAAAAGGCAAGGGATGACCTGCAACACAAAATTTACGAGGAAGGAAAGTCCTCGTTGAAAGCATAACTACAGGACTTCACCAGCCAACATGAATATCCTGCAAAGAAAAGGAAAGTGGTCTTTTATTCCTTTTTTTTTATTTGTTCTTTATGTGCCCCCCTTTCTCTACATTGGTGGACTTCAGAAGAACGCTGATTCGCCGATACTGCAACTTCTCAGTTTAGAATGGTCAGGCTCGAGCTTGGACAGCAGCTCGCCGTTATTGCCAGGGATTCCGCGGATGGCTTAGCAGGCCGTATGGATGTGGCTCACATCTAGGAATGACAGCTCGGACTCGGAGGCACCTTACAGCTGCAACAAGATCGCCAGGGCTCTAAACATGGCTCGTAGGGCTGGGACTTGACGCCAGGGCAGCGCAGGCGGGCGGCGTTGCTGGTGTAGGACACGGGCAGCGGCGGCGGCAGGAGCTGTGACGGGCAAGCAGAGGCGTGGCTACGGGTGCAGGCGTCGGGTGGAGGGTAGCAGCAACGGAGAGGACTCGGCGACGGGTGCTGCAGCTTGCGGGCGTCGCTCCTTGCTTCAAGCTGCAGGAGGCAAGTGAGCGGAGGTGACGGTGACAGGTGCGTAGACAGCATTCGGAGGCAAATGCTCGCGACGTAGGACGACGGGGGGAAGGGTGACGCGTTGCGGGGCGCAGTCGTCGAAGGGTGGTGCTCGAGCGGAGACGCGGGTGTCGCAAGTTGGATCTGAGGGCGTCGGGCGCTGGGTTGCAGGCGCGGGCAGTGGTGCGACAACGGCGTCAAGTTGCTGCGGAGGTGCAACGCGGAGGTGCAGCGCGGGCAGCAGATCGTGGGCCGACGGGTGAGGGAGCGAGCGGTGCCGAACGGTGGCGCGGCGTCAGGGGTGCGGGCTGCAGGCGTAGAGACGGGCGCTCTTGGCATCAGGTGCTCGGAGGCAGCAGTGACGATGATCAGGCTAAGGCGCGGTCAAGGATGAGAAGAGGAGTGGAGATGGCGACGGCGTTCGGAGCTCCTGCGACAAACGGCGGTGTGATCACGTGGGTGGTGCTCGCACAGGGGATGGCCGGCGGGGTGGCGGTGACTGGTGGTGCGGCTGGGTAAACAGCAACAGTTTTGCTGCTGAGGTTGAACGGCGTAGGAGCAGAAGCTTCGTCGCAGCTAGGGGTGAAGTGGGCGGCGGTGGTCGTCGCCGCAGGGGACCGGAGTGGAAGCAGAGCTGGCCGTCACAGGGAGGCGGAGTGGAAGCGGGTCGGTCGGCGCAGGGGGGCAGCCGAGCGGCTAAGGAAACTCCGAAGAAGATGAACAGTAGGGGTCTTTTCCTCTTTTTTTTTTTTTCTGCTGTTCGGTCACTTCTTTTCTCTGTCTCTCTCTCACGTCTCACTCTCTGCAATCTCCCTCTCTGCTTTTTCTCTTCTTTTTTTAATCTCCTCCCCCTGACTTCATATTTTCTTCTTTTCGCAACTCGTGTGGCTCCCCTATGGGCCTTGTTCATAGATTTTTTTCCTCAACTCCTCTGGCCTCTTCCCTTTTTTTTCTAACGAGACTCTATCTCTCTTAATCTTTTTTTTTTTTCACTCGTCTGTATGTCTCTCTGCGGGCCTTTTTCATGGATTTTTTTTATGTTCTCTAGCCTCCTCCTCTTTTCGTTTGCACTCTCAAGCCTTATTTATAGGCTCAAACTTTACCGCCTCACGTTGCCGTCGACTTCAGTGTGAATTGAGAACAGCCGCAACTTTTCTTCACGTCCACGTACAAGTTAGCAAGTTGAACCTTGCTTCCCTGTTTCTTGAAGACTCCACTAGCTGCTATAATATATTATAATGTGTGCCCCTTCTTTTGACTTTCTTCTCCAGCCGATTTGCTCTCCAGGAAGGAGAGAATTCCTTGCAACAACACACTATAAAATATTATAAAATTGTGACCCCTTTCTCTTGCGTATCTTCTCACGTCTTCCCCATTTTGTGCATGCATGTGCATGCATTAATGAGAGAGAGAAAAAGTGGACGCTCATGGATTCTTTTTTCTTTGCTTCATACTTGCGGCTACTTGTCCCTCCCTTCTATAGGATTGCCGCAACTTTTGACTTTTCTTGCTTGTTACTGCTTCTTTCTTCAACAAATTTCTCGCTGCTTCACCAAGACTGATAACCCACACTTGATAGAGCATATTATATAATATATCATGGCCTCATTTTGCTTCGCGTGCATGCATGCGCATGCATTAATGAGGGAGAGACAACGGACGTGCAAGAACTACTTTCCTCATCATTCATTTTTTTTTTTTCACTCTTTTGCATGTTCAGACTAGCGGAGAAAGACCATCCTTTTCGCGCATGTAATCGACCGCGAGCCCTTGCTTCTTGTTGCCTTTTGGTACCGATGCAAATGCAACTACATGAAATGCAATTTTTCTTTTTTTTTTTTTAGGAGTTAAAGATTAATCCCTAATTTTTTTATGCAATTAATTACTAAATGATTAATCAAAATTTAGGTGTCAACAGGGCCAATCTTATATCTGTCCGACATACTTTCTCAACTTAAAGTAATGCACTAAGCATTAAGATGCATAAAGATCAAATAAAGATTCATAGGCATTAATGATGAAAAATACAAATTTATCAAATGTGAACACTTTAGGGAAATTACAATCCAGTACGTCAGACTCTACGCAATCCTAGAGATTTCACATGGCCACAAAACACATCTCTAGGTATTGGTTTTGTAATAGGATCTGCTACCATTTTATGCGTAGATATGTACTGTAAGTTCACATCATTTCGTGCAATCATATCTTTGACAAAGTTATACTTGGTATCTATGTGTTTGGTCTTGCCATGATATTTTGGATCTTTGGTGTACACTTTTGCTGCTTGGCTATCACAGTTAACCAATAATGAACTTACAGCTTTCTCAATAACACCTAAATAATCCTAAAAATCTCTTAAGCCAAACGCTTTCTTATACTGCTACTGATAATGCCACGAACTCAACTTCCATCGTGGACAAGGCTATACACATTTGTTTCTTACTGCTCCAACATATGGTGTTATTATTCGGTAAGAAAACAAACCCAGAGGTAGATTTTTTTTCATCTAAATCTCCTCCCTAATCAACAGCAGAATAGCCTTAGAGTTGCAGATCCTTTCCTTAATAACTTAGCGTATAATCAGCAGTCCCCTTTAGATACCTTAGTATTCTTTTAACGGCTTTCCAATGTGCTTGACCTGAATTGGATTGGCATCTTCTCACCATTCCAACTGCAAAAACATATGTCAGGTCTTGTACACATCATAGCGTACATCAAGCTCCCAATAGCACTAGCATAAGGAACATGTTTCATTTGTTCCTTCTCTTGTGGAGTCCTTGGACACACTCTATAGCTCAATCTTTCACCTTTTGCAATAGGAGTGTCTATGGGTTTACAATCTTGCATACGAAATCATTCAAGAACCTTGTTTATATATGTTTCTTGCGAAAGAGATAACGATCTCTCGAAATCTTAACTCCAAGAATGTATGCAGCCTCACCCATATCCTTCATCTCAAAGTTGGAAGACAACCAACTCTTGACAGTATTAACAAGCTCTTGCTTCCGGCAATTAGTATATCATCAACATATAATGATATGATCACAAATTGATCTTTGGATCCTTTGATATATACACAATGATTCTCATCTATCATTGTAAAATCATATGCCATTATGGCATTATGAAAACGTATATACCATTGTCTTGACGACTGCTTAAGGCTGTATATCGATCTCAAAAGTCGACATACTTTTTCTTCTTGGCCTTTCACTATGAAACCAGCAAGTTGTTCCATATATATTTCTTCCTCTAATTCTCTATTGAGGAAAGCAGTCTTTACATCCATTTGATGTAACTCAAGATCCATACTAGCCACTATTGCCAGAATAATGCGAATCGAGGTAAATCTCACTACAGGAGAAAATATATCTTCATAATCAATTCATTTCTGTTGATTATACCCCTTCGCCACAAGGTGAGCCTTATGCCTTTCTATCGAGTCATCAGCTTTCGCTTTATTTTGAGAACCCACTTGTTCCCAATAGCTTTGTGTCCTTTCGGAAGATCAACCAATTCCCAAAACTTGATTCGACTTTATTGACTCAATTTCCTCTTCTATTGCATGAATCCATTTTTCCTTACTAGAGCAATTTAGAGCCTTATTAATATTTCTTGGCTCATCCTCATCTTGTGGAGCAACCATAAAAGTTTCCCCTTCCGTCAAAACGTCGATGGGGAATACTTTGGCGACTTGTTCGCCGTATGGAAGATTGTACACTTAGCATATCATTCCCCATTATGCTCCCACTAGGATTAGATAATGATGACGTCGTCTCATCTTGTGGTTGCAATTGAAAATTAGTTGAATTCAATTCATCACTTCTCACATTACTCCCACTTGGACGAACTCCACTAATATCATTATCTTGATTCAAGGTTTCAAATAGGGAGTAATCCTCACCTATTTCGCCCTTCTTAGGAAATTCATCCTCTAAGAATGTGACATCCCGTGATTCAAATTCAGTTATACTCCCACTTTCCTGCTCACCTATGAACACATACCATTTCAAGTGTTCGGAGTATCTCATTAAAATACTCATCTTTCCTTTGGGACCCAATTTCCCAAACTTGTGAGAGGACTCATGAGTATAGGCAGCACAACCCCATGGCTTAAGAAAACTTAAGTCCGATTTTCTACCTGTCCATAACTCATATGGAGTGGAAGTTACTGATTTAGAAGGCACCTGGTTAAGTATATAGGCAGCAGTTAACAACGCATCACTCCAAAAAAGTGATAGGTAAGTTAGCATGCGCCATTATGGACCTAACCATTTCCAGTAGGGTTCTGTATATTCTTTCCGCAACACCATTTTGTTAAGGAGTATATGGAATAGACAACTGTCTTTCTATTCCTTTTTCATCACATAATTTTTCTGAACTCATCAGATAAATATTCTCGACCTCGATCGGATCTTAATACTTTTATTTTCTTGTCTAATTGATTTTCTACCAAGTTCATAAACTTTTTGAAACAACTCAATGCTTCAGATTTATGAGAAATCAAATAGACATATCCGAATCGAGTATAATCATCTATAAAAGTGATGAAATAAACAGGCACATGCCTTCCTCTCACATTCATTGAACCACAGACATTAGAATGGATTAAATGCAAAGGAAATTAAGCTCTTTTACATTTTCTAAATGGTTTCCTTGTCGTTTTCCCTACTAGGCGATGCTCACATATAAGCAAATCAACTTTTTAATGTTGCCCAACAAGCCCTCTTTGGCTAGTCTATTCATACGTTGTTGGCCAATATGACCAAATCTAGCATGCCACATAATCACATCATTATCTTATGAAGTAGAAGACGTGAAACAAGGGAATAACAAATATTAACATCAACATAGTCAACATTTAATACAATAAAATCGGCTAGAAAATGACCACAACCATAGTAGTTTGTATCCAAATATAAATCTACACCTCTATTATGGAAGTTCACACTAAAACCAAGCTTAATCAACACCAAAAATAGATACAAAATTTCGACGAATCTCCGGAGCATATAGAACATCATGTAGGAATAAGGTGCGTCCACCATGCATGTTCAATTGGCAGGTGTCAATCCCTTTAACTTCAGCTCTGGAGTTATTTTCCACATAGATATGCTTAGTTCTAATTGGTATCGTCGGAATTCCACGAAGGATTCTCTATCATTCGCTACATGGTCTGTCACTCCTGAATCTACAGTCCATAAAGGATTGAATTCAGCCAATAATACAGAACTTGACACATAAGCAAAGTTCTCAAATGTACAAGAGGTGTTTACCTTTTTCGGCTCACAACAGTTGTGAGCATAGTGACCTTTCTTGTCACAATTGTAACACCTCACCCTTGACATTTTCTTCACTTGAGAACGTTTTCCTCTTGTGTGTTGGTTAACTCTTGATTTCTTGCAATAAGGACTTGATCCTTTGCATACCCACATATTGAATGAATCAATACGCTTGCGCTTAGAGCTCAAAGCCCTTTCTAAGCTAGAACCAGCATTGCAAATGTCTATTTTTGGCTCAAATGCCGTTAGGCGGTCCTCTACTAGCTCAATGTGGCGCACGGCATCCTCAAGATCTTCCATAACATGGTCAAGAGCTTCTAGTGCTTCTTGCTTTTCCAGCACATATTGAATCTTCATATTTAATATTTCACAATTGTTGCCATTCATATCAGCAATTACATTCTTAATTGTTTAAACCATCGATCTGAACACATCAGACATACATGCACGAATAATTAATGCCTATCATTTATGCATCCACTTTGCACAAACCCATCATATCAATGAACAATTTCAAGTAAGGTTTCAGAATCAAAAGGTCACTATGTTTCCAATCATTCTCCAAAAATCCTAACTCAAAATTATTATTAATATAATTGTCTTATGCAAAATAAATTCTCTGAAGTTACAAAAACTTCTATGAACTACCCACGGCAGTCAACAATAACAGAAAGCAAATAATATTTGACATCCAATAGAATAATAATGTTTTCACATAATACAATTATCCATTACACTAAGCAATATATATAGAGAAGAAATATCAACATAGAAAGAGATATTCACACCCAAAAACATCTCAAACTAATCTAAGAAATAAATAGGAAATGTTCCTTCTAATCTATCACTTAAAATATCCAAAAAATTTGAAGACACATTTGCCAACCATGAAAAAACTTTTGGAGGGCTTTCATGTCGCCTCTAAGGCACATTCACTCTGCGCCGTGTGACGCTCAATCTAAGGGTTGAAGTTTTGGTTAACTCAATCCTATAGTATTCTCTTATAAAAGCTACCACTAGCCTCCTATAACCCGGGATCACGTTGACCTCCCATAACCGATCTAACACTGCTTGCCATTCAGGTGGAAGAGTGTTCATCAAAGCCGGCACCTTCTCAAAATCCGGCATAAGATAACAATTACAGATGATTTCTTGTATCATTTGATTGACCCTGACCACATGTGATACTAAATCACCGTCATGCCACCGATAATTAGCTAACTCTGTCATTAGCCTTTTAAGTCTTGCACTTCCCTCGTCTGTTCTCGGGATTGCAGGTATCCGTGCATAACGAATCATAGTTCATGCAACAAATGCAGAACTAAAAATGGATGACTTATAATCCATAATGAACATAAGGGAAAATACATAATTTTTCATGATTCATGCAACAAATGCAGAATAAAAAATGGACTACTTATAACCCACATAGACATAATTGAAAAGAAACATATTCTTTTTTTTTTTTGTCAACGGTCAACGGTCAACGGTAGTCAACGGCCAACGGTCGTCGGTCAACGGTCAATGGGTGGCGGGTCGGGCCGATTGGGCTGGGTCAGAAGGACCGACTCGGCACGTGCCTCGCACGTGCGAGCGACCGGTCGGATCTTAAGTTGGGTCGCGTCTCGGTTCGGGTCGGTTCGCTGGCCGGCCAACGGTCGTCGGCGATGACGTCATCGATGACGTTATCCTAGCGGTTACCGACCGTTGGGTGACGTCATGGTAATGTCAGCATGCCTTGATTCGCCGACTGGCAAGTGCCGGTTTGCCGATCGGTGGTGCACACGTGCCGGTTCGCCGACCGGCGCGTGTGGCGCACGCGCTGGCCGAGCCAGCGCTTCAGGCGTGTGGCGCCCGCACGCAGCAGCTTCTGGCCGCGTGTGTGGGCGCGTCCGGCGTCGCCCGGCAACGCACGACACATCGACGTACTCGTCTCGACGAGCTCTTTCACTCTATGTCTTCAGAAATTGATTTCGACTTACAGAAACTCGAAAAAATGGATGAACAGTGCTCGGGTGTCGGGATTTTTTGCCCCGATCCGTGTTAGCCGATTATTTTTGTGAAAAATCAATCAAAAATCATTAATAAACATGAAAGGGGTCGGGAAAACATAAACTAGGGCTTTGATACCAATGTTGGGATTATCGGATTATCAAAAATCGGATTCGACACTAAATCGAATCCCTAAAACGAATGTGGAAGACAAGCCCGGGAAAAACATGTATCACCGATCCTAAAGCATACCTCCGAATCGAGCGTACCTTGTTAGCCACAGATTAAACACCAATGCCGATAAGAGGAAGAGAAAACCGATCCCGTTCGATCCGATGACGTCGATTGGCCTTGAAGGGAAGACGACGTCGCCTTTAGCACTTTCGTTTTTCTTTTGGAGGGAGAGAGGAAGAGGAACGTACGCACTAAAAATGCCAAAAGGTATCTCCGTCTCTCTTTTTCCTCCCTTATATACATTCCCTCAAAAATAGAAATGTACCCTTTCATCGTATCCCTCCATCCATGGGCCCTAATCTTGTGGGCCGGGTTTTTAGGCCCAACATGGGCGGGCGGGCCAACTTAGGCCCATCACATAAAACCATCACCATCATATAACAACCAGATTAGAGAATTACCAATTCTGCCACTGGGTCAAACAGGAATACTCTGATTACCCATCGACATAATAATGCCAACAGGACAAATGGGCGGCTTCAATTAGGGCTTGCCTCCATTTCTTCACCTTCTCAGAATCCACCTTTCCCAATTTCTCCTCGTACCAGACCAATGCCTTGCCATAACACTCTGTCTATCTCTCTCTCCCACCCCCCCTCCTCCTCAAATCTCCCTTGGCTCTACTCCATGGAACGCAGGCAACACTAGCTGTCCCCTTGAGCCTCTTCTACTCCATTACCTTCACCGGCTCGTCCAAGCACCACCTGGACGAAGCGTGGTTCTCAGAGAAGACAAGGAGGGCGATTCGGGACTCCTCAATGGCCCTCATGAGTGCGGGCGAGATCTCGTGCCCCGGGCCTCGAGTCGTTGCTGTCGATGGAGGCGTTGATGCCTACTTGAACCAGAGCCCCGTCGAGGTGAAGGAGGAAACAGGGGCGGTCGTCCTCGCGTCTGAAGCTGAAAGACGTCGAACGGCCATTTTGCTTCGAAGTTGAAGAAGTATCAGTCCGAATGATTGATACTGGACACCTTCTTCTTCTTCTTTGAATTTTTTTCGTGGTTTAAGGGTAATATAAGGGATATCTGTTGGCCATGGATGGAAAAAAATGCATATTAAGAACTGAAAAACCTTTTTTAAGAGAAAAGAATTCTCTGAGAATGGGAATTTCGATGACATAACGAAATATGGGAGAATATAACGACCAGCAAAACTACCAAAATTTTCTAAAACAATTTAGCAATTATAACGTTTAAGAAACTTTTCTGAATTAATATTACTACCACGCTAGTCGTCAAGTTCGAGTTAACATCATGCAAATTACCATAACTAAGATGCGACGGTGCATAATTTCATTCACTGTCGGTGTATGAAAGATATTACATATGTAGTAATGTGAAGGATTGATTAGTTCATGAAGAAGCCCGTATGAATTGATCCTTCTTCGGGAAATTCAAACACTTGGTCCATTTGTAATCTATCTAATCATGGTCAATCCATACTCACATAATGAGCGACTTTGTCGAGTTCATATTCGCGTGAAAGTTAGTTTTTGGGCGAAAATGTCTTTCCTGTAAAGAAGGAAATGTAGAAACTCTTTCTTTCATGGGTGTGTCCATCGCCATGCCACATTGAAGAAATTTGTCAAGCAAGACGATAATGCCTCAAGGGATAAGGTGGAAAAGAAAATCTTAAGAGGAGCGTCTCTTTTAACTCCAAAGCCCCCCTCATAACACATTCCAGCACCGACAAGCAATTTCAAGGTGTTCATGGCAATATCAATTTTGGGAGAATTTCAAGAAAAGCAGAGGGATGAAAATGTGATGTTATCCAACTCTGACCTAAGTGGAAGGTTTCGATTCCTTCTTTGACGTCTGTGATGAAATTGAACTTAGCGATGGACAAAGGCATGTTGATTGCGAAGTGTATTTTAATGACGAGGAATGAGAAATGAAGTGCATGTGCTACTTATCTGAATTTAAGGGAACTATATGTGCGCATTCTATGGTGGTTACTCTTAAGAAACATCTTGAAGTTGTGTCTACTGAGTATTTTTAGGGTATATTTGGTAACCGTTCTACTCTCGGGAACAAGTTTTGCTTAAAAATAATTCTTTTCCATAGTTTCTAACATTTGAAAGTGTTTAGTAACTATTTAAAATTTATTTTTCGGGAAAATGCGTTTGATAAAATCTCAAATTCTTTTGTGAATTAGAATTTCTTTTTAATTTTTTAATACTTTTATTATATTTTTCTCTTTTTTTCTTTTTCCTTTTCCATCTCTCTTCTTCTTCTCTAGCTGATTGTTGGCCATGGCAATGGCTGGCGACTGGCTATGCAAGGTCGAGTCTAGCAAGCTCGCCGAAGCCTCACCAAGCCAATGCAAGGCCTAGCGAGATCGAGCCTTGTTGAGGCTCGACTGGCTATGGCGAGGTTGAGCCTCATTGGTGGTTGGGCGATCTTGTCTAGCTACTGGCGAGGCTAGACCTAGCCTAGTCAGTGCGAGGCTGACCCTTGCCAAGGGCAAGCCTCGCCTTGGCTTAGGGAGGCTTTGGCAAACTAGTGGGACCTAAACCCAGCAGTCGTTGGCCATCACCATGGCCGACAACCGGCCATGAGAAAGATGAAGAGAAAATAAAAGAGAAAAATAGAAAATTTGGCTCGATTTTGAAATTATTCCTAGAAACAAAGAAGCAACTTTTTTCAACTTCTTGATTATTTACCAAATCTATTAACAGGAACAAATTTATTTTTGGGGATACGAAAGTTACTAAATGAATTTCTGTTCTTTTATTTTATTTTATTTTATTTCGGAGAATAAAAGAATAGATTTAATTATCTTTGCTAGTTAGCAAATAGACCCTTGACAACAGTGGAGGAAGGACCTAAGGCGAAAGTATATAGTCATCAGGAGTTGTTGTGAATATGCTAACCTCAAGGATGAAAAGTGGACATAAAAATTAATGCCCAAATACTCATAAAGTGAGCCAACTATAGTTGTCATTGTTTGATATAAGAAATTCTCGTATATGATTGTCTCGTCCGGTTGTATAGAATGTGATCCTTCATGTTTCATAGGATGCCCGTGGAGTCTCTTTTTTCCACATTTTAATCATGTGGATTTATTGAAGTTTTTTGAAATTTTGTGTGATGGTATGTTGATATTCTTAATACTGACTCATCATAGTTTTATATTTAACGAGAATAAGTCATGAGATAATTTTAACTAGGAAATTACAAAAAAAGTTCTAAATTTATTGCAATTATGCCAATTTAGTTTTAAACTTTTTTTTATCAATTCAGTTATAAACCTTTTATAGTTGTGCCAATTCAATTCATCCAGCTAATTTTGCTTGTCGATGCTAATGTGAACAGTAACAACCATTTGGTCAATGTCGATGTGGCAATTTTTTAATAATATTTTTATTAAATTTTTGTTTTATTTTTTTTCCTTTTTCTTTTTTTTTCTTCCTCCTCCCTTGGCTTCTTTTCCCATAGTGGTTGGCAAGGCTCCGCCGACACTCACCAGCCAATAGGCAAGGGCTAGAAGCCTTCGCCGGCGGCCTCGCCCAAATTTGGATGAGGTCTCGAGGCCATGGGCGAGGCAATTTCACCCACAAGGCTAGCCTCACCATGGTCTTGCCACATAACGAAGGTGGCCTTGTCGTGACCCGACTTTGTGAACCAAGAAGAGCAAATGTTGGGTTTATGGGTACTTGAGAGCTCCCTCATGGTTCGTGTCACACCCCGATCTTCAGGCACGCACACATCTCTTACCTTTGGTCGATTTTGAAAGCGATATCCCAGAACGTATCGCCAACCCTTTTTATTTTTATATGCACATGCGGAAGCAGTTATAAATCCCCAGATAATAAAGCAATGTGATAAAAAAGTAGGGCCATATTTTTCATACTGAAATTCATAACTACTCTTTTATACAAGCACCTTATAGTATATAATGCAATACTATTCTCAAGGGTCTGATCTAACCCTTATCCACATATAATCAAGGTCTGACAAAACAGAATGGGATCTTTGTCCTCATCCGAGTCATACTTAGGATCCTCCTCATGGTCAGCTTCTTCTCCAAAATCTTCCTTCTCATCTAGTTCCACATTAGGGTTCTCCTCTTCAAATTTCTCCTCCTCAAGCTCATCATCAGGGTCCTGAAATGGTTATTCAATAACCATTGAAACCACGTCTCAGCAAGTTTTACCCCCTAAGACTCGATTAGTAAACTGATACACCTTAAGACTGCCTATGCACAACATGAGTCAGGGGACTTACCTTGGCCTCAAATTCCACCTGCATATTAGCACAGATCAAATAGACATCCAAGCAATCACATCATTGATCGAAGCATCGATCAAATCGACCGAGTCGATTACATGCCAACAAGATCACTCACGGTCATTTCCATTCAATCAATCAATTCACAATATCATATCCAAGTAATGATCAATCGACCTAGTCGATTTCATATCAATCAGACCATACATTCCCCACAATGGAATATTCAATTGTCGAGCCTACATGAATACCTTAGGATGACATCCCAAGTCCCTGAGTTCACGTGCTCCTTTTCCAAGACGACATACTTACTCACTGGCCCCATGTGCTCCTTTTCCAAGACGACGTACTTACTCACTGGCCCCACGTGCATTCTCTTAGGCGACCCTTTTCGCCAAGGTGATGCATCAAATCACTGAGCCCACATGCCCTTTTTATGATGCCTGGGCCCACGTGCATTCTCTTAGGCACTAGTTCGCCAAAGTGATGCATCAAATCATCGAGCCCACGTGCCTTTTTTACGATGCCCGGGCCCACGTGCTTTCTCTTAGGTGCTAACTCACCAAAGTGATGCATCAATTCACCGAGCCCACGTGCCCATTTTACAATGCCATAGTCTGTCACCTAGCCACATGCATTCTCCAGGAGGACATACCGAGTCTCCAAGCCACATGCATTCTCTAAGGCTACCTTTTCGCCAAAGTGACATATCCAATCACCGAGCCACGTGTCCTTCCCAGGTGACACTCCAATTCACCAAGCCACATGCATTCTCTCAGGTGATTTACCAACTTACTTTCGATATTGACAATCGATACCCGACCGATCCTCAATCACATAGCCAAAATTATATTATTTAAGAACATAATTCCAAAATGCACCATTAAATCAATTTGACACGAATTAAAGCTCAAATAAATAAACGGACTCGCTTTACGACAATCAGCACGAAATTCCGGTCACCGGCCATCCGGTTGAATTTCCATAATATAAATAATCAAATAATTAATTTCGAAAATTAAATACATAAACACAATAATTCCAATTTGGCACAACATAAAGCTCAATTAAATAAACGGACTGCGCCACGATTATCAGCATAAAATCCCAGTCACTGGTCATCTCAGTTGAATTTCCGGAATATAAATAATCAAATAATTAATTTCGAAAATTAATATTTAATTCCTAAAAATTCCAATTAGGTCCGAATTGCTTAATTAACACCCGATAAGGGTCGGAAAAATCCCAAGAAGCATCCGATAAATACTATAGGTAATTCTCTAGTTAAGTACACTAACCACCTAACTAATATGCAATGCAATTAACTAATAATCGCTAATCCATTCTAATCTAACCACATAATTACACTTAACTAACACTAATCAATCTTTAAGTATAATTAGCAAACTAAGAAGGCATTAGTGAGTAAAACTCACTTGAGCAAAGTGAAGACCGGATCACCGCAAAGGCGACGCGACGGTGGCCGAATTCCAAAATTTCGGCAGCGACGATAGACACTCGGGCCGAGTCAAGAAACTTTACAAGCCCACAGAAATTCATTGGGCTTGATCTGGGCTTTGGCTTGGCTGTGAACTGGGCTTGCTTTGTGGGCCCAAGATAGGCTGAACCGAGCAATCTGTTGGGCCCAAAACTTGGCGGAGTTGGGCTGGACTAGACTTTCTTCTTGGGCTGCTGAAAAAGAATTCGTGGGCCTCACATGGTCCAACTGCTGGGCTGGCAACAAGAGAATCTGCCGGACTTGATGGGCTGAAGACAAGCCCAGCTGTTGGGCCACAAAAACTTGCGTGGACTGCTGCTGAAGACTGGGCCAAAGACGGGCTTTGCTGGGCGAAGAAGGAGCTGGCGAGACACGGACGGAGATGCTGGACGAGGAATCCGCAAAAGTGAAGTTACTTCGGTGAGTGTTGCTGATGACCGAAGGAGGCTGGCACGTGGTTGCCTGGGGCGATTGAAGACTTGGACGATGCAGCTGAAGACCGTAAGACGTGAAGCATGCGGCCAACCGACTGCTGCTGCTGACTTTGGTGGACTGAAATGAAAATACGAAGCGGTGGAGCAGCAGATGGTGTGTCGCTCGAGTACTGATGGCGGGCCGTTGGCTCGGTGCTGCGTGGATTGAAGAGAGCAGCTTCGGTCTTCAATTCGGTGGGAAGCTGCTCGGTCTTCGTCGGGTGAAAATTGACCGAAGAATCTGCGGGCGTGGACGAAGGCAGCTACTTCGGTTCGGTGGAGCGCGGCAGCGAGAGGAATCGAAGTCTTCGAAGCCAGCGTCGAGGGTGTCTGCTGTTTGCTGACCGAGCGAAGTGAAGACTCGGACATGGCAGTCTTCGAGAGTGGAGGGTGTGAGCTTCAAGGAGTAGAGATTTCGGTCAGCTTTGGGGGCTTCGATGCTGGTTTGTTGACCGGCTTGCTGTACGAGGGACACGAAGGAGATGCTGGGAACGCGTGGGTTGCAGCTGTCAATTGGGAGTGTTTCGGTCTTCGTGGACAGCTGCTTCGTTGGAGTCCTCGAGTAGCAACGTTGAAGATGAACGCAGCAGCGAAGATGAAGCTGAGAGGTGGTGTTTCGGCTGAGCAGAAAAAATAAAAGGAGAACAGGAGTCGCTGGTTTCGGTGATGGTCGCGCGAAGACGAAGGGAGAGAGGCGGCTGGTCTTGCTTGTTGGAGAAGTTGCCGAAGGAGGAAGTCAACATGTCTATCCCCTCCATTGAATGCTTGGTCCCCCACTATTACTTTCCAATATAAATTCCACCAAATTAATCCATTTTTGAAGCCAAAATTCCAGCTCCATCCAAGGCTCCGAATTTTGTAAATATTAGCTTCAATTTCTTCATTTGATTTTCCAAATCAACGTCCCATTTTGCTGAAGAAAAATATCAAACAATTTTCTATAAGTCCCTGACACTCAAAAGCTCAGTTTGAAAGTCCAAACTCGCTTAAATTCGGTTCATACGGATTTCTGTTAATTTTCCACGACGTTCGAAACGATTTTCCGTAAAAGTCCCAGAATCTCCAAAAAATCTTCTGAGACTGAGTCGACACTCTTAGAATTTATTGTGATATGACAGAAACTTCAATTTCTGAAATCGGACTTAGATTGGAAGTTAATTTCACTCGGACACGTTTTTAGCGTAACCTAGGGTACCGGGTAGTTTTCAGAATTTTTTACGACAAATGACCCGTGGTCGATTTTCTTTGAGCCACGATGAACCCACTCGACACATTGGCGACTCTCGATTGTTATGAAAATCTTGAGGATTCAAATACGGACACAGAGTACCAAAACGACAGTAAAATCAAATTAGTGCCAGTCAACGAGAGTTTTCCAATTTAATGGAGTTACCCACGATTGGTCATTCATCTCAGTTGAACCAACTTATCTCTAATCTTAATTCGATTTTATACTGTGCCGCAATGGTCTCTAAAGATGAGCACGGTCGAGAAATCGATTTTTTGGTCGAATTCTCAAGTCTATTTACCTTAAATTCCTTAATAACTCACCCAGCTAATCTAGTTATCTCATGAGTGGCCAACTCAGAGAAAAACACTGTAATCGCGTCAATGAAATGCCCAATTTAATCAATCGAAATCAGAGCCTGAAAATCAGGATGTCACAGTTCGCATCCACAAAGATGCTATCACCTTGCCTTTTAGGACGAACCATTCATGAGTTTGCTTGATCATAGTTGTGAGCAAGCTCATACCTCATGTGACAACGGAAAGTGTCACAATTCATACCCACACGGGTGACATACCTCAAAGAAGGAGGTCGGGTGTGAGTATTGAATTTAAGAGTACATTTATCATAGTAGCCCTCCTACTAGTACTCTATTTCCTAAGGATGATATCACTTCATCAATTAGGAGCTTTCTATAGTGGGTATGCTAAATTATGGTGAGCTTCGACGAGGCCCATACCCTTTGCAATGGGTTGATTTTATTATTTAGTTATTTAAAACAACCTAAAAAGAATGGGAGTCACCACTAGCCTCGTCTTTGTGGTTGGCTAAAAATCCCAATTGAGGGTTGAAAGTGGTCCCTCGATTCTTACGCAACTAGATATTCTAGATTTGGTGACTCAGGTTATGCTAATAATTCTATGAGCACCCTTTCAGTACCTAATAGTTTGTCATATTTCCTAAGGTGTCCAAACATTTCTTTTTACTTTTTTGGGTTGTTAACTTCCTAAGTGACCATGCATGGATGGCTTTTTTTATGCAATTTCTATTTGTAAGAAAGAAAAAGAAAGCAAACAATTGAAATTTAAAGACGAGAGAGAAGGTAAACAATCAAGTGAATTGTTATAGGGAAAACAATAAATCTAACATGCAACCCTAGGTGATAGGCAAAAATAAAGCGGAAAAATAAAACCCGCACTTCATCGGGTGTTTACACAATGCAAAATGACCCAAAACATATATCGGGTAAAAATGAATACAAAACTGGGTTGGAATGGATATCGACCTCCCATTGTCCTCAAGTTTTGAGGGACCTCCACCTCCAAGGACCTATACTAATCCTAATCTAAAGAAACTAAGACAAGGTACATACAATAGGAAAGAAACAACCACTCATGCCAAAAACCACAATTATTAAACAATAAAAAAGAATCAAGCAGTTGAAACGGGATTCGAAGTCGATCAAGTTGAGTCTCGGGATTGGCCTTTGCAAATCATGCATTGGTCCTTTTAGACACCTACTCAATCCAATTTCATGATTTACAGCTATTAGTGACCATTTGTGTTCTTGTGTGGTCACTAACGCTTATAAGTCTCTATGGCATGTTCTAAATGAATCCCAAGGTTACCCCCACAGAAATAGACACCATACCTAAACATACATATAAAATTCAAAGGCATCAGTAGGAATTAAACATGCAAGTAGACCTATTGACTTTATTTCCCAAACAATTAAACAATTTTTAGTAAGCTAGCATTGGATCACTTATTCAGATAACAGAAGCCAAACACAATCATAGGCATCTCTAAAAAAATGAAATGTTATTATGCATTTGTAATACATGTGATGCTTCAAGAGGCTTTGAATGTGTTTAAAACATAGGATCAAAAATTTTGACAAAAAGTGTTGAAAGTGAGGTATGATCTCTTTTGCCAAAGCTAGTCTAGGGCGCATATTGCACTACTAACAAATGTCATAGGCATTTTAAATATAATCCAAGCTTCAATAGGATCAACCTCAAATCGGAAGTTCCAAGAGATGCTAAACAATTGATATTGGAAGCATCACATGTATTAAAATCATTTCCACATGGAAAACGTGCCGATAAAAGACCTTTTTAGTTTTTTTCAAAAAATTTCCAACAACGAAGAATGAGAAACTTGGAGCAAACTTCATGAAAGTGATGAATCCTATTTCAACATGCAAATTTTCCTAAAGGATCTTGAAAAAAAAAATCACAACAAAGATTTACAATAAGACGTCATAGAACAGATAAACAAAATCAACGCAATTGGCAATGGACCCATGGACAAATTGTTCCAAGAAAATTACACAATGTGCTCGCAATCAAGGGGAAGGAAGTATTCTGAAACAAGCCACATAGACATTTATAAAATTTCAAAGAAGTTCAAAACCGCATTAGAAATTCAGCAGAACAACTGGACAACATGACACAACAACAGAGATTTGACCTAGTAAATGGGCTCTAAAAAAATATGAAATTTCACCACAACGTACTCGAAAGAGTAACAAACAAAGTTTGTGAAGGGTCCGGCTTAAGAATCTCTAACTGAAAAATCACACAAAAATAACGAAAGTCAGACTAAATAGGGATAAAACAGGGGTTCCGAATTTAACCTAAGTAAGATTTCTAACCTAACTTGGAAAAAAAAGGGAATGGGGTCAAGTGATAAGCAAATTGCGCAAAAAGTGGCATTAAAAATATTTAGACGAGTCCTAAAACTTGCTAGAAGGGTCGGCGTTCAATCAAGGTTGAATCGAGGGTCAAAAATTGATGTTCGTGAAGGTATGTGAATCAGCCATTTACAAAACAGGACATGGTATATGTTTTAATAGTTCAAAAAACTGTTTAAACAATACATGAATGGTATGAAACTTGCATATGACGAATGATTGAATGCAACAATGATTTGGGTAAAACGTTCAACCCTATATGGGATGCAAAGAAATCACATGATCCATCAATATTGCAAAATGATTTAGAACTAGGAATGACACGTCCGATGAACTTCAATTGCAATTAGCCTAATTGATGCATGATGTTTACATACCAAATAAAGTTCAATTATGACATGCTATATATGGACGCGAAACTTGTAACACACACTTCAAATGTCGAGAAGGCATTAATGCATAGTTTGGTCTTTAAGAGACCATAATGAATGGGTTTTAGTATGCTCATGATAAGCCTCTAAACTAATGCCAATATCATTGAAGATGTTTGATTTCAATGAACTAATGATGTGCAAAAAAACCTACGAAATTTTTTATATGTAGGATGTGACATGACGAACATTTTTTGTGACACATTGGAGCTTAATTTGGATCACACAAACCTATGCGAAAATAGCAGAACAAATGCATGTTGTGAGATACCCTAATTGCACCAGAACCTACACACATTCGTGCATGCAATTGACATACCAAATGATGAGAAATCCACATGAATCTTACCTTTCTAGAATCCTTAAAACATGCATTACAAATCTCATAGAGGATGTGAAGTCAAATTGACTTATCTACATCTTCAATTTCACACAAATGCAATTCGGATCTGGTGTAGGGTACATGGACCTAGGTTTGGTTTTTGATGATTTTGTCTAATCAAAACATCTTCAAAAATTCTGAAAAAAAATTAGATGTCATGCTCAAGACAATTTTGCATAAATCTCGTGAAGAAAGTTTTTCCAGATTCTGCTCATGGAAATCAGTATGAAAACAGTAATATAGAAAATCAAAACAAAGTCAGAACTTCAAATCTACCTATAACTACTGCAGAATCGACTGATTTCGGAGGTATTTTTTGATGACCAAATGACATTTTTTCAGGATGCGTGACTTATCAAATTGAAGCTCGAGAAGTCTATTTTTTTACACATAGAAGGATTCGAGGTCAGAAAAGTTCATATAGTACCTCGTCTCAACCAAAACAATAAGCATACAATAGAAGCACGGAATTGCATATTAACACTACCCACATTCAAACAAACTCAAGTTTATCTTCAATGAACATCAATCTTCAGTAGATCATTCAATCACATCATCAATCTTAGATCTAAGCATATTATATAAATCTAAACTTGAATACTAGCCCCGATCCGTTACGTTGCTTACCTTATCGGATTCAAGGTTAAAACATCTACCTTTTGCATTTTCCTTCAAAACAAAGCGCAATCGGAAAAAATCAACGTCACCAGAACGTGATCGGAACTTTGAGGGATGGATCGGATCGCCTACGGATTGGCTAGGGACCAGTTGGACCGCCAGTTCACCTTGGATAGAACTAGTCCTAATTGAATCGGCCTTGGATGCGTTGGAATAGAACAGACTAGCAGAGTTAATCTGGTGGTTGAGCTGCCAATCCCCAACCATGGTGAGGCTAGGTATGAAGTTGGGGAGAGATCGGTGTGGCTCACGCCGTCAATCTAGGTCGCTGGACCGGCTCGGTAGCCATTTTCTTCAACTCGCAGAACAAGCGACTGGCTCAAGCCGATCAATCGACTGCTGGAGGAGGCACCGGTCACTAGAAGATTGAGGATGAGGAGAAGACCGTCGAGGGGCTAGGTGGCGATTGGCAGATCAACGACGTGAGGCCGACGAGCGATGGACTGGCGAGGGGCTAGTTTGGGAGAAAGAAAAAGAGTGGGAAGAGAGGGGGGAGAGAGAGGTTTTCTGTTTTTGAAAGAGAAAGTATTCTGCAAATGAGGGCCCCCTTGCATTTTGGAGGAAAAAACCTTTTATACTAAGGCCTAATCGTTGAATCTTGACCATCGGTTTAATCCGATGATCAAAACTTTGATTTAATGGCCAAATTAAGTCCATTAAAGGCTAAGCCCACTCAAAACATGTCCTATGACTGATCAGATGGCTTTGATTCGCAAAACTTGAGGTTCAAAACAAGAATCGTAATTAGAGCCTAATTATGGGTAAAATCGTAAATTTACAAAATTCAAGGGCCATTTTGCAGAATCTGGAAAATGGAAGGGCATGAGGATAGAATACGCACGATGAGGGGTTGGGGACCGGCTGCTAGTGACCTAGAATCGATCGGCCAAGGGCCGAACTGGCCTGCCTCATCGGCGACCAATTGGAGCGGTCAAACTGATGCACGCCGGTACTTAGCTGGGCAGTTCTTGTGGGCTCGAAATTTATAGAAAAGAAAATTTATCCAATATGAGGAGAAATTATCCAATTTTAATCAAATTAAACCAATTAAACCCCTTAAATGCAATCTATGGGTTTTTTATTAACCTAATCGAATGATTATTGTGAAAACCGTCTACTTTATAAGTTAGCAGTCTATGATGGAAAAAAACTCCTCTTTACTTTCAAAGATTCGTTAAATTTAAATGACACATCTAGGCCAAGGGTACATGTAATTGAACCTATAAGTCAAAATGGGCAATTTTTGCAACTCTTAGCTCGAAATTGCGAATTAATTGAAATAGAATTCAATTAATATTACAATAAACCTATTCAACTAATTACTCATGTTTATGATAACCTATTACATTCAAATTGACTTTGAATTGAATCTACGAGACTTAAGCCAAAAATGGATTTATGAAATTAGACCTTAGCCTTGAATGGATCCACTTGAATTTCTTCAATTGAAGCTCAATAATCTGGTTTTCCTATATTCAAGAGAGCAAAATTCCTCAAATTGGGAAATTCTCAACTAAATTTCTCAAAATGTTCTTCGGATTTAGACTTATATCAAGAAAATGAGTGGAATACAAATGCCCATTTGCAACTCATGAATGATTGATTCGAACCCCCTAATTAGGGCTCAAAATGACAACTCGCCCTTTGATATGACAATTCTCGAAATTGAGTGAAAGAATGGATTAGAAATAGTCCCTAGAACGAATGTTGTAAAAAAAGCTACACCTAATTATGACTAAAATGAAAAAAAAAATTATTTTAGTCAATTTCAAACCTAAAACCAAAAACTTTGTAAAATAAGGCTTTTAATCGAATTTTGCAAAATTTTCGACACATAATTCAAATTGACACTAAAAAAAATATTTTGTGGATTTTTTTTATTTTTTTAAATCAAAGATTTGACCAAAAGTCAACCCTTTAATTGACTTTTCCTAAAAAGTTTATTTTTGAGTAAAAACTTTGAAATTTTTGAAAATTGACTTTGCTAAAGTGAAGTTAAAACCATTTGACATCTTTTTGGGCAAAAAGTCAACGTTTGATTTTTCGGATTTTTCTTGGAAGTAACTAGGAAGTCACTTAAAAGTGATAGTGCAAAAGGAAAAAACAGAAAATGAAAAACTACACTATTTAGTCCAAAAACGGATTTCGTTTTGATTGAAACCTCTAACTTTATTTTATTTTTTCATTTTTTTGACACATCGACTAAAAATCAGGTATCAACAAGCCTCACCTACGGTTGGCAAGGCCAATCTTTAGATGGGAAAGGTCAATCCTGAGCTTAACGGTGAATGGTCGGGCTCACATGCATCTTTTCTTGAACTTCGTGCTAGGTCCTCGTTGAAGGGTCCCCCCCCCCCCCCCAACCCCCAAAAACCACCACCCAAGAAAGTTCTGGAGGATCGCGTTGCCATGGACGGCGGAGGAGGAGGTGGCGGCCTATGTCTGGAGGGAGGACAAGTTGATGTCTCACCAGAGGTCGTCCGTGCATCTCAAGGAAGATGACGAAAGATCGGTGGAAGTTGGAGATGATGGCAAGAGAAATAGTGAAGAAGAGGATAAGTGTATGGAGGAGGAGCTTGATTTGAGTGAGGATGAGGAGGGTGATCTCTTGTTCTTGTTGATGTATTCTTCGTCCGGAAGACCACAAGTTGACCCCATTTTTGGCAACGTTTTAGACTTTCCCGAGAGAGAGAGAGAGATTTGTCAAGAAGACTAGGAGTGGCCCACATTCGAGCAAGGCCTGAGGGTCACTAGCGAGGGCTTCACGATCTCGCCTAGTGGCCTGCAACAGCAAGGGCCTCATTGGCCACTATGGGAAAATAAGCCAAGGAGGAAGAAAAGAAAAAAGAATAGAAAAATAAAATAAAATATTACTAAAAATTTTAAAAAATAAAATATTATTAAAAAATTACCAAGTCAGTATCGAGGAGATAGCAGCTACAGCCAAGCATCTATGTCAACACTAGCCAACCAAAACTAGATGGATTGACTGAATTAATATAATTGTAAAAGATTTAGAATTGAATTGGCACGATTGCAATAAATATAGGATTTTTTTTGTAATTCTCTCCATTTTAACCTCGGAGTATTATTAGCATTTTGAGGATCACAACACAACTTCATTTTTGATAAAAAAAAAAATTAAAGATCAATGCATTTACCTGATGACCAATCATTTCACGTGGTAATTTGTTTATTTCGCTATTTTTAGCCAGACATAGGAGCAATGATTAAGGGAAAGGAATCTCTTGAAGGTGGAGATAGAGATTCTTAAAATTT
Source organism: Eucalyptus shirleyi (assembly GCA_017140165.1). Lineage (NCBI taxonomy): Eukaryota > Viridiplantae > Streptophyta > Magnoliopsida > Myrtales > Myrtaceae > Eucalyptus > Eucalyptus shirleyi. Next base: position 14,789,882 of record CM029456.1, on the reverse strand, counting down.
TGTTCATGATCAACAATTGTATTTTGGTACGTACATTCAAGCATTTACAATTCATGTAATGGTATCTTCTAGACTATTTTCTAGATAAGCCCTTTGTATGTATATGTTTCTTAATGTTATCATGATGCGTATGACCACTATCCAAGCAATTATAGCATGCAAGAATATTTCCATCTATGCACCAATAACGGGTACTTTATAAACTTGGGGCCAGCTTGCATTCGGTCGAGGCCATCCAACTCAAACTTAGTTTCTCATTTTTAATTTTTAATTTCTAATTCATAAGATAACAAAGTTATCTCGACCAAAGCGAGAAGGGACAAGCACTAGCAGTAGGAGATAACCTGGTTTACACAGATGTTGGAAGAAGATAATGTTGTTGACGCAGATGTCAATGGCTTTAGAAGCTCTAAACTCTTATTCTATGCCCAACCCATCATTTAAATTCATGGATGATTTTGTTCATCCTTGTCCCGTGGAATTTTGGACCGAACAAAGCAGTCCAAAATGGACTCCATCACCCTTGCTCTCTGCCTCATCAATCATCACTTCCGCCGTGGCAATTCATTATTCTCTTGTAGTTGTGCCATGGCCTTCGCTCGAGCACAAGTAAGACTCACGACATGTAAGAAAATGCTTTGAAGAAGACAAGGCCGCAAAGGAGAGTCGTGACTCAAGAGAGATCAATCGAGCTTCTTTAAAGTCGTCGGAAAAAAGAAAAAAAGATAAAGGGAAATCCGGACGATGAAGACTTTTTTCTTTTTCCTTTTGATCTGGTCCTATCTTAGCTATGTGCAGGTTGCGAAGCCCTGCTTCTTCATTCATGCGTGCTCACCCCAGCTCCCAGGAGGTGAGGAATCAAATTCCTCACCTCCTCCTTTCCAAGTGGGGAAGGGTGGCCGGGACAACCTTGGTAGTTCAAATAATGAAGACTTGAATAAGATAGAAGTTTGATACAAAACCCTCATAGCAGTCCTTTGAGTTCCAGAACTGGGTTTTTCCTATTTATTAACTGACTTGGTGTTTAGTAAGTGACACATCAAATGCACTTATAACCCGCCACGTCAACCGTCGCCTCATTTTTTATCCCATAAGGTAGTACATTTTTAATAACACTAACATCATTAAAATATTAGGTTGTATAAGAGATCAAATGGCTAAAAAAAAATTCAAGAACTAGTACTCCATCATCAAAATTCACTTCACTCACAAAAATCACTACCGAACCGGTTTTCCAAGAATACAGCATCATCAGTCGTGGAAGGTATCAATCAAATGCACCCCGTGACATGAAGCAAGCTTGCTCTCTCATATTTTCGTGTTGATCAGGCCAGATAAATATTTATTTTCATATTGAGAATTTTCAGATTTATTAGCTGAGTAAGAGAAGTCTTTGCACTGAAATCTCGCAAAGGAAATTCTAAGAGCTATCATCAAATTTAGGTTAAGTACGTTGCTCTTCATAATATCAAAAAAAAAAAGTTGGAAACTATCTATCATGCTTTTTGATTGAAATTTTTGAGCCATGATTTTCTGAAATGGTCGCATAGAGCAATTCTCTTGGCACGTCAGTAGGCTAATGGCAAACCTTGTATCAATACGGAATTTCGAATTGGAATTGAGGGAGCAGATATGTAACCAGTTCTTCTACGGACAAAAGTGCAAAAGGAAAAAGGATAAACCGATTTTAAAACTTGTTCAATTAGTTCAGATAAAAAGTACCGTAATTCTGTCAAATTTAAATTACGGGAAATGCTGATATCTTATTTTTTTAATATGTTTTTGAGTGCACAATGGCGTTGATGTAGTGCGAAATGGATGCCGCATCAGAAAATAGGTTAAAAAAATTGGACATCAAAAGTAACAAAAATCCAGAAATGAATAAAAACAAAAACAAAAAAAGGCCAAAATTACTTTAAGAAAATGGAACCAGAGGGAGAGATGGTCGGGTTTCACCAGGCGGTGCTACTATCGGACTTCGCCGTTAATTTTCAAAGGAGGCAAATTTTATTGTTCGCTTCTTTTGGATCTAACGTGACAGAATAATAAAATTTTGTTATACAAAGGCGAAGGAGCAAATGTGACGAATGGTTCGCGGAAAAATAGATTTGTCACCTTTTAGTGGCACTAACCGTGTTAAAACTCTATGCTTGTGCTCATTCATTTGTTTGCCACTTTGCAGCGAAATGATGATTTGACTACTCTCAAATTAATAGTACATTAGTTTGACTCGAATCCCTTGCTTTGTTGGTAACTTGCTAAAACAGCAGGTCTGTGTTTGGTAAGTTCTAATTTCATCATGAAAATTATCAAGAAAAGTCATAAACATATTACACTTGTGTCAATTATTTTCTAAACTATTTAATTTGATCAATTTGATAATTAACTTTTTGATGATTTGTCAATTCAATCCTAAATATTTAGTTGTGTCAATTTAATCCTAAATCTCTTGACGGTTTGTCAATTTAGTAATAAACCTTCCATTTATGCCAATTTTGTTAAGGTTTCAGATTAAATTGGCAATTCATAAAAAAAGTTTAGGATTAAATTATCACAATCGAAAGGTTTACGATTGAATTGGCAAATTTTAAAAAGATTTATGACTAAATTGTCTAAACTCAAAAACTTAGAACTGAATTAGCACAAATACAATAAGTTAAGTACTTTTTTGGTATCTTCCCGATTTCATCGGGACGATGTATTTGCAATGGCAAACAAATAAATAAGTTGATAACTTATTTTTGGTACATGGATAATTTACATACTTGGTCTTTAACTTACTTCCTCAAAGAAGTTACAACTCATTGGTAAATTACTAATTTCACCAGTAAGTTATCAACTTCAATTGCAAGATTTTAGTGGCAAATTTGATAACTTGCTATTGAATGGTAAGTTCTTTACATGGTCAGTAGCTTACCACCTTAAAAGTGGGCTTGCATTGGTAATTTAAGTTATTTATTTCTTTGTTTCGATACTAACTTGAATTGGGAAAAATACATAAAAAAAAAAAAAGAATCATAAACCTATTGTGTTAGTACCAATTTAGTCTTAAAGTTTTCAATTGAACCAATTTAGTCATATACCTTTTCATATTGATACTAATTCAATCAATCCAACCAATTTCCAAAATTGCTAACGTGGGTGTTAGCCGTCCTACGTGGCATAACCGATGCTAAGGTGGGCAATTTTCTAATTTTTAAAATATTTTTACGATTTTTCTTTTCTTTCCTTTCTTTTTTCCCCAACCATGGGCCGATGAGGTTGCCAGCCAACCTTCGCAGGCCTCCTCCATGCCCTTGTTGGGCACAAGCGAGGGTTTAGCGGCAATTGCTTGTGGCAGCCAAGGGCCACAATGTCCTTGCCTGTGGCCGGTGATGGTCCAACCAAAGACCTCGTCAACCCCAAAGTTTAAAAAAGGAAACCAAAAGAAAAGAATAAATGAAACATTTAAAAATTTTAGAAAATTGTCCACCTGGGTGATTAACGTTCACGTCAGTAATTTCTGATTTAAATTGGCCTAATGGACTGAATTGGTACTAATGTAAAATATTTAGGACTAAATTGGTCCAATGCAATAGATTTGAGACTTTTTTTTTTGTACTTTTCCCAACTTGAATTATAAGATTTTATAAGAAATAGCAAAATTTTCTTAGCAACTTGATAACTTACTATCGAATTTGGCTTTCATAAATTCCTCAAATTATTGGTAAAATACTTCAGTAAAATTATGCCTACGTTGTAAGTTACTTAATTCAATAATAATTGACTAATTGCGTCCTTTTATTAATAGCAAATTCCTCCTTGTATTGGTAATTAACTAGTATGTAGGCGGACCTATGTAGATAAATTGCTAATCTCACTGGTAAGTTTAATCTTTAAGTGGTAAACTTCTACATAACAAGTAGATAATTTACAATCCAATTGAAATTGGAAAATTCCCTTTGGTGATCACTTGCTACCTTGAAAAATGCAACAATGTCAGTAAGTTATTAATGCCATTGGAAAATTACTATGTTCCCCATTCAGTTTTTGTTTTGAGCCGTAAATCTATTAAAAAGTTGGTAGCTTATTGTTGCGTTTCACGTTCCTAAGTTGCTTACTTGTTGGTAAATTACTATGAGTTAATTGCTTACTTCTTGGTAAATTACTATGAGTTAACATGACCAATAAGTTGCCAGCTATATAATTTTACCAAGGGGATTTAAAATTGACTAACCATATGAGAAAAATTACCATGCTTGGAACATTGATCCTTTTTTGGCAAACGGAAAATTGGACTCGTCCTTCTCCCACTCCAGGGGCCAAAAGCAAAGAGAAGCTCGTGTGCTTCACGAACTTTTCCTAAGATTCTATTATCAAGTGAGGGTACTTTATATAGTTTGACTGTTGAGGATTTGATTTTATGATCTAGATAACCCGACAAACGGTAGCCAGCAGGTGCGATGATGATAACATGATCTCCGCACTTCAGTTAAAAGGGCTCACTTCTCAGGACTATTATTACAAGAATACGCTAACGCCACTGAAATCAGTAAAAGAAATGCTGCTAAGCATGTTGTGCAGAATATAACATTTATCAATGAGATCATGATTCAATTGACAAGGAAATATGAAAAACAAACACACTTGCTATGAATGTCGCGTGCCAAGTCACCGTCTATCCAGTTTCATATATTTGAATATGAGACAAGAGGCTGAACCGAGCGCCATCTATTACTCCAACCACCGTCCCGGGGTATAAGGGAACACATGCCACCCCGAATTTGTTTCACTGCCTTACTGATCGCTTTCTTAAGAGCTGCAAGCCAACATATACTACACTCACCTCTTCCCATTTAATTTGTTTCACTGTCACTGCTTCCGGTTCCTTGCAAAATGGGAAACGTGTTTAAGTATCCTATTGAGATGTCTTCCTCTGAATCAGAGTCCTCATAGAATGAAGCTGGATCCACTAATTGATTCTCTTCCAGCACAACCTTTAGATCATCCTCTAATCGCCGGCATCTTAACATATATCCCAACTTTTTCATGGTTCCACCCGATAGTGTAACTGTAAGGCTAAATCTTAAATAATTCTCCCCAAATTGACTGAAATCAACTGCTCCCTGCAACAATCCCCACAATATATTTGGTTTGAGACATTGAATCCACAGATGATCTGAATCATATGAACCGAGAGTTCCTTCTAGCACATTCCGCCTTTGGCCATTAACATGTGGCACGATTTTGAAAGATATTTCCTTGTTTCCATCTTCCACACCGAAAATAACACAGAGAACCAATTCAAGGAACTTGTCAAAAAAGTCCTGTGAAGCCATGAAAGACATAGTACCATCTTCAACAAGGACAAACCCCTTTGGCATCTCTCCTCCAGGCAAAACATTTCGGCAACGAGGATAAATTCGGGAATAGCGAAGCTTCTGTAATATGAATAAAGTGTTAGAAGTACCCAAATTTGTAATTAGTTCAAGAAGAAGAGTTTGATTTTGAGCATATTCATAAGGGATAAATACCAAAAAGTTATAAACTTATTGCAATTTTGATATTTAGTCCTAATTTTTTTTTAGCCATTTGAGTCCTAAACTTTTTACATTTATATCAGTCCATTTGATTAGTTTTGGTTGACTGGCGCTAATATGGATGTCGACTATCCTACGTGGCGCAATCATTGTTGATATGGACAATTTGTAATAATATTTTAATAATTTTTAGATTTTTTATTTTTTTTATTTTTTTTCTTTCTATTCCCTTTTTTCCCCTTCCCTCCATCTTCATCCTCTAGCTAGTTGTCAGAACTTAGCAATTGGCCAAAGTTGAGGGCCAGTGAGTCGGCCTTGCAGGCTATAAACAAGGGTGAGCCTTGCCCGCCCCTAACGAGATTGGCCAATATTAGCCGAATGGATTGAATTTGCACAAATGTAAAATGTTTAGGACTCAACTAGAAAAAAAAAAAAAAGGTTTATGATTGAATTATCACAATTGCAATATGTTTAAAACTATTTTTTGTAATTTTCCCTATTCCTAGTAACCCAACCAAAGCTAGACTTCTATAAAATTAGACACATTGATCCTTGCTTATCTTGGAAATCATTCCCTTGCAAACATTAGCCACCCCTAATATTAGATTGAATCACTCTAAAAGTAGCTCATGCAATACGAGTGTACTATAGACGAAGTGAAAATTTGATGGAAAAGAGAACAACATATATGAGAAATCAATAGTCCTAGTCGGACTCCACTGTCTAATGTTCATTTTTATGTGTTCACTTTAGACATTGCTGATTCTTCAGTAAAAGCCGTCCTAATTAAACTCCAACTTACTTGCAACAAACTTAACATTATTAACATAAAAAAAAAAAAAAAAGAGAGAGAGAAAAAAAAAATTGTACTTGGCCTTAAATTAATGGAAAATTGAAAAGGAAAGTCCATTGCATGTTCTCTCCACAGGTTAGCCCCATCCAAACCTCCTGCACCTTTTATGTCCGCTCAAACTTTCTTTTAAAGGAGAATCTCAAATCTGATAGTCTCTATAATTAATTTAAATCAAACTGTCCCAAGCAATATGTATATGGCAGTTGACACGTGTCACATAGTAAGGCAGGTAGCACGACGGTCCTCTATCATAATAGCAACTCTTGTACGTCTTCTCCCTCAAGGTTAGTAGATTATATTATGTGGTGATGTTCAAATCGATTAGGGTCAGCAATTATTCTATATCAAAGTTCATGAAAATCCAACAGGATCTGATTTTCAAAAGAGAGGCTCTTGGGCTTTTCATGCCATTTTGTTTTGTTTCTTTCTACCTTTTTTCGCCTTTTTTATTATTATTATTGTTTGATAACTTTGATTTGATCGATTGATGCTGCTTGTCTTCTTTTATATCAAAGTAAGATTTTGGCTCCAGGGATGAATTAATTCCTTAGAACTTTTATCCGCTATACTACAGAATGATGTTAGACTTTTTAAAATTAACTCACAAAATCTTTATATCAAGTAATCTAAATATTTTTATATAACTATTTAATATAATCCATTTATTTAATCGTCTACTCATAATCTCTCGCTTTCTTTAACACTATTATTATTACTCTACAATATTTTTTTACAGCTGTTGTTTGAATTTGCAGCATCATGGCTATAATCACGAGACTTTGGCCACAACAATGATTAGAGATATTCTCACCTATGGATATAGACAAATAGAATTGGTTCATATTATACCGCACTTGCAAAAGACTTATCTTAATCTTATCTTAATCTAACTCTACAATAACAAACGCCTGAGAGTGAGAACAACCTCATGTTGAATTATTGAATTAGTGTCATTCTCTAGATTTATCCTGATCCGTATAGATGATCTAGTATTATAAGGGTGTCGGTTGTTATGATGAACCGCACTATCAAGAACTACGTGTCCACTAATTCGTTAGATTTTCAAGATTTTTACATTTATTTTTCAACATAGGAATTACAATTATTGGATCTATGTCATTGTGTAATTTGAGATTTTGTACTTGCAAACTCACTTTATATTAACTTTGTTTGTTTGTTTGTCAAGAATTTTCATCTTTTGCATTACGCAAACACAGTGCGCCCAACATGCATTCTATATCAACACACACACACACACAGATATGCAGAGAGAGAGAGAGAGAGAGGGAGAGAGAGAGAGAGAGAGAGAGAGAGAGACCTCAATTGAGAAGTCGGCCATGTTCAATCCTTCTAGCTCTGTCCACGTATCATTATCTTGTAAATCGTCTATTTCATTTGAACTTTTTTCCTTCGTGTTCATTAGACTATCTTCATGCGAAACCTCGTAGAGTAAAGCTGGATCCAATAGCTGATCGTTTTGAAGCCAAACCTCCAAATCATTATCTAGTGGCTTGCATATTAGACGGAATCCACACTTTTTCACCATCACTCTTCGATGTAGAAGTTCACGATCTCTAGATACACTAATGCTAAGGTGGAAATGGCTCAAGTCATTTGGACCAAAATCCTCTATTGGCCACACCTCTTTTGATTCCATATACTCAAGCCACACATGATCCAAATCAAATAAGCTGACAATCCTGATACTTTCCCTGCCTTCGCAATTAACAGATGCTATAAGCTCAAACGGGAAAGATGACATTTCTCCTTGAAATACAACACATAAAACTACTCCTAAGATCTTCTTATACAAGTCTTTTGAAGCCATGAAAGATATATAACCCTCTTTATTGGGGAGCAACCACTTTGGCATCTCTCTTCCAGGTACAAAAACTTTGCATTTTGTTTGGCGATGAAATTTCTGTCATAGATGTAGACTGTGAGATGGTTTTTTCAAAATTGACACCTAAAAAGAAGAGTTTCAACGAGTTAAGCAGAAATCCTATAATTTAGCTATAATTAGCAGTTGCGCTACAAAGACTTTTGTACTTAATTGGTGGAGACATGACATGTATTTTTCAAGATTTTGTAATTGGATGAACAAGTTTTATTGAAATTTTTCATTGGGTGATCCTCATAATTTTACAGTGAACTAGAGTTCTATAAATAGAGAGAATATCCTTTATCTTGCCTTATAGTCACCTCCCCTATATTTACAAGTACAGTAACTTTCCATATGTTTGCTTTTCTTAATTAGGTCACCAATGTGAGAGAGTGAGAGAGAGAGAGAGAGCGAGTCTAACCTCAAGGTTGAACCAATCAAAGAACCCATTGCGAGCTAGTTGTTGACATGAAGATAACTCAAGCTTCTCAATGTCATACATGTTGGAGGGAAGTTTACTCAGAGATTCACAATTAGTTGCCCATAAAATTTTCAATGTCCTTGGAATTTTGGGGATCTCTTGTAGTTGTTGGCAATTCAAAACCCACAATTTCTCCAAATTATACAATTGTTCAAATGTAGGAAGGTTAGTAAAATTATTTTCCGATAGACTCAAATCTTGTAAGAAGGGGAAACAGGAATTATCCTCTAGGAACTCCACTCCCGATAGATTGCATCCATTAAGGTTTAACGAATGTAAACTAGGAAATCCCATCTTATGGGGATCACTCAATTCCTCCTCCTTCTTTGGAAACTTGATTAGTTTTGAGCAGCCATCAAGAGCCAAGTTTTCAAGATTTTGCAACCAATAAATGCTAGATGGAAGGATTACTAGTTTCTTGCAATCATATAAAGACAAGTACTTCAAAGAGACAAGATTTTCTATGGATGTAGGAAGTTCCTTAATTGAAGTCTCTCCTAACCAAACCTCTTGCAAGCTTTTGTTTTTATTTGGAACATCAGGGAACCTTTGCAAATTAGAGCACCCACTTAAATTTAACCATCGTAACTTGCCGTGATATGCAACTGATTCATGGGCATGTTCTAAGTTTTTGCACCCGAAGAGATTCAATTCCTCGAGATTTGGAGTGCAATTGAGATCTGGCATATTAACCAACCATTGGCATTCGCTGAAGTTAATAAACTTCAATTTTTTGAAGTCCTACAAGAACAATGGATCCAATTTAGATAGACATTCCTGGGAAAAAACAGTGAGATAAAAATTCAATTCAAAATCGGGCTCTGTTTTTATAAAAATCACTTGATCATAATTTAAGCCACATGTGATCAAAATTCCTTGGTCTTATGGTGTATATAGAGCTCTCTCTCTCTCCCTTTTTTAAATATGAGTTTTAGTAAGTAGAGAGAGAGAGAGAGAGAGCAACCAACACGTGAGCCACGGTCAGTCCTTTGCCAACTAATTTGTCACATCAATTTAAGCTAAGATAGGTGGCACTTGATTGATTTGGAATCTTATGTAGAGATTCGTAACCACCTACCTATGGATCCCGCAGAAGCAGCAGAAGATCGAGAATCTCTTCTAGTCATAAATTATTAGGAAGTGATGGTTGATTGATCGTTTTATTAAAAAAAAAAAAAAGCATATTTTGTATGCCTAGATGATCATAAATATAACCAAAAAAATAATAATAATAATAATAATAATAATAGAGTCCAAGCCACCTTAATTCATTTTTTTAGCTACATATCCGTTGGTGTATTGTAAGAGCTCACTATAGCATCATCAATACAACCACAATAATTATTAATTAGACCTTGCATTTGGGGGTGTATATATATGTATACACACACAGTGTGCATGCCCTTATAATGGAGTGAATCTCATGTGCAATTTATTAAACCCCTGCGATGCACATCTATTGAATATATAATGAGTCTTCTTCGCGCCTATTTCATTAATGTGTTAACAACTTTATTCTGAAGATGCCCTTTTAATGGGTTGTCATTCCATAGTGATTTGGATACTCTCAAGGAACTCTCTAAAATTATAGCACATGCTTTTAAAGAAAGAATATTAATGGAAACAGAGTTTAGGAATAAGATTTGAAAAGTTATATTTGAAATTGTATTTGAACGTCTAATTCTCAAAAGATAAATGTGGTGAGTGTTTTCCTAGGACAAGTAAAGAATGTCGATTAAACTTTATAAATTGAGACAAACCTAATCAACACTTGTGCACGTGCATTATGAGTTGAAATGTTACTATTAGTAGGAAGGGGATCACGGAAAGTTTGTTACGTGGTAACAAATTTGAAAATGATTGTCTTGGAGCCTTGATGGTTTACATGTTATTTAGTTTTATATTAGTGAATTGGGCGCCTTGATGGTTTTCCAAAAATATCCCCCTGTCAAGTTTATGAGTTACTTTTGGCATTCATTATGGTGAAAAATGGGGACTCAACCTTAGTTTAGTTCTGCTAGCCATCCTCAAATTGATGGACAAGCTGAGGCTTTTTAACTGAATTTTAGGCATTTTATTAATGAGTTCCCCAGGAAAACATGTTAAACAATGCGATTTGTTATTGGTTTAAGCTAAGTTAGCATATAATAATTCGGTGAGTGACACTACTGAAAAATGCACAAAGTTATTAACAGAAAGCTTCTTTTTATGTCCTTTGGCTCTTACACCATTACCCACAAAAAAGGGAAAAAACTGCAAGGTTCAATTGAAAGCATTTAGCGCATACTCACTTCAATGATCAAGCAAATAAGTAAGAAAAATCTTTTCATTTCTTTACGCAATTTTGAAAAGAGTCTTGTTAGATTGTTTCTGCTGTATAGAATAAAATCTTAAATAACACTTAAAGAATCTATCATTTCAAAAACATAAAACTTAGATCCTCATTTCACGTATTTTAAAATTCAAGCAGACTCATTGTTCAGTCTCCAAATTATATCACCAATAAGCTTTTGTCCAATTTTCGGTGCTCAATAGTTACCCATGCTTTAACTTCAGCGTTCTTATGATGTCCAGTACTTGCAATATTTTGAAAATGAGATTGGAATATTTTCTTGTATATTTTTGTTCGAAGGAACATCAATATTCACCTAGGAAAATGTTTAATACTCCCCTAAACGGGAATGTTCCACATGTGTCGGTTCAATTAATTGAACGACATCCGGTATTCAATGCTTTAATCTATTATAAACAATTTGGTAGACGGAGATATTTCTTAAGCACATTAACGAGCATCGTCAGGGTTACTAATTGTTGCATTCGAAATTTTCAACGATCAATATATATTCATATTCATATGCATATAAAAGTGGATATATAAAACACCAGACTAAATACTATTCATTTAAATACGCACCTTAAATTGTTCCCTCACTACTTGGATGTTGCTTCTTGGCAAATCAAATCCAACTAACTTCTTTTGACCAGAGGAAAATTGTGGACTCCAAGGACATTCGGGCCATTCAAACCATCTTAGTTCATTAGGAAGACAGATGGGACCTTGGAGAGAGATATGCACATTAATCATGATGAGCACCCTCAACCTTCTCATGTTTGTGAAAGCATCAGGATCTATGTCTATCTCTTCTGGCTCAGGTAAATCCAATACTATGGCTTTAACTACATCTGTTCCCTGTATTTATAGATTTTGTATTTCAATTAATATACAAAGTAAGAGAATAAGAGAGTAAAATCAGTGACATCATGAAATCTTACCATATCTCCTGACATAACATCACGAACATCGTCACAAAGCCACAACCTACTGCGTCTTCGAGGATCATCACGGCATTCTTGTTTAACAATATTCATGCCCATCAACTGAATCAAGTCATGCATCTGTAATTTCCCATACTCTTCGGTAATTAAGGACTTCTCAACAAGAACTTGTACTCCAATAGTTGTCTCAAAGTCGCAAGAGTCAAGAACTTTCCTAATATCCTCTATATATCGCCCCTTGAAGAAACATGCAATATCAAGAAAGATCTCTTTTTGATAGTCCTCTAGTGCATCGTAACTTAACTTGAGAACATCATTGATTGTTTTGTCTGGACTTTTGGCAAGTTTATTTAATGCACTTCTCCACTCATGTTCTCTTCTACCACAAAGGAAAGAGCCCAATACCTCAAGTGCTAATGGAAGTCCATTAGCATACTCCAAAGCACTATCCACTAGATCTCGTCGTATTGCTATTTTGTTGCTTCTCGTAAAAGCATGCTTGTTGAAAAGTTCAAAAGCTTCACAATGCTCTAGAATTTTAACTTCATAGATTTGATCTTTATCTATCCCATGTGAAGTTAGCAAATGGTTATCTCTAGTAGTGATGATGATCCTGCTTCCTTTACCAAACCACTCACAATCTCCAGCTAAAGCATTTAATTGTTTTATGTCATTGACATCATCGAGAACAAGAAGAACTTTTTTGTGGCAAAGTCTATATTGTATTAAATTTATACCTCCATCAACATTAAACACTGTGAATGTTTTTCCCCATAATATCTTAGACAACAATTTTTCTTGCAAGGGAACTAAATCCTTAGAATCTTTTGAAGCTTCTCGAACATTTGCTAAAAAACAAGAACCCTCAAATTTTCTAAAAATAGCATTGTAAAGGGCTTTCGCATAAGTTGTCTTTCCCATGCCCCCTGGCCCCCATAGTCCTATCATGAGAACATCATCAGACTCAAGATTTAACATTGATACCATCTTTTCCACTCGAGGATTTATCCCAATTGGATACTTAGCAACATGTAGGGGTGTGCGGTCTAACTGCCTAGAGATCTCCTTCACAATACTCAGTATAAGCTTCGCTTCATCTCTGACAAAAAACCAGAAAAGAACTTAACACATTGATTCAGCGGTTCAAAGACTGACAAAAAACCAGAAAAAGAACTTAACGCATTGATGCAGCAGTTCAAAGAAATAATCACGTTTCTTAGGGGCAAAAAAAAAAGCGAACATGTGATTCAGCATATAAATGCAGGGTTACTTGGGACAAACCAGTGCATCAATCAATTATGACTTACCCATCATTCAAGTGCCATCCGGATAAGCTACCGGCATCAAAGAGAGCCTCTTTCCATCTTCTCACTTTCTCTGATTCCTTCCCGAACTTAGACTCATGCTTAACCATAGCTCTCCCATAACTCTCTCTCCCCCTTCTCACTTCTCTAGGTTCCACTTTGTAAAACACCGGCAACACGATCAGGTCTTTTTGTATCTTGCACTCCATGATTTTTGCCACCTCTTCCAAACACCATGGCGAGGAAGCGTAGTCCTCAGAGAAAACAATGATTGCGACTTGTGATTCCTCAATTGCCTTCATAAGCGCTGGCGATATTTGCTCTCCTTTCCTTAGTTCCTCACTGTCAAGGTAAGTGAATAAACCATTTTGATCTAAAGCCGTGTAGAGATGACTAAGGAAGTTATTACGAACATCGGTGCCTCTGAAACTCAAGAAAACATCGTAATTCCTCTTAGGTTTTGAAGAAGAAGAAGCACTAGCCATTAGAATTTGGTTAAACGAGGCAGGTGCTGGTGGGTTTGCTTGGAATGTTGGAAAATGAAAGTTGCTGAAGGATGAACTGAGATCTTCGAAGGTAAGCTACTTCATTGGCTCTCCAACAATATATTTGGCTGTGGCTCCCAGGAAATCGCATTTGCAGCCGATGAGATTTTGTTCTCCATGGAATCTGCTCGATATATTTTTTATACCCAGAGGCATGACTTTCTTTTCTGGAGAGTATTAAACAGCTTTGCGGGTAAAGCAGATGAGAGGGATGTGGTCGAAAATTGGAGAGAAGGAGGCGGGGCCCGGTGGGCTCAACAAGCTCGGCTCGGGATTCTATGCAGGGGAACCGAGGTACATCGGCATCGGGAACAAATAGCGTGATTTTGTTGCATACTACTACTTTGGTAGCAAAAATTCGCATGATTTTTTGCCATGCCTTCCATGATTCGCTTACTTGAGATAAATCAGTGAGCAATGGGAATGAAGAAATCCAAATTTAGACTGTTAGCCTATTGGGTAACTCAAGAGGATAGCTTTGAAATGTAAATCAATTGTAATTATTCCACACAAGATGTATAAGCAAGTATGTAGATACTTGTGCTGATTTGAGGAAAAGGTTTCAATCTGAGTATTTCTTCAGCAATAATTAGTGCATCCCATTTTCTATGCATTAGATATTCTACGTACAAATTAAATAAGGATTACCTTTTCCTTTCATAGCTCGGTTGTAAATATAGATAAGGCTTTTTGCTCGGTTGAAAGTAATGCAGTTAACTCTAATATGTAAAATCAAAGAAATGAGACATTTTCTAGAGAGACACCTTTAAATGATTAATTATTATGCCAATAGCTTATTTTTCTATTTTTTTTGAGCGAAGGATCTCCCCCTCAAAGTAGGACTCTTTCATTGGATGCTTTTTTCAAATTCATTTGCTTAGTGATGCCATTCCTATCATATCAAGGTGCAAGTCATTTTCAAAGAATTGGAAAATTCAGACAGGATTTCATAAGAAAGAATCCATCTAGGTGTCAAAGAATACGTTACATTCATATCATTTAGTCTAAAAGAGGTTTCCCACATTTGAATTTTAATGAAGAATGGCATTTCAAAAGTGTAAAGCATTTACTAACATTAGATGTAGTAGCCATTACATCTAGAGTTTATCTTACTTTGTTACTTTATAAATCGACATATGAACATCACCAATGTTAATTGAGCGTCCTAATTACATTAATTATCATGAATTTCGTGTGATTTGATGATATCTCCTCTTCTTCTTCTTTTTTTCCTGTCTTTTTGCATAGTGAAAAAGCCCAAGGAATATTAACTCATCACTTTCGACTGTCGTGCTAGCTTCACTTTACGCTATTTGGATCGGGAAAGAACAATGATCAAGCGGATCTTGATGGGCAGGTGGCCCCACCACCTTATTCCTTTCGCTTGCTCATATCTAGAGCGAATCCCAGACTCGAATCCAGTGGGTCATTTCAATTGTATTTTTCATCACTATTATTTTAAGTTTGTTTTTGTCTTTTTCCTTGTGCGCGCGTGCTTTTGTTTCAGACGTCAGTCAAATCTTTTTTGTTTTTGTCATAGTAACCAAAAAATGAAATCCTTACTCGCGTTCTAGAAGTTGATCACTCAAATCTATATTAATCTCGCCGCTAGAGAGCCAAGATACTGTGGCGCCGAGAAAAAGACAACCAGATGTCGCTGGCGAGCATCATGACGAGGTCGATCTTGATCAGGGCTTGAAGGAAACTGATCAAGAATCCAACACCTACTTGCACCTCATTGGCTTCGCATGATTCTTGATTACCTTTCTGCACACTTTTGTTCAATTTGGTCTTGACATCTCCGAAGTGCAAAAATTGCTTTTCTTCAATCATTGATTTATTTTCTTTAATGTAAAATCATGTGCTTACGAGATAAATCCATCATATGTTACTCACATTGACATTAAAAACCTCTCAAGTTGCTTCGAAGATCTATCTTAAAGTAATGATTATGTATTAACCTATTTTTACTTGAATCGATCACACATGATGATCTCAATTCATATGGGATGAAATTGAACATTGTAATTGTGACATCCCTAGGTTAACTTACTCAAGATATTTTTTCGCTTTGACCTGTCCCATACTGAGCCTCACGGTTTTGTCCCTTTGGCATACAGGCAATCAATTTTCTAGGAGAGAGGTTGTCCATACTAGTAATGCTCTAGCATGGGCTCGCTTAACTTTAGAGTTCCAAAACGAAACTTTTAATGTGCCTTCATGAGTTAATTATAGTTTTCATATATATTAGAATCACACTCTCTCTCTCTCTCTCTCTCTCTCTCTCTCTCTCTCTCTCTCTCTCTCTATTCGATACACAATTCTGCTCATGCCTACTCCCTTCGCTATCTTAGAAGTCCGTTAGGAGACGCTTCTTGTCCAAGTCCCTTGACATCGGCGACCATTCCTTTCTCTCATCGGATCAGGGCATTCCAAAGCCACTAGCTTCCACTTGGTTTGACTCCCAACCACACACCTACCAAAGTGGTCTTGCTCTAATACTATATTATGACATCACTTGATTAACTCATTGGAGGTATTGTCCACTTTGACCCACCTCATGCCGAGCCTCACGGTTTTGTCCTTTAGCAAACAGACAAGTTTATTCCTAGGATATCACCCATCCTAGTAGTGCCCTAGCTTGGGCTTGCTTAATTTTGAAGTTTCAAAGCAAAACTTATTGTTACATCAAAAGGAGGCTCCGTGAGTTAATTTGAGTTTTCGTATATATATTTTAAAATTGCTTTCCCCCTATTCAATGCACAGTCCAATTTAATTCCATTTTATCTAGACCCTTTGGACTGACCAAAAAAAATCTAGACCCTTTGGCTTCAATAATCATACCCTGCCCTCATCAAACCGAGTCATTACGGTAATACGTGCTTAGACTTTATGACATTATACTTCACTTGCATTAACTCTGTTCATATCATATAATATTTTATGCTTAGTCAAAATCCAAAGTGGATATTTCATCATTTTCAAGGAAAAAAAAAGGGAAGAATGAACAAATGAAAAACAGAGGAAGGCAATTCACTGAAGAGCTCAAACGTAAAAACAAGTTCGTGTTTACTACACCCTGAGTTAATGATAGTTGTTTATAGCTCTTTCTTTTTCAATGTGCTCGGAGACGTAGTTCTATGCTCTTATTGTCAGCTCATGAGTGTAGACCTTCACCTAAGTAACATATTTCTAGTATTGTGACTTGGTTCTCAATTCTATTTTTAAGGCTTTTTCATAGCACAAGGTTTTATTCGAGAAACTCAGTTTGTCGGTGGTGGTACGTTGGAAAGTTTGAATTGCTATTTGTCCTTAGTTGCGGCATCTTTTTTCTGGAACGGAAATTATTCGATAAAATACAACATAGCATGTGGTCATGCCTAATGTGATGTGGTTATTATGATTACTTCAACAGTTATTACCTGTTGAATCACAGTATTTGGCGGATCTTCATGATGATCCTATATAGTGATGTGAATATTTATGTTTTCATGTGTGCTCTAACTTTGATTGCATCGAACCAAGTGCATTCACATGCCAGATTTGAAAATTTTCTTCTCTCTTTTATTCCACATGTGATCTAACTCTGGCTGCATTTGTCTCAATGAATTTGCACGCCAGTTTTGTCAATTTTATTCTCTCTTTTATTTTTTTACTATTTTTTGAGAAAATGAACTATTTAGAGGGGCTAATTACGTATGCTTTATCTGTACTTATGCATGATATGTATGGAAGATTCAAATCATGAGCTTGATAATTTGAAGTAATGTCATTTGATGTCAATGCTTTCACCTTTTCAGAGATGTGAAAATTCCCATAATTCTTTTTACTTGCGATTTCGACTAAAGCGACTTTGAAAGACTAATATACGTTGCATTCACATGAATGAATTTTTCACAACTATCCTAAAAAATAATAGAACTAGGTCCATGTTGACCCTAATTCAATTTCGACGACAATAAAGCTTACTCAAATATGTTTCTTATTATTTAAAATTATATTTGCTGTACTCAAGTATTTTCTATAAGATTTCGAAAGGGTTAAAAAGACCGCTTAACTCTAAAACATGGGATATTATGAGATCTTTTAGCAATATTATTGTGTGTGTCAAGTGCCTGAAATAGTTAATGATTTGCCCCTGCAATTTTTCTTTACTAGAGATCACATTTACCGCGTTAGTTTGATGTACAATTGATACAAATATTTGTTTAGCATTGATTTATTTATTTATTTATTTATTTATTTATTTATTTTTGTGCCGAAGGAACCACTTTGGCCGACAGCTGCCACGTAAACCCCCCGATGACGCTGGCCCAGGACTCACCACCAGGAAACCACGCGTAATATATCTAATGGTCTGCCAACCTCCTTGCAACTTGCGTTGCAGGGGTTTCGAACACCTGACATTTCCCTTCAAAGGTAGGAGCCTACCCAGTAGAGCCCCCACGGCCGGTGGTTAGCATTGATTTATTGTTAATTGAATTATGAACAAATTTAACAAATCGATAATTTTGGACTCAGAAAATATAGTTGCTGTCGCCATGTTTATATTGAGATTTACTCCAGCTGGTAGATAGATAACGTTCCCACTGCATTCTTGACTTATGAAGATAAAGGGTTTTCTTCTTCCCCACTGTATTCTTGACTTAGGCGGAAAGATGCAATTACTACTTTTACATAATACTCTATTATTGTTAGAGGGGAGCTTGCCGACTTTCCTAGGGGGCAGAATGGATTAAGACCAGGTGATCCTGTCTCCTATTTTTTTGTGATGAAAGTGCAAGTTTTCACTAAATTTCTACAGTAGAGAATGGAGACTTACGCACAAGAAAATCGAGTTTACGCACTTCTGTTTGGCGATTTACTCACGCACTTTGCTAATAATCATTTGATATTCTTGAAAGGAGATAAGGAGTAATTTCTTATCTCCGGTCGAAAACTTCACCTTAAAGGACGGAGATGTTCGAAGCTAAAATCAGGGCTAAACTACTAAGTGACTTCCTGAAACTCATCTTCAAAAGATGCTTCAAACAATTGGAAAGCAATTGAAAATGCTTCTCGATTCTACACTCAAGCAAAAAAGTGCATGAATGTGGCTCTAGATGGAGTAATGAAACTCCACAAATCTAAGCACTAGAAAATGTTAATTGTACTGGAATTGCAATTACGATCAACTGAAAGAGTTGAAATTGAAGTTACATCGAAATGAAATTACAAGGAAATAAAAGTACAAGAAAAAGTAAAGATGACTCTAGAGATAAAGGGTTCATCGGTCAATCTGTCGCTTTAGTGTCTTTAATGTTCTTCAAAAGAAGTGGCACCATGTCTGTCCACTTTGCTTGAAATCCTCCTATGTTGTGGGCAACCACTTGAGTAAATGGACTAGCTTAACACACTTTTTGGGGGAAAAAGGAGTAAAATTGGGTACTAACACAAGTATATTTGATCATTTTGATCATCTTTTCTACATGGTGTTCACGGTATAGGAAATGTAAGAAACTATAACAAAGTTATAAGGTTATGAATGCATTATTACAAGTCTATCTTAACTATCTTTCACAACAACTATATCTATGTTGCAACTGATAGATAGGTCAAGCCTCTCCAATTAAAATTGATCTATTAAACTCAACATAACCAGTCGAAACAAATATAAAAAGTAAGAGGGCCACATCGACCAAAAGTTCAAGTGCTTCATTATATTTTGAAGTTTTAATGTCAAGTCAACAACAAATGTTCATCTCATAACACTAACTCTATTTTCTTTGCCCAATCAATTGCCTTTATTAGCTACAATGTCTAATTAATCCAAGTGATAGACATCATCGAGGATGGCATTAGTCAATGAGATTGTGATTCAATTAAGGAAAAAAAAATGAAAAGCAAAATGTGCTATGCATTATCCGAATGAGGACTATACGAACATAACTTATTGCGGAAGAAGCCTTCTATGATCGAGATATCCCAAGGAAAAATTGGAATGTCAATCTTATGCAGTCATTGAGGAAGATTACAGCCAACTTGGGTTTAGTACATATCTCTACAAAGTCATGAAGAAAGGAGCAGAAAAAAATGCATCGTAAGTTTTTATATGTAAAATTTGTCTATATCACAAGCATATATATTTTTTCATCACGATCTTTTACGGTAGGTTACCGTAAAAAAAGTTGGAGCAAAATGAATTGAAAGCACATGCATGATAAGTGATGGTCATCATGCCTTTGCTGAGGACGGCTGCTTTTTAATTTGACAAAAAAGGGGAAAGATTCGCGAGAGAGAGAGAGAGAGAGAGAGAGAGAAGAGAGAGAAACCTACTTTCTAATTTGCCCCTACGCGTGATTCCCATTTGTTTGTCATTATCGCATCCCTTTTTATAATCCGTGAAACGCGGACTTACTTAGTGGGACGTTCACTTTGATCTTTCCTCACCATGACCCGTCCGCTTCTTTGCGACTTTTAAAGACTTTCTTTTTTGACTTTTACACTGCTTTCATCTTACTTTACCCGATTCCACGGATTAGCTTTTGGTAGAAAAACTGTTGCCTGGAGGTCCTTTCCCTTTCCATATACTCATGTTCTCGTAGCATACTCTTTTGCTTTATCGGTGTACCAAAGAACATTAATATACGCTATCAATCGTTTTCATTCAGAGCTTATCTAAAATCAAGTGACACCATATACAAATTCACAGAATCAATATATAGAATACTTTTCCTTACAAATTTAATTAGCCTACAAATGCTCATATGCTAACCTTTTGTTTTGGCTACAAACCGCCATGAGATCTAATTCATTTATTGTATGGTGTTTGTGCACCAAGTCAGATTATGATGTAATAAAAGGGTTTGTCCTCAATTGATACCCAAAAAAGTAAAGGTAAATCGAGCATGAAAGCCATGGCCTTTTTAAACGGAATTGTGGGTTGCAGGGACAAAACAAAAGGAGACTCTTGTCAGAAAGCAACAAGTTATCGTCGAAACTATTCATGATATCAACGGTTGAAGCCAAATATTTTTAGAGGCATTTTTATCTTTTCAATTAATTTTGCTATTAGATTAAAAGCTACACATTTATGTCAATGATAGTTAGATGCTAGCTGTCAACATACTGAAAAAGAAAATAGAAATGAAAGAAAAAGATAGAAGAAAAAAGTGAGCTTTTTTTTTCTTTGTGAGAGTCCTCAATTTCTTTGTGCCCTCATCTTGAAAAAAGATCATTGTTGTATTTCAAATTTTTTACTTAGAAAGAATAAGTGTACTCGTATCCATCATGTGCTAGGAAATTCACATGTCAATTCTAGGAAAAAAAAGCTCACAAACAATTCACCCAAGTAGAATATAATAACAAGGAACAAAATCAAAAGAACACACCATAAAATCCTACAAGGAGACACGTTGCATGAGCACTAGTGGTACATGAAGATGTTGCGACCTAACTTCTTGTGGGAGAGACTATTAGGTTTGGAGATATTGTCAACTTTGAGCTGACGACCTTCAATTAATTCAAGTTCTTCCAAGCCCATCTCTCACATGACATCGGGTGTTCAAGTTTTTTATTAATTAAGCCAATGTAAATTTTAACTAAGAAGTCACCACTAGTCTATACATGATGATATCTTACTATTTATGCAATCAGAGATTTTAGACTCAGGGATTTGATTATGCTAGTCTTAAGACTAACACACTTCTAATACCTAGCTTGATCATGTTAACTAATGTTATAGCAGTTTATCCAAAAGAAATCTAAAGTTCGTCCTAACCATTCTAGTTCTAGAGCAGGGAAATAACATCCAACATGTTGAAAGTGTAAGCAAATATAATCATAAAGAAAACACGTAAGCATCCTAATATTTTTTTTTTCGGTAAAGAGCATCCTAATATTATTTCTAAAAAGAAAAATACAATTCAAAACAAAATGCCCTATTGTAAAGTCCTAGAGGATTATGCGATTTTAGATTTTTAATTTTAAGGATTGTCCAATTTTTCTGATTTTCTAGAATTTTATGAATTTTTTAAAGATTTTTCTGAATTTTTTTATGAATCAATATATATTTTTATTTTTATTTTTATTATTAATATTTTTTAACATTAATTTAAAAGAAATTCGGACCGGGTCAATAGACCTGACCCAACTAAACCGACCCGAACCTTATCGGATCGGGTTGGACTAAAAATGTTAACCCTAAAAGCCCACTCGCAATTAAATAAATCATCCCAGGAGCACTTCTCTTGTTCTTAATTTTTTGGCCCGAACTCTGAAAAGAACCTAGCCCACAACAAACCAGCCCAAAACCCTTCTCTTCGTATGGCCGACCGGCCCACAACTAAAAAGCCCGAAGCCCATTTTACTTTCTATTCCCCCTATTGTTGGCTTTTTCTTTTTTTCTCTCTTTTCTTTGTTTCTTTTATTTCTTCTCTCTTTTGTCCTTTCTGTTTTTTTTTTTTTTTGTCTTTTTCTTCATCATCTTCAACCTCCTGCACTTCCTCGCCGAAGCTTTCTCCTGCAACCTATCTTATTCGATCGTCTCCTTCCCAAATCACCAACTTCAAGATAATATCAACTTTCACATGTTTTGTTGCCGACATACATACCGCCGCCGAGCCATCTCCTCCCGCTGATCATCCATTCTGACCGACGACCACCAACTTCGGCTCGCTATTTCGGCGACCACCGAACACCAAAAATGAACATCACCCGGCACTCAAATTTTTAGTATCAGCACACTCAGCAAATAAACAAGCACAAGCATGTTAAAATAGAGAGACACGCTGACTCGATTAGCCTTGAACCATGGACGGGGGGGATTGCCGGCAAGGGGCTCTAGTGAAGGGGCGCATGCAAGGCCAACACAGAAAAATACGAAGAAATCAAGTAGGGTTCGAGGAACACAGAAACAAATGAGATCGGTTTCGAGTTTAAACATGAGAATTTTTCCGGTCTTCTTTCAAGCATTTTAACAAACGCATGGTGTGCATTCTAGAAAACAAGCTCCATATTGACATTCATGGTGAAATGAGTCTGAAATCTCGACACACAAAAACATGAACCCACATCATAGACTATAACTCAGTCCTATTACTATATCAAAGTCCTATGATCTCCAAAAAGAAATAAATTCAGATCTTGTGCTCAA
Organism: Eucalyptus shirleyi; assembly: GCA_017140165.1. Classification (NCBI taxonomy): domain Eukaryota; kingdom Viridiplantae; phylum Streptophyta; class Magnoliopsida; order Myrtales; family Myrtaceae; genus Eucalyptus; species Eucalyptus shirleyi. Next base: position 14,766,889 of record CM029456.1, on the reverse strand, counting down.
CGAAACAGGGCCGAAAATGAGGTGCTCGAGAGCGAACTCCCACCAGATTCAGGGTAGAGTTTTGGTGTCGTATGGTTGCCGGAAAATCTTCGACGAATGACAAGACGAGAAGGAAGACCACCCCTCAACCGTGGACAGAGACGATGGTCGGCGGTGGACCATTTTTCTCATTTCAGCCAAGCCCCCTAATAATCACCCCTCACAACAGCACGCTCCTCTCTCGCTTTTAAGCTTCGGTGCGCATGACTCCTGCCGTGCCAGCTGCCGCCGCCGGCCTGGCCCCGATCAACTCCCGGTCGACGGTCTGCCCTCTGTCCTGTTCCCTCTGCCCCACATACCATCCTTTCTTTTCCTCCCTCCTCATAGATGCTGGTTCGTGCAGACGAAGGGGAAGAAGTGATCTTTTGGGCTGGGCTTCTTTTTAGGCTTTTATGGACTAAAAGGAAAAGATGAAGATGGGCTCAAAACAAAAGAAATGAAGATGGGAGGGGGAAACGAGCTTATAGGGCCGAAGGTTGCTAAGTGGGCCGGACACGCCGGCCCACACTCTTCATCATTCCTTTTTTTTTTCATAAATTTTATATTTTGCAAAATAAATGGATATCCAAAACATCAACAAAATTTCGGGTGTCAACGGAAGAAAACGAAGAATCACTTGAATTTCTAAGACGATTGAGCAACTCCTCGAAGAATTTAGAATTTTTGTCCCTGATGAAATTCCGGCTGCCTTGCTGCCCATGCGTGATATTCAACACCGAAGTTATCCCCAATAAAGTTGCCTAACCCACGAAGAACCCCGACGTCAAGTGAAAATCTTATGGCGAAAGGCCTGGTGGAAGAAAGTGCTAGTCCTTGTGCTGTGCCAGCTAGGAGGGGCCAAAGGGCCGTTCCGGGCTCGGTTGGTCCTGGCCCATTTCTTCTCTAAATTAATTTTAGTTCTTTTCATGAATTTTTTTCAAAAAATAACCTAATTGGTTCAGTTTTTAAAAATAATAAAAAATAAATTAAAATTTTAATAAAAAAAACCACTCATTGATTAAACCTAATTGAAATACAAGTGTATCTTCGAGTAATTTGAAAAAGAAAATTACACATAACGATGCCCTATAACAACTACACACAAATTATACCAAAGAGAATGTCTAATAAATTCGGTATCTTTGGTGTCATGTTCTTCATTATAATTCAGATGATACAATATCATTGTTGTCCTCTTGTTCATATAGGGTACGTTCCTTTAGAGTCAATTCTTGCGCAAACCAATCATGTCTAGCAAAAACCATTTCTAAATTTTCTGCCTACACCTATTGTCTTCTATGATCTGTTGTCTAGTATTAGACATGGGCTCATAAATGCTGGTGGAGATAGTGAGTCATAAGCCATGGTGAAAAGAATCGAAAAACCGATGGCTTCCCTCTTCCATCATTTCAAAATGTCGATATTATCTTTGCCAACTTTATCAATATTTGGAGTAATCTATTCTCAAGTACTCTCCAATTCATTAGTAAACAAAGATGAAGACCAATGAATGGTTCTGGGGTATCTTCTTCTTCTTATGAATTAGAGACCATATGAATTTCTGACCTTATTTGATGAAAACGTGCTTTGTCTTTTGTGTATATATTTTTATAACAAGCATCAATATACTTAACCACATGTTACTCAATCATTTCATGAATATTCTACAAAACTTTTCAAAATGTTTCCAGACACAATGTGTTTATAAAACCACAATACACTGTATTTTCTTTTAATCATTTTAAGCATGCTTTTACATGGGAAGATCATGTTTTTTTTTTCCCTTTCTAAAAATGGATAGAAGTTTGAACAAGTTTTTACTGGCATCATTCTTAGTTTTTGTTCGAGCATATTGAACCTATCGACTTTTCTTTCTTTCTTTTTTTTTTTTTCGGAATTTTTTCACTATTCATGCGTCAAATATACATGAACATGAGACAATTTTGTGTTCATGTGATAATCGGATCTTTGAGAATCATATAAGGGATATGGCCATGCATGGAAAAAACTGATATCAAGAGGTCAAAAACTTTTTGTATAGAAAAGAATACGTTGAGAATCTAAATTTCAATGCCATAACAAATAGGAAAGAAATCCTTAGATAGCGTCGCCAAAAAAAAAAAATTACAATACAGAGAAATTCATACATAAAGTCCTATAAATTGACATTTTTTGCAGAGCATCTATCTATCTAATGGTGAAAATCATCCAATTATCTGATTTGTAAAGTCTTTTAACTCTCAAACTAAATAGAAAAATCAAACCAATTATCTGGCACCCATGGACGTAATGGATTGCTTGTATATATAAAGTCTTTAACTTTTGACTTTTTTGCCCCACGATTATTTGATTTTAAGATTCAGGAGAAATACGTGTTAGGTTTTGTCATTTTTGCGTTGGGTTTTATGCGTTTTAACTATTGTTGCTCTATGTTTACAATTTGTGCTTGCCTGAGATGAGTCCTACCTATTTTTTCTCCTCAGTCCACCAATCGTAATATTTTTATTAAATAGAAGACATGGTTAAAGGACTTTGATCTGCATATAATTCGTGCGCCATATTCTCCTATTTTCAGGAAAACAATGCACAAGTTGTTATTACTAAATTAGCTATTGTGTCAGTTTACAATTATATGAATAAGCTACCATTGTGTCATATCTTATTTGAAAAAATCTCAAATTATGATCTTTTGTGTACCTATGTTTCTATTTGATTGTCATACTAAAATTTTTGCTTTCTATAGTTTTAGCAAACGCAAGAAAAATGTGCATCAGCCCCACAAGTGCAGGACATTGACACACTATCTAATGATGAAGAATGTGAGAAAGAAGCCAATGGTGATGAAGCAAATTGAAATCAAATTAAAGAAGAAAATGTGATAGAAAACGAAGGGAAGGAATGGTATTTGATTCTGTAGAGGATCCCTTAAGAGTACGATAAAAGATATGCTAAACAAGTGGGATTCGGTGTCTCAAGAAGGAGCTAGAAAATTGGAGATGATGGTAAGGTAGAATACTCAACTCTTGCATATTCTCTTCATCGAAAGAGTGTATGTAGATAGAGGTTGTATTAGGATCAACAAGAACTTTAACTTGTCTGTTGTTGAGGCGGGAGGGAATTAAAAACTTACCTTTGGTGAGAAAGATTGTCAAAATTTTACTGAAAAGGCAACAAAGTTAAGACTTGGAACTGGAGAGGCGAAAACAATCATAACTGTCTTGTTAGGATGGAAACAGAAATGACCGTTTTTTCTGCTATGCGATGGAATTGGAAGATAGTTCCAGGTTAAAGAATGTTTCCCATGCAGATGCAAGAAGTCCGGTATTATATGAAAGTTTTGATGAAGCAGCAACCTTTGACACTACATATTTGAACAATCAATATGAGTTGCCTTTTGCACCTCACGGTCAATCCACGCTTCTTGGTTGTGGGTTGGTGTCGAATTGGGATACTAACACAAGATTAAAATGGGCAAAAGTACACCTAGAGTGCTAAAATTTGGCATGGGGGACATTTAAGTGCAAAAAGTTACAAAATGGCACTTAAGTGCCACTTTCTCTTAAAAAATGGGACACCCGAGTGCTAAGTCCGGTAGCCGCAAATCCAACATGGAAATTTTTTAATATAAATCGTCTACGAGACACGTCGAGACTCAAAACGACATTGTTTTATCTTTTTTTTAAATATAAATATTAATTAAATTAAAGTATTTATATTTATATATATTTTTAAAAAGGCAGAAAGTGAGGGCTATGCAAGCCCTCACCACGCCTCCCCACCATCGCCAGCACTTCCCGGAGATGGTGGGGAGGATCTGCCTTTTTTTAAAAAAATAATAAATTTAGTTATTAAATTTGGTTTTAAATTTAATTTAATTAATATTTCTATTAAATTCAAATATGAGGCAAAACGACATCATTTTTGGCTTTTCTTTCCATGTTAGCATGCAAAACAATATTGTTTTGCACTTGTCTCATCGGAAAAATGACACACTAGTATTTTGGCCGGATTTTCTCGCCATTGGTACTTAAATAATGCATTTTGCTTTGATTTTGGCACTAAGTGTACATTTCCGAACTTTTGATACTCAAGTGTTCACCCATGTTAAGTTTTGACATTCATGGTATTCAGAAATGTGGAAAAAGAAGACATCATTTGACATTTCATACAATGTTATATCGATATTCTTAATACAATTCTTGATTTTTTTTTATTTTTTTTAACAGGACTAAGTGATGAGATAAAGTTAACCTTATTGTACTATTAATCTTTTGAGGATCACAACATAACCTTTTAAATTAAAAATTATTGATCAATACATTCACCTGATGAACATTCATCACATATGGTGATTTGTGTATATAACTATTTTCCATGGAACGGAGGAGTGATGTTGAAGGGAGAAGAATCTCTTATAGTTGGGAGAGAAATTCTTAAATTTTGTTCCTAATCAACAGTTGAAACCTGCAAATTTTTTTTATAAGAATGTTGTAGACTATTTTATAGAGAAGCCTTTTGTATGCATATGTTTCTTAGTATCATCACCCGTCTCTTCGGAGAGAGTGAGCTTCTTAGATTCACGTCCTCTTTCAGTACCATTTACTCAACAAAGCTACCTACCATCTCTGATGTGTAGGCCATCTCTCCAAGCGATTCCAGCATGCAAGAATTTTTCCATCTGTGCACCCACAATTGATGCATTATAAACGTGGGATCAGCTGACATTCAATTGAGGCCATCCATCTCAGACTTTTTAGTTTCTCATTTCTAATTTCTCATTCATAAGAAACAAAGTCATGTCCACATCATTCTTTCTAGTAGTACACAGAAAGGAAAAATAATCACAATTCCAACAGCGTTACCTTCTCAAATGGCACATAAAAAGAACTTCACATATTTTCAAATACAAACACAAACTCTCCCCCCTTATCTGCTGTCTCTCTTGTGATATGTTAGGCTCGATTAGAGTCTTTTGCTAAGTACTTGTTTCAAGAGTCGACTTCAACGATCCAACCATGGAACTTCTAAACCTGTGAAAAACACAAGTCGTTACTAGAACAACATAAAAACGAACAACATAATATATTTGAATAAAATATATATATATATATATATATATATATATATATATATATATATATGCATACCGACTGATAAGATGAGATTATAATAGACTCTACCTCCCAAGCACCATAAGAACAATTCTCATCGAGGACTAGTCTACAAGACATGACTACGTTACGCCGGTTTAATTCCAGCATTACACCGAGGGACAGCTGCATTCCTTCCAAAAGTTTTTACAATAGATTGAATGTCACTTTGTTTTGGAACAAGCCGCTACGTATTTTAAAAAACAAATAAGAGCACTAATTTTCACAAAACTAGTAGTCAAAACATTTAAATCCTTGAATTAAAAACAATGAGTTTGGTTTTTCTCGGGTGGTTTAAAGCTGGATTCAGGGAGGCAAAATCACAAACGTCAGGTGGACGTCACCCATTGGGTTGAGAAGGGACATGCACTGGCGGTAGGAGATGATCTTGTTCACGTAGTTGTCAGTGACCTTCGAAGCTCCAAACGCTCAGTCCACAGCTAAGCCATTATTTATCTTCACAGATAATGATCTTCCATTCTTCGCTCGTGGAATTTGGGACTGAACAAAGCAGTCCAAGGGGACTCTTATCACCCTCGCTCTCTGCCTCACCAATCATAATTTCCACTCCGGCACTGCATTATCCCTTTGTAATTGTGCCACGGCCTTTGCTCGAGTACCTCGGCAGCAAAGGAGAGTCGCGATGCACCAGAGATCAATCGAGTTTCTTTAAAGCCATCGCTTTCATGTCTTCAACCATTCTGATATGCTTTTCTTTTTATATTCCTCGCTCGCGTATACTAGGCGTTGTATCAAATGCCCACGTAATCTGCCACGTCAACCATCGCCTCATTTTGTCAAAAAAAAAAAAAAAACTGTCACCTCATTAGCATATCACAAGATATCAAATTTTAGTAACTCTAGCATTGTTAAAATAAAATTGGGTTGTTTAAGATCTCAATTGGCTATAAAAAAGTTAAAAGAACTAGTGGTACATATATTTAATATGTGGCCGATGCTTTGGTGTGACGTCGATATATTTAATATGTGACCAAAGGTGATTTGGCATGTGAGTAGCCTATTTCGTTGGAATCCAATCAAGTGTGGCGTAAATATCTCCTGCGCGGTAGTTTCTGAAGTTGAGAAGCATATGTGAAACGATTGGAGCCATTTCCAAGTTCGCCTTAGAGCATCAAAAGTAAGCTTAAAGAAGTGTTGATTTCATCTAAAATGCTAGCAATAGGAGGATGTTCTAAGGTCGTGCTCCAACACTATCACCCGATAGAAAATAATTGGATTCTCAAGGAAAGAGACTCAAACGAAAACAATAGACACCGAGGAAGAAGATATTCCAAGAGAAGTAGATGTAGAGGAAAGCTGAACAATTTAACAAAGAAGAAAGATGGTCTTAACTATGCCGAGACCATGGGTTCCACTTGCACCAACTGTTATTTGCGTGTTGGCTTGCGAAACATGCTTGTTTGGATTGGTGACGACTTGTTGAGGAAGTGATTCTAGGGGAAGCAAATTGGATGATTTTGATTCCAATGCCTTTTACTTTTCCCTTTATTAATCTCTACTAGAAAATTTTGAATGTATGCTCCTTTGATTTAAATTAAAATCACTATGAAATACAGATTTCGCATCATGCTTACTAGTATTGACACTGGTTGAGGAACTATTTTTCCCTCTTTCTTTATGAATTGTGATGCAAATTGCATTAATCCAAAGTGCTTGTTGAATGGCCGTGGTTTTCCAAGTTGTTCTATAGAATTTATTAAATAGACCTCGGTCATTGCTCTTAATCCAATTTATTGCCAATACTTCATACTTCAGAATTATGAAATAGTAAGTTTTGCTCAATCAAATCTAATTTATATCTTTTGACAGTGCATACCTAGGTTCAGCATCCCCAACACCATCGTCAAGCATAGATATGACACATGTGAGATCGAAATGAAGCTCCTCCAATTTCCTTTGAGTTGGACTTGTACACCAACGAAACCTAAGGAAAGTGAAGTCCTGAAATCATGCATGCAAAAATCCCCAAATCTAGATTGGATAGAGATAGAAACCTTCTTGAAATGGGAGAGAGGAGCTTCCAAATCTAGACTAAATCAGAAAAGGAAAGCTCTGCAAAATGAGAGGAAAGCAAGAAAAATATAATAGAGAACAAAATCAGCCAAAGAGAAAGGAAAAAAGGGAGTGGACGCTAGCTTAAACCCTCCCCTCCATGGAGGTTGAAGAAGAAAGCTGCGTGAAGATAAGATGAAGAGGAGAAACCCTAGAGAGGAAAGAGGAAAAGCAACCATTTTTATTCATGACATTTAAGAGTAATATCATACAACAATCTCCAGTGTAATGAAATTATATTCTGTCTAATGGAACTGACATTTTGAGCCTTTTCATCCTAGCTGTCATTCGATCCTTTGCATCATCTTCTCTATCTCTTTAACAATCCTAGGGATGCAACCATACATGTTCCTGTCAAAACAAAAAAGCGAGAAAAAAATGAATATTATGAAATATAGCCATCAACTAGCATGTAAAGAACATCAGAATCCAGTAAGAGGAGCACATTCACTGGCCAAGAGAGTTTCTGATTAGGTTGAGTTTTTTCTAGTTAATATTGGCTTATGTAACAATAAAATTTATTGAATTTATAATATATATATTGGCCGCTTCAAATTGGAGAATGAGAAAAGCATATGCTCCTATTGAGCAGATCGACGAAATCCAAGTTTTGATCTATGCCCTTCAATTCATATTGAGGACTTGACTGTATAACTTTGCAATTGCTGGATAATGGACATATTGATGCTGATGAATACGGATCATTTGATTTGATCGACATATTTAATGCATGGAATGCGGAAAACTTCTTATGGGATGCATTGGACTCACTCAACTTTCAAATTTCAAGTTCCTCACTTATACCCGACAAAAAAAGGCATAAATCGATGTCATAGGGTTGGTTGGCTCGGTCTATTGCTGGGACCCTTCATCATGCATTTAGCTACCCAAGTCTCAACACTTCCTCTACCCAACAGTAGAAATTATTTCTGAAAGGAGAAGGTGAATATGCTCGAAATCTTACCCATCATGCAGATGTATTCCACTCACATTGGCAGCTTTAAAGAGAGCCTCCTTCCATTTTTTAACCTTGCGCTTCCCAAATTCGCTTTCATGGTCGGTCAATGCTTTCTCATAACTCTGTTTCTTTCCAGTCACTTCCCGTGGATTCTGTCCCCTTACTTCCCCCGGTGCCACCTTATAAAATATCGGCAGCAGCTGTTTTGTTCTGTTCTTCTCCCCTTGGATCTGCACCAACTCCTTCAGACACCACCAAGATTCAGCGTAGTTTTCTGAGAAAACGACAACGTACATGCGAGATTGTTCAATGGCTTCCTTCAGTTTCGATGGGAAATCCTGGCCCATCAGTAAGTTCTCGCTGTCCATGAAAGTCTTTATGCCCTTTTGCGCCAAGGCCTCGTTTAGACCCTTAACAAAGTACTCACGGACATCCTTACCTCTGAAGCTCAGAAACACATCGTACATTTTCAGTTCAGAGATCTTTTTGACGATGTCTTCAATTATCTTGGCCTCCGACATTCTAACATGATAGACGACAAAGACATGGATAATATAAGGTGCCCAAGCTGTCAAATTAAATGAAGCGAGCAACAACAATTCGGTCTAAGAATAATAGATCATGAAGATTTACATGCAAAAGGACACGAGCATAAATTTTAGGATACAATTTCATATTGCCGCTCCATATAGGCCGTGATGGTGCCAATGTGGAAAGAAATGCAGAGTTGTCACAGGACACTATATTAAACTAAGACATGTCAAGGAGGACATTTGTTAAGCATGCCTAAGAAGAAATGAAGTGCTCCCAAGAAGAAGAAAAGAACCAACAAAGGAAAGATAATGCAAAATCCATACGTAATTATTATTGCCTTCGATTGAGGCCCGGCAAACAACCAACCTAATGTAGCTAATTATCCAAGAGAAAAAGAAACAGCGAATTCACAGAAACTGGTTCACCCTTCACAGTGAATATTATTTCAGCTTCGATTATAACTATATATGTAGGAGAATAGAATATAGATGTAAAGTAGAATAGACCAGGTGTTTATATATTATTGACTACACTTAACCTATTTGAAATTTGTGCAATTTCTATTTTAACGAGTATCTCAATTCGCACATTCAGAATTTTGTGTTTTCTGGATATATATACCTAATCTGAATTTAATTTGTTACTTTACCCTTAAACTTAACCTAAGTTTCCCCCGCACCTTTCTCTTCTCTCCGCTGCCATTGCCACTGCCCTGCAATCACCGTGATTGCGTTCACCACCCCCCCTCCCCACCACCGTGGCGTTCCTATTACCATTGCCAGCCCTAGCTGTTGTTGCGCCTCTCTTTCTCTCTATTTTTGTCCCTCTGTGATGGAAGACAACGGAACATCTCAGCCATAGCCAGCCTCAGGCGACCATTGCTCGAGGGTAACGACCCCAGATCTGGGGTCGCGAGCCTCGATTCATCCCCCAAAGCCAATGGACGCAGAGAGATGTAGGGGCCCTGAGGTGACGCGGTTGGGGTGGCGTGGTGAATCAGCGGAGGCTTGGAGAGGAGGTTCTCTATTTCTTGTGTAGCGTAAGCGTGCTCTGTGCTATGTGAGAGTCGGATGAGAGTGTGTTCGCCTAAGAGAGAGAGAGAGAGAGAGAGGTAAAATTACAACTTACTCATCATCCAAGTACCACCCGGACAAGCTACCCGCCTCCTGGAGAGCATCCTTCCATCTCATCAATTTCCACACATCCTTGTCGAGCTTCTTTTCAAAATATTCGATACCAGTTTGGTAACTCCCTTTCAATCCACTCACTCTACCTAATTCCACTCTATAAAACACTGGAAAGACCTTGAGGTCTCTTTGCTTCTTACCTCCATGATTTTCACCACCTCTTCCAAACACAACCTTGAATAGGCGTTGTCCTCAGAGAAAATGATGATTGCAAGGTCTGATTCCTCAATCATCTTCGGAACTGTGATCATTAGATTCCTTTCTTCTCCCTTCGTTGAATGTCGAAGTAGTATATTCTAGCATGGACTAGAGCTGCGTATAGATGTGTGACAAAGTTGTTGCCAACGTTCTCTCTTCTCTGAAACTCACAAAGACTTTGAAACTCGTTCTGGAGTTGGAAGAAGAAGACCCATTAGAATCAGAAATAGAAGTTGACAAATGAACAATAATGAGTTGCCCAAGATTTGTTACTATGTTTGGGTGGTTTATTCCCATTTGATCTTCTCCATATATTCTAACGAGTTGCCTAAGATTTGGTACTCTTTTTTGGGTAGTTTATTCCCCCATTGGATCTTCTTTATATATTCTCTAACATCCAGTTGAATGACTTTCCTTTAAGAAAGAGTATTATTAGGTGTTTTAACAATATTAGCGTGCGCATAGATCTAACCTATTTGCGCATGAATCTTTTCTACATATATTAAATGTCTTGATCGACATTATTTTACATCAAGTTTATTGCTAATTGAATTGTTAATGAATTGGACCTGCCAAACTGAGATAGAGTATTATTATCGTCATAATTTCATATGGTCTTGATTGGAGGCCAGTGTTTTTTTATTAATCGAATGATTGGCTACAAGGAAAGAAAACCTTTTGAAGGTGTCCAAATCTGGTATTTGGACACCTGAATTTTTAACGACAAAATCAAACATACGTTCAACAAAATTATTAGCAATAAAAAGCTAATAAAACTCATCAGCTTATTCCCGCGGGCTAGCGACTGACCCGTGAAATTTAAACTGCAATTCATTTGAAAAGTTTCCTTCGGCCCATGGGGAGTAAAGAAAAGTAAAATCGGAATGAGGTAGACATCATTTTGATAATTTATAGTCCAAACGTCAATAATAATGTCGTGCTCCTTGGAGAAGCTAAAAGCCAAATTGACTCAATCAAACATAAAGTCGTCCATTCGTCTTCACTTCTATCCAAATCGACATTAAATTCTCATAAAAAGAGAAGACTATGATTTGTTCACACGCGTTCACAGACACGACGAAGTCTTCTGCTCTCATCTCCCCCCATCCCTCCATCCCCCACCCCCGCACCCGCCCCCGCACCCGCACCCGCCCCCCCACCCCCACCCCCACCAACCAAAATAACCTAAAAAAAGGAAGGGCGTGGACATTGAATTCTAATAAAAAGAAAAGATCTTTTGTCCGTCTTTTTCTTTTTTGGTTATTTGGAAAATAAAGTATTTAATCTCATTAAAAAAAGTAAGCTACTCCATTGGCTCCCAATAATATATTTCCCTGTGTCTTCCAGGAAACGTCTTTCGCAACCAATGAGATTTTTTTTCCTTTTGTTTCTAGCCCTCGTGCACTTTTACTTCAAAAGTTAATCAATATATTTTTCATTTTTTCAAGTGGCTAAAAAGTTAATTTCTATAAGGCAGTTGGAACAATTGAATTCTTGTTTCACCCAAAATCAATAACCAATGCAGGGAATGGAATTACCATTTGTCATGCAACCTTCCAGTTGCAACACAACCCACCATGGAAAATATTATAAATAGCATCTAAGAAAATTATATAGGATTAATTAAGGAAATGATTATATTAGCGCGGGATGAGGGAATTATAGAGGAGGTGGGAGGGCCGCCAACTCAACAAACTCGGCTCGCTGCCGAAGCAAAGGTACCGCAGCTCCAAGAACAATGAGAATATGCACATAATAAATTATTCCATAACTACTCTTGGATTATATTTTCATGATGCTTTTTTATCAACTTTTGATAATAATTTTAATCATATGAAAAATTGCTAATCCATTACATTGGCTGGTACTAAAGTTTCTGGTTTTTCCTTTAAATATTTGCGTTTCAGTTGTTAGCATGAAAAGTGAGACTGATTGGGGGGTGGCATTTCTCTGTCATCGGCTGACATTGGCACATGTATATTGACGTGAAAATTTAAAAAATTATTAATTTTCTCTTTTCCTCCTTCATCTTCAACCTATGCTCTGCCTGAGCTTGGCTATCTCCACCGCCCAAGCTACCGCCCTTAAGCCACGGCCCCACCGTGGCCATCACGGTTTGCGGCAAAGCTGTTGAGCTCGTCGCCGGCAGCCATGGACGAGCCAAGACTCGAGCTCAAAGCCGTTGAGCAGCAAACCAGATCAAAGCTGTTGGGCCATGGTATCGTCACGTCCACGCCGATCTCTGCGTCCACCCTCTCTGTCGTCCAGCCGGCTAAGCCTTGGCGCGAGCGTTCGTCCACAGATATGAAGATACAGAGCAGCGGTCGGCCATGGGCGGGCCTCTCGTCCATAGAACTAAACGCACACCCTCTCTGTTGTCTCGGCGTCTCAGCGGCAGATTAGGAGACGCAGACTAGTGGGCTTCGCGTCAATGGCCGTGAGCGACGACGACCTCCGCATCCACCCTCTCCGTAGTCCCGGCGGCCGATTGGAGATGCAGAGCAATGGGCTTGCGGCCGAGACTCCATATCTGAAGCCATGGCCATGAGCGACACCCGACGTCCGCGTCCACCCTCTCCGCTGTCCTAGCGCTTGAGTTGCAGATTTGGAGACGCAAAGCAACGGGCTTGCGGCCAAGACTCCAGATCCGGAGCCATGGCCAACGGTTCCAATCCATGGAATCTCTGTTGAGCGGTGGAAGGAGAGATATTAGCTTCACCCATGGCTTCTCTCATGACCAAATCTAGCCCTCCACGCCGGATATGGAATTGAGGTAGCGGGCGAGGAGACGGCCAAACTGGATTGATGCGGGGCCGGCAACTCCGACTCCGCCGGTGGCGATGGCTGAAGGACGGGCGGACGTTGGGCTCGTGCAGATGGAAGGGGAGGGAAGAGAGTCTAGGTGGATTAGGGAATTTTTAATTTATTTCTCTGACGCAATGTGTCAATTTGTAATTGGTTAATAATCAGTGCAGGCCACGTCAGCTAATGACGTCGCGCTTGCAAACCACTTCTCCATTTCTCTGGTCATGCGGTGGTGCAGTTGGGATGTGGGAATGCCCAAAATAATAGAGTGGCCGGGCGGGGATTTCTATGGTGCAATGTTATACCGCGCCTCAGGTTTTCAAACTGGCAAATGCCGATTGACTTTTTTCTTCTTTAGGGTTTTACAATGGATACGACACCCATTCTAGACATGATGGAAACATGTTGTAAATCGTCAGATTTGTGAACAATTAAAACCACATGCATGCCCATGAAAAGAAATGAAACGCACACGGAAGAAAGAGAAAAAATATTAAGTGTGTGCAAAAGAGATAAATGTTTAAAAAGGCAATTTGGAAAGAAATTTGAATGGTTGTGAGATGGGAAGATGTATCTTCAATTTTGAAAAAGTATGATATTCTAAAATTAATTGACAATAAAATTAAATGAATTGACATTTTCACAGCAAAAAATTGTTAGTTCACGGCTCTTTCATATTTTGATTTGACTAACTTACCTTATTTAGATTATTTTTCACAACTTTTTCAATTTTTGATTAGACTAACCCAAATAGAACTAAAAAAAAAGAGTACAATTCAGGTTATCGGGACACCCCATTTTGTTTTTATATATTTTTGGTGGTTTTTCCTCTTCTCTAGTGGCCACTATAGTACCATAAAACCACATCTCCAAATTGAACTCCTCACTTATACCAATTTTGTTTCACAGTATGGAGCAAAATCAAGCTCCTCCAGTGATCAATCTCACTTGGAACTTATGCAAAGATCAATGGACCAATCTCCTCCTTTGGATCACAATCCAAGCAGATGCAACAGTGATGAAACAAAAACAATAACAACAAAAGAAAAACGAGAAATTGACGATAGTGGAATGTAGATCCCAAGCAGAATAATTTGGTTTGAGTTGCTCTTTACCCGGACTGGATTGTCGACCTCCTCATGGATTTGAGAGTTTGCTTCGACGCTTTTGTGTGGAAGTCATGAGGATCGATGAGAGAGAGAGAGAGAGAGAGAGAGAGAGAGGAGTCATAGGAGTAGACGCATGGAGCACGCAAAGACAATGAGAAGGAACAAAAGTAAGAGCGCTTCACAATCTTGGAGAAGATAGATACAGGAGTGAGAGAGCTTCATGATCTTGGAGAGTCTACAATGGAGACAACGGATTTGGGAGCCAGAAAGTCTCCAGCGGAGAAGATGGATTTCAGAGCAAGAGACCAAATGATGGATTTGGGAGCAATTTGGAAGAGTATAGGATATTTTATGGTACCCGATTTTCCACATAATACCCTAACACAAAGAATAACCCTAAAAAATAAGAGGTTTGGTTCAAGTCGATTCGGTATGGCCTTTTTCAACAACCCCATGTATATCTTCCTTAAACTTATTACCCATATCTTATGCATATGCCATATATCCAAGTAATTCTAGCATGCAAGAATATATCCATCTATGCCACCACAATTGATGCATTATAAACTTGGGGTCAGCTAGCATTGAATCGAGGCCATTCAACTCAAACATCATTTCTCATTTCTACTTTCTAAGGCATAAGAAAACAAATTCATCTCGACATCATATTTTCTAGGAATGATAGCACAGCAGTAGAAAATCAAAACTACGACAAGATAACCTTCTCAAATGGAACATAACCAGAACTTCACCACTTTCCATATACCAACAAAAACTTGCCCCCATGCTTTGTTGTCTCTCTTGCGATTTGTTCGGCTAAATTAGAGTCTTCCACAGAATAGTATTTTTGAGAGTTAACTTCAACTTTACATTCATAGTTGGTACTTTTTAAACATGTGATGAACATAAGTCCTAACTATATCAATTTAAAATGAACAACTTAACAGGTTTGGGAAGAAAAACAAATACATGGTCGTGGGTATGCACCAACAGGATGAGATTATTTTCTGCCGCCCAAGCACAATAAGAATTATTCTCATCGAGGACAAGTCAACAAGACACGATCACATTATGCCGGTTTTATTCCAGCATTACACCTATCGATAGCAGCAATCCTCCTAAAAAACTTTTACATGAAATGTATATGGAATATCCTGATCCATCTAAATTGACCCGGGCATTGAAATAATAGTAGTCAACACATTTAAACCTGTAGTTTTTTGTTTTTTTGGGGTAGGAGGAGTGGGTGTTTGAAGCTGGATTCATTTAGGCAAAATCACGAACACCTGGCCGACAGAAAGCAGTGGGGTTTCTTAAGATGAAATAGAGAAGGGACAAGCACTGGCAGTGGGAGATAATCTTGTTCACGCAGCTGTCAATGGCTATTGAAGCTCTATACTCTCACCCTACACCCAAGCCATCATTCGAAATTCATGGATGATCTTGTTCCATTCTTACCTCATGGAATTTCGGACAAAACAGAGCAGTCCAAAGAGACTATCACCCTTGCTCTCCGCCTCATCAATCATCATTTCCTTCGTGGCACTCCATTATCTCCTTGTAATTGTGCCCCAGCCTTTGATCAAGCGTGAACTTATGACGTGCAAATAAACTCTTTGATGAAGACAAGAGGATAGAGTACCACAGTTGTAAAGGAGTTAAAATAAAATTAGGTTGTTTAGATCTCAATTGACAACAAAAAATTCAAGAACTAATGATACATTATAAAACCAAAATACCTTTTTACCTACTCCTTTTTAAACTGGGAAAACATAATATACAGTCTCATTTCGTAAAACTATCAGACAGATAATCTTTACATATCATCTATTCACTCACTCATAAAATAACTATTGAATCGATTTTCCCAGAATACGTCATTATCAGAGTCATGGAAGGTATCAGTCAAACACACCCTATGACATGAAGCAAGTTTGCTCTCTCATATTGTCATGTTGATCAAGCCAAAAGATACTAATATTCATATTGAGAATTTTCGGATTTATGAGCTAAGAATTAAATCTATGCACTGAAATCCTGCAAAGAAAATTCCAAGTTGCTATCACCAAATTTAGGTCTAGTACACTGCTCTTCTTAATATCAAAGGGGAAAGTAGAAACTACAGCTTTTGAATTGGAATTTAGCAAGCAGACATGTAAAAAGTTCTTCTAGAGCCAGCTCAATTTCGTAAACATAGATTCGGTAGATTCCTTTGGCTCAGGAATCACTACTCTTATTGAATACCATAAAGCAAGCACATATTTATGTACCACAAACCTGCTTGAAAAATCATTATTCATTATGTAAGATGTTGAGCATGATATACATGAACATATGACATCATGCATGTGCATAAAAAATGGACTGACATTTGTGTACAATGCAAACAAAATGCCACACGTGACAAAGTATAACACTGTGGGAGCCACCTCTTGAACCTCATTAGGATAAATTGTCACATGGTGGGAGCTACCTCTTGAACCGATGGCATTTGACTGTAGAATCCTATTATAGTGTGCACATTAGCATGTTTATCTATATGATATTGTTGTAGCAAATTTGCTCAATGTAAATTGATCAGACCGTCAAGCAATTGGGAAAACAAATTACAAGCTTACTTTCTGATTCTAGCTTGGCTCTAAAGTGATTAAACTGCTCACAAACAATTTTTCCAAAGATGGCTTTGATTATGTGCATGTATGCGTGCTAGGTCCTGGAAGCAATGGATGAAATGGTTTGATGGAAATCGATCTAAATGACAGGAATAGCAAATTGCTCAGAAATTAAAGTGGAAGTACTGTGATTTATTTAAAGGTGCGATGCAGGGAATAAAGGAAATCAAAGCAAAGAACACTAAACTCAAAGGAATGAGCCAAACCAAATTAACTGAAAACAAGATTACGAGGACATTAACATTGCTGGAATTGAAATTAATCACAGTTTGTACAAATGACACTCGAATGGAGACATGGACATCAATGTTACAACAATACTCAAAGGGAAATCAGCAGTAATTTTGGCAGTGTTCCGGCATAATTTCAACATATCTTTTTTCCTCTGCATATCTTCTATTCGTAAGTCTTAAATTCCCTTTGATTATTACTAGGTCGATGTCCATTTCTTAACCTAACTTCTTTTATATATCCATGATTTCTTAACTTAGCTGCTTTCATATATCCATAATTTCTCAACTTAACTAAACTTCCAATCCCTGAGCATTTCTCATACTGTTTCCGCTTATTTTGAATTTAAATTAGGTTGAAGACTCTCTCTCTCTCAAACTTTGGTGGAATGGTCTTTTATGAGCATCAAAACGAGATTGAACTTGGTATAGCTTGGTTGTGATTTATTCACCACCAATGTATAGTGACTTACTGTTATTATACGAGACGACAATTCAGTCACACAACCAAAGGAGACAAAGTAAACTGAAGCACCAAGGGAAAGAGAACTCCCTGCCATCAAAGGATGAAGCATCAAAATTCATAATATATGATCAGCATGTCGAACAAGAACATCCAGATCACTCTATGCAATCTCAGCTTGATCGATGATGAAGACAAATTCGTCATTATCATCTCTGAGGCAAAACGTCGAACTGGTGGTGATCATGAAGGGTGAGGTGTTCTACAAATAGGAATTCCTATAAATCGGCAAGCAATATAACACGAGCAATTTGAGATAACAATTTGAAGCTCTCAGTAAAAGGCAAACACAGAACAATTGTATGATCGAGTCTCGATGAATCGACTGCGTCCTACCTTGGGGAGATCCGATCTGAATGGTTACCTGCTAATAAATGAAGACACTGAAAGACTAGGAGAACCTCATGAAGACGAAGCTAAGGCGACGAATCGTTTCAGCGAAGAAATTGCTCGACGAAGATATTCAGCTGCAATTGGCTTCGACCGCGGGCGTGGACGCTGGATTCGGTCCAGAGCGCTCAAGATGAGAGAGGAAGATATTTTTCTCGGTCTATGCGCGTGCATTCTTGCTTCGCTCGGTTCCTCAGCTCTCACGCACGCACCAAGCGAGGGAGAAAGAGCACGAGAGAAGTTTCGATTGGTGGTGATGAGCGTCCCTGTTCTGCTCCGTCGCGGCCGAGGTTGCAGTGACCGGCGAGGGAGATTTGATGGCGGGTGTCACCGATCGGAGATGGTGGTACAGACGATCGATTGATGGTGATGGAGCCGTAGGGAAGTGGCATGCTCAATCGCATTCTTTCATGTTGTGTATTTCACCAACTATTTATTTCCATGATTTAATGATTTAAATATTACGAAATAACATAATTTTTACCATTATGTAACAATATAATTTTAATCAGTCACATGACATCACGTATAACTTTTATGGTAGATTTGATTATATAATACTTTCGTTTGTTTAAGATCACGTATATTTCAAACAAAGTAAGCATGTAAAAGCATTTCAAATGATTTTTAATTACTAGAACATTGTATAAATTTCTCAAAATTTGTAGCATTTAGTATTAAATGCTAAAAAATTTAGGATTTAAAGCTAAAGCACAATAAAACAAGACAAGAAGTATAGCAAAATGGTACTGTCATGTTTATTACATGCAAATAATATATTTACTTTGTCCATCTTTTAAAATATCAATTTCTTATGTACATGCAGCGCCATGATATTTGTTAGTATGTAAAATTTTTAACCTCTTTTAGAAGGTAAAACAATAAATAGTAGATAATTCTTTTGTATTCATATTTAAAAGATAAGACGTTAATCGATAACCTGCGAATCATCTTCATTATCTCAAGTTATGATTTCGTCCATCTATAGTTATGTACGAGCATAGTGTATTTTAATATATGCATGGGGTACCTATATAATTTTTTGTTTGGCAAAAGCTCGAGATGTAAATGCTCATTGGGTTTGCTCAATTAACAATACAAATAGCAATTTCTTTTTGGAATGGTTCTTCAATCAAATGATTTTTTTAACAAAAGAAAAAAAAAAAAAGAAACACTAAGGCGATAAACTAAGGGTGATCGGTTCCCGATTTGGTTTGGTTCCACCCAAAACTCGGGAACCGGACCGGGAGGACCTGTTCCCACTTTTCTAGACCGTGGACCAGATCGGCTGGTCTTGGAACCGAGAACCGAACTGGACTAACCGGTCCTGTCACGCCCCGATCCTCGGGCACGCACACATCCTTCTCAATTGGTTGATTTTATAATGCGATATCCCAGGACTATGTATCGCCGACCCTTTTATTTTATAAGCACATGCGGAAGCAGTTATAAATCCCCATACAGTAAATCGATGGGATAGAAAAGCAAGGCCATATTTTTCATATTTAAACTTATAACCAAACTTTTATACAAAACACAAACCAGAGTACTTCACAACTATTCACAACTTTTTACTCTAACTCTATTCACATCAAAATGGGGTTCACAAAAGAAGATGGAATCTCAGTCCATCAGGGTCATACTCAAGGCCCCTCTCAGTATTATCTTCTTCTTCCAAAAATCCTTCTTCTTAGGTTTCACCTCAGAGTTCTCCTTCTCAGATTCCTCCTCCTCAGCTCCTCATTGGGGTCCTAAAATGTTGTCCCACAACCGGGATGAGACTACGTCTCAGCGAATTCTACCCCACTAAGACTCAATTAAGGAACCAATACACTACTCGGTTGCCTAAGCACAACACGAGTCAGATGACTTACCTTAGCCTCAGTCTCAACCTGCAATTCAAAGTTATATACGAATGCTTCACAAATCATAGAACAATCAATCAAATCACGACAATCTGATCAAATCATTGATCAATTGAACTAGTCGATTACATGTCAAATGGACCATTCTAGGTCATTGATTCCACACCATATAATCTCCCATCGGGCACTTGGTCACAGAGCCACATCAATGCTCTCGGGCATCAAGTTTGCCAAGGTGACGTATCCACTAGACAATTGCGTGCGTTCTTTAAGGCGCCGTTTTCGACAGTGATATCCTAAATCACCGAACCACACATGCCTACAACGATTTGTTCAATAGACAATTGCGTGAGCTCTTTAAGACGTCATTTTCGCCAGTGATGTCCTTAATCACTGAACCACACATGCCTATAATCATGTATTCAATAGACAGTTACATGCGTTTTTTAAGGCACCGTTTTCGCTAGTGATATCCCAAATCAACGAACCACGTATGTCCATGATGGGATATGTATTAGACTAGTATGCGCATTCTTTAAGGCGCCGTTTTCGCCATTGACATCCTTGGTCACCGAACCACGTAGGCCCATACACCGTATCTGATCGGTCCAAACCCAAAGTACTTCTGATTCACTCTCACCATTCTACTCATTTTACAACTCAACAAAGCATTATAAATGCTGAATAAACATACTTGACCATTTACCAATCAATAATTCAATCTCAATCAATAAGTCAATCTCAATCAATTCCAATCAATTTAGGGTAAATCCCTAAAATATCACAATTTATTTAATTCCATGCAACATAGAGCTCAAATAAATAAATGGACTACGCCACGATAATCAGCACGAGATTTCGATCATTGGCCATCTCAACCTTAATTTCCGAAAAATAAATAATTAATTAATTAATTTCGAAAATTATATAATTAATATTAAAAATTCAATTTAGCTCAAAATAAAGCCCGATTAAATAAACAGACTTCACCACGGTCATCAGCATAATATTCCGGTTACTGGCATGGCCATCCCAGTTGAATTTTCGGAAAATAAATAAATAATTGATTTAATTCCAAAAATAATATTGATATACCAAAAATTCCACTTAGGCCCGAATTGTCAAATTGAAGCCTGATAAAGGGTCAGAAAAATCCTGAGCTACCCTCAATAAATAGTAGACCATGTCTACTTGCTAAATACACATTCAATTTGTCTAATTTGCATCACAATTAACTAATAAACACTAATCTAACCACCTAAACCTAATTAAATAAAGCTAAAGAATCATTAAGTATAATTAGCCCACTAAGCAAGGATTAGTGAGATTACTCACCGGAATCGCGCAAATCGGATCAATTCGATGGGGACGACGCGAGGAATAATAAACCCCAAAGCGGGCCTCGGGTTCGGGGCCCGGAAACGGCCCAAAAGCGGGCCCGAAGTGGCTGGAAAACCACTCGACGAGGTGGCTGATCGGGCTAAGAAAAAGACACAAAACAACCACAAACCACTTCCACAAGGGAGACAAGGCGCGGGGGAAGGCTGGTGGAGGTCCGGTGAGGTCAAACGGCGGTTGGAGATGGCCGGACGGGGCGGAACAAGGGCTGAGCAGAGGTGGGGTCGCACGGGGGAGGACGCTTGGGCGGTGGAGAGGGTAGGGGGCGCACGGCAATGAGCAATGGACGCGCGGGCATGCGGTGCGGGCCGCGGTCTAGCTCCGGTGCGGCGGCGACGGCTTCGGCGAGCTGCTGCTGTTCTTCTTTGCTGGTTTTGGGCTGGTTCGCACAAAGAAGAACGAAGAAGAAGAAGTTGGTTCAGTCACGTGGGAGGGGAAAAAAGAGGAGAGAGAGAGAGAGAGAGAGAGAGAGAGAGGAGATAGGTTTGAATGGTCAAAGGGAGAGGGGAAAGGCAAGTGGGTGACAGCCCACAGTTTGGTGGAAAGGGGGGGGAGGGAAATTCGCACGAGGGGGAGGGAAGAGAGAAGAGGGAGAGAGAAAAGGGAGAGAGAGAGAAAAAGAAAACAAATAATAATACTTTTCTTATTTTTCTTTTCTTTTCTCTTTTCCTTTCTATTTTCTTTTGGTCTTCGATTTTTCCTCCGATAACTTTTTTCTTGAAATTTCGGACTCGTCAATAAATTGACAGACGTTGCGACGATCCTAAAAATGAATTGTGACACGCTCGAATATTTGATTCTCGAAACCAATTTAAATTTCATGGTTAGAATCGATCAGACGCGATTTTAGTCTAATCCAACCAATTGAATAGCTTTTAGAGATTTTACTGCAGATACATCCCTTAACGGCTTCACCCAATAGGTTAGTTAACTCATGAGTGATCAACTTAGAGAAAATGACCATAGGCACGTTGACGACATGCCCATTTCACTTTATCGAAACGGGGTCGAATTTCAGGATGTCACAAGTCCGGTCCAGTTCCAATGAACCATCACTTGTTTTCATTTCATTTAACAAAAAAAAAAAATAGTAATTACTAGTAAAGTAACGCACAAGATTATGATCCAGTCAAGTTTTCTTATTCACTTTGTGACTAGCAAAGTGACGCCCCATTAAATTATACACGTCCACTTGGTGAAAGCAAAAATTAAAACCCTGCATCATACCCTATGTCCTTGCATTGTTATGAAACAAAAAAATAAGCTAAAGATCGATACAAATTTGAAAAATCACAGAAGTTTTTCTTTTCAAACATACTTCACACACTCACCTTCATTCTCATGGACATAAATGTTATTAGAGAGGCAAAAAACAAAGGAAAAATAGAATCCGAACTCAACAAAAATTCAACACATAGTTTGGCCATTGTTCAATACCATCCATTAGCGGTCCTAACTAATCTAGAACAAACCCTCCATGGAATAAAAAAACAAAATCAAATGCCAAAATTAACACAAGAGAAAGCCATTCAACATTAAACTACCAAACTCCACACATCTCGCCGAATCACTTAATGTTGCATGGCCCGAGGGGAATAGATTCTTTATTCAAGCAAGCAAAATATGATCAAAGTCGAGAGCCCAAAACATGCTAATAATCCTGCAATAAGTATATATGATAACTCAACATTAGTTTTAAAGTAGAATTGCTTTTAATTGAACTCATAATTAATGAAAAATCTCACCTCATATATTTCTTTCACTTGAACTTGCAAACTCTATTTACCGGTAAGCTCCAAATGAACATTATTCATA
The DNA here is from genome assembly GCA_017140165.1 of Eucalyptus shirleyi. NCBI lineage: Eukaryota > Viridiplantae > Streptophyta > Magnoliopsida > Myrtales > Myrtaceae > Eucalyptus > Eucalyptus shirleyi. Next base: position 14,743,964 of record CM029456.1, on the reverse strand, counting down.
TCTAACAAAACAAAATAATAAATAGAGCATTCACTTATTAGATATACAAAAGAATTACAAGATAAAAAGATACATTGATGACTTACCTCATTCAAATTTTTCCGCATTCTCAATGCACTCTTCAATATTAATCGGCATGGTAATATTTCTTAACCAATCTTGAGTACAAATCAAAGTTTCCACCACTGTAGGAGTTAAAGAACTTCAAAAGCCATCAAGCACACGACCGGATGTACTGAAAGTAGACTCTGAAGCAATGGTTGTTACAGGAATAAATAAAATATCTCCAGCCATCAAAGAAAGGATTTCAAACTTTTGGCCAGTAGTTTTCCACCACATCAATAGGTCAAGATCACGACTTTCTTACACGTTCGGCTTTAAGATACTTATCGAGCTCAGATAGCTTACCTGCTGACACTTTTTTCTCCTCATGAAGAAAGATATCAAATGCCTTGTTTGAATTGAAATCCTCAACCAAATCAAGATCATCCTTCTTACCCTCCTCATGGTTATTAGGATTCCAACTACTATCAATATTAATACCCAAATTTCTATCACAAGAACTAAAATGAGATTTTTCATAAAAATGAAACAATCTTTCCAAGGGAATTCTCACCTTATCATACATTTCATCAACTTTCGCACTATCATCATAAATTAATCTATAACAATACCGTACATAGCTCATCTTTCTTCTTGGATCCAATATTACCGCGATCAACACCATCATATTTATTTTTTCAAAACTCCCATAATATTTGTCAAACTTCTCCTTCATCTTTGTACCCATAACTTTCAAACTAAGATCCGAAGCCTTCTCCGCGTGTTTCAAAGTTTTATATAAAGTTGCTATCTCATTGAAATAATCATTCGCAGTGATATATAGAGTCCTGGACATCTTGTTGGTGGCATCATGAAACTTCTTTAAAAATACTAAAAGAATTCTAGCATATTCCTAATCTTCATGTGTAGGAGTGTCATAATCAAGCTCACTTAATAAAGAAGGATCATCTTCTTCCACCATTTCAAAAGCTTTTCTGAATTTTAAGGTAGTATCCAACATGAGATAAGTAGAGTTCCACCTAGTTGTGACATTAAGACAAACCAAACCCTTATAAGTGATCCTCGCAGTTTCAATGCAACCTTGAAATGTTTTGGCTCTCATGGGAGAACTTCTCACATAGTTAACCACGTTTCGAATACGTATAATAGAATCACGTACCTCGGTCAATCCATCCTTCACAATCAAGTTTAAAATATGAGCCGTGCACCTCATGTGTAAAACATCACCTTCTAAGATTAATAGCCTATCTCTTGATAATTTTTCTTTTAAAAATCCAATGGCAACATCATTAGAACTAACATTATCACAGTGATTGTGGACACTTTTTTCTCTATTCCCCACTCATAGATGCATTTCTCAATCATTTTCCCGATATCCTTGCCCCTATGACTAGGCATCACCACAAAATTGATTATTCTTTTGTGCAATTTCCAATCATCATCAACAAAATGTGCGGTGAGACATAAATAATTCAAATTCTAGATGGAACTCCAAGTATCAGTCGTGAGTGCAATCGTAGACTTAAGCTTGCCAAAGTAAGTCTTCAAATTTTTTCTATCACAAAGATATAACTTCATGCAATCTCTAGCCATTGTAAATCATGAGATGTGATGAAAGAGAGGTTGTAAATGATCAATAAAATCACGGAATCCAACACGTTCAACCATCGAAAAAGGTAGTTCATCCGTTATGATCATTCAAACAAGCATTTGTCTACACCGATTTTGATCGAATTCCCATGCTGATAAGACATTTGCACTATCATCAGTACTAGTATGCCCTATTGTTATCCCTTGTGCTCTACGTGGGGTGAAATTTTTTTTGCTTCTTATCTACGTTGCGAGGATGCTTATTGCACTTTTTCAAGTGCTTTAACATAGCGGAAGTACCATTATCAATCGAGTACGTATACTTGGCCCCACAATAATTGCAAATCACTATAGTTTTCTCCTTCTTGGTTTTGCCCTTATGAAAATGAAGCCAGACTGTTGATGTTCATTTACCAGAACTAGGAAGACAAGTATTAGATACCTTGTTTGTGTTGGATGCCACTTCGATGTTATCAATTTCTTCACCTTCATGTTCTAGTGAGTCCATCATAGGATTCATATCATCATTTGATTGATCCACTTCCATTGACATATAAATAGATCGCCCGAATCAAACAAAATATTATAATGAGCCATCAAACCATCATATTCATTTACAGCAATAGGGATACTAAAGATATGATTGCAGCCTTACTTCTTAATGTCAAGTCCATATTTATCATATAACTATACCTACCAAACTAGATACTAAAAAATTAAGCAGATATTAAGTTGCAACTCGAGCAAGAGCAAATTTCTAGCAGCCAAAGTGATACATTTTCCTCCAAATGAACCATAGACAAACCAAAAACAGAATTTCATATACTTAAACTGATCGGATAGAGAATGCTAATGAAAATGGGCTAAATGAACACTCCAAAACTACAACTCCTCCAACACAAACTCGCTTGAAAAGGGAAAATTGAAGACTTTGACCAATTCATGATTGGTCAAAGCATATAAGTGATTCTAATCAAAATCCTTGAATCAAAATACCATCCGCAATTCGCATCAACAAACTAGAGAGATCGGACCTGACAACATAAACCTCAGTGCCCCTGAACCAAACTCATTCCTAACCATCATAGGATTGCCCCCGAATCAATCAATCAATCAATTGGCAATTAAAATTTTCACAACTTGTGGAGAAAGAGAAAATGTACCAATTTTGACGATGGAAAGGCATTTGAGCATCGAGCAAGGCCGGAGGCAAGGTCGTGAGAGGGGAAGGTGTCGACGTCAAGGCTTAAGCAACTCGATCGAAGCTAGGCATGAGGCAAGGCTGCGACTATGGGAGGCTGCGACTTACTGCTACATGCTTCTCACGACCTATCAATAGACCCATTTAGAGACTGAACAACCAAGCAAACTCCAATAAGACCGCCACGCCTATATCAATTGTGACAAGTAGATCACGTCAAAGTTAGATGAAAAAGTGAAGAAAGAAAATCACAGAAACCGAATTACAACAACATAGAAATCATCACAAAAAGTAAGGAAAAGTTACTCCAACGCTTGAAAACTGAACCAATGAATAATCGTCTGCATCGTGTCACAAGTGGCACATAGATCATATATGAACTTCCTTTCTCACACAGAGATTTTTTTTGCTAAATAGGGAACATCATTTTTAAGGGTGTTAATAATTTTGAATTGCCATGAGACCAAAGTTAATAAGAAACTTGAATTTCACAAAAAAATTAAAGACAAAGTAGACAATGAAGAACGATTATAAATATAGCGAGCATTGTCAACTAAATAAAAATCAATGATAGTGATTCACTTTGTTTTGATTTTTTTTTCCTAAATAACTATTACATTGATTTCTAAATCACTAGTAAATGTAAATACAGTCTCCAAGTGATAAACACTACAAAAAGACAGCGATCTAAAACCGACGAAAGTGAAGCCGAGAAACGCACCTATGTTAGTCAACAGGCAAACATCACTCTAAAGAGCAAGAATGCACAGATCTTGGGCAAAGGGTAAGAGGAAGAGAGCCAAGCCTAAATGCACAGAACTCATGCGAAGCAGAGGAGGAAGAGAGCCAAGCGTTAGAGCGAGCGAGGCGTCAAGGCGAGGCACTCACTGAGCATTAGAGCCAGCAAGGTGTCGAGGCTAGGAGCTCGAAGAAGGAAGAGAGTTAAGTGTCCGAGCAAGCGTGATGAGGCGAGACCTCACAGATAGGCGCTCGGAGGAGGAAGAGAGCCGAGTGTCAGAGCGAGCGAGGCGTTAAGCTAGGCATCGGGGCAAGACGCTCGGAGGAGGAAGAGAACCGAGCATACAAGGGAGCAAGGTGTGAGACAAGAAGTTGCGGCAAGGCACTCAGAGGAGGAAGAGAGTTGAGCGTCCGAGGGAGTGAGGTTTGAGGTGGGACGTTGCAACGAGGCACTCAAAGGAAAAGAGCCGAGCGTCGGAGCGAGTGGGGTGTGAGGTGAGGCGTTGGCGGCGAGGCATCGAGCGAGCAAGAGGAGAGGGGTTACGGTTTTGAGAGGGAAAAGCAAAGTGAGAATTGCCACCGAATTGGTCCATTGGATTGCAAAATTTGGGAAAATGGAAGTTGATGTGATGGTTATTGTAGATTAGAGCCGAAACTTAAAAAAAAGAAAAAGAGAGGGGATAAGGTTTCAAGAGGGAAAGGGAAAGTGAGAATTGCAAAATTTAGAAAAGAAAATCTCATGTGATGGTTACTGTAGAGGGTAGATTAGTTCAGAAACACAAAAGAGGGGAGGGATTAGCTTTGAGTTACGAGTGGAAAAATGAATCTGATGGTAATGGGTAATGTAAATTAGTTTAGAAATTTATATATATATATATATGGTCGGTTCGATCGGTCCGGTCGGTCCAGTTTCGACCCCAAAACGGAGAACCAAACCAACCGATCACCGGTTCCAAAAATAAGAACCTGAGACCGGACCGAAACCCTCTAGGACCGCCCGAAACCAACCGGTCCGGTCCGGTCCGACCGGTTCCCGATTCAGGCGGTTTCTGTTGCATACCCCTACGAGAAACTAGCCCAAATATAGAAAGGGAGGGATTTTACCCACCCACATTGGGCCACAAAAGGAAGAAAAAATAGAAATTGAAAAAAATAAAAAAATAAGACATACTCACAACCCTTATACACATAGATACTATCAATCCCTCACACACATTCACACAAACCCTAATAGAAATAACTTGGAAATGACTCCGAATCTTTTCGCAAAACCTCTGCTTTACCTCTCATAGTGGCCCGCCCCCATGCTGATGACACATGAGCCTGACATGATGCCCCTCTTCTAATATATTAAGTCTCTCCCTCCATGCATATGTTCGAGTTTATTGCACAATTTCTTCCATCTACTGCTCCCATAGACCCATGGATTCCCATCATCCTGAAATAGTGAAGTTGGATCCATTAATCGATTCTTCTCAAGCTCAACGTTCAAAGCATCCTCTAGTGGATCGGATTGCATCACATATCCCAACCTTTTCACGGTTGCACCCGCTACTCTAATATTAAGGCTAAATCTCAGATAACTCTTGTCAAATTGATTAAAGTCGACGACTCCCTCCAAGAATCCCCACAGCGCATTTGGTTTGAAGAGTTGAAACCACACGTGATCCGTATCAAATGAACCAAGATTTCCTGATTGCTCATTTCGCATTTGGCCGTTGACACGTGGTACGATGTCGAAAGATACTTCCTTTTCTCCATCTTCTACATCAAAGTTAACACAGAGAAACAATCCTTTGAACTTGTTGTACAAGTCTTGCGAAGCCTTGAAAGATATAGTACTATCTTCAACCAGGACAAACCCCTTTGGCATCTCTCTTCCGGGGCTAACATTCCGATAATCAAACTAAAAGTTGGAATAGCGATGCTTCTGTTATATGGGTAAATTGTTAGGAGTATCCAAGTTTGTAATTAGTTCAAGAAGAAGAGTTTGATTGGTACATATTCCTAGTAATTCCACTAAAGCTAGAGTTCTGTAATAATTAGACATATTGATCCTTACTTACGTTGGAAATCCTTCCCTCACAAGTGCTAGCCACCCCTAATATTAGATTGAATCACCCCAGATGTAGCTCATACAATACGAGTGTACTATATAGGAAGTGAAAAATGGATGGAAAATAGAATGGCACGTCCAAGAAATTAATCGCCCCTGTCAAACCCCATTGTCTAATGTTCATTGTTATGAGTTCACTATAGAGATCGTCGATTCTTTAGTACAAACTGTCCTAATTGAACTCCAACTTACTTGCAACAAACTTAACATAATTACAACAAATTAAAGAAAAAACTTCTACTTGCACTCAAACTAACGGAACATTGGAAAGGGAAATCTAATGCAAGCCCTCTCCATAAACCAGCCTCATCCAAACACTTGCCCGTTTTATGTTTGCTCTAACTTTATATAAAAGGAGAATCTGAAATGCAATACTTTCTATTAATAAAATTAAATCACACTGCCCAAGTAATCCGCATGTGGCTAGCAAGGCATGTAGTGCGATGGTCCCCTATCATAATAGCAACAAACACCTAAGAGTGAAAAAGGTCTCATGTCGAATTATTGAATTATTATAGTTGTGCAGTTTTATCTTAGTCCGTAGAGTTGATCCAGTACTATTATTGGTGTTGGTTGTTATGATCAACCGTAACATCAAGAACCACGTGTCCATTTGTTTGGTAGGTTTTCTAAGATTTCAACTATATTTTTCAATACAGGAATTACGAACATCGGCTCTTCGTCATTGCTGCAAGTTGAGATTTTGTTAAGCTTTATACACATGTGCAGAATGACTTTATATTAAATTTGTTTGTTTGTCTAGAATTTACAGTTTTTTTTTTTACATGCACCCAATGTACACCGTATCGACACATGCATAAACACACACGCATATACACACACACACATTTGGGGGGGGGGGAGAGAGAGAGAGAGAGAGAGAGAGAGAGAGATACCTCGATTGAAAAATCAACCATGTGCTTCCATCCTAGTTTATGACTTTTTGGATTACCTTCATCCGAAACCTCGTAGAATAAAGCTGGATCTAGCAATTGATTGTCTTGAAGCAAAACCTCTGAATCATTCTCTAGTGGCTTGCATATTAGTTGGAATCCACACTTTTTCACAAGTAGTTCGTTACCATAGGTATAGTCGCGTACTCTAATGCTAATGTAGAAATGAGTCAAGTCATTTGGACCAAAATGGTCTACTGTCCACAAACACTCTGGTTCCATATACTCAAGCCACACATTATCCAAGTCAAATATCTTGAAATGCCTTGTGTGTATATTGCCTTTGCAATTAACAATTCCTAGAAGCTCAAATGGACGAGATGTAGATGGCTTATACAAGCTTGCTTATGCTTGAAATGCAACACAGATAGCTACTCCTAGGATCTTTTCATATAAGTCCTTTGAAGCCACAAAAGATAAATAGCCCTCTTTATTGGACAGCAACCACTTTGGCATCTCTCCTCCAGGTAGAACAACTCGACTCTTTGGTTGGCAATGAAATCTCTGTCATAGATGTAAATTGTTAGATAGTTTTTTTGAAATTGGCACCTAAAAGGAGGAGTATGAATGAGTTAAGTGGCAATCCTAGAGTTTTATATATAGTTAGCAATAGCAATACAAAGATTTTTTTTTGTACTTAACTGGTGGAAACAAGACAAGTATTGTTGAAGATTTTGTAACCGGATGAACATGTGTTATTGAAGTTTTTCATTGGGTGGTCCTTGTAATTTAACAGCGAACTAGAGTTCTATAAATAAAGAGAAAATCTTTTGCATTGTCTTACAGCAACCTCCACTATATGTTTGCACAATCACTTTCTATATGTTTATTTATTTTTAATTAGCCCATCATTCTGAGATTTTTAGCCTTTTGTAATGCACAAACACCTAATGCAAGCCACAATGTAGAGAGAGAGAGAGAGAGAGAGAGAGAGAGAGAGAGAGAGAGAGAGAGAGAGAGAGAGTCTAACCTTAGGCGGAAACCCATTACGGACTAGCTGCCGAGTTGAATATAACTCAACGTCCTCAACATCACATATGTTGGAGGGAATTCTAGTTAGAGATTTGCAATTATTTGCCTTTAGTGTTCTCAATTTCCCTGGAATCTTGGGGATCTCCTGTAGTTGTTGGCAATTCTAAACCTCCAATTCTTTTAAGTCATTTAGTCTCTCCAATGTAGGAAGGTTAGTAAAATTGTTTCCAAACAAATATAAAGAGAATAGACGGGGACAGGAAAGATTTTGCAAGAACTCTACTTCTGATAGATGGCACCCTTCAAGATTCAACCACTCTAACATAAGAAATCCTGTCTTTGTATGGGGTTCACTCAAATCCTCCTCCTCCTCCTCCTTCTTTGGAAACTTGATTAGTTGTGAGCAGCCACTAAGTTGCAAGACTCCAAGATTTTGCAACTTGTAAATGCTAGATGGAAGGATTGCCAATTTCTTGCAATGAAATAAATATATCTTCTCGAGAGAGACAAGATTTTTTATGGATGTAGGAAGTCTTCAATTGAACTCCATTCAAGTTGAATTTTTTTCAAGCTTTTGTTCTCATTTGGAATATCAGGGAATCTTTGCAATTTAGAGCAACATCCTAAATTCAACAACCATAACTTACGATGATTTGCAACTGAATCATGGACACGCTCCAAGTTTTCGCACCCATGGAGAACCATTTTCTCGAGATTTGGAATATAAGAGATGTCCGGCATACAAACCAGTGATTGGCATCCACCCAAGTTAATGAACTTCACTATTTTAAAGCCTTGCAAGAACAATAAACCAACTTGCATAGATATTCTAGAATGATCAAAGAAAAAAAGTGAGATATATATATTCATTTCAAAATCTGGCTGTGATTTTGAAACAAAAATCACTTGATCATATTTCAAGCGACATGTGATCAGAATTCACTAGATCATACGGTTTATATAGAGCATATCCTCTCACTTTATAAAATGAGTTTAGTAAGTAATCCTCGTAAATTTGCGAATGCTCGTAATTTCACTATGCACCAGAATGGTGTGGCCACTTCCACTACGTATACGTGCAAAGACAATACTTGTGATTTAGAGAGAAAGAGTGTGTAACGTCAAGTGGGAGCACATGAGCCACGTTCAATCCTTTGCCAACTAATTCACCACATGCATTTAAGCTAACATCTAGAATCTTATGTTGAGATTCGCAACCACCCACTTGTAGATCCCGCGGGGGTAGTGGAAGGTCGGAATCTCTTCTATTCATCACTAATTAAGAAGTGGTGATTGGTTGATTGTTTTTTCAAAAAGAAGACATATTTTGTACGCCTAATTGGTCATAAACATAACACAAATATGAAAAATAATAGAGTCCACGCCATCTTGCATAGTTTTTGGTTTTTGAGCTACATTTACGTTAGTGTAGTGTAAGAGCTCAAAGTTTTTTATATCATAATAAACACAACCACCACATGTATACCTTGCATTTGTATACATAAATAAAAAATGTAGATGCATCGATAGACTTTGACATCTCGATTTAGTGGATTTCATGTGTGATTTATTAAACCTCTATGGTGCACATCTGCCAAATACATGGTAAGTCTTTTTGCGCCTTCTTTTGATTAAGGTTCAACTATTTTATTCTTGAGACACCTTTATCAATGCGTTGTCATTCCATAATGATTTGGATATTTTTTATATGGTCAATTTTCAATGAATTTTCTAAAATTATAGCACATCGTTCCAAAGGACGAAAAGAATATTAAATGAAAGGGAGTCTAAGGAATGAGATTTGAAATGTCATATATGAAATTGTATTTGAAGGCGTATCTCTCGAAAGATAAAGGTGGTGAGTGTTTATATAGGGCAAGTCAAGAATGTCAATTGCTTATATGGAGCTAGCAGGTTTATCCTCTAATTAATATAGAGGGTTAATACCATTAAAGATCCTAAACTTGTCCCCCATGATATAGTTACATCAAACTAATTTCTACCTCACAAAAATCTCATATTGATACCTCTAGCCCAAATTGACCCTCCACAATGCAAATCTATCAACAATTGTGGCAGCTGATTGCAAGACGGAATTGATTTAGAGAATCATAGATTCAAGGCAAAAAATCTAAATGGAAAATAGTGAACATTATTGAAAAAACTGAGTAAGACTTTGGTTTTTGACATATTATATCAATGAGTACTGCTCCTAACAACTTCGTGCACCGAAGGACTCGTCCGTCACTTGGATGCCTTTAGGCAATAACCTTTACCCACCGTACATGGCTTGGAAAAATGAGTAACATGTTGATTTGGGTCTCCCTTAATGGAATCTGACCGAAGCCCAAAAACATGTATCTTGTTGAATAGATTTTTCGTGCAAAAGCCCCCACCAAAATTGAAAAGCACTAATCGAGGAATGACATTGAATAATTTTCACCATTAGTAACTTCTGTATCTATAAGTATTGTCTTCTACATGCGTTCTAATCAGATGGACTAGTTGCACATTTCTTTTGGTTTTGTATGACCCGCCTATGAATAAATCTGACAAACCAAGATTTTCGGATCGATTTTCGTTTTTAAAGGGCACTTTTCTTTGTTAGGTCCAACAACATGTAATAGGACGAGGGCTGTAGTTAGGATTAACTAACAAATCCAAGATGGACCGAAAGTGGGCCTTGGGATCATTATTGGGCCAAGAAAGTGGTCATAGTAGACTCATCCCCAAGATCAATATAATTGGGCAATCAGTTTCTACCCAACATGAACTCCACAAGGAGTTTGGATGGATGATCCACCAAACATCGGGGGCCTCACGATTTTTTCTCAAATATGATTTCAATGATTTATTTGTAAAATATGAGCCAAATATGAATTTAATCTTTTCATTTATCATTGTTTGTTAAATGTAAGTCAAATATGAGATGTGTTAGATTCTTTTCGGACCTCATTATAGATAATCATATTTAAGCATATAATACACATGTATTTCTAAATAGAATCTATATATACATAAAAATATTATTTTCCAACATTTATTACCGAAATTTGCATTATTCTATAAAATAAGTATGCAATAGAATATAAAGTTATATCAATTATTATTGAAATATGTGTAACAATTAGACATGTAGAAAAAAAAGAATCCTAAAGTGACAATAAAAACCGAATTATTTAGCAAGGCTCATGCGTGAGCATGCCACGTAGCTCAACCTTGCATGAGCCTCAACTGCTTATTTATAACTCTTATTTGAGTCCATTTACTAGTGTTTATCTGATTGTCTTGAAAATTTCAATCACTATTTTGTATTTGGCAAGAAGTTAATCTATCATCAAACAACATTGTATTCTTCAATTCCTGTATTTATTCAGTACTTAAGTTTTTAGCTTTTTTAGTTTTACCAAAAGAGCCCTAACTCTTATGTGGGTAAAGTTACCAACATTTATTTGATTGTTTTGAAATTACCAACGGTCATAATTATTTACTTGTTTTCATTTGCGGAGCTTACCAACACGCTAAATTTACTTTTTCTTATATGAAATTATGAACTCTTGTTTGAGTCATTTTCTTGGTGTTTACTTGATCATTCAAATACTTTACCATCATTTATTGGTTAAATTTTTTTTTATTAACTCTCTTTATTGTTTTGAAATTATCAAATATTTTAATAATCTATCAATGTTTAGTTATCAACTTCTATTTGATAGTTTCAAAGTATCTATTATTTTGTTAATATACCCACATTTGTTCGGGGAGCTTTCTAGCACATTTAAGTTACAATCAATTAAAAATTAGTAAATGTACTCAAATAAACATTGGCAATTGTTTCGTAAGAGGTCCTAGTTTGAACATGCTGAAAACATGAACAAATAAACATTGGTAAATTATTAAAACAATAAGTGAATTCGCAACAATTAGATAAGCGTGGGTAACTTAATCAAATAAGAGTTAATAACTAAAATAAAACGGTAACTTAACCTGTGAAGAGCTGGTATATCACTCAAACTAATATTGGTAATTTGCTATAAGAGTTAGTAACTTTAATATGATGATAATTTTAGCAATTTGGTAAGTTCTTAAACCAATTAGTAATATTTATAAAATCAAATAAAAGTTGATATATAGACTCAAATACAAGTTTCGTAAGAGGTCCTAGTTTGAACATGCTGAAAACATGAACAAATAAACATCGGTAAATTATTAAAACAATAAGTGAATTCGCAACAATTAGATAAGCGTGGGTAACTTAATCAAATAAGAGTTAATAACTAAAATAAAACGGCAACTTAACCTGTGAGGAGCTGGTATATCACTCAAACTTATATTGGTAATTTGCTATAAGAGTTAGTAACTTTAATATGATGCTAATTTTAGCAATTTGGTAAGTTCTTGAACCAATTAGTAATATTTATAAAATCGAATAAAATTTGATATATAGACTCAAATACAAGTTGGCAATTTCCTATAAAATTAGTAACTTTAATACATTGGAAGCTTTGCAAGTAATATTGGTTATTTAAAAAAATAGTTGGTAATTTAAAATGATCAAATAGCTGTCGATACTTCCACAAAGCTTTTGGTAACCTCTAGCACATTTATAGGCTAAGTATTTATTGGTTCTGCCATAAAACTATTGGCAAATAAGTTGCTGGTCAAAATTTAGTTACCATTGATTTTGAAATTTACTTATGCTCTTAAGAAATTACTAGCATGAAACAGTATTGAGTTTTTTAAGCACGAAACGCTAGAAATCTACAGTATATAGCGATGCTGCTACTTCTCAAGAATTGGGAGTAAGTAATCAAAACCGAACAATGACTTTTCTCTGAAGTTTCTTTTTTGTACTTAATTATGAATAAAGCATTTTTTTTTTTTTTTGCGATTTTCTAACATGAGATGGATAACAGCTTCTTGGGTTTAGCATGAAAAATCAAAGCCTTAAGTCAAGCTCAGTCACACTGATAAAATTGTTAATTCTCTACGAATTAGTTAAATTTCATTTTGACATTTTAATATTTTATCGTGTACACTATTTGAAACTTAACAAGTAAAGTAGATTTATCTATTACCATCCATAGAGTCATGAGTACATGGCTTCTCAATTCTCTCATCGGAGGGGTCTTTAAAGATATTGGGACTATTACATATATCAAAAGCCTACAAATCAAATAAAAAGTCTCCTTGTATAGCTTAAGTACATTGTACGTTCAGACGTTAAATTGCATACGAAGAAGTATAGGTTTCAATTTTCAGCTCAAAGTCATGATGGCTTGAGATCACTGTTGTTGTTGTTGTTTTTTTTTTTTTTTTTTAAGTACGGAAGACTTTACTTTTCATTCCTGCACTTTCACTACCTTTTTCATCAAGTACTTATAATTTTTCTAATAAACTCCTTCCACTTACATAAATTTTCTATCAGAATTCTCCCGTACCAAATCTAGCCAAATCTATCTAATGTGGTCATTAGATTCATTTCGCAATATAACGTAGATTAAATATCATACATACATTAGCAGTCATAAAATTGTCTTCAAAGAGAAGTTAGTCAGACAGATTATGGTTTTAACCAATTGAACCCCCCCCCCCCCCCCCCAAAAAAAAAAAAAAAAAAAAAAAAAAAAAAAAAAAACAGGTTGTGGCAACTGCCACCACTCATATTTACAAGGCGTGACCACAAGGACAATATTTAATTCATGTTATACTCCAACATCCTCCGATGGCCACGTCAACTGAATTTAACCATATTTGATGTCGGTGAAACTTTATCAAACAATTTGTGTAAATAGAATGACTTGGTTGAAAAAAAAAAAATTAAAGCCACATGGACGTGATTGGGAAAGTAGTTAAAGTACAAGAATAAAAAATGAAATCTTTGCTATATATGTATTTCGACTATGATCAACAAGTTGTCAATTATAAGGTAGACTATTTACAAACAGAAGATTTTAGCTGCATTGGTTCTATGCACTAGATTGCCAGCCTACATGTGATGGTTTGATATGTATAAGGAATATAGTAATTGTAGATGTTTTCCTCAGGACAATAACATACATAATTTGATTTACTACATACAGGAATAAGTAATGAAAAGAGGAATGCGTACCTTCAAATTTTTCGGCGCTTGCTTGATCATGCTATTTTGCATATCGAGTCCAACTAATTTCTTTGCACCATAGCCAAATTCTGGAATCAAGGCACAATTATGACATTCCAACCACCTTAATTGATTAGGAAGATGGATGGGACCTTGGAAAGAATTATGTACGTTATGTAGGATGAGCAACCTCAACTTTCTCATGTTTGTGAAAGCATTGGGACAAATGTATGTCTCTTCGAGATTCGGTAGCTTCAAAACTATGGCTTTTACCGCATCTGTTCCCTGTTTATTTATTCGAATATACTTAGGTTACTTTGTAACTATAGTAAACAAAGTCAATGGTAAGAATAGAATATGAATTCTTATATACTAGAAACTCTTACCACATCTCTTGATAGAACCTCAAGAACATCATCATAATGCCATAACCTACTGCGTTTGCCAGGATCATCACGACATTCTCCTTTAACAATATCCACACCCATCAATTGTATCAAGTCATGCATTTGTAAGTTCCCTTCCTCTTTACTAATCAAGCAGAGCTCAGTGAGAATTTCAACCCCAATAGTCGTGTCAAAACCACAACCATCAAGAACTTTCTTCATGTACTTTGTCTCCTGCCCCTTGAAGAAACAGACAATATCGAGAAAAATCTCCTTTACATAGTCCTCCAATCCATCATAACTTACCTTCAATACATCACTAATTTTTTTGTCAAGACTTCTAGAAAGTTTCTGCAGGGCATAAACCCATTCCTGTTCTCCTCTACCACACAAGAAAGAACCCAACACCTCAAGAGCCAAAGGGAGGCCTCCGGCATAATGCAAAACCCTATCAACAATATTGCTGCTAATTTCTATTTTTTGACTTCTTAGAAAAGCATGCTTTCTAAAAAGTTCAAGAGCTTCACCATACTTGAGAGCTGGAACTCTATACAAATGATCCAAATGTATTCCATGAGAAGTTAGCAAATGCTTGTTTCTTGTTGTGATAATTATCCTACTTCCTTTACCGAACCACTCACAATCTCCAGCTAAAGCATTTAACTGGCGTTCATCATCCACATCATCAAGAATAATAAGAACTTTCTTATTGCAAAGTCTATCTTGAATCAACCGACTTCCTGCATCAACACTGAAGACTGTCAATTTTTTTCTCAGTATTTGCAATAGCAATTTTTCCTGTAAATAAACCAAATCAGTGAAACTCGTGGAATTTTTGCGAATGCGGTCCAAGAAGCTAGAACCTTGAAACTCTCTAAAAATAGCGTTATAAATGGCTTTAGCAAGGGTTGTTTTCCCTATGCCTCCTTGTCCCCATAATCCTACCATAAGAATATCATCCTTGGACTGTAGATTTAGGATCGTTGCAAGCTCTTGTACTTGGATATCTATCCCAACCGGATACTTAGCTACAATTAATGGCGTTCGATCTAGTTGAATTGAGATTTCCTGTACAATTTGTTGTATAAGCCCTGCTTCATATCTAACAAGGGAAAATGAGTAGAAAGTGCTTTTAGAGTAATCCAAAGAAATAAATAAATATTCAAAGAGAATCGCAGAGTAAGAATCTAGTCTACAATAAATATGGAGATGAATGTCTAAATATGTTCAACCAGCAAAATGTCTAAGTCTAATCAAAACTAAAACAATATTCTTCATGTTATTCTAAATGCTGTATGTTAATCTATTTTGCATTTATCAATCATTCAAGTTAATTATTGGATATACTAAATCATTGATAGGCATTGTTTTCATCTCTTTACAAAGTTCATTGAAATTGTCTTGTCCGTTGTTTAATTGTCCAAATACCAACCCAATTATCTGGTATATTCCTTTGCGAAGCAATATCTGTGATAAAAATAACCTACGTGAAGTCTAGATTAGCATTTCCAAAAGGGAAAATCCTAGTTAAAGTCAAGTACTTTATCCTTTAAGACAATTTTAGGCCCACTTCTGAAAGTGGAAAAATAAAGACCCGTTCTTTGGCTGTTTGGACAAACACGGCCTACTGTTGGTTCCTGTGGAGATCTGTCATGTTATTACCTTTTTGCTCTTTACTGCCTCAAGTATTTACAAAAATACCATTAGGCCTATATTTTCTTTAAAGAAAAGAAATCCTAGCTTTTCATTCTTTCTTCTTAGAAAAAATAAATAAACATTTCTAATAAATAAAACAGGCTGATAGAATACCAGATTTATCTTCTCCTATGCATAATGGCATGCATAATGAAAATGACTATGTAGATACAAGGGAGAAATGCTATTGCAAGAGAGATGTCTTTATTGGTTAATGAAAGGCTTGATGTAATTGAAACAGAGACTAATTATAATAAGCCTGAAGGACGAGATTCAAATCAAGTCCTTCAAGTCCAAAAAATGTAGCAAAGAAAGGTAACACCATTCATTTTAGGTTCCGTAAAAGGAGCAGCTAACCTTAATGGTAATGATACTAGTAAGTTAGCCCAACATCTTTGGCAATCTTTGGGGTTGGCTAAAGAATCTCCGATACTATTGATGATAGAATATTTATTGAGCTTTTAACAGCGACAATGGACTTTATATAAGCCCGGTTATCCACATAGAACAAATCAGAGTTTGTTTAATGATTAATCCATTAAGGCCTCTGGTTAGTTCTTGGTGCTTTTCTTAATCTTGATACGGAAAACATGTGTTTGACAGGATAGATGAATGGTCACAACCATTGATTTGATAACAAATGCAGGAGGATAAAGTCCAACACTACGTATGAAGTATGTGAAGCCACTCTTGTCAGTAACGCTCAGATGTTTGGCAAATTCTTATTATCTCAAACGGTTTTAAGGTATAAAATAGACAAGAGCTTATTGCAGTTGGAATATAAGCCATCGTAACAGATGTCTTAAAAAGAGAATTCTGTGATTTATTGCTTTTTACAGAAATAGTATATAGTATAGCCTTGAGATGCTCTAATGAAAGTACAGACTTTTGACATGTTTTATTTTGGCACTGTGAATTTCAACAATCTCAAAGACTCTCTTTGACAAACTTCCGAAGCCCTGGCCAGAGGTCACAAAGAAGGCTTACGACTTGCTCCTTCAAGAAAAAGAGGTAGTAGAAGGTCCAGGTGGGTGAATCCAGGCAAAAATGTATACGATGAGGAGAGCGAGTAATGAATTCTAAGCGAAGGAAGCAACTAAATAGTTTCTTTATTTAAACAAGAGTTGTTGCCCTTTGATTTAATATGTGCAGTGTAGATATGGCTGTAACATCCATCAAGAAACCAGAACTGCAAGACACTTTCCCTAAAGAATCTAAAAGAAGAAAGTTTATTTGATATGAAAAAAGTGTACCAAGGGGATAACTAAGGCCTCATAAATCTGAAAAGTCATCCAGATTTACAAAGAATTGAGGCCTTTAAAAGGAAACACAGAAGAACGCCTCGTTTTCCTCAAGTTAAACCCTGTTAAGTAGTTGTAGCTTTTGTTCTATTTTGTGGATTCAAACCCCCACAAGCTTCATGCTTGTCAATAAAAGTATCCACGAAAAGAGAATATCTGTGGAGTATTTTCGAAGATGTCACTCTTCATGAGGAACCTGCTTATAAACCTATAGGTCAGCAGGAACTAGAAAATTTATACTTTCAGGTTAAATGTCTCTATGAAGTTTTCTCAGAATATGAGACAGATGAAGAAGATTCAAGATAATGTAGTGAACAATTATCAATGACGAACGCATGTGATGATATAATGCCCTTAAAGTCAACATTTTAGGTATTAGAAGAAACTTTTCGACAAGGTTTATTGTCAGGATCAACTTTGGAGTGGAGGCTGCTCGAAGTAGACGTTAAGGCTATTTATTGATTATTAAGATTTAACTCTAAATAGGCAATAACTTTCTCACGATCGACACCAATGGCAAAGATGTCGTATACTGAACTTCAAACCTTAGATGTGCCTATGCTAAATCTTCAAAAAATTAGAGAGATAAGAGAAAGAACAAGAGGCACATGCCCTTATATACATATGTAGGGTTAATCAGAATAGGATAGGTCCCGCTATTTCATCTTCCTGTTGGCAATTTTGTGATTGAAACTGTATTGGATCAAAGATGGACGGATCTTCGAGATTAATTGATATCAGGAATACTAGCCAATCTAGCACATGGGCCAGTCTGCTTCCAAGCCCATCCAAATAATTTGTTGGCTCTAAATGATATTTGTTTGGGGAATTCATTAACATTGAGAATTGATTCTTTAAACATGGATAGGATGAACCCACGGGTCAAATGTTTGGTGTATCACACTAGGATGATTTATTGATTCGTGAATGCCGCAAATCCTAGAGAATGGAAGTTAGATAGCAGGTGAAGAGGTTCACATGATTACAGACAATTTTGTAGGTTGTAGGTAAAAAATTAACCCCCTAGAATTACACAGCCTAGGAGTTCGACTATGGTGGAACCTATTGGAGCATCTAGAGAGATTAGTGCATCTCGGGTCCAATAGAGGGGAGCAAAAATAACTAGGGGTTATCAGTTCGTAATCTAATCCGGTTCCACCTAGAAATCGGGAATCGAATCAGGAGCACCAATTCTCAATTTTTTGGACCAGTTGATTGGACTAGACGGTCCTAGGACCGGGAACCAATCACATAGCAAAAAAAATAAATTAAAAATTAAAAAAAATACTAGAGTTGTTATTATTTTAGAGTTTATTGCTATTTTAATAAATTAATTTGTTTTTTAAGAAAAAAGAGCAAGGCCAGTCCGATCAGTTCTCCCTAGAACTAAGAACCGGACTGAGAATCACCGGTTCCATTTCTACGAAAATGGAAACCAGATCAATCCCTCCAAGAACCAGGTCCACCGATCCGATCCGGTCCATCCAGTCTAGTCTAGGCAGTTCCCGATTTGGGCGTTCCAATATGCTTACCCCTAAAAATAAACTTATGTTTAGAACATTGTCTACACCCTCTTTGCTAGGAAATTAGGGACTTTTGAACCTCTTACTGTACCACAGGATACTGTACAAGAAGTCAACCGGGAGGAGGTTGCATCTCAAAGGTCGGTAAACTCAATAACCTTAGAAAGAAGGATCATAGGATACAAACAAATCAATATGCCTGTCTATGAAGAAGAGGATACATAGTCAAAGGATAATAGTGTTCTAATCGTAATTCACTTCGAAGGAGAAAAGATCCGCATCCCAAGACATACATGAAGGTTTCCAAGCTTTGGGAATACAGCAAGGCGATGGTCTATAGCCATGGACAAAGTTTGGGATATTATTGAACCCTCCTCCCAAATGGCATACCAACTGAGCTGGGTTAAGCACTTGCATGTTTGTGATGTTTAAGTTTCCCGGGTGTTATCCATATTCATTAGAGACACTGGAGCTTGTACTAATTGTGCAAGACCCAATGCATCACCAGACGAATGGTGGGGACCATTAACAGAGCCTATTGCATTAAGAATGGCTGGTAGGAATCAATGTTCATTGTTAGACGGATTTTCCTTTCCTGACACTAGACAAGGATGTCATTCTTGGTAATGCTTTCTTAAGGGACAAAACGAAAAATGGTCTTTTGTGCAAGAAAGCACCACGATTACTATAGCAGGCGTCACTCTTCTAAATCCTTGGTTAAGACAAATTTGAGGTTTATCCTGTGAAACAATCAGAGTTTTGTGGAGACTGTCCATGTGACCAAGCATTCATAGTGTGAGCACAGCGTGGTAAATAATGGGAGCCTAAGCTATTTGGATGCGAAAAATCTTCATTTCCAAATGATACCTTCCACTGTCAAAATTTGTTCTGCCTAGAACAAGGGAAAATTCGGAGTATCCAACTGCCAGGAACAAAATGGAATAAGTTCCTGCCGAAATTGAAAAATAACTTTCGTGAAGATCCACAAATTGTCGAGTCCTTTTACTTTTTTTTTTTTTTTTGTGTAAAATGTAAGTCAAATTGTGGAGTCTTAATGGTGACTTATTGTGGAGTCTTAATGGTGTAAAAGCCAGACTTGAGCTAAAAGATCCAATTATCATCATTTCAGCAAAAACTGGGAGTTGGTAGAGGTATTTGAAAGACAAATACCTGATCTGTGCTCCAAAGGTTTTATAAGAGATGGTTATATTCCGCACTCTAACCCATTAACCATGCAAAGCAGCTATGAGGAAAAGCGTGAACTGTTGCAGACTATCTTCAGCTCAGCAAACCAACAAGGATGATGACTATAAGATAGCTACGGCAGGAGATCTCATAGACAGAATGCCCTAGGCATTTTGTGCTGCGTATATACGCAATATAATAGTCTTTAGCAAAAGTGAAGAGATGCAAATGAATCACTTATGACTACTGACAAATATCTTTAAGAAAAAAGGCATGATCCTATGTAAAAGAGAAGGTAAAATGGATAAAGGAAAAAGATAATTGCTTGGGTATGGAAGTAGGAAGTAGAGAAAAAAAGAAGCTAGCATTACAAACCTAAATTTGCGAGATATAATAAACTTTCTTGACAAAGTAGAAGATAAAAAGTTCAGAGGTACTGTAGATCTGCTAAGTGCTAACTAGGCCAGACAATTTTAAAATCTCTTAGTAGGCTACCCAAGAAAGCTCCAAGTAATGCATCTCGATTTTGGGATGATGAAGACACTCAAGCACTAGGTAAAAGAAAAGGTAAAGCATTTGCCATCATATTATCACCTTCTGGATGCATCACATGAATGCTGGGGAGAAGTACAAAAAACTAAATAAAGAAAATAAGTAAAACTTCTATCAATATTGGTCTGCCACATTTAAATGATCTGAACTCATTTATTTGATACATGAAAAGGATGTACTTGCCATGAAAATTTGTACAAAAAACTTTTTACATATTCCTAGCCCCAACAAGGTTTGTAGTGAGAACCAACTTTGAATATGTCGAAAGATTCTTGAATCTTGTTGAAAATTGTGATCCATTTTCTCTACAACTATCAAGAAACTACTAACTTAATGGAGAAGGAAAGTTAGCGGCAACAACTTGCTCTAAGTCGGCAAGCATGCAAGAAAAGGCGAGTCCAAGTCAAAGTTGAAGACTCTCATGTGTTGGAGAAGATTCAAGTGGGAAACCTTGGTTAAAAGTCAAGAATAGCGGCTGAAGGAGAAGAAGCTAGAGAATTCTACGTGCATGGGAAATTTGTGCATGGGAAATATTGAATGAAAGTCAACAATGACTGCTTAACCATGAAGAAAGAAGGATCAAGAGTACGTGGGCAGCAAGTACTCCCAGAGAAGAGGGAAATTGTCTAGCTATCTAGGGCGGTGACTAAGTCGGTTGTAATTACCTATAAATAGGCTGGTTGTTCATCCATTTGAGGTGTGTGAGAGGCGGTCTCCACCTTGTGTGTGGGGTGAAAACCCTCCACCGTGAGAGGTCTTAGATCTCCACCGTATCTCCATCAAATTATTTTGTCCAACTAATGAAACTATTTTTCCCCATATTTATCACCTTTATCCTTGAATTATTCTATCTTGTCCCTTGTCCATCCTCTACAAAATATACCATACACTTGCACACATCACTAACAAAAAATTATAACTAATACTAAAAACCATACTTCCGTAGTGCACATATCCAAAATTTTTAACATGGTATCAGAGCTATTTTTTTTAACATGGTATCAGAGCCAGATGCACCCGGGTTCGTAACTGAGCCAGGTGTAAGGGACCGTGAAGCCAGAGCTAGGCATATTTGGATGGTTATGGGCGTTTGTCCTCACCATCCTCAACTAAGAAGGCCAGAGCCCGAGCGAGAGCCAAGAGAGCCAGAGCCGGAACCAGAGCCAAAATAAAAGGCCAGAGCCCGAGCGAGAGCCAAGAGAGCCAGAGCCGAAGCTATAGCCAGAACCAAAGCTGGAGCCAGAGCCAACGAGAGCTTGGGTATGGAAGTGGGAAAGGAAAGGTACGTATTCTCTAAAGCTCTACTACCTGGAGATATGACGCTAATAAAGAAATATAATAGACTCGAGAGACACTTTTCTTTTCAGGAACTCTGTATTCTAAATCCTTATCTCCATTCGCAAGGACAAGGATGACTAAGCTAGAAACTTCACATAGCGGAAACTGGACTCCCGCTTGTAGACGCAGGGTTTGCAGACTCGATCAACATTGACAGAGGGTATCTACACCTTGTTAGTAAACTCCATCCGTTGGTAAAATATGCTTTAAGCTGCTTAGATGGTCCTAGATATGCTGCAGTGATTGTTACCATGAATGGAACTGGATGAAAGGAGAGAGTATTCCTGACAGATCTGGAAAATTCAACAACTTGCAGAACCAAACAAAACCCAGAGAAACATAGAAAGGTAGGGGCACGTATTATTTTTATTACTAAGGCCACTCGAATTGAATTTTTAAAGCTGTCCTAGAGCATGTAATAGGTAACAAACAAAGTATTATCTGCGTGGTGATGGAAGAATTTTTATCATCATTCTCAAGGGTTATATGAGCTTTAAATAAAAAGAAGTCCAAGAGAGAAACTGAGGGAGAGTAATTGATCTGCCTACGAAGTTTCTGGCTTAGTTAACAGAGCTTATGTATCAGGGCTGATGTTTTTGAAGTCTGGAAGATCTCCCAAACCCAAGATCAGCCACCGGAAGAGAAAACGGAACGAGATAATCACGCCCAATTTAGAAGAAAAGGCCCAAGGCCAGCCTTCAGATGGAGTAGTAGGTCAGCAGTACAAGACACGAAAAACTAATTTTCTCAGAAGAAGAGAAAATGCATGGATTGGAAGTGTACAGATGAGATTAAAAAGATTCAAATGGAAAAAACGGTTACAAAACCAATAGAAAGGAATTTGCACGATCAAGAATTTAAAAATAAAAAATAAAAAAATCTTGCATCAGTGAAACCTGTTAAGCAAAGGCAGAAAAGATAATCTCCATTGGTTAGACAGCGTATAATGTCTTGTATAGGCGTAGGCAGCTTACGTTTTTTTTAGTCCGCTTGTAAATGTTGAAGTAATCTGGCAACATCCTACAGGCATTGGCTTTTGTATGTATATTAGCTGATACCTCTTCAGTTGAAAGGAGATGGGAAATCAGTAGAGAAAGCTTTCTTTGCAATTCTTACTCTCTAAGTGATTTTAGTCTGGATCTGTGAATGAGAGAGTGCTAGCTCAAAACTTCAACAAGAAGCAGAGGCATGCCAGCGGTACAAAAGACCCTCCAACTAACAGTAACGGGGTTGGGACATGGGAGCGCAAGCTCCGTCTACTAACTTCTTGTCCGAATTGGAAGTCCAAAGTCCACGAATCCTTATAATTGGTCGAAGAATGAGGGTGCTAATCGCATGAGTCTTTCATGGAAGATAGCCTAATCCAGATTGCCAAATTTAAGCTAATACCAAATGAAGTTAACATTGTGAAATAATCTATATTTCCAATTAGGAGTGGCTTATCTATGGTTTATTTGTATTATTTATGTAATTATATACAGACTGATATCATGGTTTATAATGACAATAACTTGCATTATCCGTGTCATTGATTTAATGACTTATATTTCTCATACTTTAACTTTAAACCAAATGGATATTTGTTTGGTCATAAATTACATTTAATAATATATGCTAGTAAAAAACTTTATTTCAAGATTTTTTATATTTGTGTTATTTTTTTTAATTTCAAATTATTAGAATTTAAACTTTCAAATTAAGTCCAGAACTTTACTATCATGATTTTTTGTAAACAAAAATATATTTGTTAAAAATGTATTTCAAGATAAAGTACAAATTACTAAAATGAAAATTGACCAAATACGGGTTGTATGACACAACTATGCCATGTGGCAATGCTAGAGCAATATTACCTCCCATGTTGGCAAGCAAAGAAGGAAACTTCCTCTTAAATCCTGCTTAAACTATATATAGTAGACATAGGATATAGATTAGTATCCATGGTTTTGATGTATTATGACAGTTTTTGATATCAAAGAAACTTATTTTATTTGAATATTGTGCAACTTTTCTTCTAACCAATATCCCAATTTGCGAATATAAAGTTTCAATTTTTTTGAATTTTCTTTTACATTTTCTAGAATTTTGTTTTGTTAAATTTACTTAGAAAATAAGAAAATGCCTAGGCTCAAAACTCAAACCCAGATTTCCCCCCCGCATTTGCCACTGCCCCGTGGCCGCCCCAATTTGTTCCCCCCGCCGCCATGTCCCTGCCACCGTGATGTACCCATCACCATCGCCTGTCCTGCCGCAGTTGCTGCGCCCTCTTTCCGTGTTCTTGTCCCTCTGTCACGGAAGACAGGAGAGTCCCAGGCGACCACTGCCCGAGGCTAGCGACCGCTGATCTGGGCTTGAAGCCACCCAGATCCGGGGTCGCGAGCCCAGATTCGTAGCCTAAAGCCCCTAGACACAGAGAGACAGAGACGGGCTGAGGTGATGCGTCTGGGGTGGCGTTGGGCCGTGGGCAATTGGACGGCCGCGTGTCGAGAATCGGCAGGGTGTCGGAGAGGACGAACGGCTCGCCCATGGTACTCTTTCGTGTTCAGTGCAAGTGTTTTCTGTGCTGTGTGTCTAATGCGAGAGTGAGAGAGAGGGAGACGAGGCAAATTAGAGAGAGAGAGGCGGGATAGATTACGCCGAACTTTGGAGGATCCCAAACCTTAAAGAAGATCAAAAATCAAAAGAATTACACTATTTGAAGCAGTAGAAGTGTTTTCACATACCCATCCATAAAATGCCATCCAGACAAGCTACCGGCGTCAAGAAGAGCTTTCTTCCATCGCTTTACTTTTGCTGAATTCTTCCCAAACTTCACCTCATGTTTGGCCATCGCTTCTGCATAACCCTGTCTCTGCCCTCTCACTTCTCTAGGTTCCACTTTGTAAAACACCGGAAAGACCATGAGACCTCTTTGCTCCTTGCACTCAATGATTTTCGCCACCTCCTCCAAACACCATGGTGACAAGGCATAGTCCTTGGAGAAAACAACAATCGCGATTTGCGATTCCTCGATTGCCTCCATGAGTGCGCGTGATATTTGCTCTCCCTTCTTTAGATCTTCACTATCCATGTAAGTGTTTATTCCAATTTGAACAAGAGCTGTGTAGAGATCACTGAGGAAATAATTGCGGACGTCCGTGCCTCTAAAATTCAGAAAGACATCATAGCTCCTTCTGTGCTTGGAAGAAGAAGAAGAAGAAGAAGAAGAAGAAGAAGAAGAAGCCATTAGAATTTGGTAAGAAGAAGAAGAAGAAGAAGCCATTAGAATTTGGTAAGAGGAAGCGAGTGCTGGTGTGTTTGCTTGGAATTTCGGAAATGAAGGTGCTGAAGGATGAATTGAGATTGGAACGAGGTAATAGATATGGTTTTGATAATCCAATCCAAACGTCAATAATAATGCCGTGTTCAGCTAATCAAACTGACTCAATCAAACACAATGCCGTCCATTCATCTCTACTACTTTCCAGAAGCCCCCACCAACTTTGGCTCGACGCTCCGACACCGACATTGATATCGACATCGATTTCTATGAAAAAAGAGAGACTTTTATTTGTACACACGTTTTCACATATATGAAGAGTCTTATGCTCTCATCTTCTCTCCCTGTCACGCCCCGATCCTCGAGCACGCGTCCATCCCTCACCTGGTCGATTAATAGTGATGTCCTAGGATGTATCGCCGATCCTTTTTATTTTATTACGCAAGCGGAAGCAATTAAACAATCCTCAGACAATCAAACAATGAGATAGATAAGTAGCGCCATATTTTTCACCTTTGAAAACCACAACCACAATTTTTATACGCCTGATCTATCACACATCAGTTCACAACCCGGGGTTTGCAAAATATGGTGAGGTCTCAGTTCTCATCCGGGTCATACTCTGAATCATCATCTAGATTCTCCTCCGATTCCTCTTCCGGTTCTTCTTTAGGATCTACGGACCTGAAGTGTTGTCCCACAACGGGGTGAGACTACGTCTCAGCGAGTTCTACCCTCCTAAGACTTGATTAGAAGGCCAATATGCCATAAGGACTACCTATGCACAACATGAGTCAGAGGACTTACCTTGGCCTCAGATTCCACCTGCAATTCAATATAGTTCAATAGGCATTCAATTATTCATCACAAATTGAACTATCGATCAATTGACCTAGTCGATTACATGTCATTCCGACCATTCCCCGGTCATTTTAACTAATATTATACATTTCCCAATATGGAACATCTAGTCGTCGAGCCCACGTGCATTCTCCAAGATGACTCTCCTAGTCACCAAGCCCAAGTGCATTCTCCAAGATGACATACTTACTCATTAAGCCTACGTGCATTTTCCAAGGTGATGCATCAAGTCACCGAGCCCATGCATCTTCTCTAAGATGCCATACTTAATCACCGAGCCCACGTGCATTCTATAGAATGACATAATGTGTGACATCCCAAATTTTCAACCCTATCTTCTACTGAATAAATCGGGCATTTCATTGACATGTCTATAGGGTTATTCTCAGAGCCGATCACTCTCGAGATAACTAGACTAGCTGGGGAAATTATTAAGGAATTTTAAGGCAATAGACTTGAGAACTCGATCAGAAATCGACTTCTTGATCGTGTCCATCTTTAGAGGTCACTGCGGCACAGTTAAAAATCGATTTGAAATCAGAGATAGATTGGATCGATAGAGATATATGACTAATCGTGGGTGACACCACTGAATTAGAAAATTCTCGTCGACCGACACTAGACTGATTTTCTTATTGTTTTGGTACCCTGTATCCGTAATTGAATTCTCGAGATTCTCACGACAATCAAGAGTCGCCATTGAGTCGAGTGGGTTCATAGTGGCTCGAAGAAAATCGACCACGGGTCATTTGCCTTAAAAAGTTCTGAAAACTACCCGATAGTCTAGGTCACGCTAAAAACGCGCCGAATGAAAATTAACCGCCAATTCGAGTCCGATTTCAGAAATTGGAGTTTTGGCCATGTCACAATAAATTTTAGGAGCATCGACTCAGTCTCAGAAGATTT
Source organism: Eucalyptus shirleyi (assembly GCA_017140165.1). Taxonomy (NCBI): domain Eukaryota; kingdom Viridiplantae; phylum Streptophyta; class Magnoliopsida; order Myrtales; family Myrtaceae; genus Eucalyptus; species Eucalyptus shirleyi. Next base: position 14,717,225 of record CM029456.1, on the reverse strand, counting down.
TTCGGAGATTCGGGAAATTTTACGGAAAACCGTTTCGGACGTCGCGGAAATTTGACGGAAGTTCAGATTGGCTAAATGAATGGGAAATTTGACTTTCAAGCTGAGCCGTTGTGTGTCGGGGATTTATAGAAAATCATGTGGGATTTTTCTACGTCAAAATTGGACCTCAATTTGGGAATTTATTGGAGAAATTGAATTCATTTAAGCCAATTCCCCTCCCCAAATTCGTGTACCCCCACCAAGCCACAACAATTGGACCATTTGGGCTTCTAGAAGAGTGCATGGGAGGCCTATTGTGAGCCAAGTAAATTATACATGGCCTAGATTGATTTTGTGAAAGATATTTTGTGAAATATCAAGCCAAAAGGGCCCCCCACCTCTTCCTCATCCTCTCCATCTTGCTGCCGTGAACTACTCCTCTCTCCTTTTCATCCTTTTATTTGTTTCGTGCGACACTCCCAACTGAAGAAGACGAAACCGCTTGCTGAAGAAACCCCCTGCCGCTGCACGCCACCGCTCCATCTCCACGAAGCCACTTGGCCGCGTCTGCCCATTGCTCGGTCAACGAACGAGCGTTTGAAGATCACCGAGTGAAGCCGCAAGATCCACCGAAGCTGCCCGTGTCCCACCGAAGCTCTCTCCTCCTCTCCGCGCCACTTGTCCATGCCTTGCGGATCTTCGGTCAACCAGCAAGCACCGGAGCCATTTGGTTGACCAAGCAGCACCGACCGAAGTCCACACTCTCCACTCACGCCGGTCAATCTCCAGCGAAGCCGCTCCATCGTCCACGCCAGCCTCCACTACCGTTGGTCCCCTTCGGTCAGAGCTTCCCTCGATGGCCTCGCTTGTTGACTGAGCGATCTGGCCAACAACAAGCTTGAAGAAGTCCACGAAGCCTTGAAGACCGAAACTCCACCGAAGTCCCCACACCTCTGCCGTCCACGCGTCTGCTTCCGTTGCTCCATCTTCGGTTAGCAAATTCCATCGGAGAAACCCCAGAATCCCAGCGAGGCAGTTGCTGCTTCCCTCGTCCGCGTCTTCAGCCCTTCATCACCGAGGCCCAACAGCCGCAAACCTCGCACAAAGTGGACCTATGAAGCTCGGCCCATCTTCAGCTTTGAAGTCCAGCAGTCTCCAAGCTCAGTGAATTTCTTTTGGGCCCAGCAAAGACAGCCCAGTTTAGTTTTATTTCAGCCCAAGAGTCCAGCAAGTTGCAAGCCCAAGTAAGTTCAGATCAGTCCAAAGGAAGCCCGGTCCGGTGCAAGAACAAATCTCAGTTGGGCTGAGATTTGTTGGGCCAAGGTCAAGGCCCGGTCCAAGCTCGTGGGAGTCGTCGCGAGCCCGTTTTCGCCGCCGTCGCGTCGCCGTCGTGGTGATTCGATCCCGCTTTTTCCAAGTGAGTTTTACTCACTAAAGCTTTATTAGTTTGCTAATTATGTCTTAGGGTTGGTTAGATTTAATTACATGCACTTAGGTGGTTAGATTAGGTTAGAACAATTAATTTAGTGACTTAATAATGCATGTTAGGTGGTTAGACCTAGCTATTAGCAAGTAGAAATGTTTGGTTATTTATTGAATGCATCTCGGGATTTTTCCCGACCCGTTTCGGGCTCCAATAAGGCAATATGGGCCTAAATTGGATTTTTAATGTTTATTTATTTATTTTTCGAAATTAATTATTTAATTATTTATTTTTCCGGAAATTCAACCGGGATGGCGGTGACCGGAATTTCGTGCCGATTGTCGTGGTGCAGACCGTTTATTTATTTGAGCTCTACGTTGTGTGGAATTGAATTTATTGTGGAATTTTAGGAATTGTCCTAAATTGTTTGTTATTGAATATTTGATTGGTTGTTGGCTGAATATGGGTATATAGCGCCAGTACGTCGATGGGCTATATAGTAGAGAGAATGGTGAGAGCTAACTGAGAATGTTATTGGTTGAGACCAGTCAGGTACGATATTATTGGACATACGTGGTTCGGTGATTGAGAGTATCACTGGTGAAAACGGCGCCTTAAAGAACGCACGTAAATGACTTATAGACAAACGTGGTTCGGTGATTATGGAAATATCACTGGTGAAAACGACGCCTTAAAGAACTCACGATGTTGTCTATAGCCGATGTCACCTTGGCGAAAACGGCGCCCTAGAAAGGACACGTGGTTCGGTGATCGAGGATATCACTGGTGAAAACGGCGCCTTAAAGAACGCACGGTGTCGGTGATCGGTATGTCATTGGCGAAAACGACGCCCGAGAAACACATGTGATTTGGTGAATGAGTACACCACTGGGAAATCGTGGTATGAGTGGGAATGACCGAGAGAGGGTCTGATTGACATGTAATCGACTTAGTCGATTGACTAGTGCTTGATCGGAAATCATGAATTGTTTGAATATCTGTGTTAAATCTTGAATTGCAGGTTGGAACGGAGGCCAAGGTAAGTCTTCTGACTAGTGTTGTGCTTAGGCAACCGTATGGCATATTAGTTTACTAATCGAGTCGTAGGGGGTAGGACTCGCTGAGACGTGGTCTCATTGGTTATTGAATAACCATTTCAGGAACCTGAGGAGAAGCTAAGGAAGAGGAACCTGAAGGGGAGAAAGACTTTTTGAAGTAGAAGATGATCCAGAGAGGGATCTTGAGTACAACCTAGATGCGGATTGAGATCCCATCCCTTTTGTGAACCCTGTCTTAGTGTAGATAGGTGCTGAGACTTTTATGATGTAAATAGTATTGTAAATATACTATGAGTTGTGCTGTTAATGAAAGTGTGGTTGTGAATTTCAATATGAAAAATATGGCCTGCTTTCCTATCCCATTATTTTATTGTCTGGGGATTTATAACTGCTTCCGCATGCGTAATGAAAAGAAAGGGTTGGCGATAATTAGTCCTGGGATATCGCACTTTAATAATCGACCAGAACTGAAGGATGGGCGCGTCCCCGAGGATCGGGGCGTGACATAATGAGTCTCCAAGCCCACGTGCATTCTCCGAGGTGATATATCAAATCATTGAATCAACAAATCATAACGTCTTTCTCTGAGATAACATACTTAGTCATCGAGCCGACGTAACATAGCGCCTTTCTCCGAGATGACACATTTAGTCATCGAGCCGGCGTGATAAATTACATACTCAATTTCCTTTCCACAAATCTCACTATATTCCGTAATCTTCCAAAGTCTTTTTGGCATAATTAAATCAATTCAGCACGAATTAGAGCTCAGATAAATAAATGGACTGCACCATGATAATTAGCATAAAATTTCGATCGTTGGCTATTCCAGTCTAATTTCCGAAAAATAAATAAATAATTAAATAATTACAACATTTAATTATTAAATACTAATAAATCCAATTTATGCCCGTAATGCCCAATTGGATGCCAAAACAAACTGGGAAAAATCCCGAGATTCGTTCAATAAATACTATGACATTTCTATTGGCTCATGGCACATCTGACCACCTCACATGCATTGGTAAATCACTAATTTAATCACTCTAAACTAATCTAACCCCCTAATCATGCTTAATTAAATCTAATCAACCCTTAAGCATCATTAGCATATTAAACGAGGTTTAGTGAGTTAAACTCACCTAATTAACGATCTGTTTGGATCAAAATGACGGGGACGCGACGGCAGCCAATAAACTTCAAAGCGGGACTGCCATGCGGGGCCAAACCAGGGCCAAAATCGGCCACGCAACTTCTTCCCTAACTAAAAAATAGGTGCTGTCCACGGCTAGTCGAGGGCTGATTTCGCGGCTTCTTGCTTTGGCGCCGAGCTAGACCAAATTGCTGGAGTGGAGGGGCTGTTGATGGGGGTGAAGATGGCATGAGCTGGGCTGCTTCGGTGGCGATGAAGTAGGTTGGACTTGCGGCTTCATGAACTCGGCCGACTGGCTGCAGTCAACAAAGCAAGGGGACGGTTCACTGGAATGCACGGTTGACAAAGGTGGAGGGTGCATGGACATGTGGTCACGAAATGAAGACCTGAAGAAATGGGGCAGTGCAGGCGGAATTGGGTCTTCGAAGCAGCTGCAGGTTGACGAGCGAGGTGGCAGCTTCGGTTGAGGGAGCAAATGGAAGAAAGGCACGAGCAATCGCTGCTCGGTGGAATTGAAGCCCGCATAAAGGAGATGAGAGAAGAGAGAGACCAGTGGGGTTTCTGTGGGGCAGAATTCACGGGCAGGTGAATGAAAGAAGAAGCTGAAAGAGAACAGGGGCGGGTCGTCGAAGTTGTGGGGCTAGAAGAAAAATCCACGAAGGGACAAAAACAGCAATTCAAAGATAAGAATGAAAGGACAAAAGGTGTGTTGGCTAAGAGAGAGGAAAAAATCACATGCTGGTAGATAAGAAGACCAAGTCAATAGAGGAAACGAAATGGAAGGTTACAGGAGGGAGGCACGTCGGCCGAAGGGGGGGTGAGTGCGATAGTGGTGGGACCAACGAGGAGGGAGAAGACATAAAAATAAAACAAATTATATTTTTACTCAACTTCACAACTTTGTCAATTGGTCACCTTAGGGCCAATTTCTTCACCATCTTGCACAATTCGAAGTCCAATTAAAGACCAAAATGAGACGGTCCCCTTAATCCTACAAATTTCCCTTGATTCCGAATTCTATTTCGTTTTTTTTCTTGGAATCCGATTTTCTAAACAAACTTCTCCGGTTGGGGTCCGATTTGAATGCAGAAAAAGCCCAAACAACTTCCATCCACCAATTCACTCACACCAGACGCCAAAATCTCTTCAAATTGATCAATCCGAATTTACGTTCGTTTTCTGAATCGTCTATCTTGATTTTCCGTAAAAATCCCGAACTCGCTGGAAATTCCTCAAAAGGTGAGTCGACGTTCCTAGAATGACTCATGACACGACAGGATTTCCAATTTCTAAAATCGAATTCAAATTTGTAGTTAATTTCAATCAGACGCGCTTTTAGTGTGACATTGCCTACCAGGTAGCTTTTAGGAATTTTTGGCGCAATTGACCCGTGATCGATTTTCTTTGAACCGCACGTACCTCTTCCACACATTAACAACTCTTGGTTGTCGTGAAAATCTAGAGGATTCAAATACGGACACAAGGTACCAAAACGACAATAAAATCAAACTAGTGTCAGTTGACGAGAATTTTCTAATTTAGTGGAGTCACCCACGATCAGCCACACATCTCAGTTGAACCAACCTATTTCTGATCTCAAATCGATTTTATATTGTGCCATAATGGCCTCTAAAGATGAGCACGGTCGAGAAGTCGATTCCCGGTCGAATTCTCAAGTCTATTGCATTAGAATCCCTTAATGGTTTCACCGGATAGGCTAGTTATCTCGTGAATGGCCATCTCAGAGAAAAACATTGTAGTCGCATTGATGAAATACCCAACTTATCCGATCGAAATCAAAACCTGAAAATCAGGATGTCACACTCCCTATCTAGGTCCCCCAAAGGAAAGGCATGGATATTGAATTTTGTCACGAGACTAGGTGAAAAAGAAGAAAAAGCGTAGGGAAGAATTTGGAGAGGAAAAATGCATGCCTCAATTTATTGATTGTAATCTGTGTACATTGGTATATATAATACAAAAGAAGTAACAATAAAGAGAAAGTGTATATTTCCTAAATATTCTGTAATATTTTTAATTTTAAGATAGACACAATCCATATCAATTTACAATCTGTACCGATCTTGTAAATCATATCTTCCAACACTCCTCCTCAAGCTGGTGGCTTGTAAATATCCAAGACGCCCAACTTACTCAGAAGATATGCATGTTGTCTTTGACAAAGAGGTTTAGTAAATATGTCCGCGGGTTGCTCCGTGGTTCTGATCCCTCTCGTCTCGATAACTCATTCTTGAATCTTCTCTCGAGTAAAATGACAATCGACCTCTGTGTGTTTTGTCCTCTCATGAACTTTAGGATTTGCTGCAAGTTTGAGTGCTGAATCATTGTCACAAAAGAGTATAGTTGGACCCTTAACTTGTACCCCGAGATCTAGAAGCAAACCCCTTAACCAAATTATTTCACAAACAGTTTTGGCCATAAATCGATATTCAGCTCAGCTAAAGATAAGGATACAGTAGACTGCTTCTTCGTCTTCTATGAAAGTAATGATTCCCTAAATTCGATACAGAAGCCAGTGATAGATCTCCTGCTCATAAGACATGTAGCGTAATCTGCATTGCAATAGGTCATCATTTCCATGTTGCATTTCCGAGAAAGGAATATCCCTAAGCCTAGACATGTCTTCAAATATCTCACAATCTTCAAGGCTGTATTCATGTGAGATTGTTTTGAACTGTGCATGAATTGGCTAAGAGTCTATACTGCATAGCTGTTGCGACCTAAAAAATTTGGTTCAAGGGTGAACCCACCTAGGTTTTAAGTTAATGGACTACTAAGTTTTAAATTTAGCTTGGGCCCTCCCAGGCCCATACCAATACGCGACTTAGGGTTCATGTTTTTTAAACATGCATATGGATTTTATCTAGGAGTCGCCACTAATCAATTTACAGCAGGTCGATTAGACACCTAAGTAAAATAATGAGAGAATTATTTTACTCCTACGAACCAGAGACTAAGGGTACGGGGACTTGGTTACACTAGACTTCTCTAATGCTCTTTCGGTACCATTTCTTTTATTTTTAAAAATGATTTTGAATGCAGCTTGGATTGATTTTAAATCTATTTCCCTAACATCTGAGGTGATCATGTGGGTACGCAAACCACTAATTTAACATTCAAGAAAACGATAAATAAATTTGAGGCTTACCTTAAAGCAACGAAAGTACCTGCGTTGTTAGATCAGAATTCACATCATCAACCCTAGATATGATTTCTAATTAACAAGTAATTTCTTTTTAAAGATTTTCTCTTATTTAAATGAAGTCTAGAAAACTACTTGCAATGTAATGCGATGCAATGACGTACAAAAATTTCAACTACAATGACATGCAACATGCAACCTAATTGCAAGCTATGTGTCACGCCGTCGGTAGAATTTAAGCAATAGGAGCATTCACAAAAAGGATCCCAAAAACAATAGCCATGCTTGTCTTTATAATAATGGATAGGATGTCCATCACTTTTAAAATATTTGACAAGCTTTTTTGGATCTGGCTCGGAAATATACTCAGGAACACATGGTTCAATCATAAAGAGAGTTTGGAAGATAAAATGGCTCTCTTCCTTTTCCTTGCCAAATTTGATAGAAACAATTCCATCATTTTTTCTGACAAATTCAAAGTTCGTAGACTAGAAATGCTTGTTATTCTGATGAAGCTTTTCATAGTTGGTAATCCACATGGAAATGAATAAGGCATCTTCATTTCCATTGTTGAAGTTTAAATCAAGCACATGATTTTGCACTTGATAAACCATTTGGTAGTGGAGTGTAGCCGCAACAGAATCAGCAGTCTGAGGTGCTCCTGTAAGCTGAACTTGAACCTTCAAAAAAGAAAGCAACTGTGGATCTGAAAGAGCTATGTTGAAATTTGGATACAAAGTCACAAAGACTATTCCAGCATTCAACGTAGTCTGAACAGTGTCAATACAAGCATGTTGGTACTCGAGAAAACAAGTATCCAATAGTGCCATTCTTGCGACAACTGGCAAACCTTTTCGGCCATGAAAAGTAAGAGCAAGACGAACGACTCCATAATGGACATGAGAGTAACCTTGTTGAGCCCATTCTCTGGGAAAATCAGGAGGAATTTGAAGAGTAACAAAGTACTCTTTTTCAGTAGCAGGGATCGGATGTTGATCAAACTTGGAGGATTGCACGTACTCCTTTACCTCTTTTGGGGTTTGGCGAATAAGTTGTCGTATGGAACGGATGGGAGAAAATGATGAAGTGGGTTTGGCAAAAGCAGAATAAGGATTCATGAGGGGAAGCTGAGTTTAAGAAATTTTGGTTTCATTACTAAGAGAGACTTCATAAAGATAGTCTATCTTAGACGCATTTGAAACACGAAAATCCGAAGAGGTGGAAGAAGATGGAGATGGAGTGAGAGTAACGGGTGCTGCAATTATTTCTAGATCTGTCATGGTGTGAAGAGATCTTCTCAGCACTGGATTCACTTACTAAGCGCATGGAACGGACATGGTTAGAAACGAAATCATGGCTCTGATACTAGTGAATGGATCTAGACTTAGAACTAGTGAGGCCAGAATCAATTTTCCTACAGGTATATGATAGACCTCGACGAAGACCCAAAAGGCCAAAGGACCCTTTGTACCAATAGTATCTTAATGGAGATCCCTCTGTTGACACTCTTGGTGAAAGTGACAAGTTTCGGTTTATGGTCTCCTACGCACCAACCCCACCTCCACAATTTGTGGCTTCATCTTCAAAAGCATCAATTCCTCCTCCATCACCTCCTTTGTCTCCTCCTAGGGAAAAGTCTCTTCCTAAGAAAAAGCCAAGTCTTTCCCCATTTTACAACCCGATTCAAAAGTTGGGCAAAAAAGCATTCCAACCCACTTCTTACTCCAAAAGAAGTTTCACCAATTTCTTCTGACCCACTTTTTACTCCAAAAGAAGTTCCAACTTATTCCATCGCCATGTTCCATGAAACAGACTTTCCTTCTCTTGCACGAGAAAATTCAAAACTCTCTTTTCCTGCCTCAGAGGAATTTATCGATCCACAAGGTAGATATCGGCATGTTCCAAAGATACCTACCCCTACAGATGTGGATGAACATGGTAGACATAAAAAGATTCCAGTGGTTGAAGCTGTTTTAAGTTGGCAGTCGGAAACTCTTTTGGTGCATAACAATGCTTTTAAAGCAATAGATTCCAAGCTTGGGAATGTGCAACAAGATCTTCGACGATATGATGAAACCACCAAGAATATGCTTTCAGATTTCCAGAAGAGGTTGCATGCCTTGGAATCTAGACAGCGTTTAGGGTATCATTATTTTAAAAGCCCTGATGTGAAAATACAAAAGCTTAAAAGGCAAATTCAGATCCTTCAAGAAGGGAGACTTAATCCATTTTCAATTACCCCATGAATAGAATACTCTTCTTTCCCGACACCTCAAGCGTCCACACCTCAGACTTCTATTTTTGTTTCAACTTCCCACACTTCTATCATTCCTTCGCCACCCAAGACATCCATTTTTGCTTCAATTGCAGACATTCTTGTCACACAAAACAAGACATTCGTGGCTGAAATGAAAAATCATATCAAAGAACTGGATCGCATAAGGAAGAAAAAAGGAAATGAGAAGAGGCCTGCAGAATCCTCTCTTGTTATAAGAGAGCCAGACCAAATGATGCTGTCAAATCCATTAGAATCTTTTCTAAGAGATTTGAGTAACCAGGAGTAACAACCCAATCTTGTTACTCAACAACCTAATCATGTCATACCAACAAACTAGATTCTATTCCCAGCATCACCTGCATTTCCAAAAAAATTTGATATTGAATCAGATTCAATATCTCTTTCGTCCTCATCATCGGTCTCAATACCATCCATTGATCCTTCTCCCATTAGGCCTGTGACTTCTCCAATTTTCATGGCTGATCCACCAGACTATGATATGGAATCAAATTCTTCTGAACCAGAAGTTGTCCAGCTAAATAACTCTTCCCAGAATATACCCATTTCATCAAAATAGTTTTTCACTATTGATGATATCCCTTACTATAAATGGCCAGAAAGACTTGAAGAATTCCATACTTGGTTGAATACTCAAGCCATAACCAACCAGGACAAGTATGATGTTCTCTTCAATTTTGTCACAAGGTTTACAGGTAGTCTTAAAATGTGGTGGGCATCTGTCTCAGAACAAGACCAACTTCATTTTTTGCTCTCACCAAATTTTACATACGCCATCACTCTTCTATATCATTTCTTTGTCAGAAAACCTGTTGACCTTGTAGAACTCAGAAGAAGAGAATTTTTTGAAAGAAAATGCTGCTCTTTTCAGAGAAAAGATCTGGATAAGCATTATCAAGAAATGCTTAAACTTTTCTACCAGGTTGGAGCTGATGCAAATCTAAAATATGTCTTTTTGGCATCCGTCCCCAAAGAATTGTCTCAAATGATAGAAAAAACCTTTCTAGCCAAACAAAGACGAATCCAAGATGTTCCATTAGGAGAAATTCAGCAAGAAATTCATTTATGCCTAGAAGAATTGTGTGTAAAGCGTCAAATGATCCAGGCTTCTGTCCATGATAATAGAGGACTTAACACAGCCTGTTCTCGCCAGAAGCTAAAGATCAAATGCTCCAAGCGAGATTGTGATGGTTCTTGTGGAAAACCTTCCAGAAAAAAGAAGCACTTTAAGACGTTCTGGAAAAAGAATTCCAGACATGGATTCAAGCACTTCCGAAGAAATAAAAAGTGGTGTTACCTACGCAAAAGAAAAGATCATTCAGGCCATAAGAAATCAAGTCGATGCTTCATCTGCAATCAGAAATGACATTTTGCAAAAAATTATCCTCAAGCGAAAAAAGATTAGAATCGTTTGATACATCATATAGAGAATGAAATTGGTATTTCTCTTGAAAATGATGATATCGAATCCTTATTTTCTGCGGATGAAGAACCATCTGAACAAACTCTATGTCATTCCTTGTTACCAAACTCCTAGTGACATTGATTCAGATTTAGAACCTGAAGATTTTTTCCATTTATCTCCCACTTCTTCAGAATAAAGCACTGATATATTTTCAAGTCAGACTCATTATCCCCATTTCCCTGTGAACATTTTCACTTCCAAGTTTGCCAAACCAATCACTGTCATTGCTTTCATAGATACTGGAGCAGCTTCTTCCATCCTTGACACTAAAGTTCTTCCTGAAGAATATTGGACTCCCTGTGTCCGATACGTCAATTCTGACTCAGGAGATACTTTTTCTATAAATGTCAGAACTACTCCAGTAACCATTCAGTTTTTCCCTCAGTGCTCCATAACCACAAAAATCTTTGGGTCTAGTCTCCCCAACAAAGATTTGATCATTGGTTGGGACATCATGACTCAAATTCCTCAACTTTGCATTATTCCTGGAAAAGGTCTTAAATATAAAGATCTATTCTCTGAATTTGTTAATATACAGAGACTCTTTTCCATTCACATGAATTTGTTAGACCCAATCATGCAGAAGTTGTTGGAATCATGTTCAGAATCTCATTTTGAATTTGCCCAAAAATGTTCCCATCCTTTATGGACAAATCCAGACTTTTTTGTTCGTCTTCCTTTAAAAAAAAATGAAGACATAAATCCCACAAAAGCAAGTCACATGGGAATGAAGCCAGAACACTTGGTTTTGGCTCAAAAGGAATGCTTGGAATTATTACAGCAAAGCCTTATTGAAATTTCTAATTCTCAATGGGCTTGTGAAGCTTTTTATGTCAACAAGCGTGCCGAGCAAAATAGAGGAAAGATGAGATTGGTAATTAGTTACCAGCCCCTTAACCTTTTCCTCTAGGATGACAAATTTCCTTTACCATCCAGAGATTCCCTTTTTGCTGGCTTAACCAAGGCCCACATCTATTCCAAATTCGACCTCAAAGTCGAATTTTGGCAATTGGGCATCCATCCTGAAGATAGACCCAATACAGGGTTCTGTATCCCAAATCAGCACTTCCAGTGGAAAGTTATTCCTTTTGGTCTAAATGTAGCACCATCCTTATTGCAGAAGGTCATGTGTTGAATTTTCCAACCAATATTATTGAATGCGGCAATATACATTGATGATATCCTGCTCTACAACCCCGATGAGCAGTCGCACTGCTAGCTTCTTGCACAGTTCGCAGAAATTGTGAAGAAACATGGAATCATGCTTTCTCAAAGAAAGATGAATATTGCCCAAACAGAAATTGAATTTCTTGGTATGCATCTTAACAAAGGTACATACTACCCAGGGCCACATATTGCTTAGGAATTGCTAACATTTCCCGAAGAGAACTTCACTGCAAGACAAGTTCAACAATTTCTAAGGATAATCAATTATCTCAAGGATTTTGTTCCAAATATTGTAAAATTGCTTATTACGTTGCAGACAATATTGAAAAAGAATCTCCCACCTTGGGGAAAATCTTAGATTGAAGCAGTCACTGAACTTAAAGAGATCATGCAAACTCTTCCTCCACTTTAGATCCCATCAACAGGAAAAAGGAATTCTTCAAACTGACACCAGTGATGAATACTAGGTAGCCATCTTGTTTGAAGAAATTGATGGTAAGAGGCATCTATGTGCCTACAAAAGTGGAAAGTTTTCTCAAGCAGATATGCATTATCATTCCACTTTCAAAGAAATCTTGGCGGTCAAAAATGGTATAAAAAAGTTTGAATTCCATCTTATTGGCCATCATTTCTTGGTTGAACTAGACATGGCATCATTTCCTCAGATGACCAAGTTCAAACAGAAGCAAGTTCCCAATTCTCAACTTTTCGATGGGCTGAATGGTTTTCAAAATACTCGTTTGAAACCAAACACATTGCTGGAAAAAAGAATGTGCTTGCTGACTCTTTGTCAAGACCAAAGGCACCAGCAGAAATCAACATGTATATCATGCGGCATGCTTTTCATACTTCCCATTGGAATGAGAAGTATAAAATTCAAAAGATCAAAGATTGGCCAAGTTGGAAATTCCCAAAGGAAATCATCGAATACATCCGGAATGACAACCTTGCTAAAAACCTGGACAAACTTATGTGGCAATGCCACACGGAACTCTTCAGATCCAATGGAGGTTCGATTCTTTATCCTTTTGGATTAAATGCAAATTATCCATTTATCCATCATTTGATTTGGAAGAAAGATCATTTTCCTGATTCACTATGATGGTTATTATGGTACTTAATCAATAAGTACTTGATAGCCATTGAAATTCTAACCATAGGGTTCATTGCCAATCTCACAAGGATATTTCAATTAGGCATAGGTAAAATCGAAAAAGAAAGTGACAGAAATCTCTTAGATTTTCTTAACTGATTTTATCCTCCCACTCATTGGAAATATATCATGCAAAAAGAACTGAAAACCACCCGGCCAAATCCTGAAGTCCATACCATTATGTTCTTCCATCGACCATGGAATTTTGTCACAAATAATGGCAACATTATCAAAGCTCCTCAAATGATAGGAACCACATCCTATAAACCCTGGCCACTCAACACAGAAACTCGAATTCACAAATCCTATCGAGGACCAATTGGATGTTGTGAACATCAGTATCGAGAACTCCAGAGAATTTTATGTTAGGAAAACAAGACCATTCCTCCAGATGTATGAAATTATAATGTACCCACTGAATGGGATCATTATGACCTAGCACTAGAAGCTAAGCAAGCACTCTAGGATTTTAGACAAGCATCATCATCACAGGACCACCGGTTGGCAAAACAAGTGATATTGCACAATCCTCTCAGGACTAGTCCACTCAGGACCCCTATGCCAGATGGAGAGGTCCCCTCTCTCAAGACCCTTATGATCATGGACCCTTGACCTTATCCCAAAGCGACACATCTTTCTATGCACAATCATCCAATTGGCCTCAGTCAAGCATCCCTGCTAACACTGAAGACCCTAATGACACTATAGATTGGGCACAGGAGTTAGCATCAACAACAGCATCCTCATCACATCAGCTGAACCAGATTCTCTCACCAGAAGACCTTGAAGCACTCGAACAAAAATATGATGAACATGTCCTAGCAACAGTGCATGGCTCAGACGACTCTGACTATGACTACAATGCTCGTGACGGAAGAGACCGTTGAAAGTTCATAGTAGGATACTGTAGCTTTAGGCTACTAGGCTAGGGAAGTCACTGTTCATAGTGTGCAAATAATTCCCTATCGGGAATTTCGGTGTTTGCGTCTTTCCCGGCGCCTTTGTTGGTTCGAAGGACTTTGGTCCTTGCTTGTTTGTTGGTTTGTGACATCTTTTGCTATATAAGGCGAAAAGGATGTATTGTGTTGAGCAGAGTCCCTTGAAGTAAAGTGAGTGTTTCATTATATTCTCTCATGGCTTTCTAAACTCCCCCTTCTTCTTCAGCCTAGTAGGATCCTTTAAGAAATGCAGCTCGGATAGTTAGAAATGTTATCATTCCCGGTTCCAACTAGGTGTCTCTAGGCTTTGAACTAAAGGTCCGAGTGGTTTTTCTGCTAAAAAGCTATCCCTGAAGGGCTTGAACGAAAGAGAGGTTCGCCCACCGTGGGAAGGCATACCTGCAGGAAAATTGATTTTGGCCTCACTGATTCTAAGTCTAGATCCATTCACCACCTAATCTAATGATAGGCAATTTTCTAATTAAATAGACTTAGCAATGACCACTAAATGACATACATTTCATGAATCTAATTCTATATGACGTACAATGACATTTTTTGTATTTTCTTTCTTTCTCAAAAATGCAATCTATTATGGAGATTGAAACTAATTTATTCTAAGACATTTTTTGCATTTTTTATGAAATTCAAAAATGAATATTATCTAGCTAAATTAAGATTCTATCCAACTTAATATTATGGATTAGGTCATGTTGAACCCTAATTTAAACCAAGATTTTATCTTAACCTAGCAATCTCTAACCGAAGATGTAGTCTATCTAAATTAATCTAAATTTAAAATGAAATATGCAATTTTATCCTAATGTGCAATGACGTACCAAGGATGACCTAATTCTACATGATATATGGATGATGTTTTTATTTTTTTAATTAATTAATTAAAAATATCAAATAATTAAACATGCAATCTAACATCCTAAATTTATTTATTTTTGATTATTTTGTTTTAAATTTAAAAAATTCATGATAAATAGAATGTTTAGCCTAAATATGCAAATAAACCTAAGCATGCAATATTCTAATTTAAACATATTTCAAAATAAATAAAGCAAATACCATTCACAATTATCAAAAATATCACATATCACTTAGATCAAGGGGCAACATTTCGTTAGTCAAATCGATAAATTGATCTTAAGCCTTAAAGATCAAAATATCAATTTTATTCCCACTTAATTAATTATTTCATCTAAAGCCTTATAGATGAAATAAAAAAATCAGACGCGGTTGCGAATTAGGTAAAATGTTGGAATTTCTAATTATACATAGAGAAAATGTCAAATAAATAAATAAGAACTATATAAAAAGGAAAAATAATAAATGTGCCTAATAAAATAAAGAAAATACACCTAAATTGATTTTTCTCTTTTTAAAAAAAAGGAAAAAAAGGCTTGGCCGGTTCGGAGCTCCGGCAAGGAGGTCGCTGGCGAGGGTTTCCGGCGAGGGCACGGCGAGCAGCACGTCCAGCGCGGGGCAACGAGGATCAATGTCGAGCACCGGGGAGAGGTGAGCAGCGGCGATGTGGGCTCCGGTGGCATTAGAGTGCTCAGGTCACGGCTGTTACAAGGGGCTCGGGCACTGCGAATCGGTGATGGCGTCGGGGCAGTGCGAGCTTCGGGCGTCGGGCTACAGCGGGTTGACGAAGCAAGGGCTCAGCGCGGCGTATGGGTTCTGGCAAGGGTGGATCGGTAGGGCGTCGGGCTTCAAGCGTCGAGCAAGGCGAGAAAGGGCATTGGGACTTCTGGTACTGCAGATCGTGGATCATCGGGGGCCACGTGCAGCGAGCGAGGAAGCAGGCTTGGGATCTGCCGGGTCATGGGTTGTAGGCGAGTCGAGGGCGAGATCGGCGTTCCGGCGCGGCAAATAAGGGTCACGACGGCAAAAATCAAACTTAGGCCTGTTATGCCTAATTAGAGCCTATTTACTCGCTAATTGCATTAAACTAACCACCTAACATGCCTCTGTAAGCAATTAAATTCACTAAACTAATCTAACTATCCATATAATCACACTTAAACTAATCAACCCTTATGCGTAATTAACCTACTAAGTAAGGATTAGTGAGTTAAATTCACTTGTTTTACGATCCCATCGATGCAAATTGACGGGGACGCAACGGGGCTTGATTCTTCCCAAGGCGAGCCTAACTTCTAGGGCAAGGAACAACCTCAAAACGGGCCCAACAAGCTGCTAGAAACCCTCTCTATTTGCTGCTGTTCTTGGCTGAAACAGAAGACAACGAGGCTAGTTCAAGGCAAGGATTTATCGAGGAAGGTTGCAATGGCCAAACCGGGCCTAGGTGCGGACTTACAGAGGTTGAACAAAGGTGGAATAGCTTTGGTTGAGCTTCACAAGTTCCGAAACAGCTACTGGAATGGAGGGGCAGGCGAGAGGGACATCGGGCTGGGTTGACGAGTGCGGGGCAGCGCGCACAAGGAGGGGTAGCGAACGGTTGTCCGGCACTATGGTGAGGGGGTACGACGAGTCTAGGTGGCGTGCGGCTTGCTCCGGTGGTTTCCTTGGTTGCTGGTTTCGAAATTTGCACAATGAAGAAGGAGATGAGGATGGCCGGCCAGCTGAGAGTGAAAGGGGAAGAGAGGAGACATCAGCGGGCTACCAAAGCCTTATACTCATCCATTGGTCCCCTTGACCAATCCTCCAGCCCAGCTGTCTTCCTTGGCCTCAAATTAGCCAACAAAGCTTCAATTACAACTCTTGAGATGGTCCAAAAGCCTTAGGTGGTGGGGTGTTACGAATTTGGTAGGATTTCTTTCCAATTGGACACTTGTTTTTGCTTAATTCAATCCAATTTGGCCTCAATAAATTCAATCGACACCTCCCCAATCCAATTGGTATTTTTCCTCACCAATTGATCCTACTTGCTTCCCAATTTTGCTATCAAAAACGATCCATGACTTTTTCTGGACAAAAATGGCCCTAGGAAGACTTTTTTCCAAAAAGTCTCGGTTTGTAGAAAATTCTTCTAAGACTGAGTTGTCACTCCTAGAATTAATTGTGACATGACAGAACTTAACATTTATGAAATCGGACTTAAATTCGCGATTAATTTCAATTCGGCGTGATTTTAGCGTGAACTAGGCTACCGGGTAGCTTTCAGAAATTTTATTGTAAATAACCCGTGGTTAATTTTCTCCGAGCTACAATAAACCCACTTAACACATTGGTAACTTTCGATTTTCGTGAAAATCTCGAATATTCAAATACGGACACAAGGTACCAAAACGATAAAAAAATCAGCCTAGTGCTGGTTGTCGAGAATTTTCCAATTTAGTGGTGTCACCCACAATTAGCCACACATCTCAATCGAATCAACCTATCTTTGATCCCTGATCGATTTTTAACTGTGCCGTAATGGCCTCCAAAGATGAGTACGGTCGAATAGCCGATTTTTGGTCAAATTATCAAGTCAATTGCCTGAAAATTCCTTAATGGCTTTTCCAGATAGTCTAGTTTTCTCGAGAGTGATCAGCTATGAGAACAACTCTATAGGTGCGTCAATGAAATGTCTAATTTATTCAATAGAAAACATGATTGAAAATCTGGGATGTCACAACTCTTTCTTTCTTATAAAAATTTCGTTCTCAAAATTTAAACCATGACAATACTTAAGAAAAAAGGTGGGGGTACAATTGTCTCATTGACTCTTCAGTCTCCCATGTCGCTCATTCAATACCGTGGTGTTGCAAGACCACTTTGACTAGTGGAATGGTCTTTGTACGCAGAACTTGTTCTTTTCTGTCCACTATCTGAACTAGGCTTTCAACATATGACACTCGGTCATCCACGTCCAATTCTTCAAAATTAAGCACGTGGGTCAGATTAGGCTCATATTTCCTCAACATCGACACGTGAAAGACATCGTGCACTTGTGCCAATCTCAGCGACAACACAAGACGATATGCTAACGTCCCAATCCTCTTTAGAATTTCAAATGAACCTACATACCTCAAACTCAATTTGCCTTTCTTGCCAAAGCGCAAAGTTCCCCTCATTGGCGACACTTTTAGAAAAATGTGATCACCAACTTGGAATTCCAATGATCTACGACACTTATCTATGTAGCTTTTCGGTCTGCTCTGAGTGGTCTTTAATCTGCCTCTGATCACTGCAACGGCATCCATTGATTGCTGAACCAACTTTGGGCTTGTAATCTTTCTTTCCCCAACTTCATCCCAACAAAATGGTGTTTTGCACACTCTGCCATACAATGCTTCGAATGGAGCCATCTCGATGCTCTACTGATAACTGTTGTAGGCAAATTCCATCAGGTGTAGCTATTCTTCCCAACTTCCTTTGAAATTTAGTACACAAGCTCGCAACATGTCCTCGAGAGTCTGAATTGTCCTCTCAGACTAGCCATCCGTCCAAGGATGATAGGTCGTACTGTATTGTAGCTTGGTACCTAAAGCACTCTATAAGCTCTTCCAAAAAGCGGCAGTAAACCTCGGGTCTCTATCTGAAGTTATCGTAACTGGCACTCCATGCATACGAACTACTTGACGCACATACAGATCTGCATGTCTATCCAAACTGAGGTCCTTTCGAACTGCAATGAAGTGAGCCGACTTTATCAATCTGTCGACTACCACCCAAATCGAATCATTTCCTCTTTGACTCATCGGTAGTCTAATCACGAAATCCATCGTGATATGGTCCCCTTTCCATTATGGGATCTTGAGAGGTTCTAGAAGTCCTCCCAACTTGCAATGTTGAGCTTTCACCTGCTGACACATTAGACACTTGGTAACATGCTTGGCGATGTCCTCCTTCATACTTGATCACCAATAGTGTTGACACAGATTTTGATATATCTTAGTACTGCCAAGATGAATGCTGTAACTACTATGATGTGTTTTAGATAAAATATCCTCTCTGAGCTCCACATCATCAAGTACAACCAAACGTCCTCGAAACTTTAGTGTTCCTTCATCAGAAATCAGAAAGTCAGCCTTTCTTTTCTTAATGTCTTCTTGTAGAATCTTCTGCACATCTGGGTCTGTCGATTGGAGTTGCTTGATTCTGATCTAGATATCCAATTCAATTTTGAGGATGGCCATAAGACTTGAAAGGTGGCCTACCTCAAACTTGAATACTGAATCTTGAGCTCTCTCGATTAGATTCCACTCCTTAATCAAAATATGAACAACTGAAGACTTCTGACTCAAAGCATCGGTGACCTTATTCGCCTTTCCTGGGTGATTTAAAATATCATAGTCGTAGTCCATCAGCAATTCCATCCATCTGCGTTTTCTCATGTTCAACTCCTTCTGAGAGAACAAGTACTTGAGGCTTTGATGGTCCGTGAAGATCTGGAATCTTTCTCCACACAGATAGTGTGTTGACACCTAAATTTTGGCGACCCATTTAGACATTTATCGTATTAAAAAATTAGGGGTTAATTTTATCGCTAAAAAAATAGTTAATCGCATAGCATATAGTTTTCGGTGCATTTATTTTTTATTTGCATTTACATTGGGTCGGTGACGGATGGATTCGAATTGATGGTTCAGAAACTTTAAATTGATGAGTCGGGCTAAGCCCACGAAGAAAGCAAATCGGTCCAAGCCCGTATCCTCAGAGATATTTTACGGATTTATCTTTGTGAGATTTCAATTCAAAAGCAAATATTACGTTTGGAAAAAAACAAATATTGCGTTTCGAAAAGAAATATTCATGGATATGAATTTGGAAAATTTAAAAACCCTAATCCGTGCCCTATAAATAAGTAAACATACGTAGGGTTTAGGGGGCCACACACATTGAACATACGGCCACACGTTGAGAGAATAGATAGAGTGGAGGATCCAATAGAGAATAGAAATTGAAGTTATTTATGCTCTTTGGGTCCCAATTCCGAGATCGCTCCATCACCGCCTCCGAGATCCACTAGCCATAGTTGTTGCTGCCAGACATCCACGTTGTACCTGCACCGCGACGGCCCCCTCTTGGCCAAGCTCTTCCCTTTCACTACAGCGAATCTCTTTCTGTTTCGCAGGTTCTCGAATAAGCAGCACTGAGTTTTTCTACCGTGCCGTGAGCCATGACATCGCTGCCGTTGTCGAGCTGAGACCAGTTTGGTGCCTTCTCGCAACAAAATCGTTCTTTATTTTGCAGGTTCGTTGTGAGACTATCTCGGTGAACATTTGAGCATCCTCCTCACCGTCAGCCCATGCTTGTGCGTGGTCACCACCTCCATCGAGAAGTCCACCCAGTGAGTTGCTCCTTCCCTAGATGAGAATTATTGAACCGGCAGGCTTCGCGAAGCAGCCTGTACTGAGAGTCCCACCATCGGTCCATACGTGACACCATCACTGCGGATTCCTCATCGACAAAGCTGCTGCCGCACTGAGACCAACTTCAGGCGTAAATCGAGGGGATCATCAAGCTATCAAGGGAGTTTTCAATTCTCAATAAAAATGCCACTTTTCTTTCTCTATAGTCACGTACAAGGGACACATATCATACCCATGTGAACACCTAAAAATAAGAGAAGAAGAGTTTTCTGGTTTTCTCATGGCTTCACTTTCCTGACGTGGTTATTATATGTTTAATGCACTGCCACACACAGTCACGACATCCATTGATTGCAGACACCACCTGGCGCAAATCTAGCCCGCTCCATTGATTTTCCCAGATTTGTTGAGTAGTTCGTTGCGATGATTTCAGTCCAATTTAGCGAGCTGCCGCAACCACCGCGGAGTAGTCCCTCCTCAGCCGGATATCACCGTGAATCATCCATCCTCGCGCTCGACTTTTCTTTTGTAGAATTCACCGCGAGCCCCAACCTCAACGACTAAGCCATTGACCCGATATGCCACGAGCTCTACGCTCACCGTTAAGTTCCAGCAATTCCAGGCATGGTTCTTTTGCCGAAAGCACTCACGTTGAATATTCCATATGCTGCATGAAGACAATTCCACTTGCTGCATGAAGAAGATCCATTGACTTTGACTGAAAAAGAGGCCACCCGTTCTGCCGCGCCTACAAATCATCCGCGATCGTCTTTGTCCAACCCCGATCTCCACCGGCAGCGGGAGATTCGTTGTCAAAGGAACACCGCCATTACAGCATACAACGTTCCTGATTCAAGCAGCCACGAGTCAAGTCGACGTTCAAAGTTTCCATTTTTGCAGGCTCATCGAACTGTGCCGGCTTCGATTGTGAATCTCCGTGCCGCCGCTGCTCGCCACCATCTATCGTGTTTCACCGTCAAGGAGCCGGTTGCGATCCCAATCCAATTACGCTTGGTCCAAATTTGGAAAGAATATCATTGAATTAGGTAAGACTCTCGATCAATTTGATTTTCATATATCTCGCTGCTTAATTCGTAATATCGCAATCTTTCTTTGAATGTTTGATCGATATTGCCATATCCAAAAGATCTCTCGATTCCTCATGAATTAGGAATTTTCCTAATTTCGCAACGTGCATACGATTGACAGTTCGATTTCACGCTCGAAATACGACTTGCAATCACATGGAAAAATCGCCAATCCAATCTCACGCTCGAAATATGATTCGCGATTTTATTTGAAATTGGCCAATCCGATCTCACGCACGAGATATGATTCGTCAATTTATTTCCAAAATGGACACGGATGATATATTGCCTGATTTGTTGCTGTGCTGTTCTTGATGTCTTATTTTGATGGCTCCCGTAAAAGAAAAGAAAAGAAAAACTGAGTTAGATTAAGTTTGTTTTAGATTATTCCTCGTTTTAAGGTTATCTTGCATGTTTAGAATAGGAAATTTATTTATATCGAATTTAAAAAAAATGAAAAACCCAAAAAAATGCATTCGTTTAGGATGTTAGTTTTTTAAAGTTGCATGTTAATTATTTTCCAGTCTTAAGTTCGAATTTTTATTATAAAAAAAACACAAAAATCATCATGCATATGTCATGTAGAATTAGGGCATTCTTTGTACGTCATTGCATATTAGGATAAAATTGCATATTTCATTTCAAGTTTAGATTGATTTTTTAGATAGATTGCATCTTAAGTTAGAGATTGCTAAGTTAAGATGACATCTTAGTTTAAATTAGGGTTTAGCCTAACATAATCCTTAATACAAATTGAATAGAATCTTAAGCTAGTTAGATAATCCTTGCATTTTTCTAGTTTCGAATTTCATGTAAAATACAAAAGAAATCGTCTTAGAGTAAATCAATTTCATTCTTTAGGATAGATTGCATGCTTATATTTTATTTATGTCATATAGTTTAAGTCATATTGCCATGTCATATCATTTCATGTTAGATTAGTAGCATGCATTGCATAAAGCATGATTCTCATTAAATAAAGTGAAAACCAAAAAAAGAAATTGCGTGTTAATTAGAAATCATATCTAGGATTGATGATGTGAATTCTGATCTAACAATGCAGATGCTTTCGTTGCTATGAGGTAAGTCCTGCAATTTATTCATTGCTTTTCTTGGGTGTTAAATTGGTGGTTTGCGCACCTGCATGAACACTTCACATGTTAGGGAAATAGATTTAAAATCAATCCAAATTGCTTGCCAAACATTTTTCAAAATAAAAGGAAAGGTACTGAAAGGGCGTTAGAGAAATCTAACGTAACCAAGTCCCCGTACCCTTAGTCTCTGGTTCGTAGGAGTAAAGTAAAACTCCTGTTACTTTACTTGGGTTTCTAATCGACCCACCAAAAATAGATTAGTGGCGACTCCTAGTTAAAAATCAATTGCATGTTAAAAATTTGAATGAAAGTCGCGAATTGGTATGAGCTTGGGAGAGCCCGAGTTAAGTTTAAACTTAACAATCCATTAGCCAAACCCTAGGTGGTTCACACCCGAAAAATTTGGTCGCCTAAAGCTAGTAATATGGTATACTATTTATATGCTCACCCAAAGCTAATAAGTTAGGGTCTCCTGGCCAATATAGTATACTATATATGCTCACCCAAAGCTAATAATTTAATATGCTTGCCTAAAGCTGGTAATATGGTATACTATTTATATGCTCACCCAAAGCTAATAATTTATGACCCCCAAGCTAATATAGTATACCACTTACACCATACAATCAATTTATCATTTTTATCATACCCGATAAAAATAACCGTATGTGGGTACACAGTCGGCCTTAGCCCAATATACCATAATTTCACTTTTGATCCTCCCACTTCTTTCAACATTCCAAATTTAGATTTTTGGCACTGTAGACTGTTTCCAATTAATTTAGGAATAAAATCCTAAAATCACAATGAAATCAATTCAGCACAAATTATAGCTCGAATAAATAAACATAGTGCACCTTGGTAATCTGCATAAAATTCCAGTCACCAACTATCCAAGTTTAATTTTCAAAAAATAATTAATTAATTAAATAAATGCCAATAAATCCAACTTAGGCCCGTAATGCCTAATTCGATGCCGAAACGGACCCGGAAAAATGTTAAGGTTCTTTAAATAAATACTAGAACCTATTTACTCGCTAATTGCATTAAACTAACCACCTAACATGCCTTGGTAAGTAATTAAATTCACTAAACTAATCTAACTATCCACCTAATCACACTTAACTTAAACTAATCAACCCTTAAGTGTAATTAACCTACGAAGCGAGGATTAGTGAGTTAAACTCACTTGTTTTGCGATCCGATTGGTGCAAATCGATGGGGATGCGACGGGGCTCGATTCTTTCCAAGGCAAGCCTAACTTTCGGGGCCGGGAAAAACCTCAAAACGGGCCCAACAAGCTACTGGAAACCCTCTCTATTTGCTGTTGTTCTTGGTTGAAACAAAAGGGCAACAAGGCTGGTTTAAGACGAGGATTTATCGAGGAAGGTTGCAAGGGCCAAACCGAGCCTAGGTGAGGACTTACCGAGGTTGAACGAAGGCGGAACAGTTCCGGCTAAGCTTCATAAGTTTCAAAACAGCTGCTAGAATTGAGGGTAGACGAGAGGGGTGTCGGGTTGGACGGACGAGCGCGGGGCAGCGTGTGCAAGGAGGGGTAGCGAACGGTGGTCTGACGTGACGGCGAGGGCGTGCAACAGGTCTAGGTGGCGTGCGGCTTGCTCCGGTGGTTTCCTTGGCTGCTGGTTCCAAAATTTGCACAATGAAGAACGAGATGAGGGTGGTCAGTCAGTTGAGGGAGAAAAGGGAAGAGAGGAGACATCAGGGGGCCACCAAAGCCTTATACTCATCCATTGGTCCCCTTGACCAATCCTCCACCCCAGCTGTCTTCCTTGGCCTCAAATTAGCCAACAAAGCTTCAATTACAACTCTTGAGATGGTCCAAAAGCCGTAGGTGGTGGGGGGTTACGAATTTGCTAGAATTTCCTTCCAATTGGACACTTGTTTTTGCTTAATTTAATCCAATTCGGCCTCGATAAATCAATCAGCACCTCACCGGTCCAATTGGTATTTTTTCTCACCAATTGATCCTACTTTCTTCCTAATTTTGCGATAAAAAATGATCCCTGACTTTTTTTGGACAAAAACGACCCTAGGACGACTTTTTCCCAAAAAGTCTCGATTTGCAGAAAAATCTTCTGAGACTGAGTCAACGCTCTTAGAATTAATTATGACATGACAGAACTTAAAATTTATGAAATCAGACTCAAATTCGTGGTTAATTTCAATTCGACGCGATTTTAGCGTGACCTAGGCTACCGGGTAGCTTTCAGAAATTTTTAGTGCAAATGAGCCGTGGTCGATTTTCTTCGAGCCACAATGAACCCACTCAACACATTACCGACTCTCGATTGTCATGAAAATCTCGAAGATTCAAATACGGACACAGGGTACAAAAACGATAGAAAAATTAGTCTAGTGTCATCCGATGAGAATTTTCCAATTTAGTGGTGTCACCTACGATTAGCCACACATCTCAATCGAACCAACCTATCTCTGAGCCCTGATCGATTTTTAATTGTGTTGTAATAGCCTCTAAAGATGAGCACGGTCAAATAGTTGATTTCTGGTCGAATTCTCAAGTCAATTGCCTTAAAATTCCTTAATGGCTTTCTCGGATAGTCTAGTTATCTCGAGAGTGATCGGCTCTGAAAACAGCCCTATAGGCGTGTCAATGAAATTTCCGATTTACTCAATAGAAAACATGATGAAAATATGGGATGTCACAAATGTTGCCTTGCTTTCCTATCCCATGCTATTTGTTATCAAGGGTTTAATGTTTCACTTCTGCGAGTGCTTAAAATGAATGGGTCGGCGATGCGTCCTGGGAACGTCGCATTTGTATCAACCACAGAGGGATGTGCGCGTGCTTGAGGATTGAGACATGACACAATATTCCTCTTGTATACACTACGCAATCAACTTCTTGAGAAATCAATGTTATGAGAGCATTTCTTTGTAAAAGAGTGTGCTGTGTTTATAAATGAACGTTGGCTCCATTGCAAACCAATCTTTGTTTGAGGCTTCAAGTGTAATTGATTAGGCATAACTCTTGAACAAGCTCTGGAAATGGAGTGGGCACCCATTTGGACCGGACCACTATAAAATGGTTTCACATTCCTCTATCACTGGTCCTTTTTAAATGTAATTAATAAATTGCTTAACTTATATTTGTGCATAAATACTTAATACTATGGAGCATATTCAATATTTGGGCAAAAAATTCCTTACGTTTATTTGAATTTTTAGAGTTAAATATCATGGCATCACATATTGATAAATTAAGAGAGTTAATACATAATTAAACAATAGCATGATCAAAGTGTCAAGGAGGAAACTAATACATTTACGCGCCAAATGCAGAGAGGCATATGTATCCTTTTGCTCTTTTCCCCACATTTCATAAAGCAATAGTCATTAGATAACCTTTTGTAATGAAAATAGATCAAGCTTTTTATCCAATTGAAAATAATGCAATTGGTTTTAATATATAAAGTCAAAAAAATGAGAAATTATCTAAAAGAACACCTTTAAATGATTATTGGTGTGTTAATAGCTTATTTTCTATTACTTTGGAGCAAAGAATCTTTTGCTAAGGTGGGGCCTTTTTCATTGAATGCTTTTTTATTCTTTTTAATCAACTTTTTAGATGTGTTACTCCCAATCAAGTCAAAATGCAAACCATTTCCAAAACAATTGGATATTTCACGCAGAAGTTCAAAAGAAAGACTTCGTCTAGGTCTGAAAAATACATATTCAAATTATTTAGTCCAAAAGAGGAATTTCGCATTTGAACTTTAGTGAAGAATGACACCTTAAACATGTAAAGCGTCCTTTAACGTTCCATGTGGTTCGATGATACTCGCCCTTTTTTTTTTCTAAGTATTTTTTTCTTAGTCAAGAGTGCAAGGAAATATTTTCTTACTGCTTTCGTGCTGGCTTCCCTCCGTGCAACTTTGGCCTGGAGAGAAATTATCAAAGTTGATTTTGATAGGCAGGTGGCCCCCACCACCTTGTTCCTTCTACGTGCTCATATCTAGAGCGAGTCCAAGGCTTGAGTCTAGTGGTTCATGTCCATTACATTTTTTGTTCTTTTTTTTTTTTTGTTATGAGCAGAAAAGCTTGATAGTTATTATTCAGGAATTTTATAAAAAAGAGCATAGAGTAGAGTCATTTCATCAAAAAATGGCCCAAAATGAATATCATTTAAAATAATGCTTTAAAATGACTAAATTAGCATCACATAAGGACTTCAACTTACCAATCAGCCAAATGTTTGCCGACTAGCGAGCATTTGGTTTTTTTTTTTTTTTTCAGTGGCCATAATATGGATACTTTTGTCCCAAGAAAAAAACTTAAGCAAAAAATTACAAGCCCTAAAAAGAAGAAAGAAAACTCATGCACATCTTCCTTCGTTTTTTCCCATGTTCTTCCTTTGCTTTTGGTCCTCGTTTTTTCTCAAGAGAAGAAGACAAAGTTAATGCAAGGACCACCTGTTGGTTAATTACATGCTCACATGTAACACAAGGGCCTCAATTCTCTATCATCTTTTTCCTAAATTTACAATGTTATATCTATATATATATATATATATATATATATATATATATATATATAATGTGATCCTTCATTTTCGGACCCACGTTTCTTTTTCAATACAGTGATTATTCCACATGTAATTTATTCATACTTCATATCTCTTCATGACAATCATCCATGTGGTTACCATCTTGATAGGAGACGGTATATAAAAGGAACGATCATTCATTTCGTAAGCATAATTACAAGGTCTAACGTAAATCCTCCCGTTTTGGAATACAACATCAGTATGCGAGGAGATTGGATTAGTAGAGTGGACTCGTAATTTCACTAAATCTTCGTGAATTTTCAACGATCACAAATTCGAACAATGGCTAGAGGTCTATCTTACATTTGGACTTGTGACATGCGTGACCCCCACCACGTGATTCTAGATATCAATCGAACGAAGTAGGCATAAACAATTACTTACACTGACAATAAGTTTCTAGCATAAAAAGTAGAGAACACAGCGAATGGTAAAGAGGGGAAAAAAGAAGAAGAAAAAGCCCAAAGCAGTTCACTTCCTTTCTAACTACTCCCTAAAAAAAATTCTGATTGATAAGTGATGGTCATCGTGCCTTTGCTGAGGAAGGCTGCTTTTTAATGTGAAAAAACAGGAAAGATTCGCAAAAAGGAGAAAAAAAAATTACTTTCTAATTTGCTCCTTCGCGTGATCCCCATTTGTCATCATCGCGTGATCCCCATTTGTCATCATCGCATCTCCTTTTTCAATCCGTGAAATGCGGATTTCTTTCTTAGTGGGACATTCACTTTGATCGTTCCTTAGCATGACCCGTCCGCTTCTTTGCGAATTTCAAGGTTTTCTTTTTTGACGTTTACTTTGCTTTGAAGTTCATAATAATTATACTGAAATGAACGAGGGTGCGTTTGGTTCAATTTTACAAATGGACTTTAAGTGTAAAGTAAATGCTAAAAGTCAAAACTATTTGGGAAAACGTAAATTGTGTTTGGTTAAAACCTCTTTTCAAATAGACTTTGAGTTGAATGCGTGTTTAGCAAAAAACAAAATTATATATATATATATATATATATATATTTAAATGACCAAACCCTTCGCAGGTCCTTTTTAAATTAAAAAAAAAAAAACTAACGAAAGACGAAATTGGAATTTTGGAAAATTGGTGAGGGTAGTTTTGGAAGAAAAAATGAGTTTCAACATTTGGTTAAATTCTGAAAGCCTAAAAGTAGTCCCTACTAATATTAGGCTTTCAATCTTCCTAACACTGACTTTGAAGTGAAAGTTCATTCAAAATAGTTGCCCAACGGTCCAACATTTTTCTAAGGGATTTTGGAGGCTGAAAGTCCTTTGAAAATACTGAACCAAATGCACCTGATTTCCTTTTGCATCTTACTTTACTCGATTCCGAATATTAGCTTTTGGTAGAAAATTTGTTACCAAGAGGTTCTTTCCTTTGCCATGTGCTCATGTGCTCGTAACATACTTTTTGCATTTTCGGTATACCAAAGAACATAAATATACACTATCAATCATTTACATTTAGTGCTTATATGAAAATCAAATGACACCATATGTAATTTCATAGAATCAATCTATAGAATACTTTTTCCATACGAATTTAATTAGACAACAAATGCTCATATGCTAATATTTTTGTCTTCACTACGTGCCGCCACGAGATCTCATTTACGTATTGTATGGTGTTTGTGCACCTAGTCGGATTATGATGTAATAAAAAGGTTTATCCTCCTTTGATACCCAAAAATGTAAAGGTAGATCGAGCATGAAAACCATGGTCTTTTGTCCTGTGTACCCATATTATATAAACTTAATTGTGGGTTGCAGGGAAAAAATAAAAGGAGGCTCTTTCTAACAAGAGTCGTCATGCATTTTTCAAAGAGATCCATGTGGGCCAAAAAGCTAAATGAAAAGCAAAATGGCTTGCACGAATAAAACTAAAGTTGGACTGTCATCTCAATCAAGTTTCCAAAATAAGTCCAAGTCATTTTAGGACCTCTAGAATGTTTGTAAGCTCAATTTGATTTTGGAAAACAGGAAAAAATTTCAAGGAACTCAACTTCGGATAAATTGCATCTCCCTGAATCTTGCAAAGATAAATTTAGAAGTCCCATCTTCACATATGAATCGGTGGAGTCCTCCTCATACTTTGGAATAAATTTTTGCAACCTTCAGTCTCAGCCTGCTCAGTTTCTCCAACCTGGAAATGCTAGAAGACAGGCTTGCCAGGTTCTTGCACTTATTTAAAGAGATGAGGTTTTCTTCTTCTTCTTCTTTCTTTTTTTTTTTTTTAATTTTTATTTTATGAATAAAGTCCCTTCAAATTGAAGTTCTTCCCTTCCCTCCAACAAACGACAAGTTTTGCAAAAAGACAATGAAACTAACTTTGATAAACATTCTGAAGCATTCCTGTTCAATATGTCGAGTCCACTGCCTGCAACTGATCACACCATTCTCCATTGACAATGTGGGGCACTCATCAACATTGCCCAAAATCACAAGTAGTTTGATCATAACCCTCTCTTCCATCAACTCCAGTTATTTGGTTAGGTGATGTGGATCCTAAATGTTGACCCACAAAATTGTATATTCAACAATTTGTTCTTTTCGGTGAAATTGTATGGATTTTGATGCAAAACCCAATAATTAAACTCGATGACCCTTTTTTTCCCTTGCAAATCACGGATTGTTTATCTATTTATATGTTTGTGTTTCGCCGGTTTTGAAACAGTTCGTGAAATATTATTATGATTTGATTTTAGAGAGAGAGAGAGATATATATACATGTGTTTGTTTGACTGTGTTGGTGATGGAGGCGAACTATGATCGCTTGAAAGAGAAAGACAAGGTAGACGAAGGTGACGAATAAAGGGCACCAGTGTTTTCTGCACAAAGTG
This sequence comes from Eucalyptus shirleyi, assembly GCA_017140165.1. NCBI lineage: Eukaryota > Viridiplantae > Streptophyta > Magnoliopsida > Myrtales > Myrtaceae > Eucalyptus > Eucalyptus shirleyi. The sequence continues at coordinate 14,687,539 of CM029456.1, read as the reverse complement.
CACGTTACATGGCAAGGTTTGCCATGCTATTATGGATGGAGGAGGCTGCGAGAATGTTGTAGCAGTTGTGGTTGAGAAGTTGAAGTTGCCAATGAAACATCATCCCTACCCTAACAGGTCACGATAATTAAGGGAGGAAAATGAAGTGAAGGTCTCCAACTGTTTACTTTGATTTTCGCTTGCAAAGAAATATCACAACTAAGCGGGGGTATGATGTGATTCTAGTGAATGGGTCATCTTTTACTTACATGACACTATTGTTCTCGAACTATTCATGATGGATATAGATAAATTTATTCCTTCGAAAAGGATGGTGTATAGATAGATTTCTCTTGCGCCACTAGCATCCTTGTTTGGATTGATAAAAGCCTACGAGGAGACATATGTTGCACGTGCACTAGTGGCAAATGAAGAAAAAAAAGAATCACTAGAAGTGCCAAGACAGTTGAGCCACTTCTTGAAGAATTTATAATTTTTGTCCCAGATAAAATTCCGGTTGCCTTGCCGCCCTTGCGTGACATTCAACACTGCAGCTATCCCCAACAAAGTGGCCTACCCCACGAGTCCTATGGATCATGAAGAACTCCAACGTCAAGTGAAAAACCTTATGGCGAAAGGCCTAGTGGAAGAAAGTGCTAGCCCTTGTGCTGTGCCGGTTAGAAGGGGGCCAAAGGATCATTCCGGGCTCAATTGGTATCGGCCCATTTCTTTTCTAAATTAATTTAATTTAAAAAAATTCAAAAAAGAATAATGTAACTTTTTCAAAATTTAAAAATATTAAAAAATTAATTAAGAAAAATCGAATAAAAAAGCACTCGTTCAATTAAACCAAAATGAAAGATAAGTATACCTTTGAGTAATTTGAAAAAGAAAATTACACGTAATGGTTCCCTAATAACAACTACCACAAATTGTACAAAAAAGGATGTCTAACAAATTCAGTATCTTCAGCGCCGTGTTCTCTCACCATGATCCGGATGGTACAATGTTGTTATTGTCCTCTTGTTCATATTGGGCATGTTCCTCTAGAGTCAATTCTTGCAAAAACCAATCATGTCCAACAAAACCATTTCTTCCACCTGCACCTTTTGTCTTCCATGATCTGTTAGTGACCATTAAACATGGGTTCATAAATGCCAGTGAGGTTAGAAAGTCACAAGCCACGGTGAAAAAAAATTGGATAATTAGTGGCTTCCCTCTTTCACCATTTCAAAATGTCGACATTATTTTGCCAACTTTATCAATGTATTTGAAGTAATATATTCCCAAATATGTCTCCAACTCAATCATCAATAAAGACGATAACCAAATCGAAGGTTGTTAGGCGTTCTTCTTCTTACGAAGTAGAGTAGAAATTTCGGGCCTTATTTGATGAAATTGCACATCATTATATATTATTTTTTATAACAAGCATCAATACATTTAACCATATATTACTCAGCCATTTCACTTTTAAAATGTTTCCTAGAAACAATGTGTTTATAGAACCACAATAAACAAAAGATGTACAGCCTAAGTGCCAAAACTTGGCATGAGGGACACTTAAGTGCCAAAAGTTAGGAAAGTGACACTTAAGTGCTATTTTTTTTTTAAAGTGGGACCCTTAAATGCCACCTTTGGTGAACCCCGCTGAAAATCCTACGTGACAATTTTTTTGTTATTTTTGCTTGCCTACGTAGCTCGCTAGAGAGCTATTCAGCAAAGAAACACAAAAACGACGTCATTTTTGCGTGGATTTGAATTTTAATATAAAAATTAATTAAATTAAATTATAAGAAACTAAACTGTTAGCTACCTACTTCATTCCTCTTTTTTTTTTTTTGAATTTTTTATATAAATTTAGTTTTAAATTTAATTTAATTAATTTTTATAGTAATTATTTATCAATGTTAGTAGCAAAACGACGTTGTTTTTGCACTTGTCTAACCACATTGGCCTGCAAAACGACGTCGTTTTGCACTTGCCTCGTCGAGAATCGTCACGTCAGCATTTTGGCCAGACTTTCTCGCCGTTGGCATTTAAGTGACTTATTTTGCTTCGATTTTAGCATTTAAGTGTCACTTTCCTAATTTTTGACGCTTAAGTGTCCCTTCATACCAAGTTTTGGAACTCCAAGTGTCCGGCACTTAATAATAAACTTTTATTTTCTTTTAATCATTTTAAGCATGCATGGAAAAGGTTACTTGCACTAACAATCCATTTTTATTGATGCTACTTATATAGCTGACAATTTGAACAAGTTTTTACGCAGCATCATTCTTAGGGAAAAATTGTCCAAAAAGCCTAAAACCTAGTGCACTCTTGCCAATTCAGTTCTAAACATTTCAATTTCATCAATTATGTGACATCCTGGATTTTTCACTTCTGCTTTCAATTAAATTAGTTGGGCATTTCATTAACGCGCCTATAGAGCTGTTCTTAGAGCTGATCACTCTCAAGATAACTAGATTATATGGAGAAATCATTAAGGAAATTTAATGCAATAGATTTGAGAATTCGACTAGGAATCGACTACTCGACCATGCTCATCTTTAGAGGCCATTACAACACATTTAACAATCGATTTTATATCAGAGATAGGTTGGTTCGACGGAGATGTGTGGCTAAACATGGGTGACTCCACTAATTTGAAAAATTCTCGTCGACTAGCACTAGACTGATTTTGCTATCTTTTTGGTACTCAGTGTCTGTATTTGAATCATCGAGATTTTCACAATAACCGAGAGTTGCCAATATGTAGAATGGGTTCATTGTGGCTCGAAGAAAATCGACCACAAGTCATTTGCACTAAAAATTTATGAAAATTACCCGGTAGTCTAAGTCATGCTAAAATCGCACCGAATTGAAATTAATCGCAAATTTGAGTCCAATTTCAGAAATTGAAAGTTCTGTCATGTCACAATTAATTCTAGGAGCGTCAACTCAATCTTAGAAGATTTTTCTGCAACCCGAGACTTTTTGGGAAAAAGTCGTCTTAGGGTCGTTTTTATCCAAAAAAAAGTCAGGAACCGTTTTTTATTGCAAAACTGGGAAGAAAAGGGGATCGATTGGTGAGGAAAAATACCAATTGGATCGGTGAGGTGTCAGTTGATTTTATAGAGGCCGGTTTGTGATGAATTAAGAAAGATTAAGTGTCCAATTGGAGAAAATTCCAAGCAAATTCGTAGCCCCCCCTTGCCAATGGCTTTTGGACCATTTCAAGTGTCCAAAGATGAGCCTTGGTGGCTGATTTGAGACCAAGGACCAGCTAGTGATGGTGGATGGGTAAGGAGACAAGAAGATGAGGCTAAGAGGGTAAGGTGGCCCCCCCTTTATTCCCTTCCCTCCTCCATCCTCTCTTTTCCACTCTAAGACCAACCGACCACCTCCAATTCCCCCTCTCCCTTGCTGTTTGAGAGTTTTAGGAGCAGAAGCCGCCCGTCGCCTACCAACAAAGCCTCGTCGCCCGCACGCGCCACCGCACCTCACTGCGAGTGCCACCACCCCGTCTCGCCCTCATGCCATTCCAGCGAGTTGCCTCATCCCGTGTCGGAGTCGTTTGGCCCTCCTTCGACCACCGTGAGTCCCCACTTGAACCCGGTTTGGCCCTTTTAACCTTCCTTGATCCATCCCTGCCTTAAACCGAGCTTGTTGCCCTTTGTTTTAGCCCAAAATAGCAACAAACATAGTGGGTTTCCAACAGCTTGTTGGGCCCGTTTTGGTACTTTCTCGGCCCCGAAAGCTAGGCCCGCTTTGGAGAGAAGTGAGCCCTGTTGCGTCCCCGACGATTTGAGCCGATCGAATCACAAAACAAGTGAGTTTAACTTGAAAGGGGCTAGTGAATACACCTAGAGGGGGGTGAATAGGTTTAAATAAAAATTTCACAGGACTTAATGAAATTGATTGATCTTAAATGTAAGCAATATTTAGCTTGAAGTAAATAGGCAACTAGTAAAAAGAAATAACGAGTTCAAGGATAAGAGAAAGTGAACACAAAGTTTAGAGTGGTTTGGCTTAGATCAAGCCTATGTCCACTCTCCTCGCTGATAGCCTATTGGCTGGATTTCACTAAGTATCAAAAGAGTTGTTACAACTCATGGTCTTAACTATCACAGTGAAGAGTCTAACCAAACTCTCACACAATCATACTAAGAGTGCGTCTCTTTTGTATACAATGTTTTGCTCAATGAAGAAAGCAATAGACTAGAAAAGATTCAAACTTTGGAATTCTCTCTCAAGCATAGTATCGAACAACTAAAGAGTCGATCCTTAAATACTCATTCATGCATTTTCGACCGTTGGCACTTTCCAAAGGAATTCTTCCAATCTACCCATTGGACATGATCAATTAAGGTGATTTCGAGTCGTTGGATAATTTGTGTTGAAAGCCCGTCAATCCTACTCACCCATACAAATCAGGATCTTGAGTTTCCATAAATAGAACCTTCTAAGTTTAACTTGCCTTCCAAAAATCTTCATATCGGAGTAATTTCCAATAAGAATAATCAATCAAGTATTTGTGAATTCCAGCTATAAGATCTTCCAATAAACATACGAAACGAATCTTTGAAAATATCATAGCATCTGGATAATAATCATTCATTTGAATAAATCTTCATACTTTAGTCTGGTGCTGCCAATGAGGATAGACTTTAAGATAGAATCTGGTGATCTGTCGGTCTTCAGACTTTGATGATAAAGTCTTCAGATCTTCAGACATAGACTTTGGAAAAGTTTTGTCAACTTCAAAATAATAGAGGAGTTTTCTCGAACAATCTCCCCATTTTTGATGGTGACAAAACTTTCCTACAGATTTTGGAAAACCTTTTTGACATGCAAGACAATACTTATGCAATATCAAACATCTATAAATATAGTAAGAACTTTAAACAACTTATTCTGCATCCACAGAACGCAGGTTAGTCAAACCAATTATAAGTAATATCGCAAACTTATATGTCGAAAACTAAACCATTGCACTTGCAAGCATCAACAGATTAACAATATTGCAAACCAAAACCAATGTCAAACACCAAATCAAAAAGTCCACAAGAAATAAAGTTTAAATCAAGAGAATAAAAACAAAATCTGCATTCGCTCCCCCTTTTGTCATCAGCAAAAAGCGGAGACAAAAATGATTAAAAAAGATGGTTTGAATTAGGGCTGCTTGTGGATATGAATAAGCTGGAAATCCCCCCATTGACTTGACAGTGTCTTCAAGCTTCTGCAAAGACTCCTTGAGTTGTTGAATATCCACACCCTTTGCCTGTTCTTGCTTGAGGGCTTGAATCTACTCTTGAAGAGAGTCGGTAGATGCTTTGAAGACAGTCATCATGTGCTTCATTTCAAACTCAAAAGCATACTGCTGTCCCTTTAATTCCAATAAAAGATCAATCACTCACTGAAAATTTGTAGAGTGATCTATAGTAGAGCTGGGACTAGCTGAAGTAGATACATGAGTTTGAAAGTGAGGGGGAACATCAATTGTCCTATGACAACTAGGAGAGTATGCCTCAAATTCTGATTCAGGAAAATGAGTAGCATAGACCTCTTTTGGGTCCTGAGGTGATCTACTAACATCACTAGTAAATATGGGTGAAGAAGTACCTTGATTTGCAGCATCTCCCCCTGTCTTTGTGCCTACAGGTGGAGAGGTATGTTCTTCTTCATGCTTCGGTTGAGCACTGTAGTGATGTTGTTCTCCATTCTTCTCACTCCTTGTCTTCTTCGAATCATCGGATGCAACCATTGTTCTTTCTTCTCTTCTTTTTTCTTCTTGATTCTCCCTTTCTCTTTCCTCTTCTTCTTTCTCTTCTCTTTCTTCCCGTTCTCCTTCTCTTCCTTCTTCTCTTTCTCATTCTCATTCTCTTTCTCCTTCTCTTTCTCATTCTCTACTCTCTGTTCTTTCTCGTTCTCCAATCTCAGTGGGGCTTACATAACTCTGTAGATTCCGCAGGGCAAGAGCTGAAATAGTGAGATCATCTTCATCTTCTTCTTCTTCATCTTCCAAGATGAGAGATCTTCATTTCTTTACAAGTTCTATCATAGGCTCATTTCCCTTCCTCTTCTTTGCAGTAGAGTCGTGTTTTGCCTTCACTAGGGACTTCTCCTTAAAGCACTCGAGTTCCTTGCTCAATTTTGTCGGCCTCATTTAAGAAACCATTTTGAACCCAATATCCATTGAAGGAATGGTTCTAGCACACAGAAGAGCAGGAAGCTTGATCTTGAAATGCTTGAAAAGTTGAGAAACAAGTGAGGAATAAGGAAGTTGTCCCTTGTCCTTCATAACACTTCTATCTATGTGCACTAGAATTGTGTGAGGAAGAGAGAACTTGCAGCCAGTGTTGATCGCGTACATAAGTTTTGCTTCAGAATGAGACACATCAGTCTTGGAAGTAGACTTTGGCCCGATGCAGTTAATGACCACCTTGTGAAGGAGGGTGTTGGAGGCATTCATTCTTGAATAAGAATTTTTCCTTCGACCATCCTGTCGGTCACTATGGACAAGGTAGCATGGGCATAAGATGCACCAATTGGTTGGAATCTCCCTCTTTCCACACTAATTACATCGGCCAGAGTGTCCACATCGACTACAAATTCTTTATCCCTTACAGAAAAACTAAATTTATTCGCATCTATAAATGAAAGATTTGAATAAAAATAAGCAGTAAGTTCTGGATACGAGTCAATTGTCTTAGTGCAAAACCTCTCAAGTTGAAGCAAGCCAAGCTTTTCTCTCAAGTTTATCCTTAAAAAATCGAGAAAATAGAAATCCACACTTCTAGTGTTCATAACCCCTCTTTTCAGCAAATTCAAATAACACCTTTTGTGGTCCTTGGAACGAAATAAGTTCGTCCCATTACCACCGACCTTTGCAGCAATGCCCATCCTTGGCTGAAAATTAACAAACAACTTTTCATCGTCGTCTTTTTCCTTTGGTTGTCCAACACTTGGATCACTAGGAAAGTTCTCGAACGACCATCTTGCAAACCCTGTGGTGCTACTTCTATTCTTTCCATAGTTCTCAAGAAATAAGTTTCATTTCTGTACACTGTGCGCCTTTAAGAACTCATCGATCAAGGTCATAGCAGAACCACCCCTCTTTAAGTTCGAATACAATCTATAAATAAATTGGGGTTTTTGAGTCCTTACTGGTTCAACATCTTCAATGACTTCTTCTTGCTGTGGAGGAGGATTTTGTGTTGCTTGTTGGTGTGGTTGAGAATGTTGTTTTGGCTGTTGCTCTTGAGGAGAATCTTCTTCCTTGGTTAGATCGAAATGCGTAGGTCCCTCACGCATACGCTGTGGTCCCCAACTTGCGATTCTCGACGACTTTCTTTGGGAAGACATTGTCAAAGTCTTGAAGAATATTTCAAACTTGCTCTTTCGAAAAGGTTAAAGCTTTTGGGTTGAAACTCGAGTAGATGAGAAGTAGTAAGATCATAGTATTCTAGGGTTTCAAAAAGTGATCGTAAATGAAGAAGATGAGTTTCGACCATATATATAAAGCAGGCATATGAAGCGTCACAATTAGAAAGTAAAAACTGCCTTTTTGAAAATGATAAATTGCCATAAAAATAACTGTCTTTTTCAAAAATAATCATTTCCTTTTTGAAAACGTGCAATCGTTAAATAATATAACTTCTAAAAATAAAATAGACAAGAGCAATTAACGGATAATATATCTTTTCAAAATTTTATCCAAGGATAGCTTCATATAAAAAATAGAGGGATTTTACTTACAGTATTATCATCTGGGAATTCTTAGTTTGAACCCTTTAGACTTTACCTCACAAGCAATAGAATGTTTAATCTAGCCCGAATAGAATCGAATAAGCTTTTATCCAGTGGCTTTGTGTGACACCCCGAACCCTTCGCAGGTCGTCACCAGCGCCGGTGTTACATCTTTTACCATTTCTATCTCTTGGCTAAATTAAGCCTTGCCAGATTACAGGCATTTTTTTTTTTTTTTTTTTAAAACGGTCCCATGCGCGACTCATAGCGGAAGCAAATAAATATCACCATCTATCTCCCTACCAATCCCATGATACAAATACACACCAACTACACATCAGGATTTTTATAAATAACGTTGACGTTTTGCTTACATACATACATATAGCGAGATGGGGTTTTTCCTCGGGTCGGTACAAAAGAAACAGAAAAGGTAAGGACTCTGCCATGTCCTTCCTAAAATCTCAAAAAGGAACTCCGACCTCTAACATCATATGAGCACAAAAACCCTCCCATCACGAGCGTCAACTATCTATACCAAAAAGTGGTCTAGCTCCTACTCCTCGCGTGCGATCTCACACCCATCCCGGTGCGTCAGGTGGTGGCGGCGGCAGCATCCCTCGCATAGTACCATCTCGACGGACGTGTACAGAAATGAACTCTTGTATGACAGGGCCCCCAGCCAGGCCGATATCATACATGACTAAGCATCGTACTCGGATAAAAGTCAATCCGGGTACCGAGGGACAATCTATCTCAGTCATCTCCACCTCGACATCAGACGGAATACCGTAAAACACGCCACGCGAAACAGCAGTGCGGCGGGCATAGTGCTAATCTGAAATGTTATCCCCAAAAGGGGTGAGTACAACCACTCAGCGAGATAGGGAAATCCAATAACAACTCAGTGCACCATGCATACCATCATACAATTCAGGCATCACTTACCTTTTTGATGACAAGCGTATTCATGCATCATCATAGCATACATATCATCATTAACCATGCATCACCATGCATATCACATCATATCATCATTAGCCATGCATCACCATGCATATCACATCATCATTAACCATGCATCACCATGCATATCACATCATATCATCATTAGCCATGCATCACCATGCATATCACATCATCATTAACCATGCATCACCATGCATATCACATCATATCATCATTGGCCATGCATCACCATGCATATCACATCATCATTAGCCATGCATCACAATGCATATCACATCATAGATCAATTTCCATTTTTATTTATCAATTGATCCCCACATTATCTTTTCTCAAATCATCACCATCCCTTCGGGCGAAACCTCCGACGGTATCATTATCAATCCTTCGGGCGAAACCTCCGACGATTCCATGATCAATTTGATCATCACCCTTCGGCGAAACCTCCGACGGGGTTCCCAGCATTCCAGCCATCTCATGGCCACCGGGCTTCCGGCCCCCACATTCCGGGCATCTCGCACCTCAACTAGCATCACGAGGAACCTCCCTTCGGGCGAAACCTCCGACGGGGACTTCCGGTCTTTACCCTTCTAACCGGGATCTCGCACCCTAATCCCGGCATCGCGAGTCACACTCCCTTCGGGCAGAAACCTCCGACAGGGACTTCCGGCCCCCACATTCGGGCATCCTGAAACTCCCGGGGAATCTCTCGAATCACGCCCCCGAGCCACCGAGACAACATCCTCCGCCACAACCTCTTACTCACATACCACTTTCCACTTTTTATCATCTTACTATTTCATGGCATATTGTTCACACACATGCATCATGATTCATAATCATACATGCATCAATGCCATATAACAATACATCATAATTAATGATCATACATGCATCAATGTCATATAGCAATGCATCATAATTCATGATCATTCATACATCAATGCCATATAACAATACATCATAATTAATGATCATACATGCATCAATGTCATATAGCAATGCATCATAGTTCAATAGGACTTATGGCCAATCAAATAATCCCTCTTTTTATTTTTTTATTATTTTATTATTTTATTATTTTATTATTTTATTATTTTATTATTATATTTATTTATTTTCATAAATAAATATTATATTTAATATTTATGATTTTCCAAAAATCATAATCTTCAATCAATCCTTGAACAAACAATTAGAATCAGATTTCACATAAAATCCATGGCTAATTCGCATTTTACATAATTTCCCAAATTTCCACAAAACACACACAACATTCGGATTATGGCCAGATTGCACAGTTTTCGAATTAATTTAATTAAAATACTCATATGACCTCCGAAAATTCCCAAATTTTACTGGATGATAGCCAACACATTTTCGTGCATTTTTCATGAAGAACTCTTAGCCAAATTCTTTATAGATTAATTTATATAACTCCACGAAGCTTCTGGAAGCTCTACCGTTTCGTCCAGAACGTACATCACCGAAAAACTTAGGTTTGACCCACCAAATCTCTTTCGTTTCTTCTGAAATTCGAGTATGTTATACATCAATGTGTCCTTTAAAATTTTCATGAAGGGATCTAGGTAAAATACCCAGATTTTGGTCACCATTTTAACCCGTGAAGTCTCGGGTGTCTCGGTTCACTTCAACAGAACCATCCGTCTCAAAGATTTAGCCGATTCACCAAGTTATACTTGTTCTTTTTGCCTCATTTTCGAGTATGTTGTAGCTTAGGGTGTTTCCTACAACTTTCAAGAAGACAACAAAGTGAGATCTTCAACAGAAATCAACATGCAACCAAGAAATCATCAAGAGGTCAGTAGGAAATTCGCAGATCTAGAACCTCCGTATAACAAAGCATTTGACCCCTCATATCACCTTCGTTTTCCATGAAATTCGAGTATGTCATACTACAAGATGTTAGCTTCAACTTTCATGAAGACACCGAAGCCAAAATCACACTCCAAATACACATGCAAGCCCGAATAAGAAACTGTCTACCACAAACCGAACGGAAACAGCTACATGGCATGCAAACAAACCCTCCTTGGCTCGGTTTTTCTCACACATAACACTCAAAACCAGACATGCAACTACCAAAACCGACGTGCAAGAGAAGTTACGAACTCCCACTTGCCTCAAAGATGAACACACAGCAACACACGGCGGCGTAGGACGGTCGGACGGCAAGCGAACGGCGGCACCTCCCTTCTCGGCTCCGCCTCCTCTCACTCGGCCTCTCCTCTCTTCCTCTCGAATTCTCTCCCTCACTCTCTCCTTTCTCGGCCAAATGAAGCAAAGAGAGCCGGCCACTCTCTCTCTAACCCTTTTTATTACCCCAAAAGCCCATCATTACCTTGCCTAAAGTCCCACCAATACATGGCACTCCTTGCCACTTGTAATTTCTAATTTTGAATTTGAATTTGGGCTTAATGGGCTTGGGCTTAGGCCCAACCGGCCATTCCCCCTTGGGCTGGTCGAAAATCCCCTCTTGGGCCCAATGGGCCGACTAGCTTGGCCCACCAAGCTCTAGGCTAATGGGTCCAAGGCCCATTTCGAAAATTAGCCCTTTTTCTCTTTTTTTTTTTTTTTTTTTTTTTTTTTGAATTCCTTTTAATTTATATTTCTAAATTCAAATTTCACCTTGGCCAAAGTCTTGGGATATATATTTTTATTTATTGAAATTTAAATCATATGGCCAAGCATTAATCTATTAAATTTGAATTTCCACAATCACAAGCAAAATTCATCAAATTAAAAGACAAATTGGCCAAAGCGTAAGCCATAAAATTCTATCACCTAATTAAAGACATTTAACACACCTTAAGGCTCGGCTTTGAATTTCCGGGATGCCACAATTCTCCCCTCCTTAGAGAATTTCGTCCTCGAAATTCAAGCACTACTCGCGCCTTCTTGAAATAAATAAGGGTACTTTTCCCTCATCTGATCCTCACTTTCCCATGTGGCTTCCTCCACATCATGATGTCGCCATAACACCTTAACCAATGGGATCTTTTTGGTCCTAAGAATTTGCTCCTTTCGATCTAGTATCTGCACTGGCTCCTCAATGTACCTTACTTTCTCATCCATCTTGATGGCTTCATGATCGAGTATGTGACCAGGATCCGGCTGGTACTTCCTCAACATCGATACATGAAACACATCGTGCAGATTTCCTAACTTAGGAGGTAACGCTAAACGATAAGCCACGTCTCCTATTTTCTCAAGTATCTCAAAAGGTCCAACAAATCTAGGGCTTAACTTACCCTTCATCCCGAATCGAGATATTCCTTTCATTGGAGATACCTTAAGGAATACATGGTCTCCCATACCAAATTCCAAAGGCCTCCTACGTCTATCAGCGTAATCTTTCTGTCTACTCTGAGCTGTTCTAAGTCTTTCTCTGATAATATCGACAGCTTCAGCGGTAACTTGTACCAATTCAGGTCCTGTCAACTTCCTTTCGCCTACTTCACTCCAACAGACAGGAGTCCTACATCTCCTTCCATATAATGCTTCATAAGGTGACATGCCTATACTCTTCTGAAAGCTATTGTTATAGGCAAATTCTACCAAATGCAATCTTTCATCCCAATTTCCTTTGAAATCGATTGCGCAAGCTCTTAACATATCCTCTAATATCTGGATTACTCTTTCCGATTGACCATCTGTCTGAGGATGAAAAGCTGTACTAAACTGAAGCTTAGACCCTAATGCAACTTGAAGACTTTTCCAAAAATTCGAAGTGAACCTCGAATCTCGATCTGAAGTAATGGTCACTGGAACACCATGTAAGCGTACCACTTGACTTACATACATGTCCGCATACTTATCCATTGGGTAATCCATGCGAATCGCTAAGAAATGTGCCGACTTAGTCAATCGATCCACTATAACCCAAATTGAATCGTGACTACTTGATGTCCTTGGCAATCCTTGCACAAAGTCCATCGTTATATGTTCCCATTTCCATTCAGGAATGTCTAATGGTCTCAAAAGTCCTGCGGGTTTACGATGCTCCGCTTTTACTTGCTGGCACGTCAAACATTGAGAAACATACTTAGCCGTATCTGCCTTCATACCATTCCACCAAAATTGCTGACGCAAATTTCTGTACATCTTTGTACTTCCTGTGGGTGGATACTATAATTACTCTTATGTGCCTCCGACAGAATTTCCTTTCTTAATTCCTCATTGTCGGGAACACATAGTCGTCCTTGACATCTCACTATTCCATCATCAGAGATCTGAAATTCTGATCTTTTCCCTAAAGATACAGCATCTTTCATTTTCAAAATCTCTGGGTCAGATTCTTGCAGAATTTTAATTCTCTGGATAATCTCTGGCTCAATCCTTAATGCACTAAGCATACCAGTAAGACAATCCACTTCCAACTTAAATTCGGAATTTGCTACAGATTCTAACAATTTCCATTCTGCCATCCTTAAACTAGCTATTTCTGCAGCCGACTTTCGACTAAGAGCATCTGCTACTCTATTCGCTTTTCCTGGATGATATCTTATCTCACAGTCATAATCCTTCAATAACTCCATCCACCTCCTTTGTCTCATGTTCAACTCCTTTTGTGAGAACAGATACTTCAAACTCTTATGATCCGTATAGATCTCAAACTTTTCCCCATACAAATAGTGTCTCCATATCTTCAAGGCAAACACTATAGCTGCTAGCTCTAAATCATGCGTCGGGTAATTCAGCTCATGAGGTTTCAATTGTCTGGATGCATAGGCTACAACTTTGCCATGCTGCATCAACACACATCCTAATCCTTTGTGAGATGCATCACTATACACCGTGAATCCATCAGGTCCAGTAGGTATAGTCAGAATTGGAGCTGAAGTCAATTTCCTTTTGAGCTCTTGGAAACTCCTTTCACATTCTCCATTCCACTCGAATTTCACATTCTTTCGGGTCAACTTAGTTAAAGGTCCTGCTAGCCTTGAAAATCCTTCAATGAATCTCCTATAATAACCGGCCAATCCTAAGAAACTTCGTATCTCAGTAGGTGTCGTCGGTCTCGGCCAATTCACTACCATTTCAACTTTTGCCGGGTCTCTTAATTCCTTTTCCCGACACCACATGTCCTAAAAATACTATCCGATCCAACCAGAATTCACACTTACTGAACTTAGCATACAACTTATGCTCTCTCAGAGTCTGCAAAACTATTCTCAAATGCTGCTCATGCTCTTTAGGCCCTTTTGAATACACCAGAATATCATCAATAAACACAATTACAAATTGGTCCAAGTAAGGCTGAAATATTCTATTCATCAAATCCATAAATGCAGCAGGGGCGTTAGTCAATCCAAATGGCATAACAAGGAACTCATAGTGTCCATAACGAGTTCTAAACGCAGTCTTAGGAATGTCCTCCTTTTTAATTCTCAACTGATGATATCCCGACCTCAAATCAATCTTAGAAAAGACCGAACTTCCCTGAAGTTGATCAAACAAGTCATCAATTCTAGGCAAAGGATACTTATTCTTAATAGTCACTTGATTCAACTGCCTATAGTCAATACACAAGCGCATTGACCCATCTTTCTTTTTCACAAACAAGACCGGTGCACCCCAAGGTGAAGCACTTGGTCTAATAAATCCTTTATCAAGCAATTCTTGCAGTTGCACTTTCAACTCCTTCAATTCAACTAAGGCCATTCTATACGGGGCTTTTGATATTGGTCCTGTTCCAGGCATTAATTCAATTTCAAATTCAATCTCCCGCTCTGGCGGCAGTCCAGGCAATTCCTCAAGAAATACATCTTGAAATTCATTAACTACATGAACTTCCTCGAGATTAGGCTCCTCCCTGGCATAATCTCTAACTATGGCTAGGTACCCTTGACATCCTTCGTCAAGTAACTTACATGCTTCTATTGCCGAAATAAGAGCTACAGGAAAATGGGTTTGACCTCCTAAAAATTCACAGCTAGACTGATCAGGTAAAACAAATTGCACCACTCTTCTATAACAATCCATTCTAGCCCGATACTTACGAAGCCAATCCATTCCTATGATAACATCAAAATCATACATAGCCATTACAACCAAGTCTATTTCCATATCCTTTCCTCCCATTGAGATCTTACAATTTTCACACACCAATGTAGACAATACCATATCCTTTAAAGGCGTGGAAACACAAAGAGGCGTCTCAAGCGGCATAACTTCTATCTTTTTCAAACATCTATATCTTTCAGACACAAACGAATGCGTTGCACCCGTGTCAAATAATGCATATGCCTTTTCACCATTAATAAGAATCGTACCTGAGATAACATTTTTGGAAGCTTCCGCTTCCTCCTGGGTGATCGCATACACCCTTCCTTGAGCAGGTGGTCTCTGAGGATTTCCTTGCGGATTCGACCTAACAGCACTCTGATATCCTTGTCGCACTGAGCCAACACTCACTTGCGACCTCTCTCGTGGGCAATTTCTCCTAAGATGTCCCACTTGTCCACAGCCAAAACATTTCTGTTGTCCAGGCTGATAGGGTGCTTTCCCTATGTTCAAACCACTCCTTGCTCCTCCAAAGTTTCCAAAATTACCCTTCTTCTTCACATTCCAGGTCTGACCTTGACCAGAATAAGGCCTCTTCCCCTTTTTCACATCACTAAAATTCAACGGTTTCTTAAATTCAGACCTCTCTCTCAGCAATTCCTGCTCCACTAACTGCGCCCTTTCATAAATCTCATTATAATCTCTTATGTTCAAAGGCACCAACTGCTTTCCAATGTCAGTCCTCAGCCCTTTCAGGAATCTCTTAGCCTTCTCTTCCTGATCCTCAATCAATCTAGGAGCATATCTAGACAATTCAGAAAATCTAGCCTCATACTGATCTACAGTCAATCCCTTTTGTTCTAGCTGAACAAACTCAGTAATCTTCCTATCCTTAGCACAGTCAGAGAAATGCTTCCTATTAAAGGCCCTAACAAACTCCTCCCAATTAACATCAGTACCTGGTGGAAAGATTATGTCCTTCGAAGCTCTCCACCAAAACTTCGCATTTCCCTCCAATTGGTACTCTGCTAAGACTATTTTCTCAGCATTAGTGCAGTCTAACAGCCGGAAAATTCTTTCCATCCCATCAATCCATTGCTCTGCCTCCTCAGGACTCCCCATTCCATTAAACTTAAGTGGCTTCAGCTTTAAAAACTGCTCCACTAGTCCCTGAGTACGGCGTTCTACTCCGGGCTGTTGCTGCGCCTGCCTCTCCATCAGATTTCCAATATTGGCTAATGCCTGCAGGATATCTTCCATTCGGGGTTCAGCCCTTGCAGCAGAGGCTTCAGCCCTCGATGGATGAGCACTTCCAGCTCGCACCATGACTCTCCTGCAAATTTCCAAGCATTGCCTCAGGAATAATCTGAGACTCACTGCCTCCACTCAAAGCAATTACTACTATCATATAAGTAACATATACATGTTACTGGCAATTCAAGACAGACTACTGGGGATCTACGAGTGAATTCTCATCACCCGTTATTCAATTATTTCATTTTACATCCTATGGTGTGCATTGTCATCATGTTCCTCAATTCCAAATGAGGCTCCTTATCACTCCAAATGAACCATTCGCTCTGATACCAAAAAAGGGCGGCTGTGACACCCCGAACCCTTCGCAGGTCGTCACCAGCGCCGGTGTTACATCTTTTACCATTTCTATCTCTTGGCTAAATTAAGCCTTGCCAGATTACAGGCATTTTTTTTTTTTTTTTTTTTAAAACGGTCCCATGCGCGACTCATAGCGGAAGCAAATAAATATCACCATCTATCTCCCTACCAATCCCATGATACAAATACACACCAACTACACATCAGGATTTTTATAAATAACGTTGACGTTTTGCTTACATACATACATATAGCGAGATGGGGTTTTTCCTCGGGTCGGTACAAAAGAAACAGAAAAGGTAAGGACTCGCCATGTCCTTCCTAAAATCTCAAAAAGGAACTCCGACCTCTAACATCATATGAGCACAAAAACCCTCCCATCACGAGCGTCAACTATCTATACCAAAAAGTGGTCTAGCTCCTACTCCTCGCGTGCGATCTCACACCCATCCCGGTGCGTCGGGTGGTGGCGGCGGCAAATCCCTCGCATAGTACCATCTCGACGGACGTGTACGAAATGAACTCTTGTATGACGGGGCCCCCGACCAGCCGATATCATACATGACTAAGCATCGTACTCGGATAAAAGTCAATCCGGGTACCGAGGGACAATCTATCTCGTCATCTCCACCTCGACATCGACGGAATACCGTAAAACACGCCACGCGAAACAGCGGCAGCGGCATAGTGCTAATCTGAAATGTTATCCCCAAAAGGGGTGAGTACAACCACTCGGCAGATAGGGAAATCCAATAACAACTCGTGCACCATGCATACCATCATACAATTCAGGCATCACTTACCTTTTTGATGACAAGCGTATTCATGCATCATCATAGCATACATATCATCATTAACCATGCATCACCATGCATATCACATCATATCATCATTAGCCATGCATCACCATGCATATCACATCATCATTAACCATGCATCACCATGCATATCACATCATATCATCATTAGCCATGCATCACCATGCATATCACATCATCATTAACCATGCATCACCATGCATATCACATCATATCATCATTGGCCATGCATCACCATGCATATCACATCATCATTAGCCATGCATCACAATGCATATCACATCATAGATCAATTTCCATTTTTATTTATCAATTGATCCCCACATTATCTTTTCTCAAATCATCACCATCCCTTCGGGCAGAAACCTCCGACAGGGTATCATTATCAATCCTTCGGGCGAAAACCTCCGACGATTCCATGATCAATTTGATCATCACCCTTCGGGCAGAAACCTCCGACAGGGTTCCCAGCATTCCAGCCATCTCATGGCCACTGGGCTTCCGGCCCCCCACATTCCGGGCATCTCGCACCTCAACTAGCATCACGAGGAACCTCCCTTCGGGCAGAAACCTCCGACAGGGACTTCCGGTCTTTACCCTTCTAACCGGGGATCTCGCACCCTAATCCTGGCATCGCGAGTCACACTCCCTTCGGGCAGAAACCTCCGACAGGGACTTCCGGCCCCCCACATTCCGGGCATCCTGAAACTCCCAGGGAATCTCTGGAATCACGCCCCCAGGCCACCAGACAACATCCTCCGCCACAACCTCTTACTCACATACCACTTTCCACTTTTTATCATCTTACTATTTCATGGCATATTGTTCACACACATGCATCATGATTCATAATCATACATGCATCAATGCCATATAACAATACATCATAATTAATGATCATACATGCATCAATGTCATATAGCAATGCATCATAATTCATGATCATTCATACATCAGTGCCATATAACAATACATCATAATTAATGATTTCACATGCATCAATGTCATATAGCAATGCATCATAGTTCAATAGGACTCATGGCCAATAAAATAATCCCTCTTTTTATTTTTTTATTATTTTATTATTTTATTATTTTATTATTTTATTATTTTATTATTATATTTATTTATTTTCATAAATAAATATTATATTTAATATTTATGATTTTCCAAAAATCATAATCTTCAATCAATCCTTAAACAAACAATTAGAATCAGATTTCACATAAAATCCATGGCTAATTCGCATTTTACATAATTTCCCAAATTTCCACAAAACACACACAACATTCGGATTATGGCCAGATTGCACAGTTTTCGAATTAATTTAATTAAAATACTCATATGACCTCCGAAAATTCCCAAATTTTACTGGATGATAGCCAACACATTTTCGTGCATTTTTCATGAAGAACTCTTAGCCAAATTCTTTATAGATTAATTTATATAACTCCACGAAGCTTCTGGAAGCTCTACCGTTTCGTCCAGAACGTACATCACCGAAAAACTTAGGTTTGACCCACCAAATCTCTTTCGTTTCTTCTGAAATTCGAGTATGTTATACATCAATGTGTCCTTTAAAATTTTCATGAAGGGATCTAGGTAAAATACCCAGATTTTGGTCACCATTTTAACCCGTGAAGTCTCGGGTGTCTCGGTTCACTTCAACAGAACCATCCGTCTCAAAGATTTAGCCGATTCACCAAGTTATACTTGTTCTTTTTGCCTCATTTTCGAGTATGTTGTAGCTTAGGGTGTTTCCTACAACTTTCAAGAAGACAACAAAGTGAGATCTTCAACAGAAATCAACATGCAACCAAGAAATCATCAAGAGGTCAGTAGGAAATTCGCAGATCTAGAACCTCCGTATAACAAAGCATTTGACCCCTCATATCACCTTCGTTTTCCATGAAATTCGAGTATGTCATACTACAAGATGTTAGCTTCAACTTTCATGAAGACACCGAAGCCAAAATCACACTCCAAATACACATGCAAGCCCGAATAAGAAACTGTCTACCACAAACCGAACGGAAACAGCTACATGGCATGCAAACAAACCCTCCTTGGCTCGGTTTTTCTCACACATAACACTCAAAACCAGACATGCAACTACCAAAACCGACGTGCAAGAGAAGTTACGAACTCCCACTTGCCTCAAAGATGAACACACAGCAACACACGGCGGCGTAGGACGGTCGGACGGCAAGCGAACGGCGGCACCTCCCTTCTCGGCTCCGCCTCCTCTCACTCGGCCTCTCCTCTCTTCCTCTCGAATTCTCTCCCTCACTCTCTCCTTTCTCGGCCAAATGAAGCAAAGAGAGCCGGCCACTCTCTCTCTAACCCTTTTTATTACCCCAAAAGCCCATCATTACCTTGCCTAAAGTCCCACCAATACATGGCACTCCCTTGCCACTTGTAATTTCTAATTTTGAATTTGAATTTGGGCTTAATGGGCTTGGGCTTAGGCCCAACCGGCCATTCCCCTTGGGCTGGTCGAAAATCCCCTCTTGGGCCCAATGGGCCGACTAGCTTGGCCCACCAAGCTCTAGGCTAATGGGTCCAAGGCCCATTTCGAAAATTAGCCCTTTTTCTCTTTTTTTTTTTTTTTTTTTTTTGAATTCCTTTTAATTTATATTTCTAAATTCAAATTTCACCTTGGCCAAAGTCTTGGGATATATATTTTTATTTATTGAAATTTAAATCATATGGCCAAGCATTAATCTATTAAATTTGAATTTCCACAATCACAAGCAAAATTCATCAAATTAAAAGACAAATTGGCCAAAGCGTAAGCCATAAAATTCTATCACCTAATTAAAGACATTTAACACACCTTAAGGCTCGGCTTTGAATTTCCGGGATGCCACACTTTGTAAATATATCCGCCAATTGATTCTTAGAGTCAATGAATTGAATCGAGGCTTCTCCATTCTGAACATGATCTTTAATGAAATGATGACGAATTTTTATATGCTTTGCTCTTGAATGAAGATTTGGATTCTTTGTGAGATTGATGGCGCTTGTATTATCACATTTGATTTCAATGCAAGATTCTTCAATTCCAAAGTCTCTTAGCTGTTACCTCATCCATAGAATTTGATAACAGCAACTCCTAAGTGCTACATATTCTACTTCAACTGTTGAAAGAGCCATAGTACTCTGTTTTCTCGAAAACCATGATACCAACTTGTTGCCAAGTATTTGACAAATTCCTGAAATACTTTTTCTATCCACTTTGCATCCTGCAAGATCTGTGTCTGAATATCCAAGGAGAGTAAAGTCTCCTTCCTTGGAATACCATAAACCTAGCTTCGGAGTAGATGCAATATATTTAATAATTCGCTTTGCTGCACTATGATGAGATTATTTGGGATTTGATTGGAATCTAGCACATATACAAACACTAAAAAAAATGTCAGGTCTAGATGCAATAAGGTAAAGAAGTGATCCAATTATACTCCTGTATAGCTTTTGATCCACAATCTTTCCTTCTTCGTCTTTATCTAACTTTGAGGAACTTGGCATAGGTGTCTCTGTCTTTTTGCAGTTTTCCAATCCAAACTTCTTGATGAGATCTTTTGCATACTTTTCTTGATGAATGAAGATTCCTTCAGTTGACTGCTTTACTTGTAATCCCAAAAAGAAATTTAGCTCACCCATCATGTTCATTTTGAATTCATCTTGCATACATCGAAAGAATTTCTTGCATAGATTTTCATTAGGTGAATAAAAAATAATGTCATCAACATAAATTTGAACAAGTAGAAAATCTTTTCATTCCTATTTAACGAATAGTGTAGTGTCTACTTTACCTTTGACTAATCCATTTTGAATTAGATAATTACTTAACCTTGCATACCATGCTTGAGGTGCTTGCTTTAGTCCATACATAGCATTTTTCAGTCTATAGATTGAATTTGGCTTTCTTGGATCTTCAAAACCAAGTGATTGTTCCATATAGACTTCTTCTCGAATGAATCCATTTATGAATGCCCTCTTTATATCCATTTGAAATAACCTGAAATTTTTAAAGCAAGCAAAAGCAAGAAGTAATCTAATTGCTTCTAACCCTGCTACTGGTGCATAAGTCTCATCATAGTCTATTCCTTCTTCTTGAGTGTATCATTTAACCACGAGTCTTGCTTTGTTCCTGATCACTTTGCCTTTCTCGTCCACTTTATTCCTAAAAATTCATTTAGCTCCAATAATGGATTTACCTTTTGATTTAGGAATTAATTTCCAAACATCGTTGATGCTGAACTGTCTGAGCTCTTCTTGCATTACTTCAATCCAGCTTTCATCAGCCAAGGCTTATTCTATGCTTTTGGGTTCGATTTCATAAATAAGTGCCAAAGCACTAGATTCTTCTCACCTTTTGGATCTGGTTCGAATTCCATCATCAATGTTGCCAATAATGAGTTCTTTGGGATGACTAGACTTATGCGTCCAACTTCTGGTTAATTCTTGAGTCTGCTCATCCTCTAGCTTCAATTGAATCTTTTGGTTCTTCTTGTTGTTGAATTTAAGGAGTTTGAGCTTCTGTGGGGGAAGTAGACTTTGTAATCTCTCGAGTAGTTTCAATTTCTTCGAGTTGATTCTTAATCACTTGATTCTGTGTAGAGTCTTGAAACTTGACATTCATAAACTCTTCTACATACTGAGTCTTGTTGCTGTATACTCTGTAAGCTTTGCTTGATGTTGAGTAGCCAAGAAATATACCTTCATCTGACTTTTCTTCAAACTTACCAGTTCAATCATTTGTGTTTTCCAAAATAAAACATTTGCAACCAAACACATGAAAATAAGAAACATTTGGCTTCTTCCTTTTAAGTACTTCATAAGGATTTTTCTCTAAGATTGGCCTTAAAAAACACTATATTAATGATATAACAAGCTGTAGAAACTACTTCTGCCCAAAAACGAAAAGAAATATTACTTTCAATTAAAAGAGTTCTAGCCATTTCTTGTAATGATCTATTCTTTCTTTCCATAACCTCATTTTGCTCTAGAGTATATGGCGAAGAGAAAACATGTTGTAAACCAGATTCATCATAGAAATTTGCAAAGTCTTGATTCTCAAACTCACATCCATGATCGGTTTGAATGCTTGTTATAGCATATCATTTTGAATTTTGAATTTTCTTAGCAAACTTTGAGAAATGAGAAAATGCTTCAGACTTACTTGCCAAGAAGAATACCCATATAAAGCGAGAATAATCATCCAAGATTACGAAACAGTATTTCTTTACACCAATACTTTGTGTTTTTGTTGGTCCAAAAAGATCCATATGTAAAAGCTGCAGAACACGATTAATGGAAACTTGATTTATTGGTTTAAAAGAACTTCTTACCTGTTTTCCCAAAACACATGCTGTGCATAATTCTGACTTTTGATAGCTTAAGTTGGGCAGTCCATGAACAAGTTTCTTTGATGAAATTTTGGCTATTTGCTTCATGTTGACATGACCAAGCTTTCTATGCCAAAGATTTTCTTCATCTTGAATAGAAATTAGATACTGAGAGCTTCTGGTTTAATGTCCAGTAGATAGATGTTTCCATGTCTTCGTCCCGTGAAAGATTGAAATAAATCTTTACTAGTTCCTAAGCAAATGCCTTCTTGAAAGTTGATTTTAAATCCCGTGTCACACAGTTGACTTATGCTGAGTAGATTATAGTTCAGGCCTTTTACCAATGAAACATTGTTGATTATGAGACTTCCAATTTTGACATTTCCACAACCAATAATTTTTTCTTTGCTGCTTCCACCAAAAGAAACTTTTCCACCATTTATTTGAGTAAGCTTTATAAAGTAGTTTGAGTCTCCTGTCATATGCCTTGAACAGCCACTATCCAAGTAACACTTGATCTTCTTCTTGATAGTGACCCACTGTTATAAGAAGATTTCAAGTTTTCTTTGGTACTCATATTTTCTTGGGTCCAGGGGAGTTAGTTCCAAAACAAGCTTTGCCCAATCTCTCTTAATTGGTCTCCAAACTTTAGGACAATTCTTCTCAAAATTTTTTGAGCTATTACGCTTTAAACATTTAAGAGCACTTCAGCCAACAGGTTTTACAAAAACTTTTTGAAAATGATTTTTATAAAATGTTTTAGTTGGTCTTTGTTTGATTATTTCTTTAACTTTTGGAAAATCAATTAAAGGAATAGTTTCTGGTGTCATTCCCAAATATGATTTGTTAAAGTAAGGTTGTTGAATACAAAGAATTATATCTAGCTTCTCAGATCCAATTGAAAACTTCTTTGATATATTTGAAATATCTTCTTTCAAAAAAGTGTTTTCTTTTGAAAAAGAATCTGCACTTTCTTTTAAGACAACAAAATCTTTGTTTAGATTTTCAAACTTTCTTTTCCAAGAGTTTTCCTGTTGCCTCAGTATAGAATTTTCATTCTTTAGTTCGGAAATTCTTTTAAGAGATACCTTGAGACTAAAACAGAGTTCATCAATATATTTTGAAACTTTAACAGGAATTTTAAAATTATTAACCTCAATTTCCTTGTCTGAATCTGAGTTTGAATATGTTTCAGAGTCTAAATCTGATTCTGATTTTGCCATCAAACAAAGGTTGGCATATTCTTCATCACTCTCTTCACATTCAGTGTTGCTCCAAGTCTCTGCTTTGAGAGCCTTTTTGAATTTCTCTGTATTTCCCTTCTTTTTCTTCAATAGAGGATAGTTGGGTCTGATGTGTCATTTCTTCTTGCAATTGAAGCAAGTCACATCTTTGTTAAACTCATCGTCTTCTGTTGATTTATTTTGAGATCTTTGAGTGCTATGTTTCCTCTAGTTGTACTTTATTCCTTTTCTATTTAACTTTCTAAACTTTCTTATCATGAGTGCTAGTTCTTCATCATCCAAGTCATCCTCTGAATCTGTAACATCATAATCATCATTAGACTTTAAAGCAATTGATTTCTTATCTTTAGGATCTTTGTGACATCCCAAATTTCATTGACCTTCATTAGTGTAATTAGATCATTGGTATCTTAGATTAATTAGATTGGGCCAGAAAGTGAACCCGATGGATAGTGAGAAATGTGTGGGCTTGAGAAATAAGTGGGCCACACGAATTGGACTTAAGAAATCTAATGAGAGATTATGGACTTGGACTTGGCTTGAAGCGGGCCAAGGTTCGGAATTATTAGATTTGTAGATTTTGTTTAGTGGGCCGAGATTGTTATAGATTAAGCCTATTGGGCCGGAGATGAATATTTAGGCCCAAATGATTTTATTTTATTTTATAGATTATAGTTAAGGTGATTTGATTAGTGAATTACTTATAACTTTAGCACTCTTTTTGTGATGAATTCTTTATAGATTGACATTGACTAGTCGATATGTTATATGTTATGTCATTCGATATGTTATGCCATGACTTTGTATAATCATAAAAGGATTGAAATCAAATAGAAACAAAAGGGAATAAATGGAAAAATATTAGAAATCAATGAACCGACTAATGACTCGGATTAAAGACTAATTAATTTTGAGTGACAAATTAAACTTGAGAGAATAAACTTAGAGGACACAACACCTCTCTTCTCTCTTTGTTTTTCTTCACCCACGGTTTTGATTCCCACGAACCGAGACATGTAAACTTCAAGGAAAATAATAATTAGCAAACTTCATCATTACTCTAGCCTAGGGAGTAGTTTGTAGACCTATTTCCCCCTTAAGTTTCGTACCCTCTCTCTCTCTCCATATAAAACCAAGCAACCCATCTTCATATTCTTCTTTCTTTTCTCTCGGTTGAGCAGTAGAACCAGAAGCAAACCAGAAGCAAGCCTGTGATTTCTTCTTCTTGCGTGCGAGATTTTGGTGCTGATCTTGAAGAATCCTTGTGTTGTCTAACTGCTGAACAAGGTAAGGAAAGATCTAACTCTAAATTGAAAGTTATCCATTGTTTCATCAAGGGAGCTTGAGGATCTAACCAAACAGTGATGGATATAGTTTGTAGTTGTTGTTTTGTGATTGATCTAAGCTTAGTGAGTGTTAGATTGAAGGTAGGAGCTATTGCATGTCACTCTTGAGTCTTGCAGGTCTCGAAATCCTTGTGTGAGTATGTTGTTTTGTTGAGCGAAGTGATGAAATAGATGCCGAGTGTGTTGTTTTGGTAGAAATCGTGATAAGTGGCTTACGGATGCAACGACACTTCGAGCCGAGCTGTGGAATTGATCATTTATTAGAGAAAGATATGCTGAAGTTGCTTTGAGTTGCTGTGAGTAAGCATTGGAGTATTTTTGTGACATCCTGAAATTCGACCCCGTTTCGATAAAGTGAAATAGACATTTCGTCAACGTGCCTATGGCCCTTTTTCTCTGAGCCGATCACTCATGAGTTAACTAACCTATTGGGTGAAGCCGTTAAGGGATGTATTAGCTGTAAAATCCCTAAAAGCTACCTAATTGGTTGGATTGAGCTAAAATCACGTCTGATCGATTTTTAACCACGAAATTGAACTCGATTTCGGGAATCAAATTTTAAGCGCGTCATAATTCTTATTTTTAGGATCCTGTCTCATCGCTCGTCAATTTATTGACGGGTCCGAAATTTCAATAAAGAAATTATCGGAAGGAAAATTGAAGTCCGAAAAGAAATTGGAAAGGGAAAGAGAAAAGAAAATCAAATAAGAAAAGTATGGTTATTTATTTTTCTTTTTCTCTCTCTCTCTTCTCTTTTCTTTTCTCTTTTTCCTCTCTCTCCCTCTCTTTTCTTTTCTTTCTTTTTCTTTCTTTTATCTCTCTCTCCTCTCCCCTTTTTCCTCCCCCTTCGTGCGATTTCCCCCCCAACCGACTCTCACTTTCTCTCTCTTTGACCGGTCAATGCATATCCCTTCTCTCTCTCTCTCTCTCTCTCTCTCTCTCTCTCTCTCTCTCTCTCTCTCTTTCTCTTTCTTCTTCTTCTTCTTCCTTCCTCCGCACGTCCAGCAAGCGAAAACCAGAAGCAGAAAAACGGAGACAGCAGCTCGCCCCTCAGCCGTCGCCGCTCGTCCCACCGCCGCACCGCCGCCCGTGCGCCTGCTGTCATCCCGCTGTCCGTTGCCACTACTGCTCCTCCCTCCGCACGAACTAGCCCTGTTTCGCCCCTGTTCCGCACCGACCAGCCACCGTCCGGCCACCTCCGGCCACCGCCTAGCCCCGCCAGACCTCCCCCGCGACCCCCTTGCCCTCCGCCGGCTTCCCCTCGCCGCCCTAGCCGCCGGAGCAGTCCTGATCCGCCCGTCCAGTAGACCCACGAAGTGGGTTTCCAGCACTTTGGGGCCGCTTTTGGGCCATTTCCCGGCCCCGAATCCGAGCCGTGCTTTGGGAACAATCGTTCCTCACGTCGCCGCCGTCGGATTGATCCGATTTGCGCGCGATTTGGTGAGTAATCTCACTAATCCAGGATTAATGGCTAATTTATGCTTAAGGTTGGTTTAGATTTAATTAATTATGTTTAGGTTGTTAGATTAGATTAAATTAGCAATTATTAGCCAATTGTGATGTGAATTAGATAAATTGAATGTGTAATTAGCAAGTAGACGTGGTCTACTATTTATTGGAAGTGCCTCGGGAATTTTCCCGACCCTTGGTGGGCTCCAATTAGGCTTTTCGGGCCTAAGTGGATTTTTTTAGTATTTAAATATTAATTTTTGGAATAAAATTAAATAGTTATTTATTTTCCGAAAATTCAACTGAGATGGCCTGGAACCGGAAAATTATGCTGATGACCGTGGTGAAGTCCGTTTATTTAATCGGGCTTTATTTTGAGCTAAATTGAATTTTTAGTAATTAATAATTAATTTTCGAAATTAATTAATTAATTAATTATTTTTCGGAAATTAAGATTTTGATGGCCGACGATCGAAATCTCGTGCTGATCGTCGTGGCACAGTCCGTTTATTTATTTGAGCTCCACGTTGTATGGAATTGAATAAATTGTGATATTTTAGGGATTTACCCTAAATTGATTGGAATTGATTGAGATTGAATTGTTGATTGGTGAATGGCCAAGTATGTTATTCAGCATTTATAATGCTTTGTTGAGTTGATTTAATTATTTGATTGAGAAATTGTTGGGCATTGGTTGTCGGTATTGAAAGTAGATTGGTAACCACTTGAAAGAGGACACGTGGGCTTGATGAATTGCAATATCACCTGGAGAATGCACATGAGATCAGTGGTTGAATATGTCACCTTGGTGAAAAGGTCGTTTGAGAGAATGCACGTGGCTCGGAGACTCGGTATGTCCTCCTGGAGAATGCACGTGGGCTCGGTGACAGAGTTTGGCATCTAAAAGGGCACATGGGCTTGGTGAATTGATGCATCACTTTGGTGAGATAGCACCTAAGAGAATGCACGTGGGCCCGGGCATCGTAAAAAGGACACGTGGGCTCGGTGAATTGATGCATCACTTTGGTGAGATAGCACCTAAGAGAATGCACGTGGGCCCGGGCATCGTAAAAAGGACACGTGGGCTCGGTGATCTGATGTGTCACCTTGGCAATTGAGTGCCTTAGAGAATGCACATAGGTCCAGTATTTGAGAATAGCATCTAAAAGGGCACGTGGGCTCGGTGACTTGATGTATCACCTTGGCGAAGAGGTTGCCTTAGAGAATGCATGTGGCCCAAGGTTCGAGGCACGTGAACTCGGAGACTTGGAAGGTCGTCCTGGAGAATGCACGTGGCCTAGCTTTTAAATATCCCATAGTGGGGATTGAATTGTATGATATGTAATCGACTGGTTCGATTTGTTTGAAGTGAATGGGTGTTTATTGTGAATTGTACCGACTTGCAGGTGGGATCTAAGGCCAAGGTAAGTCCTCTGCCATGTGCGTGTTTAGGCAGCCTTTAGTATAATGGTTTACTAATCGGGCTTAGTGGGGTAGAACTCGCTGAGACGTAGTCTCATCCCAGTTTGGGGAAAACCATTTCAGGACCCCGCTGAAGATCTGAGGAGGAGGAGTCCGAGAAGGAGAACTCGGAGGTGAATTTTAAGGAGAAAGATTTTTGGAAGAAGAAGACAATCCTGAGAGAGGCCTTGAGTATGGCCTAGTTCGTCTAAGTTTCTGTCTTCTTTTGAGATCTCCATTTTGATGTGAATAGTTATGAAGTGATTTGTGGTTTGTATAAAATTTTGGTTATAAATTTCAATATGAAAAATATGGCCCCGCTTTTCTATCCCATCGTTTTATTGTCTGGGGATTTTAACTGCTTCCGCATGTGCTTAAAATTGAAAGGGTCGGCGATACATTGTCCTGGGATATCGCATTATAAAATCGACCAAGTGAGACGGATGTGTGCGTGCCTGAGGATCGGGGCATGACAATTTTACAAGAGATTTGTGGATAGATAAGTTGTTTCGTTGAGTTAGAAGTGAGAAAATTTGTGTATCTATTCTGTTCTAAGTGAAAACAGTTATGGAGTCTTCTGTTTGTGTTTAATTTTCTTTATATATGTTAATAGAAATAAGAAAGAAAACATTCTACATGATAGAACGTCTATAAGATCAAGTTATACACATAGCTATAACCATATGAATATATAAAAACGTAGAGATGGAAGTGAACATAGTAAAACCAGTAAACTGTTTTGTGAGAAATGGTTTGACCTTTACTGATTACAGGAATTTTCTGTATTTACCTAGTTAAATGTGGACTTCGAATCCTTAATGAAACTTGTAGAAAACATCTTAAGGGATGACGTGTCAAAATTTAAGATTAAATCGATAAGATTTGGCTAGTGAAACAATTTTCTTTGTAGATACGAAATCTGGACGTCGATACAGGGTACTAGTAAAGATTATGGCAATTGTTACTCTTAATACAGTGAGAATTAGACTTAAGTTTCTTCATGGGAATTGTTATTCTATATCTTAAATATAACATACTAAAATTTGGTAATATTTCGATAAATTTTAATATATCTTCTATGTCCGAAACCAAAACTGTACATTTAGTTAGTAAACTGTCTGGACCCGAGAACATATATTAGAGGTTGTGTCTTTTATATTAGGCTTTTGTGATGCACGTAGAGTCTAATAAACCTCATAATAGAAGTTAGTCATATAAGAGTAAGTCTCATATATCATTTGAGATATATAAGTGCATATAGTATCATGTGTGTGCAATGAGTGCGGTGCATAGTGCTTGATTATGGGATAAATATCTGTTCGCCATGGAATGGGACATGACGTAATGGGTTTTATCTTATAATTTGGACATGCACGTGTGCTAGGTTCATGAGAGTTAGATAGATACTTTAGAGTCTTTTTCTTTTGCATACGATAAATACATTAATCAAAGGTGTGGTGGTGTGAAACGTGTGCTTAAGATGAATGAACCCATCAATACCGAGATACCAGTGATGCCCCTGGAAGTTTGAGATGCCCTTGTGTATGATCAAGGATGCCTCGGTTGTGTGATACTGAGATGCCTCGAAGTGAGATGCCCCTTGCTGTGTGGTCTTGGGAGGACCTCGGTTGAGTGATGCCAGGATGCCTTGGAGTGAGATGCCCATGATAGAAATATTGTGGAAGTTCGGATGACGTACTTTCTGGAAGTGACTCGATTAGGCCGGTAGAGTCCCGGTTGTGACTGATTCGAGGGTGGATTTTATGCACACTAAATACAATTCTATTTGGCTAGTGAGTTCATCTATTATTGATGCATTATATTTTGATGTGAGATTGAATTTGTGAAGGGTAAGTATAGAAATGGATGCATATAAGCTGATTTCTTACATGAAGTAATAGTATTGTTTATGCTTGTGATATATTCTCTTAGTATCCTAAATTGTTTGATGATTCTCTTGTAATCTTGATGGTTGTGGATTGTTTAAGTTAGAGTTTTATCATTCTTTACTGGGCAAGGTTGTTTGCTCATACCTTACATTTTCAGATTGATAGCATGGATGTACCGCCAGTAGCTCGATACGGGGCAGTAGTGCGTCTTGATGTTTCTCTTCATGACGTGTATGATCCCGACATTGACATGGTTTTCTCCAAGTATGAGGCGAATTTATGGATGGATGACGGTAGGGATGAGTTGATACCGATGACGTTCGTTGCATGGTTTATCAACCATGAAGGGGAGATGTTCAGACCTTTACCCTTTGGAGCAGGAGGACTTGGAGCGGAGATGGATGGCGCCTAGATGCCTTGGATCGTGTAGAGGCTGACTAACTTTTGTTTTTTGTTAGATGCGGGCTAGTGTGGGAACTCGTGGAGTAGATACCCTCACCCCTTTATCCCTAGCTTGTGTTACACCGTGCTTTATGTTGTATATATATAGGCAATGAACATGGAAAGAGTCCAGGTTGATAAATTTTATAAGCCTTGATGATGATAAGTAGAAACACAGCTTCTTGTGACCTTGTTTATGTGCATGAATGATTTGGCCAATACTTTGAATATGAAGGTAGAGTGGTTTAAGGATAACCTTATAATATAAACTTGAGATTTTAAATAATCCATGTTATACATGCTAACCTTCAATGGTAAACGCTATGGGTTATCACAAAAGGAGACTACAAGTTAGGTAAGATGTTAATAATAATTATAATTCCGCTTGCGCTTAGTACGTGACGTTCTAGGACGTCACAATCTTCTTCTTCATTAATTTGCTCCACTTCATAGGATTGAAGTGTGCCCACTAATTCATCTACAGATAAAGGTGCAATCCTTTGTGTTTCTTTGATGGAAGTCTTAATGTGATTCCAGTCTTTGGAGAGTCATCGCAGTAACTTATTGACTTTCATCTACCCTGAGATTGGTTGTCCATGATATGCAAGACCATTTACAATTTTTATAAAACGACTAAATATATCGGTGATAGATTCTCCTGGCTTCATTTTGAAAGCTTCATATTGTCCAAGAAGAATGTTGATCTTTGTTTCTTTAACTCAATCAGTTCCTTCATAGGTAACATGCAACCTGTCCCAGACTTCTTTCGTTGTTTCACAAGATGGAATTCTGTTATACTTAGTAGGAGATAATGCACAATATAAAGAGTAGATAACTTTAGCATCAAGAACTTGTCTCTTAGTAATACCTACTCGTGTCATCTCGCTAGCATCTGCCACTTCCTTTCCTCTTTCTGAAGTTGATGTAGTTGTAAGAATCACTCCTTTTTCTACCACATCCCATTCCAGAGGATCTTTCGATTTTAGAAATGCTTTCATCTTGTTCTTCCATACGTTATACTCATTTCCATCAAAGTAAGGAGGTTTGGTGTTGCTTTGACCTTCAACCGCCATAGATCTTTAGCTTAAGAAGTAAAACACTTCAATAAATAAGCACACAGACTTTGATACCAATTGAAAGGGGCTAGTAAATACCCCTAGAGAGGGGTGAATAGGTGTAAATAAAAATTTCACAGGACTTAATGAAATTGATTGATTTTAAATGTAAGCAATATTTAGCTTGAAGTAAATAGACAACCAGTAAATAGAAATAACGAGTTTAGGGATAAGAGAAAGTGAACACAAAGTTTATAGTAGTTCGGCTAAGATCAAGCCTACGGCTACTCTCCTTGCTGATAGCTTATTGGCTGGATTTCACTAAGTATCAAAAGAGTTGTTACAGCTCATGATCTTGACTATCACAGTGAAGAGTCTAACCAAACTCTCACACAATCATACTAAGAGTTCGTCTCTTTTGTATACAATGTTTTGCTCGATGAAGAAAGCACTAGACTAGAAAAGATTCAGACTTTGGAATTATCTCTCAAGTACAGTATCAAACAACTAAAGAGTCGATCCTTAAATACTCCTTCATGCCTTTTTGACTGTTGGCACTTTCTAAAGGATTTCTTCCAATCTACCCGTTGGACAGAATCAATTAAGGTGATCTCGAGTCATTGGATAATTTGTGTTGAAAGCCCGTCAATCTTGCTTGCCCATACAAATCAGGATCTTGAGTTTCCATAAATAGAACCTTCCAAGTTTAACTTGCCTTCCCAAAATCTTCATATCGGAGTAATTTCCAATAAGAATAATCAATCAAGTATTTGTGAATTCCAGCTATAAGATCTTTCAATAAACATACGAAATGAATCTTTGAAGATATCATAGCATCTGGATAATAATCATGCGTTTGAATAAATCTTCATACTTCAGTTTGGTGCTGCCAATGAGGATAGACTTTAAGATAGAATCTGGTGATCTATCGGTCTTCAGACTTTGATGATAAAGTCTTCAGATCTTCAGACATAGACTTTGGAAATGTTTTGTCAACTTCAAAATAATAGATGAGTTTTCTCTAACATAACTCACTAATCCTTGCTTAGTAAGTTAATGATGCTTAAGGGCTAATTAGTTTAGGTTAAGTATGGATTAGGTGGATAGTTAGATTAGATTAGTGAATTTAATTATTTACCAATGCATGTTAGGTGGATAGTTAGTGCAATTAGGGTGTGGCATCCAGGAATTTCAACCCGAAATGTTGATTTTGAGGGAAACGATATTTGTCTTTGAATGGCCATAAGGACAATTACATCATCGGCCACGGTATTTTATCTCTTGGACCGAACCCCTTATGAAAATGTTAATTGATTATGAGAATGTTAATTGATTTCTATAAATAAAAATCAAAATCAAATGCCCTAAAGTGGTGTAGGAATTATGGGCTTATTATCGATATTTTTCTATGGACTATTTAAATTGGACATAGGACAATTTGATAAAGAAGACTTTGTTCTTGACTATGCACTTTATAGATTTGATGGATTAATGTCACAAAGTCTTTTGGCCATTTTATTATGCAATTAGGTATTTATTTAAATGAGGATTAAAATGTATTATTAAAAATAAACTTGGGCCATTTAAGTTTGGACTTTAGGCCCAAGTGAGATGGGCCTAAAGTGGGCCATACGCCCGGCCCATGTCGATGCATGGAGGGGGAGGAGGATGAGACACATGGCCTCCAAGTGTCTTCAGTAAAGGAGACACTTGTCTCCTCCTTGGGGACAAGTGTCCCCCATGCAAAATGAGGGTGCATGCAATTTATATAAGCAACCAAAAAGAAAGAGAGAGAGGGAGTGGTTGGTCTAGGTGCCGAGAGAGAGGAGAGAAAGAGAGAAAGAGAGGAAGAGAGGAAAAGAGAAAGGAAGGAGGAGGTTCGTCGCCGCCGTGCCCCGCCGTTGAGCCCGCCTAGTCCCGCCGTCGTTCTTGCTGTGTTTTCCTTTGAATTAAGGCAAGTTGGGATCGATTTCCACTCTTGCATGTGTGTCTTTCATGTGTGATATGTTGGTGGTAGATCTCGGAGGTTAGGGTAGGCAAAATCGAAGCTAGAATGTGACTTGTTCTTGAAAATGCTTGCTGATTTCGTGTAAACCGCTCGACCCAGAAACTTGTGGAGGCTTGCATGCATGCTTAGAGTTGGATTTTGACTTTGATTATGTCATGAAAGTTGTAGCCAACATCCTAAAATACAACATACTAAAATTTGGGACAAAACGGTGGATATTTAAGGGGTCAAACCCTCATCCTACGAAGACACTAGATCTGGAACTGCTTTGCTGACCTTTTGGTAGTTTTGTATGTTGCATGTCGATTTTTACCAAGAATATCTCTTTGACTTCTTCATGAAACTTGTATATAACATCCTAAAGACTAACGTACTCAAATTTGAAGTAAAATGAGCAAGTGTAGCCTAGTGAATCGACTTACTCTTGAAGACGGTAAATCTGGAAACAAGGTACTGGACACCCGAGAATTCATGGACTAACGTACTCAAATTTGGTTTAGATCCCGTAATGAAAGTTGTAGGGGACCTCTTGAAGTAAAAAATATCCAAATTTCAGAGGAAACAAAGAAGAATAAATGTTTGAAAACTCGATAATTCGGAAATAACTACACTGGATGTATCGGTGCTAGAAGCTTCGGATGACTAGAGAAAATTACCTGGAACGAATCCGGCCTAGATGTCTGCATGAAAAATCTACTTTAGTGTCTTAACTATAACCTGGTAAAATTTCATAATTTTCGGAGGTCGTTCGGGTATTTTAATCGAATTATTTCAAAAACTGCACATTCTGTTTCTATCCGAAATTGCATGCTGTATTTGTGTGAATTATATCTTCGTGTGTGGAACTCTATTGGGCATATGTTTTCATGAAATTATTATCTTATTGACTTGTCTATCACATGTCTTGATTTCATGATTTTTGAGAATCATATGGGTATTTAATTTAAATATTTTCTAAAATGGTACAAGCTGGAATTTGGTAAATCTCAAAAAGGTCATGATGTATGGATTATTCTATGTTGCATGGACCCCATGGATTGTATTGACATAAGTGATTGGATCCTGCTGCATGTTTGTTGATGATTGGAAATGCATATATGAACCAAATGATGAAAATGATCTTGTTTGCCATCACATTATATGCCATGTTGAAATTGAGCCATGAATGTAGATATAAATGATGATGATGATGATACCGTCGGAGGTGTGAGCCGACGATGCCCCAGGAGTCGGGATGCCCAGAGGTTCAAATGAATTGATGCCCTTTGGATGCCTGGTTGTATTATGAATACATGCCCAGAGGTTTTCCCCGGGAGTGTTAGGATGGCCGGTTGTATTATGATACATGCCAGGAGGGTGAGGGGTTGTATCATGATGCATGCCCGGATGGTAGGGGTAACCATTTTCATGGCGAGCCCCGGAGATTCCTCGTGATGCTAGGTGGGATGCGAGATGCCCAGAGGTTCGAATGAGTCGATGCCCTTTGGATGCCTGGTTGTATTTTGAATACATGCCCGGAGGTTCCTTGTGATGCCAGTTGGGGTACGAGATGCCCGGAGTGTGGGGGTGCCGGATGCCCAGCAGGTATTATGCCGGAGGGTTCTTGCGATGCCAGGATTGGGTGCAAGTGATGAATTGTGGCATCCCAAAATTTAAGTCATCCTCAAGAGAAATTAAAGCCTATAATTAGGTAATGAAATTACCTATGGTCTATGTGTTAGCCATTAGTTTTCTTAAGGCTAGGTGTTATTGTGCTTGTGTTTATGAATTTTGAATTTAGGACTATAGGATAAATTAATAATTTATGTTTGGCCATGTACTTTATAAATTAAATTTCAATAAACAAAAATGCCCAAAGACTTTGGCCAAGATGAAAATTGGAATTTAAAAATATTTATAGAAGGAATTCAAAAAAAAAAAAAAGAAGAGAAAAAGGGGATTAATTTTCGAATGGGCCTTAAGCCCATTTGGCCTAAGCTTGATGGGCCAAGCTAGTCGGCCCAAGGGGGGGATTCGACCGGCCCATTAAGGCCCAAAGGAAGAGGTGGCCGGCCCATCTTGCATGAAGGAGGCCATGTGTTTCCTTCGAGTTGCCAAGTGGCGTGGAGGCTGTGCAAGGTGTGGCTGCCCCCATTGGCCATCTTGGGCAGCCACATGCAATATAAAAGCCACTAAAAAGAAAGAGAGAGAGAAAGAGAGGGAGAGGAAGTGGCTGTCGTCCAAGAGAGTTGTGAGAGAGAAGAGAGTGTGGCCGAGAGAGGAGAAGCTGAGAGGGAGAGGAAGAAATCGCCGCTCGTGCTGTTCGTGAGGTCTAAAGGCAAGTTGGGAATCCACTTTCAACTCTTGCACCAATGTTTTCGCATGAACTGTTTGGAGTCAGAAAGTTGTTTGAGCTTGCATGTGTGTTTAGAGTCCGATTTCGGTTTTGATTTCTTCATGAAAGTTGTAGCTAACATCTTTTACTACAACATAATAAAATTCTGTGGAAAATGATGGAGATTTGAGGGGTCAAACCCTCATCCTACGGAGATGCTAGATCTGGAATATTTTCGTATGAACTGTTTGAGTCAGAATGTTGTGAGAGCTTACATGCACGTTTAGAGTTCGATTTTGGCTGTAATGTCTTCATGAAAGTTTAAGTTAACGTCTTGTACTATGACATACTAAAAATTCGTAGAAAACGATGGAGATTTGAGGGGTCAAAAGTTCTATTGTACGGAGACTTTAGATCTGCGGAATTTTCACTGACCTCTTGTTGATTTCTTCGTTGCATGTTGATTTCTGTTGGAGATCTCACTTTGTTGTCTTCTTGAAAGTTGTAGGAAACACATTAAGCTACAACATACTCAAATTTGAAAAGAAATGAACGAGTGTAGCCTAGTCAATCGGCTAGATCTTGGAGATGATTGATTCTGGTGAGGTGTACCGAGACACCCGAGACTTCATGGACTAAAATGGTGACCATAATCTGGTTATTTGGCCTAGATCTCTTCATGAAACTTGTAAAGGACACCTTGGTTCATAACATACTCAAATTTCAGAGAAAACGAAAGAGAATTGATGGGTGAAAACTAAGAATTTCGGAGGAGTGTGTTCTGGACGTCGCGGTAGTGGTTCCAGAAGCTTCGTGGGGTTGTAGAAATTAATCTAAAAATAATTTGGCTTAGAGTTCTCATGATAAATGCACGAAAATGTGTTGGCTATCACCCTGTAAAATTTCGTAATTTTTGAAGGCCCTATGAGTATTTTAATCGAATTTATTTGGAAACTGTGTAAGTCTGGCCATTATCCGAATATAAGGTGCTATTTCGTGGAAATGGTGGAATTATGAGAAATTCAATTTGGCCATGAATTTTGTATGAAATTGTGATCCTAATGATTTGTTTAGTGATTGTTTGAATATTATGATTTTGGGAAAATCATAGATATTAAATTTAATGTTTATTTATGGAAATAAATAAATATAATAATATAATAAAATAATAATAAAATAGAATAAAATATATTTTTATTTGGCCATGGATTCAATTTCATTTGTGTGGCACTTGTGTGATGAGGTCTTTGTACATGTATTAAGTTGAAATGCATATGTGATAAAGCTTTGGCATGTGTATGACATGTGAATTGAAATGCAAGTGTGATTTGTTTGATGCCATGCCAATTGCCATGTTAAATTGAGATGAAAGGATAAATGTGGATGAGAAAGAGGTTGTGGTGGAGGATGTTGTCTGGTGGCCTGGTGGTGTAATTCCAGAGATTCCCCGGGAGTGTCAGGATGCCCGGTGGTATACGGTACATAATTCCAGGGGAGGCCTGGTGGTATGTCGGTACATAATTCCGGAAGCCTTGTCGGAGGTCTTTGCCCGAAAGGAATACCTCGCGATGCCAGGATTTGGGTGTGGGATGCCTGGCTAGAAGGGTAAAGGCCGGAAGCCCTGTTGGAGGTTTCTGCCCGAAGGGAATGCCTCGTGATGCTAGTTGGGATGCGAGATGCCCGGAATGTGGGGGGCCAGAAGCCCGGTGGCCATGGGATGGCTGAGTTTGCCGGGAACCCTGTCGGAGGTTTCTGCCCGAAGGGTTGATGATGAGATTGATGATTTGAGAAATGGGTGATGTGGTGATCAAAATTGAAAGATAAAGATGATAATTAACTCATGACATGATGATGATTGCATGTGATGTGATATGATGATCACCTATGATAATATATGCATGATGATGCATGATGATGATATATATGATATGATATGATGATCACCCATGATATGATATGCATGATGATATGCATGATGATGTGATGATGTGATGTGATATGATGATCACCTATGATATGATATGCATGATGATATGCATGATGATGTGATGATGATGATGATGATGTGATGTGATATAATGATCACCTATGATACGATATGCATGATGATATGCATGATGATAATGATGATATGATATGCATGATGATATGCGTGATGATGATGATGATATGGCATGCATGATGATATGCATGGTGATGATAATGATGATGGTATATGATATGACATGTGTAATGTGATGATGTCATGATGATGATGACATGTATGATACGATGATTATACACATGTATGTGTTATAAATTGATATGATGATGCATGATAGTATGCGCATGGCTTCAAGGTAAGTTACGCCTGCAATGCATGTATGATCTACCTGATGCATTGAGTTGTTATTGGATTTCCCTATCTGCTGAGTGGTTGTACTCACCCCTTTTGGGGACCAACATTTCAGATTAGTAGATGGTTTGAGCGGTTAGATATGACCGCGGGGAGAAGGATAGCAAAGGAGGGAACCTTTGGACGCCGACACTGGTTGATGGACCTTAAGCATACGATTGTGGGAGGAGATGTCGGTCATCTTTTAAAGTATAGCCAAGTATAGAAACATTGGCATTTCGATGTACTAACTAAAGATGTCCATATGCTTTTATGTAAATAAACGTGTCCGGCTTTAGCTTATATAAGATGTTTAGTAGGTGTGCATCGATTTCTGAATGTAGGGAAGGGAATTGTTGGATATGCTTCCGTTATGTAAATTGCGCAAGGGACCGTTAATAAAAGATGTAAACCCCCATGGTTGTATGGACCCGCTGCAACTAAAAATGGTATCAGAGTGACTTGTTATTTGGGAAAGAAAAAGGAAAAGCGAACTGTGGTGACTCTAGCGGATCGGGGGCCGTCGAGGGGTGCCACATGAATGTGGGATACAAACATTGGTCCCGGGAAAGAGAAATGTGGCGGTCCAAAATAAAAGGATGAAATCGAGAAATTGAAATTGAATTATGCATGACATGATGATGATATTGTTATGGATGCATGGTAATGATGATGGTAAATGTGATATGATGATGATGAGTGTATGGATGCAAGGTAATGATGATGGTACATGTGATATGATGATGATGAGTGCATGGATGCATGGTAATGATGGTGGTACATGTGATATGATGATGATGAGTGCATGGATGCATGGTAATGATGATGGTAAGTGCATGGATGTATGTACACCTATGGCATGATGGTACATGTGACATGATGGTGATGACTATATGATGATGTATGTACATGAGGTATGATGACATGTGCATGATATCAAGGTAAATTGTGCACGGATACTTCAATGACATGTAATGCTATGATTGTGATGATTATGTGGCATGATGCATTGAGTGGTTTATTGGTCCTTTACCTGCTGAGTGGCTGTACTCACCCCTTCGGGGACCAACATTTCAAACCAGTAGATGGATCAAGTGATTTAATATGACCGCGAGGAGGAGGATAGCAAAGGAGGGAACTTTTGGACGCCGACACTGGTTGATGAACCTTAAGCATACAATTGTGGGAGGAGAAGTTGGTCATCTTTTGAAGTAGAGCCTAGTTTAGAAAACTATGACATTTTGATGTACTAATGAATGATGTCCATATGGTTTAAGTGAATAAAAGTGTACGTCTTTTACCTATAAATGTTTAGTTGGTGTGCATCGTTTTCTGAATATAGGGAAGGGAGTTGTTGGATGTGCTTTCGTATATAAATTGCGCAAGGGACCAATCTAAAAGATGTAAACCCCCAGGTTGTATGGACCCGCTGTAATTGAAATGGTATCAGAGTGGCATGTAATTAAGAAAAGTGAACGGTAAGCAAATTGTGGCGACCCTAATCAGATTGGGGGCTGTCGAGGGGTGCTATAGCCTGTTTTGGTATCAGAGCTATGGTTTATTTGGAGTGATAATGAGCCTCAGATGGAAATGAGAATAGAATGATGCACACCATAGGGTACTAACCAAGAGTAGTTGACTTGTAGATCCCTGGTGGCTAGTGTAATATTGATTTTGTGTGCTAGTAACTTTTTATGTTACTTATGTGAATTTAGTAACGTATGAACATTACTTCTCCTTCTTAGCTAATTAGTGACACTGAGTCGCAAATTGCTCCTGAAGCGAAACTTTCTGAGCTGTCTAGGTATGCCCCCAGATTGATAGAGGATTGGGAGGAAAAGGTTAGGAGATTCCTTAAGGGCGTAAGGACAGATAGTAGGAGATAACTAGTGCTCCTGAACGTGAGGGATTATAATGAAATTTATGAAAGGGCCTAGCTTGGAGAGCAAGAAATGTTAAGAGAATGAATGGAATCAAGGAGACAAGTGACATTGAGTGATGCGCGATAAGGTAAGAGACTCTATTCAAAACAAAAGCTACCTGAGATCGTGCTTGCCCATGCGCCCAGGGATGAAACCATGAAGCCTAGTATGGGATAGGCCAAAATGGATAATAACTCCGTAACTTAATCACTGTTGAAACGAGACCCTTCAGTAGATATGTAGTTTGGGTTTGAACCAGGCAAAAGCTGGTGTACCTGTAACGTCCCGGTTTGATGAGGGTGGGGAGTGGACGCCGAGGTCAGAGGACCTGAACAAGGAGCGGCTCCTGGCAGGCTTCTAGAATGGCAAAAGGGGGTAGGAATGAACTGAACTATGAACTGAATTGGGAAAGTAGTGTTTCTGGGATAATTTTATCAGAGTGGCGCAGCGAAAGCATAGTTAAGCTTGTAGAACTCTTGTTTGTGAAAAAGAAGGACAGGTCGATGCGTTCGTGCATTGATAATAGGCAATTGAATCATGCGATTATTAAGAGTAAGTGCCCATTTCCTAGAATTGATGACCTATTTGATCAGTTGCAAGGAAGTTCAGTCTTTTCTAAAATGACTTAAGGTCAAGATACCATCAGCTAAGGATTAAGAAAGAAGACATTTCTAAAACCACATTTAGGACTCGCTATGGATACTATGAGTTCTTAGTTATGCTATTTGGATTGACGAATGCCTTAGCTGCATTCATGGATTTAATGAGTAGGATACTTAAGCCTTATTTGGATCAAATTGTGATTGTCTTCATTTGATGATATCCTAATATGTTCTGAAGGACTTGAAGAACATGCATAGCATCTAAGCGTAGTGCTTAAAGCAAGGCTTAAGAAGTGAATTATGGAGAGTGAGTTATGAATTTGAGGATTAAGTTATGATCTTTTGAGCTAAGTAGTGACTTCCTATTAGAGGATCTCATTGGAAGTCTTGATGCATTACATGGAGGCATTTAGTATGTATAGATGTGACACCCCGAACCACCTAGGGTTGCCACAGGCACCTGTCGTTACACCTAATTACATCTCTTAGCCAAAGTGTCGTAAATCATAGACATATATATACACACATATATATATATATATATATATTCCTTTTCTCTTCTTCTTTTTTTTTTTTTAAAAAAAAAAAGGTCCCAGCGCGACTCATTAGCGGAAGCAAAATAAAACATCGCCATCTTCCCCCTCCATAAACCATGAGACAATTGCACACCACTAAACATCATAATAAAAGACAAAGTCATGACACTTTATTTACATATTTTAAAGATGGGTTTCCTTGGGTCGGTACACCAAAAGAAAGGCCAGGACATGAAGCCACACTTGGCCTAAACCCCCAAAAGGAAACTCTCAATCCACTACGTCAAACGTGCAAGATCCCCCATCACTAGTGTCGGCTAACCATCCCAAAAAGTTTCAGCTCCCCTACTTGTCACGTACGGGCCCCCACACCCATCCCGGTGCATCAGGCGGTGGCGGCAACAACATCCCACACATCATTGCGTCACGACGAATGTGGACGGATATGAACTCTTGGACAACAAGGCCCCCAGCCAAGCCCACATTGTACATAACTAAATAGCGCACTCGAATATACGTCAGACTAGGAATAGAGTGACAGTCAAACTCCTCGCACTCGACCTCTACATTGGAAGGTATGCCGTAAAACATGCCCCGTGTGATAGCAGGAAGCGGCATGCTGCTAATCTGAAATGTTGGTCCCTAAAGGGGTCAGTACAACCATTCAGCAGGTAAAGGAATCCAATAACCACTCAATGCATCATGCATCACACAGACATCACAATCATAGCATCATATGTCATCAAGGCATCCATGCACAATTACCTTGGTATCATGCACATATCACCATACCTTATGTACATACGTCATCACATAGTCACCACCATCACGTCATACACTTACCATCATCATGTATATCATCATGCATAGTTACCATGCATCCATGCACATCTCATCATCATATCATATATATGCATGTCATTATGCCATGGGCTATCATCTTCACATCACATATGCATGTCATCATGCCATAGGTTATCATCTTCACATCACATATGCATGTCATCATGCCATAGGCTATCATCTTCACATCATATATGCATGTCATCATTTTCACTTT
The DNA here is from genome assembly GCA_017140165.1 of Eucalyptus shirleyi. Classification (NCBI taxonomy): domain Eukaryota; kingdom Viridiplantae; phylum Streptophyta; class Magnoliopsida; order Myrtales; family Myrtaceae; genus Eucalyptus; species Eucalyptus shirleyi. The sequence goes on along the minus strand of CM029456.1, from coordinate 14,645,349 downwards.
TATCTTTCAATTCGATCACCACATCTGGCATCACCCGATAAACCTCCGACATACACCACCGGGCATCCGGCACCCCCACATTCCGGGCATCTTGCATCCCAACTGGTATCACGAGGCATCCTTCGAGCAAAAACATCTGAGGCTTCCGGCATTTACACTCCCTGGCCGGGCATCTCACATCCCAACTGGCATCACGAGGCATCCCCCTGGCCACAAACCTCCAAGGCTTCCGGCACCCCCACTTCCCGGGCATCTCGAAACTCCCGAGGACACTCTGGCCTTGTATCTCAATACAATCCGGCTTCCGGCACCCCCCATCCCGGGCATCTCGACACTCCCGAGGACATCCGGCCTTGTATCTCAATACAATTCATGGAGTCCATATAATTTGGAATAGTCCATTTATCATGCCTTTTTGAAGTTTACCAAAATTCCAGCTTATACCATTTTAGGAAGTATTTAAATTAAATATACATATGATTCTCTAAAATCATCAAATCAAAACATGTGATAGCCAAGACAATAAGATAATGATTTCATGAAAAACACATGGCTAATAAAGTTCCACACAAAAGATATCATTCACACAATCACAGCATGCAACTTCGGATAAAAACAAAATGCACAGTTTCAGAAATAATTTGATTAAAATATCCAAACGATCTCCGAAAATTACGAAATTTTACCAGGATATTGCCAAGACACTAAAGTAGATTTTGCATGAAGAATTATAAGCCAAATTCTTTTTATATTATTTTTTACAGTCACACGAAGCTTCTGGATCTAACACCGAAACGTTCAGTGCATGCTTCTCCGAAATACTGAGTTTTTACCTACCTATTCTTCTTATTTTCCTCTGAAATTTGGATATATTTTACTTCAAGGTGTCCCCTTCAACTTTCATTAAGATATCTAAGTCATATTTCCAAATAACAGTCACCATATGGGTCCATGAAATCTCGGGTGTCCTGTACCGCGTCTCCAGATTTACCGTCTTCAAGAGTCAGTCGATTCACTAGGCTATACTTGTTAATTTTTCTTAAAATTTGAGTATGTTGTAGTTTAAGATGTTCTATACAAGTTTCATGAAGAATTCGAAGAGATATTCTTGATAAAAATCAACATGCAACCACAGATCTACCAAAAGGTCAGTGAAATCGTTCCAGATCTAGTGTCTCCGTAGGATGAGATTTTGACCCCTTAAATCTCCATGATTTTACACCAAATTTTATTATGTTGTATTTTAAGATGTTGGCTACAATTTTCATGAAGGAATCAGAGTCAAAATCGAAATTAAAACATGCATGCAAGCTCTTACAAAGTTCTGACTCAGGCGGATTCATACGAAAACAGCAACATCACTCAAGAACAAGACATTATAGCTTCGGTTTCTCCCTTCTAATCACTCAAATTTCTTCGACCAAAAAAAAAAAAAATCACTCAAATTTCGACACTACACCAAACATGCATGCGAGACACACATGCAAGAGTAGAAAGGGGATTCCCAACTTGCCTCTAGACTGAGCTAGCAATGAGCACACGGCGGCGAACGGGTGGCACACGGGCGGCGACGGGCGGACGGACGGTGAGCTCCTTCCTCTCCCTCTCGGCTTCTCCTCTCTCGGCCTCACTCTCCCTCTCTCACAACTCACTCTCTCTCTCTTTCTCACTTGGCCGAACAACCGGCCACCTCTCTCTCTCCTCTTCCTTTTATTTCCCCAATTCCTCATCATTTGCAATCATTAGATTGCCTCTCCAATGGCCAATGCATGCCATCTCCCTTTTTGCCACTTGTCATGATACATGCATGGGCTTTGAGCTTGGGCTTGGAGGTGTTTGGGCTAGCAATGGGCTGGCCACTCCTCCCCCTCTCATGGTCGACGGCAGCCCACTTGTGGGCTTCAATGGGCCGGCCAACTTGGCCCATTAAAGATCCACTCTTGGGCCTAAGGCCCAACCTAATTAAAATTAAAATTTTCCCCTTTTTATTCTTTCTTCTATAAATTTTAAATTTTAAAATTCCACATGGCAAAAGTCTTGTAATATTTTATTTATTGAAACTTAGTCTATAAAGAGCATAGCCAAGCATAGATTATTCTTATTAATTTATCCTATAGTTCTAATTTAAAAATTCATGAACACAAGCATATAACACATAGCCTTAAGAGAAAACTAATGGCTAAACATAAACCATAGGTAATTTCATTACCTAATTATGGGCTTTAATTCCTCTAGGACTATCTTGAATTTTTGGGATGCCACAATAGATTGATCTTGGAAGTCATGAGTTTGAGTAGTCATATGAGACATGGAATTATTTGAGGTTTATATGTCGGAATAATAGGTTTAATTGATGATGATCAAATTTTAATTTTAGGTGATGATCTCAGTTTGAAAAGGTTTGGTGGAATTAGTGGATGTGATCAATTGTGATTATAGTCTTTCCAAGGTGAAATGGTGAAAGTTCAAGTTGTGGATTTGATGAGTGATTAGTCTAAGTGATGATCATTTAGGATGAGATCTAAGATATACTAGAAACTAGACAAGTTTTATTTTGGTGGATTGTCGATCTTTGAAATTGAATAAGTCTTGGTGGACTATTGATATTTGAACCGAATGAATGTTATTATATTTTAGGCTTGAATCTATGTTGCAGTGAAAGCATAGCGAATGCCTTTGTTGGGCTAAAGAAAATGAGTTGTTAATGGTGTCGATTTTGGTGGTTCTAGGCTTGAATTGATGGTGACAAAGGTATAGGAATAATTCGGCTAAGTAGTGTGTTAGATTGAGACCGTTAGATATACCAGAAAGGAAAAGGGACCATATAACAATGGATTTTGTACAAGGATTGCCAAGGACATTAAGTGGTCACGACTCTATCTAGGTGATAGTAGATCGCTTGACTAAGTCTACCCATTTCCTAGTAGTTCGCGTAGATTATCCGATGGATAAATTTGCTAATATAAGTGTAAGCCAAGTAGTATGCTTACATGGTGTTCCTGTAATTGTCACATCGAATTGAGACTCAAGATTTACTTCCAACCTTTGGTGAAGTCTTCAAACCGCCCTAGGGACGAAGTTCCCATTTAATAATGCTTTTCATCTACAAATGGATGGACAAACGAAAAGAGTGATCCAAGCGTTAGAGGACATGTTAAGAGCTTGCATCCTTGATTTTAAAGGAAGTTCGGATAAAAAGTTATACTTGGTAGAAATTGTGTATAACAATAGCTTTCAGAAGAGTATAGGCATGGCTGAGGAAGTATCAGCCAGACCCTGGTCACATACTCGATCATGAAGCCATCAAAGTGGATGAGAAAGTGAGGAACATTGAAGAGCCTGTGCAAGTACTTGACTGAAAGGAACAAATTCTCAGGACCAAGAGAATTTCATTGGTTAAGATATTATGGCGATATCATGATGTGGAGGAAGCCACATGGGAGAGTGAATATGAGATGAAGGAAAGGTACCCTCACTTGTTTAAGGAGACATAGGCAATGTCTAATTTCGAGGACGAAATTCTCTAAGGAGGGGAGAATTGTGGCATCCGGGAATTTCAACCTGAAATATTGATTTTGAGGGAAACGATATTTGTCTTTGAATGGCCATAAGGACAATTACATCATCGGCCACGATATTTTATCTCTTGGACCGAACCCCTTATGAAAATGTTAATTGATTATGAGAATGTTAATTGATTTCTATAAAAAAAAAATCAAAATCAGATGCCCTAAAGTGGTGTAGGAATTATGGGCTTATTATCGATATTTTTCTATGGGCTATTTAAATTGGACATAGGACGATTTGATAAAGAAGACTTTGTTCTTGACTATGCACTTTATAGATTTGATGGATTAATGTCACAAAGTCTTTTGGCCATTTTATTATGCAATTAGGTATTTATTTAAATGAGGATTAAAATGTATTATTAAAAATAAACTTGGGCCATTTAAGTTTGGACTTTAGGCCCAAGTGAGATGGGCCTAAAGTGGGCCATAAGCCCGGCCCATGTCGATGCATGGAGGGGGAGGAGGAGGAGCCGCATGGCCTCCAAGTGTCTTTAGTAAAGGAGACACTTGTCTCCTCCTTGGGGACAAGTGTCCCCCATGCAAAATGAGGGTGCATGCAATTTATATAAGCAACCAAAAAGAAAGAGAGAGAGGAGAGAAAGAGAGGAAGAGAGGAAGAGAGAAAGGAAGGAGGAGGTTCGTCGCCGCCGTGCCCCTCCGTTGAGCCCGCCTAGTCCTGCCGTCGTTCTTGCTGTGTTTTCCTTTGAATTAAGGCAAGTTGGGATCGATTTACACTCTTGCATGTGTGTCTTGCATGTGTGTCTTGCATGTGTGATTTGTTGGTGGTAGATCTCGGAGGTTAGGGTAGGCAAAACCGAAGCTAGAATGTGACTTGTTCTTGAAAATGCTTGCTGATTTCGTGTAAACCGCTCGACCCAGAAACTTGTGAAGGCTTGCATGCATGCTTCGAGTTGGATTTTGGCTTTGATTATTTCATGAAAGTTGTAGCCAACATCCTAAAATACAACATACTAAAATTTGGGACAAAACGGTGGAGATTTAAGGGGACAAACCCTCATCCTACGAAGACACTAGATCTGGAACTGCTTTGCTGACCTTTCGGTAGTTTTGTGTGTTGCATGTCGATTTTTACCAAGAATCTCTCTTCGACTTCTTCATGAAACTTGTAGATAACATCCTAGATACTAACATACTAAAATTTAAAGTAAAATGAGCAGGTTTATCCTAGTGAATCGACTTACTCTTGAAGACGGTAAATCTGGAAACATGGTACTGGACACCCAAGACTTCATGCACTTATATGGTGACTATTCTTTGGAATTTTGGCTCAGATCCCTTAATTAAAGTTGTAGGGGACCTCTTGAAGTAAAACATATCCAAATTTCAGAGGAAACAAAGAAGAATAAGTGGGTGAAAACTCGATATTTCGGAGATAACTACACTGGATGTATCGGTGCTAGAATCAGAAGCTTCGGATGACTATAGAAAATTATCTGGACCAACATTTCAGACCAGTAGATGGATCAAGTGATTTGATATGACTGCGAGGAGAAGGATAGCAAAGGAGGAAACTTTTGGATGCCGACACTGGTTGATGAACCTTAAGCATACGATTGTGGGAGGAGAAGTCGGTCATCTTTTGAAGTATAGCCTAGTATAGAAAACTAAGGCATTTTGATGTATTGATGAATGATGTCCATATGGTTTAAGTGAATAAAAGTGTACGTCTTTTACCTAGAAATGTTTAGTTGGTGTGCATCATTTTCTGAATATAGGGAATGGAGTTGTTGGATGTGCTTCCGTATATAAATTACGCAAGGGACCGATCTAAAAGATGTAAACCCCCAGGTTGTATGGACCCGCTGCAATTGAAATTGTATCAAAGTGGCATGTTATTAGGAAAAGTGAACGGTAAGCGAATTGTGGCGACCCTAATCGGATCGGGGGCTGTCGAGGGGTGCTGCATAGGGCCTAGACGAGCTCTAGTATTTGTCTAGAGTGACTCAGAAATTTTCTAGGTCTGTTTCAGCATCCAATTAGGCATTATGAGTCTAAGTTGGATTTATTGACATTTATTTAATATTTTATGTAATTATTTAATTATTTATTTATTTTCCGAAAATTCGACCGAGATAGCTGGTTACCGAAATTTTATGCCGATTATGGTGGTGCAATCTGTTTAATTTAATTGAGCTTTAATTTGTGCTAATTTTTGCATGATTGTGATTTTAGGATTTTATTTCTAAATTAATTAATTTGGTAATTAATTGAAAAATTACCGAGCATCAGTCTATAGCACCAAAAATCTATTTTTGGACTGTTGAAAGAAGTGGGAGGATTAAAAATGAAATTATTGTATTTTGGCTAAGGCCGACCATATACCCCAATATAGCTATTTTTATCAAGTATGATAAAAATGTTTAATTGATTAAATGGTTGGGGTGGTATATTATATCAGCCTACGGGTGATATGTCAACTTAACAAAAGTAGTATACTAGTGAAGTATATCAACCTACGGCCTTTGATATGCTAGCTTAGCGTGAGCAGTACACTTTATCAGCTTAGGGTGAGCAAGGTTATTCATTAACTTAGAGTGAGCATTATTAGTGTACTATATTAGCCCAATGGCTTAATATGTCGACTTAGCGAGAGCAATACATTGCTATACTATTTATTTATCAGCTTGGAGTGAGCAGTCCTGATATAGGTGGACTTATAGATAGTATTGAATGAGCTAACCAAATAAAGGTCATGATGACATATAATCGACTGAGTCGATTGATCAATAATTCGATCTGAGTGTTGATTTGATGTGATTCGGCGATGGTACGAATTAAATTGACTTGCAAGAAGGAATCGAGGCCAAGGTAAGTCCTTTGACCCGTGGTGTGCTTAGGCAGCCCTTAGGGTATATTTGCTTCTTAGTCGGGTCTTAGGGGGTGGAACTCGCTAAGATGTTATCTCACCACGTTGTGGGATAACATTTCAGGTCCATAGATGGAAGCACCTCCAGCTCCTCACGAGCATTTTGGTATACCGAAGGAAATCACAGAAATAGGTTATCACATTTCAATACAACCCCACTCTGAAGGATTGGAATATGTATTGGTGAAATCCACCATCTGGGTTGACATGGGTGGACCCAAAAAGGTGCCCCATAAGTATCGAGTGTGGTATCGTCACTATCATGATGGGCGAATGGAGGGTCCTATGCCGGAATTTGATGTACCTCTGTACGTTTTGGAGATTGCATTTGGGAAGGGGATAGCAGATCCTAAGGATGGATCGGTGGTGGATGCGAAGGATCCTAAGCTCGACAATCCTGCATCTCTGTTGTACTCAGCCGTGGGCTCCAGCTGGAGTGTTGAAGAAGGAGAGATCGTTGAAGAGGAGGAGGACTAGGAAGAGGACTCAAAGGAGGATCCGGAAGAGGATTGAAACCTCACATATGTCTATAGACTTTATTTTTTGAGCTTGTTTGATTAGGACTTGACTTAGTAGTTCACTTTGTATATATTTGCACTATGGTTTGCAATGTATAAAGTGTGGTTGTTTTTAAAGTTCGAATTGGCCCTACTTTTCTATCCTATTGTTTTATTGTCTGGGGATTTGTCGCAACCAAATTTTCGAGTGTGAACCACCTAGGGTTTGGCTAATGGATTGTTAAGCCTAAACTTAACTCGGGCTCTCCCAAGCCCATACCAATTTGTGACTTAGGTTCAAGTTCTTAACATGCAATCGATCTTTCAATTAGAAGTCGCCATTAATCTATTTTTGGTGGGTCGATTAGAAATCTAAGTAAAGTAATGGGAGGATTTACTTTACTTCTACGAACTAGAGATTTATGAGTTCGGGGACTTGATGACGCTAGATTTCTCTAATGCCCTTTCGGTACCTTTCTCTTTTATTTTGAAAAATGTTTGGCAAGCAGCTTAAATTAATTTTAGGCTATTTCCCTAACATGTGAGGCGATCATATGGGTGCACAATCCACCAATTTAACACCCAAGAAAGCAAATAATAGAAAAATGAAGGACTTAACTCGTAGCAACGAAAGCATCTGCGTTGTTAGTTCAGAATTTACATCAACCTCATCATTTGCAATCATTAGATTGCCTCTCCAATTGACCAATGCATGAAGACCTCCCTCTTGCCACTTGGCAAGACCCATGCAAGGGCCGGCCATTCCTCTTCTCGGGCCTCACTTGGGCCGGCAACAGCCCCTCCGTGGGCTTCTATTAGGCCTAAGGCCCAACCCAATTAAAAATCAATTTTACCCATTTCTTATTCTTTCTTTTAAGAATTAAATTACTAAATTCTACATGGCCAAAATCTTGTAATATTTTACATATAGGAATTTAATTTATAAGGTGCATAGCCAAGCATAGATTATTAATTTATCCTATAGTCCTAATTTCAAAATTCATGAACACAAGCATCTATCACTTAGCCTTAAAAGAAAACTAATGGCTGAAGCATAAACCATAAGTAATTTCATTACCTAATTATGGGCTTTAATTCTTCTAGGATTATCTTGAATTTTTGGGGTGCCACAATTCTCCCCTCCTTAGAGAATTTCGTCCTCGAAATTAGACACCACTCGTGCCTTCTTGAAATAAGTAAGGGTACTTTTCCTCATCTGATCCTCACTTTCCCATGTGGCTTCCTCCATATCATGATGTCGCCATAATACCTTAACCAGAGGAATCTTCTTAATCCTAAGAATTTGTTCTTTTCGATCCAATATCTGTACAGGCTCTTTGATGTACCTCACTTTCTCATCTACTTTGATGGCTTCATGATCGAGTATGTGACCAGGATCTGGCTGGTACTTCCTTAACATTGATACATGAAACACATCATGCAAATTTCCCAACTTAGGAGGTAGTGCCAAACGATAAGCTACATCCCCTATTCTTTCAAGTATTTCAAAAGGTCAAATAAATCTAGGGCTTAACTTACCCTTCATCCCAAATCGAGATATCCCTTTCATTGGAGATACTTTCAAGAATACATGGTCTCCTATACTAAATTCCAAAGGCCTTCTACGTTTATCTGCATAGTCTTTCTGTCTACTCTGAGCCGTTTTAAGTCTTTTCCTGATAATTTCAACAGCTTCAGTGGTAACTTGTACAAGTTCAGGTCCTGTCAATTTCCTTTCACCTACTTCATTCCAACAGACAGGAGTCCTACATCTCCTTCCATATAATGCTTCATAAGGAGCCATGCCTATGCTTTTCTGAAAACTATTATTATAGGCAAACTCTACCAAATGCAATCTTTCATCCAAGTTTCCTTTGAAATCAATTACACAAGCCCTTAACATATCCTCTAATGTCTGGATTACTCTTTCTGATTGCCCATCTGTCTGAGGATGAAAAGCAGTACTAAACTGAAGCTTAGTTCCTAATGCAATTTGAAGACTTCACCAAAAGTTCGAAGTAAATCTCGAATCCCGATCTGAGGTAATAGTCACTGGAACACCATGTAAGTGTACCACTTGACTTACATACATGTCCGCATATTTGTCCATTGGGTAGTCCATGTGAACAGCTAGGAAATGAGCCGATTTAGTCAAACGATCCACTATAACCCAAATAGAGTCATGACTGCTTGACGTTCTTGGTAATCCTTGTATAAAGTCCATCGTTATATGCTCTCACTTCCATTCTAGTATGTCTAATGGTCTCAAAAGTCTTGCGGGTTTACGATGTTCCGCTTTTACTTGCTGGCACGTCAAACATTGAGAAACGTGCTTAGCCGTATCTGCCTTCATACCATTCCACCAAAATTGCTGACGCAAATTCCTATACATCTTTGTACTACCTGGATGGATACTATAATTACTATTATGTGCCTCCGACAGAATTTCCTTCCTTAATTCTTCGTTGTTGGGAACACAAAGTCGTCCTTGACATCTTACTATTCCATCATCAAAGACTTGAAATTCCGGTCTTTTTCCTAAAGACATAGCGTCTCTCACTTTCAAAATCTCTGGGTTAGATTCTTGCAAGAACTTAACTTTTTGAATAATCTCGGGTTCTATTCTTAGTGCACTAAGCATACCAGTAAGACAATCCATCTCCAATTTAAATTATGAGTATGCTACAGACTTTAACAATCCCCATTCTGCCATTCTTAAACTAGCCATTTGCACTGCCGACTTAGGACTAAGAGCATCCGCTACTCTATTTGCTTTCCCTGGATGATATCTTATCTCACAATCATAATCCTTTAATAACTCCATCCATCTCATTTGTCTCATGTTCAATTCCTTTTCTGAGAACAAATATTTCAAACTCTTATGATCCATATAAATCTCAAACTTTTCCCCATACAAATAGTGTCTCCATATCTTCAAGGCAAACACTATAGCTGCTAGCTCTAAATCATGCGTTGGGTAATTCAGCTCATGGGGTTTTAATTGTCTAGATGCATAGGCTACGACCTTACCATGCTGCATCAAAACACATCCCAGTCCTTTGTGAGATGCATCACTATACAATGTAAAACCATCAGGTCCAGTCGGTATAGTCAGGATTGGAGCTGAGGTCAATTTCCTTTTAAGCTCCTGGAAACTCCTTTCGCACTCCACATTCCACTCAAATTTCACATTCTTTCGGGTTAACTTAGTTAAAGGACCTGCCAGTCGTGAAAATCCTTCGATAAACCTTCTATAATAACCAGCCAGTCCTAAGAAACTTCATATTTCAGTAGGTGTTATCGGTCTCGGCCAATTTACTACCATTTCAACTTTTGCCGAGTCTACTGCAATTCCCTTTCTTGACACCACATGCCCTAAAAATATTATCTGGTCCAGCCAAAACTCGCACTTACTAAATTTAGCATACAACTTATGCTCTTTTAGGGTCTGCAAATCTATCCTCAAATGTTGCTCATGCTCTTTAGGTCCTTTTGAATATACCAGAATATCATCAATAAATACAATCACAAACTGGTCTAAATAAGGCTTAAATATCCTATTCATTAGATCCATAAATGCAGCGGGCGCGTTAGTCAATCCAAATGGCATAACAAGGAACTCGTAGTGTCCATTACGTGTCCTGAACGCTGTCTTAGGAATGTCCTATTTCTTAATTCTCGGCTGATAGTATCCCGACCTTAAGTCAATCTTAGAGAAGACCGAACTTCCTTGGAGTTGGTCAAACATGTCATCAATTCTAGGTAAAGGATACTTATTTTTAATGGTCACTTGATTCAGCTGCCTATAATCAATGCACAAGCTCATCGATCCATCTTTCTTTTCACAAACAAGACCGGTGCACCCCAAGGTGAAGCACTTGGTCTGATGAATCCTTTGTCAAGCAACTCCTACAGTTGCATTTTCAATTCCTTCAATTCGACTAAGGCCATCCTATATGGGGCTTTTGATATTGGTCCTGTTCTAGGCATTAACTCAATTTCAAACTCAACTTCCCGCTCTGGTGGCAATCCAGGCAATTCCTCAGGGAATACATCTTAAAATTCATTAACTACTCGAACTTCCTCAAGTTTAGGCTCCTCCTTTGCATAATCTCTAACTATGGCCAAGTACCCTTGACATCCTTTGTCAAGTAACGCATAGGCTTCTACTGCCGAAATAAGTGCTACAGGTAGATGGGTCTGACCTCCTAAAAATTCACAGCTAGACTGATCAGGCAAGGTGACTTGGATTACTTTCCTATAACAATCCATCTGGGCCCGATATTTACAAAGCCAGTCCATTCCTATAATAACATCAAAATCATACATGGCCATTACAACTAAGTCTATTTCCATATCTTTTCCTCCCATTGATATCTTACAATTCCCACACACCAGCGTAGACAATACCATATCCTTTAAAGGCGTGGAAACACAAAAAGGCGTCTCAAGAGGCATAACTTCTATTTTACTCAAACGTCTATATCTTTTAGACACAAATGAATGCGTTGCACCCGTATCAAACAATGCATATGCCTTTTCAGCATTAATAAAAATCGTACCTGAGATGACATTTTTGAAAGCTTATGCTTCCTCTTGGATGATCGCATACACCCTTCCTTGTCCTGGTGGCCTCTGAGGATTCCTTGGTAAGTTTGATCTAACAGCACTCTGATGTCCCTGTCGCACCGAGCCAACACTCACTTGCGACCTTTCTTGTGGGCAACTTCTCCTAAGATGACCCACTTTTGACAAACACCAGGCTAATAGGGTGCTTTCCCTATATTCATACCACTTCTTGCTCCCCCAAAATTTCCAAAATTACTCTTCTTCTTCACATTCCAAGTCTGACCTTGACGAGAATAGGGTCTCTTACCCCTTCTCACATCATTAAAATTCAGCGGTTTCTTAAACTCTTATCGCTCTCTCAACGGCTCCTGCTCTACCAACTGTGCCTTTTCATAAATCTCATTATAATCTCTTATGTTCAAAGGCACTAGTTGCTTTCTAATATCAGTTCTCAATCATTTCAGAAATCTCTTAGCATTTTCCTCCTGATCCTCAATCAATCTAGGAGCATATCTAGACAGTTCAGAAAATTTAGCCTCATACTTATCTACCGTCAGCTCCTTTTGTTCCAATTGAACAAATTCAGTAATTTTCCTATCCTTAGCACAGTCAGAAAAATGCTACCTATTAAAAGCTCTCACAAACTCCTCCCAGTTAACCTCAGTACCTGGTGGGAAGATTGTATCCCTCGAAGCTCTCCACCAGAACTTTGCATTTCCCTCCATCTGGTACTCTGCCAAAGTTATTCTCTCAGCAGCAGTGTAGTCCAACAACCTGAAAATTTGCTCCATTCCATCAATCCAATGCTCCGCCTCCTCAGGACTTCCCATTCCACTAAACTTAAGTGGCTTCAGCTTCAAAAACTATTCCACCAGTCCTTGAGTACGGTGTTCTACTCCAGGTTGCTGCTGCGCCTACCTTTCCATCAGATTTTCAATATTGGCTAATGCCTACAGGATGTCTTCCATTCGGGGTTCAGCCCTTGCAGCAAAGGCTTCAGCCCTTGATGGATGAGCACTTCCAGCTCGCACCATGACTTTCCTGCAATTTCCAAGCATTGCCTTAGGAATAATCTAAGACTCACTGCCTCCATTCAAAGCAACTACTACTACTACTACTACATGTTACTGGTACCTAAAGGCAACTCAAAACTAACTACTAGGGATCTACGAGTGAATACTCATCACCCGTTATTCAATTATTTCGTTTTACATCCTATGGTGTGCATTGTCATGATGTTCCTCAATTTCCAAATGAGGCTCCTTATCACTCCAACCTATAACCATCGCTCTGATACCAAAAAGGGCGGCTGTGACACCCCGAACCCTCTAGGGTCACCACAGGCACCTGGCGTTACACCTAGCTACATCTCTTAGACGAAGCGTCGTACATCATAGACACATTTTATCTTTTTAAAACAAAACGGCCCTAGTGCGACTCATTAGCGGAAGCAAAATAAAACATCGCCATCTCCCCCTCTCCATCAACCATGATACAATTGCACACCACTAATCATCATAATAAAAGACAAAGCCATGATACTTTATTTACATATTTTAAAGATGGGTTTCCATGGGTCGGTACACCAAAAGAAAGGCCAGGACATGAAGCCACACTCGGCCTAAACCCCCAAAAAGAAACTCTCGACCCACTAAGTCAAACGTGCAAGATCCCTCATCACTAGTGTCGGCTAACCATCCCAAAAAGTTCAGCTCCCCTACTTGTCACGTACGGGCCCTCACACCCATCTCGGTGCATCAAGCGGTGGTGGCGGCAACATCCCACGTATCACTTCGTCACGACGAATGTGGACGGATATGAACTCCTGGACAATAAGGCCCCTAGCCAGGCCCACATCGTACATAACTAAACAGCGCACTCGAATATACGTCAAACCAGGAACAGAGGGACAATAGAACTCCTCGCACTCGACCTCTACATCGGAAGGTATGCCGTAAAACACGCCCTGCGTGACAGCAGGAAGCGGCATGCTGCTAATATGAAATGTTGGTCCCCGAAGGGGTGAGTACAACCACTCAGCAGGTAAAGGAATCCAATAACCACTCAATGCATCATGCATCACATAGACATCACAATCATAGCATCATATATCATCAAGGCATCCATGCACAATTACCTTGGTATCAGGCACATATCACCATATATTATGTACATATGTCATCACATAGTCACCACCATCATGTCACACACTTACCATCATCATGTATATCATCATGCATAGTTACCATGCATCCATGCACATCTCATCATCATATCATATATATGCATGTCATCATGCCATAGGCTATCAACTTCACACTACATATGCATGTCATCATGCCATAGGTTATCATCTTCACATCACATATGCATGCCATCATGCCATAGGTTATCATCTTCACATCACATATGCACGCCATCATGCCATAGGTTATCATCTTCACATCATATATGCACGCCATCATGCCATAGGTTATCATCTTCACATCATATATGCATGTCATCATTTTCACTTTTATCTTTCAATTCGATCGCCACATCTGGCATCACAAGATAAACCTCCAGCATACACCACCGAGCATCCGGCACCCCCACATCCCGGGCATCTCGCACCCCAATTGACATCACGAGGCATCCCTCGGGCAAAAACCTCCGAGGCTTCCAGCATTTGCACTCCCTGGCCCGGCATCTCGCATCCCAACTGGCATCACGAGGCATCCCCCTGGCACAAACCTCCAGGGCTTCCGGCACCCCCACTTCCCGGGCATCTTGAAACTCCCGAGGACATCCGGCCTTGTATCTCAATACAATCCGGTTTCCGGCACCCCCCATCCCGGGCATCATGACACTCCTAGGGCATATCATCCGCCACAAAACAGTCTCCTCTTTTTTCATTATTCATTGTTCACCAATTTTATATCTCAATTCAGCATGGCACATGATGCAATGGCACGCAAGATCACTTTCATGCTTTGATTCATACATGCATCATTAGTCATCATTATACATGCCACGAGATGCAAGAATAAAATTTATGGAACTCATACAATTTAGAAAAATCCATTTATTATGCCTTTTTGAAATTTATTTAAATTCCAGCTTGCACCATTTTTTAAAATATTTAAATTAAATATCCATGTAATTCCCAAAAATCATGAAATTAAAGCATGTGATAACCAAGAAAATAAGGTAATGATTTTATGAAAGACACATGGCCAATAATATTCCACACAAAAGATATCATTCACACCATCACAGCATATAACTTCTAAGTTAGATTTTCCGAAATGATTTGATTAAAATATCCAAACGATCTCCGAAAATTACGAAATTTTACCAAATTTTTTCCAAGACATTAAGTTAGATTTTCCATGCAGACTTCTAAGCCAAATTATTTTTAGATTATTTTCTACAGTCACACGAAGCTTCTGGATCTAACACCGAAACGTTCAGTGCATGTTTCTCCGAAATACTGAGTTTTCACCTACCCATTCTTCTTCGTTTCCTCTGGAATTTGGATATGTTTTACTTAAAGATGTCCCCTTCAACTTTTATTCAGAGATCTAAGTCAGATTTCCAAAGAACAGTCACCATATGGGTCCATGAATTCTCGGGTGTCCTGTACCGTGTCTCCAGATTTGCCGTCTTCAAGAGTCAGTCGATTCACTAGGCTATACTTGTTCATTTTTCTTCAAATTTGAGTATGTTATAGTTTTAGATGTTCTCTACAAGTTTCATGAAGAAGTCGAAGAGATATTCTTGATAAAAATCAACATGCAACCACAGATCTTCCAAAAGGTCAGTGAAATCATTCCAGATCTAGTGTCTCCGTAGGATGAGAGTTTGACCCCTTAAATCTCCATCCTTTTGTACCAAATTTTAGTATGTTGTATTTTAAGATGTTAGCTACAACTTTCATGAAACAATGCATTTGGTTTTTGAAACTACATTGTAATCGCTTTGAAAGGTCTTATTGGTTTAATGCATACTCATTCATTTCTTTATTATATGTTTTGTCTATTTTGCATGAAATTTGATAGTGATGGTTATGCACGATATGGTTTAGTGGATCTTTTATTACTGAGTGGTTGTACTCACCCCTTTTGGGGACTAACATTTCATATTAGATATCATGCCTCCGCTGCTTGTATCTCCCGGCACATTTTATGGACTTCCAGTTGATTTACAATGTGAGCTGTCGGAGCATCATCATCCCGAGGTGCGAGGGTTAGTTTTCATACGAGTGCGGGTGTTGGTGGTATTTGAGGTTGGTTCCCCTGCCGGCCCAATACTTCAAGAGTACCTCATAGTCTTTGTTCGTCAAGATGGAGACACACTGGGGCCATTACCACCATCGCCAACTGATAGACCAAATGGGTGGGTGTGACCGAGTGTGAAGGATAGCAGAGAAGGCATATTTTTGGACGCCAACATTAGTGATGGAATTTTGTAGATAATCTACTGGAATGGTCGAGTATCTTTTGAAAGTAGTCGGGTATAGAAAATCTCAGCATTTTGTTGTACCGACCTGTATCGCCCATCTAATTATGTAAATAAAAGTGTTCGGCTTTAACTTATAAAACGTTTAGTAGGTGTGCATTATTTGAATTTCAGGATGGGGAATAGTTGAATGTGCTTTTGCCATATTTTCTACGTAGGGACCGAATTGATAAATATAAACCCCCAAGATTAAGAATTATAATGAAATTCGTTGGTATCAGAGCATCAGACTATCAAGGCAAAGTGAAAGGTACTTGTGGTCACCCTAACGGATTTGGGGGCTGTCAAGGGGTGCCATAAAAAGCATGATGTAAACCAGATTCATCACAAAAATTTGCAAAGTTTTGATTTTCAAACTTACCTCTATGGTTTGTTCGTATGCTTAAAATAGCATATCATTTTTCATTATGAACTTTCTTAGCAAATTTTGAAAAGTAAGAAAATGCTTCAGACTTACTTGCCAAGAAGAATACCTATGTAAAGTGAGAGTAATCATCCATGATTACTAAGCAGTATTTCTTTCCACCAATACTCTAAATTATAGTTGGTCCAAAGAGGTCCATATGCAAAAGCTGCAAAACTCGATTGGTAGAAACTTGATTTACAGATTTAAAAGAGCTTCTAACCTGTTTTCCTAAAACACATGGTATGCATAATTCAAATTTTTGATAAGCCAAGTTGGGCAGTCCACGAACAAGCTTCTTGGAGGAAATTTTGGCAATCTATTTCATGTTAACATGACCGAGCTTTCTATGCCAGAGATTTGCTTCATCTTGAAAAGAAATTAGACAATGAGAGCTTTCTCATTTTATATCCATAAGGTAGATATTTCCATGTCATTGTCCAATAAAAGATTGTGATAGATCTTTACTCGTTCCCGAGCAAATGCCTTCTTGAAAATTAATTTTGAATCCAGTATCGCATAGTTGACTTATGCTAAGTAGATTGTAATTCAAACTTTCCACTAATGAGACATTGTTGATTGTGAGACTTCCAATCTTTATAGTTCCACATCCAACAATTCTTCCTTTGTTGTTTCCACCAAAAGAAACTTTTCCACCATTTATTTACATAAGCTTTATAAAATAGCTTGAATCTCCTGTCATGTGTCTCGAACAACCACTATCCAAATACCATTTGATCTTTTTCTTGATGGTGACCTACAATCATAAAAAGAATTCAAGTTTTCTTTGGTACCCACATTTTCTTGGGTCTAGGGGAGTTAGTACCAAAAACAGTTTTTGCCCAATCCCTCTTAATAGGTCTCCAAACCTTAAGACATTCCTTCTCAAAATGTTCTAAGCTGTTACACTTTGAACATTTGAGAGCGCTTTGGCTAATAGATTTTATAAAGACTTTTTGAAAATGATTTTTGTAAAATGTTTTTGTAAAATTTGTTTGATTCTTTCTTTTATTTTTGGAAAATCAATTAAATGAATGGTTTCTGGTGTCATTCCCAAACTTGATTTGTTGAAATAAGGTCTTTGTATTGAAAGAATCTTTTCCAACATTTTAGATCCTTTTGAAAACTGTTTTGAGATGTTTGAAATGTCTTCTTTCAAAAAGGTATGTTCCTTTGAAATAGAATCTGTATTATCTTTTAAATCAATAAAGCTTTTATCTAGATTTTCAAATTTTTCTTTCCAAGAAATTTCCTATTGCTTTAGTTTAGAATTCTCCATTTTTAGCTCGAAAATCCTTTTGAGAGGTGTTTTGAGATTGAGACATAATTCATCTATATACTTTGAGACTTTAGCAGGAATTTTTAAATTACTATCCTCAATTTCCTTGTTTGAGTCTAGGTCTGAATCTGTTTCAGAGTCTGAGTCTGATTCTGAATTTGCCATTAAACAAATGTTGGTATATTCTTGATCACTTTTGTCGCATTTTGCGTCGCTCTATGTCTCTGCTTTGAGAGCCTTTTTCAATTTCTCTGTTTTTCCTTTCTTTTTGTTCAACAGAGGACAGTTGGGTCGATATGCCAATTTTTTCTTGCATTCGAAGCAAATCACATCTTTGTTGGTCTCATTGTCCTTAGTTGATTTCTTTTGAAATCTTTAAGTACTCTACTTCTTCCAATTAAATCTTTTTCATTTCCTGTTCAACTTCCTGAACTTCCTTATCATAAGTGCTAGCTCTTCATCATCCAAGTCGTCTTTTGAATATGAAATATCATAATCATCGTTTGATTTTAAAGCAATTGACTTTTTACCTTTAGGATCTTCTTCCTCATTGATTTGCTCCACTTCATATGATTGAACTATGCCAACTAATTCATTTACTGAGAGAGGCATGATCCTCTAGGTTTCTCTTATTGAAGTCTTCACGTGATTCCAGTCTTTGGAGAGTTCACATGGCAATTTGTTAACCTTCATTGGTCCTGAGATTGGTTGTCCTTGATATGCCAAACCATTTACAAACTTTGTGAAACGACTGAACATGTCAATAATTGATTCTCCTGGCTTCATCTTGAAGGCTTCATACTGTCTGAGTAGAATATTGATTTTTATTTCTTTAACTCAATCAGTTCTTTCATAAGTAACGTGTAACCTGTCCCAGACTTCTTTTGCTATTTCACAAGATGAAATTATGTTATACTTAGTAGAAGATAAAGTACAGTATAAAGAGTAAATAGCTTTAGCATCAAGAGCTTGTCTCTTAGTTATTTTTGCTTGAGTTATTTCGCCGGCATCTACAACATCTTTTCCTCTTTCTAAGACAGTTGTAGCTTTGGGAATAATCCATTTTTCTACCATATCTAATTCCAATGGATCTTTTGATCTCAAGAATGCCTTCATCTTGTTCTTCCAAACATTGTATTCCTTCCCATCAAAGTAAGGAAGTCGGGTGTTGCTTTGGTCTTCAACCAATCCTAGAGCCAAAATACTAGCCATAGATCTTTAGCTTTAGAAGTAAAAACACTTCAATAGAATAAGCACACAAGCTCTGATGCCAATTGAAAAGGGCTAGTACAAACACCTAGAGGGGGATGAATAGGTGTCAATAAAAAATGTTGCAAACCTTAACAAGAGTAATTTGTCTTTTAGAAGATGATAGACTGAGTTAGTAATCAACTATAAACGAATATACGAATGAATGAAAGTAAGGAGTTCAAGGAAAGAGAATTAAAACACAAGGTTTATAGTGGTTCGGCTTAGATCAAGCCTACGTCCACTCTCCCATGTTGACAGCCTATTGGTTGGATTCTACTATAATCAAAAGAGATTTTACAGCTTGTGATCTTTGACTTTCACAGTGAGAAGTCTCTACTAATTTCTCACAAAGTCTCTCTAAGAATTTTTCTCTGTTGTATACAACTTTGAGGTCAATAAGTGAGAGAGCAAAGAACTAGAAATCTTCAGACTTTGAAATTTTTCTTTCACGCACTTTGTATCTCAAACAACTTGAGAGTTCGCCTTAAATACTCTTTTCATGCTTTCATAACCGTTGGCACTTGCCAAATGAATTCTTCCAATCTACCCGTTGGACAAAATCAATCAAAGAGATCTCAAGCCATTAGATGATTGTGATGAAAGCCCGTCAATCATGTTCGTCCATACAATTAGAATCTTTGGTTTCCATAAGTAGAACCTTCCAAGTTTGTTTGCCTTTCACAAGATCTTCATATCGGAGTAAGTTCCAATAAGAATAATTAATCAAGTAAATGCTATATCCAGCCATAAGGTCTTCCAAAAACCATACGAATCGAATTCTTGAAAATAATCCCACATTTGGATAAGTCTTCATTCTTCGGTTTGGAAAACTGTTAGTGAGGGCAGATTTTTAATTTAAAGTCTCGCGGTTTTCAGACTTTAACAAGAGAGTCTGGAGTTCTTCATATCATAACATTTGAGTTTGCAAGTCTTCAGACTAGACTTTTGGAAATGTTTTGTGAACTTCAACACAGTAAAATGAGTTTTCTCTAACACAACCAACACTGATGATAGTACTAGATCAACTCCACTGACCAAGATAAAACTACACAATAATAATAATTCACTAATTGAACATGAGACCTTTTTCACTCTTGGGCGCTTGTTGCTATTATGATAGGGGATCATCACACTACATGCCTTGCTAGCCACATGTGGATTAGTTGGACAGTTTGATTTAATTTTATTTATATAGAGTATCTTATTTGAGATTCTCCTTCTATATAAAGTTGGAGCAGACATAAAAGATGCAAGTGGTTGGATGAGACTGGTCTATGAAGAGGGCATGCATTGGATTTTCCTATTCAATTTCTATTAGTTTGAGTGCAAGTAGAAGTTTTTTTCTTTTATTTATTTTAATAACGTTAAGTTTGTTGCAAATAAGTTGAAGTTCAATTAGGACGGTTTGAACTGAAGAATTGGCGATGTCTAAAGTGAACTCATAACAATTAACATTAGACAATGGGGTATGATGAGAACGGTTAATTTCTTAAATATGCCGTTCTATTTGTTGTCAATTGCTATATAGTAAACTCAGTTTCTAGGAGTTACATTTTGGGGAGAATTCAATCTAATATTAGTGGTGGCTACAACACTTGCAAGCGAATGATTTCCACCGTAAGCAAGGATGGTATGTCTAATTATTATAAACTCTAGCTTTCATGGAATTACTAGGAATATGCTCAAATCAAATTCTTCTTCTTCAACTAATAATAAACTTGGGTACTTCTAACAATTTACCCATGTGACAAAAGTATCACTATTCCAGCCATTGGTCTCATTACCGGAATGTTCGCCCTGGAAGAAAGATTCCAAAGGGGTTTGTCCCTATCAAAGACAGTATTATATCTTTCATGACTTCGCAAGACTTGTACAATAAGTTCGGAGGATTGTATCTCTGTGTTATCTTTTGTGTAGAAGATGGAAAAAAATGAAGTATCTTTCAACATCGTACCACATGTTAATGGAAAATGGCAAAAAGAGCTACTGGGAACTCTCAATTCATTTGATATGGATCGCGTGTGGTTTCAATTTTTCTTGCCAAATGCACTCACTATAGGGAGTAATTGGAGGGAGCAGTCGACTTTGAGTTATCTATGATTTGACCTTAATATTAGAATAATGGGTGTAACCATGAAAAGGTTGGGATATGTGATGTAATCCGATCGACTAGAGCATGCTTTGACAGTTGAGATTGAAAAGAATCGATTGATGGATGAAGAGAATCCAGCGTACTATGGGACCCACGGATGGAAGGCATTGACGGAGAGACTCAAATGTATGCACGTAGGGAGAGACTCAATATATTAGAAGAGGGGCATCATGTTTGGCTCATGTGTCATCACATGGGGGTGGGGCGCTGCGAAAAGGAAAAGCAGAAGTTTTGCGAAATGATTTGGAGTCAATTCCAAGTAATTTGTATTAGGGTTTGTGTGAATGTGTGATTGATGATAGTATGTGTGTATAAGGGTTGCGAGTGTGTCTTATTTTTGTTTTTTTTGTTTTTTTCAGTTTCTTTTTTCTTTTTTCCTTTTACGGCCTAATGGGTGGGCGGGTAAAATCACTCCCTTTGGGCTAGTTTCTCGCCTCAGTTTTTTTAACCCTCTTGCTAAAAAATCATTCGATGAAAGATCCATTCCAAAAAGAAATAGTTATTTGCATTCTTAATTGAACAAATCCAAATGAGCATTTCCAACTCAAACTTTTGCCAAAAAGAAATTATTTAGACACCACATGCATACTTGTAGAATACACCATCCTCTTACATAATTATACGTGAACAAAATCAAAACTTGAGATAATGAAAATGATTCGCAAGTTAGCGATTGACATCTTATCTTCTAAATATGAATTCAAAATAATTCTCTATTATTTATTGTTTTACCTTCTAAAAGAGGTTAAAATCTCTATATACTAGCAAATATTATGACGCTGCATGTACCCAAGTAATTGATATTCGAAAGTTTAACAAAGTAAATGTATTATTTGCATTTAGTAAACATGACAGTACCATTTTGCTATACTTCTTGTCTTGTTTTGTTGTACTTTAGCTTTAGATCCTAAATTTTTTAGCATTTAATACTAAATGCTATAGATTTTAAGAAATTTATGTGGTGTTCTAGTAATTAAAAATCATTGGAAATGCTTTTACATGCTTACCTTGTTTGGGATATATATGATCTCAAACAAACAAAAGAATTATATAATGAAATTTACCGTAAAAGCTATACGTGATACCATGTGATTGATTTGAATTATATTGTTACACAATGTCAAGACAATATTATTTTGTAATATTTAAATCATTAAATCATGGATTTTTTTTTTTGGTCGGTAATCATGGAATTAAATAGTGATTGAGGATGCCCCTTCCAGCTCCATCACCATCAATCGTCGTCCTTACCATCTTCGATTGGTGATAGCCGCCATCAAATCTCCCTCACCGGTCACCGCAACAGTGGCCGTGACGGAGCAGAAAACGGACGCTCATCACCGCCGATCGAAACTCGTCTCATGCTCTTTCTCCCTTGCTTCGTGCATGCAAGAGAGCTAAGGAACCACACGAAGCAAGAACAAACGAACAAACTGAGAAAAAAATCTTCCTCTTTTATCTTGAGCGCTTTGGACCGAATCCAATGTCCACGCCCGCGGTCTAAGTTACAGCTGAATATCTTCATCAAGCAATTTTATCGCTAATCGATTCGTCACCTTAGCTTCATCTTCGTGAGCTTCTTGAAGTCTTTCGATGTCTTCAGATTCTGTCCAAGGGGTAGATTGGAAGAACTCCTTTGGAAGGTGCCAATGGTTAGGAAGGCATAGAGGAGTATATAAGGAAGATGCTTTGGTTATTTGATGACGTGCGTGATAAATACATTCCAAAGTTTGAAGCTCCTTGTTCTTTGTCAATTCAATTGTTGAGTATAATCTTGTACTTAAAAGAGAGTTTATACATAAGTGAGACCTTGAGAAAGTGTAGCAAAGCCTTTACACTGTGGAATCAAGGAAGAGATATACTATAATAACTCTTTTGATTCTTAGTGGAATCCAGTCGGTGGGTTGTCAGTGCGGGAGAGTGGACGTAGGCTTGGATTAAGCCGAACCACTATAAACCTTGTGTTCTTATTCTCTTCCCTAAACTCTTTTACTTTACTCGTAACTTTATTTAATTGTGAAAGTCTTGTTTCTATTTTAAAGTCTACTGTTAAACAGACTCAGGTTAAAAATAAAGTTTTACACTATACTTCACAAAAGTTTGTTTTCGCACCTATTCACCCCCTCTAGGTACTCGTACTAGCTTTCACAATTGGTATCAGAGCCTATGTACTCATTTAAATTGAAGTGTTTTTACTTCAAAGCTAACGATCCATGGGTAGTATGTTGGCTCCAAGTTTGGTTGAAGGGCAAAGCAACACCAGACCGCCTTATTTTGATGGAAAGGAATAAAGCATATGGAAAAATAAGATGAAGGCATTCCTAAGATCAAAAGATCCTCTGGAATGGGACGTGGTAGACAAATGAATCATTCATAAAGCTGCAACAGTCTCAGAAAGAGGAAAAGAAGCTGTTGAGTCCAGTGAAATGACTCAAGAAGAGATAACCAAGAGACAAGCTCTCGATGCAAAAGCAATTTATTCCTTATATTGTGCATTATCTCTTATTGAATATAACATAATATCTTATTGTGAAATGGCTAAAGAAGTTTGGGATAGATTACACATCACTTATGAAGGAGCTAACTGAGTGAAAGAAACCAGAATCAATATTCTACTCGGTCAATATGAAGCATTTAAGATGAAGCCAGGAGAATATATCCCTGACATATTTAGTTGTTTTACAGAAATTGCGAATGGTCTTGAGTATCAAGGTCAACCAATCTCTGGACCCATGAATGTTAATAAGTTACTGTGTGGACTTTCCAAAGATTGGAATCATGTAAAGACCTCAATAAGGGAGACACAAAGGATCATGCCACTCTCTGTTGATGAAATGGTTGGCACCCTTCAGTCTTATGAAGTGGAGCAAATCAATGAAGATGAGGATCCTAAAGGTAAAAAATCTATTCCATTAAAATCTAATGATGATTTTGATGTCACAGATTTAAAAGACGATATGGACGATGAAGAGCTTACTCTCATGATAAGAAGGTTCAGAAAATTGAACAAAAAGGGAAGAAGATTCAATTGGAAGAAACAAAGTTCTCAAAAGTTTCAAAATAAATCAGCTGAGGATGATGAATCCAATAAGGATGTGATTTGTTTTGAATGCAAGAAAAAGTGACACATCAGACCCAACAGTCCCTTATTGAAGAGAAAGAAAGGAAAAGTTGAGAAATACAGAAAAGTTCTCAAAGCAAAAACTTGGAGTGATACCGAATGTGAAGAGAGTGATGATGATTATGCTAATATTTGTCTAATGGTACAATCAGAATCAGATTCAGACTCTGAGACAAATTCAGACTCAGACAGTGAAATTGAGGTAATTAATTTAAAAATTCCTACTAAAGTCTCTAAATATATTGATGAATTGTGTCTTAGTCTCAAAACCTCTCTCAAGAGGATTTCCGAACTAAAAAGAGAAAATTATGCACTGAAGCAACACGAGATTATTTGGAAAGAAAATGTCAAAACTTTAGATAAAAGTATTATTACTTTGAAAAAAAAAATGCAGACTTTCTTTCAAAAGAAAATGCACTTTTGAAAAATGATATTTCAAGTGTTTCAAAAAGGTTTTCTATAGGATCTAAGAAATTAGAAAATATTCTTTCAGCACAAAGACCTTACTTTAATAAATCAAGTTTGGGAATGACTGCTGAAACCATTCATCTAATTGGATTTTCCTAAAGTAAAGGAAAGAATTAAACAAAGACCTACAAAGATTTTGGGATAAGTACACTAATTGTGCCATAAGTTGTGTATGGCGCTCACTTTGGTATCAAAAATTTATGTCGAATCACTTAAGTGCCAAATCAGAGGAAAAACGATCACTTTGGTGCCATCGGCAAAAGATTCCGGCCACTGGCGAAAGATTCCGGCCAAAATGATTACATGGCTTTAAAAAAAAAAATCGATAGGCCTTTAAATGACATCGTTTTCGGTCCTCCTTAAGAAAACGACGTCGTTTTACCGTCCTACATGGATGGCTTTATGGAAACGATGTCGTTTAGCTCACATGGGGATCGAAATTAGGGTTTCCGCCGCTCGGCCACCGTCGCTTAGCCACCATTGTAGTTGCTCGATCAGGTGAGCAACGAGAGACTGAGATTATTGCAGGAAAAATCGAAGGCGAGGGCGGAGGAGGAGGAGGAGGAAGATGGGTCAAAGGTGCTACTGGTGCACTGTTGCTGCTGATGTCGCTGCTGGTGTGCTGCCGGTGCTATTGCTGGTGTCGTGCTAGTGCTGTTGCTAGTGTGGGTCTTCGAGGAAGAAGAAAACACGAATACTAGCCTTCCCTCTCTCTCAATTTGGGGATTAGGGTTTCAAAGTTGGGGGAAAGATGCTAAACGGCGTCGTTTTGGTGTTTTGATGCTGACTCAACTCTCCGACGAGTCACATCGGCTTAAAAAATTAATAAATAAAAGGCTACGTCGGATTTCTGGCCAATTTCGTCGACGTTGGCCCAAAGTGAGCGTTTTTCAAATTTTTTGGCACTTAAGTGATCCGACGGAAATTTTTGGCACCAAAGTAAGCACTGTACATAACTTATGACACCGTTAGTATACTTATCCCCAAAGATTTTTATAGAAATCATTTCCAAAAAGTCTTTGTAAAACATGTAGGCCACAATGCTCTTAAATGTTCTAAGTGTAACAGCTCAGAACATTTTGAGAAAGAATGTCATATGGTTTGGAAACCTGTTAAGAAGGTTTGGGCAAAGACTGTATATTGCACTAACTCCATTGGACCCAAGAAAGTATGGGTACCAAAGAAAGCTTGAGTTTCTTTTTTAAATGCAGGTCACTATCAAGAAAATGGTTAAATGATACTTGGATAGTGGATGGTCAAGACATATGACAGGAGATTCAAGTTATTTCATAAAGCTTATGCAAGTTAATGATGGAAAAGTTTCTTTTGGAGGAAATAGCAAAGGCAGAATTATGGGATACAGAACCGTAAAGATTGGAAGTCTCACAATCAGTAACATTTCCTTAGTGGAAGGACTCAACTACAACTTGCTGAGTATCAGCCAGCTGAGTGACACAGGTTTCAAAATCAACTTTTAAGAAGGAATATGTTCAGGAACCAGTAAGACTCTTCTCAGACTTTCACGGGGCGAAGACGTGGGAATATCTATCTCTTGGATATCAAACCAGAAAAATCCCAATGTCTAATTTCAATTCAAGAGGAAGTGAATCTTTGGCACAAAAAACGTGGCCATATCAACATGGAGCAAATAGCCAAGATCTCTGCAAAGAAACTTGTTTGTGGACTACCCAACCTGACATACCAAAAATCTGATCTATGCACACCATGCATGTTGGGAAAACAGGTAAGAAATTCCTTCAAAATAATAAATCAAGTTTCCATTAATCGTGTACTGCAACTCCTACATATGGATCTTTTTAGACCAACAAGGACTCAGAGCATTGGTGGTAAGAAATATTGCCTAGTAATAGTGGATGATTATTCATGATTCACTTGGGTATATTTCCTAGCAAGTAAGTCTGAAACATTTTTTTATTTTATAAAATTTGTTAAGAAAGTTCAAAATGAGAAAGGGTATGTTATTTCAAGTATACGAACAGACCATGAAGGTGACTTTGAAAATCAAGACTTTGCTAAATTCTGTGATGAATCTGGCTTTTAGCATGTGTTCTCCTCACCATACACTCCAAAGCAGAATGGAGTTGTGGAAAAGAAGAATAGATCGTTGCAAGAAATGCTTAGAACTCTTTTCTTTTAATTGAAAGTAACATTTCCTCTTGTTTTTGGGTTAAGGCAATTTCTACAGCATGTTATATTATTAATAGTCTTCTTAAGGCCTATTCTGGAGAAAACTCCCTATGATTTATTCAAAGGAAAGAAGCCAATTGTTTCCTATTTTCATGTATTTGGATGCAAATGTTTTATATTGAAAAATGCGAATGATCGAATTGGTAAATTTGAAGAAAAATCAAACGAATGCATCTTTATTGGATATTCAACCACCAGCAAAGCTTGCAGAGTATACAACAAAAAGACTCAATCTGTGGAGGAATTGATGAATGTCAAATTTCAAGACTTTATACAAATTCAATCGATTCAGACTCAACCTGAAGAATCTGAACCTGCTCTAGACTCTACAAAGTCTAAATCTCCAGAAGCAACTCAAACTTCAGAAGACCAGCAACGAATGATCGTTAAAGGATCAAATGAAGAAAAAGATCAACAGTCTGACAAGCCAACCAGCAACTGGAAGCACAAGTCTAGTCATCTTAAAGAACTCATTATTGGTGATATTGATGAAGGGATTCGTACAAAATCCAAAAGGCGTGAAGAGTCTACTACCGTGGCTCTTATTTCTCAAATAGAACCCAATAGCATAGAAGAAGCTTTAACTAATGAAAGCTAGATAGAAGCTATGCAAGAAGAACTCAGGTAATTCAGTATCAATTATGTCTGGGAATTGACTTCTAAACCAGAAGGTAAATCTGTTATTGGAGCTAAATGGGTTTTCAAGAACAAGATGAATAAGAAACGAAAAGTCATAAGGAACAAAGCAAGACTCGTGGCCAAAGGATATACGCAAGAAGAAGGGATAGACTATGATGAGACTTACGCACCAATAGCGAGGTTAGAAACAATTAGATTATTACTTGCTTTCGCTTGTTATAAGAATTTCGGGTTATTCCAAATGGATGTAAAAATGTGCTTTCTTAAATGGATTTATCCAAGAGGAAGTTTATGTGGAACAACCTCTCAGTTTTGAAGACCCAAGGAAACCAGACTCTGTATTTAGACTAAAAAAGGCGCTACACAGTTTAAAGTAAGCACCTCGAGCTTGGTACGACAGGTTAAGTAAGTTTTTAATTCAAAATGGCTCTGTTAAAGGTAAAGTAGACTACCTTGTTTATCAAAAGAGAAAGCAAAAAAATTTTACTTGTTCAAATCTATGTTGATAACATTATTTTTGGATCACCTAACGAAAACCTGTGCAAGAAATTCTCTAAGACTATGCAAGATGAGTTTGAAATAAGCATGATGGGTGAACTATCCTTCTTTCTCGGACTTCAAGTAAAACAATTGAAGGAAGGAACTTTCATTCACAAATATATATATATATATATATATATATATATATATATATATATATATGCTAAAGAACTTATCAAAAAGTTTGGTTTGGAGAATTGCAAAAAGACCGATATACCAATATCAAGTTCCTTGAAGCTGGACAAAGATGAAGGAGGAAGGAAAGTTGACCAGAGGCTATACAAGAGTATCATTGGTTCACTTCTTTATCTTACTACCTCTAGACCTGACATTTTGTTTAGTGTTTGTATTTATGCTAGATTTCAATCAGATCCCAAATAATCTCATTTAAGTGCTACAAAACATATCATCAAATACATTGCATCATCCTCTAATTTGAGACTCTGGTATCCTAAAGAATGAGACTTTATTCTCCTTGGATATTCAGACGCAAACCTAGCAGGATGCAGAGTTCATAGAAAGAGCACCTCGGACACCTGTCAATTGCTTGGTAACAGGACAGTATCTTGGTTTTCGAGGAAGCAAAGCACTATAGCTCTTTCAACAGTAGAAGCAGAATATGTGACTCTTGGAAGTTGTTGTTCTCAAATCTTATGGATAAAACAACAGCTAAGAGACTTTGGAATCGAAAACTCATGCATTGAGATCAAATGCGACAACACCAACGTGATTAATCTCACCAAGAATCCAATTCTTCATTCAAGAGCAAAGCATATAAAGATTTGACATCATTTTATTAGAGACCATGTTCAAAATGGAGAAGTTTTGATTCAATTCATTGACTCAAAGAATCAACTAATTGACATTTTTACAAAGCCTTTGGAGAAAAGTCAATTCGAGCTTATTCGTTCCAGACTCAATATCTTAAAGTATGAAGAAGTTCAGACTCAGGGATAAAAGTCTAAAGATTCTCAGACTCAGAAGATCAAGAATCACGACTGTAAGTTATTTCTGCTTTAGAAATTTATCTCACGGATAAAATCTCGAAAATGTACGTTCATCTATTAATCTGTAATTGATTGATGTTATCTTCCCCAAATTCTCGTTATTATAGCAATCATTTCTTTTCGAAAAAGAAGTTATCTTTTGAAATGACGGCTATCTATTTTTCAAAAAGGCAGTTATTTTTTGAAAAGGCATTTTCTATTTTTCCTTTTACGTCGTTCCGTATACCTCGTTTCGACTGCCTTATATACTGATCTTCTTCTTCACAAACCCTAAAAGCACAGAACATCACTTTCTTACTTTTACTCTCTAGTTTAATCTTCAAAGTTCCCATCTTTCTCGCGAATCGAGTTTGGAATCTCTCAAAGACTGTGAAAATGGCTTCCCAAAGAAAGTCTTCAAGGATCGCAAACAGGGGACCACAACACATGCGTGAGGGTCATACGCATTTTGACCTCACCGAGGAAGAAGAATCTCCAAGACAGCAGCAGAGCCCACAACATTCTCAACCGCATCAATCTCCTCAAGCTAGACCTCATGATAATCATCATCAAGCGGAGGAAGAGATCATTGAAGATGCAGAACCTGTAAGAACTCAAAAGCCCGCTTTTACATTTAAGCTCTACTCTGCCTTGAAGAAGGGAGGTACTCCCTTGAACTATATTGATGAATTTTTGAAAGAGAAAGGGTATCAAAATGAAACCCACTTCTTGCGAACAATGGAACGATTAGGAGTTTCTCCTGCGGGGTTTGTAGAAAGAGCATTTACGAATATTCCAAGCGATCCACGTGTTGGAGGTCTTAGTCAGCCTAATGGGAATGATGATGACAAAATGTACACTCATTTTAAGCCTAGAATGGGTGTTGCGGCGAATATTCGAAGCAAAAGGACAGATTTATTTCGCTCAGAGGAACACAAATGACTTTACTCTAAGTTGCTAAAGCAAGGGGTGATCAACCCAAGAAGTGTGGACTTTGATTTTCTTGATTCTCTGAATGTGAAGCTGTGAGAGAAATTCACTCTGCTTCAACTTGAACAATTTTGCTCTGAAACAATGGTGGTTCATCTAGAACTTACTACGTACTTCTATTCTAATCTAAGTTTATTGGATGCAAATAGATTTTCTTTTAGTGTTCGAGACCAAGACTATATCGTTGATATGGACACATTGGCAGATGTGATTGGAGTAGAAAGAGGGGGATTCCAATCAATTAGTGTATCTATTGGTCGTGTGGCGGTAGAGCTTGTTTGAGATGGAATGGCGAAAGGACGAATTTTGTACCTGAGGATGAATGCCTCAAATATTTTGCTTCACAAGATCGTGATCAATTACCTTAGACCCAAATCGACTTTGAAGACTGACATCTCCAACTCAGAAGCAAAGCTAATGTATGCTATCAAAGCTCGCAAAAATTTCTCTCTGCCACACACTATCATGTTTCACATGTATAGAACGATGGTGAAAGATAAGGGCCAACTTCCTTACTCAGCGCTTGTTACAAAGTTATTCAGACATTTGAATATTTAGCCTCCCAAGATTCTATGTGTTCGTACCTGTGATCAAATGGTGGTGTGACTGAAAATGGTTTCCAAAATGCGTCTGAAAGAGCTAAACAAACTTTGGAGCGATTTAAGGAGAAAACCCCTATCAAGACTCCCCAAGTTTCTATGGCTGCAAAATGGAAAGGGAAAGAGCCATTGACTGTTCCATCCAAGAAAAGAAGAGCACTCATCTTAGAGGATGAAGAAGATGAGAAAGATATCACAATTTCTGCTCTTGCATTGAAAAACTTACATCGTTCTGTTCCAGAGATAGAGGAGAGAGAGGAGCAAGACAGAGAAGAGTCCGAGCAAAGAAGTGGAGAGAGAGAATTGATGAGAAAAGAAGCAGAGGAAGAAACGACTACAGAAGAAGAAGAGGGTAGAGGTGAACAAGAAGAAACAGAGCATGAAGAGTACTTCTCACCGCCTGAAGGCAATGAAACAGGGGGAGCTATTGAGAAAAGAGGTACCTCTTCAATCGCTTTTACTAGTGAAGATGTGTATGCTTCTCAATTCCCTGAGGAAGGTCATGAGGCTTCATCTCCAAATCTAGGTGCCCATGCTGAAATGCCATCATATGTAAATACTCCTCAAACCGAACATGCAAAAGCAAGCACTCAGACTGATAACTCAACATACTTTTGAAGACTGCTTGAGATTCTTATGGAGATGCGAGGCTAGATTTATACCCTAGGATGCGAAGTTCAGAACTTGTAGAATGCCAGTCAAGCTTCTTTAGTTTCTTTGCATGATCAAATTCACGCGCTTGCTTTTCAAGTTCAAGCAATTGCCAAGGGTGAAGAAGTGGCACAATTGAAAGAGGATTTGAAAAAGCTTGAAGGAATTGTCCAGTCGATGGGAGATTTCTAGCTTGTTCATGTTCTAAAGCAATCCTAATTTCATTCTCTTTTCATCTCTACCTTTTTAATGATGACAAAAAGGGGGAGATGTTGCAGATTTGAGATTTAACTTTTGTTTGATATGACTTTTTGACTTTTGATTGACTTTACTTTTGTTTGGTTGTGGTTGTTGTTGGAGAAATCTTCTTGAAGTGTTTTGAAGCTGACAAAACGTTTCCATCAGTCTAGTCTGAAGGCCTATAGACTCTGCTATTTAAAGTCTGAAGACCTCCAAATAGCTAGACTCAAGACTCAAAGTCTATCCTCATTGACAGTCTCTAATCCGTTGAAGAAAGGTTATCCAGAACTGGATGTTTCATTAAGGATATGAACTTATCAACTGGAGAAGATCTCTTAGCTGGAAAAGTCACAACGGAATCTTTTGATTGATCGAGATTGACTCGAAGATTAAGGAACCGATGATTGCCTAAATATTCTTGGAAGGTTCTACTTATGGAAACCGAGATCCTAATTGTATGGGCGAACATGATTGATGGGCTATCGACATATTCCTTTAATAGCTCGAATAATCTTCCTAATTGATTCCGTCCAACGGGTAGATTGGAGGAATTCCTTTGGTAAGTGCCAACGGGTATGATGGCATAAAGGAGTATATAAGGAAGATGTTCTAAGTTGCTCTAGGTGTGCGTGATAGAAGAATTCTAAAGTCTGAAGCTCCTTATTGTTTAGACAATTCCTTTAAGCGAAACCTTCTATACAAAAGAGAGTCTATACTTGTGAGAAACCTTGAAGAAGTGCGGTAGAACATCTACACTGTGGAATCAAGGAAAAGTTGTGCTGTAAAATCTCTTTTCTTCATAGTGAAATCCAGCTAGTGGGCTGTCAGTGCGGAAGAGTGGACGTAAGCTTGGAATAAGCCGAACCACTATAAATCTTGTGTTCAATTTTCTCTTCCTTACTCTCTTTACTTTGATCGTACTTCATTTTGTGAACTTCTTTCTATCGGTTGCCTAAAATCGCTTCCGCATCTCGATAAATTGTTTGTGCGCCTATTCACCCCCTCTAGGTGCTTATACTAGCTATCTCAATTGGTATCAGAGCTCGTGTACTCACTTTGTTTGAAGTATTTTACTTCAGAGTTAAAGATCCATGGCTAGTATGTTGGCTCCAGGGCTGGTAGAAGGGCAAAGCAACACTGGACCGCCTTACTTTGATGGAAAGGACTACAACATATGGAAAAACAAGATGAAGGCATTCTTAAGATCAAAGGATCCTCTGGAATGGGACGTTGTAGAAAAAGGAATCGTTCCTAAAGCTGCTTTTGTCTCAGAAAGAGGAAAATACACTTTTGAGTCTAGCGAAATGACTCAGGAAGAAATAATCAAGAGACAAGCTCTTGATGCAAAAGCTATTTATTCCTTATATTGTGCTTTATCACCTACTAAATATAACAGAATATCTTCTTGTGATACAGCCAAAGAAGTCTGGGATAGCTTACACATTACCTATGAAGGAACTGATCGAGTGAAAGAGACTAGAATCAACATTCTTCTCGGTCAATACGAAGCCTTCAGAATGAAACCAGGAGAATCTATAATTGACATGTTTAGTCGTTTTACAGAAATCGTGAATGGTCTTGAAAATCAAAGTCAACCAATTTCTGATCCCATGAAAGTAAACAAGCTACTGCGTGGGCTCACCAAGGATTGGAATCATATAAAGACCTCAATCAGAGAGACCCAAAGAATCATGCCACTATCTGTTGATGAGTTGGTTAGGACCCTTCAATCTTATGAAGTGGAACGAATCAATGAAGACGAAGATCCTAAAGGTAAGAAATCTATTGCATTAAAATCTAATGATGATTCTGATGTAACAAATTCTGAAGACGACATGGATGATGAAGAACTTGCTCTCATGATAAGAAAATTCAGAAAGCTGAATAGAAAAGGAAGAAGATTCAATTCAAGGAAACAAAGTTTTCAAAAGCAACAGACCAAGTCTGCTGAAGATGATGAATCAAACAAAGATGTAGTCTCCTTTGAATGCAAGAAAAAGGGACACATCAGACCCAACTGTCCTCTTTTGAGAAAAAAGAAAGGAAAAACTGAAAAGTATCGAAAAGCTCTCAAAGCTGAAACCTGGAGTGATACGAAGTGCGAAGATAGTGATGATGATTATGCCAACATATGTCTAATGGCACAATCAGACTCAGAATCAAACTCCGAGACTAATTCAGATTCAGAAAGTGAATTCGACGTAAGTAACTTCAAAATTCCCATTAAAGTTTCAAAATACATTGATGAATTATGTTTTAGTCTTAAGACTTCTCTTAAAAGAATTTCCGAACTCAAAAAAGAAAATTCTGCTTTAAAACAACAAGAGAATGTTTTGGAAGAAAAAGTGAAATGCTTAGACCATAATGTTTCTTCTCTCAAAGAAAGTAAAGATAATCTTTTAAAAGAAAATGCATTCTTGAAAAATAATATTTCAAATATTTCCAAAAGATTTTCTTTAGGATCTGAAAAACTGGAGAAAATACTTTTTGTTCAAAGACCTTATTTCAATAAATCTGGTTTAGGAATGACTGCTGAAACCATTCCTTTAATCAATTTTCTTAAAGTAAAAGAAAGAATTAAACAAAGACCCACAAGAAATGGTTACAAAAATCATTTTGAAAGGACCTTTGTAAAACCAGTAGGTTGCAATGCTCTTAGATGTTCAAAATGCAATAGTGCAGATCATTTTGAGAATGAATGTCCTATGGTTTGGAGACCTGTCAATAAAGTCTGGGCAAAAACCGTATATCAGACTAACTCAAAAGGACCCAAGAAAATATGGGTACCAAACAAAGCTTGAGTTTCTTTTTAAATGCAGGTCACTATCAAGAAAAATGTAAAATGGTATCTAGATAGTGGATGCTCGAGACACATGACAGGAGATTCAAATTGTTTCATAAAGCTTGTTCAAGTGAATGGTGGAAAAGTCTCATTTGGAGGAAACAGCAAAGGAAAAATAGTGGGATTTGGAACTGTAAAGAATGGGAACCTCACAATAAGCAATGTTTCCTTAGTTGAAGGGCTCAATTACAATCTGCTCAGTGTCAGTCAGCTTTGTGATGTCGGTTTTAAAATCAACTTTCAAGAGGGTACTTGTTCAGGAACCAGTAAAGACTCTACTCAGTCATTCATGGGTCGAAGACATGGGAATATCTACCTCTTGGACATGAAACCAGATGAATCAGAATGTCTAATTTCAATCCAAGACGAAGCGAGCTTATGGCACAAAAAGCTTGGGCATATTAACATGAAGTAGATAGCCAAAATCTCAGCAAAAGAGTGAGAGAGAAGGCTGTTTTCCTCAGTCAAAGACTTCGTTGGGTCCAATTTGAATTATTTACAGACACTTCAGTCCATTCAAGCCATCCCTGACGTTGAAGTTCCACGGCTAAAACAGCCAAATTCGGTCATCGCAAAGTCCCTTGCACCGGCCGACTCCGTTGTTGTTGTGGCCTTGCCACGCGACGGGGCTGCTTTTCTGGTCTCGCCGTGTGGACAACGAAGCCGCTGCCCCTGCTTCATCCTACTATCGGTGGCACTGCTGGGCTCGTGCCACATCAAAAGCCTCTTGGGCGCCCTTCGCATTAAATATTTTTTGGCCTTTGCAGGTTAAGAGGAGAGCTTCAAACGGGGGTCAAAGGAACTGTATTGGGGGGTTACATTAAAATATAGAAAGGCTCCTAAGAGGAGACGATCAGCAGCCCACTTTTGGTTGTGTCCGATAATATTGACACAACCCTTACTGAGCCGAGAGCCCTCTCCACTGTCGAGTGCCGCGAGCGATTCCCAAAACGTTATCGTGAGCTAGCTACTGTGAAGCAAAGTTGATCGTGACTCCTACAATCTGATACCCATCCACAATCAAGGTAGGTAAAATTCCCATCTAAATTAATTCTTGAATATTTCGTTTGCTCAATTGAGGTATTGCATTCTTGATTAAACCCTCGAATGATGTTATCTTGTCCCATGTTTCCCGAATAGTCTTTCAAATTGGGAAATCTTCCTAATTTCACAACGTACATATGATTGACGGTCCAATTTCACGCTCGAAATATGACCTGCAATCGTACAGAAAAATCACCAATCCGGTCTCACGCTCGAGATACGATTCGTGATTTTATTTTAAAATTGGCCAATCCGATCTCATGCGCGAGATACGATTCGTCAATTTATTTCCCAAAATTAAATGGACATGGATGATATCTTGCTTGATTTGTTGCCGTGATGTTCTTGATGCCTTTATTTGATTGCTCCCGTAAAAGAAAATCCCAAAAAATATAAATATTTAGGTTAAATGCATGTTAGGATATTACTTGTTTTTAGGGTTATTTTGCGTGTTTAGAATAAGAAATTTGTTTACTTCGAATTCCTTTAATAAGAAAAAATTAAAAAAATGCATTCATTTAGGATGTTAGTTTTAAATTTGAATTGCACGTTTAATTATTTGGCAATTTTAATTTCGAATTTCATAAAAGAAAAAAGAAAAAAAAATTAGAATTAGGGCATTCTTTGCACGCCATTACATATTAGGATAGATAGCATGCTTATTAGGGAAATAAAAACCATGTGCACGTCATATAGAATTAAGTTCATATAATGCACGTCATTTAGTGATTTTTGTTAGGTTCATTTAATTAGAAATTGTCCGTCATTAGAATTAGGTCGTTAGATTAATTTAGATTGCATATTTAAGTGTTGCATTTCTTTAATTTCGAATCTCATGGAAAATACAAAAAATTATTTTTTTGAATAAATCCATCTCATGCTTCAGGATAGATTACATGCTTATTTATGTCATATCGCTTAGGTCATATAGCTAAGTCATGTTGCCATGTCATATCATTTCATGTTAAATTAGTAGCATGCATTGCATAAAGCACGATTCTCATTAATTAAGTTAAAACAAAAAAATGCGAGTTAATTAGAAATCATATCTAGGACTTTTGGGGGAAATAAAAGGGAAAAAGAGAGATAGATGGCCGGTTGGAATTCGGCCAAGAGAGAGAGAGAGAACCGTACGAGAGAGAGGGAGAGTGAGGCCGAGAGAGGAGAAGCCGAGAGGGAGGAGGAGGAGCCGCTCGCCGTCCGTCCGCCCGTGTGCCGCCCGTTCGCCGCCGTGTGCCGTCGTTTTCTTCGGTCTAGAGGCAAGTTGGGAATCCACTTCCTACTCTTGCATGTGTGTCTTGCATGCATGTGTGGTGTAGTGTTGAAATTTGAGTGATCAGAAGGGAGAAACCGAAGCTAGAATGAATCGTTCTTGAGTGATGTTGCTGTTTTCGCATGAATCCGCCTGAGTCAGAACTTTGTGTGAGCTTGCATGCATGTTTTGAGTTCGATTTTGAATCTGATTCCTCCATGAAAGTTGTAGCCAACATCTTAAACTACAACATAATAAAATTTGGTACAAAATGATGGAGATTAAGGGGTCAAAATCTCATCCTACGGAGACACTAGATCTAGAACGATTTCGCTGACCTTTTGGTAGATCTGTGGTTGCATGTTGATTTTTATCAAGAATATCTCTTTGAATTCTCCATAAAACTTGTAGAGAACATCTTAAACTACAACATAATCAAATTTGAAGAAAAGTGCACAAGTATAGCCTAGTGAATCGACTGACTCTTGAAGACGGCAAATCTGGAGACACGGTACAGGACACCCGAGACTTCATGGACCCATATGGTGACTGTTCTTTGGAAATCTGACTTAGATCTCTCAATGAAAGTTGAAGGGGACATCTTGAGGTAAAACATATCCAAATTCCAGAGGAAACGAAGAATAATGGGTAGGTGAAAACTCAGTATTTCGGAGAAACATACACTGAACGTTTCGGTGTTAGATCCAGAAGCTTCGTGTGACTGTAGAAAATAATCTAAAAGTAATTTGGCTTAGAAGTCTGCATGGAAAATATAACTTAATGTCTTGGAAATAATCTGTTAAAATTTCGTAATTTTCGGAGATCGTTTGTATATTTTAATTAAATTATTTCGGAAACTGTGCATTCTGTTTTTATCCGAAGTTGTATGCTGTGATGGTGTGAATGATAGCTTTTGTGTGGAATATTATTGACCATGTGTCTTTCATAAAATAATTACCTTATTGTCTTGGTTATCACATGCTTTAATTTCATGATTTTTGGGAATTATATGGATATTTAATTTAAATATTTTCAAAAATGGTGCAAGCTGGAATTTAAATAAATTTTAAAAAGGCATAATAAATGGATTTTTCTAAATTGTATGAATTCCTGCATCTTGTGGCATGTATAATGATGACTAATGATGCATATATGAATCAAAGCATGAAAGTGATCTTGCTTGCCTTTGCATCATGTGCCATGCTGAATTGAGATATAAAATTGGTGAACAATGAATAATGAGAAAAGAGGAGAATGTTTTATGGCGGATGATATGCCCTAGGAGTGTCATGATGCCTGGGATGGGGGGTGCCGGAAGCCGGATTGTATTGAGATACAAGGCCGGATGTCCTCAGGAGTTTCAAGATGCCCGGGAAGTGGGGGTGCCGGAAGCCCTGGAGGTTTGTGCCCAGAGGGATGCCCAGTTGGGATGCGAGATGCCGGGCCAGGGAGTGTAAATGCCGGAAGCCTTGGAGGTTTTTGCCCGAGGGATGCCTCGTGATGCCAGTTGGGGTGCGAGATGCC
The DNA here is from genome assembly GCA_017140165.1 of Eucalyptus shirleyi. NCBI lineage: Eukaryota > Viridiplantae > Streptophyta > Magnoliopsida > Myrtales > Myrtaceae > Eucalyptus > Eucalyptus shirleyi. Next base: position 14,607,138 of record CM029456.1, on the reverse strand, counting down.
CGGGATGTGGGGGTGCTGGATGCCCGGTGGTGTATGCCGGAGGTTTATCTTGTGATGCCAGATGTGGCGATCGAATTGAAAGATAAAAGTGAAAATGATGACATGCATATATGATGTGAAGATGATAGCCTATGGCATGATGGCATGCATATGTGGTGTGAAGATGATAACCTATGGCATGATGGCATGCATATGTGGTGTGAAGATGATAACCTATGACATGATGACATGCATATATATGATATGATGATGAGATGTGCATGGATGCATGATAACTATGCACGATGATATACATGATGATGGTAAGTGTGTGACATGATGGTGGTGACTATGTGATGACATATGTACATAATTTATGGTGATATGTGCCTAATACCAAGGTAATTGTGCATGGATGCCTTGATGATATATGATGATATGATAGTGATGTCTGTGTGATGCATGATGCATTGAGTGGTTATTGGATTCCTTTACCTGCTGAGTGGTTGTACTCACCCCTTCGGGGACCAACATTTCAGATTAGCAGCATGCCGCTTCCTGCTATCACGCGGGGTGTGTTTTACGGCATACCTTCCGATGTAGAGGTCGAGTGTGAGGAGTTCTATTGTCCCTCTGTTCCTGGTCTGATCTATATTCGAGTGCGCTGTTTAGTTATGTACGATGTAGGCCTGGCTGGGGGCCCTGTTGTCTAGGAGTTCATATCCATCAACATTCGTCGTGACGAAGTGATACGTGGGATGTTGCCGCCGCCATCGCCTAATGCACCAGGATGGGTGTGAGGGCTCGTACGTGACAAGTAGGGGAGCTGAACTTTTTGGGATGGTTAGCCGACACTAGTGATGGGGGATCTTGCACGTTTGACGTAGTGGGTCGAGAGTTTCGTTTTGGGGGTTTAGGCCGAGTGTGGCTTCATGTCCTGGCCTTTCTTTTGGTGTACCAACCCATGGAAACCCATATTTAAAATATGTAAATAAAGTGTCATGGCTTTGTCTTTTATTATGATGATTAGTAGTGTGCAATTGTATCATGGTTGATGGAGAGGGGGAGATGGTGATGTTTTATTTTGCTTCCGCTAATGAGTTGCGCTGGGACCGTTTTTTTTTATAAAAAAAATGTGTCTATGATTTACAACGCTTCGGCTAAGAGATGTAGTTAGGTGTAACGCTAGGTGCCTGTGGCGACCCTAGAGGATTCGGGGTTTCATACATACCTCCAAGGCTTCCAGGATTACGCACCGACATACCACCAGGATTCCCCCCTCTGGAATTACGTACCATATACCACCGGGCATCTCGGAACTCCCGAGGACCCTCCGGAATTACGCCACTAGGCCACCGGGCATCCGGCACCCCCACTTTCCGGGCATCCTGACACTCCCAGGGCATCGTCGGCTCACACCTCCTGACGGTCTTCTCATCACCACAGTGCATATTCCCATACATCTCATTTTCAATTATAGCTCAATTTCAACATGGCATATGATGTGATGGCAAACAAGATCATTTTCATCATTTGATTCTTATATGCATTTCCAATCATCATCATACATGCAGCAAGATACAACTACTTATGACAATACAATCCATGGGGTCCATACAACTTAGAATAATCCATACATCATGACTTTTGAAATTTACCAAATTCCAGCTTACACAATTTTGGAAAACATGTAAATTAAATATCCATATGATCTTCAAAAATCATACAATCAAAGCATGTAATAGACAAGACATAAAGGTAGCATTTTCATGCAGACCGCATGCCCAAAAGAGCTTCACACAAGAAGATATAGCTCACACAAGCATGCAAAATTCGGATAAAATCAGATTGCGCAGTTCTAGAAATATTTCGATTAAAATACACGAATGACCTCCAAAAATTATGAAATTTTAACAGGTGATAGTCAAGACCCTAAGGTAGATTTTTTGTGAAGACATATAGGCCAGATTCGCTCTAGAAAATTAACTATGTATGGTCGAAGCTCCTGTTCCTCCGAAATTTTGATATGTTCTGCCTCAAGAGGTCCACTACAACTTTCATTAAGGGATCTAGGTGAGATTCTCAAAGGATAGTCACCATATAGTCCACGAAGTCTCGGGAGTCCAGCACCGTACTTCCAGATCTGCCGTCTTCAAAAGAAAATCGTTTCACTAGGCTACACTTGCTCGTTTTACCTCAAATTTGAGTATGTTAATACTCAGGATGTTCTCTACAACTTTTGTGAAGAAGTCGAAGTGAGATTCTCGGTAAAAAGTGACATGCAACCCACAAAACCACCAAGAGGTCGGCAAAACAGTTCCAGATCTAGCGTTTTCGTAGCAAAAGGGTTTCACCTCTTAAAAGTCAACCGTTTTGTCTCAAATTTTAGTATGTTATACTTTGAGATGTTTTCTACAACTTTCATGCAGAAGTCAAAGCCAAAATCCAGCTCAAAGCACGCATGCAAGCCTCTACAACGTTCGGGGTCAGGCAGCACACTAAAAAACAGAACACACTTTCAAGAGCAACACACTCTAGCTTCGGTTTCTTATACCCTAAACACCCAAGATTCAACATCATTCCAAACACACATGCAAGACACACATGCAAGAGCAGAATATGGATCCAAACTTGCCTTCAAATCAAGCAAACAACGGCACACGGACGGCGACGAACGAGCGGACGGACGGCGACGGATGAGCGGACCTCCTCCCTCGCTCGGCTTCTCCCTCTCTCTCTCTCTCTCTCTCTCTCTCTCTCTCTCTCTCTCGGCTCCTCACTCTCTCGCAACTCTCTCTCTCTCTCACTCTCTCAAAACCAGCCACTCCCTCTCTCTCTTTCTTTTTGGTTGTTTAAATACTTGCATGCATCCTCATTTTGCATGGGGGACACTTGTCTCACTTGTCCCCAAGAAGGAGACAAGTGTCTCCCTTGTTGAAGACACTTGGAGAAGGCCATGCAGCTCCTCCTCCCCCCTCCATGCGCCGACAGCCCAATGGGCTTCATGGGCCGGCCTTTTGGCCCACTTTAGGCCCAACTCACTTGGGCCTAAGGTCCAAACTTAAATGGCCCAAGTTTATTTTTAATAATACATCTTAATCCTCATTTAAATAAATACCTAATTGCATAATAAAATGGCCAAAAGACTTTGTGACATTAACCCTAAAATCAAATCCATAAGGTGCATAGTCAAGAACAAAGTCTTCTTTATCAAATTGTCCTATAGCACCAACCTTGATCATCCATTAACATTTTCCACTTAAATAAATACCTAACTTGCAAAAATAATAAGGCCATAAAACTTGTAGTCACAAATCCATAAATTCCAATTTATAATACACATGGCCAATGATAGAATTTTCTTTCCTATCACATAATTATCCATTAAAAGCTTGGCCATAAATCTCAATGCAAATTATGGATCAAATGGCTACAATACATCTTGATGGTACTTCCATCACCTATTCATAGACCTTAATGTAACTAGAGGTCGTCATGAATTTTGGGATACCACACAATAATCTTCAAGATTATTGACTCCATTAGTCAACAATTAAGAGAAAGTGTAGAGTTGCATGGGCCAGTGGGCTTGTGGCCGCATAGTCCTTAATACACGGCCCAATTTCCTCCAAAGAGTAATCCTTAATCAACGCATTGCATGGGCTAAATCACATCTTACTTACAAGGCTGCACGGTGTCGCAAAAATGAACAAAGGAGATTCGGTTCATAGGGTACACAATTGAACGGCCAAATTAATATAGAAAATATCTTGTCGACACATCTTGTGGAATAATTCTTGGTCTCACTAGTGGTAGTATGTAGGAATGAGACTATAACTTATTTAACGATTGAACCATTTCAATACGTAGCGCATCGGTCCAATGATGAAAATAAAACAATGTCCATAGTGGTGTCGATAATATAGTTCGATGATGCTTCCGTCACTTAATCATGGACTGTCGCATATCTAAGGGTCGTCTCAAAATTCTAGATGCCACACTTTCTCTTCACCATACATTCCAGAGCAAAATGGGGCTGTGGAAAGAAAGAATAGATCCTTGCAGGAGATGGCAACAACCCTCTTAATTGAGAGTAATATTTCCTCTCAATTTTGGGCTGAAGCAATTTCTATAGCTTGTCATATTATTAACAAAGTGTTCTTGATGCCTATTCTAGAGAAAACTCTTTATGAAGTGTTTAAAGGAAAGAAGCTAAATGTTTCTTATTTTCATGTATTTGGTTGCAAGTGTTTTGTTTTGAAAAATGGAAATGATCAAACTGGTAAGTTTGAAGAAAAATCAGCTGAATGAATTTTTCTTGGCTACTCAACATCCAGCAAAGCCTACAGAGTATTCAACAAAAAGAGTCAATCTATGGAAGAATTTATGAACGTAAAGTTTCAAGACTCTATGCAAAATCAAGTGGACTAGACTCAACTTGAAGAATCTCAACCTACTCTAGACGTTATAAAGTCTACTTCCCCCGAAGTGGTTCAGACTTCTGAAGTTCAACAACAAGAAGAGCCAGAAAACTCTACTGAAGTAGAGGATCAAGAGACTCATAAATCAACTAGCAATTGGAAGCATTAGTCAAGTCATCCCAAGGAACTCATCATTGACAACATTGATGAAGGAATTTGCACAATATCTAAAAGGCAAGAAGAGTCTAGTGTTTTAGCACTCGTTTCTAAAACTGAACCCAAAAGTATAGAAGAAGCCTTGGTTGATGAAAGCTAGATTGAAGCTATGCAAGAAGAACTCAAACAATTCAGCATCAACGATGTTTGGGAACTAATTCCTAAAACTAAAGTAAAATCTATTATCAGAACTAAATGGATTTTCAGGAACAAGGTGGACGAAAAAGGAAAAGTGGTTGAAAATAAAGCAAGACTCGTGGCCAAGGGATGTACACAAGAAGAAGGGATAGACTATGATGAGACCTATGCACCAGTAGCAAGGTTAGATGCAATTAGATTATTACTTGCTTTTGCTTGCTATAAAAATTTCAAGTTATTCCAAATGGATGTAAAAAGTGCATTCCTAAATGGATTCATCCAAGAAGAAGTCTATGTGGAACAACCACTTAATTTTGAAGATCCAAGAAAGCCAGACTCAGTTTATAGACTGAAAAAGGCCCTATATGGGTTGAAGCAAGCACCTCGAGCCTGGTATGAAAGGTTAAGTAATTTCCTAACACAAAATGGGTTTGTTAGAGGAAAAGTAGATACTACATTGTTCATTAAAAGAGAAGGTAAATATTTTCTACTTACTCAAATTTATGTTGATGATATTATCTTTGGATCACCTAATGAAAGTCTATGCAAGAAGTTTTCTAGATGGATGTAGGATGAATTCGAGATGAGTATGATGGGTGAGCTAAATTTCTTTACGGGATTACAAGTTAAACAATCAAAAGAAGATATTTTCATTCACCAAGAGAAGTGTGACATCCCGATTTTCCAATCCTATTTTCAATAAATTGAGACGGGCATTTCGTTGGCACACACATAGTTCTTTTCCTTGAGTCGGCCACTCATGTGAAAACTAATCTATCAGGTGAAGCCGTTAAGAGTTTCTAATGCATCAGACTCGAGAATTTGACCAGGAAGCGACCTTTCGACCGAGCTAATCTGCAAGGGTCATTACGGCACAAATAAAAATCGATTAAAGACCGGAGATAGGTCGACTCGACAGAGGCATGTGATCGAGTGTGGGTGATTCCACCGGATTGTATAATCCTTGTCGACCGACACTGGACTGACTTTTCTATCGATTGGGTACCCTATGTTCGTATTTGAAACCTTGAGATTACCCCGACAACCGAAAGCCGCCAATGTTTCAAAGATGTACATTGTGGCTTGAGATGATCAACCACAAGTCGAATACATGAAAGTTTCTAAAGGCTACTCGGTAGGTTGGGCCGCGCTAGTATCGTGTCAAAGTGAAATTAACCGTGGAATTGAGATCGAATTTAGAAATTGGAAGTCTGGGTATGTCACAAATCATTTTAGGAACATTGACTTATCTTTGGAAGATTTTTCATGCAATCAGAGTTTTTCAGCAATTAAATCAGAAAATGGCTAATTTGGCTCGAGAAATTAGTAGGCCCGCTTTTGGTCGTACTTTTGGGACTTAAGTTGATTCTATGGACAAGTGAAGATGTGAATTGAAGTGTGGTGACATTAGATTAATTTTATGGACTTCAATTAGACTCAATTGGAAGAGAATCGAATGAAATTGAAGAAGTTGTTGTTCAAAGAATTGGACCCCGGCGGAAATTGCAAGTGAACCCATTGGAAGAGGTTGTTGGAGATAGTGGAGTGTGATGTCATCCTAGGTCATGGTGGGCCATTTTTTTTGAATAAAAGAAAGAGAAAAAGAAAAAGAAAAAGGGCCCCTTCCTCCTTCTCTCTCCTCCCTCTCTTCTTCCTCCCTCTCGTCGGCTCTCTCTCTCCCGATTTTCTTCTTGCTACTGGGCGGAACCGAGCAACCAGCGAAGCTGGAGAAGATGCGTGCCTCCGCCGTTCACTGCCGCCACACGCCGTCGTTGCTCCACCCTAGTCGCGCACCCCCCCGCCTTCCTCTCTCCCCTCCTGCTGCTGTTCGAGCAGCTTTTTCTTCCTCTTGCTGGTACTTTTCAAAACCCAGAAAATTGCAGAGGAGAAGTTGGAGCAGCCATGGTTGTCCGCCCGCCTGCTCGTCGCCGGCCGCCCCTCCGCCCGCTCGCCGTCGCAACCCCCGCGAGCTACTTCGTCCCTCCCGTCCTTGCTTCGTCTGCGCGCCAGCAGCCATCATCCATCGTCCCGAGCTGCCGGAGCTTGTCCCCGCCGCCGTGAGCCGCCGCTGACCTTCCCACCGGCCCGTCCAAGCCCCGCCGGTCTTCTCCACTCATTTTCGGCCCAAGACGACACCGGATCTACCCTTCCTCGGCCTCAAACCGCCATGGACAGCAGCTGAAAAAAATGGGTATGCAGCGGACGTTTGGCCCGTTTTGGCCGCATTCCCGAACCCGAATGCTCGGCCCGCTTTGAGGAAAGTCGATCCTCGCATCGTCCTCGTCATTTTGGTTCGCTCGGCTCGCTAATCCAGTGAGTTTAGCTCACTAAATCTTGATTAGACGGTTAATTATGCTCTAAGTGTGCTTAGTTTAAGTTAAGCAAGTTTAGGTGGATATCTTAGTTTATTTAATTGTGATTTGGATTAAAAGGTTTGTTTAATTTAAAGTGTGTTTAATTAAAGGCTAAGAGAGTTTATTTAATGATAAACCTTGATGGGACATAATAGGGTTTTATTTTTGATTTATTTAATTTTTCGAAATTCTGGAATTTATAATATTATATTATATTCCGAAATTATTAAAATATTATTAATTTAAAAAAACGGAAAAATTATTTTTGATCCCGATTGCTCGGGAATTTCGTACCGATCGCTGCTATGCGTTCGGGTTTTGAAATTGATGGTTGGATATTATAAATTGGGTGTGGATGACGAAAATATGGATATTATTATTTAATTAATTTTCATAATAAATTTAATTATTTATTAAAATTCGAAAATTTCGTCGGGACCCTAAACTCTCAGAATTTCGTGCCGATCGCTGCTATGTATTTAGAATTTGAATTTGATGATTGATTGTGGCAAATTGAGTGTGATTGCGATAGATAGGGATTCTTTATAAAATCCAAGTGTTGAAATTGATGGGAGATTGGCCGTGATTAACCACCTATTGGAGGTCGTGCCTAGTAGGGCCGTGATGAACCACCTATGAGAGGTCGTGCCTAATAGGGCCGTGATGAACCACCTATGAGAGGTCGTGCCTAATAGGGCCGTGATGAACCACCTAAGAGAGGTCGTGCCTTATGGGGCCGTGATTGATCACCTATTAGAGGTCGTGCCCAGTGAGGCCGTGATGGACCACCTAATTAAAGGTCGTGCCAAGTGGGGCCGTGATTGCCACTGGTTATTAAATCTTCCTATAGGGCCGTAATTGAGAGCAATGGTTGATTTGCTAGAATGACATGTAATCGGCCAAGTCGATTGATCGCTGAGACGATCCAAGTGGTTGAATTGTTCTGATGATGTGATTGTGCAATGGTTGTTTGGTTGTCATAATTGCACGTGGTTGAATTATATAAATTGTGTTAACCTGCAAATGAAGGCTAATGCGAGGTAAGTCTTCTGTGTGATGTGGCTAGGCTACCTGGGGCGTATTTTCTTTCTAATAGGGGTTTAGGGGGTTGAACTTGCTGAGATATCATCTCATCCCGGTTGTGGGATTAAAATTTCAGGTCCCTAATTGACAGAGCGACCAGATAGCTTTGGTTGGCCTTGAGGAGTTGCAGAGGTGAAGTCATAAGATTGGAGAACGTGTCCGACTTGTAGGTCGTAGGACAATTCCTTTTTAAGAGCCGGTCTTTTGTAGACTTTTGGCCGTAGACCTCTGTTTGTAATTTCGTTGATTTATGAAAGTGTTATGTTGTGGTTTTGTTTCCTGCTTTTCTATCCCAAGTTAAATGTTGTCAGGGGATTTGTTTCGCTTCCGCATGTGTAATGAAATGAATGGGTCGGCGACGTATCCTAGGATGTCACATATTTGATCGACCGCAGTGGGATGTGTACGCGCTCGGGGTTCGGGGCGTGACATCCTCGTTTAAGTGGTATCAGAGCATGGTCTGTGTATGGAGTGATAAGGTGCGATGAGTCATGGGATAGTTAGTAGGAAAGGCTTTTAATATGCTGATGTATGTGAGTGATAGCTGATTGGTAGCTTGTTTGTGGGGTCACTCAAATTTCAACCTGATGTTGGAATCGGAAGACAGGTGTCTATAAAGAGCCTGTAAGATGAGTGACCAGGAGTGGAGAACTCTTTGGAGGAGGTCGATAGGACCTGTACCTCGGGGTAGGATGCTGACAAGAGTTGGTACTCGAGGTAGAGCGTAGGTTCAGTCCAGCGTGCGTGTGAGAGTACCGCCGTAGGCTGGTACTGAGAGTATAGTAGCACCGAATGATCCTAGGTTTGTTGGGATTGTTCAGGCGCCAGTGTTCCTTGGAAGTTTGTTGGGTCAGTAAGTTCAGGACCGAGTTGCCGCTGTTGCCGTTATTTCTACCACTGCCAGTGTCGTGATCGTTGTTGTTGCCGCGCCTGTTAAGGCCCAATTTGGAATTGTGATCGAGGATCAAGCCTCCGTATCTGAGTCAAAGTTCAGTTTAGACAGAGGTATAAATCAATTGGGGAGAAAGGCCGATGTCAGAAGAAAGGTGCCCTGTTTCACCCAACCAGAAGAGTAGAATTGAAAAGTCAGTGCTCAACTTGATTGATGGGTGTCGTGTCTGTAAGAAAGGACATGGATCTGTCCTGTGCTGTAAAAGGGAAAGAACTTGTTCCAAGTGTCGCCAGTAAAGTCATTTAATCAAAGATTGCCTGTATAGGCAGATGGAGTCACAACTGTTTCTATCATTGTCGTTGATAAGATAGAACAGAGGAAACATGCTCAGGATGTTCAATGGGGTACTTGGAACGGATCTCAGTGCAAGGAAGGGTGCATGATGTTCCTTGATGGCAGGTAAAGGACTCACCGATTGTGTGCCGAGTTTGTGAAAATGAGGCATGAGACAGCCGAGTGTCAAAGTAAAAAGGGAGCATCATTTGAATATGGCCAGCACGGCCATCGAGTTAAGAACTGTCCGTGTAAGTTCAGGAGAGCATAAGCACTGTTACTGCAGAGAGGACGCCACTAGGATGGCTAGAGGAGCATGAAGGGATCGACATGCATCAATCAGGAGAAGAATGTTTATGAGATGTTTTATGCAGAGTAATGTAGCAGAATTTTCAGTGAAGGTTATAGGGTTTTCGTTGTGGTAATAAAGTAATAGGAAGATTAGTCTCTGACTATAGTTGTATCTGACGGGTTTTCTTATGTATGACTTGGAAGTCATTTATGAAAAGGTTTGGCTCGAGGAGCTTTTTGCTGTTGGGAATCGTGGCAGTGATATAATTCAGTTTGTTCAGTTAGCGTATGAAAGTTTTGAATTACTGAAAGTTGAAGAGGAACTTCAGTCCTTGTTATTCGTCATTGAAGATGACCTGGTTATGGTTGTGGGTTACCAAATCTACATGGTAACTAAAGTGGATGCGTCAGTTAAGGGGCCGAATATGGAGAACATAACTGTGTTATGGAAATTTTCGGAGGTGTTTCATGAAGATTTGCCAAGTCTGCTTTCAGAAAGAGAAATAGTGTGCGTGATTGAATTAGTAACCGGAACAGAGCCAGTCCCTAAGGCTCCTTACCGGATGGTGTTACTCGAGTTAAATGAACTGAAGGTACAGATGCAGGAATTAATGGGTAGGGGATTCATACGTTCCAGTGCATCACCTTAGAGAACACACGTTCTATTCGTGAAGAAGAAAGTTCGTTCGTTATGTTTGTACATCGATATTCTTCAAGATCGACTGGAGGTTAGGGTATCATCAGTAGAGGATCAGGAAAAAGGTCCCACCGAAGTCAGTATCTCGTACCTGATACGGCAGTTATGAGTTCACTGTAATACCATGTGGTTTGATGGACACCATAGCTATTTGTTTGGGTCTAATGAGCAGGATGTTTTAGGGTATTGGAATCGGTTGTGATTGTGTTCATTGAAGTTATCCTAGAGTGTTCGAAGAGTGCTGAGGAGCACGAGAGACATTTGGGGATAGTACTTCAAACCTTGAAGACTCTTCAATTTTATGCTAAGTTTAGCAAGTGTGAGTTTTGGATGACTCGTGTTACACTCTTAGGTCACGTGATTTCAGGCAAAGAAATCTCTGTAGACCTCATCCAAGATTGAAGCAATGAACAGTTGGTCGATATTGACTGTAGTGGCAGAGATCATAAGTTTTTCTAGGTCGTAGCAGAGTGTTACAGACAGTTTGTAGAAAGGTTTTCAGTGTTAGCATCGCCATTGACGAGACTTTTGAAGAAGAAAGAAAAGTTTGTGTGATCAGGTAAGTGCGTGTGTAGTTTCCGAGAGCTTAAGCAGAAGCTGACCATTCCATCTGGTCCTGAAAGTTTGAGATCTATAGTGATGCGTCGTTTAAAGGATTGGGTTATGTGATGATACATTATGATAGAGTTGTTGCATATGTGTCCCGTCAGTTGAGACCTTGGGAGTTGAATATGAGACAGCGTCGCTGGATGGAACTCATTAAGGATTATGACTATGATATTTCGTATCACTCTGGAAAAGTGAGCAAAGTCGCAAATGCACTAAGTCAAGAGTCCTTAGTTGCGCAGTTGGTACTCAAGGATTTGATCTTATTTGAGAAAGTTCGAAATTCGGTTTTCAAATCTAAGGTAGGCCACCTTTTGAATCTTATGACTACCCTCAAAATTGAGCCGAGAGTACAGATTAGAATTAAATCGCTTCAGTGGACAGATTCAGAAATTCATAAGATTCTATAAGAGAATACAAAAGAGAGAGGTTGATTTCCAGATTTCTAAAGACAGAACGCTAAGGTTCTAAGGATGATTGTGTGTAATTGACGATATAGAGATTAAAGAAGAGATCTTATGGAAAGCTCATTGTAGCAACTTTAGCGTTGTCCAGATAGTGCAAAGATGAGTCAGAATCTACATCATCGGGATCGGTAGATCGGAATGAAGATAAATATCGCCGAACAAGTTGTGAGTGTTTGGAGATATCAGTAAGTGAGAAGTTGGTAATGTAAGCTAAGAAAGCTTTTTCAAGTACTTGAGAGAGTCCTATGTGGGAATGGAAGTATAGCATGATGGAATGTTATAATAGGCTTATGAAGGAATCGAGAAGAGCATTGATTCCTCATAAGGTTGTAGTCGACAGATGAATAGAGTCAACTCGCCTTAATGCAGCACGAAAGGATCTTGATTAGAATAGATATACCGAAGTGTGTGCATATCTTATAAATCATCTACATGGGGTGTCGGGGATGAATTGTATTTCAATGTAGCGGACGGTTGGCCCGTTTTGGCCGCCTTCCCGAACCCGAATGCTCGGCCCGCTTTGAGGTAAGTCGATCCTCGCGTCGTCCTCGTCGTTTTGGTTCGCTCGGCTTGCTAATCCGGTGAGTTTAGCTCACTAAATCTTGATTAGACGGTTAATTATGCTCTAAGTGTGCTTAGTTTAAGTTAAGCAAATTTAGGTGGATATCTTAGTTTATTTAATTGTGATTTGGATTAAAAGGTTTGTTTAATTTAAAGTGTGTTTAATTAAAGGCTAAGAGAGTTTATTTAATGATAAACCTTGATGGGACATAATAGGGTTTTATTTTTGAATTATTTAATTGTTTCGAAATTCTGGAATTTATAATATTATATTATATTCCGAATTTATTAAAATATTACTAATTTAAAAAAAAAAACGGACAAATTATTTTTGACCCCGATTGTTCAGAATTTCGTGATCGCTGCTATGCATTCGTATTTTGAAATTGATGGTTGGATATTATAAATTGGGTGTGGATGACGAAAATATGGATATTATTATTTAATTAATTTTCATAATAAATTTAATTATTTATTAAAATTAAAATTTCGTCGGACCCTAAACTCTCAGAATTTCGTGCCGATCGCTGCTATGTATTTAGAATTTGAATTTGATGATTGATTGTGGCAAATTGAGTGTGATTGCGATAGATAGGGATTCTTTATAAAATCCAAGTGTTGAAATTGATGGGAGATTGGCCGTGATTAACCACCTATTGGAGGTCGTGCCTAGTAGGGCCGTGATGAACCACCTATGAGAGGTCGTGCCTAATAGGGCCGTGATGAACCACCTATGAGAGGTCGTGCCTAATAGGGCCGTGATGAACTACCTAAGAGATGTCGTGCCTTATGGGGCCGTGATTGATCACCTATTAGAGGTCGTGCCCAGTGAGGCCGTGATGGACCACCTAATTAAAGGTCGTGCCAAGTGGGGCCGTGATTGCCACTGGTTATTAAATCTTCCTATAGGGCCGTAATTGAGAGCAATGGTTGATTTGCTAGAATGACATGTAATCGGCCAAGTCGATTGATCGCTGAGACGATCCAAGTGGTTGAATTGTTCTAATGATGTGATTGTGCAATGGTTGTTTGGTTGTCATAATTGCACGTGGTTGAATTATATAAATTGTGTTAACCTGCATATGAAGGCTAATGCGAGGTAAGTCTTCTGTGTGATGTGGCTAGGCCACCTGGGGCGTATTTTCTTTCTAATAGGGGTTTAGGGGGTTGAACTTGCTGAGATATCATCTCATCCCGGTTGTGGGATTAAAATTTCAGGTCCCTGATGGACGGAGCGACCAGATAGCTTTGGTTGGCCTTGAGGAGTTGCAGAGGTGAAGTCATAAGATTGGAGAACGTGTTCGACTTGTAGGTCGTAGGACAATTCCTTTTTAAGAGCCGGTCTTTTGTAGACTTTTGGCCGTAGACCTCTGTTTGTAATTTCGTTGATTTATGAAAGTGTTATGTTGTGGTTTTGTTTCCTGCTTTTCTATCCCAAGTTAAATGTTGTCAGGGGATTTGTTTCGCTTCCGCATGCGTAATGAAATGAATAGGTCGGCGACGTATCCTGGGATGTCGTATATTTGATCGACCGCAGTGGGATGTGTATGCGCTCGGGGTTCGAGGCGTGACAAGAAGTATGCGATAGATCTCATCAAGAAGTTTGGATTGGAGAATTGCAATAAGATAGAGACGCCTTTGTCAAGTTCTTCAAAGCTGGACAAAGATGAAGAAAGAAAGAATGTAGATCAGAAGCTATACATAAGCATTATTGGATAACTTCTTTACTTCATTGCATTTTGTCCTGACATTTTGTTTAGTGTTTGTATCTGTGCTAGATTCCAATCAAATCCCAAAGAATCTCATCTAAGTGCAACAAAGCGAATCATCAAATACGTTGCAACTATTCCAAAGCTAGGTCTGTGGTATCCCAAAGAATGAGACTTTACTCTTTTTAGATATTCAGACACAGATTTAGCAAGATGTAAAGTGGATAGAAAGAGTACTTCTGGTACATGTCAACTGCTTGGCAACAAACTGGTATCATGGTTTTCAAAAAAATAGAGTACCGTAGCTCTTTCAACAGCTGAAGCGGAATATGTAGCTCTTAGAAGTTGTTGTTCTCAAATCTTATGGATAAGGCAACAACTAAGAGACTTTGGTATTGAAGAATCATGCACTGAGATCAAATGCAACAACACGAGTGTCATCAATCTCACAAAGAATCCAATTCTTCATTCAAGGGCAAAGCATATAGAGATACGTCATCATTTTATTAGTGATCATGTTCAAAATAGAGAAGTTATGATTCAGTTCATAGACTCAAAGAATCAGTTGTTAGATATATTTACAAAGCCACTGGAGAAAAGTTTATTTGAGTCTATTTGTACAAGACTGAACATCATATACTCTACTGGGTAAAGTTTGAAGGTATTTAGACTCAGAATGTCTAGAAGTTATTCCTGTAAGTAAATACTTTCCAAATAAATATGAATTTATTTTTGGATAAAATTTCGAAAAGGTACACTAATTTTTGAATTGCTATTTGTCTATTTTATTTTTAGAATTATCCTTGAATTAATGACAGTTTTTCATTTTCAAAAAGGTAGTTTTCATTTTTGAAAAAGGTAGTTTTTACTTTTTCCTTTATGACGTTTCGTATACCCTATTTCATTTGCCTTATATACAGTTGAAATTCTTCTTCTCCATTTACGCTCATTCAAACCCTAGAATACAGAGATCCTACTTTCTCCCATTTCTTTCGTGTTTCATCCAAAAAGTTTTCACCTTTTCAAAATGAACGAGTTCGAAGAAATCCTCCAAGACTGTGACAATGTCTTCTCAAAGGAAATCCTCGAGAATTGCAAACAGGGGACCACAACGTATGCTTGAGGATCCTACCCACTTTGATCTAATTGGAGAATGAGACTCTCCTCAACAACAACAACAACCATAACAACATTCTCAACAACGTCACTCCACTCAGCAAGCAACACAAGATCCTTCACAAGCAGCAAAAGAGATCATTGAAAATTTCGAACTTGTAAGATCACAAAACCCTTCAATTTTTGTTTAGACTCTATTCCAACTTAAAGATGGGTGGATCTGCAATGACCTTGATCGATGAGTTCTTGCGAGCACATGGCTACAAGAACGAAACTTTCTTCTTGAATACCATGGAAAGGTTAAGCATTGTGCCTAAAGGTTTTGCTGCTATGACATTTGCAAATTTTCTAAGTGATCCACGCGTAGGTGGCTTTAATTAGGCTGAAGGGAAGGACAATGATGAATGGATATATACCCATTTCCAGCCTAGAATGGGTGTTGCTGCAACTGTTCGTGGAGAAAGAACGAAATTATTCCGTTCCAATGACCACAAGAGAAATTATTCGAAACTGCTGAAAAGAGGGGTCATAAACCCAAAAAGTGTGGATTTTGATTTTCTCGACTCTTTGAAAGAGCAACTAAAGGAGAAGTTTGCACCTCTTCAACTTGAACTTTTTTGCTCTGAAATTACTAAAGCCTACCTTGAACTGATTGCTTATTTCTATTCAAATCTGTCTTTTCTAGATGAGAATAGATTTTGTTTTACGATTAGAGACAAAGAATTTGTAGTAGATGTAGACACATTGACTAGTGTGATTGGTGTGGAAAGAGGGTGTTTCCAACCAATCAGTGTGTCTGTTGATCAAAGGACTTTGGCTCTTGTTCGGGATAGATTTGCTGAGGGCAAGATCTCTTACAATAGAATGAATGCCTCCAACATTCTACTTCACAAGGTCGTGATAAATTGCATCAGACCCAAGTCTACCTCAAAAACTAATGTCTCACACTCTGAAGCGAAGTTGATGTATGCTATCAATACTGGCTACAAGTTTTCATTACCTCACACTATCCTAATGCACATGTATGGGACAGTGGTGAGGGACAAGGGACAACTTCCTTACTCGGCCATTGTCACTCGACCCTTCAGACATTTCTAGATTTAAATTCATGCTCCTCTATGTGTTAGAACCATTACTCCAATGGTGATCGGACTGAAAATGGCTTCAAAGATGTGTCTGAAGGAGCTGAATAAGGAATTGGAGAGATTAAAGGAGAAGTCCCTTATCAAGGCAAAACAAGACTTTGCAGCAACGAAAAGAAAAGGCGAGGAGCCCATGAGTGCACCAACCAAGAAGAGAAAAGCCCTTATCTTGTAGGATGAAGAAGATGAGGACGATATCACTCTCTCCGCATTTGCCTTAAGAAATTTACTGATTTTTATTAGCTTTAAGGAGCCAGAGGATAGAGAAAACAGAGAAAGAGAAGACTCAAAGAAGAGAG
The DNA here is from genome assembly GCA_017140165.1 of Eucalyptus shirleyi. Classification (NCBI taxonomy): domain Eukaryota; kingdom Viridiplantae; phylum Streptophyta; class Magnoliopsida; order Myrtales; family Myrtaceae; genus Eucalyptus; species Eucalyptus shirleyi. The sequence goes on along the minus strand of CM029456.1, from coordinate 14,590,834 downwards.
GAGAAGAAAGGAGAATAGAGGAGGAAGAAAGAGAAGAAGAGGAGGAAGAGGCAGAAAAAGAAGAAGAAGAAGAAGATGACGAAGGGAGTCAAGATGACTCTTTTGAACCAACTATGGTTGTATCATTGTCACATGACTCGGAAAAAACAAGTCGTGGACACACATGAGAACTACATCACTCGGCACAAAAACAGGGGAAGCTACTGAAAAAAGTGGTATTTCTTCACCTATCTTTACTAGTGATTTTAGTAGAACTCAAGCAGATTCAGAGGATGTCTATGCCTCTCAATACCCTGCAACATATGTTGAGGCATCCACTCCTAGTCCTGGCGATCGAACACGGATGTTTCCTCAAATCTTAAGACTCTCGGAACTGATTCAACTGGACCAAGTGCTACAACAGAGCAATCGGTAGACTTTTGAAGACTGTTGGATATTCTATTAGAATTAAAAGGTCAACAATATGCCTTAGAGTTTGAGATGAAGAACATGATGACAGTCTTCAAGGCGACTTCAGACTCTTTATAAGAGTAGATACAAGCCCTAAAGTTTTAAGTGCAAGAATTGGCAAAGGATGAGGATATTCAACAACTGAAAGAGACTCTGAAAAACATGGAGGAAACTGTCAAGTCAATGGGGGATTTCCATATCGTTCGTGTCCCTAAGCAGCCCTGATTTTTATCCAACTTTTTATACTCCTCCATTTTTTGCTGTGACAAAAAAATGGAGTGTTTGGGCAAATTTAACTAATCTATCCTTTGAAATCTTTTGGTTTGGAACTTTTTATTTTTGACTTCATGCTTGGACTTTAGCACTTTTTGGTTTGGTTTTGGACTGACTTTGGATTGTTTGGATTTGAACTTTTGACACTTGCAAATAGCTTGGTTTGTGATACTGATTATGGCTAGATAGTATTTTGTCTTATGAGACTAATATGTTTTCTGTGGTTGCAGAACCAATGCTATCCAGGTTTTAATTGACTTATTTTTATAAGATATCACATATTGTTTAAGTGTTGTTTTGTAGGTCAAAATCATTCAAATCTGCAGGAAAGTGTTGTTTTATGTGCCCCTGACATGCAATCCGTATCAACACACATGCAAATACAAATGTAGAGAGAGAGAGAGAGAGAGAGAGAGAGAGAGAGAGTCAACTGTGTTGAATCCTTCTTTCTTTGTGCCCGTTTCACTCAAATCTCCTGTTTCAGTTTAACTTTCTTCCTTTGTACTCATTGGATTATCATCATGCGAAACCTTGTAGAGTCAAACTGGATCTAGCAATTGATCATCTTGAAACAAAACCATCTTGAAACAAAACCTCCAAATCATTCTCTAGTGGCTTGCATATAATTCAGAATCCACACTTTTTCACAACTATGTTGTTATTTCGACAATTTCCATGTGAAGATAATCTAATGATAATGTGGAAATGACTTGATTCATTTGGACCAAAATGGTCTATTATCCACAATTCCTTTAATTCCATATACTCAAGCCACACATGATCCAAACAAAATGACCTGAAATGCCTGCTGTGTTTTGTGTCATTGCAATTAACAACTTGTGACATCCTGATTTTCAGGCTCTGTTTTCGATTGAATAAGTTGGGCTTTTCATTGACGTGCCTATAGTTCTTTTCTTTGAGTTGGCCACTTACGAGATAACTAGCCTATTAGGTGAAGCCGTTAAGGAATCTAAATGTAATAGACTTAAGAATTCGACCAGGAATCGACTGTTCGATCGTGCTAATCTGCAAGGGTAATTACAACATAGAATCAATCAGAGATCAGAGATAGGGTGATTCGACTAAGATATGTGATCAAGGTGTGGGTGATTCCACTAGATTGCAAAATTCTCATCGATCGGCACTAGACTGATTTTTCTGTTGTTTTGGTACCCTATGTTCGTATTTGAAATCTCGAGATTTTCACGACAATCGAGTGTTGCCAATGTGTCAAAGATTATAATGTGGCTCGAAAATAATCGACCATGAGTCAATTGCACTAAAAATTCCTAAAAGCTACTCGGTAGGTTAGGTCACGCTAAAATCGCATCAGATTGAAATTAACCGCAAATTTGAACTCGATTTCAAAAATTGAAAGTTTTAGCATGCCACAATTTATTTTAGGAATGTCGACTCATCCTTCGAAGAATTTTCGGTGAGTTCAAGATTTTTACGGAAAATCAATTTGGATGATTTGGAAAAGAATGGAAATTCGGATGAACCAAATTGAAGGGATTTTTGGCCTCCTTAGTGAGCTAATTGGTGAAGGGAAAGTGTGGAAATTGTGTGGGCTTCTGCTTCAACAAAATTGGACATCAAATTGGAGAATTGGTGAAGAAATTAAAGCCGAAAATTGTGAAATTCGGAGCCTTGGATGGGGGCTGCAACTTTTGGCTTCAACTTGGTTATTTGTGATTAATTGTGCAAGAAAGTATTATGGGGGACACAAGGGATAAAATTAAAGACTTCTTGGACCATCTAATGATGAATTAGATATTTCCCTTTTGACTTTCAAGGCTTCTCTCTCTCCCTCATCCATTTCCCCCTATCTTCTTTGCTTGAGCACCCTACTGCTTCTTCCTTTCCTTTTTTTTTTCTTCCTCGCACGCTTGAGGTTTCTTCTTCAATTTCCCTTTGCCACTAACTTTCTCTGCCCCTTCCCTGGTGTTGTCCCCCATCATTTCCTTTCGTCTGTTGCTGCATCATCGTTTGTAGCCCCATCATCCCCATCTCCACCAAATCCCTCAATCTCTCGACCATTTACACCAATTGCCCCATCAATTTCTCATTTCTGCTGCCACACGTCTGTGACTTCATCTCACTTGGTCAACCACCAGCAGAACTTCCCAAGCGTTGATTCCACTGCTTCATGCTCCCCTCCTCCTAGCATCAATGCTTGCATGCAACTCCACCGATCCTCCCTTCGCTCCCTTCCGTGTCAACCCAAGTCCACCAAGGCTAGCAACCCACATGGACTCAGCTCAGCCCAGTCCTGAGCCAAGCCCAATAGCCACCATCCCTCGAGCTCTTGCCTGTTTCCTTCTCAGCCTGCTCCATTCAGTAGCGTGACAATCCAAGTCTACAATCGAGCAGCCCAGCCGTGGGCTTTGTGACATTTTTCGGGCCCTCTCTAGCTCCCGTTGGCGTCACTGTGGGCCCAAGTTTCGGCCGCTATCACGTCGCTGTCGCCGTGAACCAGTTTTCACGCTAAACCAGTGAGTTTACTCACTAATCTCTGCTTATGGAGTTAATGACGTTCAAGGGGTGATTAGTTTAGACTAAATATGATTTATGTGGTTAGTTAGAACGGATTAGCGATTTAATTATTTGGTTTTGCATGTTCGGTGGTTAGAGTAGCGTAATTAGAGACTAGATAAGTTGTAGTATTTATCTAGATTGGTTCGGAAATTTTCTAGGCCCGTTTTGATATTTAATTAGGCTTTTATGGCCTAAGTTTGCAGTTTAGTAATTAATTGATTTTATTTAATTATTTTTGGTTATTATTTAATTATTTATTATTTTTCGAAAATTAAACTGGTATAACCGATGACCTAAATTTTGTGCCGATTGCAATTGCGTGCTTGGTTATTTAATTGAAAGCCGCATTGTGCAAATTGAGTGAAAGTTGAAATTTTAGGTATTTATTCCAAAATTAAGTAATTTCATAAATTAATTAGAAAATATTGAGCGTCGGTTTACAACACCAAAAATGTTTTTATGGATTGTTTTAAATAGTGGAATTTTCTAAGAGAAAGATATTATATCTTTGGCTTAGGCCGACCGTGTACCCACACATAATTATTTTTATCGGGTATTTTTAACACGAAAAAATAGGCTAAGACATTATTTTAATTGAGGAGTTTATGTGCGAAGCACAATGTCTTTGGCCGTGAGTGAATAATTGTGTGGTGGTTTATAGTCAGGGTATGTGGACTATTGAAAGTTGACTTGATATGTATCATGTTGAAGGAACCTAATGGGTCGTGAGCAGGCAAAGGATTAAGTACTACACAAGGATGAGACTTCGTGTGAGTCACCTCTAGTGCCTTAGACCATTGCTTATTGTAATTGAGGGCTAAGTATTACATGGCAACTTGAGTCACATGGGAACTGCCTCTAGTGCCTTGTAGTATTATCGTGCATAGTGAAGGGCTAAGTGCTACATGATAGCAAGATTTCGTATGAGTTACCTATAGTGCCTTATACTATTACTTTTTGTAGTGAAGGGCTAAGTGCTACACGATAGCAAGACTTTGTGTGAGTTACCTCTAGTGCCTTATACTATTGTTATTTATGGTCAAGGACTAAGTACTACACGATAGCGATACTTCATGTAAGTCGTCTCTAGTGCCTTATATTATTGCTTATTGTAATCAAGGGCTAAGTGTTATAGAGCGACTTGAGTCGCATGGAAACTACGTCTAGAGCCTTGAGTATTGAGTCGGATTATTGAATGGGGAAATTGAGGTTGGATTGGGAATTTGGATATTGAGAGTGAATATCGGGTGTAGGTGGAACCACCGATATGAATTGTCCGTGTCTGATTATGGGACCCCTGTGAACGATTGTTTGATTGAATGATAGATTAATTGTGTTGATTCAATTGATTGATTGATTGATTGATTGATTGACTAAGATTGAATAAGGCGTTCCAAATGCTCAAGTGTTATTACTACACTTATGTGATATATGAATTGTGCTAACATGCAGGAGGAAACTGAGATGAGGTAAGTCTTATGTATTGTGTGTTTAGACTGCCTTTAGGCATTTCCTTCATAGTTGGGGTTTAGGGGATGAACTTGCTGAGACATTGTTTCACCTCGTCGTGGGATTAACTTTTCAGGTACTTAGTGTGAAGAACTTGGAGCTTGAAGCGGAAGGGTCATGAGCATGTGTGGCTCAGAAGTTCTTTTTGAAAATAGACTTCCTGTACTTAGACCCTAGAATTGGCTTCTGTTTGTAAACTAGATTGTGGTTTTTATTAATGTGTCTGATTTGAAAATTGTTGTCCTGATTTTCTATCCCATGTATGTTTCTATCAGGGGATTAGTTCATATGCTTCCGCATGTACATTAAAATGAATGGGTCAGCGACACGTCCTGGGACGTCACAATTTAATCAACCACCGAGGGATGGGCACGCACTCGAGGATCGAGGTGTGACACAACTCCTATAACCTTAAATGGGAAAACAAAAGCTAGTATATACCGCATTGTTTTTACTAAAAATACAATACATAAAGCCATGATTAGGATCTTTTTATATACATTACAGAAAGCCATGACTAGGATCTTTTTATAAAAGTCCTTTGAGCCACAAGAGATATATAACCCTCTTTACTGGGGAGCAACCACTTTGGTATCTCTCCTCCAAGTAAAACAACTTCACAATTTGTTTGGTGATGAAATTTCTGTCATAGCTATAGGCTGTTAGATAATTTTCAAAATTGGCAACTAAAAGGAGGAGTTTTAAGAGTCAAGTGGTAGTCCTATATTTTTAGATATAGTTAGCAATAGCAATACAAAGATTTTTGTGTACTTAATTGGTGCAAACATGACATGTATTGTTGAAGATTGTGTAACTAGATCAGCATGTATTGTTGAAGTTTCTCATTGGATTGGGCGATCCTTATAATTCAACAGTGAACTAGAGTTCTATAAGTAAAGAGAATATCCTTTGCATTGTCTTATAGGAACCTCCACAACATATACATACAAAATCACTTTCTATGTGTTTTCTATTTTTAAGTAGCCCACCATTTCGGGATTTTTAGCCTTTTGAAAATACACAAACACTCAATGCAACCAACCATATTAATCACATAGAGAGAGAGAGAGAGAGAGAGAGAGAGAGAGAGAGAGAGTATTTTTTGCATTGCCTTATAGTGACCTTCACCCAAATATACAAATAGAATCAATTTCAATATGTTTGCTTTTCTCCTCTCCACCAATACATAAACACTCCATGTAACCATTAAGGAGAACGCATTGCCTTATAGCGACCTTCACCCAAATATACAAATAGAATCACTTTCTATATGTTTGCTTTTCTCCTCTCCACCAATACACAAACACTCCGTGCAACCATTATGGAGAACCCATTGCAAAGGAGAGAGAGAGAGAGAGAGAGAGAGTCAGAGAGAGTCTTGTTGGAGAAAATTCCTTTACTATTTTGAAGTTGACAAAACCTTTCTAAGTCTAATTCTGAAGATTTCCAGATTCTATCATCAAAGTTTGAAGACCGCTTGACTTTAGTTTTAAAGTCTGACCTCACTGATAGTTTCCATATTGAAGAATGAAGACTTATCTAGATGCAAGATTATCTTCAATGATTCGTTTCGTATGGTTTATGGATGACCTTATGGCTAGATATAACACCTACTTGTTGATTATCTTTATTGGAAACTATTCCGATTTGAAGATCTTTGATAGACGAGCAAACTTGAAAGGTTCTACTTATGAAAACCAAGATCCTGATTGTATGGGCGAACATGATTGACAGGCTTTCATCATAAATCATCTAACGACTCGAGATCACCTTAATTGATTATGTCCAACAGGTAGATTGGAATAACTCCTTTGGAAAGTACCAACGGTCATGAAGGCGTGAAGGATTATTTAAGGCAAACTCACTAGTTGTTCGAAGTAGTGCATGAAAGAAGAATTTCAAAGTCTGAAGCTTTCCAGTTACTTGCTTTACATTCATGAAGCTCAAAGTTGTAAACAAAAGAGAGAAACTCTTAATGAGACTTTGTGACAGCAGTAAAGACTCTTCACTGTGAAAGTCAAGATCATAAGCTATAAAATCTCTTTTGATTCATAGTGGAATCTAGCCAGTGGACTGTCAGCACAGGAGAGTGGATGTCGGCTTGATTTAAGCTGAACTACTATAAAATTTGTGTTTCTATTCTTTTTTTCTGAACTCCATACTTTTGTTCGTAAATTTATTTAATTGTTCAAAGTTGAAATACATTTACAGTTTGTTATCTTCTATAAGCAATTTATTTCTATTAAGTCTTGCAAAATTTTTATTTACACCTATTCACCCATCTCTAGGTGTTTGTACTAGCCCTCTCAATTGGTATCGAAGCTTATGTGCTTATTTATTGAAGTGTTTTTACTTCTTAAGCTAAAAAACTATGGTTAGTATTTTGGCTCCAAGATTGGTTGAAGGCCAAAGTAACACTAGACATCCTTACTTTGATGATTCTGATGTTATAGATTCAGAAGATGACATGGACAATGAAGAGCTAGCACTCATGATTAAGAAGTTCAAAAGGTTGAACAGGAAGGGAAGAAGGTTTAACTGGAAAAAGCAAAACACTCAAAAATTTCAGAAGAAATCATTTGAGGACAATGAAACCAACAGATGTGATTTGCTTCGAGTGCAAGAAAAGAATGGCATATCAAACCCAATTGCCCTCTATTGAAGAAAAAGAAAGGAAAAACAAAGAAATCCAAAAAGGCTTTCAAAGCAGGGACATGGAGTGATACTGAATGCGAGGAAAGTAATGAAGAATTCACCAATATATGTCTAATGGCCAATTTGGAATCAGACTCAGACTCTGAAACAAACTATAATTCAGACTCTAACAAAGAAGTTGAGGTTAGCAATTTAACAATTCCGATTAAAGTCTCTAAATATATAGATGAATCTTGTCTTAGTCTTAAAGCTTCTCTTAAAAGAATTTTCGAGCTGAAGAAGGAGAATTCTAAACTAAAGCAATGGGAAACCTCTTGGAAAGAAAATTTTGAAAATCTGAATAGAAGTTTTGATGATTTGAAAGAAAATACAGATTCTCTTTCGAAGGAATTTTTTTTTTTTGAAAGAAGACATTTTAAATATCACAAAAAGGTTTTCAAAAGGATCTGAGAAGTTGGAAAATATTCTTTCTGTACAAAGACCTTATTTTAATAAATCTGGTTTGGGTATGACTCCAGAAACTATTCCTTTAATTGATTTTCCTAAAGTAAAGGAAAGAATCAAACAAAGACCTACAAAAACATTTTATATAAATTATTTTCAAATTTTTTTTGTAAAACCTATTGGTTGAAGTGCTCTCAAATGTTCAAAATGCAACAGCTAAGAGCATTTTGGGAAAGAATGTCCCAAGGTTTAGAAACCTATTAAGAAGGATCGAGCAAAGACTGTTTTTAATACTAACTTCTATAGACCCAAGAAAATGTTGGTACCAATAAAAGCTTGAGTTCTTTTTATGATTGCAGGTCACTATTAAGAAGAAGATCAAATGGTTTTTGGATAGTTGTTGTTCGAGACACATGACAAGAGATTCAAGTTGTTTCATAAAGCTTGCTCAAATAAATGGTGGAAAAGTTTCCTTTGGTGGAAACAGCAAAGGAAGAATTGTTGGATATGGAACTATGAAAATTGAAAGTCTCACAATCAATAATATTTCTTTGGTGGAAGGTTTGAATCACAATTTACTCAGCATAAGTCAACTGTGCAATACTGGATTCAAAATTAATTTTCAAGAAGGCATTTGTTTGCGAACTAGTAAAGATCTCTCTTAATCTTTCACTGGACAAAGACATTGAAATATTTATCTTCTGGATATAAAACCAGAAAGTTCTCAGTGTCTAATATCCATTTAAGATGAAGCAAACCTCTGGCATCGAAAGCTTAGTCATGTTAACATGAAATAGATTGCCAAAATTTCCTCCAAGAAGCTTGTTCATGGACTACCCAACCTGACTTATCAAAAGTTTGAATTATGCACGCCATGTGTTTTGGGAAAACAGGTTATAAGTTATTTTAAACCCATAAATCATGTTTCTACTAATCGAGTTTCGCAGCTTTTGCATATGGACCTCTTTGGACCAACTAGAATTCAAAGTATTGGTGGAAAAAGATACTACCTAATAATCATGGATGATTACTCTCGCTATACTTAGGTATACTTCTTGACAAGTAAGTCTGAAACCTTCTATCACTTTTCAAAATTTGCCAAGAAGGTTCAGAATGAAAAATGATATGCTATTTCAAGCATATGAATAGATCATGGAGGTAAGTTTGAAAATCAAAACTTTGAAAAATTCTGTGATGAATCTGGTTTTTAGTATGTTTTATCTTCTCCATACACTTTAGAGCAAAATGGGGCTGTGAAAAGAAAGAATAGATCTTTGCAGGAAATGGCAAGAACTCTCTTAATTGAAAGTAATATTTACTCTCAATTTTGGGCTGAAGCAATTTCTACAGCTTGCTGCATCATTAACAGAGTATTCTTGAGGCCTATTCTAGAGAAAACTCCTTATGAAGTGTTTAAAGGGAATGAGCCAAATGTTTCTTATTTTTATGTTTTTGGTTGTAAGTGTTTTGTTTTGAAAAATGCAAATGATCAAACTGATAAGTTTGAAGTAAAATCAGATGAATGAATTTTTCTTGGCTACTCAACCTCAAACAAAGCCTACAGAGTATTCAACAAGAAAACTTAGTCTGTGAAAGAATCTATGAATGTCAAGTTTCAAGACTTTATGCAGAACCAACTGGATCAAAATTAAATTGAAGAGTCTGAACCTACTCCAAACTTTTTAAATTCTACTCCCCTGAAGTAGTTCAGACTCCTTAAGATCAACAATAAGAGGAACTAGAAAATTCAACTGAAGCGGAGGATCGGCAGATTCACAAACCAACTAGCAACTAGAAGTATAAGTCAAGTCATCCCAAATATCTCATCATTGGTGACATTGATGAAGGAATTCGTACCAGATCCAAAATGCGAGAAAAGTCCAATGCCTTGGCACTCGTTTTTGAAATTGAACGCAAAAGTACAGAAGAAGCCTTAGCTGATGAAAGCTGGATTGAAGCTATGCATGAAGAGCTCAGACAATTTAGCATCAACAATATTTGGAAACTAATTCCTAAACCAAAAGGTAAGTCCATTATTGGAACTAAATGGGTTTTCAGGAACAAGGTGGACGAGAAAGGAAAAGTGAATAGGAACAAAGCAAGACTTGTGGTCAAATAATATACGCAAGAAGAAGGGATAGACTATGATGAGACCTATGCACCAGCAATAAGGTTAGAAGCAATTAGAATATTACTTGCTTTTGCTTGTTATAAAAATTTCATGTTATTCCAAATGGATGTAAAAAGTGCATATTCCTAAATGGATTCATCCAAGAAGAAGTCTATGTGGAAGAACCACCTGAATTTGAAGATGCAAGAAAGCCAGACTAGGTCTATAGATTGAAAAAGGCCATTTTATGGCTTGAAGCAAGCACCTCGAGCCTGGTAAGAAAGGTTAAGTAAATTTCTAACTCAAAATAGTTTTGTTAAAGAAAATGTAGATACTATTTTGTTCATAAAAAGAGAAGGTAAAGATTTTTTACTTATTCAAATTTGTGTTGATGAAATTATTTTTGGTTCATCAAATGAAAGTCTACGTAAGAAATTCTCTAGATGTATGTAGGATGAATTTGAAATGAGTATGATGGGTGAGTTAACTTTCTTTCTAGGATTACAAATTAAACAATCAAAGAAATGTACTTTTATTCACCAAGAGAAGTATGCGAAATATCTCATCAAGAAGTTTGGAATAAAGAATTGCAAAAAGACAGAGACACCAATGTCAAGTTCTTCAAAGCTGGACAAAGATGAAGAAGGAAAGAATGTAGAGCGGAAGCTATACAGAAGTATTATTGGTTCGCTTCTTTACCTTACTGCATCTAGACTAGACATTTTGTTTAGTGTTTGTATCTGTGCTAGATTCCAATCAAATCCCAAAGAATCTCACTTAAGTGTTGCAAAACGCATCATTAAATACGTTGCAACAACACTAAAGCTAGGTTGTGGTATTCCAAAGAAGGAGACTATATTCTCATTAGATATTCGGATGCAAATTTAGCAGGATGTAAAGTTGATAGAAAAAATACTTTTGGCACTTGTCAACTGTTGGGCAGCAAATTGATATCTTGGTTTTCAAGGAAACAAAATACCGTACCTCTTTGAATAGCTGAAGTAGAATATGTGGCTGTTGGGATTTGTTGCTCTCAAATCTTGTGGATAATGCAATAGCTAAAAGATTTTGGTATTAAAGAATTGTCCAGCGAGATCAAATGTGACAACACCAATGCCATCAATCTCACAAATAATCCAATTCTTCATTCAAGGGCAAAGCATATAGAGATTCGACATCATTTTATTAGAGATCGTGTTCAAAGTGGAGAAGTTATGATTTAGTTCATTGACTCAAAGAATCAGTCGATAGACATATCTACAAAGTTGTTGGAGAAAAGCTTATATGAGTTTATTCGTGCCAGACTGAACATCATATTTTCGACCGGGTAAAGTCTGAAAGTGTTTAGACTTAGATTGTCCAGAAGTTACATTTGTAAGTTGATGTTTTCTAAATGAATGTGATTTTATTTTTGCATGAAATTTTGAAAAGGTACGTTGATTTTTGAATCGCTACTTGCCTATTTCGTTTAAAAAAATTATCTTTTTCAAAATTTTGAATTTATGGCAGTTTTTCATTTTCAAAAAGGCAGTTTTTCATTTTCGAAAAAAGGGTGTTTTATTTTCCTTTGTGACGGTTTGTATATCCCATTTCATTTACCTAATAAACTGTTGAAGTTCATCTTCTCCATTTACGCACACACAAACCCTAGAATATAGAGATTCTACTTTCTCCCATTTTTTCTCAAGTTTGACCTACAAAGTTTTCAACTTTTTCAATGAGCGAGTTCAAGAAATCCCCCTCGATAGTGACAATCTCTTTCCAGAGGAAGTCTTCTAGAATTGCGAACAAGGGACCACAGCACATGCGAGAGGGTCCGATGCACTTTAACTTAACTGAGGAAGAAGATTCTCCTCAGCAGCAGCAACATCAACAACATTCTCAACAGCGTCACTCTTCACCACAAGCGACTCAAGGTCCTTTACAGCAACAAGCAAAAGAAGAATTTATTGAAAATGTTGAACCAGTAAGAAAAAAACCCCAATTTCTTTTTAGACTCTACTCTAACTTAAAGGAGGGTGGTTTTGCGATGACTTTGATTGATGAATTTTTGCGACCAAATGGTTACAACAAAGAAGCTTTCTTCTTGAATACTATTGAAAGGTTAGGCATTGCGCCTAAAGGTTTGGCAGCAAGGACTTTTGCCAACTTTCCAAGTGATCAGCGGTTTGGTGGTTTTAATCAGCCAAAAGGAAAAGATGATGATGAGAGGATGTATACGCATTTTCAGCTTAGGATGGGTATTACTGCAAATGTTCGTGGAGAGGGAACGGATTTATTTTGTTCTAAGGATCACGGGAAGACCTATTCGAAATTTCTGAAGAGACGGTTGATGAACCCTCGAACTATTGACTTTGATTTTTTGGATTCTTTGAAAGTAAACCTAAGGGAGAAGTTTGCTCTCATTCAACTCGAGAGATTTTGCTCGGAGATTGAAGCTGCCTACCCTGAATTGACTGCCTACTTCTAGTCAAATCTATCTTTTCTCGATGTGAATAAATTTTCTTTTACAGTAAGGGACAGAGATTTTGTGGTCGATGTGGGCACTTTGGCTGATGTGATTGGTGTGGAGAGAGGGAGTTTCCAACCAATCAGTGTGTTTGTTGGTCATGCAACGTTAGCTCTTGTTCGGGACGGATTTGCATAAGGCAGGACTTCTTACTCTAGAATGATTGCCTCTATTATCATGTTACACAAGATTGTGATCAACTGCATTAGACCCAAATCCACTTCAAAGATTGATGTCTCTCGCTCTAAGGCAAAACTGATGTATGCAATTGGGTTTAAGTTCTCACTGCCTCAGACTATCCTAATGCACATGTATAGGACAGTTGTGAAGGACAAGGGGCAACTACCTTACTCTGCACTTGTCAGTTGATTATTCAAACATTTCAACATTTGGGTTCCTACTACTTTGTGTATTCGGCCAATTGTTCCTATGGTGATAGGACTAAAGATGGTTTCAAAAATGAGACTGAAAGAGCTGAATAAGGCATTGGAACGCTTGAAGGAGAAGTCCCTCGCCAAAACAAAACAAGATTCTGCAGTGAAGAAAAGAAAGGCAATGAGCCCATGAGCGCACCAATTAAGAAAAGGAGAAACCTTATCTTGCAAGTTGAAGAAGAAGATGAGGACGACATTACTCTCTCTGCCTTTGCCTTGAGAAATTTACAGAGCTTTGTTGGTTTTAAGCAGCTAGAGGATAGAGAGAATAGAGAAAGAGAAGAGATAGAGAAGAGAGATAAAGAAAAAGAAGAAGAAGGAAGGGAAACTCAAGAAGAAGAGGGTCAAGATGATTCTTTTGAGCAAACATATGTTGTATCCATGTCAGAGGATTCAGAGAAGACTCAGAGTGGAACTGCAGGAGAAGAATAAGAAAAACATCACTTAGGCATTGGAGCAGGGTAAGAACAAGAAGATGAATTATTTTCTCCACCTGAAGGAATAGAGACAAAGGGAGCTGCTAACAAAAGAGGTACCTCTTCACCTATTTTTACTAGTGATGTTAGTAGATCTCTAGCAGATCCAAAGGAATTTCCTGAAAAAGATGTTGAAGAATCCACTTCCAGTCCTGGTGATCGAACTGCTGATGATCCCTCACACCTCAATACTCCTAGAATTCATTTAGCTGGACCTAGTGCTACAACAAAATCAACAGCAGACTTTCAAATGCTACTGGAAATCCTTTTGGATTTGAAGGCTCAATAATATGGGATGGAGTGTGAGATCAAGAATCTCAAAACAACTTTCTAGTCCACTTTAGACTCTCTACAAGAACAATTGAAAGCCCTAAAACTTCAAGTATAAGAAATTGCAAAAGGTGAAGATTTGGAGCAGCTGAAGGTGACTCTAACGAAGCTTGAGGAGACTGTCAAGTCTATGGGGGATTTCCAAATCGTTCGCATCCCCAGATAGCCATGATTTTATCAACCTTTTTAAGTGATTCTCCACTTTTTGCCATTGATAAAAAATGGGGAGAATTTGTGCGTGCAGATTTTTATCTATCTTTTGATTGGTTAGGTATTTGGTTTGATATTTTCTTTTGATTGGTACTTTGGACTTTGGACTTTTGAACTTTGGACTTTTGATTACTATTGACTTTGAATCTTTTGACGATTGCAAGAACTAAGTTTGTGATATTGTTTCTGACTAGATAGTTATGTTTATTATGTTTAAGATTAACATATTTTCTGTGGTTGCAAAATAAATACTATCCAGGTTCGAAGAAATTTATTTTTATAAGATATCATGTATTGCACAAGTGTTGTTTTGCAGGTCAAAATTTTTTCAAATCTACAAGAAAGTTTTGTCACCGTAAAAAAGAGGGAGATTGTTGTAGAAAACTCATTTATTGTTTTGAAGTTGACAAAACCTTTCCAAGTCTAAGTCTGAAGATTTCCAGATTCTATCGTCAAAGTCTGAAGATCGCTAGACTTTAGTTTTAAAGTTTGACCTCACTAACAGTTTCTAGACCGAAGAATGAAGACTTATCCAGATGCAGGATTATCTTCAAGGATTCGTTTCATATGGTTTATGGATGACCTTATGGCTAGATATAGCACCTACTTGTTGATTATCTTTATTGGAAACAATTCCGATTTGAAGATATTTGATAAGCGAGCAAACTTGGAAGGTTCTACTTATGCAAATCAAGATCCTGATTGTATGGGCGAACATGATTGATGGGCTTTCATCACAAATCATCTAACGACTCGAGATCACCTTAATTGATTCTGTTCAATGGATAGATTGGAAGAACTCCTTTGGAAAGTGCCAACGGTCGTGAAGGCATGAAGGTTATTTAAGGCAGACTCTCCAATTGTTTGAAGTAGTGCGTGAAAGAAGAATTTCAAAATCTGAAGCTTTCCAGTTACTTGCTTTTTCATTCATGAAGCTCAAAGTTGTAAACAAAAGAGAGAAACTCTAAGTGAGACGTTGTGAGAGAGCAATAGAGACTCTTCACTATGAAAGTCAAGATCATAAGCTGTCAAATCTCTTTTGATTCATAGTGGAATCCAGCCAGTGGACTGTCAGCACAGGAGAGTAGACGTAGGCTTGATCTAAGCCGAACCATTATAAAATTTGTGTTTCTAATTTCTTTCTTTGAACTCCTTACTTTTGTTCTTAGATTTATTTAATTGTTCAAAGTCGAAATACGTTTACAGTTTGTTACCTTCTCCAAGCAATTTATTTCAATTAAGTCTTGCAAAAAAATTATTTACATCTATTCACCCCCCTCTAGGTGTTTATACTATCTTGATCATTCATGGGGAACCTATTATGAACCAGTTCTCGAGATGAATATAATTCAATGACCTTAGCATCACATATGTTGGAGGGAAGTCTACTTATGGATTTGCATCTATTTGCCTCTAGTCTTCTCAATTTCTTGGGAACCTTGGAGATCTCTTGTAGTTATCAACAATACAAAACATCCAAACCTTCCAAGTTATAGAGGTTCTCACACGTAAGAAGATTAGTAAAATTGTTACTCGATAAATATAAATTCCGTAAGCAGGGAAAATTGGAAAGATTTTCCAAAAACTCTACTTATGATAGATGGCACCATTTAAGGTTCAACTACAATAACATAGGAAATCTTGTTGTTGTATGGCGTTCACTCAAATTCTCCTCCTCCTTCTTTGGAAACTTGATTAGTTGTGAGTAACCTTCAAGTTGCAGGACTTCAAGATTTTGTAACCTGTAAATGCTAGACGGAAGTATTGCTAGTTTCTTGCTATCATATAAATACATACGTATTAAAGAGACAAAATTTCCTATGGATGTTGGAAGTTCCTTAATTCCATACTCAATTGACCAAATTTCTAGCAAGGCTTCCTTTTTAACCGAGATATCAGGGAAATTTTGTAATTTAGAGCACCCACTTGAATTCAAAGACTTTAACTTACCATGATATGGAACTGATTTGTGGACATGCTCCAAATTCTAAGGTCCAATTTCTTGAGATTTGGAGTACAAGAGAGGTCCAATATACAAAACAGTGATTGCATAGACTCAAGTTAATGGACTTCAAATGTGTAAAGTCCTGCAAGAACAATAAAACTAACTTGAATAGACATTTCGGACATTCAAAGAAAAAAAGTGATATATATATATATATATATATATTCATATCAAAAGCTAGCTCTAATTTTTTTTAATAAAAAACACTTGATCATAATTCAAGCCATGTCATCATAATTCACTTGATGATGTGGTGTAAGTAAAGCACTCCCTCACTTTATAAATATGAGTTTAACAAATAATCCTTGTAAATTTGCCAATGCTCATAATTTCACCACCTAGTAGAATGGTGTGGCCACTTCCGCTACGTATACTTGCATAAAATTCAAAGAGAGAGAGAGTGTGTAACCTCAAGTGGGAGCACATGAGCCATGGGCAATCCTTTTTCAACTAATTCACCACATGCATTTAAGCTAAACATCTGGACTCTTATGTAGAGATTTGAAGCACCCACGTGGAAGGTCGGGAATCTCTTCAAGTTATCACTTATTAGGAAGGGGTGGTTGGTTGATCTTTTTTTTTTTTAATAAATGTCATATTTTGTATGCCTAGATGGTCATAAATATAACCAAAAAAAAATGAAAAAGTTATTTATCATCTCTTATAGTCCAAGCCGTCTTGCTAAGTATTTCTTTTTTTTAGCTACATATACGTTGGTGTAGTGTAAGAGCTCAAAGTTTAGTATATCTGTAACATCCTGAAATTTTCAATTCTACTTTCAATTAAATTAATCAGGAATTTTATCGACGCGCCTATAGTGCTATTCTCAGAGCTGATCACTCCTGAGATAACTAGACTAGCTAGGGAAGTCATTAAGGAATTTCAACGCATTAAACTTGAGAATTCGACCAGGAATCGACTACTCAACCATGCTTATCTGCAGAGATCATTACGTCACAGTAAAAATCGATTAAAAATCCGAATTCGACTGAGATATGTGGTTAAACGTGGGTGATTCCACCAAATTTTAAAAGTCTCCTCAATCAGCACTAGATTGATTTTTCTGTCGTTTTGGTACCTTGTGTCCGTATTTGAAACCTCAAGATTTTCACGATAATGGAGAGTTGCCAATTTGTCGAAGGGGTTCATTGTGGCTCGAAGAAAATCGACCACGGGTCATTTGCACTAAAAATTTCTGAAAGTTACCTGGTAGCCTAGGTCACTCTAAAATCACTAAATTAAAATTAACCGCGAATTTGAATTTAATTTCAGATATTGAAAGTTCTGTCATGTCACGAGTCGTTTTAGGAATGTATGCTTAGTCTTTGAAGATTTTTCTACAAACCGAGGTTTCGGCGGAAAAAGTCAATTTAAGGCCTTTTTTGACTGGGAAATTTAGAGGACCATTTTTTATCGTGAAATTGGGATGCAAGTAGGTTCTATTGGCAAGGAAAAATGCCAATTTTATCATGAGTACGTTGGTGGAATTTGTAAGGGCCTTATTGCAAAAGGGAAAATATTGTAGTTTGGCTAAGGTCGATCGTGTACCCACACACGATTAATTTTATCAGGTATCATAAAAATAGTGAAATTCTTAGTTGGTGAGAACAGTGTACTATATCAGCCTGAGGGCTTCGATATATCAACTTAACACGAGCAGTACACTTTATCAGCTTAGAGTGAGCATTAGGGGTATACTATATCAGCTTGTGGGTTGGATATGTTAGCTTAGTGTGAGCAGTATACCAATGTACTATATCAACTTGAGGGCCTCGATATATTAGCTTAGCGCGAGTAGTATACCTTATCAGCTTAGTGTGAGCTATATTAATTATCAACTTAGTGCGAGCTATACTATCTATCTTCAGCTTAAAGCGAGCAGTTCTTGATGGGATCGAACTTGATAGATAGTATTGGATGAAATGACCGTGAGATGGTCTTGTTGACAAGGAATCAACTGGGTCAATTGATCGATGGTTCGATCTACTTTGATGATTTGAGTTATTAAGGTGATTTGATAAATTTGTGAATTGTATTGACTTCCAAGATGAAATCGAGGCATAGGTAAGTTCTCTGACTCATGCTTGTGCTTAGGCAGCCCTTCGGGCATATTTCGTTCCTAGTCGGGTCTTAGGGGATAAACTTGCTGCGACGTCATCTCATCCCATTGTAAGATAACATTTTTAGGTCCCTAGATGAAAGCTCCTCTCGAGCATTTTGGTCAACCAAAGAAGGTGACGGAGTAGAAGTGTTTTATCCCGCTGCATGGGAAACCAAGGGAATGGATCTATGAGCTAGTGAGAACCGTGGTCTAGGTTGATGAGGACTTACCCTATAAGGTATCTCATCAATACAAATCATGGTATCATCAGGCTCGAGATGGAGAGAGGGAAGGTCCCATACCTTAGTCCGAGGTTCCCATGTACATGCCAAAGTCCCCGGTGTATTTAGCTGAAGGCTCTAATGAGGATGAGGATGAGGATCTGTAGTTTTATGAAACCCCCATGTTTTGCACACCTTGTTTTTATAGACTAGTATTGTATATGACATGGCTCGATATATGTATATATATAAGCGTGTTGTGGTTTGAAAAATTTATGGCCCTACTTTTCTATCCATTGTGTTGTTGTTTGGAGATTATTTATTTGCTTCTGCATGTGCATTAAAATGAATGGGTCGGCGATGCGTCTTGGAGGATCGGGGAGTGACATCCCCGTTTAATGGTATCAGAGCATGATTAGTAATTGAAGTGATAAGGTGTGATGGTTTATGGGATAGTTAGTAGGACTAACCTTTAATTCACATTAGTGCATGTTTGTGATAGCTATCTGGTAGAAATTGTTTGTTTATGTGGATCGCTTAGCTTCTAATTTTATGTGGAATTGGAAGTAGACTTCTTTAAAGAAATCTTAGAATGAGCGATCAGGAGTAGATGACTCCTAGGAAGAGTACTATAAGGTCCATGACTTGGGGTAAGATGCCGACGAGAGTCGATAATCGAGGAGGCTGAGGTAGAGTGCCAATATAGGCTGGTGCTAGTGGAGTGGCACCACCGCCTATTAGTGCTGGGGTTGCAGCCCCTGGTGATCCCAAGTTCGAGGGGATCATGCAGGCACTTGAAGCCATGAGAGACTTAATGGGGTAGCAGGCCCAGAACCAAGTCACCACCATTGCTGCCGTCACTCAAGCTACTGATATTGTTGCTGTTGCCGCCGTTGTTGACACACCTGTTGAAGTTCTAGTTGAGAACGTAGTCATGGAGAAGGATAGACCAATCCACAAATTGGTAGAGCAATTTCTGAAGTTGAACCCACTGAGGTTCACCGATACCGGAGATCCAGAGATTGCCTCACTTTGGGTTCAAGATTTAGAGAAAGCCTTTGCGCTGCTGATGTGCACTGAGGCAAAGAAAGTTGTCCCGGTAGTGTATCAATTGCAGGGTAACACAAACACCTGGTGGAAAGCCGCCAGAGATATAGTGTTCATGGGAGGAGCAATCCCGGTGTGGTACGCTTTCCTTAGAGCATTCGACGATAAGTACTTTTCGGGTAGTGCTCGAGAACAGAAGATGGAGGAATTTCAGCGCCTTCGCCAAGGGACGATGGCCGTTGACTAGTACGAAGTCAAGTTCGTGAAGCTTTCTCAATATGCTCCGAGGTTGATAGAGGATCCAGAAGATAAGGCTTAAAGGTTCAACAATGGCCTTCAACTAGAATTGAAACAATCGCTGGTGCTGTTTGATCTAAAGGACTATCGTGAAGTGTACTATTGAGCCCAGCTGATTGAAATAAGTTTGAACGAACAAGCTACCTCGTCTGGATTAAGGTTTAATTCGAGTAGAGAAGTGATCTGACATGGGAAGAGGCCTATGACTGGAGGAAAGTTCCATGTTCCGCCCAACAGAAAGGGTGGAATTGGAAAGCCAGCACCAAGTTAGAATGGCATATGTTGCCTCTGTGGAATATGACATGATACGACCCCATGCCCTCGAAGAACAGGCGTTTGTTTTGAATGTGGCTAGAAGGGTCACATGGCCAGAGATTGTCCTAGAAGGCCAAGAGGACAACTACAGTTACCATCGCCACCACCGTTGGGTCAGATCAGGGGATTCGCGTCGCAGAACGCACCTCCAGTTCAGGGGACAATGTATGCCATCACGAGAGGTCAGGCAGAGGACGCGCTTAATGTGATTACAGGTACAATTTCACTGAACGACCATGTTGTTTATGCTTTATTCGACCCTGGAGCGAATCATTCTTTTATTGCTGAGCAATATGTTTAGTTGATGGGATTAATCCTGAGTTGCTGGAGTTAGTGATTAGCATATCTACACTGTTGAAGGATAAGGTGTTGTTTACATTGGGTTGTTTTGGTTACAAGTTAGCGATTCGTGAGCAAGATGGGAGGATATATTTATTAGTCCTAGCCATGTATGACTTTGATTTGATAATTGGCATGGATTGGCTAACCAAGCAACGAGCTAAGATGGACTATTATTGTAAAGCGATTCAGTTTCACCCGTTAGAGGGTGAAAGCTTCGAGTTTGTTGGAAGTCGAGGATAACCCTCAATTTCTTTAATCTCGTCGCTTGAGCCAACCCGTCTGTTAGACAGGGGTTGTCAAGGTTACTTGGCGTCTGTTGTAGATATGACAGTTAAAGAACTGAAGGTCGAAGATATCTCGGTGGTGCAAGAATTTCTAGATGTATTTCCAAAGGAATTGCCATGTTTACCGCCAGAGAGAGAGATTGAGTAGTGATTGAGTTAGCACCTGAGACAGAGCTAATCTCTAAGGCTCCTTACTAGATGGCGTTGTCTGAGTTGAAAAAACTGAAGGTGCAGATGTAGGAATTGTTGCACAAGGGATTTCTACGTCCCAGTGCATTACCTTGGAGAGCACTAGTTCTGTTCATGAAAAAAAAGGATGGTTTATTGCGTCTGTGCATCGACTATCGTTAACTCAATCAAGTGACGATCAAGAACAAGTATCCACTCCCGAGGATCGATGACTTATTTGATCAGCTATAAGGAGCGTCAATGTTTTCAAAAATCGACTTGAGGACAAGATATCATCAGTTAAGGATCAGAAAAGAAGACATTCCAAAGTCAGCATTCCGTACTCGATACAACCATTATGAATTTACTGCAATGTCATTTGGTTTGACGAATGTTCCAGCTGCTTTCATTGATCTAATGAACCGAGTGTTCAAAGAATATCTGGATCAATTCGTAATCATGTTCATTGATGATATTCTAGTATATTCGAGAAGTGATGAGGAACATGAGAGTCATCTGAGAATGGTATTACAAACTTTGAGGATTTACGAGCTATACGTCAAGTTCAACAAGTGTGAGTTTTGGTTAACTCGTGTTGCTTTATTAGGTCACGTGATTTCGAGCCAAGGAATCTCCATGGACCCGGCCAATATTGAAGCAGTGATAAATTGACCAAGACCAACTACAATGACATAGATCATAAGTTTTCTAGGTTTGGTAGGTTATTACAGATGATTTGTGGAAGGATTTTCGACTTTGGCGTCGCCGTTGACTCGACTCCTGAAGAAAGAAGAGAAGTTTATGTGGATAGACAAGTGCGAGTGTAGTTTCCAAGAGCTTAAGCAGAAGTTGACTACTGCACCTGTGCTAACCATTCCATCTTGTCTTGGAGGATACGAGATCTATAATGATGCGTCGTTTAGAGGATTGGGTTGCGTGCTGATGCAACGTGGCAGAGTTGTTACATACGCCTCCCGCCAGTTGAGACCTCATGAGCAGAACTACTTGACGCATGACTAAGAACTCGCAGTGATCTTTTTCGTTCCGAAAATTTGGAGACATTTTTTGTGTGGAGAAAGATTCCAAATCTTCATTGACTATCAAAGTTTCAAGTATCTATTTTCTCAGAAGGAGTTGAATATGAGACAGCGTCGATGGATGGAACTTCTGAAAGACTACGATTGTGATATCCTATATCACCTGAGAAAGGCGAATAAGGTCGCTGACACTTTGAGCCGGAAGTCTTTAGTTGATCATATGCTGGTTAAGGAGTGGAATTTACTCGAGAGAGCTCGAGATTCGGTTTTCAAGTTTGAGGTAAGCCACCTTTCGAATCTTATGGCCATCCTCAGAATTGAGCTGGATGTGTAGATCATGATCAAACTACTTCAACCGACAGATCCAGATGTCCAGAAGATTTTACAAGAGGATATCGAAAAGAGAAAGGCTGACTTTCAAATTTCTTGAGGATAGAACACTGAGGTTCCGAGGACAATTATGTGTACCTAACAATGCAAAACTTAGAGATGATATCTTATCAGAAGCTCATCGTAGCAGTTACAGCATTCATCTTGGTAGTCCGAAGATGTAGCAAAATCTAAGTCGACACTATTGGTGGTCTGATATGAAGGCGGACATCGCCAAGCATGTCTCCGAGTGTCTGATGTGTCAACAAGTGAAGGCCCAGCAATGTAAACCGTGAGGACTTCTACAACCTCTCGAGATCCCATTGTGGAAGTGGGAGCACATCACGATGGATTTCGTGATAGGTTTACCGAGGAGTCAGAGAGGAAATGATTCCATTTGGGTGATGGTCAACAAACTGACAAAATTGGCTCACTTCATTGTAGTACGAAAGGACCTCGATTTGGATAGGCACGTAGAGTTGTACATACGTTAGATCGTTCATCTGCATGGAGTGTCGGTGTCGATAAATTCAGAATGACGCCCGAGATTCACAGTTTCATTCTAGAAGACTTTGCAGGCTACTTTAGGTACGAAGCTGCAGTATAATACGGCATATCATCCTTATATAGATGGCCAGTCTGAGAGGACGATTTAGACCTTCGAGGACATGCTGCAAGCTTGCTTATTGGATTTCAAGGAAAGCTAGGAAGAACAGCTTCATCTGATCGAGTTTGCCTACAACAACAGCTACCATTAGAGCATTTAGATGGCTCCCTTCGAAGTGTTGTATAGTAGTGAACGCCAGTATGTTGGGATGAAGTCAAGGAAAAAAAGATCAAAGGCCCAAAGTTGGTTCAGTTGTTAATGGATGCAGTTGCAGTTATCAGAGGTAGACTAAAGATCGCTTAGAGCCGTTAGAAAAGCTATGCAGATGAGCGCCGGAGACCATTGGAATTTCAAATTGATGATCATGTTTTTTTGAAGGTGTCACCAATAAGGGGTACTTTGCACTTTGGCAAGAAGAGAAAATTGAGTCTGAGGTATGTATCGTCTTACATTGTCGCCGAGACTTGCACAAGTGCATGATGTCTTTCACGTGTCGATGTTGAGGAAGTATGAGCTTGACCCGACCCACGTGCTTAATTTCAAAGAATTGGACATGGATGACAGAATGTCATACGTTGAAAGCCCGGTTCAAATTGTGTATCGAAAAGTGAATGTTCTGCGCACCAAGACCATCATGTTGGTTAAAGTGGTCTAGCAACACCACAACACTAAAGGAGCAACTTGGGAGAGTGAAGAGTCGATGAGGCAATTGTACCCCCACCTTTTTGCTTAAGTATTGTAATGATTTAAATTTTGAGGATGAAATTTTTATAAGAAGGGAAGAATTGTGACATCCTAAAATTTTCAATTATGCTTTTAATTACATTAATTAGGCATTTCATCGATGTACCTATAGTGCTATTCTCAAAGCTGATCGCTCTTAAGATAACTAGACTAGCTGGGGAAGTCATTAAGGAATTTTAACGCATTAGACTTGAGAATTCGATCAGAAATTGACTACTCAACCGTGCTCATCTGTAGAGATCATTACGGCATGGTAAAGATTGATTAGAAATAAGAAATAGGTTGGTTCGACTGAGATGTATGGTTAAACGTGGGTGATTCCACCAAATTAAAAAATACTCGTCAATCGGCACTAGACTGATTTTTCTGTTGTTTTGGTACCCTGTGTCCGTATTTGAAACCTCAAGATTTTCATGACAACCGAGAGTCACCAATGTGGCACCCGTCGACAGCCCCCGATTTGTTAGGGTTGCCACAGTTCACTTACCTTTCACTTTCCCTAATAACATGTCACTCTGATACCATTTCAATTGTAGCGGGTCCATACAACCTGGGAGTTTACATTTTTTTTTTATCGGTCCCTTGCGCAATTCATATATGGAAGCACATCCAACAACTCCCTTCCCTATATTCAGAAAATGATGCACACCAACTAAACATTTATAGGTAAAAGCCGAACACTTGTATTTACTTAAACCAGATGGACATCATTCATCGGTACATCAAAATGCCAGGGTTTTCGATACTTGGCTATACTTCAAAAGATGACCGACATCTCCTCCAACAGTCGTATACTTAAAGTCCATCGATCAGAGTCGGCATCTAAAAGTTCCTTCATTTGCTATCCTCCTCCTCGCAGTCATATCCAACCAGTTGATCCATCTACTAGTGGCAGTGGTAGCAGGGGTATCTTATCTATTCTGAAATGTTAATCCCCAAAAGGGATGAGTACAACCATTCAGCAGTAAAGATCCACCAAACTACTCATTGCGTCACACAGAACAATCAAGGCATCATAACAAAGCTTGTATCATTCATGCATTCACGCATAACTTACCTTGTAACAATGCATATGTCATCATACCATATGTGCATATACCATCATGCACTCCTTATCAAGCATTCATGCATATATCACCATGCCATATGTGCATATACCACCATACACTCATCATCAGGCATTCATGCATATCCATGCCATATGTGCATATACCACCATGCAGTCATGCATATCTCACCATGCCATCGTGCATATACCACCATGACTCATATCATCCATGCTATCAAGCATACATCACCATAAGATCCATTCATGCCTTCATGATCGCATTTTCAATATCAAATAGCATCAATTTACATTCATAAGCATATCATGCATCATGCCATATGCATACACCCATGCACATGATTCATTTTCAGTTCTTATCTTTCACAATGATCTCATCAGTTTTTCCTTCCAGGGACCAATGTTTGCATCCCACAATTTATCGCTCGCACCCAATACTGGCATCGCAAGGAACCTCCGGGCATGTATTCAAAATACAACCGGGCATCCAGCACCCCCACATTCTGGGCATCTCGTATCCCAACTGGCATCACGAGGTATCCCCTCGGCACACACCTCCGAGGCTTCTGCGATTACGTACCGACATACCACCAAGCACTTCCCCTGGAATTACGTACCATATACCATCGGGCATCTCAAAACTCCCGAGGACCCTCCGGAATTACACCACTTAGGCACCGGGCATCTGGCACCCCCACATTCCGAGCATCCCGACACTCCCGGGGCATCGTCGGCTCACACCTCCGATGGTCTTGTTACTATCTCCATTTACATTTACACATGTATCTCAATTTCAACATGGCATTTGATGCATCGATATCAAGAGTCTCAACCAAATTTTCATGCCATATAACATGCCATATGCCATCACATATGCAGCAAAATCAACCACTCAAGGTATTCCATCACATGGATAAATTCATTTATTTTTCAAAACACATCAATTTTTCCAATAAATCGGAATGCATTCCTCCAATTAAAATTCCAGAAAATTAGTAAATGGTATTAATAAATTCTGAAAATTTGACACATCATAGACGAGATCTAGAGGCATTTATCTCATGAAGAACACAACACCACCAGAATTTCATACAAAACAGAATAGTCCATGCATTACAGCTTTTGAAATTCTCACAATCCAGCTTGCACAGTTTTAGAAAACATTTTAATTGAATACCCAAATGACCTTCAAAAATTATGAAATTCAAACATGTGATAGTGGAGACATAAATACAGATATTTCATGAAGAACACTACACCAAAAGATCCCCATATAGTTCAATACAGACCACGAATCACAGCACTACTAATTCTGTCCGTTCCACTTGCACAATTTTTGAAACATTTTTGGTTAAATAGGCAAATGAACTTCAAAAATCACGAGATTTGAATATGTTGTAGGAAAGAAATAAAAAAAGAATTTCATGCAGAACATTTTTCCAAAAGAATCTCATACCAAACGATATAATTCACGCATTGCAACTTACAAAGTCCGAACACATCAGATTGCACAGTTTTAAAAACATTTTCGATTAAATACCAAAATGATATTCAAAAATTATGAAATTCGACTATGTGATATTCAATACCCTAAGGTAGATATTTCATGCGGGCATAAAAGTCAGATTCATCCTAGATAATTAATTATGGATCGTTGAAGCCCCTGTTCCTAGTACCGAACATTCTAGGTTTAGCCATCTCCGAAAAATCATGATTTCACCTACTTATCTTCTGAATTTTTGATATGTTTTTTCTCAAGAGGTCTAATACAACTATCATTAAGGGATCAAGGTGAGATTTTCAAAGGAAAGTCACTTTATAGTCTACGAAGTCACTGGAGTTCAGTACAACATTTCCAGATCTAACGTCTTCAAAAGAAAAATCGTTTCACTAGGCTATACTTGTTCGTTTTACCTCAAATTTGTGTATGTTAGTCTTCAACATGTTCTCTACAACTTTCTTGAAGGGCTCAAAGTGAAATTATCAGTAAAAAGTTACATTCAACACACAAAATCACCAAGAGGTCAATAAAACAGCTTCAGATCTAACATTTTCGTAGAGGGAGGATTTCACCCCTCAAAACTCATCCATTTTGCCTCAAATTTTAGTAAGTTATACTTTAAGATATTATCTACAACTTCCATGAAGAAGTCAAAGCCAAAGTCCGATTCAAACATCGCATGCAAGCCACTACAACATTCTGGGTCAGATTGTTTACTCGAGAACAGTTCACTACTTCAAAACAACACTCTTAAAACTTCGGTTTTTCACACCCTAGATATCCGAAATTCATCACCATCCAATAACACATTCTAGACACAACATGCAAGAGTAGATCAAAGGATCTAACTTGCCTCTAAATCGAGCTACGGCAAGCACGACGGCGGCAGGACACGGCGGCTACGGGCGACGCACGGCTTCTCCCTTCCTCCCCCCCTTCTTCTCTTCCTCCTTTTCTTCTTTTCCTTTCTTTCTTTCTCTCCTCTCTCTCTCTCTCTCTCTCTCTCTCACGGTCGACACACCCCCTAAACCGGCCACCCCTTCTCTTTATTTTCCTTTAAAAGCAATCATTAGTAATCATTAGGAGCCGCCCAAGGTGGCCAATGGGCGTAACTCCCCTTTTTGCCACTTGGCGAACCCCATGCACATGATGGGCTTGAAGATGGGCCGGCCTTCTCCCCTCCTTGTGGTCGACAGCCCATTCATGGGCTTATGGGCCAGCCAATTTGGCCCATCTTAGGCCCACACTCTTGGGCCTAAGACCCAAGCTTAATTAAATCCAATTTTAACCCCTTTTTAAAACTAATTAAATCCCTATTAAATCAAAGTACTAAATTGCAAATTTAAATGGCTATAATACTTTGTAACATAGACTAATAAAATCCAACTTATAAAATTCATGGCCAAAAGCATAATTTCCTCATCAAATGAATCGGGATCTTACATGGGCACGGAACATGTTTTTAACAAAATATTAGCCCATTAGGTGCTCGGCCATTAATTCTATTACATTTCTTTGATCTAATGGCCATGACATGCTTCAATGACACAACCATTCCCTTTTCCATAGGTTGTAATGTCTCTAGAAATTGCCGTGAGATTTTTGGGATGCCACAGCCAATGTGTTGAAGGGGTTCATTGTGGCTCAAAGAAAATCGACCACGGATTATTTGCACTAAATTTTTTTAAAGCTACTTGGTAGCCTAGGTCAGTTGAAATCTTACCAGATTGAAATTAACCATGAATTTGAATCCGATTTCAGAAATTGAAAGCTCTATCATGTCACGAGTCATTTTAGCAATGTCGGCTTAGTCTCCGAAGATTTTTCTACAAACCGAGGTTTTGGTGGAAAAAGTCGATTTATGGCCGTTTTCAACAGGGAAATTCAGAGGACCATTTTTTATCGCGAAATTGGGATGCAAGTGGGTTCCATTGGCAAGGAAAAATGCTAATTTGATCATGAGTACGTTGGTGGAATTTGTGAGGGCCGAATTGCACCGATTCAAGAACGAATTGAATCCAATTTGAGCTAAATGTTGTGAAATTCGCAGGCCCCCTTGGTCCATTACTTTTGGACCGCTTCAAGGCTTCTAGAAGAAGATTTGGCTACTGGAAATTGGTTAACGAAGCCAGTTGCCAAGTGGGACCAAGTCAATGAGGTAAAGGGATGATAGTGAGACCAAGAGGAAACCTCCACCAACCAAAGCTGCCCCCCTTCTTGTCCTCCCCTGCTCGTTGACACCTCCTCCATTTCTAGCCAGTTGAAGACTTCCAAAACCTAGAAATCCAAACCAGCAAGCCAGCCAACTCGTTCAAGCCCATTGCCACCATCTAGAGCCGCCGCTCACCGTCGCACCCATTCGCGAGTGCCCCGCACACCAGCTGCTCGTCTGTACATCATCCTGCCTCCGTCGTGACCTCAAGCCATCCCCCAAGCCATTCAGACCCTCCTCGCCATCGCCAGAGCCATCTGGCCGCCCGCCAATGCCCACCGCTACCCGCAACAGTCCCATCTGTCTCACCCTGCTTGTTTCTAGCTCAACCGGTCATCGAAGCAGCCCTTGTGGCCACCGAGTAGAAGGCGAAGCCGTGGGTCTCACCAACATTGTTTGGCCCATTTTGGTGGCATTCCGGACCTCGAAATGTGACATCCGGGAATTACAACCCGAAATATTGATTTTGAGGGAAACGATATTTGACTTTGAATGGCCATAGGGACAATTACATCATTGGCCACGATATTTTATCTCTTGGACTGAACCCCTTATGAAAATGTTAATTGATTATGAGAATGTTAATTGATTCCTATAAAAAAAAAAATCAAATCAAATGCCCTAAAGTGGTGAAGGAATTATGGGCTATTTAAATTGGACATAGGACGATTTGATAAAGAAGACTTTGTTCTTGACTATGCACTTTATAGATTTGATGGATTTACGTCACAAAGTCTTTTGGCCATTTTATTATGCAATTAGGTATTTATTTAAATGAGGATTAAAATGTATTATTAAAAATAAACTTGGGCCATTTAAGTTTGGACTTTAGGCCCAAGTGAGATGGGCCTAAAGTGGGCCATAAGCCCGGCCCATGTCGACGCATGGAGGGGGGGAGGAGGAGCCGCATGGCTACTCCAAGTGTCTTTGGCAAGGGAGACACTTGTCTCCTCCTTGGGGACAAGTGTCTCCCATGCAAAATAAGAATGCATGCAAATATATATAGAACCAAAAAGAAAGAGAGAGAGGGAGTGGTCGGTCTAGGTGCCGAGAGAGAGCAGAGAAAGAGAGAAAGAAAGGAAGAGAGGAAGAGAGAAAGGAAGGAGGAGGTTCGTCGCCGCCATGTCCCACCGTCGAGCCCGCCTAGTCCCGCCGTCGTTCTTGCTGTGTTTCCCTTTAAATTAAGGCAAGTTGGGATCGATTTCCACTCTTGCATGTGTGTCTTTCATGTGTTACTTGTTGGTGGTGGATTTCAGATGTTAGGGTAGACAAAACCGAAGCTAGAATGTGACTTGTTCTTGAGTATGCTTGCTGTTTTCGTGTGAACCGCCTGACCCAGAATCTTGTGAGGGCTTGCATGCATGTTTCGAGTTGGATTTTGACTTTTATTTCTGCATAAAAGTTGTAGCCAACATCTTAAAATACAACATATTAAAATTCGGTACAAAATGGTGGAGATGTAAGGGTTCAAACCCTCTTCCTACAAAGACCCTAGATCTGGAACTGCCTTGCTGACCTTTTGATAGTTTGTGGGTTGCATGTTGATTTTTACCGAGAATATCACTCCGACTTCTTCATGAAACTTGTAGAGAAAATCCTAAAGACTAACATACTAAAATTTGAAGTAAAATGAGCAAGTGTAGCCTAGTGAATCGACTTACTCTTGAAGATGGTAAATCTGGAAACACGGTACTGGACACCCGAGACTTCATGGACCCATATGGTGACTATTCTTTGGAAATTTGGCTTAGATCCCTTACTGAAAGTTGTGGGGGACCTCTTGAAGTAAAAAATATCCAAATTTCAGAGGAAACAAAGAAGAATAAGTGGGTAAAAACTCGATATTTCGTAGATAATTACACTGGACGTTTTGGTGCTAGAATCAGAAGCTTCGGATGACTATAGAAAATTATCTAGAACGAATCTGGCCTAGATGTATTCATGAAAAATCTACTTTAGTGTCTTGACTATAACCTGGTAAAATTTCATAATTTTTGGAGGTCATTCGGATATTTTAATCGAAGTATTTCAAAAACTGTGCAATCTGACTTTGTCCGAATTCTTGCTGCAATGTGTGAACTATGTCTCTTTGTGTGAAGCTCTTTTGGGCATGTGTTCTGAATGAAATTGTTACCTCTATGTCTTATCTAGTACATGCTCTAATTTTGTGATTTTTTAGGGTCATATTAATATTTAATTTAAATGTTTTCCAAATTTGTGCAATCTGGAATTTAGTGAGTTTCAAAAAGGCATGTATTATGAACTATTCTAGGTTGTATGGATTTCATGGATCATATTGTCTCTAGAAATGGTATCTTGCTGCATGTATGATAATGATTGGAAATGCATATAAAAACTAAAAGGATGAAAGTGATCTTGTTTGCCATTACATCATATGCCATGCTGAGTTGAGACATAAATGGGTGAACATAAATTACGATAAATGATGAAACTGTCGGAGGCAGATGATAATGCCCTGGGAGTGTCAAGATGCCCGGGATGGGGGGTGCCGGATGCTAGGATTGTATTGAGATACATGGCCGGATGTCCTCGGGAGTTTCGAGATGCCCGGAATGGTTGGGTGCCGGAAGCCTCGGAGGTTTTTACCCGAGGGGATGCCTCGTGATGCCAGTTGAGATGCGAGATGCTCGGAATGTGGGGGTGCCAAATGCTCGGTGGTGTGTACCGGATGTTTTTCTCGTGATGCCAGGTTGGGGTGCGAGTGATAAAGTATGTGATGCAATTATTGATCCCGGGAAAGAGTGATGTGGTGATTGAATTGAAAGTTAAAAGTGGAAATTGAATCATGCATATATGACATGATGATGATCACCTGTGGCATGATGACATGCATATATGATATGATGATGATCACCTGTGGCATGATGACATGCATATATAATATGATGATGATATGTGCATGGATGCATGGTAATGATGATGGTACATGTAATATGATGATGATATGTGCATGTATGTATGGTAATGATGATGATACATGTGATATGATGATGATATGTGCATGGATGCATGGTAATGATGATGGTACATGTGATAGGATGATGATGAGTGCATGGATGCATGATGATGGTAAGTGCATGGATGTATGTGCACCTATGGCATGATGGTATGTGTGACATGATGATGGTAAGTGCATGGATGTATGTGCACCTAAGGCATGATGGTTTATGTGATATGATGATGATGAGTGCATGGATGCATGGTAATGATGATGGTACATGTGATAGGATGATGATGAGTGCATGGATGCATGATGATGGTAAGTGCATGGATGTATGTGCACCTATGGCATGATGGTATGTGTGACATGATAATGGTAAGTGCATGGATGTATGTGCACCTAAGGCATGATGGTACATGTGATATGATGATGATGAGTGCATGGATGCATGGTAATGATGATGGTACATGTGATATGATGATGATGAGTGCATGGATGCATGTTAATGATGATGGTACATGTGATATGATGATGATGAGTGCATGGGTACATGATGATGGTAAGTGTATGACATGATGGTGATGACTATCTGATTATGTATGTACATGAGGTATGATGATATGTGCATGATATCAAGGTAAATTTTGCATGGATGTTTAAATGTCATGTGATGCTATGATTGTGATGATTGTGGGGCATGATGCATTGAGTGGTTTATTGGTCATTTACCTGTTGAGTGGTTGTACTCACCCCTTCGAGGACCAACATTTCAGACTAGATAAAGATACATCTGCTGCCACTGCTATCGGTGGATGGATTGAGTGATTGGATATGACCGTGAGGAGGAGGATAGCAAAGGAAGGAGCTTTTGGACGCCGACACTAATTGATGGACTCTAAAGTATACGACTATTGGAGTAGATGTCGGTCATCTTTGGAAGTATAGCCGAGTATAGAAGACTACGGCATTTTGATGTACCGATGAACGATGTCCATCTGATTTATGTAAACAAAAGTGTTCGGCTTTAACTCATATAAGATGTTTAGTTGGTATGCATCATTTTCTGAATATAGGGAAGGGAGTTATTGGATGTGCTTCCGTATATAAATTGCGCAAGGGACCGATTTAAAAAATGTAAACCCCCAGGTTGTATGGACCCGCTGCAATTGAAATGGTATCAGAGTGACATGTTATTAGGAAAAGTGAATGGTAAGCGAACTGTGGCGACCCTAATCAGATCAGGGGCTGTCGAGGGGTGCCACAAGAAAGGCGCCCCCGCTTTGTAGATTGTCGATCATCTCCGTGTCCTCGTCATTGTGGTTCAAGCAGTTTGTTAATCAAGTTAGTTTAACTCACTAATCCCTTATTATTAAGTTAATGACGCTTAAGGGTTGATTATTTTAGACTAAGTATGAATTAGGTGGATAGTTAGAATAGATTTGCAATTTAATCGTTAAATATTGCATGTTAGATGGTTAGAGTAGTGTAATTAAAGCCTAGATAAGCTCTAGTATTTATTTAGAGTGGTTCGGAAATTTTCCAGGCTCGGCTCGGCTTTTAATTAGGCTTTTCCGGTCTAAGTGTGAATTATTGGTATTTAATACTTAATTTTTCGTAATTATTTAATTAATTATTATTTCTAGAAATTAGATCGAGATAGCCAATGACCGGAATTTTATGCAAATTGAGTGTGATTTGTAATTTTAAGAATTTATCCCAAAATTTAATAAATTCTGTAATTAATTGGAAAATACTGGGCGTCAGTTTATAGCACAAAAAATGTGTTTTTGGACTGTTGGATTTAGTGGGGTTTTCAAAAGGGAAAATGTTGTATTTTGGCTAAGGCCAACCGTCTATCCATACACTATTATTTTTATCGGGTATGATAAAAATAGTGAAATTCTCAGTTGATGAGAACAGTGTACTATATTATCCTGAGGGCTTCGATATATCAGCTTAGAGTGGATATGTCAGCTTAGTGTGAGCAATATAGTGATGTACTATATCGGCCTAAGGGCCTTGTTATATTAGCTTAGCGCGAGCATTATACCTTATCAGCTTAGTGTGAGCTATATTAATTATCAACTTAGTGTGAGCTATATTAATTATCAGCTTAGTGCGAGCTATACTATCCATCTTCAGCTTAGAGCGAGCAGTTCTTGAAGGGATCTAACTTAATAGATAGTATTGGATGAAATGACCGTGAGATGGTCTTGTTGACATGGAATCGACTGGGTGGATTGATTGATGGTTCAATTTGCTTTGATGATTTGAGTTATTGAGGTGATTCAATAAATTTGTGAATTGTATTGACTTGTAGGATGGAATCGAGGCAAAGGTAAGTCCTTTGACTTGTACTTGTGCTTAGGCAGCCCTTGGGGCGTACTTCCTTCCTATTCAGGTCTTAGGGAGTGAACTTGCTAAGACGTCATCTCACCCTGTTGTTAGATAACATTTTCAAGTCCCTAGATGATAATTCCTCTTGAGCATTTTGGTCAACCAAAGAAGGTGATGGAGCAGAAATGTTTTATCTCGCTGCATGGGAACCCAAGGGGATGGATCTATGAGCTGGTGAGAACCATGGTCTAGGTCAATGAGGCCTTACCCCATAAGGTATCTCATCAATACAAATTATGGTATCGTCAGGCTGGAGATGGAGAGAGGGAAAGTCCCATACCTGAGTCCGAGGTTCCCATGTACGTGCTGGAAGTAGCCTTTGGGAAACGCATGGCAGATCCTCCAAAAGGTTCAGTAGTGGACGTAGACCTGGACCTGTCAAAACTAGAGTCTCTGGTATATTTAGCTAAAGGCTCCAATGAGGATGAGGATGAGGATCTATAGTTTTATGAAACCCCCTTGTTTTGCAGACTTTATTTTTATAGACTGGTATTGCATATGACATGGCTTGATATATGTATATATATAAGCATGTTGTGGTTTGAAAAATTTATGGCCTTGCTTTTCTATCACATTGTGTTGTTATCTGGAGATTATTTATTTGCTTCCGCATGTGCATTAAAATGAATGGGTCGGCGATGCGTCCTCGGACGTCGCTATTTAAACAACCAACTCGAGATGGACACGTGCTCCAAGTATCGGGGCGTGACAATATCATCATGAATACAACCACTATAATTATACATTGCATTTGTGTGTTTGTATATATATAGTGTCCATGATTTGATAGAGTTCGACATCTTGATCTTGTGGATCTCATGGGCAATTTATTAATTCCCTATGCTGCACGTCCATTGAATATGTGATGAGTCTTTTTGCGTCTTCTTTCGATTAAGTTTTAACTACTTTCTTCTTGAGACCCCTTTATTAATAACTTGTCATTCCATAATGATTTAAGTATTCTCAATATTGTAATTCTCAATGAACTCTCTAAAATTATAGCACTATTATTCTAAAGGACGAAAAGAATATTAAATGAAATAAAGTTTAAGGAATAAGATTTGAAATGTTCCATTTGAAATTGTATTTGAAGGCATGTCTCTCAAAAGATAAAGGTGGTGATTTTTTTCATAGGACTATCAATTGAACTTTTTAAATTCAGACAAACCTAATCAACACTTTTCACTCGCCCATGTGCATTATGAATGGAAATATTGCTATTAGTAGGAAGGGGATTATAGGAAGGTTTTTATATGGTAAAAAATTTGTAAATGATTGTCATGGAGCCTTGATGGTTTACATGTTATGGAGTGTTATATTGGTGAACTGGGCGCCTAGATGGTATTCTGAAGACAACTCCCTTCTGATAGTGATATCAAGTCCATGAGTCACTTTTGGTGTTCATTATGGTGGATAATGGGGACTCAATGATAGTTTAGTTCTATTGGCCACCCTCAGATCGATGGACAAGCTGAGGCTATTAATAGAAATTTGGGCAATTTAATATAGAGTTTTGTTGGAAAAGATGTCAAACAATGGGATTTGTTATTGGTTCAAGATGAATTTGCATAAAACAATTTGGTAAGTCAAACTATTGGGAAAGGCCAATTTGAAGTTTTGTATCGAGAGGACAATAATGCTCCATTCATTTTGTGAAAAACGTGATGTTTTTGCAAGAAGTCATTGTCTAGGAAAATGACAATATTTGTTTATATTCAACTAAAATCTGAAAATGAATTGAAAAATATTTTTTGCAGTTTGGTAAGGAAATTAGATTTTTCAGAAAAATTATCAAAAAATCGAATTTTTTAATTTTTTTCTTTTTTTCTTTTCCTTTTTTTCCTTCTTTCTCAGCCTATGGTCGATCATGGCCACGGCCACAACCGGCCATAGGCAAGGGATGAGCTTGCCAAAGCCGGCACATGTGAACTCATCCCTAGGCCGAGGCTAGTCACCAGCTATCATTGCGACCAAGCCCAACCAGTAGAGACCTAAATTTGAACGCCATGACCCAAGAATGAAAGTTAGAGTTTTCATGTCTAAGCATAGAGTTTCAAGTTAACTGGTGATGCTTAGTCATATTTTGGAAAATGTTTTTTGATTTTTGAAAGGAGGAAATCATTTTCCTAAATTTAAGTATAGGTTTTCCATTAATAAGGAAAATATATTCCGTGGACTCTTTCTCCTAAGCAAACCGAAT